>CM066031.1:1283572798-1284886253 GCA_033557465.1 Ichthyophis bannanicus
TTAGCAGTTCCTAACCCCCCCCTCCCTAGCCAATTAGCAGTCCTTAACCCCCCCCTCCTAGCCCATATTAGCAGTCCTAACCCCCCAGCCCATTAGCAGTCCTAAACCCCCCTCCTAGCCCATTAGTCAGTCCTAACCCCCCCCCCAGCCCATTTAGCAGTCCTAGCCCCCCCTAGGCCCATTAGACAGTCCTAACCCCCCTCCTAGCCCATTAGCAGTCCTAACCCCCCAGCCCAAATTAGCAGTCCTAACCCCCCCTCCTAGCCCCATTAGCAGTCCTAACCCCCCACTCTACTAGCCCATATATTAGCAGTCCTAAACCCCCCCCCCCTGCCCATTAGCAAGTTCCTAACCCCCCATCCACCCCCCCCCCATTTCCAGACAGCCCCCATCAGCCCACAGCCCATTAGCAGTCCTAAGACCCCCCTTCAGCCCCATTAGCAGTCCTAACCCCCCCCCCCCCCCCCTCCTCCTTTCCTAGCCCATTAGCAGTTCCAAACCCCCCCCCCCAGACCCATTAGCAGTCACTAACCCCCCCTATCGCCCAATTAGCAGTCCTAACCCCCCCCCCTCGCCCCCATTAGAAGTCCTAGGGCCTAACCCCCCCCCAGCCCAATTAGCAGTCCTAACCCCCCCCTAGCCCATATAGCAGTCCTTAACACCCCCCCCCAGCCCATTAGCAGTCCTAAACCCCCCCCAGGCCCATTAGCACAGGTCCTCAACACCCCCCCACCCCCCGGCAAATTTTTTAAAACAGAAAAAGCGCCCTTCTGGCTTGCTGCCGCCGGAACGCGGCCAGCATTGCAGTGTTGTACACCGCGGAGGGCCACCCTTCCAGCCCCGCTACAAGGCCCCTCTGCAAGGGCTTTCAAGATTCGCGGAGGCGACAGGGACAGCACGTATTTACAGGCCCTCCGCGTCTCTCTGTTAAGCCCGCAGGGGACTTATCAGGAGGAAATTTTCCCATCCATCCCTCGCGTTGTTACTAAAGGGGTCTGGTGAGGAAATTCCCAATTAACCCCTTACGGGCTGGGGGGCTTTAAACAGAGCAACGGCGAGGGAGACAGCTGTCTCCCTCTCCTTGACGAAAATCTGTGAAAGCCCTTGCCACCGAGGGGGCGTTAGCGGGCGAAGAGGGTGGCCTCCCCGCGGAGACCACTGCATGCTGCACGCGTCCGCCCGGTTTGCGCAGCAGCCAGAGCCGCGCTTTTTCTTTTTTTGCGGACCTTCACGCGTTGCCAGCTGCCAAGGCCTGTCGCGTCTGCCACAGCTGGCACGCGTGCCATAGCGTTCGCCATCGCTGGTAGTATCTGACCATTAAGTAATCTCGAATACATAGTTACCCCCGGTTTGTACCTCTTGTTGAAAGTTTCCCTTGTTCCAACTGTTAAAACTCAATGTTACTTGTATGCATTTGTAGTAATGTTCTTGTCTCTAATGTACACCCCCCCCCCGCCCCCCCCGCTGATTATAACTAGCGCCCGAGCGGTTCGCTGGAATAGTTTATTAAAAAAGGTAATTGTTAAAAAAAATAAATAAATAAGTAAGGCTCTTGAACCTGAAGGGTGCCTAGTCCCCCTTCGCACCCCTATTAACACTCTAACGTTTTTTGATGAGGGGACAGTAAGATAAAGTAGGGACTTTGTGCGTAGTTTAGACAAAAGCCCAGATGCTCGAAGAAGAGAGGACAGTCGCACCTGGAAGAGGTGTTGCCTGTTCGGGGACCGTTCCATGGAATAGACGTGGCCCCTGCAGTGAGACCATTGTCTGTCCAGGTACGGCCCCCGAAGTATAAAAATCCCCTGAGTTCCTGAGGGGAAAAGCCGCGCACCACCGCCATGGCATTTGAGTGTGTTGAAAACCCTGGGGGGCAGAGGGTTTACCGGCCCAACAAGGAAGTCACCTCTGTACTGAAAGTTTGCGTTTTTCCTCCCCCACCACAAATTCTGACTGATATTGTTCTGTGGGTTCTGGAGGAATCGACAGGATTGGGTGATATAAGCATCCTTTAGGGTACTAAGGATGCATAGCCAGTCGTCCCTGCTGGAGGATAGGGCAGCAGTTATCCCAAGGGTAAGCATCTTGAAACTCTTTCCCTCTCCAGACAACTTGTTCAGATTTCGCAAGTCTAGCCGAATAGGTCTCGGGCCTCCTGGTTCTCTTCGGGTACTAGAATAAAGTACATGGTGTAGAAGGGCCTTTGCCTTCCCGGTTATTACAACGACCGCGTTCCTCGTCCCCTTCCCATCCCTTTTTAAACAACACCCCCTCTGCTAAATCCTTGCAGGAGGAAGGTTCCTGTGTAGAGGGAGTCCTTTGGGAGGGTCCCCTGGATATAGTAGGGAGAGGGTGTAAGTTGGGTAGAAAATGGGAGGGCACTATAACCCTTCTGAGGGGGGACTACGACTCAGTTACCCACGTGTCCGCACTGCTGATGGCTCGGCCACCTGTTAGGGCGTACAAGATCAGCATGACCCTCGCTGCTGAGTGGAGCCCAACCGGACAGAGGGCAACGAGGCTAATGCCTGTGGAAGTCAAAACACCAACGCCTCCTGCTGTGCAGAGAGCCGGAACTGGCGGCCTTGGCGGGTTTTCTTGCCTAACGGGACCCATGCCCCGGCCACACCTTAGGCCTGACTGGCCCTTGGTTGGGGAGCTGGAGAGGCATGATACTGAGGGGGGTTAGGAATTTGTTTTAAAAAAGGCAAGACCCTTCCCGGGGAAAAAGGGCTTCTTGATCTCAAGCCCCTTCTTTGTTATGAAGGAAGAGCTAGAGGAAGTTCTTTCTGGAGAGTCTATGTCCTGGTGAGAGTCCCTCGGTCTCCGATTTCTTGTCTTACCGGAGGGCTATTCCAGGTTCCGGGCCCTACCCGGACAGAGGACGGGCCACCGGAGGATGTGCATCTTCTTGCACTATTTCAGCCTTGTGCCATGGACGATTCCACAAACCCCATGGAGTTGTGCTTGGAGTAGCGGCTGGCCTATTTGGAACCCAGAGGCCCTTTACAGGGACTCGATTAAATGGAATCGACCTGCTTGCCTCAGAAAAAAAAAAAAAAAGGCGCCCGAGGACGATGCTTCCCACATAACTGGTAAAGGAGCAGCCGTTCCAGCATCGCGAGAGGAACTGCGAACCCAGTAGAAGCGCTTCCTTCGGAGGGGAAAAAAATCATAACTGGAGGGCACATCGCGGCATCTTTGTACGCCTACAGAAGGCTACCTCCCCTCGGCGTCTGAAACTGCGGAATCGCCAAAAGCCGTTAGCCATTTTGCCCTGATGAAATCCGAGAAAACCGGGTATCCTCCTAGGGGGGACTTCTCTGAGGCTCAGACTCCGGGGAGTCCTACACGGGATGCACACCGGTCCGTCCCGGAAATGTCGGTCAGGAGGACTCCTCGTCCCTCAGTCTCCAATTGCCGAGAGGTCAGAGGAGCGGCTCCGGCCCGTGTGTGTGGACCTCAGATGACCACTTGCACCGAGCGCCGTGAAGGGCCACCGGCTTGTAGACAAACCTTGGCATGACCGAAACGGACGAGCTAGGCAGGTCAAGGGGTTCGTGCTCAAAGCCTCCGGGTGTCAACTTAAGACCGTGAAGTCCCCAGTGGTCGCGGGCCCCAGATGACACCGGTCAGACCTGCGCGATCAGTGACCGGCGCTGCATGCTCCATGAAAGGCAGCCAGATCTAGTCTCCTACTAGCGCCGGAGCCTTGAGTCCCACAGCTGCAGGTCAGCACTCCACAGGACCCGACTCGGGCTTCCGACTGGCATCGGGGCCCGAAACTGTCAGTCGTCTGCCGGGGGAAGAGTCCACGAGGACAACAGAAGTTACCTGACTCGGGCGACTCCGGGCTTCCAGGCACGAGGTTGCCTTGATGCGGCCGCTCCACGAATTCCAAGGAGCCCGGAGACGGCGGAGTACAAGGGGGGGGCTGCGCAAACCAGGCCCCTTTGAGGATCCAGGTGCCTACAACTGCCTCTCCACTGAATGCCCTCGCCCTCACAAGCTTCTTCTTCCCTTTTGTGCTCCCCTCCCCAGGGGGGGGGGGGGGGGGGGGACTGGGAGACCCCCCCCTCTGAGAGGACCCACAATGCTGCTCGGGTCGTCAGACTCCCCGGAGATGTCGAAGGCCTCTGACGAACGTCCGTTGTTTTTTTTTTTTTTTTTTGACCCGGCCGGACGCAGCCCCCCCCCTCCACATTCAAAATTCTTTCACGTTGATGCTGACGGCTCCGAAGCGGCCTTCTCACGACATCTTAGCCCGCACGGCGCCACAGACCAGCGGAGTTCATGCGTCGGCCGCCCGAGGCCCCCCCCCATCGGAGGCCAGCAGTCGTTTTTTTTTTTTGTGTGTCGGTGAGAGACCATTAAGTTTTTTACCCCCCTTACACCGACTCACATTTTCTTTTTTTTGAAACCACATGGCAGGCCTATCGGCGGGGGGAAAAAAAAAAAAAAAAAAAGGGCACCTGCCAATGGTCACAAATGAACCTACAGGGAGCTGTCCAGTACAAAACGTAACAGAAAAAAGCAACGAACCCCCCCGATAGTGCACAAAAGGAGCCAAAAAACTGTGGAAAAAAAGTGAAGTTACGAGACTTCAATCCCCCCGGTCGTATCCGAGACCAGGCGCGGCCCAGGGGATCAATGGTACGTCGAACCCTGGAATAAAGAGAACAGATGTGAAAATCGCAGAAAAAAAAATCAACTTTTTAACATGGTGACATGAAACTATGTTCCGTTGGGTCCTCCACGGAAAAAAAGAAATAAGGACATAGACTGGAGGCAATGTTCTCTGGATTGGCACACCTTGAGCAGGAAGGGGGACCGTGTATGCATGCTGCATTCCCAAAGGATTTCTTTGAAAGCTGGGGGGGAAAATGCTCTGCACGAGGAGCTCTTGCTCAGGGCCTGGCCCCCCGACGTCACCCATTATGTGAAGACTGACTTCCTGCTTTGGTCCTAGAGAATCATAGTTATTCCAATCTATCTATCAAGTTACGTTTCAGGAATCCCACCTCCCAACACAGGTCTAAATGGCCCAAGCTGCCAGGGTAACTGTTATTATGGCCACAAGGCCCTCCTCCATTCCCAGGTCTATCCAAAACCCCTGGAGCATGGCTTACGTGAAAAAGTGCTCAATAAGGATCCGAGGTACCGCATATGCTATTGTTCAGCCAAGTTATTCTGAGATCATAGATGGTTGTTTTCATTTCTATCATTGCACTAGTGCCCGAGATAAAACGTCGTGTATAAGTCCCTTTTAGTTGCTCGGTGTCAGCAAAAGTTCGCCAACACCATCTAGTTACTTGACCACCTTTGGCCGAAACCCACCTCAGTGTGGGCATGTAGCGATATATTATACGATTATTCACCCTGCCCTCCTGCGACATCCATAAAAGCTGGGGTAAAAATAACCCCATTTCCCAGTCGCACCCCCCTATGAAAGTGCATCAAGCATTCAGGATAGTGTATCAATTTCTGCTGCCCCAACTATTGGCGAAAAAAACCTTCGGGGTCGGTTCGAAAAGCACATTAGCGAGCATACACACTGCCCAATGGTCACTGTTGGTCCTTGCAAATCTCCTTGCACTATTGTCGTATGAACTGGCTTTCCAAGGACAACACCGTAAAATATGGGCAAACCTTTAAACTCAGATTCTCACACTAATTAAAAAATTAGCGACCCCCTCCTTCTCACCTCGCGCTAGTGCCCCAAACGTATTTGTTCTATCCTTGCCCCCCTTTCATCTCTGCCTAGGTCTCCTGTTGGATTTGGTGGGGTCTCCTCGTAACAGAAAATATATCATTCTCTTTTATGTCCTTTTTTTCTTGGCCACTTCATAACACTTTTACGGCGTTCTTTTCAAAAGGGGCTTGCCTAGCCCACAGTATGTGCCCCATGCGAGACAATTCTCAGCTTAGCAAGCATCAGATACGTCGGATTTATGATTTTCCCACGAATTTATCTCCTCTGTCTCTCTGCTGGGAGCGGTCCTCCTATGCCCAAGACTCCCTCCACCCTCTGTGCCCCATTTGAGTAGATCCCTTTTCTTGGTTGCTGACCATAAAAGATGCTTACCCCCCTCCACAAGTGCCCCCTTAGGCCCACACCCCTTCTACCTCCCCCCAACCCCCGATCCCCCCCCCCCCCCCCCCAAAACCCTTCTCATGCTCTTTCCCCCCTTCTTCACTAATATGTCCCTATCGAAATATCGGGCGCTTTCCATTACTCCCTTCCCTGAGATTCTTCCAACCCACCCTTAGTTGTATGTTTTAACCGCATCTATCCCCACTTCGAGAGCACCTCGATTTTGGGGAAGTTTTCAGCAGCCTAAACACCCCTAGGGGTTATAGTTATTCAAACAATATTTATACCTAACCAGGCCCCTTCTCTTCACCCAGCCGGATTAGTATTTATACTTTTTTGCTGGTCAGCTTATTACTAGCTCAATGATTCTTCGTAGTGTTTTTTGGTGGGGTTGTTGGTTGGGGGGGTTTTTTGTTCTGGGTGTTACTGTATATATAAACACAGCAAATTCCTCTTTTTTTACCCCACAGGTTATAATTTTTATTTTATTTATTTTTATTTATGACTATTTCTTCTTTACTACCCGCCCCTTCCAGAGATTAGGGCGCGGTTTACATGGAACACAAGGTAAACAAATTTCGCATAGCTAATGTATACTATTGACAGGAGCAAACAGAGGATTTTTTTTAACGTTATAATACAGATCAATAGTTTATTAACCCAGAGAATTTATAACATTATAATGAGCCGCTCCTCCCTACAATCTTCCCTGTCTTCCCAGAAGCATTATTCTGTCATTGTCATGGACGATCAAAAACTCCCTATCTCTTAACATTACAGTTTACAATACAAGTCTTTCTGCAGGCAAGGTCTACTTCTCCAGGTTCCCTATTCCATCCAAGGTATTTGTAAGGTTATCCGTAGGTTGCCTTGGCTCGCTCCCACCCCGCACCCGCTGGCAGATAGATATTACTCCAGACAGCCAAAACATCTGAATGGGTTGGAGTGGGATGGATCATTTTTTGCCCCCCCCCCCACAGGAGATTCCACCAGATTGGTGTGGTTCAGTATTAGGTACTAGGCCTGAATTAGAATCCATTCCACGGTGAGGAATCGTTTAGATACTTACTTTTAGGAAGACTAACTTTGCGAAGATGCGGCCAATACCTCAGGGATAGTCGTTCAGTAGGGATGGGAACAAACTGGCGGGATTGTAGAAAAAACTAGTGGCGGAAACAACTGAAAGGCAGTCAGTATTTTAAGGGGCAACCAACCTTTTTGTTTTATAAATAATGGGTACTAAATTCACAAAAGCAAAAAGAAAAAAGCGAGGGATCCGCCAAATGGTTTTTCGCATAGGAAGTAGCTTGGAAAAAAAGTGAATGAGAAAAAAGATGCTGGAGGCCCTTCATGAAATTACAAGAGATCACAGAGACAGGAAGAAACAGGCATGCTGTATTTGGAAAAAAACTCTAGAGAAGCTAGCCAAAGTAGTCCAAGAAGGCAAAAGATTCAACAAGGGAGACGAAAATAGCCAATGCAATTAAAATGGGGGGATACGACCTTTATTTCAGGACTATATTAGTGCAGAAGAGGAAAGGGCCAAAAGTGGGTATTGTCCAGACTCAAGGGTGCAGGGGGGGGGGCGGGAATAATATGTAGAAGACTGCATAAGGCATAAAGAGGAAATTTCTTAAACAAAATATTTTTGTTCTGTGTTCCACCAGATTGAAGAAACCAGTAGAGCAGGGGAAAATCAATACCAGGAAACGGGAAAAAACCACCCCCACAAACTAGGAACAAGAAGCGAAAGGAGACATCTTTGAACCAATTTTCCAGCAAGACTTGTGACTTTCGTGAGAAATCTAGCTCAACTTTAAAGTAGACAAAGCTGGATGTGACTCGGCGATGGGATTTTACACCTTAGAATACTGAGGGCAACTTGGGGACGTCTTCTAGCAAATCCACTGACATTGACCTTCTTCAATGCCTCGTATGGATAGTCAGGCAGCAGTCGGTGACAAAGGACTGCGAGAGAGGCTCAGTGTGGTGCCTTTACCCCCCCCCCCCCCCCCCCCCCCCCCCCACAAAAGCGGAAGTTAAGGATGGTGGTTGAAAACTACAGGCCGCGTTGAGTTTTAAACTTTAGTGCGTGGTGAGGTTAGTAAATTATAGTGGGGCAAACTCAAGCGTGCCTGAAAGACACAAGAAATGAGTGAGGTCTTCTGCGAGGTCTCTCAGCGGAATTAACAGGGATCCAGGGCAGCATAGGAAACTTCACCAGAGGCTGGTCGTTGTTCAGACAAATCTGAGTTTGTGATTTCTTTAGGACGCTGGGTGACCAGGGACTGTTGAGACCTAGAGGAGAGCTCCTAGATGTCGGCGTGTATTTAGATATTGTCAGTTTTAAAGGGCCTTTGGACACTAGTTCCTCCACAGGCGACTTATAAACAACTGAGCACCCTAGGGATGGACCCTAAAGGTTAGCTGCTATTGGGATTAGAACACATTCGGCTTGGGTTGGGAAGACGACAAATGACGTGACAAGTAAATGGAGCTCACTCTGAGGAGAAGGATAGTTACCAGTGGTGTGCCCTCAGGGAATCTGTCCCCTTGGTCCGATGCACCGTGTTTTTGAACCAAATCGCGCCCCTTCTTGGGTTTTAGATGAGGACTATAGCGGAAGGATGGCTGTCGGGTACAGGTTTGCCTCCTTTGCAGATGATTTTTTTTACCCAAATCTGCAAGAGATTAGACACCCAGGAAGGTGGATGAGGGGCTACCATGAGGAGGAGAATCTAGCCTCTAAAGCTTGAAGCAATGGTCTAGAATTTGGCAGCTGCGGATTTAATGTTAAAAAATGTACAGGTCATGCATTTTGGGCTGCAGCACAATCCAAGGGATTTTTTTTTTTTGGCCCCCCCCCCAATCACAGTACATAGGAAGGTGAAGTATCTTTTGTCCACTAAAGACATGAGCGTGGACTTCTAGGCCAGGTTCGAGTTGTGTCCTGAATGATCTTCAAAGTAGCTAACAACAGGTAGACAAAAGGCCGACCCGGCAAAAGCCTGAGAAGTCATACGATTGCCTTGAGTGATGGCATACGTGAGAAGAGGAATGGCTAGCAGAAAAAAAGGAGGTGATAATGGCCCTCTGTTATCAAGTCTTTGGTGCGACCTCATTTGCGAGTATAAGTGTTGCAATTTGGAGACCCGCACCTTCAAAAGGCATGTGAACAGGATTGAGTCCGGATAGCAGAGGGTGGACTACTAAAATGATTAGTGGGTTTCATTATAAAAGCATATGAGGGACAGACTCAGAACCTTAAGGAATCTTAATATTGTACACCTTTAGAGGAAAAGGGGTGAATGCGATAGAGGTGATATGACTACTGAGATCTGTTTTAAATACCTCCGTGGCAAATAAAGTGTTCAGCAGGAGGAAGGCCTCTTTCAATTAGAAACCAGTTTCTAGCTACAGAGGGAAAGGACATGGATTGATTTGAAGGGAGGATAGATCTAGTGATATGCGGAAATATTTCTGTATGGAAAGAGTAGTGGATCCGTGGAAATAGTCTCACAGTGGATGCTGGGTATGAGATTGAGGACAGTAAATTGAATTCAAAAAAAAGCCATGCGTCTTTTGAACCAAACAGAGAGGATCTCTAAGAAGGCGTTTTAAAAAGTGCGACTGTTTGTAGTTGTTGATATGGGAGGGCACACAAGACTAGATAGGCCCATGTGGTCTTTTTCCGTGTTGCCTCATGTTTCTATGTTTTCTATTCATGCGTCGGTACATCAATCTGAGCAATGGCTGGACTCCCACCCCATTGAATTGTCCATGCGGTGTTTTTTTTTTTTACTTTATTTTGATATTTACCAGTTTCCTCGATCACGAGATCTTTCGCACATGCATAAGGGACCATCTCCATGTCTTATCATCAACCATAACTTACATTTTTTTTTCACAAAAATTCGCCCACAATTAAATCTGCCCCCCCCTCCTTATGCACTGTTCATATGTCACTTCCTATATACTGAATTAAGCAATGGAATACTGCGGCAGTATTTCTCTTTGTCAAATAGTCCAGACAATGGAAATATTTATAGTTGGAGCCCCCCAACCGTCCGATTGGCACTTAAGGTTCCAGTTCCGGGCGTCAAAGCCTACAGATTTGCGGTACCCCCCCCCCTTTTCCAAAACAGCTATTCAGTGCGCAACAGCATCCATTTTCGCTACTTGTTCACAAATTATAGTGCCATTCTCTCGGATGTGAATCAAATGTCACACACCATAAGCGTTCTCCATAGGTCTAGAACAGCATTGCTCCAAAGCCAGCGCTATTTTTACTTCCTATGTTGAGGAGGGACATAATCAACTCCTTCAAAAGAATCACCAGATAGGACATGTTAGGAATCCATCGCTAGAGCTGCGTTTGGCAGCCTCACAATACCGACAGTAGTTTCCATTTTATGGAGGATTTTGTAGTCTGGCAGGCGTACGTGTACCACAAACGATCATTTGTCTTCTGTGATGCAGTTCGCAGGCAAATATATAGCCTTATGCTTTGCGCGCTGCAAAACCAGTTGTAGCCGATAGAATATATCTTGGAATAATTGCCCTAGATACGGGGTACATGGCTCGTCCCTCATTATTGCAGGACGGATCTATTTGCGCTCTAGCCCCCTGCCCCCCACGCAGGAAACCTTCTCTTTGCTATGTTTTCCCAAAGAAATTCAGAAAATTCTGTCAAGCAATAATCTAGCGGCCCCCACGTGTTCGCCCACGAGCGAACAGGCCCCCAGTGTGTGATACTTTTCATCGATGATTATTTGGTCAACCGTCCTCACCCCATAAGATTTGCAGATGTGTTAGGCAAAGCGGCCAAGTTTGTGGGATACTGCGTAGGGTCAGAGTCTCTTATCAGCCCCCGCTCTGGGATGCCATTAATCCCACAGGTTTCTTCTCTACTTCAGGTCCGCGTGGAATTTTCAAGGATCGTCCAAGCTTTTCTCCTTGTTTGGCTAACTGTGGGCTTAGAATGTTTTGCCTTGTCTGGGGCTCATGGAGCTGTGTCCTTTTAATTGAAGAGCTTGTGTTAGCGTTAAACTTCCGCTGCCTGCAAATACCTCGTTTTTCCTACGGTCTCCAACTGGCTAGCTGAATGACCGTCAAGTTTCGGTCCTGATTGTATAGCACAGCAATCACAATGTTCAGGGCACTGACTATGGCAGTAGTTACCTCTTCTGCAGGAAAATGTTTCGAGTGCTGAATCTATGGTCAGTAAGGGAGGTTCCATCTGCCTATTTTTTTTGCAGGCATCATGGATTGCATCTCTACCTAGGGTTTTTTACCCCGACGGGCTTGACTTTCATTTCCTTACTCAGCAGACTCACGATTTTTCAGGTAAGTACACAGTTGTTCACCTAGACTGTTTTAACAACCTTTGTCCCAGCAAAGCATGCCTTTCTTTACTCCAGGACCAAGCAGGCAGAAGTCATGCTCCTCACATATGGAGACTCCCCAAGCAATACAGGGTGACCCACCGGGAACACGAGCGGAACAAAAAAAATGGCCTCCCTCTTCAAGAGCCCTCAGCATTCTGTTAATAACGAAATAATCCTCTGAGAAGGCCCCCATATGAGTAGCCCAACACAAAGGCCCAGAGGGATGAGGAAGTTGCCTACCAACCTCAAAGAGCATTAACATCGGAGTACCACCTGTCACGGAAAGCAACTGTTCCCTTCGAGGACTCTCGCTCCAGGCATTAATGACGGCTGCGAACAAGTACTGGCTTGAAGGACCAAGCTGTGGCCTGAGCAAATGATCGGTCTAGCCAACGGGAACAGAGCAGACGAGGCATGAGCATAACTGATGAGACGACACTTGCACTTTTCTTTTTTTTTACTTTTTTTTTTTTGGCCCTGACACCGGATGCGGCCGTGACTCGACCCCTGCACGGGGAAGGGTGGTGCTGCCTTGTTACGCCCAGGCGATTACAATCTCGGCCAATATGCATACCCAAGTGGACGAACGTACGCCTTTGGAGACAGGAAACCCCCTTTTTATTAACGGGTTCACAGGAGACGAAGAGACGAGTAGGCTCACTTCCCCGATATTTTTGCCTCCGCCGTGCGCTTTCTATGTTAAAAGACAACGCCCCTCTTACAGTCCAGCGGCTCTATGCAAGAATGTATTCTAGGCCCGGCTGGTAATGGCGGCCTGGAACAAAAACTGGTCGGCAAACAGGAACCACCTCACGGCGTTGGAGGGTGGACAAGAGGAGACCAACTTTTTTGAAGGAACTTGGGATTGGTCCGTTAGGAACCACCCTAGTCCCGTATAGAAACCGCTGTGTTACGGGTCTATTAGAAACCAGAGCTTGTAGTTCACTCACATGTCTAGGCCACGATGGTTTAACCGAGCAACCAGGAAGAGCGACTTTCCTAAGAGATGGAAGCGGGCATAACGCACACAAGGAGCCATTGGCTCAAATGGTGGGATGGATGTAAGCTGGCTGCAAGACCACATTTCCCCCCCAAATCCAACTCCAGGTCGCCGTCGTGGAACCAACCGGACGGCTTGGATGTAGGAAAGGCAGACCTCTGAGAAATCCTGGACACCAAGGGGGTGAACCGATGAGAGGACTGTCCATTCCTCCGGTGGAAGTCTGTCTGCCAACTGACAAAGGCACTAAGGTGGGACACTGAACAAAGTTAAACCTTTACAAGGACCTAGGGTTCTGAAAGTTGGTAAGCAACATCATCTGGCAAGTAGAATATAAACTGGGCACAAGGCAAGACGAAAGAATCTTCAATGCGCTGAGCCACACCATATTGAGAAAACTATGCGGACTGAGGTAGTTTCATAGGAAGTGTATGGCTAGGACTTGCCTACTAGAGGCCATAGACCACCTCCTCAACCTCTCTTATGTAGGAAGTAAGGGAGTTCAGGTGGTAGCCACTATCCTTCTCAGCAAGACGCAAGGCCATCAAATTGCAGGGGAAATGAAGATTGGGTGGGTGCAGTAAGGGAACCCTGCTCTATAGGACAGCGTAGCTCGTTTTCTTTTTTTGTGTTGCAAACCCCAGAGGGAATGGAGTTTCCACACAGCCAACTGCAAGCCAGAAGTGGAAACCAGGGCTGTCATCGAATCTTGAACAGAAGTTCGGGCCACCAGGGGCCTGTGGGATGCAGGCGAACGCATACAGGAGGCCCGTTTAGACCAGCGAAATCAGAAAAAAGCATCTGCCTTGCCTATCCCTCAAGGGATGCGGACTCTCGATCTGGAGCAAAATCTGCGAGCAGCTGACGAGTTTTTGTGGACTTGACCAAAGCAGACTTCGATGGATGGAAGTCCCCCAGCAGAGGAGAGGGAAGATATGCTGCGACCACCAAATGGTTTTGAATTCAACTGCCATTCGCTGAGTTTGGAGAATACTGCTTAGAACTTGTCTGCTATGGAAATTCTCCTGAACAGAGTAGATAAAGCTGCTTTGAAGCAAACCATGCTTTGTGTTTAGCACCTGCCCCAAAGGAGGCAAAGGATGCCCTCAGTGCCTCTTGTGATATGTGACCTAGTGAGCATGGACCCCGCCTGGCCCCCTCTTGTGTGTTTCCCGTAGAACCATTGCGCCACATCTGATTGCTCCGATACCTGCAACTAGCGAAGCACTGGTGAGGATTGAGGGGCATATGAGACAATATGTCTGCAGAGCCAAGAGGATTGCTCCGTGCGTCAAAGCCCTCAAAAGATATGATTTTGCTGATGCCGCGCCTCTCGAATGGGGAGGGTACCAGAGGCATTGAGGGAGACCAACCGTGCCAAAAACTGAAATGTGAACCACTCGCCAGCCCTTTAAAAGGGGAAGGGGCAAGGTGAACTGAAGATAAATGAAGTCAGATGTCGATGCGACCAGAGTCCCTTGAGGGCCCGGTGCCCCGCCAATGTTGCCCCCCCCCCTTTAAGGACACCAAGTTTGTCAGCACCCTTATGTGTGCTGCGACGCCTGAAAAAGGTACCCCCCTGGAGAAGGTTTTGGCGAGATGTTAGAACACCACTGTTAGGAGCTTAAAAGTGAGTTTGCGAAACCCTGTAAATCCGGCACGGAAGGTCAACTGTGGCCCTGCTCTCCAAATGATCTCTGAGGCACATTGAGACGCACGCATGCTGCAGATGACGCCCGCATTCGCGCAGTCACATGATACCGAAGGATGCCATGTGGACCAGGAGCGCTAGCCAGTGGGTAGCACGTGACGCGAAACATGAGAACTCCTTTGGAACCGGTTGGCCAAGGTCAGCAGTCGGTGGGCCCTGTCCTCGTTTTTTTTTTGTTTTTCTGTTCTTTTCAGGGACAAGGAGGCCTCGTGCCTGCCAGCGCGTCGTTTAAATCTATGCCTCTATAAACTCCTAGCGTATGTCCTGCGAAAGGGAAATGACCAAAGTGCGTATTCTTACGCTAGTTGTATGACAAAGCCCAGATGTTTTGCAAGAAACTGACCGCAGGAGTGCCGAAGAGTGGCTGGTCAGGGCCCTCTTGGAGAGACTGCGACCATGATGAGGCCAGTCTCCAGCCCGTATGGAAGACAAAAATTTCAGAGTTCCTGAGATTACAGACATGGCCATCACCGACCAGGCATTGCGTTTAATAACTGTGGCGGGCAGAGGTTAGGACAGAAGGGAAGATACCCTGCTACTGCAAAATCGAGTTTTCCTCCCACCCACAAATCTGAGATTATTGTCCTGTGGTCTGGATGAATGAGGATGTGGAAGTATAAGCATAAGTCCTTTAGATCTAAGGATCATAGCCCGTCTCCTCTCCTTGCCTGAATCTTTTAATCACCTCTCTAGAAACTTGTTTATGAGTTTTCCGCCACAAGTCTAGGCATAAGGCTGGGAGGCCGCCTGTCCTTTTTGCAGTACCAGGGAAGCTATCTAGCTGAGTGCGTGCAGAAGATGTCCCTTACAGGTGGTGAGGCACCGCGTTTCAACCCTCCCTGTTCCTTAGTAAGACTTCGCCAACTCCTGCCAAAGGTCAGGAGGGTTCCCTGTGTAGAGCGCGAGTTCCCTTGGAGGTCCTCCCCTAGGAAAGTAGGAGGGGCGGTAAGCCT
Source organism: Ichthyophis bannanicus (assembly GCA_033557465.1). Lineage (NCBI taxonomy): Eukaryota > Metazoa > Chordata > Amphibia > Gymnophiona > Ichthyophiidae > Ichthyophis > Ichthyophis bannanicus. Next base: position 1,283,587,941 of record CM066031.1, read on the forward strand.
GTTTGGAAGTGGAGCATTGAAGTCCTTTTGAGACTATGCCTCAGTACCCAGGTATCCCCTCTGAATGTGCTGCGACTACCTGTAGCGGGGATCAGGGTCAGCCGACCTCCTACTGCTGAGTGAGAGCCACTGGCGCGCAGAAGAAGAGCTATGCTGTGCGGATGTCAAAACCACCGCCTCCATCGCTGTGCAGCGAGCAGGAGCTGGCGGCTTGGGGGGTCTTCTGCCATACGGGGGGGCCCCATGCCCCTGCCCCCTATCGCACTGCACTGAGCGCTGTTTGAGGGAAGCCTGCCCGAAGATGCCTGAAACCTAAACTGAGGGTAGGATTTGTAGGCAGCAACCCTTCCTCGGGAAAAACGAGCTTCTTTCCCAAGCCTCTCCTTTTTTTGGGAGAAGGGGCAGAAGTTTCTCCTTTCTAAGACAGCCTTGTCCCTGGTGAGAGGTCTCATCCTCGATTTCTTGCAGCCCTTTATTTTCCATGTCATGGGCCTTACAGAATAGGTTGTCACCTCCCCCTACTTTTGGCACGGCAAGGACACTCGACCAACTTGTCCTGCACCCTTGACATTCCAGGTCCGATAACTGCTAGCCAAGCTTCGAGGCGGGATGTGTTCGTAACCGATTCTGGCCGTGGCTTACCCGGGGCCGAAGCAGCTCGAAGCCATCGATAGGCCTGTCCGAGAGATAATAACTTGAGTTTGACAGCACACTCAACGATCACCTGTCGACAAGGCCCTTGAATCTCTAGCAAGGGTTCCTCCGGATGAAGAGGCCAGCCTGAGAACCCAGCAAATACTCCCTTTGCCAGGTCTCTTAGCAGTACATGCCCATGTACAACTGGTAAGTCTGGACAATGCAAGATAGTATAGAGCCCTGGAAGCACTTTCTACCGCGGGAATAAAGGGTTCCAGGCCTCCCGGCCAGGGGGCACCAAGGAGTGCATCTTCTGACTCTTCAGGAGCTGCATGGCCGATTCCACAACAATGGAATTGTGTGGTAGCTGCGCCTTTTGGAACCCAGGGCACTTACGGACTCGATAAATGGAATCGACCCGTTTGCTAAGAACTGGCGCCGAGGCCAGTGCTTCCCACATACGGAAGAGCAGCCATTCCAGCATTGGAGGAACCGGTACAGTAAAGGCTTCCTTCGGAGGAAAATCATACTGGAGGGCATCGAGCTCCTTGGCTCGAGGCTCCTCCTCGGCGTCTGCAGGGAATGCCAAATCCTTGGCCATGTCCCTCCGAAGTACGAGAACCGGGTATCCTCCAGGGGGGACCTTCTCTGTTTAAGGCTCAGACTCCAGGGAGTCCGAAGGGATGCACCGGCTCCGGAAGGTGTCCGGAGACTCCTCATCCTCCGTCTCCCATGCCGAACTCCTCCGAGGAGTTGTCGAGTAGCTCCGGCCGTGTGGGGCCTGGTGCCTCCCGCTCCAACGCCGAGGTGACCGGCGTAGACGACCTCAGCCCCACACGGGAGGTCGAGGGGGACCTTGACCAAGGATCGACTCGAGACTTGATGGACTTGAGGATCAGCTCAGCTTCCGGGGTCGACTTAGACGTCGAGGTCCCGGTGGTCGGGGCAGATGCACCGGTCAAACCGGCGATCAGCACCCGCTGCTGTTCCATGAAAGCAAGCCAAGCTGCTCTCCAAGGCCGTCAGCCTGAGTCCAAGCTCAGGAGGCTCAGCAGCCCTCGACTCGGGCCCGACATCGGTTCTCCTGGAGGAACGTTTGGATGAGAGGTAGTTTGGATGGCCTCTCCAACTCCGAGAGCCCGGGGCGGCAGTCAGGACTACGCAACCTGGCCCTCGAGGATCCAGGGGGCCTCCACCAACGACGCCCTCATGAGCTTCTTCTTCCTTTTGTGCTCCCGGGTGGGAGACCCCCTTTCAGAGGAACCACGACGGCGCTCGGGGTCAGACTCCTGAGATGTCGAGGCCTCTGACGAAGTCCGGGCCCGGCCGGACGCGGACTCTGAAAAAATTCTTTCACGTTGATGCTGACGGCTCCGACGTGCCTTCGACGACATTTTGCTGCATGGGCCACAGACCAGCGGGTCATGGTCGGGCCCGAGGCATCGGAGGCAGCAGTCATGTGTATCAGTGAGAAACATAGAAACATGACGACAAAAAAAGACCACAAGGCCCATCTAGTCTGTCCTTCCATAACTACAACAGTGAGAGACATACGTTTCATGCACCGATCACATTTTTTGAACCCCGCTGGCAGCCATCGGGGGAAAAAGGGCCCCTGCAAGGTCAAAAGACTGGGCTGCCAGTGAAAATAACAAAAGAGGTGCAAACGCTAGTCACGAAGGACAAAACCGATAAAGGAAATTCTGGACTCGATACCGGTGTATTGAGCCCAGGAGGGAAGGGGAATCGGTGTCGAACCAGAAAAGAAAAAAGCGAAAATCGTAGAAACAAAATCTACTTTTCCCGGGTGACACGAACTCACGTCCGTTAGGCTCTGCGGAAAAAGAAAGACTGAGCAAGATGGCACCCTTGGGCGGGAAGGGGACCGCGCATGTGCGCTGCATTCCCAAAGGCTTTCCTTGAAAGCTGGGGAAATGCTCCGCACGAGGCTCCGCCGCGCCGACGTCACCCATATGTGAGGAACCGACTTCCTGCTTTGTCCCTGGAGAACACATCCTAGGGGCTCCACGGAAAAAAGAGGACTGGAGAAGATGGTGCCACAGCAGGCAGGAAGACAGAATGTGCAGGCAAGGTGTGCCTCCCATAAGTTACTTTGGAAGCTGAGGAGCATTCCCCATGTGAGGCTCAGTCAGAAACGTCACACATATGTGAGGACTTATTTCCTGCTTGTTCAAGGAGAAGACTATGAATTTTGCCCTCCTTGAAGATAATCAATTCAAGATCCTCCAGAACTGAATGCAAATATTCAATTACATATAGTTATTAAGAACATAAGTAGTACTGCAGCATAATAATTTTGAATAAAGCATAGTTTACTCACCTGTAACAGGTGATCTCCGGGAACAGCAGGTATTTAAGTCTTCACATATGGGTATCGTCGGGTACCGACGGAGCCTGCGTGGGAACGCTCCCCAGAGTAGTACAATTAGAAAGCTTTTGGGAGCATCCCACAGTGCCTGCGTGCTGCCTTCCCGCCTTTTCCAACTGCCTCTCTCCAGGTGAGTTTAAAGCTGAGACAAAGAGAGCGAGAGGGAAAGGAAAGATAGAGAGATAACAACTCCTAGGGGAGGTGGTGTGGTTGTGAAGACTAAATTCCTGCTGTTCCCGGAGATCACCTGTTACAGGTGAGTAACTATGCTATCTCCAGGAACAAGCAGGAATGTAGTCTTCACATATGGGGACTCCCTAGCTTTAGATGCCAGGGAGAGACCCCGGAAGTTGTGTGTCCCTGTGAAGGGCTCCACTTCCCTCCAGGGATCTCTGGCATCCAACCAGGGATGGCGGGTAGGATTTGATTAGATATGGAACAGGTGTTGGAGAACAGCCTGACCAAACAAGGCATCCCGGCAGGAGTCCTTGTCCAAGCAGTAATTGGGTTGTGAAGGTATGAACTAAGGCCCAAGTGGCTGCTCGACAGATGTCGTCGATAGACACAGAGTGTAGATGAGCCATTGAAGCTGCCATGGCTCTCACATTGTGAGCTGTGACATGGCCCTCCAGAGGAAGGTTCTTACTCTGATAGGCAAAAGAAATACACTGTGCAATCCAGTTGGACAGTATTCTCTTGGAGACTGGAAAGTCCCAAATGAGAAGGATCAAAAGCAACAAAGAGTTGGCAGGACTTTCTATGTTGCTGTGTTCTTTGCAAGTAAAAGGCTAAAGCTCTTTTAACAGTCCAAAGTATGAAGATTCCTTTCTGCATTTGATGGCATGAGGTCTTGGAAAGAACACAGGCAGGTAGACTGCTTGATTAAGATGAAAAGGCGAGACCACCTTGGGCATAAAGTGTGGATGAGTCCTAAGCACTACCTTGTCATGATGAAACCTTGTATAAGGTGGATCAGCTACTAGTGCCTGCAACTCACTGATGCGGCATGCTGATGTGATTGCAATGAGAAAGATAACTTTCCAAGAAAGGAATTTCAATGAGGTAGTAGCTAAGGGTTCGAAAGGTGGCTTCATGAGCTGACCAAGAACCAGGTTTAAGTCCCATGCCACCGGTGGTGGCCTAATGGGAGGCTTAGTTAGAAGAAGGCCTCTCATAAATCTTGCTATAAGAGGATGGGAGGAGATAGGTTGTCCATTTAGAGGCTTGAGAGAAGCTGCAATAGCACTCAAATGGACTCTTACTGAGTTAGCTTTAAGTCCTGCATTGGATAAATGAAGGAGATACTCCAGTAATGATTCCAGAGGTATTCGCAAGGGGGTTAAGACCCTACTGCGAACACCATATGGTAAACCTTTTCCACTTGAAAGCATAAGAGCGTCTTGTGGAAGGCTTCCTGGAAGCATAAAGGACATCCTTTACTTGCTGAGGGAGGTTAAAATCTTGAAGATCTAGGCCTTCAGCAACCAAGCTCTGAGGTGCAGAGATTCGGGATTGGGATGACATAACATTCCATCCTCCTGAGACAGGGGATATGGAGCAGATCCTAACTTCAGGGAGGGAGCTTGAGAGAGATGTAGGAGCAGAGGGTACCACACTTGCCGTGGTCAATGTGGAGCTATGCGAATCATATGGCCTCTGTCTCTCTGAAGCTTGAATAGGGTTTTGGGAATTAGGGGAATGGGTGGAAAGGCATAAAGACAGTCTTGACCCAAGTGAAGGAGGAAAGCATCCCTGGCCTGACAGCCCTGAGCCGGAATTCTGGAACAGAACCGGGGAAGTTTGGCATTCAACGGACTTGCAAAGAGGTCTATGTCCGGGGTTCCCCAAATTTGGAAGATCTTGCCCACCTGGTCTGCATGTAGAGACCATTCGTGTGGAAGCAGAACTCGACTGCGTCTGTCTGCCCAAGAGTTTTGTATGCCTGGGAGGTACACTGCCAGGAGATGAATCTGATGCTCTCTGGCGAGGGCCCATAGTCGCAAAGCTTCGTTGCAAAGCGACAGAGAGCCTGTTTCCCCCTGCTTGTTCACATAGAACATCGCTACCTGATTGTCCATATGAATGAGGACTGTCTTGTAGCTGAGCAGGGTATGGAACACTCGAAGAGCAAGGAAGATTGCTCTGAGTTCTAAGAGATTGATATTCAGATGAGTCTCTTGTGGAGTCCAGGTGCCTTGGGTGGAGAGGTCTTGTAGATGAGCTCCCCAACCCACTGGTGAAGCATCTGTTGTGAGAGTTGCCTGGGGTAAGGGTTGTTGAAAAAGGGACCCCAGCAACAGGTTCTGAGTGGACTGCCACCATGGAGGGACAAAATAAGGTGACTTGTGTTTGCTATTTTGTCTGACAGGCACCCTGATGCCTGGGTCCATTGGGTGGATAAAGTCCACTGGACTGCTCTCATATGCAGACGAGCATAAGGAACCACATGCACTGTGGATGCCATGTGGCCTAGTAGTTGTAGCATTTCTCCGGCAGTGAGATGAGGTTTTTACATAAGAACATAAGATATGCCATACTGGGTCAGACCAAGGTCCATCAAGCCCAGTATCCTGTTTCCAACAGTGGCCAATCTAGGTCATAGTACCTAGCAGTTTCCCCAAAAGACACAGGTTCCACAATGCTTGTACTCGGTCAAGCATTGATATCCTGGGTCCCTTCTTAATAATGGTTTATGGACCTTTCCTCCAGGAACTTGTCCAAACCTTTTTTTAAACCAAACTACACTAACAGCCATTACTACATCCTCCGATAACAAATTCCAGAGTTTGATTACACGTTAAGTGAAAAAATATTTTCTTTTATTAGTCTTAAATAGTTTACCCTGTAGCTTCATTGCATGTCCCCTAGTCTTTCTATATTCTGATAACGTAAACAATCGATCTACGTTTACCCGTTCCACTCAGTTCATTAATTTATAGACTTCTACCATATCTCCCCTCAGCCGTCTCTTTTCCAGGTTAAAGAGCCCTAACCTTTTTAGCCTTTCTTCATAGGAGTATCCTTCCATCCCCTTTACCATTTTGCTGGCTCTTCTCTGAACCTTTTCTAATAGCGCTATATCCTTTTTAAGATACAGCGACGAAAATTGCACACAATATTCAAGGTGCGGTCTCACCATGGAACGATATGGAGGCATTATAATATCTTTTGTTTTATTTTCCATTCCCTTCCTTATGATACCTAGCATTCTATCTGGTCTCCTGGCCACTGCTGCACACTGGGCCGAGGGCCCCAACATATTATCCACAATGACGCCCAAATCTCTTTCCTGGGTGGTGGTTCCTAATGTGGAACGTTGCATCGTGTTACCATAGCTTAGGTTGTTCTTCCCTAGGTGCACAACTCTGCACCCGTCCACATCAAACCCTGTCTACCATTTTGATGCCAAGTCTTCAAATCCATCAAGATCCTCCTGCAACCTTCCACAATCCTCCCGGGCCCCATCAACTTCAAATAGTTTTGTGTCATCTGCAAATTTGATAACCCCACTCGTTATTCCACTTTCCAGGTCATTTATGAATATGTCAAAAAGCAGCGGACCCAGCACAGATCCCTGGGGCACACCACCACTCACCCTTCTCCATCTGGAAAACTGGCCACTCAGCCCCACCCTCTGCCCTCCATCCTTAAACCAGTTCCCGATCCACAGCAGTACACTGCCTCCCATCCCATGGCTCCAGTTTCACACCAAAAGTCTCTGATGAGGGACCCCGTCAAAGGTTCTCTGAAAGCACTGCTTGAGAAGCTAACTGCACCATGCGAAGGCAACGGGCCTGGGGGAGATAGGCCCTTGCCTTTTGGTATCCAGCAAAGCTCCTATGAATTCTAGAGACTGAGTGGGAGTTAGACTGGCTTTTGGGATGTTTATGACCAGACCCAAATACTGAAGGATACGCATTGTGCAAGATAGAGAAGCTCTGGCCTCTGGCTCTGATGGGGCTCGAATGAGCCAGTCGTCTAAGTAGGGGAAGACGAATATGCCTAGAGGGTGGAGAAATGCTGCTACCTCAGCCATGCATTTCGTGAACACTCTCGGAGCTGAGGCCAGGCCAAAGGGAAGCACCCTGTATTGGTAGTGCTTTCCTTGAAAAATGAACCGAAGGAACTTTCTGTGAGTTGGATGGATGACAACATGGGTGTACGCATCCTTGAGATTTAGAGAACAAAGGCAATCCTGACTCTGAAGGTATGGCAGCAGAGTTCCTAGAGAAATCATCTTGAATTTCTCTTTGAACAGGAATTTGTTCAATTCCCTGAGGTCCAAAATAGGTCTGTATCCCCTTGTTTTCTTTGGGATAAGGAAATAGGGGGAGTAAAACCCTGTACCCTGTTGATGAGTGGGTACTTCTTCTATTGCCCCTTGGGCAAGAAGTATGGTGACCTCTTGATCTAACAGGTTGATGAGAGAGGTCTGAGAATTGAATTGTCATATTTTTTTTATTTATTATTTAACAGTTCTTCTATACGGCACTCTTTGTTTTCAGTGCGGTTTACAATGAAACAAAATGACTCTCAGACAAATAAGCTGTCCTGAGTTTACAGAGAACAGGGAAGGCAACTGGGATTTCAACTTTGGGGAACTTATTTACAGATTGTGAGTCAGACTATTTACAGAGAATAGATTCTATAATAGTGATGTGCATCATGATGTAGGACTGCTGCATATTCATATTACAATCTTGAACTGTGTTGCGGAACTGGAGAGGTGTTTCCAGGTTGTGAGAAGTGTGTGATGAAGAGGTGGTGCTTTAGGGTTTTTCTTAATTGCATGAGGTCTCTGGATGCTCTTATGGTGGGTGGGAGGTTGTTCCAGCATCTGGGGGCGTAGAGTGCGAATGCTCTATTATTAGTTGATAGTGCACATTTTGTAGTTTCTCTTGGAATGGCTAGTGTGTTGGTGGCTGCAGATCTCTTGAGTCTGTTGTTGGGTGGGTGGTCGAGTAGAGATGAGATTGAGGAGGGAGCTATTTTGTTAATGGCCTTGAAGGTAATGAGTAGGACTTTGTATAAGATCCTGCAGCTTATCGGGAGCCAATGTAGTTCCCTCAAAATGGGGGTTGTGTGTTCACTCCTTGTTGCTCCGCATAAAATGCGGGTGGCGGCATTCATGGCTAACTGTAATGGTTTTAGGGTGTTCTTTAGGAGGCCTTGGAGTATGATGTTTGCGTAGTCAAAGTGGGGTGTGACTATCGCTTGGAATATAGTTCTGAAGTTGCCGGGGTCCAGCATAGGTCTTAAATGCCTGAGGGTCTTGATCTTGTAGTATATTGTTTTCACAGTGCGGTTTATGTGCTCCTTGAATTCCAGCCTTTGGTCTAATATTACACCTAAGTATCTTATAGTGGACTTTACTGGAAGCTCTGCATCTCGTACTTTCAAGGTAGCAGGGGGTGTGAATCCTTTGTTTTTTGTGATAATTAGGACTTCGTTTTTTTTTAAGTTGATTCTCAGGTTCTGCCCAAGGAGCCAGTCCGTTATAGCATTAAAGCATTCGATTAGGGTTGAGTAATCAGGTGACACAACACTGATCGGTGTAAACATCAGCACATCATCTGCATAGATTAAGCAGGATATACCGAAGGAGCTGGTGATTTCACATATCGGCTGCATATATATGTTAAAGAGCAGCACAGAAAGGGATGAGCCTTGGGGAACTCCTTGCTTTTGCTGGAAAGGTTCTGATGTGTTTGAGCCAATCCGGACTTGTTGCCATCTGTCTTGTAAGTAAGATTTACACCACTTCCAAGCTAAGCCTTGGACTCCCTTACCATTGTGTGAGGGGGCATGCACAGGAAGTGCAGTTTGTACCCCTCTCTTATAATGGAGAATGTCCAATGCTCTGCTGTTATCTGCTCCCACCTGGGGGCAAAGTGACATAACCTTCCTGGAATGGTGGAAGGCTCTGGTCCACTGAGGGCCAGGAAGGCTAAGTTCTCTAGATGAAAGTCAAAGGCCTTGTGACGGCTGAGACTGCTGAGATGGTTGAGGCATAGCAGTCTTCGCTTTCCTTTGTTTAGGTGGTTGCTGACCTTTTCGGGCAGGCTGACCTGCAGAACGTCCCTGCTGGGAGTAAGAGGGATAATACCTCTTCTTTTCTGAGAAGAAAGGCTTTTTAAAAGATTTCTTTCTCACAGGATCAGCTGTGGCTTTGGATAACCTATCCAAAGTGGAGTTGTCAGCATCTAATTCATTGGCTTTTTCTTGCCAATTTTTTCCAAATAGATTCTCACCTGTACAAGGAATATTGCCCAGTTTGTCTTGCACCCAGAGCTCCAAATTGGTTGCCTGGAGCCAAGCAATTCTATGTGCACCTATGGCAATGGCAGAGGTTCTGCTTATGCACTCAAAACAGTCAAAAGCTGCATGGTTGACAAACGTAGACACATCCTGGGCATGTTTGACCAGTGTGAGAAAATCCTGCCTTCTGTCCTCAGGAAGAGGGCTCAAAACCTCTAAATCACCTGTGACTTCTTTAAGGAACATTCCCATATATAAAATATGGGAACTGATCCTGGCAGAAAGCATGGAAGCCTGGAAAGTACGACGTCCAAAGACATCCAAAGTTCTACACTCAAGTCCTGGAGGATTAGAAGCATGCCTCTTTGCACTCCTGATCCTTCTCATAGCTGATTCCACTACAATAGAGTGGTGAGGAAGCTGAGTTTTCTGGAACCCAGGACAAGGAGGGACTCGATACATAGTATCCAGTCTGCGAGAGTGAGGAGAGGTGGTGAGAGGTGTCTCCCACATTCTCAACATGAGATCACGTAAGATCTCATGGATGGGCAAGGTGGCTGCCTTCTTAGGAGCTTTGGGATATTGTAAAATCTCCAACTCCTTAGCTCTGGGCTCTGTCTCAGGAGCCACAGTAATGGACAATCCACGAGCCACCTCCCTGATGAAATTTTGGATGGAGATATCTTCTGGAGGAGATATCCTTCATTTAGGAGAGGAAGGCTCCTCTGGGAGAAGTATCCCGGTACCGGCAGAGCTATCAGAATCCTCGGAGTCCTCCGAGGATTTGAAGTATAGTCTGTCCGGATGCTCTTGAAGAGCCCGATACCCGAACCGACCGAAGTCGGTACCGGGGGTAATTGGTACCGGTGTATCGGTACCATAACATCGCATGACTGGGTGCCGGCAAAGCCAGTACCGATGTCGATGCTATCGGTACCGGTACCGGCATCGGTGCCAGTACCGGTTGAAGCGTCTGACACGGTTCCAAGGGCGTTGATGCCGCAAGGAGAGCCGCCAGACTGCTTCAATAGCCAGAAACCCCTGGTCTATCGACGCTGCCGATGCCTGGGTGCTGGTACCGGAGAGCGTAGTTACTCACCTGTAACAGGTGTTCTCCAGGAGCAGCAGGAATCAGTCCTCACTTATGGGTGACGTCGGCGCCGACGGAGCCCTCGCGGAGCAATTTTCCCCAGCTTTCAAAGAAAGCCTTTGGGAATTGCAGCGCGCATGCGCGGTCCTCTTCCCGCCCAAGGGTGCCATCTTAGCCAGTCAGATGACATAGCTAAAAAAGACAGCACAAAAAAAAAAATTTGCAAACAAACATAAGCAGACGATTGCAACTCCAAGGGGAGGAGGGAGGGTAGTGAGGACTGATTCCTGCTGCTCCTGGAGAACACCTGTTACAGGTGAGTAACTACGCTTTCTCCAGGACCAAGCAGGAAGTCAGTCTTCACTTATGGGACTCCCAAGCTCAAGGCTACCGGAGACCCTAAGCACAAAAATGAGCTCCCTCTAGCTCAGCAGCACAGAAGGAAAGAATCTTCGCTGAATTATCACCCACAGGTAGCCCACATCCGGGATGGAGGGTAGGAGTTGCTCAGACCTCAAAGAGATTACGGAGGACTGCCTGTCCGAAAGCACTGTCCCTGCGGGACTCCCTCTCGAGACAGTAATGGACCGCAAAAGTCTGGCTCGAAGACCAAGTAGCGGCCCGGCAGATGTCTGCCAGCGGAACAGAGCGGAGGTAAGCCACTGACGTAGCCTTTGCCCGAACGCAATGAGCCGTGACTCGACTTTCTAAGGAGAGTCCGGCTGCCCCATAAGCCCAAGAGATACAGTCCGCAACCCAGATGGACAGAGTACGCTTGGAGACCGGGAGCCCCAATTTATTGGGGTCAAAAGACACAAAAAGCTGAGCAGCTTTACGGTGCTCCCGCGTACGGTCAAGGTAGAAGTTCAATGCCCTTCTACAGTCCAGGGTATGGAGGACAGTTTCAGCTCGGCTGGAGTGTGGTCTGGGAAAGAAGGTTGGAAGTACCACCTCCTGATTGATGTGAAAAGGGGAGACCACTTTTGGAAGAAATTTTGGGTGAGTCCGTAGGACTACCGTATTTTTGTAGAACCGAGTGTAAGGGGGATCAGACACGAGGGCCTGCAATTCACTTACGCGTCTAGCGGAGGTGAGGGCTATCAAGAACAGTGTTTTCCAAGACAGAAAACGGAGAGAACAGGTAGCCATAGGTTCAAAAGGCGGGCAGGTGATCCGCTGCAAAACCACATTCAGGTCCCAGTCAGGCGCTGGCGGGCGCAGAGGTGGTTTAAGTAGAAGGAGACCTCGGAGGAACCTCGCTACGAGAGGGTCGCTGGAGAGAGGTCTACCGTCCACTGGCACATGATGGGCCGAAAGAGCACTGAGGTGAACTTTGACGGAGTTGGACTTAAGTCCCAGATTAGAGAGGTGTAGCAAGTACTGCAAGATCACCGACACCGGGCAGGAGAAGGGATCCTGAGACTGTTGGGTACACCAGACGGTGAAGCGACGCCATTTAAGGGCGTAGCATTTGCGGGTAGAAGGCCGTCGCGAAGCCAAGACGACCTCCTCCACCTCTGCCGGCAGGAGAAGGGGAGCAATGACTACCCTCTCAGCAGCCAGGCCATGAGGTTGAGAGACCTGAGGTTGGGGTGTAGTAGAGACCCCTGATCCTGAGTGAGGAGATCCGGTTGTACCCCCAGAGGGAATGGATCCTCCACCGCCAATTGCAGCAGGAGCGGAAACCACGGCTGTCTGGGCCAACGAGGGGCCACCAGGATCATGAAGGCTTTGTCTCGGAGAACCTTGAAAAGAGTCCGAGAGACTAGCGGGATGGGAGGGAAAGCGTACAGAAGGCTCCCCGACCATGAAATTAGAAACGCGTCCGCCGCAACCCGAAGGGGGTGTGGCTGACGAGAGCAGAAGCGAGGAAGCTGCCGGTTGTGAGGACTGGCAAAGAGATCCACCGTGGGGAGGCCCCACTTCAGGAAGAGCTTCTGAACAACCAAGGGATCCAGCCGCCACTCGTGCGGCTGGAGGATCCTGCTGAGTTTGTCCGCCAGGCAATTTTCTTGGCCCGGGAGATAAACTGCCTTGAGGAGAATGCCGTGACTGACGGCCCAAGAGCAGAGCTTCTGTGCCTCTCGGCAGAGGAGGAAGGAGCCCGTGCCCCCCTGCTTGTTCACGTAGAACATGGCAACTTGATTGTCCGTCTGGACAAGGACGGACTGGTGGGAAGTCAGGTGGGAAAAGGCCTTGAGAGCCAGGCGGATCGCCCTGAGCTCCAGGAAGTTGATCTGCTGAGCAGACTCCCACGTGGTCCAGAGGCCCTGAGTACGTGCCCCTTGGCAATGTGCTCCCCAGCCCAGGAGGGATGCATCCGTGGTCAGCACCCGGGTCGGCTGGGGTGACTGGAAAGGCATTCCGAATATCAGGTTCAGCTGCTGAAGCCACCACCGGAGAGACGAGATCAGCGGCTCGGAGACGCGCACTAGGTCTGCTAGGCCGCCTGTGGCCTGTCGCCACTGCTGGCGGAGACACCATTGAGCAGGCCGCATATTCAGGCGGGCATTGGGGGTCACATGGACGGTGGAAGCCATATGGCCGAGCAGTCTCAGGAAGCGCCTGGCGGAGACCAGGGGCTGGCTGCGAAAACGGTCGGCTAGGTCCATGAGCCGTTGAGCCCTGTCGAGCGGTAGGTACGCCCGTGCCTGAGGAGTGTGCAGCCTTGCGCCGATGAACTCGAGATCCTGTGAGGGGAGCAAAGTGGACTTTGCGAAATTTATAACAAAGCCCAAGTATTGCAGAAGAGTCACCGTGCGGTGTGTGGCGCTGGTGACCTCCGGAGCGGACGCCGCTCTGATGAGCCAGTCGTCGAGGTACGGAAAGACATAGAGGCCGTGAAGCCTGAGATGGGCCGCCACCACCGCGAGACATTTTGTGAAGACTCGCGGAGCGGAGGACAGGCCAAAGGGCAGTACTCTGTACTGGTAATGATTTCCTGCCACCACAAACCTTAGGTACTGGCGGTGGCTTGGGTGGATGAGGATGTGCGTGTAGGCATCCTTTAGATCCAAGGAGCATAGCAAATCTCCCTGCTGGAGGTAGGGCAGAAGGATTCCAAGGGTAAGCATCTTGAACTTCTCCCGCACGAGGAACTTGTTGAGGTTGCGCAAGTCCAGGATGGGTCTGAGGCCTCCTGTTCTCTTTGGTATTAGAAAATACCGGGAATAAAAACCTTGACCTCTCAGGTGGTGTGGCACCGGTTCCACCGCCTGATCCTGCAGAAGACCTGCCAACTCCTGAAGGAGTAATTCCCCGTGTAGAGGGGGTCGTGGAGGTTCTCCCGGAAAATAGGAGGGAGGGACCTGGTGGAAGTGGAGAAGATAGCCTTCTCGCACGACTTGAAGCACCCAGGCATCTGCGGTGATGCTGGACCACCTGTGGGCGAAGTGAACCAGCCGGCCTCCGGTGCTGGGAGGAACCAGCGGGGGGGGAGAGGCTATGCTTAGTGAGTCAAAAACCCCCACCCTGCGGAGCAGGGGCTGGTGGTGCAGGCTTGGGGGCTTGCTGCCTACGGGACCCGTTACCCCGTCCCTTGGCCTGCTGGCCCTGTTGGGGAGCTGTAGGGGCCTGATAATGGGGGTATTGTTTGTAGGCAGTCGCCTTCCTCGGGTAAAAGGACTTTTTCCCCGAGCCCTTCTTTTTCTGGGAAGGGGCAGAGGTCTTCCTAGAAAGCCTGGTCCTGGTGAGAGTCTCAGTCTCAATTTGTGCAGCCTTTTCAGCCATGGGCTTGCCAAAGAGGTTCTCGCCTCGGCAGGGGACATCGACCAACTTGTCCTGCACCCAGGGCTCAAGGTCTGACGACTGAAGCCAAGCCTGTCGGCGGGCACCGATGCCGGCTGCGGCCACTCGAGCCGATGCTTCAAAGCCATCATAGGCTGCTCGGGACATGAACTTTGAGCATTCCCGAATGCCAGTGGACAAGGCCAGGAACCTCCGCAAGGGTTCCTCGGACAAACCAGCGGAGAATCCGGCTAGTTCTTTAGCCAGATCTCGGAGATACATGCCCATGTATAGCTGGTAGGTCTGGACACGACATGCGAGCATAGAGCCCTGGAAACACTTCTTACCAAGGCCATCCAGGTTACGGGCCTCCCTGCCAGGAGGCACCGAGGAGTGCATCTTCTGGCTCTTAAGACGATGCATGGCCGATTCCACTACCATGGAATGGTGTGGTAGCTGTGCCTTTTGAAAGCCAGGGCTCTTGCGGACTCGATAGATAGAATCGACCCGCTTGCTCAGGACCGGTGAGGAGGCCGGACTCTCCCACATGCGGAAGAGTAGTCGTTCCAGCATAGGAGGAACCGGTACAGTAAAGTGTTCCCTTGCGGGAGAGTCATACTGGAGGGCGTCGAGCTCTTCGGCTCGAGGCTCCTCCTCGGGGTCCGCAGGGAAGGCCAAAGCCTTGGCCATATCCCTGACAAAGTCCGAGAACCGGGCATCCTCCGGGGGGGACTGCTTCCGAGGCTCGGACTCCGGCGAGTCCGAGGGGACACACCGAGTCCGGAAAGAATCAGGCGACTCTTCCTCTTCAGACTCCCAGACCGACTCCGACGAGGACTCGGTGGGGTCGGCCCGGGCAGGGCACGGCGCCTGCCGCCCCGACGCCGAGGGAGTCGGTGTCGGCGACCTCGGTCCCGAACGGGAGGCCGAGGGTGACCTCGACCGAGGATCGACTCGAGTTCGCATCGACTCGAGGATCGGCTCGGTCTCCGGGGTCGACTTGGACGTCGACGTCCCGGCGGTCGGGGCAGCGGCGCCAGCGAGGCCAGCGAGCAGTGCCCGCTGCTGGTCCATGAAGGCAGACAGTCTGCTCTCCAAGGCCGTCAACCTGAGTCCGAGCTCAGGTGACCCAGCAGCCCCCGACTCGGGCCCCGACGGCGTCGGACCCGACGTCGGCTGTCGCGGAGGCGAGTCCAGAAGGACCACAGGACTTACCCGAGCAGGCATCTCCGACTCCAGGCAAGGTCGCTTCGTGAGGTGCTCCTTCTCCAAGGACCCGGGGCGGCTGTCGGGGCTATGCGACCTGGCCCTCGCGGAACCAGGAGCGTCCACCGACGCCGCCCTCGCGGGTTTCACCTTCCGACGATGGTCCCCGGAGGGAGAACCCCTGTCGGAGGAACTCCGGCGACGGTCCGAGCTGGAGCCTTTGGACGCGGAGGCCTCCGACGAGGTCCGGGTACGGCTGGGGTCAGCGAAGATCCTATCACGCTGATGCCGCCGACTTCTCAACGCTTTGGAGGACATTTTGCCGCAGGGCCCACAGATCAATTCCTCATGATCCGGGCCCAGGCAGCGGAGGCAAAAGTCGTGTGTGTCAGTTAGTGACATATTTCGGTCACACTGACCACACCGCTTAAAACCACTGGCAGCCATCGGGGGAAAAAGGGCCCCTGCGAGGTCATAGGACCGGGCTGCCAGGGAAAAATCGAAAACGAAAAAAGGAAGAGGACTCGTGACCGGCGTCGCGAGTCCGGGCGGGAAAAAGACCGGCGTCGAACCGAATAAAATAATGAAGAATATATCGACTTTTTCGCGGGGACAAGACGGGGACGTCTGTAGGGCTCCGCGGAAAAAAGAAGACTGGCTAAGATGGCACCCTTGGGCGGGAAGAGGACCGCGCATGCGCGCTGCAATTCCCAAAGGCTTTCTTTGAAAGCTGGGGAAAATTGCTCCGCGAGGGCTCCGTCGGCGCCGACGTCACCCATAAGTGAGGACTGACTTCCTGCTTGGTCCTGGAGAAACAGCCGGTACCCCAGAGCATGGCACCAGTAGTTCTGCCGAGGTCGAGGCCTCGAGAACATCCTGGATCCCCGATAATGCTTTGGAAGCCAAAGCCTCCCTCCGGGGCAATTTTGCAAGTATGGAACCCTCAAGGGCAACGCCAGAGGCATCTCGATGCTTGGAAGGAGATCTACCCTTTGAGGACCAGCTAGACTTATGTTTAGTTACCTGAGATCCATGGGAGGAAGACGAAGACCTGGAAGACGTCGATGCCACCGAAGCTGCATCGGAGGGAAAAAGGGCACTGAGCTTGGCAGCTCGGTTCTGTCGACCCCTTTTGGACATCATGGCACAGGCCATGCACTCGGAGATGGAGTGGTCAGGACCTAAACATTTAAGACACCACTCATGGATGTCAGTGACGGAGATGGTACCGCCACTCTTGGTGCATTTTTTAAAACCCGAGGCGGGTTTCTCCATAGTGGAGGAAATTTTGGGCCTAAGGCCCAAAATGGCGTGTGCACCTGGAAAAGTTTGGAAAAAAAGTATTTTTTTTTTTAAAGAAAGAAAGAAAGAACCACTGGCGGTACGGGTATAGTGTCGAGGAAGGCAGACATGACCACAAAAAAGAAGAAGAAGGAAAATAATTTTCTGCGGTGACAGGAACACGACCTGCTGGCTCCGTGGAAAATGAAGAACTGGAGAGAGGCAGTTGGGAAAGGCGGGAAGGCAGCACGCAGGCACTGTGGGATGCTCCCAAAAGCTTCCTAATTGGACGCTGGGGAGCGTTCCCGCGCAGGCTCCGTCGGTACCGACGATACCCATATGTGAAGACTACATTCCTGCTTGTTCCTGGAGATGTGCCTTCTAATCAGGCCCAAGATTTTAGATTCACGACCTAGGGGAAATGGGGAATGGGTGTTAGTATATTCACCTCTTTAAGGGAAGATTCAACAGCCTACTGTTGTGTAACAGTTGGGGCTTGTCAAACCCTTTAGCTGCCTCAACAGTATTTTGTTTCTGTCTTTTTCTCCACTGACGTACATTACATTGGGCAATATTTTCCAAATCCTATTCTGGAAGCACATTTAATCACATGGGTTGCAGGACATCTGCAATGAATACACATGATACAGAGTTGTATGCTTTGAAGACTCAGCATATGCAAAGCTATCATATGCTTATTCATTGCAGATAAATCTGACAAATTAGGTGTGCTTCCAAAATGGGATTGGAAACAATGGCATGGGGTAGCCCATATCCACTTTTATTTTGGAAGAGAAGGTGGACAGATACTGCCACAAACATTTTGAGAGCATGGAGTTATATCACAGAAGTAAAGATATCTTTGGCTTCTCTTCAACCTCTAAATTGAAAGAAGTAATTAGATCTTACCTGCTAATTAGTGTTCCTGAAGGAACTCCAGTCCAGTCCCTTGTCTTCTGGGTTGTGCAACCCTTCCAGCAGCTTGGAGGTTGAGCCCATCATCGCCTTGATGATGCAGGGGTATAAATACTACCGGCACCACTCACAGGCACCAGTAATCTATTGCAAAAGCAGACTGATCGGAAAATCGTAACGCAACTTACATAAAACCAAATCAAACGAAAGAAAATTTTTCTTTTTTTTTTTGTAAAATTATTATTCCCTCCCAGGAGGGCAGAGAGAGAGAAAGAGAGAGAGGGGCAGGAAGGAGGCGGCTTACCTGACCCCGCGCAACCCCCCCCCCTGCCCGTAGCAACCCCACCGGATTCCGTCGTAACCGGACATGGTGCCACAGAAGCCTCACACCGGTTCCTCGAACTTGAATGCTTCCTGACTTCGGTCCGTATTACTTCCTTCATGAAGGAACTCTGCCCCTGTAGAACAAACCGGGTGGGATCAGGGACTGGACTGGAGTTCCTTCAGGAACACTAATTAGCTGGTAAGATCTAATTACTTCTTCCTTATCGTCTCTCCAGTCCAGTCCCTTGTCTTCTGGGATGTAACAGAGCAGTTCAAATCTGGGAAGGATCCGCCATCCCGGACCGAAGCACGGACTCTCCGAAACTAGCCTCCGCCACTGCCTGCACATCCAGCCTGTAGTGCTTGACAAAGGTATGCAGTGACGACCAGGTCGCAGCTCTGCAAATGTCCTGTGCAGGAACCAAGCTATGTTCTGCCCATGATGTTGCCTGAGCCCTTGTCGAATGCGCTCAGGCCCACCGGGACCTGTTTTCCCTTGAGAATATAGGCAGATGCAATAGCCTCCTTAACCCATCTAGCGATGGAAGACTTGGCCGCCGTTTCCCCTTTGTGCGGACCTCCGAATTGTATGAATAAGTGTTCGGATCTACGAAAGGGGGCCGTACGAGACAGATAATGCCTCAGAATTCTACGCACGTCTAGGCTTCTAAGATTCCCTTCCCCACCATTCCTTCCTTTCCCGGAGAAAGATGGGAGAGAAACCACCTGGTTCACGTGAAAAGGCGAAATCACCTTAGGCAAAAAGGAGGGAACTGTCCGCAAGACTACCCTATCCTTAAAGAAGGTCAGAAAGGGAGGGCGAGCCGACAGAGCTTGCAGTTCGGAGACACGCCTAGCCGAACAGATCGCCACCAAGAATACTGTCTTCAGGGTTAAATCCTTTAAGGAAGCCTCCCCCACCGGTTCGAAGGGTTCCCTGGTGAACACTGTGATAAGGAAGCTTATCATAGCTCAGGAAGGAGCTATAGAAAAGGTGAAGTAACTCTGAACAAGCAACCTGTCAGTTCTGGTAGAAATAAGAAAACAGAATTTTCCCATAAAAGACTACCAGTCCCAGAATGCACCAGGTTTCCAACAGCCATTAGAGGAGCTGAAGTGGGGAAACGTGTGTTCAATCAGGAGGGCTATGAGGTAATCCCTAAGCACTCATCTCAAAGGGCAGGGCCTGATTCAGCACAGCTGCGCTGTGTTAGGGAGGAGCACTCATCTAAGCAGAATAAAGGTAGAGTTTATTCTACAGAGAATTATCCTCAGGATCATCATCATCTTCATGATCAGCTTGAGCTTGATCATCTTCATCATCTAGAGGATCATCAGAAGCAGAAGCCAAACCGGACGGACAGAGAGGGCAAGAAACCCTTTGGAAGAAAGAAGAGAAAAGCCTTTGAGAGGTCTAGAGGAGTCTGGAGCAGTACGTATACTGGGAGGCATTCCAAGGGCCAGCATACACCATTGGACTGGGGAAAGCCAGAGGAATGGTGCTGCAGAGCTAGGAATCTCCAGACGGTACCTGTGAGGGAGACGGCTGCACGTGGAAGGGACCCTAAGACCCGTGCCAGAAGGTATGTGAAGAGAGATCCAGTGTCCAGGGATCTGGATTGGAAGGCTGGACATAAGAACTGGACAACATACTGGCCAGGCTATATAGAGAGGAACTCTAACAGCAATGGAAGCTCAGGTATGAACACTGATCTATGCCCTAGCTATAACCTTGAAAGACAGCAGGGAAACAAGTATTCTCCTGAAAGTGCTCCATTGGGAGATTCATCTGTGCCAATCCATGATATTGAACCCATGCTTGTTGAAGAAGGGGGAATGATAGCAGATGAAGAATGTGTTTACATGGACTGCTCTCTGTCTAAACTCCTTTGGTGATTTTCTGTTATAAAATACAGCAACCATCACAAAGAAATACAAACTTGTTCTTTAAATCTACTCAGAAAAGCTCCTGAGTAGGATTTTTAGCCACGCAGTAGAAAGCAAGCCAGCTAAGGGGGTTTCAGCTGGGTAACTGCTAGCAATTGAGCCTTACCTAATTGCTTGTGAGCTCTGAGAGAATCACTTCTGAATCTATGTGGGAAGATATAAGAAGTTAACCTGAAAAGAACAGTTTTTTTCCTTTCTTTGTGGCTCTTGTTTGTTGTTTGATACATTGCTAAGAGAATATTAGCTAAAGCCTACAGAAAAGACCAGTTTGTTACCAACCAGGTCTTATTTCTTTTGCTTTGATTGCCTGACAAGTTCAAATGTTGTTTCCTGATTTTGTTTTTCCAAGTTTAACACTGAAAGCAAGTAACCTGATTTATGTGCTACCAAGCATATCTGTGTTGGGAGAAATAACCCCATAAATAAATATCTTATTGGCTTTACACTTGAGCACAACTAAATTATTGTGAGCAGCTGTGTCGGGTATGAATGGACTGCATTGCCGACAATCCCTTGCAAATCATATTGACATATGCACTTGCCAAGACTGTGAACATTCTCACCCAGGCAGCCGTCTGACAAAGCTTTCAACACTAGATTAAGATCCCATGGAGGAATTACCGACCTCTGTTGCGGGCAAAGCCGCCTAACTGCTCGGAGGAACCTGCTAATGTCCGCGTGCTCCCCTAAGGACTTTCCCTTAACCTTACCCCAGTAACACAAATGGCTGCCAACTGAACCCGAAGGGAACTCGCCGCTAGACCCTTTTCGAAGCCGGCTTGTAAAAACTCAAGGATTTCCGGAATGGAGGTTGAAAAGGGTCTCCTTTGTTATCCCTCGCACCACGCCTCAAATATTCGCCAAACTCTCACGTAGGAAAGGGAGGTTGAGCGCTTCCGAGCGCTTAACAAGGTCGATATCACTGACCCCGAATAACCCCGCTTCCTGAGCCGAGCCCTCTCAATAGCCAGGCCGTAAGCGAGAACCGATCCACGTGAGGCATCCGCACTGGCCCCTGCCTTATAAGGTCGCTTCTACAGGGTAACTGCCACGGACGATCGACCGTCAGCCTCACCAAATCCGCGTACCATGGGCGCCAGGGCCAGTCCGGAGCTATGAGGATTACCAGATCTTGGTGGGCTTCCACTCTCTGAATGACTCTTCCTAATAGAACCCAAGGCGGAAACACATATAGGAGTCCCTCCGAAGGCCACTCCTGGACCAGGGCGTCCAGGCCCTCCGACATCCTTTCTTTCCTGCGACTGAAGAATCAACTCGCCTTGGCCGATTGCCAATGAGCCATGAGGTCCATGACAGGTGGTCCCCAGCAGGCTACCACTTGATCGAACACCACCTGAGCCAGTTCCCACTCTCCGTGGTCTATCTTGTATCTGCTCAGGTAATCGGCCGTGACGTTTTCTACTCCGGCCACGTGTTGTGCTGATAGTGCTGACAAATGCACCTCTGCCCATTGCAACAGGCTGTCTGCCTCTTCCTCCAAGGCCGTGCTGCTTGTTCCCCCTTGGCGGTTTATGTAGGCCACTGTCGTAACATTGTCGGAGAGAACCTGAACCGCTCTCTGATGGACCAAAGACTCGAGAGCTCTGAGAGCCAAGCCTACTGCCCGCAACTCTAGTCTGTTGATGGGCCACTGTGACTCCCTCGGAGACCAGCTGCCCTGAGCGAACTGACCCTCGCAATGCGCACCCCAGCCGGTTAGACTTGCATCCGTTGTCAGCTGAACCCACCGAGGGGACTCGAGGGGCATTCCGCGACCTAGGTTCTTCGGGCAGCACCACCACTGAAGAGCCTTCCTGGCCTGGGGGGGGGGGGGGGACAGGGAAGCCGCTTGGACAAAGGGTGATGTTGATGGGACCAGCGTCGTAACAATGCCCGCTGGAGAGGCCTCATATGCGCTCTGGCCCACAGAACCACCTCCAACGTTGCTGCCATGGTTCCCAGCATGTGGAGGTAATGCCAGGCCGACGGGTTTCGTCTGGCGACGAATCGCAACAAGAGGACTCTTAGGGCGTCCGACCTCTGCTTGAGGAGAAAAACCTTGCCCCTGCAGGTGTCAAATCTTGCCCCTAGGTACTCGATCTCCTGTGAGAGTATCAATCTGCTCTTTGACCGATTGATAACCCACCCCAACTCCTCGAGGACTGCCACTACTCTGGCTGTCGACTTTCGACTTTCTGCTTCTGTCTTGGCCCGAATCAGCCAGTAGTCCAGGTAGGGATGTACCAGAATTCCTTCCTTTCTCAGAGCTGCCGCAACCACCACCATTACCTTGGTGAACGTACGAGGAGCTGTTGCTAAGCCGAAGGGCAGTGCCTGGAACTGAAAATGCCCTCTTGGTACCGCGAACCTCAGAAATTGCTGATGAGCCTTCCGGATCGGAATATGCAAATACACCTCCGTCAGATCTAAGGAAGTGAGAAATTCCCCCCATCGCACGGCCACAATCACTGACTTCAGGGTTTCCATTCGGAAGTGCGGTACTCTGAGGCAGCGACTGATCTGTTTCAGGTCCAAAATTGGTCGAAAGGACCCTTCTTTCTTCGGCACCACGAAGTAAATGGAGTATCGACTCGAGCCGCGCTGGTTTTCGGGGACGGGAACCACAGCCCCGAGTGCTAAAAGCCTTGCAAGAGTGTCTTCTATCGCTGCCTTCTTTGCTTGCGATCCGCAAGGGGACTGGACAAAGGCTGGTTTCACCTGTTTCGCGAATTCGAGAGCATAGCCCTCTCGGATCACCTCAAGGATCCACTGATCGGATGTGACTCGGGTCCAGGCGGAAAGAAAAAGTCTTAACCGGCCCCCCACAGGCCGGAGTTCCTCCCGGACCCCCGTCGCTTCATTGTGGTTTTCTGGGCCCCGCAGAGGAGGAGGAGGCCCCAAAACCTCTACCAGCTCCGCAAAACCCCCGGAAGCCTTGACCTCTAGAGGGAAAACGGGTCCGTGAGAAGGGGTTAGACCTGGACTGTCGAAACCTGCGGAAATCCCTTGGGTGAGTCCTGGAAGGAGGTGGCAGACAGCTTTGCTTAGGTCTGTCCTCCGGGAGCCTACCTCCCTTAGAATCGCCTAAGTCCTTCACCAATTTTTCCAAATCTTCGCCAAAAAGTAGCTTCTCCTTGAAGGGAAGTCGGCTCAGACGCGCCTTAGAGGAGGCATCCGCCGCCCAACTGCGCAACCACAAATATCGCCGAGCTGCCACCACCGAGGCCATATTTTTTGCTGGGCTCCTAATAAGGTCGTACTGACTGTCCGCCAAGAAGGCCGAGCCAGATTCCAGTCGAGCCGCATCCTCCCGCGCGTTGCCCGACAGATCATCCGCCAGCTGTAGTTGTTGGGCCCATCTCAGACAGGCTCTCGATACCCAGGCCCCTGACACCGAAGCCTGCAAGGCGAGGGCACTAACACTAAAGGCTTGCTTCAGCAACGTGTCTAACTTTCTGGTCCTGGGCATCCTTCAAGGCCGCACTGCCCTCAACTGGAATAGTAGTCTTTTTTGTGACTGCTGAGACTGCGGCATCTACTCTAGGAGACTTCAGCAGTTCCTTGTCTGGGTCTGATAAAGGGTATAGGCGAGACATAGACCGCACCCCCCTCAGACTGTATTCTGGTTGATCCCATTCCTCCTGGATCATGCGCCGCACGACCCTGTGCACTAGGAACACCCTCTGAGAGTTCCTGACTGCCTGGATCAAAGGATCCTCCAAGGGGTCCTCCTCTGCTGTCTTGTCCAAAGCTATATTGAGTACCTTGAGTGACTCAGTAATTAATGCAGGGAGCTCCTCCCGATGAAATACCTGCACTATTCGGGCCTGTTCTTCTTCCGGGATCTCTCCCTCTTCGAGCTCGTCTTCCTCATCCCCTAGTTCCTTGTCAGAGACCTCCTCTCCCCAGGGGTCCAGCACCGGGGGAGCGCGTCGCTCCTTGCTCAGCCTGTGGCGCTTAGAAAGAATCTAAGAATCTTGCATTTCGGCCCTCGGCCTTAAGGGGGGTGCATTTGCCTGAGCCACCCCGGATTCTACTGCCCCCTGCCTGCACAAGCAATATGCCCTGTGGAGCAGGACGACAAATTCCGGAGAGAATAGATCCCCATCCTTTCCTCCCCTGGGACCGGGGGGGGGAGGAGGAGGAACCCGAGAGGTTCCAAGTAAATCATTAGATGGAAGGGGAGAGGAAGGAGATTCTCCCCCTACCTCGGCAGGGTCTGCAGTCCCTTGGGGATCCTGGGACATAGCTAACTGGGACATAGCTAACTATTATTGTTGAAGTTCCCTGTTCAATGTAAAACTCAATGTTACTTGTATGCATTGTAGTATGTTTCTTGTTCAATGTACACCGCACTGATTGTAATAGCGCGGTATAAAAGAATTGTTAAATAAATAAATAAACTGGATCCCTTGTTCAACTGAGACCGCTTCTGCAGTGCAGCCCCTGCAGAAGCCTGGATCTGAGGCCGTGTCCCGCCTAATACCGCAGGCAGGACACCGAGATTTGTTGGGCATGCTTGTGCCTACTGAGTTTACCCAGGGGATATACTCCTTAGGCTGAAAGAAGCAAACCAAACGTAAAACTCAGCAAGGGTAAAGGAAAAACAAATTAAATTAACTACAATTAATTAAAATTAAATAAAAAGAAATTAGAAATTTAAAAAGATCGTTGGCACAGGCCAATACTTGCTGTTGGGCTGCTCCTCTTCCGCTCCGGATCGCTGATGAAAGCAAGGCAGAGCCTCTAGCTGGTCTCCCACGTGGGAGTAGGCTGCGGCCACGTGGAGAAACCCGATCCTGCAAGTAGATTCTCACCGGAGTCCCCCGGTCTGACCCGGACCCCTCCAATCTGTAAACGTGTCTTAATGCACGTTTTCGGGTCCCAGGACTGCCTCCAGCGCTTAGCCCTCTGCTGGCTTCGGCGCGAAGCAGGAGGCCATCTGGTGGAACGCAGCATGGCCTCAAGCGCTCAGCCCTCTTGTAGGCTTCGGCGCGAGGCAGTAAGGATGCAAGCTAAAGGCTTGAGTTGCTCCGTTGAGCGCGGAAGGGAAGAAACCCTCCTCTTTCCCCCATGGTCGCTGAAGACCTCCTCCGAACCGCTCCAAAGGTGAGAGTAGAGAGAGGCAACGATGGAGAAGGAGGGGGTAGGGGGGGAGAAAAAGAAATTACACTTACCTGGTAATTGTTGTTCCTTGAGTGACGACAGTTTAGTCCTCTACCTCTGGGTTGTGCACCTCTTCCTGCAGCTTGGAGACTGGGCATGTCAAAGTCGTGACATCACTGGATATAGCCTGCTGGTATCTCCCATCAGCCTCCAGTGTACTATTGACAAAGCAAACTCAAAGGAACAACAAAGAAGTAACTATACCATAACTTTAAATAACTCCCCATTCCTCAACCGGAGGAGCCTTTTTAACCGTATCCGTCTTATATTTTCTTTTTTTTTTTTAACTTTACATTCATGTCCCCCCTATGCAAACACGTTTCCTATACCATCACCTCGTTTAAATAAGAGAAAAGAAAGAAAGAACAGAGAGGGATACTCACTGAGATCTAGAAACTGAAAGGATCTGTCTACTCCTTGAGATTGATGCTCCACTCCGCCTGAAAATAAACTTTGAAGAAATCACACCCCTGGGCGGGAATGAGGACTAAACTGTCGTCACTCAAGGAATGACAATTACCAGGTAAGTGTAATTTCTATTTCCTTATCGTTCCTCCAGTTTAGTCCTCTACCTCTGGGATGTAACAGAGCAGTAATCATTGGGAGGGACCTATCCAGCCAACTTACCACACCGTCGACCCGAAACAGGCATCCTTTACTGCCAAAACATTTAGGCAGTAGTGGTTACTGAGGAAATGAAGAGACGACCTGGAAGCTGCTCTATCAATTCCCCCTGGTGGAATTACACAGTGATTCACCCATGAAGCTGCTTGTGCCCTGGTAGCAAGAGTCAGAAAGCCCCCCGGAATCATACAACCTTGCCACCAGAAAGCTGAGGCAACCACCGCCTTAACCCAGTGCCTTCGCTGCTGCTTCCCCTTTGTAGGGACCTCCAACCAGCACACAAAAACAAAGAAACGAACGCCGCACCCTGCATTTAATGTTTCCTATCGGCGTAAGCTACGAATAAAAACCTCCCCTTCCAGAAAAACCGAGAACTGGAAGAGAAACCAATTGGCTCAGGAGAAAAATCAGATACCACCTTTTGGAAGGCCGACAGGACTGCTCGCAAACACCTCTCTCTATCCAGAAAGGGTGAAAACGGCTCATTACATGGCAACGCCTGAAACTCCGAAACTCGTCGCACCGAACAACGAGCTATCAAAGCCACTGTCTATAACAGCAAATCCTTTACCGACGCCTGGAGTAAAGAATCAAAGGGCTCTTTAGCTAACGCCTCTAAGGCCCAATCGGGATCACCCGGAGGCACCCGAACTCTCCTTGAGGAGCGCAGTCGGATCCCAACTTAAGGAAACGCTATACATCGATCCGAACACCTAGCGCTATTCCCTTCACAGAACCTCTACAGCCGGAAACAGTCGCCCGCTGGATCATCTAAGGAACTGGCCGCTAATTCCCTCAGACACTGTCCTGCAGTGAACTCAGACCAAGTATACAGACACCTTTGTCGCCCGGACTTGCTGCCGTGAACAGCAGCCTTCCAAAAGGCGCTAAGCACGGACCTATGTAGCAGAAGCAGCTTGCCTCCTTGCTCTCAACAAGGTGGCGAAGACTGCCGCAGAATAACCCTTCTTCTTCGGACCCGCCCATTCAAAGGCCAAACCGTAGGCGGGCACCGATACACCTGAGACATTCGTCGCGGACCTAGCCATAGCAGAACGTCCGCTACGACAACTTCTAGGAAAAGCCTGTCGAGTAGGCGAATGAGAAAAGCCTAGTACGGCCGTCTCGTCCAACCGGGCGCTACCAAGACTACCTTTCTCTGAAAGCCTCGAAACGCTAACTAGTTGCCCTATGAGAGCCCACGGGGAAAGGACAAGACAAAGACTTAATTGGGAACTTACTGACCCACGACTTGGACGAACCATCAGCTGCCCCATTCCTCCACTAGAGAGAGCTCCGGGTGAACCCCAAGGAAGCCAATAATATTAGCTAGCGCTTGAATTAAGCCATAATGCACATTTGCCCCATAAAGCAAATCAGGCACTAGTCGATTCAACTCCCTGATCCTTTCCTGTGCCATGCGAGTAGACTGCCGTAAACACTGCGACCACCTGAAGCATGCTCCCGCCTCCCCAGGCTCCACAAATGGGAGCTTGTAAGGCCAGAGCATTGCCTCCAACGATCGCTTCAGTGAACCATCTACTTTCCTATCTTGCGATAAAGCACAGTTACTTACCTGTAACAGGTGATCTCTGGGAACAGCAGGAATTAGTCTTCACATATGGGTACGTCGGTACCGACGGAGCCTGCACGGGAATGCTCCCCAGCATCCAATCAGAAAGCTTTTGGGAGCATCCCTCGTGCCTGCGCGGTGACTTCCCGCCTTTCCCACTGCCTCTCCTCAGTTGAGTTTCCTAGCTGAGACAGAAGGAGAGAAAGAGGAAAGGAGATAGATAGATACAACTCCTAGGGGAGGTGGGTGGGTTGTGAAGACTTATTCCTGCTGTTCCCAGAGATCACCTGTTACAGGTAAGTAACTGTGCTATCTCCAGGAACAAGCAGGAATGAGTCTTCACATATGGGGACTCCCTAGCTGTGGGTGCCAGGGAAGATCCCATAAAATGCGCATTCCTGGACAGGACGGCATTTTCCAAACCTGGATCCCCGGCATCCCCTGAGGGATGGGGGGTAGGAATTGAATAGAGAAGAGCTGCAAGGAACAGCAAATCTAAAGACTACAGGAGAGAGGAGTCTTTAGAATGTATGCCAAGTATCATTAAAATATTTAATGAACTAGTACAATATAGAGCTTACCTACTTGATTGTAGGAAGTAGAACTGTGATGGAGTGTACTGTAGATGCAGTAGCGGAATCTTCAAGGTAACTTCACAGCAATGAGGATGAAGTTCCAAATCTGGAATGGGCAGGTGACCCAGGTGTCAACTGGGGCAGGAGAAGAACGGCAGGTCTTCAATGGAAAGCTTTATAGGAAAAAGCTGAAAACTCTTTTAGGTACAGAGTTATTAACATTAAGGACTAAAAGAAGAAGACTGACCGATCTGGAGAATTAGCCCAGTCCGGAAGGGAAGAGGGGGTATGGAAAAAAGCCCCTATTCCCAAGGAGAACAGAAGTGTACTCAGAAATAGTGAAGATGTACACTGTCATTCCTAGCTGGTAAGAGATAGGAAGACATTGAAGTTTGATACTTCATGGATAGGGAGGTCTATAACAAAAATAGAAGCTGTTGACGTCACAGCAGTAAGTATGTGTATAACCGCTCCCACTTACTGAGCCGTATGAGAATAGGCAAGTTGACTGTCTGGACCCCTTAAGGAGGTAAAAGCTTTATAGCACAGACAGGGAGATAGTAGGTAATACCTAGTGTCCTATGGACATCTCCCAATGGGCACATATATATATATATATATATATATATATATATATATATATGGAGATACATAGGTATCTAGATATATGTGCATAGATGTCCAGATATGTGTGATACATATATATATAGAGGTATAGCACAGTTACTTACCTGTAACAGGTGATCTCTGGGAACAGCAGGAATTAGTCCTCACATATGGGTACGTCGGTACCGACGGAGCCCGTGCGGGAAAGCTCCCCAGCTTCTTAGAATAGAAGCTTTTGGGACCTCCCACTGCACATGCGCACTGCCTTCCCGCCTTCCTGAACAGCTCTCCTCAGTTTCGAGTTTATAGCTGAGTCAACAGAGAGAGGACAGGAAGATAGATAGATAAAAGATACAACTCCTAGGGGAGGTGGGTGGGTTGTGAGGACTAATTCCTGCTGTTCCCAGAGATCACCTGTTACAGGTAAGTAACTGTGCTATCTCCAGGAACAAGCAGGAATAAGTCCTCACATATGGGGACTCCCTAGCTTAGATGCATGGGATCCCCTGTAAAGGTTCGCCATCTTCGTATGGATCTCAGGCATCCATTCTGGGAAGGTGGGCAGGAGTTGTTTAGGAATGGAACAGGTGCTTGAGGACAGCCTGGCCAAACAAGGCATCCCGGCGGGAGTCCTTGTCCAAACAGTAATGGGCTGTGAAGGTATGAACCGAGGCCCAGGTAGCGGCTCGACAGATCTGATCTATGGAAACAGAGTGCAGATGAGCCATAGAAGTTGCCATGGCCCTCACATTGTGAGCAGTGACATGGCCTTCCAGAGAAATGTTTTTGCTCTGGTAAGCAAAAGAAATACACTGAGCAATCCAATTGGAAAGTGTACGCTTGGAGACTGGAAGTCCCAAATGGGAAGGATCAAAGGCCACAAAAAGTTGAGAAGACTTTCGATGTGGCTGAGTCCTATTAAGGTAAAAAGCGAGAGCTCTTTTACAATCCAGAGTATGAAGGTTCCTCTCTGCATTGGATGCATGAGGAGCTGGAAAAAAAGACAGGTAGATATACCTCTTGATTAAGATGAAAAGGCGAGACCACTTTAGGCATAAAGTGGGGATTCGTCCTAAGGACCACCTTATCATGATGAAATCTTGTGTAAGGTGGATTAGCCACTAAAGCCTGCAGCTCACTGATGCGGCGAGCCGAAGTGACTGCAATGAGGAAGATGACCTTCCAGGAAAGAAATTTCAAGGAGGTGGAAAACATTGGCTCAAAAGGTGGCTTCATAAGTTGACCGAGCACTAGATTCAAATCCCATGCGACCGGGGGTGGTCTGATGGGAGGTTTAGTGAGAGTCAGGCCTCTCATGAATCTTGCAACAAGAGGATGAGAGGAGATAGGTTGTCCATTTATATGTTTCAAGGATGCTGCAATAGCACTTAAATGGACTCTTACCGAATTCGTCTTGAGGCCTGCATTGGATAGATGCAGGAGATAATCAAGAAGAGAATTCAAAGGAAGTGCCAGAGGGTCAAGACCCTGCTGAGCACACCAAATGGAAAAACGTTTCCATTTGAAAGCATAGGAACGCCTGGTAGAGGGTTTCCTAGAGGCAGAAAGGATATCTTTCACTGGTTGGGAAAGATGAAAGTCTTGAAGGCTTAAGCCTTCATAAACCAAGCACTGAGGTGAAGGGATTTGGGGTTTGGGTGCCACAAAGTCCCCTCCTCCTGAGACAGGAGGTCTGGCGCAGCTCCCAGATCCAAGTAGGATCCCTGGGAGAGCTGTAGAAGTAGAGGGAACCACACTTGGCGTGGCCAGCGTGGAGCTATGAGGATCATAGTTCCATGATCCCTCTGGAGTTTGAACAGAGTCTTGGGAATCAAAGGAATGGGTGGAAAGGCATATAGGAATGCCTGATTCCAATTCAGGAGAAAGGCGTCTGTAGCCTGAGCTCCCTGACACGGAGTTCTGGAACAGAACCGGGGAAGTTTGGCATTCCACGGACTTGCAAAGAGGTCTATGTCCGG
Source organism: Ichthyophis bannanicus (assembly GCA_033557465.1). Lineage (NCBI taxonomy): Eukaryota > Metazoa > Chordata > Amphibia > Gymnophiona > Ichthyophiidae > Ichthyophis > Ichthyophis bannanicus. The sequence continues at coordinate 1,283,618,236 of CM066031.1, forward strand.
GGTCCCCCATTCCTGAAAGATTCGGTTTATTTGGTCCAAATGTAGGGACCATTCGTGTGGCAGCAGAACTCGACTGAGCCTGTCTGCCCGAGAGTTTTGAACTCCTGGGAGATACACTGCTAGCAGGTGAATCTGATGCTCTCTGGCGAAGGCCCATAGTCTTAGAGCTTCGTTGCAAAGCGACAGAGAGCCCGTCCCTCCTTGTTTGTTTATGTAAAACATGGCCACCTGATTGTCCGTCTGAACTAGGACAGTGAGGTTGGCTAGGAGGGAGTGGAAGACCTTGAGGGCAAGGTAAATTGCTCGCAGTTCCAGAAGATTGATATGAAGGGTGGACTCCTGTAGAGACCAAGTGCCCTGAGTGGAGAGAGTTTGCAGATGGGCTCCCCACCCTGTTTGGGAGGCATCTGTTGTGAGGGTTGCTTGGGGTAGCAATGGTTGAAATGGAGACCCCAACAACAGATTCTTGGTGGAAGTCCACCAGTGGAGGGACCAAAACAGACGATCGGAGGTTTGTATTTGGTCTGAGAGCGCTCCTGACGCCTGAGTCCACTGAGTGGCCAGGGTCCATTGAGCTGCTCTCATATGAAGACGAGCATAGGGCACCACATGCACTGTGGAGGCCATATGACCCAGTAGGCGTAGCATTTCCCTGGCTGTCAAGTGAGTGCTGGACTGAGCTTGGGAGGCCAAACTCAGGAGGCGCTGGCCTCGAACATGTGGAAGGTAGGCCCTTGCAGTGATGGTGTCCAACTGGGCCCCTATGAATTCTAGAGATTGAGTAGGGATGAGTTGGGACTTGGGAAGGTTTACTACCAGTCCCAGATACTGCAAAAGGCTCCTTGTGTGGTCCAGGGAAATCTGGGCCTGTGACTGAGTTGGAGCTCGGATGAGCCAGTCGTCCAGATATGGGAAGACAAAGATTCCCATGCCTCTTAGAAATGCGGCTACGACTGCCATGCATTTTGTGAATACTCTTGGAGCAGAGGCTAGACCGAAGGGGAGTACTCTGTATTGGAAATGTTTTCCCTGAAACAGAAAGCGAAGATACTTTCTGTGGGATGGATGGATGAGTATATGTGTATACGCATCCTGTAGGTCTAGAGAACAAAGCCAGTCCTGACCCTGGAGGTAAGGAAGGAGAATGCCGAGAGACAGCATTTTGAATTTCTCCTTGAAGAGAAATTTGTTCAATTCTCTCAGATCTAGGATTGGTCTGAATCCCCCTGTCTTCTTTGGAATGAGAAAATAAGGGGAGTAGAAACCGGACCCTTGTTGAGGAAGAGGAACCTCTTCTATGGCCCCTTGGGCAAGAAGAGAGGAAACCTCTTGACCCAACAGGGTTAGGAGAGATGGGGGAGAATTGAATGGTCTCACCATATGATGGGGAGGAAGGCTGGAGAAATGAAGTTTGTAACCCTCTCGAATGATAGAGAGGGTCCATTGTTCTGTTGTGATTTGTTCCCATCTGGGAGCAAAGTGAACCAACCTTCCGGGTATGGTGAGAGGTTCTGGTTGTGTTAGAACCAGAAGTGGCAAGTTCCCTAGGAGCAAGTCAAAACCCCTGAGGGGTTGGAGCCTGCTGAGCTACAGTAGCTGCTGCAGGCTTAGCTCGTGCTTGTTTGGATTGCTGACGCTTAGCAGTATAGCGAGGTTGAGAAGACTGCTGGCCAGTATTTGAAGCAACTCTGGCCTTCTTATAGTAAGGCCTTTTAAAAGACTTTTTCTTAGTAGGAATTGAAGTGGACTTTGAAAGTCTTTCCAAGGTGGCATTTTCAGCATCCATCTGGGTGGCTTTGATTTGCCACTCTTCCCCAAATAAGTTCTCACCTGTACAGGGCAGATTCCGTAAGCCATCTAGAACCCAAGGTTCCAGATCAGAGGCCTGGAGCCAAGCAAGACGTCGGGCTGCAATAGCAATGCCCGAAGCCCTACTGGCTCCCTCAAAGGAATCATATGCTGCCCTATTAGAGAACTTAGAAACCTCTAAGAGTTGTTTCACTAGGGAAAGGAATCCCTGCTTTTTATCCTCAGGGATAAAGGGGGCAAAATGCCGCACCTTTTTGGCAAGTTCCTCCAGGAACATGCCCATATAGAGACTGTAGGAATTAATCCTGGCTATAAGCATACTAGCCTGGAAAATTTTCCTACCAAAAGAGTCCAAGGTCTTACATTCCCGTCCTGGAGGGGTGGAAGAGTGCCTTTTGGTACTCCTAATCTTCTTCATTGCAGACTTCACCACAATAGAGTGGTGGGGCAATTGAGTCTTTTGGAAACCAGGAGAAGGAGGGACCCTATACATGGTGTCCAACCTACGGGAATAAGGAGACAAAGTCAAAGGATTTTCCCAGAAATCCATCAGTTGTTCTTGAAGGATTTCATGGATAGGCAGGGTAACTGCCTCCTTAGGGGCCTTTGAGTATCCCAAAATATCCAGTTTTTTGGATCTGGGTTCCTTTTCAGAGGATGTGGTAATAGAAAGGGCTGTAGCCATATCTAAAACAAAGTCCTGGAAGGACAAATCCTCTGGAGGGGACATTCTCCTTTTAGGAGAAGAGGGCTCCTCAGGTAAGTTGAGTGAAAACTCAGCAGAATCATCAGAGGAGTGAAAATCCTCAGAGGAATCGGTGCTTTCCTCTAACGCACGATACGCGTACCGATCGGCATCGATATCGGGCGTATCGGGTATGGAACCGGTATGGAGCGAAAGCCCATACGGTACCGACTTGCGTTTAGAGGTGGACGGCCTCGATACCGGCATGGCGGACGATACCGGTATCGGGCCCGGAACCGCTGAAAGCGGAACCGATGGCGTTGCAGCTTTAATGAAAGCCATGACGGCCTGCTGCATGGACTGTACAGTATCGCCCATGGACGCCATAGCTGCCTGGATGTCGGTACCGGAGTGACCCGGTACCCCAGAGCAGGCTAACAGGTGATCTGTCGAGGCCGTAGCATCGATATCAACCTGAGACCCCTGAATTGGCGTTTTTGGAAGTTGGACTTCCCGCCGGGGTTGTTTGGCTGGGGCAGGGTCCTCAAGTTCTAAGCTAAGAGCCTCTCGATGCTTTGAAGGAGATTTGCTCTTTGAGGACTTGCCCACAGAAGGTTTGGTTACCTGAGATCCATCCGGAGAAGAAGACCTGGATGACTGTGATGCTGTATTCTCTGAAGCAAACAGCACATGGAATTTGTTGGCCCGGTTCTGCAGCCCACGTTTAGACATGTGGGAGCAAGATGGGCAGTCCGGTATGGAATGGTCAGGCCCAAACATTTCAGACACCATTCATGGGTGTCTGTGACTGAAATAACAGCATTACATTTGGTACACTTCTTAAATCCAGGGGCTGGCTTCTCCATGAGGAGAAATTGAGTAGGCCGAGAGGCCTCTCTGAAGTGACCAAAAAGCTAAAAAATAAGAAAAAAGAATTATAATTTTTTAAAGAAAGAAAGAAAAGACCGGCGATACCGGTATCGGTATGGGGAAGGCAGGTACGCGGTCTAAAGAAACAAATAAAATAACAATTTCTTCAGCGGTGACAGGAACACGACCTGCTGGCTCCGCGGAAAAAAAGAAACTGAGGAGAGCTGTTCAGGAAGGCGGGAAGGCAGTGCGCATGTGCAGTGGGAGGTCCCAAAAGCTTCTATTCTAAGAAGCTGGGGAGCTTTCCCGCACGGGCTCCGTCGGTACCGACGTACCCATATGTGAGGACTTATTCCTGCTTGTTCCTGGAGATAGATACATATAAAGATATAGATATAGATGGGCATGGCTTATGCCCATACAGATTACAAAAATATGTATGTATAGGACATATACAGACATGACTAGAAGTCTGAGGATACATGCCTGCAACTGAGCCCCACAAAAACATTCACATGGGGAATGTGATGGGAAAAGATTCATCTAATAATATGCTGTTTGTAGTTAATGTAAGGTAATGTAATGTAAGTTATGTACTGTGTTCCCTGTTTGTACTCCTAGTGTTTTGTTGTGATGTAATGATAATGCAATGTATGTTTCCCTCACCTTTGTTTAACTTTGTGCTGTATTAACCGCTTTGATTGAAGGAAAAGGCGGGATACAAAACATGTTAAATAAATAAATAAATAAATTTCAGTGGATAACCAGTATGGTTGCGTGAAAAACAGAGGATAATAGCAGTCTGGTAAGAGCACGTCAGGAGTACTGGAGGACTCTGACATGTCCAAAGGACAAGAAAATGCATGGACTAAGACTCCTGGATGACCCAGTCAAGGGACTCAGGGGTATCATGTACAGTAAAAGAGTATGCGTTTTCCAAGTGGAGTAGAAAAAATAATGCCAAGCTGTAAGGAAGAAAGGGGTAGATTCCTGCCAGATTGGGAACTCCTTGGACATTCACGCAGAAAAAAGCTTGTCTTCTGCATCACAATAGGAGACAAGAGGGTATAAAGAACCTATATAGCCATGGAATGACTATATAAGCTTTTTCTATTATATGGAAAACCCTCAGAGACAAAGTTCAATGCTCTATAGCAAGGGCCCATAGTAGAAAGCTTCTCTGAAGATTGCAGAGAGCATTGTGCAGGAGAATTATGAGATAAAACTGACAGTAGTCAGATGTGTTGCCACATCCTAGGTAAGGATATGGCTAGAAGAAGATAACGTGTAGTGAATAGTATCATGCAAGATAGGTGAAAGTAGCTTGCAAGAAGCATTAAAGTAAGCACTGGAACTTCTGCATGCACAGCAACTGAACAAAAGAACAGAGGGGATTCTCCTGTATGAAAACAGAGAGAAAACAGATAAAGGGAGCGGAGATGTTCCCGTCCCTGTCTGATGAGTTGTTCAGAGCATGCATTGAAGGATAACAAAAAATCTACACTGGAAAGAAAGAGAAGTGTTTCAGTATGGTACCAACTCAAGCAGGTGAACCCCTGGAAGAGAGAGAGTTGGAAGGTGACGTACCATATGGTAAGTCAGCTGAAGGAAAAAATGTCCATGTGGGGACAGAAAGTATCATGGGATAATTATAATCTTCCTTTATGATAAAAAGAAAGGGAGAATTCTGTAACCCATGGACAAAAATATCCTAACAGCTTAGCATACTGAAAAGAAAACTCAGTGTAGAGTTTGAAGAATAACTTCTGGTAAGAAGAAGTTAACTGTAGATTGTAACATACAGGAACCTATGGTTGCTGGCTACGATTAGCCTGGTTAGAGTCTGGAGACTTCAGACGAGGATGAGATGTCCCTTGCTTGGGTACATCTGGAGGATGGGCAGAAGAAGGGTGAAACTTTCTTTTCTTAGGGAAAGAAGGTTTGGTAGGACATTTCCTACGTCCTGGGGAAAAAGAAGGCTTAGGACGGTTTCCAGAACTAGGAACGTCAGTGGAGCAATGAGCAACCTGACGCAAAGCCTCTCTATTGAAGAGATTTTCTCCAGTACAAGGAGAATTACCCAGTATATGTTGTGCCCATCTGTTCAAGTCTGAAGCCTGCAGCCAGGTTGTACGACGTGCTCCAATGGCAATAGCAGAGGATCTGCTAACAGACTCAAAAGAGTCTAGAGAAGCACGAGAAAGGAACCAAAAGATATTCCTGCTATGATTAAGAAGCAAGGAATAGTCAGAGGCCTTAGGTTCTGACAAAAAAGGAGACAAAAGAGATAATTTCTCTGTGATCTCCTGAAGTGTCAGACTCATATAAAAAATATATGAAATAATTCTTGAAGCCAGCATAGAAGTTTGGAAGGTTTGACGTCCAGAGGCATCAAGTGCTTTAGATGCACGACCTGGCGGATAAGAAGAATGCTTCTCCTTGCTTCTTACCTTCCTCAATGCTGATTCCACTACAAAGGAATGATGTGGAAGTTGGTTTTTCTGAAACCCTGGAGAGGGAGGTACCTGATACAGAACATTAATGGCTGTAGAAGGCAAAGGAACCTTTAAGGGTGATTCCCATATCCTCAGAAGAAGATCCTGTAAAGAATGATGTAAAGGAAGCATTATATTTTCCTTTTCTGCAGGATCTTGGTTAAAAGAAAAAACAGGAATAGGAATGGCAAGAAAGGTTGCCATGTCAAGGAGAAACTTCTGAAAAGAAGGATTTCCAATAGGAACTAATCCTGGACAAGCTGAGGATGAAGGAGCAGCTTGAGCACCAGAAGATATATTGGACTGGTGCAGAAAAAGAATCCTGCTCGATGGACAGTGATACTGACAGTTCTGATTTGAGGCAGTTAGTACTGCATCGTCAGTGCCTGGTATCGATTCCAAACTAGGCATAGAAAGGATCGATGGCACCGATGGAACTGCAGGAATCGCCCCCGACACCGGTACCGGTATCGGAGACGGTAATGTCATCGAAGCAGCAATCGGGGGCTGCTGAAGCGGTACCGAGGTAACCAGAGAGCCTTGGTGAATATCCTCGGTACTGAATAGCCGGAAACGATATGGATCGGTTCTGAAACGCGTCGGTACCAAGTCATCCAGACTGGATATTGACTCTAGACTCGGCATCGAAGCGAGCGAGTCTATCGATGCATGTCTAGAAGGTACCGACGTTGGAGGTGGTATCAGCGATGCCGATACATGAAAGTCAATTGGAACCTCATCGAACGGCACCGAAGGTACCGAGGACGTTCGAAGACGATGTCCGGTGAAGAGAGGACCCCTCGACACCGGCACCGATGTCGGGGTGTCGGTACCGCTCGAAGTCGGTACCAACCCCGAGCATGGTGAAGATATAGGAAAGTTAATCTGGGTTGTATCGATCGGTCCCAAAGGTACCAAGGATTCCAGATGACGATCCCAGGTAAAGAGTGGAACACTCAATACCGATGCCGATACCGGGGTATCGGTACCGCTCGAAGCCGGTACCAACCCCGAGAATGGCTGGGATACAGGAAAGCCAATCTGGGTCGTATCGATCGGCCCCGAAGGTACCGAGGACACCAGATGACGATCCCTGCTGAAGAGTGCAGCACTCGACACCGATACCGATGCCGGGTTATCGGTACCGCTCGAAGCGGATATCACCCCCTGGCACGGCTCAGGTATGTTCTTGTGAGGGGTGAGCCCCAGGAACAACCTGAAACCCCGTGAATGCTTTGGAGTCCGAAGACTCCCGCCGGGGTTTTATTGCCAATGGGATCTTCAGGGCAAGGCTGGAGCCATCAGCATGCTGTGCATGAGACTTACCCTTCAAGAATTGGCTAGTCTTAACAGACTGTTTGTGGGTTACCTGATCCTGGAGAGAAGAATAAACCGGTGTCCTCACCTCAGGAGGAAAAACGGCATCGAGGGAAACTCGAAAAAGGGAAGGTCTTCTCCCAATAATATAGCCTGAGGTATCAGGGGAAAAAAGGGTCAGGACCCAAACAGGTTAGACACCAAGAATTGGAGTCTAAAAAGAAAACTAAGTTTCCACAGTGAAGGCACTTCTTAGGGGAAGAAGGCTCCATGTTGGAAAGGCCTGGTAGGCCCAAAAAAGTTAAAACAAAAAAACTGAGGAGAAATATTTCTTCAAGTTTGAAAAAGAAAAGAATAAAGCACCGGCGGTACCGGTATCGGCGGGAAAGTCGGCCGCGACCACAAGAAAACAAGAAAAATAAGGATTTTAAAGAAAAAAGTTTCTGCGGTGACAGGAGGACGTCCTGTTGGCTCCACGGAAAAACGAAAACTGAGGAGAGGCAATGGGAAAGGCGGGAAGTCACCGCGCAGGCGCAAGGGATGCTCCGAAAAGCTTTCTGATTGGATGCTGGGGAGCATTCCCGTGCAGGCTCCGTCGGTACTGACGTACCCATATGTGAAGACTCATTCCTGCTTGTTCCTGGAGATAGAAGATTGCTAGGGCTCTCTTCCATACAGTGAGTCCACACCCCCTGGTAGTGCAAGGTGTGCACCCACCCACGTAGTACCCAGGCCTGCCCCTGCTTAGCCTCAAAATGTCAATCAAGAACAGGCGCATTCAGGACAGCTGAATACTTCTTTTTTTTTTACAAAGACACCTCTTAACCAAAATTTCCTTCAGCATATGTTAAGAGACGCTCTTTCCGTGCCAACAATATGAAGTAGAAAGAACTCCCAAACACAGGCATAGTAATCCACAGCCTTCCTGCTAGAGTAATGCCCCATTCCGTCTGACTGCACAAAGATGGACTTTATATTTTAAGTTCAACTAGCACCTGGTGATATGAAATACAGCTCTCATTCCGCAGTGGCAATTGAGTCAGCAATGAAGAAGCCGAGAAACTGCAGACAAGTTCCCATTATACCACCTGGTAAAGACTCCACTTTTAGACCACTGAAGCAAAAACGCATGCGAGAGTGCCTTGTGTCCTGCCAGTAGCTGATCGAATTGAAGTGATTCAGTGTATGCAGGGCATTGTCCAGAGAATGCAAGGCTCCTCCTCCAGGCTGACTCCACATTCACAGTCTAAACCGGCAGTCACCGTGGCTAATGCCGATCAGCGCGGAAGCCATCTCGTAAGCCCAGCATATGAAGTATGCCTACTAGAGTCTGAGCCGCTGCCATTGCTGCTAGAGAACTAGCCTGGCTGCGTGCTTCTGGCCCCCCATTAAGGCATTCTCTGAACACTAGCAGAGACTCTCCGTACTGGAGAACCTCTGATAAATGGAATGGGAGCATAGATAGCTTCAAAGGCCAGAGTTCTATTTTGCAACGTCTGTCCGCTGAGCTGCCTTTTCCATATGTAAAATTAAACCACATATAGCCAAAATTAAGACATTACAAATCTACCGTAAAATCTTATAATTTGGGCAAAGCCAAACTAAACAGGAACAATTTTCCATTGAGAAACCACACAACTATAAAAACCCCTCTCATGACATAATGCTTATGGCAGAGCATTCCACATCTGTGGACTGGCCATGGCACTCACCCAAGCACCTTTTACACCTGTCCAAGAGAGTTATCACCATAATTCCTTTTGACTTGAATATGTTTACAGCGGATCATAGCGCTATATCACAGCAGCTAAGCAAAAATATTACCCTGCCATATAAACCGACTTTAACGCTTTATAGGACCTTCTATGGATAGCGGAAGGAGATTCTTGTAAATCAACATAGCTATGCCCCTTTTTCTTTTCTTTTTTTTTCTTTTTTTTTTTTTTTTAAAGTATAGGACTCCAAAAACCAAGTTTCCACCAACTCCAATGAAATCAAAGCAGATCAGCTAAAATTACCCAAACTGCTCCTATAGTTTTGCAAAAGCTACCAGCCCCCGCTGCACCCAGTTGTCCTTCCCCCCTTATCCTGGGGGATTCTGCAGTGCAGGAGGTGTTGCACACCCCCTGCCAGCCTGCTGTGTCTGCCAGGGAGCTGAAGAGCAAAATAGAAAGTAGAACCCCTGGAAGCAGTGTCCCGTCCTTGGGATTCAGGACGCAAAAGGTAAAAATCAAAAGTAAAATCAACAGTGTTAGCTAAAAATGAACAAGGCTATCTCTCACTAAAGCGAGTTTCTTTTTCTTTTTGAAATCCCACCGAAGTCCGTGGGACCCAAGCTTTCAAACACAGCCCCTAACGCTGTGCATTAACCACAACCAGAGAAATGAAATGAAATGAAACCCTGTTCTAGTAATAGATGAGAATTTCCTGGGAAGGGCATGCTAAGTGTTGCTATGAAACACACAGGCACCTCCTCCGGCCTTCCTGCAGTCAGAGAAATAGCAGTGGAATACACCGACCACCTTGCAAATGGAGGTCTTAGAGGTTGCTGCCTGTGTGAACCTGATGAGTAATATGATTTTGTATTTTACCACCCCCCCACCCCCAGGGATGGGGGCACTGAATACTATATGTGATTCATGAGCAGCGCTGCCATTTGGCGGCCTTTAGGGCACCAGAGCCCGACCAACGATACAAAAGTTAAGAGCTTTAAATCTCGGTCATATAAGCTTGATTTTTTTAGAACATTACAGCTGCTCTGTGGCATTTCTTTCCTGACTTGCAGATAATGGCTGCATACACACAGTCATAGAAAGGCACTATTGAGTGGAACAGCTGCCCTCTGGTGGCCATAGACCGTAGCACAGGCACTTCTTGGTTGACAGTTTAACTGTCAGTCTATTTTGTTATATCCTAAGGTTTCCTAAACCTGTCCCTGTGAATTTTGGGCAACTTTCACTATAGAATACATAAAAGCACACTTCCAGGCTGTCCCTCCTTCCAACTACAAGTTAGGGCTCTGCCCTTGAACCTAAAAGCTGGCAATTTGCCTAATATCCTGGGACTTAACAGATGCTCCTCAGAGACATGATTAGGAGGGAAAGAACATGTGGTATCAGGGATCAATGCCAAAACTGCTGTCCTATTTCTAAGTTTATTCTTATTTATTTTATAAAGAGGATTGACAACAGTCCCCCTTAAGGCTGAGGAACCCCCTGAGCATAAAAAAAAACCCTACAAACAAAAGAAAGAAATAAACACTAGGCCCAAAAATCTAGCTATTCTGCCTGTTGTTTTCCTCACACAGGCAGCTCACTGCAACTCTCGCCATGCGGTCCAAATACCTAGACAGGAAATGGCTGCCCCTTCACCAATGAATATTGGCGCCAAGAACAACAGCCGCTGCAAAAATGAGGCCTCAAGCAGAGCAACCAAGCCCGAAGGCCTTACCTGCAGGGCAGAAAGCCACACAGCCTGCTCCTACCACCTTGAATTCCTCCGATCCTCAAGCCGCGCTGATGTGCCTGGCAGCCGCGCTGATGCGCCTGGCAGCCGCAGCGAGGATCACTCAGCCGGTTCCACAGCAACGGAGAGGCTCCGTCTCACACAGCTTCAGTGTGGCTGTACGGGTCCCAGAGCTCTCTCCCGTACAGTCAAGGGAGAGAGATCCGCACCGGCAAATGCCTGCAGCAAGTGAAAATAACTGAGAAGGAGGGAAGGCGAGAGCTGCTACTAATTTAAAGAGCCAGGCTCTAATTTAAAATTACTGTAAATAAGGAAATTTGCTCCTAACTAAAGGGAATTAATCCCTGATTGCCAATTAACTAAAGGTAACTAAATTAAAAGTAAAATTAAAAGTAAATTAAAGGTAAAAATCAAAAGTAAAATCAGAATAGAATTTGTCACACTAAATGCTCCTTATCTGTTCCCCCCAAGTGAGCCCAGAAGCTAGGCCCACTATGTCCTCCTGCTGCAAGGAGACTGGACACACTGGAGGCTGATAGGAGATACCAGCAGGCTATATCCAGTGATGTCACGACTTTGACATGCCCAGTCTCCAAGCTTCAGGAAGAGGTGCACAACCCAGAGGTAGAGGACTAAACTGGAGGAACGATAAGGAAAACTCTTTAAAGGAGCAGCGTCTCCAAATAAAGAAATTAAAGAAATAAATAGAAATTTAAAAAGAAATTAAATAGAAATTAAATAGAAACAAGGTAGACCCTCCAGTAAGCCCTTGGCTTACTGGGACCCTCCAGCTGCTTGGAGGTTGAGATTACTGGTGCCTGTGGGTGGTGCCGGTAGTATTTATACCCCTGCATCATCAAGGCGATGATGGGCTCAACCTCCAAGCTGCTGGAAGGGTTGCACAACCCAGAAGACAAGGGACTGGACTGGAGAGACGATAAGGAATACAGTTTATTTTATTTATTTATTTATTTAATGTCTCTTCTATACCGCGCTATTCCAATCAATGCGGTTTACATTTAACAGAACCTTATACAATGCAGTTGGGGCTGCATTGTATTTACAATAAAACAGGAACTAGAACTTGGACCTAACTGGGGTAACTTTCTACAAATTATTTATACTAATAAATATTGTACATAGTGATATTTACATGGAGTTGCACCAATGAGGCTAGCTGCTCTACAGCGTGCTGGGTGTGGTGTTAGAGAAGTGTTGGTGATTGGGGTGGCTGTTTGCAAGCTGTCCCTTGAGTAGTGCCGTCTTGGTGATTGGGGTGGCTATTTGTGAGCTGTCCTCTGAGTAGTGCCGTATGAATAGGTGGTGCTTCAGCGCCTTCCTGAATTTGGCCAGGTCAGTGATTGCTCAAATGGCTGTAGGGAGGGCATTCTAACATCTGGGCGCATAGAGCATGAACGCCCTATTAGATGTCGCCCGGGTGCATTCCGTTGCTTCCTTTGGAATTAGCAGTGTATTGAGAGCTGCGGTTCTTCTGGATCTGTTCGGGGGGGGGGGTGGATTAGCTCGGCAATGGAGGTGGAGGGTTGATTGTTTATGGCCTTGAAGGTCACTACTAGGATCTCAAAAGATAGTCTGCCGTGGATTGGTAACCAGTGAAGATTTTTCAGGATTGGTGTAATGTGGTCTATTCTTGAGGCTCCGTATAGAATTCTATCCTTTGCCCAAAACTTAGGAAGAAAAGATTCTCAAGTACAGCATGCACACCCAGGGCCAGCCCTAGAATTGGCTCAAGGTATTGCTGCCTAGGCAAACCTTAAGCTTTACTCTCTCTCTGGCTGTCAAAACCTATTGCTTAGCTTTAAATGTTCCACACTTTGCTGCACCCCCCCTTCCCCAGAGGTTGCTGCCCTAGGTGGCTGCCTAGCTTGCCTATTAGTTGTCCCAGCCCTATGCACCCTACCCCCCCACCCCTACCCCTTCCCATATAACAAAGGAATTGTGAAAGAAAATAATTTAGGGAATCAAAATTCCTCAGACTCTGAATCCTCTTTATATCCAAGGAGCTGAGTGTCGTCAAGTTGGCACCTAATTGGAAGGAGATAGTGTTGAAAGGCCAAATTTTGGATTGGATCGGATACCCCAAGGACAAAGGTCATGACAAAAACTAAATCAGCTTCCTGGGACAGCATCACTATTCTGAATCTCAACACAGCCTGCTTTTACAGATATAGAGAAGAATAAATATTGACAAACTAAAAGTCTGACTAGAAAACAACAGGAAAACATTTTTCATAAAATCATCAGTGAAGCAGCTGAGCAGCCTGCTGAACACCACAATGGCATGAGCCAGAATAAAAAAGTAAACCGAAAGAAGCTGTTGGGCAGCTACTCTGGTGGAATTTTTGCACATGTAGTAAAGTCTTTTAGGGCCTGATATTCAAATAGATTAACACAGCAGACCTGCTAACCATGTTAATCCCCCCTAGCGGGTCAGTGCCACTGAATATCTGCGGGTGCCACCGCTGCATGCTCCAGTGCTAACAGATATTGAGCCACTGCCTGGTTATCGCTAAGTGGAAAAAGTCAGGCACAGTAAGGCTGGCCTAACTTTCACCACTGAAGCTAAGCATATCGCCACTGTCCGGTTAGCTTCACAGCAATCCGGGGCAATCTGGATGTGGCCCTGGCATTGAATATTTGGGTTTAACATTCAGCAGCGGCAGCATAGGACCCTTAGTCATCACAAAAAGGGTCTGGAAAGTTCATCTCACTTGGTGCCATGCAGTCAAATCATCCACGTGTGTGCCTAGTGACATGCTTGTATTTATAAAATGCAACGAATATAAAAAATAAAAGTCATCAAACATTTTTAAAATAGCGTCCTCTCTCAAACTTCTTTTCTTAATTTGCTAAGAACACAGTACATATGGTGAGCATGACAATTTGGGCACTTACCTCCTTTAACCCTGGCCATTCCACAAGAGCAAGTTTAGCTGGGGGTCCTGCAGTCAGATTCACTCGTATATAATGAGAAAACTCACGCCAAGCGAAACACAACTCTTTGGTCCCAGGAGGTACAGGACTAAACTTTATTCCCTTGACATACATAGCTTGTACACTTTCCTATGAAAGAAATTATAAAAGCACGTTTGAAGCATAAGATGTGGAAAAATAGATCATTTGCACAGTAGAAATCCAGACTGAAACAGAGAATAGGTGGCCCTAAACTGCACAGATTTTCTGTCTACCTTGATGCCCTCCTCCCCCCCTACCCACGGAACTGTCAGGCTTGCACCATCTCTTACTTTCTCCTCTCTTTGAACCTATTTTTACTCACTTGCTCTCTCTCTCTCTTTCTTACTGCCCCTTCCATAGGACACTCTTGTATACTCTCCTCTGTGATTCTCTCCTCCCTTGTCACTGCAGGAGCCTAGACAAAACAAAGTTACTTACCATGGACAGCAAGATAAATCCTCGACATCATTCAATGAAGTTCATGAGGGAACTCTCAGCTCCCTTTCTAGAAGCTTTCAAAAAGCTCAACTTGCCTGTCTGCCACTGCTGCACATAAGGAACAGTCTAATTACAAAGTTTAAGAACTAAGTGAGATGGAAGGATAATGAAAATGTATCCTGATATCCACAGAGAACATCTGCTACAGGTGAGTAACCTCATTTTCTCTATAGACAATTAAGATACGTGTTCGCTTATGGGAATACATAGCTATAGGTTACCTTAAACAACAGTAAGGATTATGTCCCAACAGCAAAGCAACCTAAATAGAAAACCAAAAATGCCTAAGAAGGGAGTGGGATTGGATTCTAAGCGTCAAAAAGATTCCAAAAGACCAAATCTGATGTTGCGTTGGGAGTCCATTTCCAAGCAATAATGAGATAAGAATGTATGTACAGATGTCCAAGTCACAGCTTTGCACATTTCCATGGAAGCCAACCTTTAGTGAGCCAGTGAAGCAGGAATGACTTAGACATCAGAAGCCTGCCCTGATCCTGTGAAATGAAATTTGGGGAGCTCCTCAGACAAATGGGGTCTCCTATGGACAGGTCCTGAAGAAGGGGAAACCATGGCTGTCTAGGCCAAAAAGGGGCAATGAGTATTATGTCACCTCTGTCCTGCTGAAGTTTCAAACAAGTTTTTACTATCAGAGAAATGGGCAGATAGATATGCATACGGAAGTCCTTCTCCCCAGTGAAGGAAGGCATCCAAAGCTAGTTTGACATTTGACCCTATTCTGACACCAAACTGAGGAAATTGTCTGTTGCAGGGAGTTGCAAAAAGGTCTAAAAAGGGGATGTCCCACTTTGAAAGATGGAATACACCACCTCCCAATCCAGAGTCCATTTGTGAGGACAAAGGACTTGGGGCAGTCTGTCTGCAAGAAGGTGACATTTTACTTACCAGATAATGTCCTTCCCTACATGTCATGCTAGACCAGTCCAGTCAAGTGGATTGTATCCTCCTAGCAGCAGATTTGGAGACAGAGAAAACACTCCAGAGGCTTCTTATGACATCATTGTGCCATTATCAGCCAGAGCCTCTAAGGACATGATTTAGTATCTGTACCTAAGCATATGGCAAGGAATCTCCAACCTCAGAGAAATTAACAACATTCAACAGAACAGGAAGCATAACTATGTACAGGATCATCTTCAACAGAAGACTTGTTAGAAGGTTATGAGCCAGCAGGGCCAATCACTAAGACCAATACAGGTTCTAGAGGCAGGTCCTGGATTGGTCCAACAGGACTAAAAAAAAAGGCCATTATGTATTATGTATCCTGCTAGACTAGGCCCAGACAATGGGATGTACCAAAGCTAAGCCTCCACTGGGCGGGAAGAAGACATGGCAGCTTTTAAGACCTCTGAGACAAAAACAGTGTCCGCCTGAGAATGGACATCCAAATGGTAATGCTTGATGAAAAGTGGAAAGTGATGTTTAAGACCTCTGAGACAAAAACAGTGTCCGCCTGAGAATGGACATCCAAATGGTAATGCTTGATGAAAAGTGGAAAGTGATGTTCACGTTTCTGTCCAACAAATGTCTGAGGGGATACCGCACTACACTACATCTTTGAGGGTGCTTGCACCCAAGCAGAATGCACACAAACCTTCCGGAACCAGTCGGTCAGCAAAAGATATGCTGAGGCAATACCTTCCTTTATCCAGTGCATGAAGTTAGACTTAGCAGCTGTGTCACCCTTATGTGAACACACAAATAGCACAAATAGATGACCTGACTTGCAAAAGCTGTGAGTAACCTTCAAGTACCGAAGGAGCCCTCTCTGGACAGAAACCAGGTGAAAGTCCTTCTCCTTACCATGGCACTGCTCCTTGGTAAAGGAGGGCAGACAAACCACTTGCTTCACAAGGAAGGACCTTGGGCAAAAACAAAAGAACAGGTGGAGTGGGTGCCCTTGAGCGTGAAGACGACGGCAGTGAAATAATCAAACTCCTCCAGCCTCAAACACAATATCCTATACTCACCAGAGTTTAAAAAAACAAACAAAAACAAAACAAAAAAACCAAACCATCAGTAACGTTTCGCCCCAAAATGAGAATTTAGAAATCCGCAGAGATGAACTGGGAAGCTGATACTCTCTTCAAACCAGTGAATTTTGCATCTACCACCTCCAGTTGATGTGTGGGGGATCTCTCCTGTGCTATCCACCCTCCATGTTTCTGCCATTATTAAAAGCTGCTGACAGCATTTCCAGAAAGTGCGGCACAGAGAGGTGATCTTGCTGATGTGGGTCCCGGAGAGGGAACTAAAAAGACAAAGGGGAAAGAAACAAAAGGAAAGCAATGGGGGAAAAGAATATAAGTGAAAGCGTAGTTACTCACCTGTAACAGGTGATCTCCAGGAACAGCAGAAATTTAGTCCTCACATATGGTATCGTCGGTACCGACGGAGCCTGCGTGGGAACGCTCCCCAGCGTCCAATAGGAATGCTTTTGGGAGCATCCCTCAGCACATGCGCGCTGCCTTCCCCCCTTTCCAAATGTCCCTCTTCAGTTAAGTTTGTAGCTGAGTGAAAGGATAGAGGGAGAGAGGAGACAAAGAGGGAGAGAGAGACAAATTCTAGGGGAGGTGGGTGGGTTGTGAGGACTAAATTCCTGCTGTTCCCGGAGATCACCTGTTACAGGTGAGTAACTACGCTATCTCCAGGAACAAGCAAGAATGTAGTCCTCACATATGGGGACTCCCTAGCTGAAGATGCCAGGGAGATATCCCCAGGAAGGCGCCACCGTCAAAGGTGAGAATCCTTCCTCCCATGGATCTCTGGCATCCCACCACGGTTGGTGGGTAGGAGTTGGTTTAAGTTTGAAAGAGATTTTGAAGAACGGCTTGGCCAAAGAAGGCATCCCGATGGGAGGCTTTATCTAGGCAGTAGTGAGCTGTGAAGGTGTGTACCGAAGCCCAGGTGGCTGCTCGACAAATGTCATCGATAGACACAAAGTGGAGATTAGCCATGGAAGCTGCCATGGCTCTCACATTGTGAGCTGTGACATGGTCCTGAAGAGGAAGACCCTTACTCTCATAAGTAAAGGATATGCATTGGGCAATCCATTTAGATAAAGTTCTTTTGGAGACTGGAAGTCCCAAATGACTAGGGTCAAAAGCTACAAAAAGTTGTGAGGACTTTCTATGTTGCTGTGTTCTTTGAATGTAAAAGGCTAAGGCCCTTTTACAATCCAAAGTATGAAGGTTTCTTTCTGCATTAGAGGCATGAGGCCTCGGAAAAAATACAGGAAGATAAACTGATTGGTTTAAATGAAAAGGCGAAACCACCTTTGGCATAAAGTGTGAGGGAGTTCGAAGAACAACCTTATCATGATGAAATCTAGTATAAGGAGGATCAGCTACTAAAGCTTGTAAATGGGGGCGCTGGTCGTGAATGGCCACAGTCTTAGCAGAGGCAAAAATATTATTATGACTTGCAAAGGATTGTGGGGAATGTAGTTCACTTATACCAGAATCAGCCGTTCACAAAATAATGAGTTGTGATGCACGAATGTAAGCAAAAAAGAATGGATTTTATTCATGGGGTTAATTCTCCCACACAGATCTACTTGGTAACACAAAAAGGACACTTGCTTTCAGTATTGCATTCAGGAAAACAAAACATGAAATAAGGTAACTGAACTTCTTAAGCAAAAATCAAATAAGACCTTGAGGGGAAACAGAAAAGGTCTTTTTGATGGCTCATGCTAATAACTTTCTTAGTATTGCTCCAAAAGCAAAAACAAAACCCAAAAGTAACAAAAACTGTTCTTTATCAAGGATGACTTTCTTCTATTTACACACACAAAAAGAAAAGTTTCCTTTCAGAGCTCACGTGCACTTGTGCTTGGCTCAATTATCACCAATTAGCCAGCTGCAAACCCCTTTGCTGGTTCACTTTCTCTACGTGGCTCAATCCTACCCAAAAGCTTTCTTGCAGACTTTTCTGGGTAGATAAAAGAACAAATTACAGTTCCTTTTGGTGGTTTTTGTATTAGTGAGAAAGTATTTTACCACAGCAGCCTAGACAGAGAGCAATCCATGTATTCATTCTGATCATTTAATATATCTCCTTCTTCCTCAAATATCATGGAATCAATATCAGGGTCTGGCTCAGAGGAATTCCTTACTTGATCATTCTCAGGATAATATTTATTTCCCTGCTGTCTTCCTGGAGAAGAGCTAGGGCATAGATCAAAGTTCATACCTGAGCTTCCTTTGCTGTTAGGCTTCCTCTCCAGGTATCCTGGCCAGTAAGTAGTCCAGCTTTTATGTCCAGCCTTCCAATCAAGATCCATGGACACTGGGTCTCTCTTCACATACCTTCTTGCAACGGTCTTAGGGTCCCTTCCACCTGCAGCCGTCTCCTTCAAAGGTGCTGTCTGGGAATTCCTGGCTCTATAACCCCATTCCTCTGGCTTCCTCCAGTCCAATGGAGTATGCTTGCCTCTGGAATGACTCCCAACACACGTACTGCTGTGGGCTCCTTCTTTAGACCTCCAAGGTGTCTTTCTCTTCTTCCTTCCACGTTGCTGCTGCTGGCTCTGTCTGCTCTCTCTGCTTTCCTGGCTCCCTCTGCTCTGTCTGTGTGTAGAAAATCTATTACTTTTAACGTGCTCAGAGGGACACTCCACCCTAGCACAGCCCAGCTGTGCTGAATCAAGCCCTCCCTTGGAGATGAGTGATTGGGGATTACCTCATAGCTCTCCTGATTGAACACACGTTTCCCCACTTCAGCCCTTCTAGAGGCTGTTTGAAACCTGGTGCATTCTGGGACTGGTAGCCTTTTATGAAAACATTCTGTTTTAGTATTTCTACCAGCAAAGACAGGTTGCTTGTTCAGAGCCAATTCACCTCTTTTATAGCTCCCTCCTGAACTATGATAAGCTTCCTTATCACAAGCTTGCAATTCACTAATGCGACGGGCAGAGGTGATTGCAATTAGAAAAATGACCTTCCAGGTCAAAAACATAAGGGCTGTAGTGGCTAAAGGTTCAAAAGGCGGCCTCATGAGTTGCCCGAGAACTAGATTTAAATCCCATGCTACAGGTGGTGGCTTGATGGGAGGTTTAGCTAATAAAAGGCCTCTCATAAATCTTGACAGGAGTGGATGAGAGGAAATTGGATGTCCATTTAGAGGCTTATAAGCAGCTGCAATTGCACTAAGATGGACTCTTACCGAATTGGTCTTTAAGCCAGAATTTGATAAGTGAAGGAGATACTCTAGTATCGATTCTAAGGGTATGACCAGGGGATTTAATCCCTTCTTGGAGCACCATATAGTAAAACGTTTCCACTTAAAGGCATAAGATCTTCTTGTGGAAAGTTTCCTAGAAGCTTGAAGGATATCTTTTACCTGCTGGGACAGGTTGAAATCCTGGAGGTCTAAACCTTCAACAACCAGGCCGTGAGGAGCAGGGACTGGGGATTCAGGTGCCATAGCATCCCGTTCGCCTGGGAAAGGAGATCTGGAGCATGCCCTAACTCCAGAGGTGGCGCTTGAGAGAGATGCAGAAGCAGGGAATACCACGTTTGGCGTGGCCATCATGGTGTGATGAGAATCATGCGACCCCTGTCTCTCTGAAGTTTGAAGTGTGTCTTAAGGATGAGGGGAATCGGTGGGAAGGCTAAAGGAAGTCCTGACCCCAGTGAAGGAGGAAGGCATCCCTTGCCTGACAGTTGTGCACCGGAATCCTGGAACAGAACCGGGGAAGTTTGGCATTCAGTGGACTTGCAAAGAAGTCTATGTCTGGAGTGCCCCAGAGATGAAATATCTTTGCCACCTGGTCTAGGTGGAGTGAACACTCGTGAAGTAGCAGTACTCGACTGAGTCTGTCTGCCCAAAGGTTTTGAATGCCTGGAAGATATACCACTAGAAGGTGAATTTGATGCTCTCTGGCAAGGACCCATAGTCGTAAAGCTTTGCTGCATAACGACAGAGAGCCTGTCCCGCCCTGCTTGTTCACATAGAACATGGCTACCTGATTGTCCATCTGGACTAGGACTGTCTTGTAGCTGAGCTGGGCATGGAACACTTGAAGAGCTAAATAGATTGCTCTTAACTCCAGGAGTTTTATTTGTAAACCAACCTCCTGTGGAGTCCAGGTGCCCTGGGAAGAGAGATGATTCAGGTGTGCTCCCCAACCCACCTGTGATGCATCTGTTGTTAGGGTGGCCTGAAAGAGGGGTTGATGGAAAGGAGACCCTACTGTCAGATTTTCTAATGATTGCCACCATTGGAGGGACAAAATTAGTCATTGAGAGATTGTTATTTTGTGCGACAAATGACCCGTGGCCTGTGTCCACTGTGTGGAGAGGGTCCACTGAGCTGCTCGCATGTGGAGGCGAGCATATGGGACTACATGAACTGTGGATGCCATGTGTCCCAGTAACTACAGTAGCTCCCAAGCAGTGAGGGAGGATTTGCCTGCTGCTTGGGAAGCTAACTGCATTATGCGAAGACACCGGGCTTGTGGAAGGAAAGCCCTTGCCTGTCTGGTATCCAGAGAGGCTTCTATGAATTCTAGGCATTGGGAAGGAACTAGTTGAGATTTCGGGAAGTTTATTACCAATCCCAAGTACTGGAGGATTCGCATTGTACGAGACAGTGCAGTGCTGGCCTCTATCACTGTGGAGGCTCGGATGAGCCAGTCGTCTAAGTAGGGGAAGACAAAGATCCCCAGGGTTTGTAGAAATGCAGCTACAACTGCCATGCATTTCGTGAATACCCTTGGTGCTGAAGCCAGACCAAAGGGAAGAACCCTGTACTGGAAATGTCTTCCCCTGAAAAGGAAACATAAAAATTTCCTGTGATCTGGATGGATAAGAATGTGAGTTTAGGAAATCCTTTAAGTCTAGAGAGCAAAGCCAGTCCTGGCTTTGAAGGTATGGCAGAAGAGTTCCCAGAGAAATCATCTTGAAGTTTTCTCAAAACAGATATTTGTTCAATTCTCTGAGGTCTAGAATGGGTCTGTGTCCCCCTGTTTTTTT
This sequence comes from Ichthyophis bannanicus, assembly GCA_033557465.1. NCBI lineage: Eukaryota > Metazoa > Chordata > Amphibia > Gymnophiona > Ichthyophiidae > Ichthyophis > Ichthyophis bannanicus. Next base: position 1,283,639,346 of record CM066031.1, read on the forward strand.
TGGAATAACAAAATAGGGGGAGTAGAACCCTGCACCCTGTTGAAGAATGGGTACTTCCTCTATTGCCCCTTGGGCAAGAAGTGTGGAGACCTCGTGATCTAGAAGATTGTCTGCAGAGGTTTGTGAATTGAACTGCTTTAGAATTGTAGGAGGCGGTAAGTTGTGAAAATGAAGTTTGTATCCCTCCCCTACAATGGACAAAGTCCAATCTTCTGCTGTTATCTGATGCCATCTGTTGACAATGTGGCATAATCTGCCGGGAATATTGGCGGGTTGAGGACCCCTCAGAGGCAGGAAGGCAAAGCTCTCTAGGAAGGAGTGAAAGCCCTTGAGGGGGCTGAACCTGGAGAGCTGGTTGGGCTCTCGGGCCTTTTGGCTTCTTTTGTTGTCTAGTTTGTCCCTTTTGGGCAACCTGACCTGGAGCTTGAGTCTGATGGGTATAGGAAGGATAAAACGTCCTCTTTTTGCTAAAAGAGGGTTCCTTATAATGCTTTCTTTTGGCTGGAGTGGCTGTAGACTTTGACAATCTATCTAAGGTAGAATTGTCAGCATCTAGCTCGTTAGCCTTCTCCTGTCAGTTCTTGCCAAAGAGATTTTCTCCCGTGCAAGGAATGTTGCCTAACTTGTCCTGTACCCAAGTCTCCAAGTCTGATGCCTGTAGCCAGGCAATCCGTCGTGCGCCAATGGCAACAGCAGAAGTTCTTCTGATGCATTCAAAGCAGTCAAAGGCTGCACGATTGACAAACTTGGAGACATCCTGAGCATGCTTAACCACAGTAATAAAGTCTTGTCTCTTTTCATCTGGGAGAAATGGGCTCATAAGTTTCAAGTCTCCTGTGATTTCTTTGAGGAACATTCCCATATATAGGATGTATGAGCTGATCCTAGCTGTAAGTATGGAAGCTTGAAAAATTCTGTGCCCAAAAGCATCCAGAGTCCTGCATTCACGACTTGGAGGATTGGATGCATGTCTTTTAGCACTTTTCATCCTACGCATGGCTGACTCCACTACCACTGAATGGTGTGGCAGCTGAGTTTTCTGAAATCCAGGACATGGTGGGACTCGATACATAGTATCAAGTCTCCTAGAGTGAGAAGTAGTCAGAGGTGTCTCCTACATTCTGAGCATCAGGTTATGCAGAATTTCATGGATAGGCAGAGTAGCTGCCTCCTTAGGAGCTTTAGGATATTGGAGGATTTCCAATTCCTTTGCTCTGGGTTCCTCCTCAGGAGCTACTGTGATTGAAAGACCTTTAGCCATATCACGGATGAAATCCTGAAGTGACATGTCCTCTGGAGGTGACATTCTGCATTGGAGAGAAGAGGGATCTTCTAAGAGAAACCCTCTGGTGCCAGCAGAATTGTCAGAGTCTTCAGAATCGGAGGACTCGAAGTATTCCTGACTCCGATGCTCCTGCAAAGCACGATCCCGGTACCGATCGAAGTCAGTACCGAGGTGATCCGGTACCACTTTATCCACTCCAGCCGGAGGTGGAATAGGAGGAGTTACCGTCGGGGCCGGTACCGTTGGTACCGGCATCAGTACCGTTGGTACCGGCATCGGTACCGGTGTCTGTACCGGCATCGGTGTTGATGTTGGCTCCGGTGCCCTTGGGACCACCGGTACCGTAGCTGAGAGAAGAGCTGCAATATTGCGTTTGATAGCAAGAAATCTCTGGTCTATTGACGCTGCCGATGCCTGGGTGTCGGTACCGTTAAGAACGGCCGGAACCCCTGAGCATGGCACAGGTAGTTCTTGCGAGGTTGAAGCCCCGAGAACATCCTGAAGCCCCATTGAAGCGTAGGAAGCCGAAGCCTCCCGCCGGGGCTGTTTTGCCGGTGTGGTTCCCTCAAGGGCAATGCCAATGGCCTCTCGATGCTTAGCAGGAGAGCTACTCTTTGAGGACCGTCTTTTGTGTTTAGTTACCTGAGATCCATGGGAGGAAGAAGAGGACCTTGACGATGTCAATGCAATGGATCTGGCATCTGAAGAGAAGAGGGTACCGAGTTTTGCGGCCCGGTTCTGTCTTCCTCTCTTAGTCATCCCCATGCAGGCGAGACATTCAGTTGGAGAATGCAGGAGAGACATTCAGTTGGCTTTTCCATGATTTTGGACAAATGGGGCCTAATGCCCAAAATGGCGCCTAGCATCAAAACAGGAAAGTTTCTGAAAAGAAACAGTGAAAGTTTAGGGGGGGGTTTCCTCTAGGAAAAGAAAAGAAAAGAACCGGTAGGCGTCGTGCGGTAAGCAAACGCGACCACAAAAAAGAATTTTAAAGATGGAATTTTCTGCGGTGACGGGGAATAGGTCCTGTTGGCTCCGCGAAAAACGAAGAACTGAAGAGGGACAGTTGCAAAGGCGGGAAGGCAGCAGCGCGCATGTGCTGAGGGATGCTCCCAAAAGCGTTCCTATTGGACGCTGGGGAGCGTTCCCGCGCAGGCTCCGTCGATACCGACGATACCATATGTGAGGACTACATTCCTGCTTGTTCCTGGAGATATAAAGATCCACTTGCCGCAATACATCGGTGCTCCTTGCCCTCCGGTTCTGATCGATGAATCTACAGTGCTGCCAAATTGTAACAGGTATCATGAAATAAGGGTTGCAGTCTAATGAGGCCTTGATATGAAGAAGGGACTCTGCATAGGTCTGTGAGGCATTTTTATCACTGCTGAAGTGGGCTTCGCCGGTGGAATGTATCTGTGGAACGCAGATCATTGGCATGGCGCAGGAAGAACAGCCATTTTGAGTTGGCAGAGTGAGGTGAGATCTGTGAGGGTGCAAAGCAGTCCCTGACTGTGCTCAGATTGAGGTTAACCAGCTCTTTGTACACACTTCGGATCTGCAGCTGCTGGGTGTTACCAGCTTCAGGAGCCCTGAGTGAGTCCGTGATAGTTAAGCAGGTGGCTGGACTATAGAAGATGTCGGAGTTCAAGACATCTTGGGCGACTTTGAATGGGGAGACTAGGAGAATGTGCAACAGCGCGGGTGAACCAGGGAACACTGTACTGCTATAAGAGTGGTGAGAAGAGAACAGTTGGCAGCAGGCACAGAAAAACCGGCATGCTAGCAAAGGTTAAGGGTCTATAGAGAAAATAAAGCAGAAAAGGAAAATAAAAAGAGAACCAGAATTGACATAAGCAGGAATGTCTGCTCTTCAGAGCCCAGATTCACAAGCAAGCTATATCTTAGCAGCATTCAGCATATCTTATTGGGTCTTAGGAAACTGTCATTATATTTGCCAGTACAATACTTCGGCTGACAAGAATGTTATCAAAAGGCACTGATATGCATGACACAGAATAGCTAAGATAGTGCAAGCGCTCCCTCCTGTGGTGAATCTAGCCTAGTGCAATGGAGAAATATGAAGATTGCTTTCTGTTATTACCTCTGTGTATAAGTAAGAGGTGTGAAATGTCAAATACCAAGTCTTATGCAGAGGCTCTTTCTAAGTTTGCCCGGGCAAAGGATTCTGGATCTTCTACCTTGTTGGCAGTTGAAACAGGAGAATCACCAGCTCCATCGACAGAGTGAGTATCCGACTCTTCTCCACCGGTAACTAGAGCTGATCTGGGAGACATATTACAAGAGTTGCGGCTCATTTGGTTGGATCTTGCAAAAGCGGTGAGTGATATTAGAGCAGATCTTAAATCTTTGGATGATCGTGTCACTGAAAATTAGATCAACATGAGAGAACAGATTGATGCGATGGCTGTCTTTCAGTCTAAGCTGCAAAAAGTGGACCTGTTAACTAAGGATTTGAAGGAAAAGCATGATGATCTCGAAAATCGCCAGCAAAGATGCAACATTAGAGTTCTGGATATACCAGAGCAATCTGGAGATAGGGAAAATATGGTAGCTCTTATACAAGAACTTTATGCCTTTTGTGTATGCACAGCACCAGGCCCAATTAAGCTGGAATGTGCGCACCAGAGTCTAGGTGCTCACTCAAGATCATGTTCACGTTCAAGACCCACGTCCAGACTGGTGAACCTGACATCAGTACCGGGAAAAATTGTGTAAACTATCATAAAGAACAAAATTACTGAACATGTAGATATTCATGGCTTAATGGGAGACAGCCAATATGGCTTTAGACAAGGAAGATCTTGTCTTACTAATCTGTTATGTTTTTTGAAGGTGTGAATAAACAAGTAGACAAAGATGAGTTAGTGAATATAGTGTATCTGGACTTTCAGAAAGCCTTTCACAAGGTCCCCCATGAGAGACTTTTGGCAAAACTAAAAGGTCAAGGGATAGGAGGCAGTGTACTATTGTGTATCAGGAACTGGTTAAAAGATAGAAAGCAGAGGGTAGAGCTAAATGGTCAATTTTCCCAATGGAGAAAGGTGAATAGTGGAGTACCCCAGGGATCTGTGCTGGGTTCACTGCTTTTTAACATATTCATAAATGACCTGGAAATGGGAATAACGAGTGAGGTTATCAAATTTGCAGATGACACAAAACTATTTAAAGTTGTCAAAACCCATGAGGATTGTGGAAAATTGCAAGAGGATCTTGATAAATTGGAAGACTGGGCATCCAAATGGCAGAAGAAATTTAATGTGGACAAGTGCAAAGTTATGCACCTAGGAAAGAACAACCCAAACTATGGTTACACGATGCAAGGTTCCACATTAGGAACCACCACCCGGGAAAAAGATTTAGGCGCCATCATGGATAACATATTAAAACCCTCCGCCCAGTGTGCAGCGGTGGCCAAGAAAGCAAATAGAATACTAGGTATCATAAGGAAAGGAATGGAAAATAAAACAAAGGATAATATATTGCCTCTGTATCGTTCCATGGTGCTACCGCACCTTGAACAGTGTGTGCAATTCTGGTCACCATATCTTAAAAAGGATATAGCGCTATTAGAAAAGGTACAGAGAAGAACCACCAAAATGGTGAAGGGGATGGAAGGATACCTCTATGAAGAGAGGCTTAAAGGGTTAGGGCTCTTCAACCTGGAAAAAAAACGGCTGAGGGGAGATATGATAGAAGTCTATAAATTAACGAATCGAGTGGAACGGGTAAACGTAGATCGATTGTTTACGTCATTAGAATATAGAAAGACTAGAGGGCATGCAATGAAGCTACAGGGTAACCTATTTAAGAGAAAACATTTTTTCACTCAACGTGTAATCAAAATCTGGAATTTGTTACCGGAGGATGTAGTAAAAGCTGTTAGTGTAGTTGGGTTTAAAAAAGGCTTGGACAAGTTTCTGGAGGAAAGGTCCATAAACCATTATTAAAAAGGACTCAGGATATCACTGCTTGACCCAATACAAGCATTGGGGAACCTGTTTCTTTTGGGGAAACTGGTAGGTACTTATGACCTAGATTGGCCACTGTTGGAAACAGGATACTGGGCTTGATGGACCTTGGCATATCTTATGTTCTTATAATTGCCTGCTTTAGCTTCTTCGAAGACAAAATGTCAGTTACCGGGATCACAATGTTCAAATTTTTCATGATCTTTCGCAATACACCTTGGAGCGCAGAAAGAGCTTTAAACCCTTAACATCAGTTCTGCAGAAAAAAAGCAATGAAATATCGATGGGGAAGAACCAGAGTTCAAGTACCCCAAAGTTGCAGAATCAGTGATCAGAAGGAAACGAAGGGTAGTGGTGGTTGGAGACTCTCTTCTGAGGGGTACTGAGGCGTCCATCTGCCGACCAGACTTGATGTCCAGAGAGGTATGCTGTCTGCCTGGTGCCAAAATCCAAAATGTTATGGAGAGTTTGCCGAGACTCATCAATCCCACTGACTATTACCAAATATTGCTAATCCATGTTGGAACAAATGATACTGTCAGGTATACCTCGGAACGTATCAAAAGTGACTTCATGGCTCTGGGACAGAGGGTGAAGCAGTTAGGTGCAAAGGTGGTGTTCTCTTCAATCCTCCCTGTTGAGGGTAAAGGCCAAGGCAGAGAGGCTCGCATCCTGGAGATGAATGCATGGCTGCGTGGATGGTGTCATCGAGAGCGTTTTGGTTTCCTAGACCATGGGATACTGTTCCAAGGGTTGCAGAGCAGAGATGGCATCCATCTCTCCAAGAAAGGTCAACGCATCTTCAGTAGTAGACTGGCTAATCTACTGAAGAGGGCTTTAAACTAGATTCGTTGGGGATGGGTGAAGAAAGCCCCCAGGTAAGTGAAAGCCCCCAGGTAGCTGATACATTAAATACCTTTATGGAAATGGGTAACAGGGATAACATATGGAAAGCAGTGTGTATTAATGCCCGTAGCATGGGAAATAAGATCCCTGAAGTTGAAGCTTTGGTGGGAGTGGCTGACTTGGATTTAGTGGCAGTTACAGAAACATGGTTCACAGAAAACCATGACTGCGATGTAACTATACCTGGCTATACTTTATTCAGAAAGGACAGGGTAGGAAGAAGGGGAGGAGGAGTGGCACTATATGTAAAAACTACTATTAAAGCTTTGGAATTACAGAGCTTAAAAGGGAGAGAGGAGGCATTGTGGGTTAAACTAGAAAGAGGGAAAGAGAAATCTATTTGCATTGGTGTGATATACAGACCTCCCTCACAAGAGGAAGAGGTGGACAGAGAGTTAATTGAAGACATACGCAGCATTGCTAGGAAAGGGGAAGTGCTACTGATAGGAGATTTCAATATGCCAGATGTTGATTTTCACATTCCTGCTGCAGTATCATCTAGAAGTAAGGAGATCCTGGATTCTCTACAGGGAGAACTATTCAGGAAATTGGTACCAGACCCCACACGTGAAGGGGCCATACTGGACTTGGTGCTTACCAATGGTGAAAGTGTTTCTGATGTTGTAGTGGGAGATCATTTTGCATCCAGTGATCACCAGATGGTGTGGTTCAGTATTAGGACTAGGGCTGTTAGAATCCATTCCAAAGTGAGGATCTTAGACTTTAGGAAGACTAACTTTGCGAAGATGGGCCAATACCTCAGGGAGTCGTTAGTGGGATGGGAACAGCTGGGGGATGTAGAAAAACAGTGGGCAAAACTGAAAGGGGGTATTTTAAGGGCAACCAACCTTTTTGTTAGAATGGTAAATAAAGGCAAAAGGAACAGGAGACCGCAATGGTTTTCGAAGGAAGTAGCTGAAAAAGTGAAGAAAAAGAGGGAGGCCTTCATGAAATACAAAAGATCACAGAGAGAGGAAGACAGGCATCTGTATTTGGAAAATCTTAGAGAAGCTAGCAAAGTAGTGAAGAAGGCAAAGATTCAAAAGGAGGAGGAAATAGCCAATGCAATAAAATGGGGGGATAAGACATTTTTCAGATATATTAGGGAGAAGAGGAAGGGCAAAAGTGATATTGTCAGACTCAAGGGTGCAGGGGGGGAATATGTAGAAGCTGATAAGGATAAAGCGTAATTGCTTAACAAATATTTTTGTTCTGTGTTCACAGATGAAGAACCAGGAGCAGGACCTCAGAAAACACCCACAAATAAGAACAGAAGCGAGGGACATCTTGAACAATTTTCAGAAGACTGTGTTCGTGAGAAACTAGCTCAATGTAAAGTAGACAAAGCGATGGGACCGGATGGGATACACCCTAGAATACTGAGGGAACTTGTGGACGTTCTAGCAACTCCACTGACTGACCTTTTCAATGCCTCGTTGGAGTCAGGAGTGGTGCCAAAGGACTGGAGAGAGGCTCATGTGGTGCCTTTACACAAAAGCGGAAGTAAGGATGTGGTTGAAAACTATAGGCCAGTTAGTTTAACTTCGGTGGTGAGTAAATTATTGGAAACGCTGCTGAAAGAGAAAATAGTGAGGTTTCTGGAGTCCAGCGGATTACAGGATCTGAGGCAGCATGGATTCACCAGAGGCAGGTCTTGTCAGACAAATCTGATTGATTTCTTTGACTGGGTGACCAGGGAGTTATTTATTTATTTTATTTATTTCAGTTTTTTATATACCGCACTATTTATAATCAGCGCGGTTTACAGATGAACACAAAGACCAGAACAACAGGCTGTTCGGTATTACATATAACAGGAGTATAAACTTGGATAACTTGGGAGAACTATATACATAGAATAAATATTCAATTAGTTCGATAGCATGAAAAAACTATTTACATAAAATAGCAGTAGTGCAAGGGTCAGGAGGAGATTGTGGTTAAGTTTATGGTAAGACTATTCTTTTGAAATTTATGTAGGGTAAAATTTGATAAATAGGTTAAATTTTAGGGCTCTTCTGAACTGGGTTAAATCGGTTAAAGCACGTATGTCAGGTGGTAGGGAGTTCCAGAGTTTTGGGGCGCAAAACATGAAGGCTCTACTCGCTGTTGATCGGCTGCAAGTTGTTATGGCCTTTGGCATTGTTAGAGTGTTTAGTGATGATTGTCTTCTGGATCTTATTGGTGGTACAGTTTGTATGAGGTCAGTTAGTGAATTGGCTGACAAGCCATGGATGGCCTTGTACGTGAGAATCAGCGTTTTGAATATGAGCCTGGCTTGTATTGGGAGCCAGTGAAGCTACTTGAGGATTGGTGTCACATGATCATTCCTGGACGCTCCTTGTAGAACCCTTGCAGCAGAATTCATAGCAAGTTGTAGAGAACTTAGGGTGGATTGTGGGAGACCTTGTAGAATTGAATTGGCGAAATCAAAATGCGGCAAGATGAGTGCTTGGAAGATGGTTCTGAAATCCTCTGGGTCCAGTAATGAACGTAAATGCCTAAGTGTGCGTATCTTGAAGTATACAGCTCTTACTATATTGTCTACGTGTGATTTCATATCTAGTCGGTGGTCCAGCGTGACTCCGAGATATCTTATTGTTTCTTTGGTGGATAGATCAGCTCCCTTAACACTTATATGTGATGGTGGAATGAAGTTGGGGTCTCTTGTAACAAAGAGAACCTCAGTTTTCTTGTGCTGGATGCGGAGGTTTTGTGAGAGAAGCCACTCTGAGACTGCATCAAAGCACTTTATTATGGGCAGTAAATCCATTTGTATTGTGGAAAAAGGTAAATAAAGTAGGATGTTGGACCGAGGGAGAGCTCTAGATGTGGTGTATTTAGATTTCAGTAAAGCCTTTGACACTGTTCCTCACAGGCGACTTATAAACAAACTGAGCACCCTAGGGATGGACCCTAAAGTTACTGCTTGGGTTAGAAATTGGTTGGATGGGAGGCGACAAAGAGTACAAGTAAATGGAGCTCACTCTGAGGAGAAGGATGTTCCCAGTGGTGTGCCCAAGGGATCTGTCCTTGGTCCGATTCTTTTTAATATCTTTGTTAGTGATATAGCGGAAGGGCTGTCGGGTAAGGTTTGCCGCTTTGCAGATGATACCAAAATCTGCAATAGAGTAGACACCCAGGAAGGTGTAGATAACATGAGGAGGGATCTAGCTAAGCTTGAAGAATGGTCTAGAATTTGGCAGCTGGGATTTAATGTTAAAAAATGTAAGGTCATGCATTTGGGCTGCAGCAATCCAAGGGAGCAATACAGTATAGGAGGTGAAGTACGTTTGTCCACTAAAGAAGAGCGGGACCTAGGCGTGGTTGTGTCTGATGATCTTAAAGTAGCTAAACAGGTAGAAAAGGCGACGGCAAAAGCTAGAAGGATGCTTGGGTGCATACGGAGAGGAATGGCTAGCAGAAAAAAGGAGGTGTTAATGCCTCTGTATAAGTCTTTGGTGCGACCTCATTTGGAGTATGGTGTGCAATTCTGGAGACCGCACCTTCAAAAGGATGTGAATAGGATGGAGTCGGTGCAGAGGGTGGCTACTAAAATGATTAATGGGCTTAATAAATTAATGGGATTAATAAAGCATATGAGGACAGACTTAAGGATCTTAATATGTACACCTTAGAGGAAAGGCGGGATAGAGGCGATATGATTGAGATGTTTAAATACCTCTGTGGCATAAATGTTCAGGGAGAGAGCCTCTTTCAATTGAAAGCAAGTTCTGCTACGAGAGGACATGGGATGACGGTGAAGGGAGATAGATTCAGGAGTGATATGCGGAAATATTTCTTTACAGAAAGAGTAGTGGATCCATGGAATAGTCTCCCAGTGGAGGTGGTAGAGATGAGGACAGGAACTGAATTCAAAAAAGCATGGGACCAACACAGAGGATCTCTAAAGGTAAAAAGTGGACTGTTGTAGTTGTTTGTTATGGAAGGACAGACTAGACAGGCCATGTAGTCTTTTTCTGTCATCATGTTTCTATGTTTCCCATTTGCCCGTATTTTTGAATGGAATAATGCTTCACACTGTATAACAGAACTGGCGGAATGTATGGATTTTCTAGAGTCACTTCAGACGGGAGACGGACGGGTTCCACGTATGCAGGTTAATCAAGGGAACTGGGAAGCTTCTCTGCCTAAAAGAAGAAAAGTGCCTGGTTTCCGCCGTTCCTCGGAAGCTGAACATGAGGAGAGGCGGCACAAGGAAATGGACACAACAGCTCCCCGATGATGTGTTCTTGATGTGTTTTTCTTTTCTCTATGTACCTATGGAGTAGAGAAGTAGCCTAGTGGTTAGAGCAACAGCCTAGTACCCAGAAGATCAAGGGTTCGAGTTCCACTGCCACTCCTTGTGACTTTGGGCAAGTCATTTTACCCTCCATTGCCTCGGAAGGAAAGGCTGGCAATCTACTTCCAGTGATACATTGCCAAGAAAACCCAGAGGTAGCTGGGTCGCTATGAGTTAACACTGACTTGATGGCACTAAAAAAATAAAAATAAAAAAAAAGTACCTATGCTTCTATCTTTATTAACTATGTATAACAGGAGAGACGGTGGTGAATAACTGGCAGAGAGAGTTGAAAGTATAATTGTAGAATGCCGGTTGCAATTTGTTAATTGGAAAGGGGAGAGGATTGGGGTGAAAGGTTTACTGTTGCCTAAGGCTAAAAGAGCTCGGGGGAAGGCTCAGTGGTTGGTGTGATTAGCACCCCCCACAAGTGGCACCTCTGGTGACACTGATGGTGTCTAGATTCATCTACCTGCTTACTACTGTGCTGTATCTGTCCTTTTCTGCAGGGACAGGGATTGGTGTGGGTGGAGGGGTAGAGAGGGGGATGGAAGGGAGGGTGAGGGAGGGGGTCGGAAAGGGATTTATCTATTCAAGAAGGGGACTAAACTTAATCCAGAGAGAGTGTCAATTATAAAGCATGCCGTGGGGGCCTGTAGGTAACTGTGCTGGTCAGGGCCGGATTTACCTTGAGTGAGGCCCTACGCCAGCAAAAATTGTGGGCCCCCAGCAGGGGCGGCCCAAGGGGGGTACGGGACCTCATTTGCATAAGGGGCCTCATTTGCATAAATATTTGCATAATGTTACCATATACTAACTTTTAGTAAACGTGCCTCTTAATGAGTGTATGGATAAAGAAAGACTAAAAGATTTCTACATTACTATAATCCAGTGCCAACTGCCAGACACATTAGGAACTACTACAAACACTGCCCATTTAGAACCCATAGTAAACCCGCCGTATCCTAACAGCACTACCAGGACTCACAAAGCACCATACTCTACCAATCAAAAGGCAACACTGCAAATATTAAACCAATACATTTCAGAGAACAACAATACATGACCTACTGGGGAAAGAGAACAAGTGGCAATGTCAAATAGGAATTATATAAACAGAACACCTCAGCTCAGTTACACATGCAGAACATAGACCATCACCAAACAAGTAATCACAATTTAGAAACAGGAAGACAATTAAACTGGGAATCCCAAAAGCCAAACTTGGAATGTACAACACTGTAGAAATAAAACTATACATTAATTTGCTCTTGTACTAAACAAAGCGCAGACGTTAATGATGCACATTTACCAGAGCTGACATATTCCAATTAATAAATTCAAAATAAAGAGATATTTTTCTACCTTTTGTGCATTTTTTTCAGCTGCAATTGCTCCAGCCACTTTCTTCTGGTTTCTTCGTGTCTTCTGCTAACTCTCCATCGTCTGCTGTCCATTTGTCCTTTCTTCTCTCTTCTAGATTTTTTTCCATTCTCTCTCTACATCTGCTTTAACATACTAATCTTTCTCCTTTTGCTCTTTCCTCATTCCTATTTCATCCACTCAAATTTTACCCCTCCATCCTCAATCCCCACTTACTCTCCCAATACCCGGCCAATTGTAGATTTTTTATCCCTCCCACACAAAATATTTTTCCCTTCTCCATTTTACTCTTCCAGCCCCATCCCATTCTAATCCTCACCCAACATCAGCTCCCTTCTAGTTCCAGCCTCACCCAGCATCCATTCCCTTCTAGTCCCTGCATCAGCCCATTTCCAGTCCTAGCCATCCATCAGCCCATTTCCAGTCCTAGCAACCCCCCAACCCAATACCAGTCCTAGCCCCCCATCAACCCACTTACAGTCCTTAACCCCCCATCACCCCATTTTCAGTTTAAGCCCCCCCTATAACCCATTACCAGTCCTAACCCCCCATCAGCCCACTTCCAGTCCTAACCCCATCAACCCATTTCCAGTCGGCCCCCCATAGCCCATTGCCAGTCCTACCCCCCCATCAGCCCACAGCCCATTACCAGTCCTAACCCCATCATCCCACCTCCAGTTTTAACCCCCCAGCCCATTTCCAGTCCTAGCCCCCCATAGCCCATTACCAGACAACCCCCATCAGCCCACAGCCCATTACCAGTGTTTACCCCCCCAAATCCCCTTTGCAGTTCTAAACCCCCCCAACAGCCCATTACCAGTCCTAACCCCATCAGCCCACCTCCAGTCTTAACCCCCCAGCCCATTTCCAGTCCTAGCCCCCCCCATAGCCCATTACCAGACAGCCCCCATCAGCCCACAGCCCATTACCAGTCTTAACCCCCCCCAAAGCCCATTGCCAGTTCTAAGCCCCCCCAACAGCCCACAGTCCATTACCAGTCCTAACCCCATCAGCCCACCTCTAGCCTTAGCCCCCCCCCAGCCCATTTCCAGCCCAAGCCCCCCCAATAGCCATTTACCTTTCTTACCCCCCCCATAGCCCATTACCAGCCCTACCCCCCCGCCCATTTCCCGCCCCCGCCCCCCCACTCGCCCCTTACCCGGCCTACCCCCCCCCATCGCCCCTTACCAGTCCTACCCCCCCCCCCCCGTCGGCCTAAAGTAAAATTTAATTTAAAAAAAAAACCTGGTGGCTGCCGCCGCGGGGCCCCCTCTGCTGCCGCGGCAGCACGGACTGACCCGCGGGGGCCCCGTCTACAAGCTGAAGCCGTCGGTTCGGTTCGTTCCTCCCTCCGTGCAGGCTGCAGGCTGTGAGAGACGCGAAGAGAGAGCGTCTCCTCGCGTCTCTGTTAAGCCCGCAGGGGCTGATGGGAAATGTCCCATCAGCCCCTGCGGGCTTAACAGAGACGCGAGGAGACACTCTCCTTTCGCGTCTCTCACAGCCTGCAGCCTGCACGGAGGGAGGGAGGAACGAACTGAACCGACGGCTTCAGCTTGTAGACGGGGCCCCCGCGGGTCAGTCGGTGCTGCCGCGGCAGCAGAGGGGGCCCCGCGGCGGCAGCCACCAGGTTTTTTTTAAAATTGTATTAAAAAAAAATGAACTTGTTCTTTTTTTGTGGGCCCCTGCCGGCTATGGGCCCTACGCCATGGCGTACATGGCGTATAGGTAAATCCGGCCCTGGTGCTGGTACAATTTACTGTGGCAGGGTTCATCTGACCTTGCAATTTGGGATAGTACTTGGCTTTCCTACTCTATAAGTTATGCTTAAGGTAATCTCCTGGAATGTGCATGGGCTGAAGAATGTGGTAAAGCAGCATAAGTCGATCAAGTCGGCAAAGAAAAAGCAGATGTGATTTTCTTGCAGGAGACACATCTGACAGATTCGGATCATCTTGGGGATCTCCTTCTGTAAGTTTCCCCAATGCTTTAAGGCCAAGTTCTCATCCAGGCAAAGGGGTGTCCGGTTCTCCTACATTCATTTTCAATTACTTAATCAGATACAGGATGTGGATGGTCGTTTTCTTATTCTGACGGGCTCAATCTGTGGTTCTATTTTCACATTTGTTAATGTTTACATCCCTCCACTGCAGGTGGGAGAAACCTTGTGGACGGTCTCAGAGGCTAAATTATTGGTGCGTCAGGGTGAGATCATTTTAGGAGGCCATTTCAATTGCTCAGTGTCTTTTAGGGATCGTTCCAGGGAGAGAGATAAGGCTCACAAATATCATCAGTTGTTAGATTTAGTCCAAAGTCTGGACCTTTGTGATATTTGGATGGTTACGAATGGAGAGGAGCATGATTACACATATTACTCTCAAGTGCATGATAGCCACTCTCGCATCTGAATTTCGGCTTGTCTCACGCTCCTTAATGCCTTTGGTGTATCAGACCTCAATTGACACTATGGGCCCTTCTGACCACACTATTATCTGCACTATTATCTGCGGACGAAAAGGCGTTTTTACGAACAAGGGAACAAAGCAGGCAAGTTGTTGCTATGGCAATTAAAGAGGCAGCGACATAGGACTCACAGGACAATATTGGTACGCGGGCCACTTTGTTAGTCACTTTTACCTCGGTTGAAGTGAAGCAACGTATTCTTCGTGCCTTTTTTAAGGTGAAGTTGACTAAGTTTTGTGGCCAGCAGATCAATATTTTTCCTGATGTCGCCCGCAGTACCCAATTGCGTAGGAAGCAATTTCTAAAGTTGAAGCCGCAGGTGTTAGCTTTGGGTGCTTCGTTCTTTCTGCGATTTCCTTGTAAATGCATTATTGGTCTTGGTGATGCTTCATATGTATTTACTGATGTGCTTCATTTAGAAAGTTTTGTGGCTGACAGGAAAGTGGTAGAATTAGACCAGTGATACATAATTGACCTCCTATTCGGGACCTAGGTCCCATTTTTTCCTTGTTATTTGTTTGTTTCTTTTTTGGAGTGTTTGAGCAGCGTGGTTTCATGATGTGGACTGTATCATGGATGTTTATTTCCTTTGTAATATTTCGCAAGAGGCAGTTTTCTTTCTCTTGTTTTTGTATTTCTGATTGACCTTTACTTACTTGGTTATTGTAATTGACTGAAATCTCAATAAAAAAAAAAAAAAAAAAAGAGGCAGCGACATCATCATCATATCTTGAATATATCCAACTAGCGTGGTATTCCTGTTCAAACTTTCAAAGAAATGGTCTGTATTTGCGAAATTCTATCAGGAGTTTAGTTCCTTAACTGCAGATAATACTTCTATCTGTAACTGGTTGAAGGAGGTGAAGTTGCCTCAATTGGGGGGGGGGGGGGGATGTTAGATCATTCTTTTACATTAGCAAAGGTGTGATTAGCCATGCAGAATTTAAAAACTTCAAAAGGCAGCAGGCCCAGACTTCCTTCCGGCGGAAATCTATAAGACAATGCCGTAGCTTTTGGTTTTGGTGCGAGTATTCAATGATATTTTGACCCAACAACAGTTTCCAGTCTCCTTTTATCAGGCTCAGATCACTGCAATTCCAAAGGAGGGTAAGGACCCGTCAGTATGTAATAACTATTGGCCCATACCCCTGCTGAATATGGACTATAAAATCTTTACTAAGATTTTATCTACCCGTTTGGGTGCAGTCATACAGTAAGTGGTACATCCTAATCAAACAGGATTTGTCAAGCAACAATATGGTTTTGAAAACGTCCGGAGATTGATTAATGTTATGCACAGTCTTTGAAGTCTTGATGGCAAATTCGCTATATTATCGTTAGATACTGAAAAGACCTTTAATAAAGCTGAATCGCCTTATCTGTTCGAGGTCCTTCAGTCTTTTGGGTTTGGTCTCTCTTTCATAGGTTGGATCCGCGCCATGGACGCATTCCCCCAAGTCTTGATAATAATAAAAGGGTTTCTTTCTGCTCCGGCAGGGGAACCAGGCAGGGTTGCCTCTTATCCCCCTTGCTGTTTGCCCTTGCTATCGAACCTTTGGCAGTGCACGTTAGACGAAAAGAGGAGGAATTTTTCTGGCCTCTCAGTGGCACACCATATCATTATATGTGGATGTAACGTGTGATAAGGAAGCTTATCATAGCTCAGGAAGGAGCTATAGAAAAGGTGAAGTGACTCTGAACAAGCAACCTGTCAGTTCTGGTAGAAATAAGAAAACAGAATTTTCCCATAAAAGACTACCAGTCCCAGAATGCATCAGGTTTCCAACAGCCATTAGAGGAGCTGAAGTGGGAAAACGTGTGTTCAATCAGGAGGGCTATGAGGTAATCCCTAAGCACTCATCTCAAAGGGCAGGGCCTGATCCAGAACAGCTGCGCTGTGTTAGGGAGGAGCACTCATCTAAGCAGAATAAAGGTAGAGTTTATTCTACAGAGAGGCAGCTTGAGCTTGATCATCTTCATCATCAGGAGGACCATCAGAAGCAGAAGCCAAACCGGACGGACAGAGGGGGAAAGAAACCCTTTGGAAGAAAGAGGAGAAAAGCCTTTGAGAGGTCTAGAAGAGTCCAGAGCAGTACGTATACTGGGAGGCATTCCAAGGGCCAGCATACACCACTGGACTGGGGAAAGCCAGAGGAATGGTGCTGCAGAGCTAGGAATCTCCAGACGGTACCTGTGAGAGAGACGGCTGCACGTGGAAGGAACCCTAAGACCCGTGCCAGAAGGTATGTGAAGAGAGATCCAGTGTCCAGGGATCTGGATTGGAAGGCTGGACATAAGAACTGGACTACATACTGGCCAGGCTATATAGAGAGAAACTCTAACAGCAATGGAAGCTCAGGTATGAACACTGATCTATGCCCTAGCTATAACCTTGAAAGACAGCAGGGAAACAAGTATTCTCCTGAAAGTGCTCCATTGGGAGATTCATCTGTGCCAATCCATGATATTGAACCCATGCTTGTTGAAGAAGAGGGGGTGATAGCACATGAAGAATCTGTTTACATGGACTGCTCTCTGTCTAAACTCCTTTGGTGATTTTCTGTTATAAAGTACAGCAACCATCACAAAGAAATACAAACTTGTTCTTTAATCTACTCAGAAAAGCTCCTGAGTAGGATTTTTAGCCACGCAGTAGAAAGCAAGCCAGCTAAGGGGTTTCAGCTGGATAACTGCTAGCAATTGAGCCTTACCTAATTGCTTGTGAGCTCTGAGAGAATCACTTCTGAAGCTATGTGGGAAGATATAAGAAGTTTACCTGAAAAGAACAGTTTTTTCTTTCTTTGTAGCTTTTGGTTTGTTGTTTGATACATTGCTAAGAGAATATTAGCTAAAGCCTACAGAAAAGACCAGTTTGTTGCCAACCAGGTCTTATTTCTTTGCTTTGATTGCCTGATAAGTTAAAAGGTTGTTTTCCTGATTTTGTTTTTCCAAGTTTAACACTGAAAGCAAGTAACCTGATTTATCTGCTACCAAGCATATCTGTGTTGGGAGAAATGGAGAAATTAGACCTTACCTGCTAATTGTCTTTCCTTGAGTTCTCTCCGGGCCAGTCCAGAAACAGATGGGTAGTCAAATCTCCCTCCTCTAGCAGCTGAGGACAGAATTCCAATTCTTTTATTGCTAGGTTACACATCGCTCCCTTGGCAACAGCAGCCAGTCTTTACATAGCAAGCAGCCAATAACAAATCAATAAGAAGAAAACAGCGGAAGAGTCCCATTAAAGGTATATAAATTTGCTCTGTGTCTCATGCTTGACCACGAAAGCACTTGAGAGGGAAAATAGCCAAAGTAATGGCTATAATTTTTTTTTTTTTTCTAAATGAACAATAACCACAAAAAACAAGTTTCCATTCATGTAACACCGAAAAATAACCGACATAAAAGAAACGCAAGAAAATACTAATAATAAAGAATGAAAATTATAGGGAGGGTTCTGGACTGGCCCGGAGAGAACTCAAGGAAAGACAATTAGCAGGTAAGGTCTAATTTCTCCTTCCTATTCGTCTCTCCGGGCCAGTCCAGAAACAGATGGGTAGTACCAAAGCAGTACCTAACCCTGGGAGGGACCCGAGAGCCCCGCTATCACTGCTGAAGCCCCCACCGACGCATCTTGCCTAGCGAGAACATCCAACCTATAATGACGTGAAAAGGCATGAAGAGAAGACCATGAAGCCGCACGACAAATATCCACCGGCGGAACCAAGGCCGATTCTGCCCACGAAGTAGCTTGACCCCTGGTAGAATGAGCCCGAAGACCTACCGGAACCGGTTTACCTCTGGCTTCATACGCCAACCCGAATTGCATGCTTTACCCATCATGCAATGGTAGCCTTGGATGCAGGTTGACCCTTAGATGGCCCTACAAACAACACAAATAACCGATCAGTCTTACGAAAAGACTCGGTCTCCCGTAGATATCTACGAAGTACACGACCCATATCCAATTTCCGCAGAGCTCGATCGACAGAATCTGCTCCCGAGCTAGCGAAAGTGGGAAGCGAAACCGACTGATTCACATGAAAAGCCGAGAGTACTTTCGGGAGAAAAGACGGTACCGGACGCAAGACCACTTTTTCCTCAGAAAACTGAAGAAAAGGCGGGCGGCATGAAAGAGCCTGCAGATCCGAAATGCGTCTAGCTGAACACAATGCTACTAAAAAAGCTGTCTTCCAGGACAATTCCCTTAGCAAAGTGAAGAATGAGGCTCAAAAGGAGACTGTGTTAAAGCCTCTAATACTAGGTTCAAATCCCAAGGAGGAACAATTTGACGAAACGGAGGACGAATTTGCTTAGCCGCTCTAAGAAAACGGAGAACATCGGGATGAAAGGAAAGATGTAGTCCTCGAACCGGCCCACGAAAAACTGCCAGGGCCGCTAACTGCACCTTTAAGGTACTCAGAGCAAGACCTTTCTCAAGACCGCATTGAAGAAAATCCAGAACATCCAGAATGGAAGATAGACAAGCTTTCAAACGGCGATCAGAACACCAAGCTTCAAAAACTCGCCACACCCGAATGTATGCCAATGATGTGGACTTTCTACGAGACTGCAACAAGGTGTTGATTACCGAAACTGAATAACCTTTTCGGCGCCAGCGCCGCCTTTCAAGAGCCATGCCGTAAGCAAGAATCGATCCGCCTGAGGCATCCAAACGGGCCCTTGATGCAGAAAATCTGCCCGAGCGGGCAACCTCCACGGTGGAGCCGCTAGAAGACGCATTAGATCGGCATACCAAGGCCGTCGAGGCCAATCTGGAGCAACCAGAATCAACAGACCCTGGTGCATGACAGCTCGCTGCACAACGAGACCCACCAACGGCCATGGAGGAAACACATACAGAAGTTGCCCCAACGGCCAGGGCTGTACCAGACCGTCGAGACCTTCTGACATATGTTCCCTGCGTCTGCTGAAAAAGCGAGTCGCCTTTGCATTTTCCAAAGTTGCCATCAGATCCATTACCGGTTGACCCCAATGTACTGTGAGCTCGTGAAAAACTTCGGCATTGAGTTGCCACTCTCCCGGATCTAGCACATGTTGGCTGAGATAGTCCGCTTGCACATTGTCCTTTCCTGCCACATGAGCTGCCGAGAGCGCCGAAAGGTGCAACTCCGCCCAGTGAAACAAGCGTTGACTCTCCTCCAGAAGAAGAAGACTTCCTGTCCCGCCTTGGCAATTTATGTATGAGACCGCCACTAAATTGTCGGAAAAGATGCGCACCGACTTCCCCTCCAGAAGACTTGCGAACGCTAACAGCGCTAGACGCACCGTTCTCAGCTCCAGGCGATTGATGGACCACAGGCTCTCTTCCGCCTTCCAAGAGCCTTGCGCTATGTGATTCAAACAGTGTGCTCCCCAACCGGACAGACTGGCATCGGTAGTCACCAAAATCCATTCCGGCAGCGCTAAGGGGACTCCCGCCTGAAGATGGTCTGGAACCAACCACCACTGAAGACTGACCCTGACATGATCGGGACAGCTTAAGCGACGAGAAAGGGGATGCCGTTGTGGAGACCAACACAAAAGAAGAGCTTGCTGGAGCGGTCGCATGTGTGCCCTGGCCCATGGAACCAAATCCAAGGCCGCTGCCATTAGCCCCAGCAACTGTAAGTACTTCCAAGCTGTTGGCGCTCTTGCGAGCAAAAACCCCGACACATGAGCGAGAAGCTTTCGAATTCGTTCTGGAGGCAACAGAACCATACCTCTGCCCGTGTCGAAGAATGCTCCGAGATAAGTCAGCTGCTGCACCGGCTCCAGCCGACTTTTGGCCTGATTCACAACCCAACCTAGATTCTCCAAACAGGACACTACTCGCGCTGTCGCCTTTAGCGACTCCTCTCGCGACGACGCTCGAATCAACCAGTCGTCCAGATAAGGATGAACCTGAATGCCATCCCTGCATAGCGCCGCCACCACCACCACCAGTACCTTGGTGAAAGTGCGCGGTGCCGTCGCTAGGCCGAACGGTAAGGCCCGAAACTGAAAATGACCCATTGGTACTGCAAACCGAAGAAAGCGCTGATGATCTGGCTTGATAGGAATATGCAGATAAGCTTCCGTCAAATCTATGGAAGAGAGGAACTCTCTCGGCCTTACCGAGCGGATTACAGACCTTAATGTCTCCATTCGAAAATGAGAGACTCGCAAGCAACGGTTCACGTGCTTTAAATCCAACACGGGACGAAAAGAGCCCTCCTTTTTTGGAACCACAAAATAAATCGAGTATCGACCGAAGCCGTACTGGTCTAATGGAACTGGAACCACTGCCCGGAGCTGCAACAACCGTTGCAACGTGTCGTGGACTGCTCTCCTTTTGGTGTCCGACCCGCACGGAGAAAAAACGAAGGCGTCGGTCAGATGACAATTGAACTCGAGAGCATAGCCCTCGCGAATAATCTGCAGTACCCACTTGTCGGAAGTAATGGCGACCCAAGCGGAGAGAAACTCCTGTAACCGACCGCCCACCGGAAACACCGCTTGGGCCGGCCTCGCTTCATTGCGGTTTTTTAATGGTAGCGGAAGGAGCTCCAAAGTAGCCTCTACCGGAACCTCTAGTGCCTCGAAAGGACTGCCCCCGGAAAGGAAATCGACCTCGCTGATATGGCGTAAAGCGAGCTCCCCTAAAACGGCGAAATTCACGCCCTTGACCCCTAGTAAAGGAGCCCTGCTTAGCTGATTTAGGACGGTCCTCGGGCAAACGCCCTCCCTTGGAGTCTCCTAAATCTTTAACAATTTTCTCTAATGCTTCTCCAAAAAGAAGCTTTCCTTTATAAGGGAGTTTACTAAGACGTGCCTTGGAGGAGGCATCTGCTGCCCAATTCCGTAACCAAAGATAACGACGAGCAGCAACCATGGAAGCCATAGACTTCGCAGAAATGCGAATCAAATCGTAAAAGGCATCTGCTAAATATGCCGCTGCCGACTCCAATTTCGCCCCCTCACTAGAAGGAGTCACCGCATCAGTCGGAGCAGAGGTCTGCTGGCCCCACCTAATCGCAGCTCTGGACACGCATGCTCCACAGACACGCTTGAAGCGCCAGAGCACTGGCATCAAAAGCCTGTTTCAACAGACCCTCTAATCTACGATCCTGCATGTCTTTAAGAGCCGCGGCCCCCTCTACAGGTATGGTAGTTTTTTTGGTGACAGCAGACACCAGTGCATCCACCTTTGGCATACGTAGAAGCTCCTTTTCCTCTTGAGGCATAGGATACAACCGAGTCAAAGCTCTAGCTCCTCTTAATGAAGCCTCAGGGCATTCCCACTCAGACTCTATCATCTGTTTGATTACCCGATGCAGAGGAAAACATCTTTGCTCCGTTTTGAAACCCTGCAGCAAGGGGTCTTCCAAAGGTTCTGGTTGAACCACCTGCGGAATGATACTAAGCGCTGTAAGGGACTGTGCAATCAAAGCTGGTAACTCCTCTTTTCTAAACACCCTAAAGATATTTGGATCCTCACCCGGACCCAACTCTCCTTCCTCTAAGTCCGCGGGCCAAAAATCCAAACCCTGCTCAGACATAAGTTCCCCTTGTTCAGGCTCTAAAGTCTCAGCCTCTAAAGAAACTGAATCCAATTTAGACTCCTTTACATCTGATAAAGGAACTTCTTCACAAGATGCAGATTGATTAGAAACCCCCATCTGTGCAGATTGATTAGAAACCCCCATCTGTGCCAATTGTGGAGGGTCCAACAAAACCGGAAGAGAAGCCTGAGATTTTTTTAACAAATAAGCTCTATGAAACGCGAGGATGAAATCAGCTGAAAGCAAAGGATCCTGCGCCTCTGAAATCAAAGGCAACACAGGCTGAGCAGGAGCTTCTGTCACATGACGAGATTTCGCTTTCCTTTTACTTGCTTTGGGCAGTGGAGCAGAAGGAACGGAAGACGCTGCAAAGATGGCCGCCGCTCCCGCGTTCTCAGCCAACGGCTGCAGCGAAGAAGAATGGTGCTGCAAATCTCCTTTATTGTCCTGAATAACGCAGAGCAAGTCTACAGGCACCGAAGGCACTTTGTAAAACCGAAAGGCACAGGAAAACTTCAATAAAAACCGTACCGGAGAAACCGAGTGACAGAGAGAGGTGAGCAAACATCCGCGGCACAGCTCTAAATAAAAAATAACTGATACTAACGCCGGTAAACAGACAGGCTCACTAGCTCCTTAGAAACCGCTGCCAGCGATCCTGTAAATGAAAAGCCTACCAGGTAAGAAAACAGTAGCTGGGGCCCCCAGACCTGCTCTTACCAATTTCCTTTAGCAGAGTAGAGGAGACAGGCTCTGTCCCATACTCTGAATCGTTTAACCAGCTACTAGTACTGATGTCACAGTATAAAAAACAACATAAATCAGAGCCAAGTGCTTAAACACCCTGCTAGGGCACAGCACTACCTCTTCAATGAGAACTCTTCCATAAAATAAGAAAAATAAAGAATAATAACAGAGAACAGGTGGGGAGAGAAATCTTCACACATCCATCTCAGCTGCTGAGGACAAAAAAGACTGGCTGCTGTTGCCAAGGGAGCGATGTGTAACCTAGCAATAAAAGAATTGGAATTCTGTCCTCAGCTGCTAGAGGAGGGAGATTTGACTACCCATCTGTTTCTGGACTGGCCCGGAGAGACGAATAGGAAAACCCCATAAATAAATATCTTATTGGCTTTACCCAAAAGCACAACTAATTATTGTGAGCAGCTGTGTCTGGTGTGAATGAACTGCATTGCCCACAATCCCTTGCAAATCATATAGATATATGCACTTGCCAAGACTGTGAAGATTCTCACCCAGGCAGCCGTCTGACAAATGGCGTAGTTTTTCGGATTGCTTTTGCACAAAGGGGATTTACTTGCTGAGGATTACAACTAAAGTTCAAGTTTAAAGCTGGAAAAAAAGATTTTCCCTCAACTGCACTTTGGAGGAGAAGTGGATGTTCCAGGCAGCTGTCCCAGGAGGAAAAGACCCTGTGCAGAGCTGGATTCATCACTGACACAAGGTAATAAGTACCTGGGCATGTCTAGTGGTGGATGGGAGTAAGGCACAGGGGTAATTGAAAAAAAAAAGTAAAAAAACAAACAAACACCTGTTTGGAAGGTGGGGCACTTTGTTTTTTTTTCTTTGTTTCTTGCAGGGATCAAGATGGATCCGAGGGAGATGGCTAGCTGGATGGCAGCCCAGTTTAGCAGGCAACAGGAGCTATCGCAGCAGGCACAGGACACTGCTATGAAAGCCTTAATGGACCAGCAGAAGCCAGTGCTTGATCTGGTGCAAGCCCTAGTTAAACTGCAGAACCAAAGTGGAACAGATGCAAGACCAGCAGTAAATACTGGTACACCACATGTGGACATTGTGGGACTCAATCAAGGAATTGGGGCATTTAGTTTTGGGAAGCTAACTCCAGATGATAATGTTGATGATTTTCTAGAGTCTTTTGAAAGAGTGGCACAAGCATTAGCATGGCCAGAGACCCAGTGGGCAGTAAGCTGGCAGCCTCATTAACTGGAGAGGCGCTTGCAGCTTATAGAGCAATGCCAGCAGCCCAGGCTTTGAATTATAAGGATGTAAAGGCTGCTATTAGAGATCGCCTAGGGTTGTCTATTTCAGAGTATAGGCGAATGTTTAGAGCTACTACATTGAGAGTTGGTGAAACACCCAGGGCTCTGAGTCAAAGAATCAGAGGTTTAGCTGTAAAATGGTTGGAGCCTGAGGAAAAGACGGTAGAAATGTTATTAGACATTATAATGCTTGAACAATTTATGTCTGCGGTCCCTAAAGATTTGCACACTTTCCTTATACAGCAAAATTGCCAAAATCTTGGAGAGGCAACCATGCTAGCAGAGAGATTCTTGGAAGCCACGCAGGCTTGCCATAGAATGGGTGGCCCTCTGAAGATGGGTGCTGAGGCAAGATGTGCTGTATCAGAAAAGAAAATAATTAAAAATGTTTCTGAAAATGAATGTACTGTATCAAAGCAGATGACACAGTGGAGTGGAAAGAAATGTTTCAAATGTGGAAAATGGGGACATTTAGAAAAGGGAGGCCAGACACACACTAGCTTAATGGGTGTGGATTTAAAACAGCCCAAAGAAGGATTTCTTTTGATGGTTGACGTGCAAGGAATTACCACAAATGCTTTGTTAGACTCTGGGGCAGACCAGAGTATGATGTCAAAAAGGCTTTGGAAGAGAATAGAGGCCCAAGAAGGATTTGTGCCTAGAACCCCTGAAAGCCAAGTTCACATCAGATGCATTCATGGTGCTGCAACATCATATCCCACCTATAGGCTAAGGGTTAAGTGCCTGGGGGAACAAGAGGAAGTCCTGTTAGCAGTGGTGCCTAGGCTACCCTTTGATTTGGTTCTAGAAAGAGACTGGCCAAGATTTAAGCAGGGTCTAGTGGAAGGACTAGGAAAGAAGGAGGGAGAAGGAATAATGGAAATAGCTCCCGGGCCTTTCTTTGGAAGTCTTCAGTCCCTAGCTAAAAAGATGGTTAAGCTTCCAGAAGGCCAAATTATAGGTAATAAGAGGGGCCTTGTATCCACCCGCTCGCAGGCTAAGGTAAAGAGCCAGCAGAAGGAGGAGGGGGAGCAGGCAGAGTTATTAGGAGACTTACCCTCTCATGATGATTTAATAACTCCATCATCTGATAAAGTAAGAAAGTTGAAAGCACAAAAGCGGCGTGAGAGACTTTGCAGAGCACAGGGTAGGGCTGAGATGTTAGCTGGTCAAAGTTTACCCTGGGTGCCAGCTGAGTTAGTGGCAAAGTTTCCTAACTTTCCACAAGAACAGCGAGCTGATCAAGCTCTCACCCGAGCTTTTAAGTATGCTCATGAGGTCAGGGAGGAGTTGCCCAGATTCAGACTAGATAATGAAATATTATATAGAGAGAGTCAGGACCCCAGGAATGGGACCATACGTAAACAATTGGTGGTACCCACAACTTTCAAAGGGCTAGTACTTAGATTAGCACATGATCATCCAGTTGGAGGTCATAAAGGGCTGCAAGGAACGCTGGATCAAATACTTATGCGTTTTTACTGGCCAGGTATCTTCAAAGAAACTGCCCAGTTTTGTGCTGCATGTCCAGCGTGTCAGCGAGTTACAGCGACTCACCCACCGGTGGTGCCTTTGATTCCCATGCCAATTATCACAGACCCAATTGGTCGCATTGCCATGGATATTGTAGGCCCATTAGTCAAAACGCCCCGAGGTTTCCAATACATCCTAGTTATGGTAGATCAGGCAACAAGGTTTCCCTGGGCCATACCATTGAGGAATGTTTCTGCAAAAACAATAGCTTTAGAGCTAGTAAAATTGTTTTGTGAAGTGGGATTCCCGAGAGGTGTTGACTGACCGAGGGTCCAATTTTGTATCCAAATATTTGGCCCAGGTCTGGGATGCCTTTGGCATTCATCACGTGAAAACCTCAGCCTACCATCCACAATCAAACGGTTTGGTGGAGAGATTCAACCAAACTCTCAAACAAATGTTGAGAAGGGGGGTAGCAGGAGAGGTAAAAGAATGGGATATGTTATTGCCCTTTGCCTTATATGCCTGCAGGGAAAGAATTCAGGTGTCCCTAGGTGTAACTCCATATGAATTGATGTATGGTAGGGCTCCACGGGGTTTGTTAGATATTTTGAGGGAACAGTGGATTGATCCTGAACCAGGAAGTCAGGAGGTGCCACAGTTTCTACGTGACCTGAGAGCACATTTGAAAAGGACCTCGCAGGTTGATGAGAGGAACCTGCAGGACAGTCAGGTGCGCCAGAAAGGGTGGTATGATAGGAAGGCCAAAAGCCGCTAATTAAGCATTGGTGAAAAGGTTTTGGTTCAAGTAGCAGGTACAGCCCCAAAATTTGAAGTACAGTGGAAAGGGCCATGGAAGGTTGTTAAACAAGTGAGCCCAGTGTCTTATATGGTAGAAAATGCAAGAGGGCGTAGGCAGATCTACCATATTAATGTACTTAAGTCTTGGAAGGAGAGGCCTGTAAATAATAATGACCCTGAAGCCAGTCAGGAAGTAAGTGAGCTTCAAAAAAATAACACTCTAGTAGGTATTACGGACTGTAGGAAAGAGGTTCCACCAGTTAAACCAGTCCGTAATAACTTAAGCAGGGGGGTATATGATAAGGAAGCTTATCATAGCTCAGGAAGGAGCTATAGAAAAGGTGAAGTGACTCTGAACAAGCAACCTGTCAGTTCTGGTAGAAATAAGAAAACAGAATTTTCCCATAAAAGACTACCAGTCCCAGAATGCACCAGGTTTCCAACAGCCATTAGAGGAGCTGAAGTGGGGAAACATGTGTTCAATCAGGAGGGCTATGAGGTAATCCCTAAGCACTCATCTCAAAGGGCAGGGCCTGATCCAGAACAGCTGCGCTGTGTTAGGGAGGAGCACTCATCTAAGCAGAATAAAGGTAGAGTTTATTCTACAGAGAGGCAGCTTGAGCTTGATCATCTTCATCATCAGGAGGATCATCAGAAGCAGAAGCCAAACTGGACGGACAGAGAAGGAAAGAAACCCTTTGGAAGAAAGAGGAGAAAAGCCTTTGAGAGGTCTAGAAGAGTCCAGAGCAGTACGTATACTGGGAGGCATTCCAAGGGCCAGCATACACCATTGGACTGGGGAAAGCCAGAGGAATGGTGCTGCAGAGCTAGGAATCTCCAGACGGTACCTGTGAGAGAGACGGCTGCACGTGGAAGGGACCCTAAGACCCGTGCCAGAAGGTATGTGACGAGAGATCCAGTGTCCAGGGATCTGGATTGGAAGGCTGGACATAAGAACTGGACTACATACTGGCCAGGCTATATAGAGAGAAACTCTAACAGCAATGGAAGCTCAGGTATGAACACTGATCTATGCCCTAGCTATAACCTTGAAAGACAGCAGGGAAACAAGTATTCTCCTGAAAGTGCTCCATTGGGAGATTCATCTGTGCCAATCCATGATATTGAACCCATGCTTGTTGAAGAAGAGGGGGTGATAGCAGATGAAGAATCTGTTTACATGGACTGCTCTCTGTCTAAACTCCTTTGGTGATTTTCTGTTATAAAGTACAGCAACCATCACAAAGAAATACAAACTTGTTCTTTAATCTACTCAGAAAAGCTCCTGAGTAGGATTTTTAGCCACGCAGTAGAAAGCAAGCCAGCTAAGGGGTTTCAGCTGGATAACTGCTAGCAATTGAGCCTTACCTAATTGCTTGTGAGCTCTGAGAGAATCACTTCTGAATCTATGTGGGAAGATATAAGAAGTTTACCTGAAAAGAACAGTTTTTTTTCTTTCTTTGTAGCTTTTGGTTTGTTGTTTGATACATTGCTAAGAGAATATTAGCTAAAGCCTACAGAAAAGACCAGTTTGTTGCCAACCAGGTCTTATTTCTTTGCTTTGATTGCCTGATAAGTTAAAAGGTTGTTTTCCTGATTTTGTTTTTCCAAGTTTAACACTGAAAGCAAGTAACCTGATTATTGGCTTTACCCAAAAGCACAACTAATTATTGTGAGCAGCTGTGTCTGGTGTGAATGAACTGCATTGCCCACAATCCCTTGCAAATCATATAGATATATGCACTTGCCAAGACTGTGAAGAATCTCACCCAGGCAGCCGTCTGACAAACGTTACTCGATCTCCGTGACCCTTTTAGGGTGCTCCCAGTGGTCTTGAAAGGGTTAGACTGTTTTTCTTGTGTATCGGGTTTTACCATCAACAAACAGAAATCTATACTGCTACCATGTATATCACAAAGTGATCCAGGCATTGCAATTTTCTGTAAAGATTTCCAATCAGCTCAGCAGTTTAACTATTTAGGAGTGAATGTCCACCAGGACTTATCTCGGTTATACCTGCTCAACTATGCCCCCCTACTGAGGACAGTGTGCTCTGATCTGATTTTGTGGCAGACTATTTCGGTATCCTGGCTGAGGAGAATCAACACCATTAAAATTCTGCTCCTTCCCAAATGCCTGTTCTTGTTCATGCAGCTTCTGATCGCTATACCGTGTACATTCTTTAAGATGCTCTGATGGCTTATCATGAGCTTTCTCTGGGACAACCGGAGGTCACGTATTACCTGGGGAATTCTGACGCAACCCAGGTTACAGAGGAGTCTTGGTCTCTCTGATCCTGAGCTATATTACAGATGCTCTTGTTTAAGAATCATTCCAATGTGGGTGACCGTGGCGGATAGTGAGTGGGTGCAGTTGGAGGGGGATTGGACATCCCCGATATCCTTATTGGCACTGCCTTTTCTTCATTACTCCAAAGATGTGCAAAGAGTGCGTAATCATCCCTTTTTAAACCCCCTTTGGCAGACCTGGAAATCTGGGTACTCTAAACTGGAAGTGTCTGCTTAGGTTTCACCTTTCACGCTTATTCTCTCTTACCCTTTTCTCAGAGATTTCGGGAAACAAGTGTTGCTTTGTGTGTCCAGTACACATATTTCTGAGATTTTTGATGGAACTGGTTTTCTCTCTAAAGTGCTATTTGAGTGGAAGTGGGGAATCTTATTGTCAAACTACCAGTACTTACAAATTTCCCACTGTTTTAACACCTCTGCCATCAGAAGGGCAATTAGTCGATCACCTCGAGTATGAGAGCGAATCCTCTTTGACTCGCAACACCCCCAATCATTACTGGCATGGTTATACCGGGCACTGGCCTCTGCTCTCCCTTGCACTACTAGATCCCGTACTCCAAGGAAGCAGTGGACCTCGATCACCCCAGGTGATACAGACGAGTTTTGGATTGAAGTCTATCAGTATGCTCATACATGTTCTATTTCTCTAACTTCAGTCACTTCTCAACTACGGATTCCATTTCATATGTCAATCTCTCTAGTAGATCTGTATCACTAACATCGAGTTGATGATCCATTATGCTGGAGGCTCTGTGGGCAGAAAGGGGATTTTAAACATATGTGGTGGGCCTGCCCATATGAACAGCGATTTTGGCTCTCAGTTTATACAACTGTTACACGGACGACAGGGGTACAGTTCGAGTACAGCATAGAATCCTGTGTGTTGGACTTCATGCTGGCAGAGGGGGGGCATAGTCGGGAGTTCCGGATAGCAGCATCATTGATGTTAGCAGCACAGTCAGTCATAGCTCGGTTTTGGAAATGAACAGGTGCCCCTACTACTGATGAATGGTGGCATAAGGTTTGGGAGATATATAATATGGAAAAATTAACAGCAGCGGTTAAAGGGCACCCCTTGGAAAGGGAAGATGTATGGGGTGAGATTCTTCAAGGAGGATGGAACTAATATATTAAGGGTGAAGTTAAGGGAAGATGGATCCCATTTATCGTGACATATCATAGTTTGATCGTGCTTCGCATTTTGTACCTCTGATTGCCCTATTGCTTAGAAGATCTCTCTCTGGATTTGTTTCCTTCATTATATATTCATTTATTTATTTATGCATATCTACCTAATCCGCATATAAGCGCCTTTAGATTAGGATCATTACCATAGTGTCTCGGGGATGGTAGACATTTGATGTGGAAACCATCCACATCAAATCTTTATGACCTAATATTACCCAATGTACCTTGTATATAGTTGATTATGTTAAGGCTACCAGTCTTATGTATAATCTTATGTACAATTCGCCCTTCCTATTTTATGTAACTTGAAATGTGGTTTCTTGTTAAATATCCCGTTTGACTATGTAAATAGTTTTACTACTACTACTACTACTACTATTGAGCATTTGTATAGCGCTACAAGTCGTAAGGAGCGCAGCACAGACAAATAAGAGACAATCCCTGCTCATCAGAGCTTACAATCTAGTCAAGACAAACACAGCAGGTGTGGGTAGGGATAAAGCAAGGAAAGGAAAAAGGAGATCAGGAGAGTCAAGATCCAGAAGCAGCAGCGAAGAGGTGAGCTTTCAGCCTGGATTTGAAGAGGGTTAGGGAGGGTGCCTGATGTACAGACACAGGTAGTTTGTTCCAGGCGTATGGTGCAACAAGGTGAAAGGAGCAAAGTCTGGAGTTAGCAGTAGAAGAGAAGGGCACAGATAGGAGCAGTTTGCTGGAAGAGCGGAGTTCCCGAAGGGGGTTGTAAGGAGAGATAAGAGAAGAAAGATAGTGAGGAGCCGCAGAGTGAATTCATTTATAGGTCATCAGGAGAAGTTTGAACTGGATGCGGAAACAGATAGGGAGCCAATGAAGTGACTTGAGAAGAGGAACAATATGGGCATGACGAGGCTGGCGGAAGATTAGCCGCGCAGCAGAGTGTTGAACAGATTGAAGGGAAGAGATGATTCAAAAGGAGACCAGAAAGGAGTAGGAAACAGTAGTTAAGACGGGAGGTGATTAAGGAGTGGACAAGCATTTTAGTAGTGTGTTCAGAAAGGAAGGAGCGGCTTTTGCTGATGTTATAGAGAAAGAAGCGGCAGGTCTTAACTATCAGATGGATGTGTGTGGAGAAAGAGAGAGGAGTCGAAGACAACCCCCAGATTGCGGGCTGAGGAAACAGGAAGGAGTACAGTTATCCAGAGAGACTGAGAGAGGAGGAAGAGGAGGGGAGGTTTTAGGGGGAAGGATGAGAAGTTCAGTCTTGGCCATGTTCAATTTCAAGCGGCGGTGAGACATCCAGGCAGCAATGTCAGAAAGGCAGGCAGAGATCCAGGTCTGAATTGCCAGAGAGATTTCAGGTGTAGAGAGGTGGATCTGGGAGTCATCAGCATCAGATGGTACTGAAAGCCATGGGAATAGATAAGCACACCAAGGGACTGGGTATAGAGAGAGAAAAGGAGCGGACCCAGGACAGATCCTTGGGGTACACCAACTGTGAGGGGGGTAGCAGAGGAGGAGGAGCCACCAGAACACACACAGAAGGAGCGATGGGAGAGATAGGAGGAGAACCAGGATAGTACAGAGCCCCTAAAACCAAGCGAGGACAGGGTATCGAGGAGAAGGTTGTAGTCAACAGTGTCAAAAGCAGCAGAGAGGTCAAGAAGGATGAGGACAGAGTAAAGACCCTTGGATTTTGCCAGGAACAAGTCGCTGGAGACTTTGGCAAGAGCTGTTTCAGTAGAGTGCAAAGGACGAAAGCCAGACTGTAAGGGATCCAGGAGGGCATGAGAAGAGAGGAAGTCGAGGCAACGGCAGTGAACCGCATGTTCAAGTAGTTTAGAAATGAAGGGAAGGAGAGAGATGGGTCGATAATTAGGAGGACAGGTGGGATCAAGTGAGGGTTTCTTGAGTAGAGGTGTGACCACAGCATGTTTGAAGTCTGCAGGGACTGTTGCAGTGGAGAGCGACAGGTTGAGAATATGAGAGATGGAAGGTACAACGGTGGAGGAGATGGAGCTTAGAAGATGGGTGAGGATAGGATCAGAGGAGCAGGTGGTGAGTTTGGAGGAATAAAGAAGGTATGCGGTTTCCTCTTCAGAGATCACAGGAAAGGAAGAGAGGGTAGCAGAGGTGGGAGGGGGGGAGAGTTGGGAGTGAAGAGGGGGAGGAGGGGAAGTAGCTGACTTTGTGGGGAATTGGAGGGTGATCTTGTGGATTTTGTCATGGAAATAGTCAGCCAGGGTTTGGGCAGAAAGGGAGGGAGGGATCAGAGGCACCTTGAGGAGAGAGTTGAGAGTAGTAAAGAGACGGCGAGGATTAGTGGCAAGAAAGTTAGTCAGATGGACATAGTAGTCTTGTTTGGCAAGAGCTATGGCTGACTGGAAGGAGACAAGCATGAATTTGAAGTGTAGAAAGTCTGCAGGGGAGCGGGATTTGAGCCCAGCGTGCTCAGCAGAGCGGGCACAGGAACGTAAATAGCGGATAGTGGATGAAAGCCAGGGCTGGGGGGTGCAGAATGTCTCACAGGACGTGGCATGTTCTATGTAACTTATGTTATTTATAAACCACCCTGATCTCTGGAAGGGGCGATATAGAAGCATTAAATAAATAAATAACATTCTCTCTTCTTATTATTATTCCTCCTCTTCTTCTACTTCCTGATTAGCTGTTTGAAGGAGGGGGGGGGAGTTGGGGGGGAGGGGGGCTTGGGATGGGTATAAGGGGTTTGGGGGAAGAATTAGAGCTTATATGGTTCATGGGTTAGTGGGGATTAGGTTGTGAGCACATGCAGTCTCTCTCTCTCTTTCATAGATGACTAACAAGGTGGTGTGAGTATATGGCGACTAGGCAGAGGAAGGGTGGGTTGGGTCACATTAAGGTCTTGTTTCATTCTGTTTCTGAAGGGTGTGTGGCAGTGATAAGCAAGGGAAACTTTTACTGATCTGCCTCCTCTGCCTTCAATCCGATAAGATCAATAGTGCTATTGGTTGCTTTAATAGTACTGGGGTTTTAAATGTTCTATTATGTTCATGTTATGTTTTGATATGTTACTATTCATGCAATGGAAGCTACTGAGGTTCACGCTGTAATGGATGTACAGGATTTCTGTGTTTGGCTCATGTCCTGATCATCATATTGCTCAATAATATTTTTCAACATAAAAAAAGGAAAGAACAGGATAAATGCATGGCCTTTTCCAAGAAGGATAAATAAGGATTACTGCATGATGAGGCCTGTAGCTCAAAAGTATGTCTTGCCGAGCAGATTGCAACCAGGAAGACAGTCTTAAGAGTAATATATTTAAGAACAGCCTGATTTAAGGCTCAAAGGGCTCTGACATCAAGGCCCAGAGCATGAGGCAGAGATCCCATGAGGAAACAACTGAATGCAAGGAATTATGCAGGTGCTGAACCCCATGAAGTAAACCACAAAAATCCAGGTGCGAGGCTATGGTCTGCCCCACTACTGGTCCCTCTGAAGCAGGATAAAGTTGCAACCTCAACTTTCAGGGAGCTATGGGGAAGACCTTTGTCCAAGCCATCCTGAAGGAAGGCAAGCAGGGATGGCAAATTTGCTGTATGAAGTCTAGTCTGATGTGTATGGCACTAATGCTTGAAGAGACACCAGACACATGTAGGTCAGACTGGAAGAACCTCTCCTCACCTTGAGGAGTGTGGAAACCACAGCAGAAGAATGGCCTTTCTGCATTAAACGACACCTTTCAATAGCCAAGCTGTAACCAAGAAGGGATCCGGGTCGTGCAGAAAAAACAGCCCTTGACATAATAGCCCTCGGGCTGGGGGAAATCGCAGAGGAGGTTCCTGTAGGAGCCACATCAGGTCCCTACACCACAATCTCCATGGTCAATCCAGTGCCACCACGACAATCCAGCCTGGATGCCACTCTATGTGGCAAAGTACACGTCCCACTATACAGCAGCAATGCTTGGCAAAGACTGAACTAGGGCATCAATGCCCGTGAAGCCAGCTTTCCTGCGACGACTGCAAGATCTGCATGCTTTGGCATTGGATCGGGTTGCCGTCAGCTCCACCTTGGGACAGCCCCAGAGGAACAGAATTTGATGAAATATCACCTGATTTAGCTCCCACTCCCCGGGATTGATGGAGGGGAAACTGAGGAAGTCCACTTCCACCACTGTCTATCCCGGCAATGTGTAGTATGATACCGATAGAGCTAGAAGGTTCTTTTCCACCCAGAAGAACAGGAGAGTCATCTCCAGGGTTCCTCCAGCACTTTGCATGCCCCCTCGCCGATTGACATATGCCACCGCTATAGCATCATCCAAGTACACTCAGACAGCTCTGCCCTTGATTAGGGTTCAGAAGTGCAAATGGGCTAGGTGAATGGCCCTCGCTTCGAGATGGTTGATGGGCCACAACACCTCCTGGTGGCTGCAAGGGCCCTGTGTTGTTCAATTTTTGCAGTGGGCTCCTCAGCCAAGCAGGCTGACATCTGTCAACAGAAACCACATGTGGTCGTCTAGTGGAATACCCCTCTTCAGCCTCAGATGCCGTTGCTGTTGCCACTGTCTCCAGCTGCACATCAATTCTGGCTGCAGCGGAAGCCTGACCTCAAACTCCTGAGAGTTTGGAGATTATGAAATCAGAAAGGACTCTGAAGCAGTCTCATATGGGCTCGTATCCACACCACCATCTCGACTGTCACAGTCATCAATCCGAGAAGGTGAAATCCTGAGAGCCTTCTGAGATCAGAAGTGTGCCAGCTGGTCCAACAATGTTTTCACTCTCCTCTCGGGCATGCTCCCAGGTATTCCAGCAACTGGGAAGGCTTAAAATGGCTCGTTCCTCAACTGATCACCCAGGTGAGACACTCCAGAAAATGCACCACACGGGTCAAAACCAGAGATGCTTTGGACTGTGACCTGGCTTGGATGAGCCAATCATCCAGATATGGGTGAACACAGATTCCTTGGTGCTGCAGCGCAGCAGCTGCCACCACTGTGACTTTCAAGAACATCACTGAGGTGTTAGAGAGGCCAAAGGGAAGAGAAGCAAACTGAAAATGAGAGGTAAACATGGCAAAGCAAACCTTGCTGATCCTCTTGGATCAGGATGTGGAAATAAGCTTTGGTTAAATCCAGAGATTCAAGAATGTTCCCCCAACATACCGCCTGGTTCACTGACTTCGGGGTCTTTATATGCAGGTGTATTGTGCACAGACGAGCGTTGTCTCTCTTGAGGTTGAAGACTGGCCGAAAGGAATGTTCTCCCTTTGGCACTACAAAGTAGATGGAAAAATCGGCCCTTGCCAGGTTTGGAATGGGGACCATCGCTCACAGATGGATGAACTTTCCAATGTGATCTGAATGGTGGTTCTCTTGGCCACTGAACCACATGAGGAGCTGATGAAGACATCAGGGATAGGTTCTCTGCATTCCAAAACATAGCCGTGCTAAATGGTATCTAGACCTAGCAATCCTCTATGACACGGGCCCATTCCTGGTAGAAAAGCTGCAACCTGCCACCCACTGAATGCGTCCTGAAATGGGCCTTCAATCCGTCATTACACTGAATGGGAGATGACACCTCTGGAGGTGATATAATTCTGGGGCCTGTGAGTGCCATGAAAGAACCGAGTCTGGGACCAAAAATCAGAAGAGGAACAGGAGGGCTTTCCTGGTTGATACCTACGAGAGTCCCAGGATCTCTGGTAGTCTGAATGAGGAAAATTGGCCTACATCAAGGACAACACACAATACACTTCCCAGACCTTTGGCCTATATTCCTGGAGACGATGAGGCTTGGTCTCATCCAAGTCCTTAACCAACTTCTCCATGTCAACCACTGACAGAAGCTTCCATTTAAAGGTTAGCTGGGTCAGTCAGGCCTTGGAGGATGTGTCTGCTGCCCAGTGGCAAGTCATTTGCAACAATGCTTCACCATCGAGAGACAATCTCCCTAGCCGACAAATGGACGAGATCATACATAGCATCCGACAGAAAGGCTATGGCCAACTCCAAGAGAGGAGGAATATCCTCTAGGGTGAGGAGCTGAATCCAATGGAGAAGGGCTCAAGTCATTGGGCTTGCACACACAGCCAACTAGGAGATAGTAGTGGCAGTTGCAAACTGATTTTTCAGGAAACAGTTCATCTTATGATCGATGTTGTCCCTTCAAGGCTGTTCCACCTTCCACTAGGATGGTGTTCTGCTTTGTAATGGCCGTAGTTCTGTGCATCCACCTTTAGTGTGCTGAACCATGTAATGCAATCCTCTTCTGGCAGGGCATACAGCCCTTTTACTTGAGTGTCAAGCAAGTCCCACTCCGAATGAATCATGCTTTTGATAAACTCCAGGAAAGGGAAAACTGCTGTGGATTTGTAGTCCCTGTCCTGCCTGGTCAAATGCGGAGTAGAAGACACTTGAACAGAGCTGCCAACTTGTCCTTCTCGAATATGCCGATAACACCAGCTTCATAGTGATTTAATGAAGAAACATAGAAACATGATGGCAGAAAAAGACCACATGGCCTATCTAGTCTGCCCTTCCTCTAAGGCATCTCTTTCTCTAAGCTGGAATCATCACCAGAGATGTCAGGACTGGATTCCAGGTCTCAGCTAAAAGACAGTTGATCTGATTTTCCTGATTCCAACCTTCACCAAGAACATTTAGAAGGCAGCACCCAAACCAGGCTTCAACTCATCACCTGCCCACTTCCGAGCAAGCAGAAAGAGATTGAGAGGACCCAGAGGCCTCAGGGTCTGAGTTATTCCACCAGAAAGACCAAGCTCGCTGCAGAAACAAGAAGAATTCCAGGGAGAAAAACCAGGAGACTGGGACTTCTTGCCAGGAATATGGCCCCCAAACAGCAGTCACCGGAGATTATGACAAATAGAGAGGTCAGAAGAGCAAGCGCTTGAGCTCAAAGCTTGTCAGTCATCCTTCTTTATGGTGCCATATGCTAACTCCTGCAGTGAGGCCGATAAAGCTGGGTCACCCATGTCCCTTCACTGCAAGAGGTGGAAGGCCCTCCAAGGACACACCAGAAATGTCCATGCTTTTCACAGACCTGATAATGCCTCTTAGAAGTTGGCATATGAATCTGCACTGTCAGTGCAATGAAAGCTCAGAATGCACCCAGTAGACACATTGTGTGCTTGCTAAGGCCAAAACTAGAACCTGAGTGTGTTATGAGCAAGTGCTAGGACTGTGTGGGCAAGATACGGTGCCCTAAAGTCACCTAGGGCAGCATGGCACCCACAGCAGGCCACGTGCTTCGGCACACATGGCCTGCCACTTCTGACCCACCCTCCAACAGGACGTTGCATCGGAGGGGTCAGAGCAGCAGGCCAAGTGTGTTGAACCAAAAATTGCCTTATATGGCACTCTTACCCCCCATGGAGCATCCTGACTCCATGCTGTGCATCCCAGAGGGTGCTCAGTCTGCCATTTAAGGCAATTTTTATGTTATATAGCAGACTGACCTCACCTGGTGCATTCCAAAACGCACAGTGTGAAAGTCAAGCACGACCATTTTCCAAGATGGCAGTGCTGCAGCAGAAGCAGGTGGACATCGCTTCATCCTCTCAAAGGGGAACATAGTGAAGGGGGAACTGTGGAGTACTGGAGCTACTGGGGATTTGGGGGGTGAAGGGTAGGGGTCAACAGTCCATCAATGAATTTTCGGTGGTGTCGAGCGGGGGTGGGAATGCACAATCAGAGATCTGGTCCTCCTAGGGTCATCTGAGGTGAAGTGTCAGGAGTATTTAAAAAAAATCATTCTTTTGCATGTGATTAGCATTCCCACTGTACGATGCTTTAGCACAGTTGATTTTGCTTACAATTTTCCTGCAATCTCTTGCTTCGGAGAGCAAGACTTATGCAGGAAAACCTCTAGTAAAATGCTGTGCTAGAGTATAGCAGTTTGCTGCACTGAGACCAGAAAGCCAACACAGACATACATACACAGACAAGCACTCACATGCAAGAGGTATACAAAAAGTTCCATGAGCCATGCCCTGAATGCTTTCCCTATCAGCCCACCGTTGAAACACCCTTATCCTGATGGGCTGACTTTTAATGATTCAGATGTGTATTTCATTTTCTTTTCTGTAAATACTACCATAACATCTAAAGACTGAACCATATAATTTTCTTAATCACTGTAGGCAGTGAAAAGGGAAGCAGAGCCATCCCCAGTACTTCTGTCCTGGTGTCCGCAGCTGCCGTGGCCATGGACCACTTCTGCCACTACCCAAAAGACAAACTGGTATGAGCTGGAGGATATGGGCTGGAATTGAGACCTAACAGTTTTGATGGATCTGGGTCAGAAGGGATGAATTTAATTTTTTTTGTTTATTTAAGAAGGACCAGGAAATGTGCCCTTGTGGGCACATTTTTTTTACCCTAATCTCATATTTAAAGAGACAAAAGAAACAGGCAGTAACTTGCTAACACATTATTCAATTATGAATGTGACAATTAGGCTACAAAAAAAATGATCCCAAGTGAGAAATCACATCTTGAAAATTGAGAAGAGAGGTTTATCCAACAAAAAAACATTAATTTCAAAGGATCAAAGAAAACAAACTTAATATTCTTATACTTAAAAAAGCGTAGTTACTCACCTGTAGCAGGTGTTCTCCATGAATAGCAGGAATAAGCAGTCACGTATGTAAGGGTGATATCACCGACAGAGACCCGCACGGAATGCTCGCTTCCAAAGGAAGCTTTTAGGAGGTACACCGCGCATGTGTGACTGACTTCCCTGCACACCACGGCGCCATATTCTCCAGTATGATAACATAACAAGCCAAAAAGGCAACTCCCCGGGGAGGTGGCAGGGTTGTGAGGCTTATTTTTGCTATTCATGGAGAACACCTGCTACAAGTGAGTAACTAAGCTTTCTCCGTGAACAAGCAGGAAATATCCTCACGTATGGGACTCCCAAGCTACAGACTACTGGCACCTGAGGAGAAAGAATACCCCAACTGGGCATCGAGAACTGCAGAAGTCAGGAAGACCAGAAAGGTAGTCCTGCGGAGGGACTCATCTGATACAGTATTCACAGTTGACATCGAACAAGACAATTTTAGCAGGTAGCCTGGATGGACAAAAGGGTCAGTGGGCAGGAGTTAACATTCAAGATCAAAAGAGATGCCAAAGCACAGCCTGGCTAAAATTGCTGTCCTGTCTGGAATCCCCATCCAGACAGTAGTGAATTGCGAAGGTGTGGACTAAAGACCACGTCGCAGTCTTGCAGACTACCTCTGCGGAGACAGAACAAAGGTTGGCTACTAATGTAGCTATCGCAAGGACATCGTGAGCCATGATATGACCTTCAAGGCTAAGACCAGCCAAGGAATACACATGGGCGATGCAATCCATGAACCAGAGGGATAGCGTATGCTTCGAAACAGCGACACCCAGCCTGAATATAAATGCATGGCTTCGTGGATGATTGTCTTTGAGAGCGTTTTGGTTTCCTGGACCATGGGATGTTTTTCCAAGGATTGCAGAGATGGCATCCTCTGTCCAAGAAGGGTCGATGTGTCTTCAGTAGCAGACTGGCTAACCTACTGAAGAGGGCTTTAAACTAGATTCGTTGGGGATGGGTGAAGAAAGCCCCCAGATAAGTGAAGGACCTAGGTAAGTGAAACAATAAATACCTTTATGAAACATGGGCAAAAGGGGCAATATATGGAAAGCAGTGTGTATAAATGCCTGCAGCATGGGAAATAAGATCCCAGATGTTGAGGCTTTAATGAGAGAAGCTGACTTGAATTTAGAGGGCGGTAACAGAGACGTGGTTCACGGACAACCATGACCGACAAGAGCGGAAGCTATTTTGGACTTAGTCCTTAGTGGAACACAGAATCTGGTGGAAGAGATAAGGGTTTTGGGGCCACTTGGCAATGTTGATCATAGCATGATTGCATATGATTTAATAAACGGAAGAAAGATGGCAAGGAAATCCACAGTACTACCTTTTAACTTTCAAAAGGGAGACTATGATAAAATGAGGAAAATAGTTAAGAAAAAACTAAGGAGCAACTGCAAAGGCTAAAGATTTACATCAAGCATGGGCATTATTTAAAAGTACTATTGTGGAAGCCCAGATCATATGTATTCCATGCTTTAAGAGAAGTTGAAGGAAGGCCAAAAAACTGCCAGCACAGTTTAAAGGCAAGGTCAGAGAGGCTGTTGCCAAAAAAACATCCTTCAGGAAATGGAAAAAGGAGCCTAATGACAAACACTGTAAACAACATAAGCCTTGGCAAATTAGAAGCAAGGCATTGATAAGTCAGGCAAAGAGAGAATTTGAAAAGTATCTTGCCATGGATGCAAAAATGCACAATACAACTTTATCAAGAACATTCCTAGCAAAAAACCTGTGAAAGAGTCAGTTGGATCATTGGACGAGAGAAGGGTAAAAGGGGCACTAAGGGAGGACAAAGTCATCAAGGAAAGACTAAATGAATTCTTTGCTTCAGTCTTTACTGAAGATGACATAGGGAAGTTACCCATGAATGAAATGGTATATATAAAGGTGATATAGCAGAACAATTGAGAGAAATATCGATAAATGGGAGGATGTATTAAAACTGTTTGATAAACTGAAGTGCAACAAATCACCTGGACCAGATGGCATACATCCAAGGGTGTTGAAAGAACTGAAATATGAGATTGCAGACCTACTATCAGTAATCTGTGAACTACCATTAAAATTATCTGTAGTACCTGAGGATGGAAAGTGGCTAATGTTAACTCCAACTTTTAAAAAGGGTTCTAGTGTTGATCTGGGAAACTACAGACCAGTGGGCCTGATGTCAGTACCAGGAAAAATGGTAGAAACCGCTTAAAGAATAAAAATACTGAACATGTAGACAGCCATGGTCTAATGGGAGAAAGCCAACATGGATTTAGCCAAAAGTCTTGTATTACTAATGTTATGTTTTTTGAAAGTCTGAATAAATAGGTAAAGAAAGGTGAGCTGGTAAATATAGTGTATATGGATTTTCAGAAACTATTTGACAAGGTTCCTCATGAGAAACTCTTGGTAAAATTTAAAAGTCATCAGATTGGAGGCAGTGTAGTATTATGGACTACACCTTGAATATTTTGTGCTATTCTAGTCGCCGCATCTTAAAAAGGATATAGCAGAATTAGAAAAGGTTCAGAGAAGAGCCACCAAAATGGTAAAGGGAATGGAAGGATACCCCAATGAACAGAGACTTAAAAGGTTAGTACTCTTCAACCTGGAGAAGAGAAGGCGGAGGGGAGATGTGATGAGGTCTATAAATTAACGAACAGAGTAGAAAGCATAAAAGTAGATTGATTGTTTACACCATCAAAGAGTAGAAAGACTAGGGGACATGCAATGAAGCTATAATGCAACCCATTTAAGACTAATAAGAAAGAATATTTTTCACTCAATGCGTAATCAAACTCTGGAATTCGTTACCAGAGGATGTAGTAAAAGCTGTTGTGTAGCTGGGTTTAAAAAAGGTTTGCACACGTTTCTGGAGGAAAGGTCCATAAACTATTATTAAAGACGACCCAGGAAATCCACTGCTTGCCCCAATACAAGCACTGAAGTACCTGTGTCTCTTTTTGGGAGCTGCTAGGTACTTGTGACCTGGCTTGGCCACTGTTGGAAACATGATACTGGGCTTGATGGGCCCTGGTCTGACTCAGTACGGCATTTCTTATGTTCTTACGTAGAAACTGGTTAAAAGAGAGAAAGCAGACAGTAAAGCTAAATGGCCAATTTTCTCAATAGAGAAAGGTAAATAGTGGTGTATCCCAGGGATCTGTGCTGGGCCCTCTACATTTTAACATATTCATAAATGACCTGGAAATGGGAATAACGAATGAGGTAATCAAAATTGCAGATGACACAAAATTATTCAAAGTTGTTAAAATGCAAGAAGATTGTGAAAAATTGCAAGAGGACCTTGAAAAATTGGAAGACTAGATGTCCAAATGGCAGAGTCAATTTAATGTGGACACGTGCAATTTAATGTGAACAATCCAAACTATGGTTACACAATGCAAGGTACCCTAGAAACCACCACCCAGGAAAAAGATTTAGGCATCATCATGGATAATACATTGAAACCCTCTGCCCATTGTGCAGCGGCAGCCAAGAAAGCAAACTGAATGCTAGGAATCATAAGGAAAGGAATGGAGAATAAAACAAAGAATAACAGAATGCCTCTGCATCATTCCATTGTGCGACCGCACCTTGAATATTCTGTGCAATTCTGGTCGCCATATGTTAAAAAAGGATATAGTTGAATTAGAAAAGGTACAAAGAAGAGCGACAAAAATGGTAATAGGAATGGAAGGATACCCCTATGAGGAGAGACTTAAAAGGTTGGTGCTCTTCAACTTGGAAAAGACACGGCTGAGGGGGGATATGGTAGGGGGTCTAAAAATTAATAAATGGAGCGGAACAGGTAAATGTAGGTCGGTTGTTTACGCTATCAAAAAGTAGAAAGACTAGAGGACACACAATGAAGCTACAATGCAGTCCATTTAAGACAAATAAGAGATAGTATTTTTTTTACTCAACACATAATCAAACCCTGGAATTCGTTACTAGAGGATGTAGTAAAAGCGGTTAATGTAGCTGGGTTTAAAAAAAGGTTTGGACAAGTTCCTGGAGGAAAGTCCATAAAACATTATTTAAGAGGACCCCGGAAATGTACTGCTTGCCCTAGGACAAGCACTGTGGAACTTTTCTGCCTCTTTAGGAACCTACCAGGTACTTGTGGCCTGGCCTGGTCACTGTTAGAAACAGTATGCTGGGCTTGATTGATCTTGGTCTGATCCAGTAAGGCAGAGGTTCCCAATTCCAGTCCTAGAGGGCCAAACACCATTCAGGTTTTCAGGCTGTCCCTAATGAATATACATGAGATACATTTGAATACAATGGGGGCAGTGCATGCAAATGCATCTCATGCATATTTATTAGGGACAGCCTGAAAACCTGAATGGTGTTTGGCCCTCCAGGCCTGGAGTTGGGAACCTCTGCAATAAGGCATTTCTTATGTTCTTATGGGAACCACAATTGCAGAGATCAGTAGGGGCCGATTAGAATCATAGATCCTTCTCGGCCTGAAGCATCAAAAGCGCCTTTGTAAGAAGCAGTATCAAGGAGATGACATAGAGCAGGCCCAGTGGAGAAGGAAGGCATTCGGGGCCAGATGATTGCTGTCAGGCCTCTGAGAGCAGAACCAGGATACTTGGGCATTCTGTGCCGTAGTAAAGAGGTCCACCTCAGGGGGTGCTCCACTCCCAGAAGATCCAGTAAACCATCTCTCTCTTGAGGGTCTACTCGTGTTGCTGAAGCTCCTGGCTAAGGCGATCCACCAGGCCGTTGCACTCGCCGGGTAAATATGTTGCCCTGAGGTCCATGCCGTCGAGCAGAGCGAACTTCCAGAGGCGAACAGCTTCCCAACATAGGAGTTATGAGCCTGTACCCTCCTGCTTGTTCACAGAGAACATGGCCACCTGGTTGTTTGTCTTGATCAGGACCACCTGATTTGACCTTGTGCCTGAAAGACAGAGAGAGCATTTGCCATGGCCCAGAGCTCGAGGAAGTTGATCTGATGGAAGCACTCGCTCGCTCTCAGACCACAGACTCTGGGTGCAGAGACCATCCAGGTGCATGTCCCAGCGAGTTTGGAGGCATCCGTCTTGAGCAACCTGCAAGGTGTTGCAGGTTGTAATTAGAGGCCCCAACATAGGTTCTCAGGCAAGAGCCACGATTCCAGGGATTGCGCAAGTGGCACCATGACCACAACCCTGTCCCATAAGTGACCAGAGGCCTGCTGCCATTGCATTTGCAAAGTCCATTGAACCTGCCACATGCCGAGGCAGGCCTGAAGGTGACATGCACCATGCCCACCATGTGAACAAGGGCTCTAAGCAGCCCACGACTCGTGGTCTAGCGCTGGCACTGACACGTACCCACCACGTGTACGAAGGCTCTCAGCAGCCCACTGCAGGCAGTCCACTGACAGCAATGCTGTTACTCAAATTGTATCAAGGAGGGCCACGATGAACTCCAGTTGCTGCACCGGCTGAAGGTGGGACTTTGGATAGCTCGATGGACTGCCGTATGCTGGCTGATGTGGGGTCCTTTACGAGCAAGTCATCCAAGTATGGGAATACAAAGACCCCTTGGGTCTGGAAGACGGCAGCCACAACTGCCAGGCACTTTGTGAAGACTTTGGGGGTTGCGGGAAACCCAAAGGGAAGCACTTGACAGTGAGAGTGGTGGTTGCCCAGCATGAAACAAAGGTACTGTCTGTGACACGGGTGGATCAGAATATGTGCATATACATCCATCAAATGCAAGGAGCATCACTAGTCATCTTGGAGGAGCAATGGGAGCAGCCTCTCCAACAGGACCATCTTGAATTTTCATGCACAGGAACTGGTAGAGGTTTCGCAGAACCCACGTTTTATTGAGGACCAGGAATTACCTGGAGTAGAAGCCCCAATGGATCTGGGCCAGTGCACCAGCTCGACAGTGAGGTTGGCCAGCAAAGCCGCGACCTCTGTCTGCAGCAGGCTCCAGTGCGCTGGGTCTATGGGGTACTCTTTGAGATTATAAGGCAGCAGCAGCTGGGTGAAATGCAACAGATAACCGCTTTGGATGATTATCAGC
This sequence comes from Ichthyophis bannanicus, assembly GCA_033557465.1. Classification (NCBI taxonomy): domain Eukaryota; kingdom Metazoa; phylum Chordata; class Amphibia; order Gymnophiona; family Ichthyophiidae; genus Ichthyophis; species Ichthyophis bannanicus. The sequence goes on from CM066031.1 coordinate 1,283,683,647, forward strand.
ACCTAGGTGCCTGAGGTGATAAGAGGTTACGGGTGGGCAAAGTGGACAAACCGCCACCCCCACCTGTGGGGGAACCTCTGCGGACAACAATCAATTGGCTATGCTACTGTGGACCCCATCAAAACACACACCTGGCTTGGATTGGAGGGCGGGCTGTGCCTTTGGGGTTTTCTCCTTCCGCTGCGAGCAGGGAGCCAAGGTTTTAGGTTGTATTTGCAATTGGAAAGCAAAGTACCATTGCGGGCATGGAAGGAAAGCATTCTTGGCTTGTTTCTTCCAAGTGGGGTCTGTATTCTTTCTGGAGAGCCTGGTGAGAGTCACCTGCTCCTTCTACAGCTCTTCAGCCTTCTCCTCTATGGGCCTGCCGAAGAAGTTCTCACTCTGACAGGAGACAGTGGCAGTCTTGTCCTGGGCCCACGATTCCAGGTCAGAGGACTGCAATCAGGTCATCTGCCGCATGCCGATACGCACAGCCAGCACCTTACTGGCGGATTCTAAGGCATCATAGGCACTCCAGAGCATAAATTTCAAGCAATCCTTGTCATGAGCAACAAGGTCTCAAAAAGACTCGCAGCAGTCCTTGGAAAAGAGGGAAGCAAAGTCCTCGATATCCAGCATGACATCCTTGAGGAACATGGCCAAGTAAGTTTGGTAGGCCAGGATCCGGGCTATAAGCATGCAGTCTGGAAGCACCTTCTGCTGAAGGAGTACAGGTCCTCGCCTCCCACTAGGTGGCAATAAGAAAAGCATTTTAGCACTTTGTACACACTTCTAGGCAGACTCGACCACAATGGAATTGTGGAGCAATTGAGGTTTCTCGAATCCTGGGGCCTTCTGGAGATGGTACAGGAAGTCGAACTGGCAGATGACAACCAGAAGTGTAAGCAGCACCTTCAAGGGCCACAGTAGCAGCCTCTGGAGGACATGGTGAACGGGGAACCATCACCTCCTCACGGGGGGCCAATGGGTACTAGATGAGTTCCAGTTCCTCCGCCCTTGCTTCCTCTACCGATCCCAGAGACAAGGGGATGGCTTTGGCCAGTTCCCGAACAAAATCTTAGAAAGAAATGTCATCTGGGGGTCACTTACACTGATACGGAGGGGATGATGGGTCGGATGGGAGATCTTGGGCCCGAAGGTCCGACACTGTTGATTCCACCTTGGTTTCTCATTCTGATTCGGACTCCGAAAGAAAATCAAAGTAATGCCGAGTCTCCTCCGAACTCCAACTGTGCAGCTCAGGAGAGGCTGGACGTCGATGGACCCCCTTACGTCCGGCATGCCGATGGTGATGCCCCAGGGCCTCTAACTCCGACACACTGGTCGTGAGATGGCTCTGGCCACCAGAGTCAATAGTGGTCTCCCACTCAATGTCCCAGCCACGACGGGCAAGGTATGGGTTTCCAGGATAGGCTGAAAGAAGGGCAGTGATGATTTGCTCTGCACCACGAAGCCTGTGTTCCACAGGGCTTCCACCGCTGCCAAATGAGCTTCCAAGGCTCGTAGGCTTTTCTCCAGAACCATTACCGACAAGGATGTTGATGCCACAGCCGTGGACATTGCCAGTGACCCCTTGAGTGGGGAGTCCATGATAAATGGAACATTGGGAGACATCCAGCTGCCCTCCTGGGCACTGGGTGTGGACTCCACCATCTGGGTCAGGTCCCACCAGGGAAGCTTGGCCAGCCATTCCCAGCCCTTGCTGTCCATCTCACACTGAGAAGGGCTGTGGTGGCACTGCACACAGATCTTCTAATTGTACGCCCCTTTTGACATCAGTGGGGTGTCTGCAGAGGGTCTTCCCTCTCCTTTCAAACCCTTCTGCTCTGACTGAGCCCTCTGCTCTTTTCTCTTAGCCACCTCAGGCATGGACGAGGGAGTCGGGGCTGAGGATGCTGAATTAGATGAGCCGAAGAGGGACTCCTCCTGCTTTTCCCAACCCATCAGCCCTCGATGCATCATCTGCAAGCAGCGCTCACAGAATGCTGGCTGTTGGTTGGGGGTCCAAGGCATTGCAAGAACCAAATATGGCGGTCCGGGCAGAGATGGTCATTTCGTGCTAACCGGCTTAGACATGCTGAAAAATACTTCCTTGGCAAAATCAAACTGAAAAACGGCAGAGGGTGAGAGCCCCTGAAGGGGAAACAAACAAAGCACAAAAAACACCAAAGGGTATGAAAAAGGCTAACCGACAACAGGTGGGTGATAAAACAAGCAAAAGCTCAGCCACAAGGGCAAAAAATTCAAACTTTTTTCCAGACTGCAGGAACACATCGTAGGGGCTATGCGGAAAAAAGACGATTGGAGAATATGGCACACATGTGCTGTGTACCTCCCAAAATCTTTGTTCAGAAGTTGGGGAATGTTCCATACGGGGCTCCATCGGTGATGTCACCAATACGTATATAAGGACTTATTTCCTGTTTGCTCATGGAGCATACATTTAAATGGAAATGTTAGAAAAATAGAGCCCCAATAGCAGGAATAGTTTCCTTTTCAGCAGATCTAGCAATATCAGGAAAATCCATTAGTTTTAAATTATGAAACAACTCCTGCTTACATATGAAATATATCTCAAAGACCAAGTATATCTCTGATTCAAAAACTTAAGTCACAATTAAAGAAGTCCCCACAGCTGTCTCTGTAAAAGTCTCTGGAATCTCGGTGAGGTTTAAACTGTCATCAGATATTCGTGAGACCTCCATCTGGATCCTCCAACAAGGATCCCCCCTCTTAGTAATTGCTACAAAAAAAATGCTGGCCAAAGGTGGAAGTAATTCCACCAGAAAGCATAGTTACTCACCTGTAACAGGTGATCTCCGGGAACAGCAGGAATTTAGTCTTCACATATGGGTATCATCGGTACCGACGGAGCATGCGCGGGAACGCTCCCCAGCATCCAATTAGAAAGCTTTTGGGAGCATCCCACAGCGCCTGCGTGCTGCCTTCCCGCCTTTCCAAACTGCCTCTCTCCAGTTGAGTTTTAAAGCTGAGACAAAGAGAGAGAGAGAGGAAAAGAAAAGAAAAGAGAGATACAACTCCTAGGGGAGGTGGGTGGGTTGTGAAGACTAAATTCCTGCTGTTCCTGGAGATCACCTGTTACAGGTGAGTAACTATGCTATCTCCAGGAACAAGCAGGAATGTAGTCTTCACATATGGGGACTCCCTAGCTACAGATGCCAGGGAGAGACCCCAGAGGTTGTGTGCCCCTATGAAAGGGCTCCACTTCCCCCCATGGATCTCTGGCATCCTACCGGGAAAGGTAGGAAGGAGTTGATTAAGTATGGAACAGGTGTTGTAGAACAGCCTGACCAAACAAGGCATCCTGGCGGGAGTCCTTGTCTAAGCAGTAATGGGCTGTGAAGGTACGAACTGAAGCCCAAGTAGCTGCTCGACAGATGTCGTCGATAGACACAGAGTGTAGATGAGCCATTGAGGCTGCCATGGCTCTCACATTGTGAGCTGTGACATGGCCTTCCAGAGAAAGCACAGTTACTTACCTGTAATAGGTGATCTCTGGGAACAGCAGGAATAAGTCTTCACATATGGGTATGTCGGTACCGACGGAGCCTGCGCGGGAACGCTGTCCAGCGTCCAAAAAGAAAGCCTTTGGGAGCATCCCACACGCATGCACGCTGCCTTCCCGCCCATTCACTTCCCTCTCATCAGTTGGGTTTGTAGCTGAGACCGAAGGAGGGAAGTAGACAAATTAGAGAAAGAGAGAGAGAGAGAGAACTCCTAGGGGAGGTGGGTGGGTTGTGAAGACTTATTCCTACTGTTCCCAGAGATCACCTGTTACAGGTAAGTAACTGTGCTATATCCAGGAACAAGCAGGAATGAGTCTTCACATATGTGGACTCCCAAGCTAGAGATGCCTAGAGGAGGTCCCAGCATGTTGCAAATCTAATAGATGGGCCATGCTATTTCTGAGAACCTCAGGCATCCAAGGGATAGAGGGGGTAGGAGTTGAATTAAAAAGGGTGTGCTGTGGAACAGCTTCACTAAACAAGGCGTTTAGAGGGGAGTCCTTGTGTAGATCATAAATGTTAGAAAATATTGAATTCCAATTTTCTAATGTGGACCTTACTCAAAAATATTGCAAAAGTATTTGTTGAGGCTAATATGGGTCTGGTGTTAAGAGCCAGTACATTATCCTCAAAGAAATTACCTCACTGTGAAGTAGAGGAAAAAAAATTGCAATACAGGCAGAGGTCAGAAGCCTTACTGGCTAGAACTAATCCCAGAGAAAAAAACTGGGGGAGTTTAATGAGGTTGGACTTTGGAGGAGAAGCTAAGCTTCTGTAGGCCAAAGTTTGAAGCTCTTTGTCCTTGGAGCAGAATAAGGCTCTAGGAAAGAGAGGAGATAAATCTGACTGGTTTGCAGAAAAAGGATGGGTCTTTAAGACCCCTCTATCCAAATGAAAGAAAGAGACATTTGTAGTAGGCGGTGTAGCCTCCAATTTCTTGAAGATCAGTAATGTCTTCCCTAAGTGATGTCACTTAGGATAATGACTTGACATTAGGGTGGTCCATAAAAATGAATTCCTGAATTCCTTTGCTCCCTGGCCTGATTCTGGTTCCATTTAGGTAGAAAACATTGTGTACAAAGTTTGAAGCCAATCAAATAATATTTAGGGGTGGCTCAACAAGTCTTGAGATTTCCCCCTGGGAGCAGATGACGAAATGTTGCATCATCTTGTATCATCCACTCAGTTCCACGCTGATTACATTTGATTGCGTCATATTTGAACTAATCTCGTCTCTGAGAGGTGGCAAAGACATTGTACTATTATCTTTGTATCTTTATTCTTTTCAGATGGCAAAAAAACGTGGTTTTTATCTCATTGAAGAAATGTCCACCACAATTCTGGGGGGCCAAGCTCCCCAGCAAGGAGCAAGTGTTAAGTGTATTTTTACATCACCATATGACATTAAACAAAGGCGTTAGTGAAAGTGCATCTATTGTAACAAGTGAAGTAGAAGCTTACTGGGAAAAGGCCAGGCTTCCTGTTCAAAGAAATGACAAAATTCAAGAAAAAGTAAAGAAATTGTTCAATCAGTGGAAACTTTTGAAGAAAAACAAAGGGAGAGGAGGGAAACAAGAGACAAATGAAAGAGAATTCCAGGTTGCAATGAAAAACCTATTTGATGTGGCGCATGCCAATGCAATGTCTGTAATTCATATTCAAGAAGACAAAGAATTCTTAGCGCAATGAGAACCAGGGCGCCGCGGCTCAATGTGCGCGATGGACAAGAAACTGGCCAACACGGAAGCAAGATCGCAACAGCGAGAAGAAGAACTGAAAAGGCGCAAACAAAAACATGTTGCCGAAGCCGAGGCAACTACAAGCCAAGTTCAGCTGGAAGGATCTTCTTCCTCAGCAGTCAGGTGAAGACTCGTCGACATCTGCAGATTCAGATAACGGACAGAAGAAAGCAACTCCACAAACGAAGCAGTTTCGACCTAACAATGTCTGGACCCCAGAGCTTACAACAGCCCTGGATCGGACAGGGACAACGGATCGCAATGCTCTGTTTGTGGTAGCTGAAACCGCCAGAAGTCTGGGACATTATCCTGGGGAGCTCAATATCAGCCGCTCCAGCGTCAAGCGCCATAGAGAAAAGCACCGTCAGCAACAATGGACGGACCTGCACAACGCATTCAAAGCCAAAGGCAAAACATGCATTGTGCATTGGGATAGCAAGTTATTGCCATCTCTCCTCTGTTCAACCACATCCGTTGACCGCCTTCCAGTTTTGATAACGGCTGTCTCCACTGGAGAAACACAACTTCTTGGTGTACCAAAACTTACATCAGGAACGGGCGAGAATCAAGCTGCAGCAGTTTATGAACTGTTACAGGAATGGTGTTTGGATGAAAAGGTTGCAGGCTTCTGCTTTGATACAACTGCATCGAACACGGGACGTCGATCAGGAGCGTGCATTCTTCTAGAACAGAGACTCCGTCGCACAGTCCTTCATTTGGCATGCCGCCATCACATTTACGAAATAATTCTTGGTGCAGTATTCTCTACATGCTCTGGAGCTTCATCGGGTCCCAATGTCCAACTCTTTCGCCGGTTCCAAAAGAATTGGGGCTCCCTTGACAAGTCCAACTATCAAACTGGAAAAGACTTGGAGGTGCTGCAACCTGACAGGGATCGCATCATGAAGTTTGCGGAATCCAAGTTGGCACAGGGCAATCACCGAGATGATTACCTGGAATTCTTGGAGTTAACGATTGTCTGCCTTGGAGGGAATCTTCCTAGTTTCAATTTCAAGAAACCCGGAGCTTTCCATCATGCCAGATGGATGGCAAAAGTCTTGTACTCTCTCAAGATTTGGATGTTCCGAGGACAACTCAAAGATCTTACCCAACGCGAAGAGTCCTGTGTTCGTGATGTGAGCATTTTCTCCATCCTGATTCATGTGGAAGCCTGGTTTTCTGCTGATGCCGCAGTTGCTCCTCGAACAGATTTGGAGATGCTGAAGAAACTACACTCTTACCACAATGACCGTGTTGGAAGAGCGGCCAGAGACAAACTGCAACAGCATCTGTGGTATGTGTCAGAGGAGCATGTGGCACTGTCACTGTTCGATGAAGCTGTTTCAGCACCGACAAAGCGGGCCATAGTGTCAGCCATGATCCCGGCAGAATCAGATGAAAGCGATGAGGATGATGACGAAGACGAAGATCCCCCAAAGTGGGTCGAATTGAAAAGTTCCATGATTCCACCACTTGAATCTTTTGTAACTCGCAAGTCAATCCGTTTCCTAAAACACCTCGACATCAACAGTGATTTTCTTAATGCAGACCCAGAAGACTGGGAAGAGAATGCATCACTCAAAGACGGTCTGAAGAAAGTAAAAAATCTTCCAGTGATAAACGATGTGGCTGAGCGAGGGGTCAAACTCATTGAGGAGTTCAACGGCCGACACACCACAAAAGAAGAGCAACTCCAGTTCCTTCTGGGTATTGTCTCGCAACACCGTAAGATGTTCCCCACATCGTCAAAGTCCTTACTAGCATCTGGACCACATTGAGTGCTTGGCAAGCATGATACCCCCGTCTATGAGCGGATAATACCCAGTGGTCTGACGAACCCTGGGGGGGATCCAGGGGCTTGATAGATAGGGACCTTGAGCCACCCCTAAATATTATTTGATTGGCTTCAAACTTTGCACACATTGTTTTCTACATAAATGGGAGCAAAGAAATTCCTACTTTTATTTTTTCCCCTATGGCAGTGGACCACCCTACTTGACATGGAGAGCTTCAGATGTAACGTAACCGGAAAGGTTACGGTAAAAGAAGGTAGTTTTTAATTAACATAGAAATTGTTTGTCCATTTAAAACGCTATGGTATGCTGGAACAGAATTAATATGGACAGTAACAAATCTTTCAGAGTCAGATATATATGTGTGTGTATGTATATATATATATATATATATATATAAATATATATAAAGAGATTCACTTAATAACAAGAAGGGGTAAGATCTGCTTGAGAATATAGATAGAGAATCTCTTTCTGGTTACACGTGGAAGAACCATGGAGAAGGTTACATGGAAACCAGTGGAATGTTCTTACTTAGAAGGAGAGGTCTAGATTTCTTTAAAAATTCTAGCCTTTAAATAACCAGAAATGGAGACCTACGTGAAGGTGTGCAGAGGAGATCCTTAGTCTTAAAACAACAAGTCTGGATCCTTCTATAACTTCAGTGTGGAGAAGACGACGCAATATAAGGGGATACCATGTTTGCCCCTCTATGAGGGAAATATGGGTATCATGCGTTCTTTGTTCAGCATAAGCTTCAATGAAGTATTGGGAATTAGAAGGAATGCACTAGACAAGGACCGACTGCAGTGAAAAGGAATGCATCCCTGTTGTAAGAGTTCCACTGGAGATGTGGAACAACCCAGGGAATTGAGCAATTCTTTATGCTTTCACGTGGTCTAAGCCCTGGTTCCTTTTCCTTAAAAGGAAATTTTAAGGAAGATGGTAAGAGTAGGAAAAACCAGTCATGTAGGAGCATGACTGGGCAAAGCCTTTTTAACCATCTGGAAGTTACCTACTAGGAATGGCTTTGATGCTCTCTGGCAAAGGCCCATAGTTGCAGAGCTTTTTTGTATAATTGCAGAGAGCATGTTGTAGGTTTCTTAGGAGAGATCTGGCTGTTTAATTGCCAGTGTGCAACCTAATCTATTCTGTTGGAGCCAAAAAGAAAAACTGAAGATGGCTAAGAATAGTAGACAGGTCGGTTGCCTGCAATGATAAATTGTCCAAGTAGGTTTTGGAACCTCTCTTGGAATTATTTGTTAAGGCAGCAGAAAAGGTTAGGTCCTATAGAATGGAAAAGGACCGACAGACATAATTAGCAGTGGTAGAACTCAATTATTGTCTGATAAGCTGTCTTAAAAGAAATATTTGAGAAGATTGCAAAGGGGAAGAAAGCTCTGTATGGAAATCACTTACTGGAGTAGGTATTGAAGAAAATCCTATGGGCTTAAAAAGTAAGCCCTCCAGTTGAATAGCATCACTCTTAGACAGAATGTCTCGACTAAGAGGGATAGAAAGTAATACAGAGTTGAGAAGACTTACAATTTGTTAAGTCTCTGAAAAAGATAAAGCCCCCTTGCAGTCAAAACTATGAGATATCCTCGTACAGGAAAACTGTCAAGGTGAAGAGCATAGCCTACCTTGTTATTAGTTGTTACTCCTCTTCTTCCTTCAAAAAGGAGAGGAGAAACCTGTTACCTGTAGGGCATGATTATCCTCAATAGCTCTAGGAGTTAAAGGAATGGATTTCTCTTGTGGCAAGAGATTCATGCCTAGAGTCGAGGATTGAGTCAGTGTATCACTGATCTCTCAGTAAGGATGAGAAGAACTGTAGATGCTTCTGTTGATAAGAAGTAGGTTAGCAGTTCTGAACCTCAAACAGGAAAAAGAGATTTAATGAATAAAATATCAGAAACCCTGCGACTGCTGGGTTTGCTGAGCTTGTTGAGGTTTTGATTTTCTTAGCCTGGTATGATGTTGCCCTTCTTTGGAAACATCTGCATGATGGGTAGAAGATGGATAAAACTTTTTTCCTTTAGGGGGATAAAGTTTGTTAGGAGATTTTTTACTAGCTGGGATAGAGGAAAGTTTTGACAATCCTCTGAAAGCAACAATATCAGTGTTTAACTGATTAACTTGGAATAAAGCATCCTTGTTAAAGAGATTTTCACCAGTACAAGGAGTATTTCCCAGCCTTTCTTGTACCCATTTGTCCAGGTCTGAAGCTTGGAGCCAGGCCATGCGTCGTGCCCCTATGGCTATAGCAGAAGTTCTGCTAATAGACTCAAAACAGTCCAGGGAAGCACGATTAAGGAACTTAGAGACATTTTGAGCATGACTGACTAATAAGAAATAGTCTGCTCTTTTATGTTCTTGAAGAAAAGGGTTCAAAAGCTTTAAGTTCTTTGTGACCTCTTCAAGAGATAATCCCATATAGAAAATATATGAGATAATTCTTACTGAAAGCATGGATGCCTGGAAGCATCGACGTCCAAAGGCATCTAAAGTCCTAGACTCACGACCTGGCGGATAAGAGGAGTGCTTCTTTGCACTCTTAATACGCCTCATTGCTGATTCCACAACAATAGAATGATGAGGAAGTTGAGTCTTTTGAAAACCTGGAGAAGGTGGCACCTTGTATATAGTGTCAAGTGTCTTAGAATGTGGGGATACCGTTAAAGGAGCTTCCCACATTCTTAATAGTAGATCCTGTAAGATCTGATGCAAAGGAAGCATGATCACCTCCTTTGGAATCCAGGGGAATTGCAGAGTTTCTGAATCCCCTGGCATGGATTCTTTACCATGTATAGAAATGGCAAGTAACTTTGCCATATCAAGCAGAAAAGCTTGAAAAGAAATCTGTCCTGAGGAGGACCCCCTGAAATGAGGGGTAAAGGCTACAATTGTTGAAAATTCAGCCTTGGTACCGATGGATTCATCCTAGTCATTGGGATCAGAAGACTTGAAAGGATGAAGCATCGGATTTTCTTTAAAGCGATGTCTTCGGTACCGCCCGAGGTTGGTACCGAGAAGAGTCGGTACCGAATCCTCCATGCTAGAGAGCGATTCCAGGCTCAGCATCGAAGGAAGCGAGTCTGTCAAAGCAAGAATCGACGGTACCGACACCGGTGCCGATATCGATACCGGTACCGAAGCCGATAGTCGGGGAACGGTCTGCAGCGACTCCAGCAGTACCAAAGTAACTGAGAGATTTGCTAGACTACGTTCATCGGTGAGGAATATCTCATCCATCACCATAGCCGATGCCGGGGTGTCGGTACCGCTCGAAGCGGCCACAACCACCGAGCATGGCCCAGGTATGTCCATGGAGGTAAGAACCTCGGGAACAACCTGAAGCCCCGTTAATGCTTTGGAGCCCGAAGACTCCCGCCGGGGCTTTATTGCCAATACGTCCTCGAGGGCAAGGCCAGAGCCATCTCAATACTGGGAAGGAGATCTGCCACTCGAGGACTGGCTAGTCTTAACAGACTTTTGTTTGATTACCTGATCCTCTGAGAAAGAAGATATTCTGGCTGGTGACATCGAGTCTGATGTGAACCGGGTATCGAGTTGTGCTCGATCCTGAAGACTTCTTCTATTTGAGCTCCAGCAGGAGAGACACTGCAGTGGGCAATGGTCAGGACCTAAACATTTTAGACACCAAGTATGAGTGTCTAAAAATATATTTGTACCGTCACACTTTGAGCATTTCTTAAGGATAGTGGCTGGCTTTTCCATAATGGAAAGGATAGAGGCCTAGTGGCCTAGAAACCATCAGGCAGTAAACAGGAAAAATTTTCTTAGAAAAAAGAAATTTTTAGTAAAAAGAAAGAAAAGCACCGGCGGTACCGGTGGCGTTGAGGGAAGGCAGACGCGACCACAAAAACCAAGAATAAAAAAAGGCAAGTGCTCTTTTACAGTCCAAAGTATGAAGATTCCTTTCTGCATTTGAAGCATGAGGCCTTGGAAAAAATACAGGCAGGTACACCGCCTGGTTTAAATGAAAAGGTGAGAACACCTTTGGCATAAAGTGTGGATGAGTCCTAAGGACTACCTTATCATGATGGAACCTCGTGTAAGGAGGATCAGCAACTAATGCCTGCAATTCACTGATGCGACGTGCTGATGTGATTGCAATGAGAAAGATAATTTTCCAGGAAAGGAACTTCAAGGAGGTAGTAGCTAAAGGTTCAAAAGGCGGCTTCATGAGCTGCACAAGAACCAGATTCAGGTCCCATGCCACTGCAGGTGCCCTAATGGGGGGGCTTAGTTAGAAGAAGGCCCCTCATAAATCTCATTATGAGAGGATGAGAGGAAATAGGCTGTCCATTCAAAGGCTTTAAAGAAGCTGAAATAGCACTTAAATGAACTCTTACTGAGTTAGTCTTAAAGTCCTGCATTAGATAAATGAAGGAGATACTTCAGTAATGATTCCAGAGGTATCGCAGAGGGGTGAAGACCCTTTTGCAAACACCATACGGAAAACCTTTTCCACTTGAAAGCATCAGAGCGTTGGCTAGGGGTCTTTCCATCACAGTGGCTCCTGAAACAGAGCCCAGAGCAAAGGAGCTGGAGATTTTACAATATCCTAAAGCTCCCAAGGAAGCGGCTACTTTGCCTATTCATGAGATCTTGCATGATCTCATTTTAAGAATGTGGGAAACACCTCTTACCACCTCTCCCCATTCCCGTAGGCTGGATACCATGTATCGAGTACCTCCTTGTCCTGGATTTCAAAAAACTCAGTTGCCACACCACTCCTGGAAGCACAAAGGACATCCTTTACTTGTTGAGAAAGGTTAAGACCATGAAGGTCTAGGCTCTCAGCAACCAGGCCCTGGATGCAGAGAGTGGGGATTGGGATGCCACAACATCCCGTCCTCCTGAGACATGAGATCTGGAGCAGATCCTAACTCCAGAGATGGAGCTTGAGAGAGATGCAGGAGCAGAGGATACCACACCTGCCGTGGCCAATGTGGAGCTATGAGAATCATGTGGCCTTTGTCTCTCTGGAGCTTGAATAAGGTTTTGGGAATTAGGGGAATGGGTGGAAAGGCATATAGGAAGTCCTGGCCCCAATGGAGGAGGAAAGCATCCCTGGCCTGACAACCCTGAGCCGGAATTCTGGAACAGAACCGTGGAAGTTTGGCATTCAACGGACTTGCAAAGAGGTCTATGTCTGGAGTTCCCCAAATTTTAAAAATGTTTGCTACCTGGTCTGCATGGAGAGACCATTCGTGTGGAAGCAGAACTTGACTGAGTCTGTCTGCCCAAGAGTTTTGAATGCCTGGCAGATACACCGCAAGGAGATGAATCTGATGCTCTCTGGCGAGGGCCCATAGTCGCAAAGCTTCGTTGCAAATCAACAGAGAGCCTGTTCCTCCCTGCTTGTTCAGATAGAAAATAGCTACTTGATGTCCGTCTGAATTAGGACAGTCTTGTAGCTGAGCTGGGTATGGAACACTCGAAGAGCAAGGAAGATTGCTCTGAGTTCAAGGAGATTGATATGTAAGTGGGTCTCCTGTGGTGCCTTGGGTTGAGAGATCTTGCAGATGAGCTCCCCAACCCACCTGTGAGGCATCTGTTGTTAGAGTGACCTGGGGTAGGGGTTGCTGGAAAGGGGACCCCACCAACAGGTTTTGGGTTGACTGCCACCATTGTAGAGACAAAATAAGGCGACTTGTGTTTGCTATTTTGTCTGATAGGCAGCCTGATGCCGGAGTACACTGAGTGGATAGAGTCCATTGGGCTGCTCTCATATGGAGGCAAGCATAGGAAACCACGTGCACGGTAGATGCCATGTGGCCTAATAGTTGTAACATTTCCCAAGCAGTGAGATGTGTTTTTAACACTGCCTGCGAGGCTAACTGCTCAATGAGAAGGCAACGGGCCTGTGGGAGACAGGCCCTTGCTTTTCTGGTATCCAGCAAAGCTCCTATAAACACTAGAGACTGAGTGGGAGTTAGGCTGGATTTTGGGATGTTTATGACCAGGCCCAAATACTGACGGATACGCATTGTGCAAGATAGGGAAATTCTGGCCTCTGACACTGATGGGGCTCGAATGAGCCAGTCGTCTAAGTAGGGGAAGACGAATATTCCTAGAGTGCGAAGAAATGCTGCCACTACAGCCATGCATTTCGTAAACACCCTTGGTGCTGAGGCCATGCCAAAAGGAAGCACCCTGTATTGGTAGTACTTTCCTTGAAAAAGAAAACAAAGGAATCTTCGGTGAGTTGGATGGATGAGAACATGAGTGTACACATCCTTGAGATCTAGAGAACAAAGTCAATCCTGACTCTGAAGGTATAGCAGCAGAGTTCCCAGAGAAATCATCTTGAATTTCTCTTTGAACAGGAATTTGTTCAGTTCTCTGAGGTCTAAAATGGGTCTGTGTCCCCCTGTTTTCTTTGGAATAAGGAAATAAGGGGAGTAAAACCCTGTACCCTGTTGGGAAATGGGTACGTCTTCTATTGCCCCATGGGCAAGAAGTAAACTGAACTCTTGACTCAACTGGGTGTTGAGAGAAGCCTGAGAATTGAACTGTCTTACTACTGTAGGAGGGGGTATGTTGAAGAAATGAAGATTGCACCCCTCTCTTACAATGGAAAGAGTCCATTCTTCGGCTGTTATCTGCCCCCATCTGGGGGCAAAATGACACAACCTTCCTGGGATGGTGGAAGGCTCTGGCCCGTTCAGGGCCAAGAAGGCCAAGTTCTCTAGATGGGAGTCAAAGCCCCTGTGGAGGCTGAGACTGCTGGGCCGGTTGAGGCTTAGCAGTCTTTGATTTCCTTTGCTTTGGGGGCTGCTTTCCCTTTTGGGCGGACTGACCTGCAGAATGCACCTGCTGGGTATAGGAGGGATAAAACCTCTTCTTTTTAGAGAAGAATGGTTTCTTGCCGGATTTTCTCCTTGCAGGATCAACTGTAGCCTTGGATAGTCTATCCAAAGTGGTGTTATCAGCATCCAGCTCATTAGCTTTCTCTTGCCAATTCTTGCCAAAGAGATTTCCGCCTGTACAAGGGATATTCCCCAGTTTATCCTGTACCCAGAGTTCTAAGTCAGATGCCTGGAGCTAGGCAATCCTACGAGCACCTATGGCAATGGCAGAGGTTCTGCTTATGCACTCAAAGCAGTCAAAAGCTGCACGATTAACAAACTTGGAAACATCCTGGGCATGTTTGACAAGTGTAAGATAATCCTGCCTCTTGTCATCAGGAAGGAGAGGGCTCATAAGCTCGAGATCTCCTGTAGCCTCCTTAAGGAACATTCCCATGTATAAGATGTAGGAACTAATCCTGGCAGAAAGCATAGAGGCCTGGAATGTTCGACGCCCAAAGGCATCAAGAGTCCTACATTCACGTCTTGGAGGATTAGATGCATGTCCCTTTGCACTCTTGATCCTTCTCATAGCTGACTCCACCACTATGGAGTGGTGTGGCAACTGAGTTTTTTGAAATCCAGGACAAGGAGGTACTCGATACATGGTATCCAGCCTACGGGAATGGGGAGAGGTGGTAAGAGGTGTTTCCCACATTCTTAAAATGAGATCATGCAAGATCTCATGAATAGGCAAAGTAGCCGCTTCCTTGGGAGCTTTAGGATATTGTAAAATCTCCAGCTCCTTTGCTCTGGGCTCTGTTTCAGGAGCCACTGTGATGGAAAGACCCCTAGCCAACGCTCTTATGAAATCCTGAAAGGATATATCCTCTGGAGGAGACATCCTACGCTTAGGAGAAGAAGGCTCCTCAGAGAGAAGTACTCCCGCATCGACAGCTGTCAGAGTCCTCAGAGTCATCAGAGGATTCAAAATATCTTCTGTCAGGGTGCTCTTGTAAAGCATGATACTGGTACCGATCGAAGTCGGTACCAGAGGGGTCCGGTACCGGCCTGTCGATACCGGAGGTAATAGCATGACTCGGTGTCGGTAGGATACTTGCCGATGTTGTCGGTACCGGTATCGGTGCCGGAGCCTGTGTCGATACCGGTTGAACTGTCTGAAGCGGTCCCGAAGGCACCGATGCCGCAAGGAGAGCCACCAGACTGCGCTCAATAGCCAGGAATCTCTGGTCAATTGACGCTGCCGATGCCTGGGTGTCAGTACCGGATGAAGCGGCCGGTACCCCAGAGCATGGCACCAGTAGTTCTGCCGAGGTTGAGGCCTCAAGAGCATCCTGGAGCCCTGATAATGCTTTGGAAGCCGAAGCCTCCCGTCGGGGCTATTTTGCCGGTACAAGTCCCTAAAGGGCAACGCCAGAGGCATCTCGATGCTTGGAAGGAGATCTACCCTTTGAGGACCGGCCAGATTTATGTTTGGTTACCTGAGATCCATGGGAGAAAGACGAAGCACTGGAAGACGTCGATGCCACAGATGCTGCATCGGAGGGAAAAAGGGTGCTAAGCTTAGCAGCTCGGTTCTGCCGACCCCTCTTCGACATCATCCCACAGGCAACACACTCCGAGATGGAGTGGTCAGGACCTAAACATTTGAGGCACCACTCGTGAGTGTTGGTGACGGAGATGCTACCGCCACACTTGGAACACTTTTTAAAACCCGAAGAGGGTTTTTCCATATTGAGGAAAAACTGGGCCTAGTGCCCAAAATGGCGCATGGCACCCGAGAGAAAAAGGTTGGAAAATCCAAATAAAAGATTAGAAAATTTTTTTTTATTATTTTTTTATAAAGAAAGAAAGAACCAGCTGTGCCGGTATAGCGTCGAGGAAAAAGAGGAAAAAGAGGAAAACGACCTGCTGGCTCCGTGGAAAACAAAGAACTGGAGAGAAGCAGTTGGGAAAGGCAGGAAGGCAGCATGCAGGTGCTGTGGGATGCTCCCAAAAGCTTTCTAATTGGACGCTGGGGAGCGTTCCCACGCAGGCTCCATCGGTACTGACGATACCCATATGTGAAGACTACATTCCTGCTTGTTCCTGGAGATATTTTAAAATCTCAATCATATATTGTCTCAACATTTCTCATGGAGAAATCAAGGGGCTTGTTTACAAAGCCGTGGTAGCGGTTTCTGCCCGATATCGGGGCCGCAGCTCCGATATCGGGCGGAAACCGCTACCGCGGCTTAGTAAACAAGCCTCCAAGTCTACTTGAGGAAAATTAATAAAACACATTTTTCTTCCTTAAACAATGTAAGGTGAGAGGGCAATTTTGAAAGCAAGACCCAGTCTTTGATCGGTTAGTGGGCCTGACTTGGAACCTGCTAACTTTGTGTTGCTGCAGCCAGGAATACAGAGTGTTGGCTGAACGATACTGCTGAGACAGTCCGCCAGGACATTGAGCTCCCCTAGCAGGTATGTCCAGAGGCGTACGAAGATACCAGCTCATGCGGCCCTGTTTGTTGATGTAGAACATTGCCACTTGATTGTCCATCTGAATGAGGACTATTTGATTGGCCAATGGTGCTTGGAATACCCAAAGGGCGCTTGCAATGGTCCGAAGTTCCAGAAAGTTGATCTGGTGCAGGCTCTCTCATTCTGTCCAGAGGCCTTCCATACACAGTCCATTAAGATGGGCTCCATTGCCCAGCTTGGAGGTGTTCATTGTCAGAGTCCAGTGATGTGGCAGGGGCTGATAAGGAAGGGCCCTGAGTAGATTCTGAGGTTGGAGCTCACAGAAAAGAGAACTTATAAGAGGTGCAATGGCCACTACCTTCTCCTTGAGGTGGTCTGTGGCCGGGCGTCATTGGGTGCACAAAGTCCATTGCGTCTGTCATATCTGGAGATGAGCCAACAAAGTGACATGAACTGTGGAAGCCATGTAGCCTAGCAACCGAAGCATCTGGTGCAGTCATGTTATGGCAGCTGTGGACATCGTGCACAACCATGGTGAGTCACTGGGTGGGATCCTCAGGCAGGAATGCTCAAGCTAGGGTGGGATCTAGGAGAGCTCCAATGAAATTGAGCTGCAGAGCAGGCTGGAGGTGTTATTTTGAGTAATTGACAACAAAGCCCAGATATTCGAGCACTTGGATGGTGCTGACATCCGAACCTCATCTAGTGTTGTGCCCTTTATCAGCCAGTCATCCAAGGAAGGAAAGATGAAGACGAAGACTCCCACAGTCCAGAGGAAGGCGGCAATGGCCACCAGACAGTTTGAGAAGACCCTTGGGGCAGAGGCTAGGCTGAAGGGCAGCATACGGTACTGAGAATGCTGTCCACGGAGAATGAAGTGGAGGTATTGTCTGTGAAGGGGATGGATCAGGATGTGAGGGTATTCATCCTTTAGGTCCAAGGTGCAAAGCCAATTATCCTATTGGATGTATGGAAGCAGTTTACCCAGGGAGATCATTTTGAACTTTTCCCTCATCAGGAACGGGTTGAGGTTGCAGTGATCCAGGATGGCCGAAAGCCACCAGTCTTTTTGGGGACCAAAAAGTAGCAATAGAACCCCTTCCTGACTTGGGCCAGCGATATCGGTTCAATGGCAAGATTGGTCAAGAAAGTATGATCTTCCAGCTGGAGAAGCTTGTGGTGATGAGGGTCGAGGGGATGTTCCCTAGAGAAGAAGGGGGAGGGGCAGCTAGGCAACATGCAACAGGTACCCATTCTGGATGATTCTTAATGCCCAGGAGTCAACTGTCACAACAGGTCACCTGTGGGCAAAGTTAACCAACCTTCCCCCCAACCTGTTGAGGTACTTCACTGGGTAATGGAAGATGGATCATGCTCCTTAAGGAGTCAAAAATCCCCTCCTGGCTGTGGAGCAGGCTGAGGTTTCTGGGCTTTCTGGCGGCATTGCTGGCACTGCCCTTGGCCATTCTGCTGGACTGATGGAGAGCCCTGATAAAGCTGGTAGGGAGGATACTCTGTGTAATACCTGCGCTTATGCGGGTAGAATGTCTTCTTCCCGGCCGACTTCTTTGTAGGGTCAGCAGTTTTCCTGGAGAGGCAATTAATTGTTAGCTGTTCCCTCTCAAGCTCTCTCGCTTTGTCCTCCATATGCTTGCCGAACAAGTTCTCACCAAGGCAGGGGACTTCAGCAAGCTTGTCCTGCACCCACTGGTCAAGGTCAGATGACTTCAGCCATGCCAGCCGAGAGGCCCAATGTCAACTGCGGCTACCCTACTGACAGATTTAAAAGCATTATAGGCTGCTCTGCTCATGTACTTCGAGCAATCCTTTCCTTTAGTCACCAGGCTATGAAACTTGTCCAGGTGTTCAGAGGACATCAGGGTGGAAAATTCACTGAGGTCCCCCATGATATCTTTAAATACATGGCCATGTGAGAATGTGGGCCACCAGCATTGATCTCTGGTAGCACCGGCATCCCACTCCATCCAGGGTACAGGTCTCTCTGGTTGGAGAGAAGAATGAGTCTTAGAACTTTCGATCAGTCTCATAGACACCATTGAGTTGTGGGTAGCTGAGGCTTCTCAAATCCCTGGCTCTTCTGGACTCTGTACATAGAGTCCAGCCTGCGACTGATAGGGGGCACTGTTAAAGGATTCTTCCACATCCAGAAGAGCAAGTGCTGGAGGATGCGGTGTACTGATAGCATGATAGGTACTGCAAAATTTCCAGTTCCTCAGCCTCGGTTACTCCATGGGTGAAGAGGAGGGCTTTCGTCATGTCCCTGACAAACTTGTGAAACGAGATGTCTTCTGGCGGGGACTTGCGACACTCATAGGGTGGAGAAGGAGCCGAGGGGATGCCCTAATGCCGATTAAAAACCGTGGACTCATCCTCTGTCTCCCAGCTTTTGGACTCTGTCAAGAAAGCGTAGTTACTCACCTGTAACAGGAGATCTCTGGGAACAGTAGGAATCAGCAGGAATGTCACCGACAGAAGGGGTACTTCTTCTATTGCCCCTTGGGCAAGAAGGGTAGCAATCTCTTGACCTAGAAGGTTGAGGAGAGATGTTGGAGAATTGAACTGTTTCACCATGGTGTGAGGAGGAAGGTTTAAGAAATGAAGTTTGTACCCTTCCTTTATGATGGAGAGGGTCCACTGCTCTGCTGTGATTTGTTCCTATCTGGGAGCAAAGTGAGCTAACCTTCCTGGGATGGTGAGAGGCTCTGGATGTTCTAGAGCCAGAAAGACTAAGTTCTCTAGTGGAAAGTCAAAGGCCCTGAGGAGGCTGAGGCTGTTGGGCCATAGCAGTCCTCGCAGCCTGGGTTTTGGCCTGTTTTGGTTGTTGCTGTCTCTTTGTAGCAAAACGACTTTGAGAAGAGGCCTGAGCATAACAAGAAAATTTCCCTTTCTTTGGGAAAGATCCCTTTTTGAACAACCTCTTTTTAAAAGGAGCAGTAGTAGACTTTGAAAGTCTATCTAAAGCAGAGTTTTCAGCATCCATTTGGTTGGCCTTTGCTTGCCAATCTTTGCCAAACAGGTTTTCGCCTGTACAGGGAAGGTTACCTAGACCATCCTGTACCCAGGATTCCAAATCAGAGGCTTGCAACCAAGCAACTCTGCGTGCACCTATGGCAATAGCTGAGGCTCTACTGGCCCCCTCAAAAGAGTCAAAGGCTGCACGGTTGGAAAACTTGGATACATCCTGTACATGTTTAAGCCAGGTGATGTATTCTTCTCTCTTATCTTCTGACATAAAAGGAGATAAGGTTTGCAGATGATCTGTAACTTCTTTTAGAAACATCCCCATATAGAGACTATAGGAGTTGATTCTGGCTACAAGCATACTGGCCTGGAAGATTTTCCTGCCAAAGGCATCTAGAGTTCTGCATTCTCTTCCTGGAGGAGCAGAGGAGTGCCTTTTTGTACTCTTGATCTTTTTCATAGCAGACTCTACCACAATAGAGTGGTGAGGAAGCTGAGTCTTATGAAACCCAAGACAAGGAGGAACACGATACATGGTGTCCAACCTTCTGGAATGAGGGGAGGTGGAAAGAGGAGTCTCCCATATGCCCAGCATGTGATCATAAAGAATCTCATGTATTGGTAAGGTGGCTGCCTCTTTAGGAGCCTTAGGATATTGTAGGATATCCAATTTTTTGGCTCTAGGTTCAGTCTCAGAGGCCACTGAGATGGACAGGCCTTTGGCCACCTCCCTAATGAAGTCCTGAAAAGACAAGTCTTCAGGAGGAGACATTCTCCTTTTTGGAGAAGAGGGTTCAAGAATCAGAGTCTTCAGAGGAATCGAAGTATCGACTGTCTGGATGCTCTTGTAGAGCCCGATACGCGTACCGGGAGGTATCGACATCGGGAGTAATCGGTACCGGGTCGGTACTGATGGGCATCACTGGATAGCGTACTGCTGCGGTCGATGCTGATGTCGATGCAAGCGGTACTGGTATCGGGACCGGTATGGGGTCCAGTACCGGAATCGGTACAAGTACTGACAACGGGGTTTGTTGCAGTACCGTAGGCGTCGCAGCTTGAATGAATGCCGTGATGGCACGCTGCATGGTCAGAATATTCTGATCCATTGACGCCACCAATGTCTGGATGTCGGTACCGGTGGAAACCGCCGGTACCCCAGAACATTGTAACAGGTGATCGGTCGAGGCCGAGCCATCGATGTCAACCTGTGACCCCACAGATAAAGCTTTGGAAGCCGGAGCCTCCCGTCGTGGTAATTTTGCCGGTGTGGTATCCTCAAGAGTAAGCCCGGGGGCATCTCGATACTTAGAGGGAGATGAACTCTTTGAGGACTGGCCAGATTTAAGTTTTGTTACCTGAGATCCATGGAAGACGTTGATGCCACGGAAGCTGCATCGGAGGGAAACAGGGTACTGAGCTTGGCTGCCCAATTCTGTAACCCTCTTTTAGACATCATGGAACAGGACTCACAATCCGCAATGGAGTGGTCAGGACCTAAACATTTTAGACACCAGTCATGGGTGTCAGTGACAGAAATAGTGCTGCTGCACTTCATGCATTTTTTAAACCCGGAGGCGGGTTTTTCCATGAGGGAAAAATATATCTGTAGGCCTAAGGCCCCAGAAGAAAAATGCACTGAAAAGAAGGGGTTTTTTTGTTGTTTTTTTTTAGAGAAAGAAAAGAACCGGTGGTACCGGTGCGGAATCGAGAAGGCAGACACACAACTAAAGAAAAATAAAAGAAAATAAGAAATTCTTCAGCGGTGACAGGAAACACGACCTGCTGGCTCCGCGGAAAAGAAGAACTGGAGAGAGGCAGTTGGGAAAGGCGGGAAGGCAGCGTGCAGGTGCTGTGGGATGTTCCCAAAAGCTTTCTTACTGGACGCTGGGGAGCATTCCCGCGCAGGCTCCGTCGGTACCGACGATACCCATATGTGAAGACTCATTCCTGCTTGTTCCTGGAGATATGTGGCTTCGTCTATTCAAGATAAAAAGTGAGGGCTCTCTAACAGTCCAAAGTATGGAGAGAGGCCTCCGCCCTGGAGGCATGAGGCTGTGACAAAAAGGTGGGCAGTACCACAGACTGGTTTAGGTAGAATGCTGAAAACACCTTAGGGAGAAACTTCAGATGAGTCCATAGCACCACTCTATTTTTGAAGAACCTGCTGTAGAATCTCTATGGATTGAAATTCCATGTAAAAAGGGGAAGGCGATGGCAGTGGGGGTGTACTATCGACCACTGGGCCAGAATGAACAAATGGATGATGAAATGCTCAAAGAAATCAAGGAAGCTAACAAAAGTTACAGCACAGTAATAATAATGGGTGATTTCAATTACCCCGGTATCGACTCGGTCAGTGTCACGGCAGGACATGCTAGGGAGATAAAGTTCCTAGATGACATAAATGACTGCTTCTCGGAGCAGCTGGTTCATGAACCAACCAGAGGGGAAGCCATATTAAATCTAGTCCTTAGTGGAACACCAGATCTAGTGCAAGAGATAAGGGTGTTGGGGCCACTTGGCAATAGTGATCATAGCATGATCGCCTTTGATTTAATTAGTGGAGGAGGGATAGTACGGAAATCCACAGTACTACCTTTTAACTTTCAAAAGGGAGACTATGATAAAATGAGGAAAATAGTTAAGAAAAAACTAACAGGAGCAGTTGCAAAGGTTAAAGACTTACATCAAGCTTGGGTATTGTTGAAAAATACTATCTTGGCAGCAAGACCAGCTAAATTCCATGCTTTAAGAAAAGTAGGAGGAAGTCCAAAAAACTTCCAGCATGGTCTAAAGGTGAGGTCAGAGAGGCTGTTGTTGCCAAAAAAGATCTTTCAGGAAATGGAAAAAGAGCCAAACAATGAAACCTGGAAACAGCACAAGCACTGGCAAGTCAAATACAAGGCATTGATAAAGCAGGCAAAGGGAGAATTTGAGAAGAAGCTTGCTGTGGAAGCAAAAACGCGAAATAAAGATTTTTTCAAGTACATTCGTAGCAAAAAACCTACGAGAGAGTCAGTTGGTCCATTAGATGATAGAGGAGTTAAAAGGGCACTAAGAGGCGACAAGGCGATAGCGGAGAGACTGAATGAATTCTTTGCTTCGGTCTTTACTGAGGAAGATGTAGGGATGTTACCCATGACTGAAGTGGTATTTAAAGGTGTGGAAGAATTGAAGGAAATATCGATACATCGGGAAGATGTATTACAACTATTAGATAAACTGAAGAGTAGCAAATCACCTGGGCCGGATGGTATACTTCCAAGGCTGTTGAAAGAACTGAAATATGAGACTGCAGACCTGCTATTAGTAATCTGTGAACTATCATTAAAATTATCTCTAATACATTGGCGATCCTCCAATCTTCAGGTAACACCAATTTTTAAAAAGGGTTCCAGGGGTGATCCGGGAAACTACAGACCGGTGAGCCTCACGTCAGTACCGGGAAAAATGGTAGAAACCATCATAAAGAATAAAATTACTCAGCATGTAGATAGTCATGGCTCAATGGGAGACAGCCAACATGGCTTTAGACAAGGAAGATCTTGTCTTACTAATCTCTTATGTTTTTTTGAAAGTGTGAATAAACAGGTGAACAAAGGTGAGTCAGTTGATATAGTGTATCTGGACTTTCAGAAAGCCTTTGACATGGTCCCTCATCAGAGACTTTTGGCAAAACTAAAGAGTCATGGGATAGGAGGTAGTGTACTACTGTGAATCAAGAACTGGTTAAAAGATGAAAGCAGAGGGTTGGGCTAAATGGCCAATTTTCCCAATGGAGAAAGGTGAATAGTGGTGTACCTCAGGGATCTGTGCTGGGTCCGCTGCTTTTTGACATATTCATAAATGACCTGGAAAGTGGAATAACGAGTGAGGTTATCAAATTTGCAGATGACACAAAACTATTTAAAGTTGTTAAAATCCAAGAGGATTGTGGAAAATTGCAAGAGGATCTTGATAAATTAGAAGACTGGGCATCAAAATGGCAAATGAAATTTAATGTGGACAAGTGCAAAGTTATGCACCTAGGGAAGAACAACCCAAACTATGGTTACACAATGCAAGGTTCCACATTAGGAACCACCACCCAGGAAAAAGATTTAGGCGTCATTGTGGATAACATGTTAAAACCCTCGGCCCAGTGTGCAGCAGCGGCCAAGAAAGCAAATAGAATGCTAGGTATCATAAGGAAAGGAATGGAAAATAAAACAAAAGATATTATAATGCCTCTATATCGTTCCATGGTGAGACCGCACCTTGAATATTGTGTGCAATTCTGGTCGCCGTATCTTCAAAAGGATATAGAGTTATTAGAAAAGGTTCAGAGAAGAGCCACCAAAATGGTAAAGGGGATGGAAGGATACTCCTATGAAGAAAGGCTAAAAAGGTTAGGGCTCTGGAAAAGAGACGGCTGAGGGGAGATATGATAGAAGTCTATAAATTAATGAACGGAGTGGAACGGGTAAACATAGATCGATTGTTTACGTTATCAGAATATAGAAAGACTAGGGGACATGCAATGAAGCTACAGGGTAAACTATTTAAGACTAATAAAAGAAAATATTTTTTCACTCAACGTGTAATCAAACTCTGGAATTTGCTACCGGAAGCTGTTAGTGTAGCTGGGTTTAAAAAAGGTTTGGACAAGTTCCTGGAAGAAAGGTCCATAAACCATTATTAAGAAGGGACCCAGGATATCAATGCTTGACCCAGTACAAGCATTGCGGAACCTGTGTCTTTTGGGGAAACTGCTAGGTACGTATGACCTAGATTGGCCACTGTTGGAAACAGGATACTGGGCTTGATGAACCTTGGTCTGACCCAGTATGGCATATCTTATGTTCTTATGTTCTTAAAAGGTGGGTGTGCAACGAGCACCTACAGCTCACTGATTCTATGCGCTGAAGTAAAAGGAACTTGAGAGGACAGGAGGCCAGCGGCTCAAAGGGTGCCGAGAGCAGTTGTTCCAGGACGACATTGGGATCCCATGCCACCAGCGGTGGCCAAATAGGGGAACGAGAAAGCAGAAGGCCCTGCATAAAACATTCTATGGGTGCATTAGCAGAAAGGGGCCGATCATCAACACTGTGGTGTTGTGCTACAAGTGCACTCAGGAGCACCCTGACAGACTTCAGTCCAGAGTTGGAGAAGTGAAGCAACTACATAAGTCAGCACTGTCTCTACTGAGCAATTAAAGGACTTGAGGGTTCGGTTCACACACCAGACTGAAAAATCTGCACCACTTGAAGCTATATGCCCTCCTGGTGGAATCCCTGCGGGACACCAGGAAAATGTTTGAGACATCTACAGGCAAATGGAACTCCACCAGAATTACCCGTTCAGCAGCCAAGCCATAAGCAAGAGGGGGTGGAGGTTGGGGTGGAGGTTGGAGTGTAGTAGGGTGCCCTCCTTTTGCGAGTGTACATCTGGGGCACAGCCAAGGGGAAGGGACAGCTGTAGTAACAAGGGGTATCACGGTTGCTGGGGCCATCATGGAGCAATGAGTATAAAGGAGGTCCTGTCCACTTGGACCTTGAAGAGTGTCTTGGCCACCAGGGGATTTGGTGGGTAAATATAGAGGCGGCCCTCACTCCAATCCAGAAGGAAGGTATTGGATGCCCCTGGAGCAAAACAGCAGCAGCTGGGCATTGTGTGGAGATGCAAAAAGATCCATAGTGGGGGTGCCCCACATCTGAAAGATATTGCAGGCCATCTGGATGTTGAGAGCCCACTCGTGCGGTTGCAGGACTTTGCTGAGTTTGTCCACTAAGGCACTGTCCTCTCCTGAAAGATACACTGCCTGGCGAACATCCAGAGAAGGACTGTCTCCCAACAGAGGAGGTATGAGCCATATCCCCTTACTTGTTGATGTATAACATACTACCTAGTTGTCTGTTTGTATGAGAACGATCTGACCGGCCAACTGCATCCAGAAAGCCCGCAGCACACTTGCAATGGCTCTGATTTTGAGAACCTTTATCTGGTGACGGCTCTCTCCCTCCAACCAGAGGCCATGCCTGCAGAGGCCGCCTAGATGGGCTCCCCAGTCAAGCTTGGTGGCATCCATCATCAGACTGTTGGTGCAAGGGCTTTTGGAAAAGCAGCCCCTCTAGAAGATGCACCGACTGCTCCCACTACCAGGAGAAGGCGCTGAGTAGTGGTGGAGTTATGTGCACTCTGTCGAGCAGGTGGCCCAATGCCTGATGCCACTGAGTGCAGAGGGTCTACTTCGCTTGCTGCATATGGAGCTGGGTGAACAGGGTGACAGACTGTGAAGGCCATGTGGCTCAGGAGGCGAAGCATCTGGCGAGCAGACATCATTGAGCAGCACTGAACCTGGTGTGCCAGAGACACGAGTCAGTGGGCCCAGACTGTCAGGAGTATGCCCTGTAGGGCTGGTACCCATGTAATTCTGCGCCTGCAGATCTCCGGCCAGCTCAGCAGCTAAAGCCTGAACCAAAGCTGATCAAACAAGATGGTTTCCTGCTACACGTTTACTGTGTTCAGCCACAGACTTGACCTTCAAGCAACTGCTTGCCAAGCGTTTCTATGTGTGCATACTGAAGCCCATTGTTCCTGGCTAATTCACTGCCCATATGCAAGAACATCTGCTTCTCCGGTGCTTATCTATAGATGGTTCTACTGGCCTTGGACACTTGTACCTATGCCCAGAAACTACATACGGTTTCCTCCACATGACAGCTTACTATGGATCCTTTGTCTGCAAGAAAGATGCCTGTAACCTACCTCCTGATTCCTGAGAACACCTCGGACTCTTTTGTGCCCAACCAATCACTGGACCTATGACAGAGACTCATCACAAAGAATAAAACAGTCTGCGCAGAACAACTTGTGCGCCTTTTGCTGTTTGTGCCCTGCTTACCTGGTTTCTGCTACCTGATTCGTCTACAAGACAGACACACTGTGTGTGGGCAAGGACGTTCTCCTGAGGACTGAGATAAGACTTTCATAGATACCTTTGGTTCTGTGTTCTCCTGCAGCTCGCCTCCAAAAGGGCTGTAGCCTGTGTTATCTAGCTTAGCTGCCTCCTTGGACTTGTGCTGCTCCAGAGTCTCCGGACCCCAGCCACCAGAGTGCCAGACGAAGCTAAGGTAGTGTCTCTCTCTCCTCCTCCGGATGGGCAATGGTTAGCTAGAAACTTATTCCATAACGTTTCTCAGTGCAGAGCGAATCAGTGACTTCTGGTTACTAATTAGTGATTTATCACTTTGTCTAATTGTAATTCTGTATCGCAACAAACTACTTCCTCATGTTTCTAATTATATATCTTTAGCTATATGTCTGTATATTTTTCTACCTTGCTGTCATAATAAAATATTATATATATATATATATATATATATATTTATATATATACAGACCAGACTTCTTCCGTGGCTCATTACCAGCATAACTCACAGAACCTGGGGCTGGGTATCAGTAGCTAATTTCCCCTAGACATAACTGAGAGCCTAAATTACTTTTGTTCTACTAATAATCCCTACATCATTTTTATTTATTTTAATTCTCTTATATACCGCGCTATTCTGCATCAGTGCGGTTTACATTGAACAAACTGAAATTACATTGAACAGGGTATTATAACTTGGAGGTAACTATTTTACAGGGAACATGGGCTATGGAGGGTTAAGTGGCTTGCCCAAGACCACAAGGAGCAACTGTGGGACTAGAAACCCCAGTCCTTCCGGCCCAAGGTTGCTGTCCTCTAGTGGGATTTGAATCCCTGACCTTCCGGCCTGAAGTACCTTGCCCCAACCACTAGGCTACTCCTCCACTCCATGGGTTCTCGTCCAAAGGATGAGTATTTCTGAATGAGCTATGTCTCAGAATTTGTGTAGTAATTCTGAAGTGCTTTATTGTGGTCCAAGCAGCTGTTTATGCTGAGGTTTGTGGCTAGAGAATTATTGTCTGTTGAGATGGGTTTGGAATCCACATTACGGGATCTCTGAATGAGTTATGTCTTACAGAATTAGAGTAATTCTTCAGCAGCTATTCCTGTGTTTGTTCTTACAGACAGCCTAACTTAATTTTGTGCTACTAATAATCCCTACAGCCCTAGCCACCAAAGTATTGAGGAGAGCCCCAATGAACTTGAGGTGCTGAGTGGGTTTGCAGGTGGGACTTGGGTAGTTGATGATGAAGCCCAGCTGCTCCAGGACCTGGATGGTATGCTGTGTGGCCTGGTGAACTTCATCTGGGAGCCGCCCCTTACCAACCAGTCATCCACAGAAGGGAAGATGAAAATCCCCACCACACAGGAAAAAGCAGCCACATCCAGACTTTGTGAAAACTCTGAGAGCTGACACTAGACCTAAGGGAAGAACTCTCTATTAGTAGTGCCTGCTGCTGCTGATGAAGCAGAGGTATTGTCAGTGCAAGGTAAGGATGTGGGTGTAGGCATCTTTTAGATCCAAGGAGCACAGCCTATCTCTCTGCTGGAGGTAAGGCAGCAACATTCCAAGGGATACCATCTTTAACTTCAATCTGACAAGAAATCGATTTAGATTGCAAAGATTCAGAATGGATCGGAAGCCGTCTGTCTTTTTGGGGACTAGGAAGTATCACGAGTAGAATCCTCTTCCTGTCTGAGACAACAGAACCAGTTCCATCA
Source organism: Ichthyophis bannanicus (assembly GCA_033557465.1). NCBI lineage: Eukaryota > Metazoa > Chordata > Amphibia > Gymnophiona > Ichthyophiidae > Ichthyophis > Ichthyophis bannanicus. The sequence continues at coordinate 1,283,711,628 of CM066031.1, forward strand.
TTCTGGCTTCCAAAAAGTTGGCTACTTCTAGTTGGAGAAGTTCTCGATGGTGAGATTCCTGGAAAGAACGGAGGGGGGGGGGGAAGGTCTGCTTGAAGTGTAGGAGGTAAGCCTCCTTCACTATTTGCAATGCCCAGGTGTTGGTGGTGATGCTATGCAAACAGTGGGCAAAGAACTGGAAACGCCCCCCAATGTGCTGCAGAATTGGGCCTGAAAGGGGAGGAAAGGCTGTGGTCCGGGAGGCAAAATCTCTCTCCCCCCCCACCCCCACACACACAGGCTGCAGCTGAGGCACTGGTTGGGGTTTTGGGTCTTGGCCTATGCTGCTGTCTTTGGGCTTGGCCTGATGTCCCTGTGGAGGCGCCTAGTAGGAGTGGTACAGGGGGTATTTACTATAGACTGTCTTCTTCTTCGGGTAGAAGGACTTGTTCCCCAAAGCCTTCTACTGGGAAGGGTCAGCAGTCTTCCTGGAGGAGCCTGGTCATGGTGAGGAGTTCCTTCTCAAACTCAGCAGCTTTCTCCATCATGGGTTTGCTGAAGAGATTAACTCCCGACATGGGACATAAGCCAATTTGTCCTGAACCCATTGCTCCAGGTCTGAGGACTGTAGCCATGCCAGGCAGCGAGCACCAATGCCCACCACAGCCACTCTGGCCATGGACTCAAAGCCATCATAGGCTGCCTGAGTCAAAAATTTGGAGCATTCTTTGATTTTACTGACCAGGCTCTGGTAGTGCTCAAGATGATCACCAGAAAGCACAGACAAGAACCCTGCAAGCTCCCCTGCCAGGTCTCTCAAGTACATGCCCATGTACACAGCTGGTATGCTTGTATACAGACCACGAGCAATGAGTCCTGGTAACACTTCCTGCCAAAGTCATTCATAGTGTGGGGATACCGAGGAGTGCATCTTAGTACTCTTGATATGGCGCATGGCCGACTCCACCACCATGGAGTTGTGAGGCACTTGGGTTTTCTCAAAGTCTGGGCTCTTGCGGACCCGATACATGGAATTGAGCTGCTTGCTCACCAAAGGCACCGTAAGCAGGGTCTCCCACATCTTTATATGGAGCCGCTTCAGAATGGGGTGAACAGGGACTGTGATGGCCTCCTTTGGCAGGGTGGTATACTCTAGGATCTTGATCTCCTCAGCTTTAGGATCCTCCTCTACCTCAAGGATGAAAGGCAAGGACTTTCCCATGACCCTCACAAACTCCAGAAAAGAGAGATCTTCGAGAGGGGGATCTTTGATGCTCAAGAGGAGGTGAGGGATCAGAGGGCACATCCCAGTGCCTCGCTGTCTTTGAAGACTTGTCCTCAGTCTCCCAGTCGGAGTCGGAGTCACTGAGGAACTCAAAGTATCGATGCTCGGAACTGGAGGCACCCAAGGAGACTGGCTGCACCAAACAGGATTGGGAGCAGTCCTGGGAACCCCAAGGAACCTGCAAAGATTTTGAGGATTGGCTGCACTTTGGCCGGCAAGGCTTCTGCCGTGGACAGGGCAATCAATGGCACCGAGCAATTGGAGTTACCCAGTCCTCAGGAGGGATGTTGCTCATGAGGCAGCCAGGGCTGCAGTTAAAAGTCAGTATCCTCTCCGCTAGGAGAGAGGGCTCTGCAGCTGCTGGTGTCGGCACTGGCGCTGGAATCGACAAAGATGATGCCAGCTCTTTTGGCGGGGACTCCATAAGGGTTACAGCCTTGGGAGGCCTGCACCAAACCTCCGAGGTCTCAGGAGGTGACTCCTCCCACCGGGGCAGCTTGGGAGGCTACTCCTGGCCTTCGCCCTCGGATTCGCATCGAGTGCTCTAATGCCAATGAGCAGGGTCCCCCCACCGGCATCAGCATCGCTCTTCGACGCAGACTTGTATATCTTGTAGCACTATACAAATGCTCAGTAGTAGTAGTAGTCCATTTCTTCCAGGGGCGCTCCTTGTCAAAAGAGAGCCGCCGGTCCGATGCCCCATGACCTTGAGGCTCGGAGGTCGTCCGGTCCCCTTTTAGAGCAGAGGCATCAGATGGGCCTTTGAGGGCGTCAAAGCTGAGGTCAATGGTGGGTATGGTGTCGAGGCCTTGGAACCAAATAACGATTCCCACTGCTTTTCCTGATTCTTAAGCCCCTTGAGCATCATCTGCAAACAGAGAGAGCAAGTCGAAGGCTCATGGTCAGTCCCGAGACACTGAAGGGACAAACTGTAGCGGTCGCTGATCGAGATAGTCTGACCACACTGAGTGCACTTTTTAAAACCACTGAATGGGGGGGGGCGGAGCCATCCGAGGAGCAGAATGGCTGCATAGAATCACAGCTCCCGTTGTCATTAAAGATTCCTGAGTCTTTCTCCTTCAAATTTGGCATTAGGGTTCGCACAACTATTGTAAAAATAGTAGAAGATGTCGGTGTTGAAACCGACGTGCCTTGAATTTCAGCAGGGGACCGGGTCGGCACCGAAACGATCCAAGCAGGAGGTGGGCTCCCCGCAGAAAATGGCGGCGGCAGAGGAGGATGTGGCGGCGGATGGCCTCCGAGAAATATTGTTGGAATTGAAGCAAGTCAAAGAGATGATAGCTGCAAATGTGACTACTCTTGGTCGTACGAAAGAGGACTTAAATACAGTTAAGGAAAATTTGTTGGATATAAACACACGTTTGAGCTCAGTGGAAGCGCAAGTGCAAAGACAAGACAGTTTGCTCACGCAGTTGGGGCCTCTCATGAAATGTGTACTTTACCTTGCTCCTCTTTCCTGTCCAATTAATGGCGTTCTTTTCAATTTTCTGTAGCCAATAGTGTTTTATTGTACACCGCTCTGATGCTTCCGCAAGGGCGGTTTATCAAATTCCACAAAGAATAAAGAACTCTGGAGAGCCAAATAGAGGATCAGAACAACCGAACAAGAAGAAACAACATTTGAATGATTGGAGTGCCAGAAGGAGCAGAAGGTACAGAACTGATAGGGTACCTAGAAAAGATGATACCGGAGTTGTTGCAAATTACATTTTTGAAACCGTTTGAATTGGAACATGCTCATCGGGTCCCCTCACATAAAGCAAATACCACCTGATATCCAAGGCCAGTCGTCATGAAAGTGCTCAGATACTCTCAAGTATTGCAGATTTTGCAAGCTGCTAGAATGTGTGCATCACTGCAAATACAAGGACATAAAGTTATCTTATTTCCAGATCTTAGCAAACAAACTGTTGAGCGGCGGAAGCAACATCTGGCCTACAGGCCACAGATGCATAAAATGCAGGCAAGATATGGTCTGTACTACCCGGGGACAATGCGAGTGACGCTGCATAATACCACACAAAACTTCGTTGATGCGGCAGCATTGAGAGTCTTTTTGCAGGAGAAAAGCAGCATGGAATCTTGACCTGATATGGACAAATGTGAGGGTAATGCACAGAGTTTCATTCCCAATGTTCAGATGGCAGATGGTATAGGGCAGTGGTTGTCAAACCCAGTCCTGGGGGCCCACCAGCCAGTCGGGTTTTCCGGATATCCACAATGAATATGCATGAGAGGGATTTGCATATACTGGAAGTAGAAGGCATGCAAATCTCTCTCATGCATATTCATTGTGGATATCCTGAAAACCTGACTGGCTGGTAGGCCCCCAGGACTGGGTTTGAGAACCATTGGTATAGGGGGATTAGTAGAAACGTGTTAGACTGTGTAATGATGTATATGTAAAATGAATGTTAACAGGAAATAGAATTTGGGATCACATCGGCTAAGTGTGAACTGATGATGACGATTTTCACTTTGTAATGAGTAGGTGTCTGGTAAGTTAGCAGGGTAGGTTAGAGAATATTACACTGAAAATTACTAGCCAGGATGGAAAGGAGTGAAATGACTGTTCGGATTGAGGAGATTTACTGATAGATAACAATGATGACAATGGTAGAGCTGGGGGATCTATTCTGCCTAGCGAGAATAGACTTCACCATACAGCTTTTGTTAATAGGAATGAAGTGTTTGTGCTGGTTGAACTGATCCAATGGAACGCCCGTTGTACAAAAGATAGGGATAAATGATTGGAGGAGCTGCTCTACGCAGGAAGAAATGCAGATAAATGAAAATGGCTACCGGCTTAAATCTGCTTACTTTAAATGTGAAGGGTATCATAAGCCCAATCAAGCATAAGAAAATTTTAATATATTGCCAACAGAACAAAGCAGATATTGTATATCTGCGGGAAACACATTTGTCTGCGAAGGAATCCTACAAAGTGACATTGAAAATCTACCAAGTAGCTCTTGCGGCACCGGCCTTGAGCAAAAAAGGCGGAGTATTGATACTGATAAGGAAAACTCTTTTACCGATAATTAAAGAAACCAAAGCAGACCCTAATGGGAGATGGGCTAGAGCTACACTGCAATTGGATCAGAGTTTGTATACATTAATGAATATATATGCGCTGAACCAAGACGACCCTAATTTCTTTGCGCAAGTTGCCATGGAGTTAACCAAAGTAGCATCCATGCATATAATCTTAGGGGGAGACTTTAACCTTGTGCTAGATCCTCTTACTGATCGGACGCCGTATAAGTCACTAGTAAAAGTCAGATCTCATGTAGTGCTACAGAGCATGATGGAATCTTTGTGTCTAACTGATCCATGGCGTTTTCTACACCCAAACGCCAGGAAAAGCGTAGTTACTCACCTCTAACAGGTGATCTCCGGGAACAGCAGGAATTTAGTCTTCACATATGGGTATCGTCGGTACCGATAGAGCCCACGTGGGAACGCTTCCCAGCGTCCAATAGGAACACTTTTGGGAGCATCCCACAGTGCATGCGTGCTGCCTTCCCGCTTCTCTACCTCTCTCACTTCAGTTGAGTTTACAGCCGAGACCAAAGGAGAGAAGTAGAGAAAGAGATAGATAGAGACAATTCCTAGGGGAGGTGGGTGGATTGTGAAGACTAAATTCCTGCTGTTCCCGGAGATCATCTGTTACAGGTGAGTAACTACGCTATCTCCAGGAACAAGCAGGAATGTGGTCTTCACATATGGGGACTCCCCAGCTGAAAGATGCCAAGGAGTGACCCGGGTCATGCTTCCTCCCATGGACCTCTGGCATCCAAACCGTGGACGGTGGGTAGGAGTTGTATTAAGTATGGAAGAAATGCTGGAGAACAACCTGGCCAAACAAGGCATCCCGACGGGAGTCCTTGTCTAAGCAATAGTGGGCTGTGAAGGTGTGCACCGAAGCCCAAGTGGCTGCTTTGCAGATGTCAACAATAGACAAAGAACGAAGGTTAGCCGTTGAGGCTGCCATTGCTCTCACATTGTGAGCTGTGACATGGCCCTCGAGAGAAAGTCCTTTACTCTGATATGTATAGGATATGCAATCTGCAATCCAATTTGACAGAGTTCTTTTGGAAACCGGAAGTCCCAAATGACTAGAGTCAAAAGCCACAAAAAGCTGAGAAGATTTTCTATGTGGCTTAGTGCTTTTGAGATAAAAGGCTAAGGCTCTTTTACGATCCAATGTGTGAAGATTCCTTTCCGCACTAGAGGCATGAGGCCTAGGGAAGAATATAGGAAGATAAACCGACTGGTTTAAATGGAAAGGCAAAACCACCTTTGGCATAAAGTGAGGATGAGTCCTGAGAACTACTTTATCATGGTGGAACTTTGTATAAGGAGGGTCAGCTACTAACACCTGTAGTTCACTAATGCGCCTTGCAGAAGTGATGGAAATTAGGAAAATAACTTTCCATGAAAGAAACTTTAGGTCTGAAGTGGCTAAAGGTTCAAAGGGCAGTTTCATAAGCTGACCAAGAACAAGATTCAGATCCAATGTCACCGGTGGTGGTTTAATGGGAGATTTTGTTAAGAGTAGGCCTCTCATAAATCTTGATATAAGTGGATGAGAGGAAATAGGTTGTCCATCGAAAGGTTTATGAAAAGCAGCAATAGCACTAAGATGGACTCTCACTGAATTGGTCTTTAGACCAGAAGCTGATAATTGAAGGAGATACTCTAGTAGCATCTCTAAAGGTACCAAAAGGGTGTTAAGTCCCTTTTGTGTACACCAGACAGAAAACATTTTCCACTTAAAAGCGAAGGAACGTCTTGTGGAAGGTTTTATGGAAGCCAGAAGGATATCCTTTACTTGTTGAGAAAGGTTAATATCCTGGAATTCTAGGCTTTCAGTAACCAGGCCCTGAGATGTAGGGACTGCGGAATGGGATGCAGTAAGCATCCGTCCTCCTGAGACAGAAGAACTGTAGTATTCCCCAAATCCAGAGGAGTGGTTTGAGAGAGACGCAGAAGAGGAGGATACCACGTTTGTTGTGGCCAATATGGAGCTATGAGTATCATACGACCTCTGTCTCTCTGAAGTTTGAATAAAATTTTGGGAATGAGGGGAATGGGTGGGAAGGCATAGAGGAATCCTGACCCCAATGGAGTAGGAAAGCATCTCTTGCCTCACAGTTGTGAGTCGGGATACTGGAACAGAATCAGGGAAGTTTGGCATTCTGTGGACTTGCAAAGAGGTCTATATCTAGTGTTCTCCAGATTTGAAATACTCGAGCAAGCTGATATGAGTGGAGAGAACACTCGTGTGGCAGCAGTATTCGACTGAGTCTGTCTGCCCATAAGCTTTGAATGCCCAGAAGGTATACTGCAAACAGGTGAATTTGCAATTCTCTGGTGAGGGCCCATAATCGCACAGCTTCATTGCATAGCGACAGAGAGCCTGTTCTGCCTTGCTTGTTCACACAGAAAGCACAGTTACTTACCTGTAACAGGTGATCTCTGGGAACAGCAGGAATTATTCTTCACATATGGGTACGTCGGTACCGACGGAGTCTGCACGGGAATGCTGCCCAGCTTTCAATCAGAAAGCTTTTGGCAGCATCCCTCGCACCTGCGCAGTGACTTCCCGCCTTCTCCACAGCCTCTCTTCAGTTGAGTTTCAGAGCTGAGACAAAGGCGAGGAGAGAAAAGGAAAAAAAATAAAAAAGATGCAACTCCTAGGGGAGGTGGGAGGGTTGTGAAGACTAATTCCTGCTGTTCCCAGAGATCACCTGTTACAGGTAAGTAACTGTGCTATCTCCAGGAACAAGCAGGAATGAGTCTTCACATATGGGGACTCCCTAGCTGGAGATGCCAGGGGGAGATCCCATAAAAATGCAAGTGCCTGGATCAGGGGTGCATTTTGTCTCCAGGAATCCCCGGCATCCAATGTGGAATGGAGGGTAGGAGTTGACAATAAAGGAGCTGTGAGGAAAGAAACAGCATAGTCAAGGACTAGAGGGTTCTACAGACTTCAGGAGTCCTTGGTAGATATGATGAGTAGCATTAAAACACATTTAATGTACACTTAAAATATGCAGCTTACCTACTGTATTGTAGGAAGTAGAAAGCATGATGGAGTCTACTGGATAAGCAGTGGCGGAATCTTCAAGGTGATCTCTCAGTAGTGAGGATGAAGGTCCAGACCTGGAGGTAGTAGATGATCCAGGTGTCAACTGGGTAGGAGTAGACGTCAGGTCTTCAATGGAAAGCTTTATGGGAAAAGCTGAAAACTCCTTTAGGCATAAGGTCATTAACATTGAGGACTAAAGGAAGAAGACTGACGGAGTTGGAGAACTAGCCCAGTCCTGGCGGGAAGAGGGGGACTGGAAAACCCCTATTCCCACGGAAAACAGTTGTGTACTCGAAGATAAAGATGTACACTGTTTTTCCTAGCTGGCGAGAGATAGGAAAAATATTGAAGCTTGATGCTTCAAGGACATAAAGAAAAAATGAAAGATGTTAGCACCAAAGTGGTTATTGGTGCCTAACAGTTTCTGTATCGTAATATGGTATGGGACGTAGGGCGACAGACTGTCTAAAACCTCTAGGAGGTAAATCATGTAGTATAGACAGTAAGGGTGATAGTGTATAAAACAGACCAACCCTTAAGAAGCCCCCCATCAAACACATATACATAGGGATATATATATGTGGCTGGAATATATATGTATATATTCATATATATGTATATATTCATATATATATATATATATATATATATATATATAAATAAATATACATATGTCCAGATGTGTATTAGGATATGGGTGGTGAAATATATATCAAATATATATATATATAGAGAGAGATATGATATACCTAGATATATGTAAATTTGTGGGGCATGGTTTAGCACCACCAGAGTAATGATATAGCTATGTAGACATATATGGAGATGCTACATACAAGACAAGAGATTGAAGATACATGTCTACCACCCAGCCCCATAAGTGTACATGGGGAATATAAAAGAAAAAGATTCTGCGTTCTACAAGAGGGTGAGCCCACTTGGGATATGTATAGAGAATCTATTTTCGTGGGTTGAGGGATGCAGGAAGGCAATCCAATGAGATAACCGTGATGTTCGCGTGAGAACAGATGAAGATATTAATCTGTAAGGAACAAGGCGGGAGTTCCACAGAACACTGACATGGTAGATGCCTTGGATTTTCACGCAGAAGAACTGATATCTCGTGTTAACACCCCAGGCTAGAGGGGGTGTGGAGAACCCTCACAGGTATAGGAAGGGTTTATAAGTTTTTCTCTAATAATAGAGGAACTTCAGAGACAAGGTCAATGCTCTATAGCAAGGCCCTCATAGTAGAAAGCTTCTCTGAAGACTGCAGAGAGCATTGTGCAGGAGAGCTATGAGATAAACTGACTGAAAGTTAGGTATGTTGCCATATCCTAGGAAAGGAGATGGTTAGAATAATGTGAGAAAGCCTAAACGAGTAGGAGGATCCAAGATAGCTTGGAATCACTACTGAGGCTAGACAAAATTTTGAACAAGGGACTGGAACTTGGGAAAAGTCCCAGTAATACAATTACTGTAACTCCTGCAGGCAGAGCTGCTGACGGAAACAGCAGAGAGATTGTCCTGTGCTGAATAAAGAAAAACAGACAAGAAAAGAGAGGGGATATCTCTTCTTCCTGTCTGGGGAACGAGCTTGCCAGAGAAGCAGTTCAGTATGGTAGCCCTCAAGTAGTTGGAGGGTGACGTACCCATGGGGTAAGTCAACTGAAGGAAAAAATGTTCAGTTGGGATAGAAACTATCAGGTGATAGTTGCAACTGCTCTTCTAGAGAGTAAGAAGAGGAGAAGTGTGTAGTCCCTGAACAAAATAAGTTTTTTGACAGGTTAATACACTGAAAAAGAAAAGCACAGTGAAGAAACTTCTAAGATGTAGAAGTAAAGTGTAAGTTACAATTCCCGGTCCCTATGGTTGCTGGGAATGCGGAGACTGGCCAGAACTGGAGGACTTCAGACTAGGTTGAGGCGTCCCTTGTTTAGGTACAGCCGAATGATTGGCAGGAGATGAATGAAACTTTCTTTTCTTAGGGAAAGAAGGTTTGGTAGGACATTTCCTACTATTTGAAGAAGGAGGTGGCGTAGAATGGTTTCTAGTGGAAGAAGAGTCAGTGGAGCATTGAGCAACCTGACGTAAAGCCTCCTTATTAAAAAGACCTTCGCCTGTACAAGGAGAATGAGCTAGTATAGTTTGTGCCCGTTTGCTCAAGTCTGAAGCCTCAAGCCAGGCTCTGCGACGTGCTGCAATGGCAATAGCAGAGGATCTGCTAACGGACTCAAAAGAATCTATAGAAGCACGAGACAGGAACCAGGATATATTCCGGCTGTGATTGATGAGCAAGGAATAATCAGTAGCCTTGGGTTCTGGTCAGGGCCGGATTTGCCTATACGCAACGTACGCCGTGGCGTAGGGCCCACAGCTGGCAAGGGCCCACCGGGAATGTTTTTTGCACAGGGCCCCGCGTTTCAGGGGGCCCCGCGCAAAAAACATTCTGATACATCATTACAATTAAAAAACAAAACAAAACCTGTCGCTGCCTCTCCCGGGGCCGCCGCGGCAGAATCGAGTGTGCCGCGGGGCCCCCCCTTCCCAGCAGGGCCTGCCCTCCCCGGTATCACCTCTCTCAGCTGCCTCCCTCCAGTCACACGCGCCGGCTTTCAGAGCGCGAGGGAAGAGTTTCTCCCTCGCTGCTCTGTTAAGCCCGCGGGGGCTGATGGGAATCCCATCAGCCCCCGCGGGCTTAAACAGAGCAGCGAGGGAAAAACTCTTCCCTCGCGCTCTGAAAGCCGGCGCGTGTGACTGGAGGGAGGCAGCTGAGAGAGGTGATACCGGGGAGGGCAGGCCCTGCTGGGAAGGGGGGGCCCCGCGGCACACTCGATTCTGCCGCGGCGGCCCCGGCCCCGGCAGAGGCAGCGACAGCTTCTTTTGTAAAAAAAAATGGGGTGGGCTGGGGGGGTAGGACTGGTGATGGGCGGTGGGGGGTAGGAGTGGTAATGGCTGTGGGCTGTTGGGGGGGTTAGGAGTGGTGATGGGCTGGGGGGGTTAGGAGTGGTGATGGGCTGGGGGGGGTTAGGAGTGGTAATGGCTGTGGGCTGCTGGGGGAGTTAGGACTGGTGATGGGCTGGGGGGGGGTTAGGAGTGGTAATGGCTGTGGGCTGTTGGGGGGGTTAGGACTGGTGATGGGCTGGGGGGGGGTTAGGAGTGGTAATGGCTGTGGGCTGTTGGGGGGGTTAGGACTGGTAATGGGCTATGGGGGGGGTTAGGAGTGGTGATGGGCTATGGGGGGGGGCTATGGGCTATGGGGGAGCTAAGTCTATATGGGCTGATGGGATTAGGACTGGAAGTGGGTTGATGGGGGCTTAGGACTGGTAATGGGCTATGGGGGGGGGGCTTAAACTAAAAATTGGGTGATGGGGATTAGGACTGGAAATGGGCTGGTGGGATTAGGACTGGTAGTGGGCTATGGGGGGCTAGGACTGGTAATGGGTTGGGGGGGTTGCTAGGACTGGAAATGGGCTGGGGGATTAAGACTGGAGGGGGGCTGTTGGGGTTAGGACTGGTACGGGGCTGTGGGCTGTGGGGGGGGTTAGGACTGGTAATGGGCTATGGGGGGCTAGGACAGGAAATGGGCTGATGGGAAGGGGTTAGGACTTGAGGTGGGCTGATGGGGTTAGGACTGGTAATGGACTGTGGGCTGATGGGGGGGTTATGAATGGCAATGGGCTATTGGGGGGTTATGACTGGTAATGGGCTGTTGGCTGATGGTGGATGTCTTGTAATGTGCTATGGGGTGTTAGTACTTATAATTTACTATGGGGGGGGGCTAGGACAGGAAATGGGCTGATGGGGAGGGGTTAGGACTTGAGGTGGGCTGATGGGGTTAGGACTGGTAATGGACTGTGGGCTGATGGGGGGGGTTAGGACTGGCAATGGGCTATGGGGGGCTGACTGGAAATGGGTTGATGGGGGTTAGGACTGGAAGTGGGCTGATGGGGGGTTAGGACTGGAAGTGGGATGATGGGGGGTTAGGACTGGTAATGGGTTATAGGGGGGGCTTAAACTGAAAATGGGGTGATGGGGGGTTAGGACTGTAAGTGGGTTGATGGGGGGGCTAGGACTGGTATTGGGTTGGGGGGTTGCTAGGACTGGAAATGGGCTGATGGGTGGCTAGGACTGGAAATGGGCTGATGCAGGGACTAGAAGGGAATGGATGCTGGGTGAGGCTGGAACTAGAAGGGAGCTGATGTTGGGGGAGGATTAGAATGGGATGGGGCTGGAAGAGTAAATGGAGAAGGGAAAAATATTTTGTGTGGGAGGGATAAAAAATCTACAATTGGCCGGGTATTGGGAGAGTAAGTGGGGATTGAGGATGGAGGGGTAAAATTTGAGTGGATGAAATAGGAATGAGGAAAGAGCAAAAGGAGAAAGATTAGTATGTTAAAGCAGATGTAGAGAGAGAATGGAAAAAACTAGAAGAGAGAAGAAAGGACAAATGGACAGCAGACGATGGAGGGTTAGCAGAAGACACGAAGAAACCAGAAGAAAGTGGCTGGAGCAATTGCAGCTGAAAAAAATGCACAAAAGGTAGAAAAATATCTCTTTATTTTGAATTTATTAATTGGAATATGTCAGCTCTGGTAAATGTGCATCATTAACGTCTGCGCTTTGTTTAGTACAAGAGCAAATTAATGTATAGTTTTATTTCTACAGTGTTGTACATTCCAAGTTTGGCTTTTGGGATTCCCAGTTTAATTATTGTCTTCCTGTTTCTAAAATGTGATTACTTGTTTGGTGATGGTCTATGTTCTGCATGTGTAACTGAGCTGAGGTGTTCTGTTTATATAATTTCTATTTGACATTGCCACTTGTTCTCTTTCCCCAGTAGGTCATGTATTGTTGTTCTCTGAAATGTATTGGTTTAATATTTGCAGTGTTGCCTTTTGATTGGTAGAGTATGGTGCTTTGTGAGTCCTGGTAGTGCTGTTAGGATACGGCGGGTTTGCTATGGGTTCTAAATGGGCAGTGTTTGTAGTAGTTCCTAATGTGTCTGGCAGTTGGCACTGGATTATAGTAATGTAGAAATCTTTTAGTCTTTCTTTATCCATACACTCATTAAGAGGCACGTTTACTAAAAGTTAGTATATGGTAACATTATGCAAATATTTATGCAAATGAGGCCCTTTATGCAAATGAGGCCCACACCCCCCTTGGGCCGCCCCTGCTGGGGGCCCACAATTTTTGTTGGCGTAGGGCCTCACTCAAGGTAAATCCGGCCCTGGTTCTGGTAAAAAAAAGGGGTCAAGAGAGACAATTTCTCTGTGACTTCCTGGAGTGTTAGACTCATGTGAAAAATATATGAGTTTTGAAAGGCCTGACGGCCAAAAGCATCGAGTGTTCTTGAAGAACGACCTGGCGGAAAAGAAGAATACTTCTTCTTGCTCTTAACTTTCCTCAGTGCCGATTCCACTACAAGGGAACAATGAGAAAGTTGAGGCTTTTGGAACCCTGGAGAGGGTGGCACTCGGTACCGAACCTCAATGTCTGTAGAAACTTGAGGAAGTCGTAAGGGCGATTTCCAAACCCTGAGAAGGAGATTCTGCAGAGCAGGAAGTAAAGGAAAGTTTATATTTTCCATTTGTGCCGGTGAGCCATGAGTAGAATCACAACCAGGGATAGAAATATTAAGAAAGGTTGCCATATCCCGGAGAAAAGCCAGGAAAGCACAGTTACTTACCTGTAACAGGTGATCTCTGGGAACAGCAGGAATTAGTCCTCACATATGGGTACGTCGGTACCGACGGAGCCTGCGCGGGAAAGCTCCCCAGCTTCCCAGAAGGAAGCTTTTGGGGCCTCCCACTGCACATGCGCGCTGCCTTCCCGCCTTCCTGACCAGCTCTCCTCAGTTCGAGTTTATAGCTGAGACAATAGAGAGAGGAAAGGAAGATAGATAGAAGATACAACTCCTAGGGGAGGTGGGTGGGTTGTGAGGACTAATTCCTGCTGTTCCCAGAGATCACCTGTTACAGGTAAGTAACTGTGCTATCCCCAGGAACAAGCAGGAATAAGTCCTCACATATGGGGACTCCCTAGCTAAGATGCCTGGGAGATCCCGTTCCAAGGGTTCGCCATCTTCGTATGGATCTCAGGCATCCATCCTGGGAAGGTGGGCAGGAGTTGTTCAAGTATGGAACAGGTGTTTGAGGACAGCCTGACCAAACAAGGCATCCCGGCGGGAGTCCTTGTCCAAGCAGTAATGGGCTGTGAAGGTATGAACCGAGGCCCATGTGGCGGCTCGACAGATCTGATCTATGGAGACAGAGTGAAGATGAGCCATAGAAGTGGCCATGGCCCTCACATTGTGAGCTGTGACATGGCCTTCCAGAGAAATATTCTTACTCTGGTAAGCAAAGGAAATACACTGAGCAATCCAATTGGAAAGTGTACGTTTGGAGACTGGAAGTCCCAAATGAGAAGGATCAAAAGCCACGAAAGGTTGGGAAGACTTTCGATGTGGCTGAGTCCTGTTGAGGTAAAAGGCAAGAGCTCTTTTACAATCTAAAGTATGAAGGTTCCTCTCTGCACTGGATGCATGAGGAGCTGGAAAAAAGACAGGTAGATATACCTCCTGATTAAGATGAAAAGGCGAGACCACTTTGGGCATAAAGTGGGGATTCGTCCTTAGGACCACCTTATCATGATGAAACCTGGTATAAGGTGGATGAGCCACTAAGGCCTGTAGTTCACTGATGCGGCGAGCCGAAGTGACTGCAATAAGGAAAAGGACCCTCCAGGAAAGAAATTTCAAGGAGGTAGAAACCAACGGTTCAAAAGGTGGTTTCATAAGCTGACCTAGAACTAGGTTCAAGTCCCATGCTACCGGAGGAGGTCGGATGGGAGGCTTAGTTAGAGTCAGGCCTCTCATGAATCTTGCAACAAGCGGATGAGAGGAGACAGGTTGTCCATTTATAGGTTTTAAGGATGCTGCAATAGCACTCAAATGGACTCTTACTGAATTCGTCTTAAGGCCTGCATTAGAAAGATGCAGGAGATAGTCTAGTAGAGAATTCAAAGGAAGTGCTAGAGGGTCAAGACCCTGTTGAGCACACCAAATGGAAAAGCGTTTCCATTTGAAAGCATAGGAACGCCTCGTGGAGGGTTTCCTAGAGGCATGAAGGATATCTTTCACTGGTTGAGAAAGACTGAAGTCATGAAGGCTTAGGCCTTCAGTAACCAAGCTCTGAGGTGTAGGGACTTGGGGTTTGGGTGCCACAAAGTCCCTTTCTCCTGAGAGAGAAGGTCTGGCGCAGCTCCCAGGTCCAGGGAGGGTCCCTGGGAGAGATGCAGAAGTAGAGGGAACCACACTTGGCGTGGCCAGCGTGGAGCTATGAGGATCATCGATCCGTGATCCCTCTGGAGTTTGAACAGAGTCTTGGGAATCAAAGGAATGGGTGGAAAGGCATATAGGAATTCCTGACCCCAATGCAGGAGAAAGGCGTCGTTGGGCTGAGCTCCCTGACACGGAGTCCTGGAACAGAACCGGGGAAGTTTGGCATTCCACAGACTTGCAAAGAGGTCTATGTCCGGGGTTCCCCATTCCTGAAAGATTCTGCCTATCTGGTCCATATGTAGGGACCATTCGTGTGGAAGCAGAACTCGACTGAGTCTGTCTGCCCGAGAGTTTTGAACCCCTGGAAGATATACTGCCAGAAGATGAATTTGATGCTCTCTGGCGAAGGCCCATAATCTGAGAGCTTCGTTGCAAAGCGACAGAGAGCCTGTCCCTCCTTGTTTGTTTACGTAGAACATGGCCACCTGATTGTCTGTCTGAACTAGGACAGTCAGGTTGACAAGGAGGGTATGGAAGACTTTGAGGGCAAAGAAGATTGCTCGCAGTTCCAGGAGGTTGATGTGAAGGGTGGTCTCCTGCGGAGACCAAATACCCTGAGTGGAGAGGGATTGTAGATGGGCTCCCCACCCTGTTTGGGAGGCATCTGTTGTGAGGGTTGCTTGGGGCAACAAAGGTTGGAAGGGGGCCCCCAACAACAGATTCTTGGTGGATATCCACCATTGGAGGGACCAAAACAGACGCTTTGAGGTGAGTATTTGGTCGGAGAGCGCTCCTGATGCTTGAGTCCACTGGGTGGCCAAGGTCCATTGAGCTGCTCTCATATGAAGACGAGCGTAGGGCACCACGTGTACCGTGGAGGCCATGTGGCCCAGAAGTCGCAGCATTTCTCTGGCTGTCAAGTGACTGCTGGACTGAGCTTGGGAGGCCAAGCACAGCAGACGTTGGCCCCGGACTTGAGGCAGGTAGGCCCTTGCAGTGGTGGTGTCCAACTGGGCCCCTATGAATTCTAGAGACTGAGTAGGGGTAAGTTGAGACTTGGAAAGGTTTACCACCAGTCCCAGATACTGCAGAAGGTGCCTTGTGCGGTCCAGGGAAATCTGGGCCTCTGACTGAGATGGAGCTCGGATGAGCCAGTCGTCCAGATATGGGAATACAAAAATTCCCAGACCTCTTAGAAATGCGGCAACAACTGCCATGCATTTGGTGAACACTCTTGGAGCAGAGGCTAGACCGAAGGGAAGTACTCTGTACTGGAAATGTTTTCCCTGAAACAGAAATCTTAGATATTTTCTGTGGGATGGGTGGATGAGTATATGTGTGTACGCATCCTTGAGATCTAGAGAACAAAGCCAATCCTGACTCTGAAGGTATGGAAGGAGAATGCCTAGAGAAAGCATTTTGAATTTCTCCTTGTACAGAAATTTGTTCAATTCTCTCAGATCTAGGATAGGTCTGAATCCCCCTGTCTTCTTTGTTATGAGAAAATAAGGGGAGTAGAATCCTGTCCCTTGTTGAAGAAGAGGAACCTCTTCTATTGCCCCTTGGGCAAGGAGAGAAGAGACTTCCTGATCCAACAGGTCCAGGAGAAATGGGGGAGAATTGAAGTGCCTCACCATGGTATATGGAGGAAGGTCGGAAAAATGAAGTTTGTAGCCCTCTCTGATGATAGAGAGGGTCCATTGCTCTGATGTGATTTGCTCCCATCTGGGAGCAAAGTGAGCTAACCTTCCGGGAATGGTGAGGGGCTCTGGTTGTTCTAGAGCCAGAAATGTTAAGTTCTCTAGGGGCAAGTCAAAACCCCTGAGGGGGTTGAGCCTGCTGAGAAGTGGTAGACGCTGCAGGCTTTGACTTTGCCTGTTTAGGTTGCTGACGTTTAGCAGCAAAGCGAGGCTGAGAAGATTGTTGGCCAGTATTTGTGGAAAATCTGGCCTTCTTGTAGTAAGGCCTCTTGAAAGACTTTTTCTTGGCAGGAGTAGAGGTAGACTTAGAAAGTCTATCCAAGGTAGCATTTTCTGCGTCCATTTGAGTGGCTTTAATTTGCCAGTCCTTACCAAATAAGTTCTCACCTGTACAGGGCAGATTCCGTAAGCCATCCAGGACCCAGGGTTCTAGGTCAGAGGCCTGGAGCCAAGCAAGTCGTCGGGCTGCAATAGCAATGCCCGAAGCTCTACCGGCACCCTCAAAGGAATCAAAAGCTGCTCTGTTGGAGAACTTAGAAACATCTAGAAGCTGTTTCACCAGAGAAATGAACTCCTCCTTTCTATCCTCAGGGATAAAGGAGGCAAAATGCCGTATCTTTAGGGCAAGTTCCCTGAGAAACATGCCCATATACAGACTGTAAGAATTAATTCTGGCTATAAGCATAGTAGCCTGGAAAATTTTCTTGCCAAAAGAGTCTAGGGTCTTACATTCTCGCCCTGGAGGGGTAGAAGAGTGCCTTTTGGTACTCTTAATCTTTTTCAGCGCAGACTTCACCACAATGGAATGGTGAGGCAACTGAGTCTTTTGAAAACCAGGAGAAGGAGGGACCCGGTACATGGTGTCCAACCTACGAGAATAAGGAGACAACGTTAGAGGAGCCTCCCATAAGTCCATCAAGTGTTCTTGAAGGATTTCATGGATAGGCAGGGTGACTGCCTCTTTAGGAACCTTGGGGTATCCTAAAATATCCAATTTCTTTGACCTAGGTTCTTTTTCAGAGGATGCGGTAATAGAAAGTCCTTTAGCTAGTTCAATAATGAAGTCTTGAAAGGACAAATCCTCTGGTGGAGACATTCTCCTCTTTGGGGAAGAGGGGTCTTCATGAAGAACTAGAGACAGCTCATCAGAGTCCTCAGAGGAGTTAAAATCCTCTGAAGAATCAGAGTATCCTCTATTTGCTTCCAACGCACGATACGCATACCGATCGGTATCGACATCGGGCGTACCGGGTATGGGATCGGTATCGGGTGAAAACCCGGATCCGGCATGCGGAACTGATCTGCGTTTGGAAGTCGATGGTCTCGGTTCCGGTATGAGAGACGATACCGGAACCGGACCCGGTACCGCTGAACGCGGTACCGAGGGCGTCGCAGCATTAATAAAAGCCAGCATGGCCTGCTGCATGGTCTGAACAGTATTGCTCATAGACGCCACTGCTGCCTGGATATCGGTACCGGTATGGGCCGGTACCCCAGAGCAGTCCAACAGGTGATCAGTCGAGGCCGTGCCATCGATGTCAACCTGTAACCCCATAGATGGTGCTTTGGAAGCCAGAGCTTCCCGCCGGGTTGTTTGGCTGGGGCAGGATCCTCAGACTCAAAAGAGAGAGCCTCTCGATGCTTTGAAGGAGATTTGCTCTTTGAGGACCTGCCCACAGAGGGTTTGGTTACCTGAGATCCATCCGGAGAGGAAGACCTGGATGACTGTGATGCTGGATTATCTGAAGCAAACAGCACATGGAATTTGTTGGCCCGGTTCTGCAACCCACGTTTAGACATCTGGGAGCAGGATGGGCAGTCCGGAATGGAGTGGTCAGGTCCCAAACACTTAAGACACCATTCATGGGTGTCTGTGACAGAAATAACAGCACTACACTTGGTACACTTCTTAAAACCAGGGGCTGGTTTCTCCATGAGGAGAAGTTGTGTAGGCCTGAGGCCTAACCGAAGTCACCAAGTTGTGCAGAAAAAAGATTTTTTTTTTTTTAAAGAAAAGAAAAGAGAGACCGGCGGTACCGGTTTCGGTATGGGGAAGGCAGGTACGCGGTCTAAAGAAACAAACTAAAACAATAATTATTTCAGCGGTGACAGGAACACGACCTGCTGGCTCCGCGGAAAAAGAGAAACTGAGGAGAGCTGGTCAGGAAGGCGGGAAGGCAGCGCGCATGTGCAGTGGGAGGCCCCAAAAGCTTCCTTCTGGGAAGCTGGGGAGCTTTCCCGCGCAGGCTCCGTCGGTACCGACGTACCCATATGTAAGGACTTATTCCTGCTTGTTCCTGGAGATAGACTGATCTCCTATGGGAACCATCCCTGGTAAGGCTAAAGAAAGAGCCTGAGCATCAGAGGATGTACAGGGTACTGCACCAATGCCAGGTATCGGTTCCAAACTAGGCATCGGTGCAAGAACAGGCATCAACATCGATACTGATAAAGGACTAGCAGGTGAAGTAGCCATCGGGAACTGCTGTAGTGGTACCGAGATCATGAGGGAGTTATGGCTAGGATCTTCGGAACTGCCTATCTGGAAACGACAGGAGTCGGTTCCGGGACGCGTCGGTACGCAGTCCTCGAGACTCGATATCGACTCAAGACTCGGCATCGAAGAGAGCAAGACTATCGATGCATGTCTCGACAGTTCCGACGCCGGTGGCAGTATCGGCAATGCCGATACCACTAAGGCAGCCTGGGTTACATCGATCGATACCGACGGTACCGAGGATACCCGATGAGCACCTATCCACCCCGATGCCGATGCTAGGGTATCGGAACCGATCGATGCCGGTACCGTCCCGAAGCATGGCTGAGATTGAGGGAAGTCAATGCGGTGTGTATCGATCGGTCCCGAAGGTACCGAGGATGCCCGATGACGATCCCTGGTGAAGAGTGGAATACTCGACACCGGTGCCGATGCCGGAGGTTCGGTACCGCTCGAAGCGGATACCACCCCCGCGCATGGCTCAGGCATGTTCTGTGAGGGGTGAGCCCCAGGAACATCCTGAAACCCCTTTAACGCTTTGGAGCCGGAAGACTCCCGCAGGGGTAATGCCAATGGATTCTTGAGGGTAAGGCCGGAGCCGTCACCATGCTGGGCATGGGACATACCACTCAAGCATTGATTAGTCTTAATAGACTGTTTTTGGGTTACCTGATCCTGTGAAGTAGAGAAACCGGGTACCCTCACTGCCGAAGAAAAAACAGTATCGAGGGAAACTCTAAATACTGAAGGTTTCCTCACAAAATTATCTCCTGACAAGTCAGGGGAAAAAGGGTCAGGACCCACACAGTTGAGACACCAACTATTGGTGTCTAAAAAGAAACAGGTGTTTCCACATCGGATGCACTTCTTAGGAAAAGAAGGCTCCATAATGAAAAGGCCTAGTAGGCCTAAGAAGTTAAGGCAAAAAAACTGAAGAAAGGTTTTACAGAATTTAGTCAAAAAACCACTGGCGGTACCGGTGGTAGCGGGAAATACAGCCGCGACCACAAGAAAACAAAAAACTAAAGTAATTAAAGCAATTAAAAAGAAAAGTTTCTGCGGTGACAGGAGGACGTCCTGCCGGCTCCACGGAAAAACGAAAACTGAACAGAGGCTGTGGAGAAGGCGGGAAGTCACTGCGCAGGCGCGAGGGATGCTGCCAAAAGCTTTCTGATTGAAAGCTGGGCAGCATTCCCGTGCAGGCTCCGTCGGTACCGACGTACCCATATGTGAAGACTCATTCCTGCTTGTTCCTGGAGATCATAGCTACCTGATTGTCGGTTTGGACCAGAACTGTTTTGTTGCTGAGATGGGTCTGAAAGACTGGAATAGAATTGAAAATGGCTCTCAGCTCTAGGTGGCTTATGTGAAGAGAAACCTCCTGTGAGGTCCAAAACCCCTGAGTGGAGAGATCGTGCAAGTGGGCCCACCAACCCATCTTGGACGCATCTGTTGTTAGGGTGGCCCAATATAGAGGCTGCTGAAAAGGAGAGCCTACGAGGAGGTTTTCTAGAGACTGCGCCCATTGCAGGGACGAAATCAGACATGTGGTGTTTCTGATTTTGTCTATTAACTGACCCGAGGCCTGTGACCATTGAGAGGATAGGGTCCACTGGGCTGCTCGCATGTGGAGGCGAGCATAGGGAACAACATGGACAGTGGATGCCATGTGTCCCAGAAGTTGAAGCTGAAACATCTCTCGAGCAGTAAGGAACACCTTCATAGATGCTTGAGATGCCAGTTTTATTATTCGTAGACAGTGTGGCTGTGGCAGGAAAGCCCTTGACTGCCGTGTGTCTAGACGAGCCCCTATGAATTCGAGAGACAGAGGGGGTGAGATGAGATTTTGGGAGGTTTATGACCAGTCCCAAGTATTGAAGAATTCTCATTGCTCGAGAAAGAGCGAAGCTGGCCTCTGGTCTAAGTAAGGGAAGACGAATATTCCCAGAGTCCTCATAAATGCTGCTACCACTGCCATGCATTTTGTGAAGACTCTTGGAGCAGAGGCCAATCCGAAAGGTAGAACTCTGTACTGGAAGTGTCTTCCTTGGACCAGGAATCGAAGGAACTTCCTGTGATCTTAGTGGATGAGAATATGCATGTATGCATCTCTTTGATCTAGAGAACATAGCCAGTCCTGACTTTGAAGGTATGGTAGAAGTGTCCCGAGGGAGATCATTTTGAACTTTTCTCGGAACAAATATTTGTTTAATTCTCTGAGGTCTAGTATAGGCCTGTGTCCTCCTGTCTTTTTTGGAATAAGAAAATAGGGGGAGTAAAACCCCGTCCACTGTTGGGGTATGGGTACTTCTTCGATTGCTCCTTGAGCGAGAAGTGATGTGACCTCCTGCCACAAAAGGTTGGTGGCATGGCCCTGAGAATTGAACTGTTTTATTATTGTAGGTGGGGGCAAGTTGAGAAAATAAAGTTTGTACCCCAGTCCAATTTTCTGATGTTATTTGTTGCCATCTTTTGGCAAAATAGCATAGTCTTCCTGGACTGGTTAAGGGTTCTGGACCTTTCAGGTGCAGAATGACTAAGTTCTCTAGGTAGAAGTCAAAGACCCTGAGGGGGCTGGGTCTGTTGGGCCTGCTGAGCTCTTTGAGCTTGCGGCTTTCTTTGCTGTCTGTTCTGTTGTTGCCCCTTATTGGGAACATGAAGTGGACAGTGGCTTTGATTGGTGTAAGATGGGTAAAGCTTCTTTTTCTTACTGAAAAAGGGTTTTTTGAATGTTTTCTTCTTTGCTGGGTTGGCTGTGGACTTTGATAGTCTGTTCAAGGTAGCATTTTCAGATTCAAGCTGATTAGCCTTGTCCTGCCAGTCCTTGCCAAAGAGATTTTCTCCTGTACAAGGAATGTTTCCAAGCTTTTCTTGCACCCACTGTTCCAAGTCTGATGCTTGAAGCCAAGCAATACGATGTGCTCCTATGGATATAGCAGAGGTTCTGCTAATACATTCAAAGCGATCAAAGGTAGCACGGTTCATGAATTTAGAGACATTCTGGGTGTGCTTGACCAGAATCCCATGTAAAAAATGTAGGAACTGATCCTGGCTGATAGCATGGAGGATTGAAAGCATCGATGCCCAAAGGCATCGAGTGTCCTGGATTCACGGCCTGGAGGATTAGAAGAATGTGTTTTAGCATTCTTGATCTTTCGCATGACTGATTCCACTACCATTGAATGGGGTGGTAACTGAATTTTTTGAAAACCAGGACAACTTGGCACTTGGTACATAGTGTCAAGGCGTCGGGAATGTGAAGATACCATTAAAGGAGTTTCCCACATTCTCAACATCAGATCATGTAAGATCTTGTGAATGGGACGTATAGCTGCCTCCTTGGGAGCCATAGGGTACTACAGAATTCTTAATTCTTCTGCCCTAAATTCCTTTTCTGGAATCACAGTGATTACAAGACCCTTTGCTAAATAACGTATGAAATCCTGGAAGGACATATCTTCTGGAGGAGACATCCTGCGTTGAGGAAGAGGAGTTGAATCCTCTAGTAGGTTCACTCTGGTACCGGTAGATTCGTAAGAGTCATCGGAATCGGAAGAATCAAGGGCACTCTGTACCGGGTTCTCCTGTAACATATGGTATCAGTACTGCTCGAAGTCGGCACTGAAATGTCTCAGTTCCTGATCCTCAACACCCAAGATAGACTCAAGGCTCGGCATGGGGGGAAGCAGTCCTGTCGAAGCAGGTACTGTCGGTACCGATACCTGTTGAACCATCTGTAGAGGTCTTAGCGGTACCGAAGCTGCTAAGAGAGATGCTAGACTGTGTTCAATAGCGAGGATTCTTTCATCCATCACTCCTGGCGATGCCTGGGTGTCGGTACCGGTGGAAGCGGCTACGACCCCAGAACATGGCACCAGTAGTTCTGCAGAGATGGAGGCCTCTGGAACATCCTGGAGCCCCGTTAATGCTTTGGAGCCTGATGACTCCCGCTGGGGCTGTTTTGCCGGTGAACTATCCTCGAGGGCAACGCCAGTGGCATCTCGATACTTTGAAGGAGATTTACCCTTTGAGGACCAGCCAGTCTTAGAAGACTTAATTTTAGTTACCTGAGATCCATGGGAGGAAGATGAAGCCCTGGAAGACGTCGATGCAAGTGACATCGTATCAGCGGCAATAGGGTACCGGGTTTTGCAGCTCTATTCTGCAGGCTCCTTTTGGTCATCCTCGTGCAGGAGAGACATTCCGTTGGACAATTTTCAGGACCTAAACATTTTATACACCAATCATGGGTGTCGGTGACGGAAATGGTACTGCCACACTTTGAGCATTTTTTGAAACCACTAGCTGGTTTCTCCATGCCTGAAGAAAAGTGGGCCTAGTGCCCAAAATGGAGCCTAGCACCAGAAACAGGTTTTGTTTTGTTTTTTTTAAAGAAAGAAAGAAGAACTACTAGCGGTACCGGTAGGCGTCGAATGAAGACAGATGTGACCACAAAAAAACAAAGAATAAAAGGAAATTTTCTGCGGTGACAGGGTACACGTCCTGTCGGCTCCGCGGAAAATGAAGAACTGAAGTGAGGTACAGAGGTGGGAAGGCAGCACGCGTGCACTGTGGGATGCTCCCAAAAGCGTTCATATTGGACGCTGGGGAGCGTTCCCGTGCAGGCTCCTTCGGTACCTACGATACCCATATGTGAAGACTACATTCCTGCTTGTTCCTGGAGATTACACATTCTACTCTCTTCCGCATAATTCTCAGACCAGAATTGACTTTTTTCTTGTAGTAAACAGATTGATCCCACAGCTAATTTCTTCCGAAATATGTGCAGGAACAGTATCAGATCATGCGGCAGTGTCCCTAGCTTTGAGCAAGGATAGCTCACGGCAGGTGCTGTGAAGGTGGACACTGGACAAATCCTTATTGGTAGACAAAGACTTTGTGACCTACATACGGAATGAAATAAAAACGTACCTTCAGCTCAACTTGCCTTCAGATACGTCAACCTGGGGATGGTGGGAAGCCTTTAAGACAACCCTTCGAGAGCATATAACAACATTCTCAATACAGAAAAGAAAGGTCAAAAGAAAGGAACCTGAGGAATTGGATTCTCAAATAAAAGCGGGAGAACGACTCCTTGCTAAGAAAGCTGACTCTATGATCCTGCTACGGTTGCAAAAGTTAAGATTCCAATATAACTCCATCCTCAGCTCGGATACCCAGCGATGCATAAGAGCACAACAAAGTAAATAATTTCATGAAAGTAACCAAGCAGGGTCACTTCTGTCTAAGGTACTTAAAGCGAAGAAAGCAGCAACCCGCATCACAGCGCTACAAAATTCAAATAGCGACCTTCTTATCAGAGATTAACAAATTTTGGAACGCTGCAGGGAATTCTATGCAAATCTCTATCAGAGTTAGCATGGGACGCTAAATCTTTTGAAGATTTGGTTTCCACTATTAAGGGACCGAAGCTGTCGGAGGCCCAAATGCAGTCTCTTGAACAAGATATCAGTGCAGCAGAAATTCAAAATGCAATCAGACAGCTAGCTATAGGTAAGGCATCAGGGCCCAGATGGTATCCCGCTGTAATTCTCCATATATTTCAGGTACAGATATTTCTCATGTTGCAGATTTATTACAGTGGGCTGTATGATGAGGATCCGGAGGTGGGAGCCTTGGCAGAAGTTACTATTGTCATCCATCCAAAACCAGGGCGAGATCCTCAGAAGGTGGAAAATTATTGGCCCATCTCTTTGTTGAACGCTGATTATAAAATATATGCTAAAGTGCTGGCCAATAGGCTGGGCAAAATTCTGAATACACTTATCCACACAGATCAATGTGGTTTTGTACCCGGCAGATCCACCACAGACAATGGTAGGCTGTTGGCACATGTTTTGACTCAGCCCAATCAGTATCAGAGCCGCTTATCGGGTTGTCATTAGATGCCAAAAAGGCATTTGACAGACTAGAATGGCCTTTCCTCTTTCAGACACTGCAATGGTTCAGGATCAAGGAGCAATTTGTGAAATGAGTCTCGTTGCTGTATACCAAGCCTGTGGCATGAATAGCGGCTAATTCAGCACTTTCCATACCTTTCAAGTTATACAGAGGTACCAGGCAAGGTTGTCCTATTTCGCCACTCCTCTTCAATATAGCATTAGAGCCTTTAGCCATAGCCATCCGACAGCACAAAGATATTGAGGGGATTGAGCTTGAAGGTTGTCAGTGCAAACTGTCAGCATACGCAGATGACCTTTTGCTTTTCCTGAAACTCAGCTCCTTGCCAACAGTGCTACAAATTATTGATAAGTATTCAGCAATATCAGGGTACAAAGTGAATTTGGCAAAAACAATAATAATTCCTTTTAACTCTTATGTTAATCCATTATTGCTGCAAGACTATCCATTCCAATATGCACAATCCTCTTTTAAATACTTGGGGATCATGTATGGATGCACGATGCAAGAAACAGTGAATCGGAATATAAATATATGTATAAAGATTGTGAGTGACTACACTACCAAATGGACTCTGTTATATCTAACTTGGTGGGGTAGGTTGGAAACCATTAAAATGGTAATTGTTCCCAAAGTCAGTTATATCCTAAGTATGATTCCAGTGCTGTTTCCAAAAACTTTCCATAAAAAGTTGAATAAACTATTTTTGGCATTCTTATGGCGAAACAGCGTTCCCAGGATCACAGCGTGGAAAGCACAGTTACTTACCTGTAACAGATGATCTCTGGGAACAGCAGGAATGAGTCTTCACATATGGGGACTCCCAAGCTAAGATGCCTGGAGGAGTCCCAGCATGTTGCGAATCTGAGAGCCAAGCACAGTTACTTACCTGTAACAGGTGATCTCTGGGAACAGCAGGAATAAGTCTTCACATATGGGTACGTCGGTACCGACGGAGCCTGCGCGGGAACGCTCCCCAGCGTCCAATCAGAAAGCTTTTGGGAGCATCCCACAGCACCTGCGTGCTGACTTCCCGCCTTTACAACTGTCTCTCCTCAGTTGAGTTTCATAGCTGAGACAAAGAGAGAGAGAAAGAGGAAAGGAAGATAGACAGAGAGACACAACTCCTAGGGGAGGTGGGTGGGTTGTGAAGACTTATTCCTGCTGTTCCCAGAGATCACATGTTACAGGTAAGTAACTGTGCTATCTCCAGGAACAAGCAGGAATGAGTCTTCACATATGGGGACTCCCTAGCTATAGATGCCAGGGGGAGATCCCATAAAATGCATGTCCGTAGAACAGGACTGCACTTCCCACACATGGAACACTGGCATCCCATGAGGGATGGTGGGTAGGCGTTGAAAAGAGAGGAGCTGTAGGAAAAACAGCTAACCTAAGGACTACAAGAGAGGAGTCCTTGGTATATATGATAATTACTAGTAGAAATATTGAAGAGCAATCACAATATGGATCTTACCTACTGGATTGCAGGAAGTAGAGAGCTTGATGGAGTCTACTGGAGATTCAGTAGAGGAATCCTCAAGGTGACCTCACGGCAGTGAAGGTGAAGGTCCAAATCTGGACTTGGCAGATGACCCAATTGTCAACTGGGGTAGTAAAAGAACGGCAGGTCTTCAGTGGAAAGCTTTATGGGAAAAAGCTGAAACTCTTTTGGCTACAGAGTCATTAACATTTAGGAGTAAAAGAGGAAGACTGACCGATTTGAACAACTAGCCCAGTCCTGGAGGGAAGAATGGGTATGGAAAAAAGCCCGTATTCCCAAGGAGGACAGATGTGTGAAGGGCTGAACCTCAGAACTACTGAAGATCTACACTGTCTTTCCTAGCTGATGAGAGATAGGAAAGATATTGAAGTATGATGCTTCAGGGATAGCGAGACCTAGAGTAAAGTGGAAGCTGTCAGAACCACAGTAGTGGTTGTGTGCATAACACCCCCAACATACTGAGGGACAGTATGAACATATGCAAGCCTACTGTCTGGAACCTCTGAGAAGGTAAAAACCTTTATAGCATAGACAGTTAGGGAGATAGTATGTAAATACATATCTACTTATAAGAAGCATCTGGACAGATAGACATATAGATATATATATAGGGATATATATATATATATATAGGGATATATATATATATATAAGGACATAACCTATGCACACACAGCTTACAGACATATGTATCTATAGAATATATATAGAGATATATACATACATGAATATGTATGTCTGAAGATACATGTCTGCAACTAAGCCCCATAAGAACATTCACATGAGGGATGTGAAGGAGAAAGATTCATCTAATAACAAGAAGATGGAACCCACTTGAGAAGATATATAGAGAATCTATTCCTTCGGGCTAAGAAGGTGCAGGAATGATATCCAATGAAATAACCAGGATGGTTGCGTGAAAAAACAGAGGATAATATCAGTCTGTAAACAGCAAGTCCTGAGTTTTATAGAACTCTGACCTGGTAAATGGACAGAAAACGCATAGGAGGAGATACCAGGATGACCCACTGGAGGGACACAGGGGTATCATGCGTTACTAGTAGAATATGTGCTGTCCATAAAGAAGTAGGATACCATGAGGACAAGCTGTAAGGAAAAAAGAGTATATTCCTGCAGGATTGGAAAACTCTTTGGACATTCACGCAGAAAAGGCTTATATCCTGTATTATAACAGGAGACAACAGGGTGTGGAGAACCCTCACAGTCATGGAAAATGACTGATAAGCCTTTTCCACCATATAGAAAGCATCAGAGACAAAATCCTATGCTCTCTAGCAAGGGCCCATAGTAGAAAGCTTCTATGAAGATTGCAGAGAGCATTATGCAGGAGAATTAGAAGATAAAACTGACTGTAGGTCAGCTGTGCTGCGAAATCCAAGAAAATGGAGATGGCAAGAAAAGAAGAAAATGTGAGAAGCCGGAAGTGATTAGGATTATCTAGGATAGATGAAGCACTATCTTGGAATCACTACTAAGGCTAGACAGAAAGTAGTGGAAGACAGACTGGAAACTTGTGGAAAAGTACCAGTAGTGCAATCACTGGAACTCCTGCATGGACAGCAGCTGAAAGAGACAGCAGAGAGAATCTTCCTGTGTAAAACAGAGAGAACAGACAAAGGGAGAGGAAAAATTCCTGTCCCTGTCTGATGAGCTGTCCGGAGAAAAGAAGGGAATTTATTCAAGGAAAAGACTCTACACTAAAATGAGAGGCTAGAGAAGCTCTGCAGTATGGTACCACTCATTCAGGGGAAACCCTGGATGAGAGGGTAGAGAAACAGGAGCTGAAGGGTGACTTACCATATGGTAAGTCTGCTGAAGGAAAAAACTGTTCATGTTGGGACAGAAAACTATCATGGGATAGTTGCTAACTTCTCTTCTTGGTAGGAAGAAGAGGAGAAATCTGTAACCCATAGCACATGAATATCCTGACAGCTCAGCATATTTAGGAGGAAAAAGATGTTCTGAAGAAAGGAAACCATGTGTAGAGCTTTAAAGAAAAAACAGTGAACAAACTTCTGCTAAGAAGTTAACTGTAGGTTGCAACCTTCAGGAACCTATGGTTGCTGGGTTTGCTCAGTCTGGCCAGAGTTTGGATTCTTCAGACCAGGACGAGGTGTCCCCTGCTTGGGTACATCTGGATGATGGGCAGGAGAAAGCGTAGTTACTCACCTGTAACAGGTGTTCTCCAGGAGCAGCAGGAATCAGTCCTCACATATGGGTGACGTCGGCGCCGACGGAGCTCTCGCGGAGCAATTTTCCCCAGCTTTCAAAGAAAGCCTTTGGGAATTGCAGCGCGCATGCACGGTCCTCTTCCCGCCCAAGGGTGCCATCTTGCTCAGTCAGATGACATAGCTAAAAGACAGCAAAAATTAGCAAAACGAAAGCATATAACTGCAACTCCAAGGGGAGGAGGGAGGGTTGTGAGGACTGATTCCTGCTGCTCCTGGAGAACACCTGTTACAGGTGAGTAACTACACTTTCTCCAGGACCAAGCAGGAAGTCAGTCCTCACATATGGGACTCCCAAGCTTAAGGCTACCAGAGACCCTAAGCACAAAAATGAACTCCCTCGAGGTCAGTAGCACAGAAGGAAGGAACCTTCTCTGAATATGTCTCCAACCGGTAGCCCAACATCCGGGACGGAGGGAAGGAGTTGCCTATACCTCGAAGAGGTTACGGAGGACTGCCTGTCCGAAAGCACTGTCCCTGCGGGACTCCCTCTCCAGGCAGTAATGGGCTGCAAAAGTCTGGCTTGAAGACCAAGTAGCGGCCCGGCAGATGTCTGCCAATGGAACAGAGCGGAGGTAAGCTACCGACGTAGCCTTCGCCCGAACACGATGAGCTGTGACTCTACCTTCCAGCACGAGGCCGGCAGCCTCGTAAGCCCAAGCGATACAGTCCGCAATCCAGATGGACAGAGTACGCTTGGAGACAGGGAGCCCCAACTTGTTGGGGTCATAAGACATGAAGAGCTAAACAGCCTTTCGGTGCTCCCGCGTACGGTCAGGGTAGAAGGTCAACGCCCTTCTACAGTCCAGGGTATGCAGGAACATTTCAGCTCGGCTGGAGTGTGGCCTGGGAAAGTAGGTCGGAAGTACCACCTCCTGGTTGATGTGAAAAGGGGAAACCACTTTGGGAAGAAATTTAGGGTGAGTCCGTAGGACTACCCGGTTCTTGTAGAACCTAGTGTAAGGAGGATCAGAAACCAGGGCCTGCAACTCACTAACGCGTCTAGCCGAAGTGAGGGCCACCAAGAACAAGGTTTTCCAGGAAAGAAAACGTAGCGGACAGGTAGCCATAGGCTCAAAAGGCGGACAGGTAAGCCGCTGCAAAACCACATTAAGATCCCAGTCCGGGGCTGGCGGGCGCAAAGGTGGCTTAAGGAGAAGGAGGCCTCTGAGAAACCGAGCCACCAAAGGGTGGCTGGAAAGAGGTCTACCATCCACCGGCATGTGATGCGCAGAAAGAGCACTGAGGTGGACCTTTACCGAGTTGGACTTTAGTCCAAGGTTGGAGAGAGAGAGCAAGTACTGCAAGACCACTGATGCTGAACAGGAGAAAGGATCTTGAGACTGCTGAGTACACCAGACGGAGAACCGACGCCACTTGAGAGCGTAGGCCTTTCGGGTGGAGGGCCTCCTGGAGGCCAAGACGACCTCCTCCACATCTGGAGGTAGCTGCAGAGGAGCAAGGACTACCCTTTCAGCAGCCAGGCCATCAGATCAAGGGACCGGAGATTGGGGTGTAGGAGAGTCCCCTGATCCTGCGACAGGAGGTCGGGCTGAAATCGCAGTGGAAGAGGAGTGTCTACCGCTAGCTGCATCAGAAGCGGGAACCAAGGTTGTCTCGGCCACCGGGGAGCCACTAGGATCATCGATGCTTTGTCTCTGAGAACCTTGAAGAGCGTCCGAGACACCAGTGGCATGGGAGGAAAGGCATACAAGAGGCCGGTGGACCATGGTATTAGAAAAGCATCCGCCGATACCCGGAGAGGATGCGGCTGTCGAGAGCAGAATCTGGGCAGCTGTCGGTTCAGAGGACTGGCAAACAGATCCATGGTGGGGAGGCCCCACTTGAGAAAGATCCGCTGAACCACCAGCGGATCCAACCTCCACTCGTGTGGCTGGAGGATCCTGCTGAGCTTGTCGGCCAGGTAATTTTCTTGACCTGGGAGATAGACAGTCTTGAGGATGATGCCGTGGTGGACTGCCCAAGAACACAGTTTTTGTGCCTCCTGACAGAGAAGGAAGGAGCCTGTTCCGCCTTGTTTGTTCACGTAGAACATTGCAACCTGATTGTCTGTCTGTATCAGCACCAACTGGTGAGAAACCAGGTGAGAGAATGCTTTGAGCGCTAGGCGGATGGCTCTGAGCTCCAGGAAGTTTATCTGCTGAGCAGACTCCCAAAGAGTCCAGAGGCCTTGAGTACATGTCCCTTGGCAATGTGCTCCCCAACCCAGGAGAGAATCATCGGTCGTCAGGACCTGAGAATGCGTAGGGGGCTGAAAAGTCACTCCTAGTACCAGGTTTGGCAGATGAAGCCACCATTGTAGAGAAGAGACCAGCTGGTCGGAGATCTGTACGGAGTCCGCTAGGCTCCCCGTGGCCTGATGCCATTGATTGCGAAGGCACCACTGAGCAGGACGCATGTTCAGTCGGGCATTGGGGGTCACATGGACCGTGGAAGCCATATGGCCGAGCAGTCGCAGAAAGTGCCTGGCTGAGACCAGCGCATTGCTGTGAAAGTGGCCGGCGAGATCCATGAGCCGCTTGGCCCTGTCCAGAGGGAGGAAGGCCCGCGCCTGAAGTGTGTCCAACCGGGCGCCGATGAACTCGAGATTTTTTTTTTTTTTTTAATTTTATTTTTAAGATGATTTACAATAAATCAAGAAAGCTTAACAATGCACTCTCTTGAAGAAATAGACTGGTAACAGAAAATTAACAAGAGGAAAATACCAAATATATATGCATAGTAAATACCAACATTATCCAGTCAATCTAGTCCACTATAATGAGGGGGAATCCCTGTAGTTATATATATATGCCAAACCAAACCAAACATGAAAGTAAACAGGCAGCACAGCTATTCAAACAATCACTATCTGAGCTACTTATGGAGAGGAGATGGAGTGCTCCAAACACCTAGCATTAATAAAAGCTAGCAGTTGGGAGGGCTCATAAAATACATACGATACATCATGGTATTTCACCAAACATTTACAGGGATGTTTTAGAAAAAAGAGCCCCCCCCAGATGTACCACCCCAGATCTTAACAAAAGAAATTCTTTACGTCTTTTTTGCGTTTCTCTGCATAAATCAGGATAGATACGAACAGCATAGCCCCGAAAGGGAATTTTCCTTTTACGAAAGAAAAGCTTCAATAGCCACTCCCTATCCGAAAGCTGAGCAAAAGTAACTAAGAGGGTTGATGACTCCATAGATTCCCGTGACTCTTCCAACAAGTTAGTAACAATTAAAGTATCCCCTTGTACCAACCCTCCTTCTGTGGGGCTACTAGAGGCAACACGCTGCACTTTGGGCACATAATATACTTTAACTAGAGGAGGCATTAACTCCGAAGAAACCCCCAAAACCTCTAGTAAATATTCTTTAAACATCTCTTTTGCCCCAATAGAAGGGGATATTGGAAAGTTTACAATTCGCAAGTTATTCATACGTGACATTTTCTAACTGTTCTAATCTCATAAGAACAGACAATGAATTCTTTTTATATACATCAGAATGTTCTTCCAAACCAATAAGTCTATTTCGTAGCTCTTCTTCCCCCAAAGAAAGATCCGAAACTTTTTTCTCCAAGACAGTCACAGCATCAACGGTAGTTTTTACCTTTGTGGTTAATGAAGTTACATGTGGAAATAAAGCTTCTCCCAGCGAGGCAATAGCTGTCCAAATGGATTCCAACGTAAAGTTAGCCGGACGTTGCAAAGAAAACACAGCATCCATATTCAAAACAGGGCTCTCCACTTCCAAATGTGTTTGAAGAACGACCCGCGAGGCAGGAGAACCAACCTGCATCGCGCTCACATCTCCCTTAGGGGCCAAGGTAGTTGAACTACACGGGAGCTTGTTCTTTGCTCCACTCTCCAGCACCTCCAACACATCTCTTTCTGGCCCACCCGAGGCACCTCCAACCCCCGACATAGCAGGAGGAGGAATCTCCAGAAAGCCTTCTGGCAATGCGTGGGTGCGGGAGACCTTGGACACCGGACTCAGCAGTGGGGAGAGAGATAACGCCGAAGCGGTTGCCGAGCTATCCTGCTCCGACAAAACTGCTAGCCGGCACTCACCACCGTCAACGTCTGAACCCCGAGCAGCACGCAGTAGGTAAACGTCCAAGGGAGAACTCGAGATTTTGAGAGGGGAGCAAAGTGGACTTTGCGAAGTTTATGACAAAACCCAAGTGCTGGAGCAGAGCCACCGTGCGATGAGTGGCTTGAGTGGCTTCGTGGGAAGACTGGGCTCTGATGAGCCAGTCGTCCAGGTATGGGAACACAAACAGACCTTGAAGTCTGAAATAAGCCGCCACCACTGCGAGGCATTTGGTGAACACCCTGGGTGCGGAGGATAGGCCAAAGGGCAGCACTCTGTACTGGTAATGATTTCCTCCCACAACAAATCTGAGATATTGTCTGTGGTCCGGATGAATGAGGATATGAGTATATGCATCTTTCAGATCCAAGGAGCATAGCCAGTCTCCCTGCTGGAGGTAGGGCAGCAGGATTCCAAGGGTAAGCATCTTGAACTTTTCCTTCGCAAGGAACTTGTTGAGGTTTCGCAAGTCCAGGATGGGTCTGAGGCCTCCTGTCCTTTTTGGAATCAGGAAGTACCTGGAGTAAAATCCCTGGCCCTTCAGGTGGTAGGGCACTGGTTCCACGGCTTGTTCCTGAAGGAGACTTGCTAACTCCTGAAGTAGTAGTAAGTCCCTGTGCAAAGGTAGTCGGGGAGGCTCCCCTGGAAAGTAGGAGGGAGGTACCTGGTGAAAGTGAAGAAGATAACCCTTTCGAACTATGTGAAGTACCCAGGTATCTGTGGTGATGTTGGACCACCTTTGGGCAAAGTGGACCAACCGGCCTCCTGTGCTGAGAGAAACCAGCTGAGGGGGAGACGCTATGCTGAGGAAGTCAAAAACCCCCACCCTGCTGAGCAGGGGCCGGTGGTGCAGGCTTGGGGGCTTGCTGCCTACGGGACCCATTACCCCGTCCCTTGGCCTGCTTTCCCTGTGGGGGAGCCGCTGAGGCCTGATAGTGAGGGTAGTATTTATAGGCAGCACCTTTCCTCGGGTAAAAGGGCTTTTTCACCGAGGCCTTCTTCTTTTGAGAAGGGGCAGAGGTCTTCCTCGAGAGACGAGTCCTGGTGAGAGTCTCTGTCTCGATTTGTGCAGCCTTCTCATCCATGGGCTTGCCAAAGAGGTTATCACCTCAGCAGGGGACATCGACCAACTTGTCCTGTACCCAGGGCTCGAGGTCGGACATCTGAAGCCAAGCCTGGCGGCGTCCACCGATGCCGGCCGCAGCTACTCGAGCTGACGCCTCAAAACCATCGTAGGCTGCTCAAGAGATAAACTTGGAGCACTCTCGAATACCAGTAGACAGGGACTGGAACCTCTGCAAAGGTTCGTCGGAGAGACCAGCAGAGAACCCGGCTATTTCCTTAGCCAGGTCTCGGAGATACATGCCCATGTAGAGCTGGTATGTCTGGACTCGACAAGCAAGCATAGAGCCCTGGAAGCACTTCCTACCGAGGGCATCCAGGCTGCGGGCTTCCCTACCAGGGGGCACCGAGGAGTGCATTTTTTGACTCTTTAGTCTATGCATGGCCGATTCCACCACCATGGAATGGTGCGGTAGTTGCGCCTTTTGGAAGCCAGGGCTCTTGTGGACTCGATAAATGGAATCGACCCGCTTGCTTAACACCGGCGACGACGCCGGGCTCTCCCACATGCGGAAGAGAAGTCGTTCCAGCATCGGAGGAACCGGTACAATAAAGGCCTCCTTCGGGGGAGAGTCATATTGGAGGGCATCGAGTTCTTCGACTCGAGGCTCCTCCTCGGGATCCGCAGGGAAGGCCAAGACCTTGGCCATATCCCTCACGAAGTCCGAGAACCGGGTATCCTCCAGGGGGGACCGTCTCTGAGGTTCGGACTCGGGGGAGTCCGAAGGGACACACCGAGTCCAAAAGGAACCAGGTGACTCTTCGTCCTCAGATTCCCAGGCCGACTCCTCGGAGGAGTCGATCGGCTCCGGTCGGGCGGGCACTGATGCTATCCGCTCCGACGCCGAGGGAGTCGGCGTCGACGACCTCGGTCCCGAACGGGAGGCCGAAGGAGACCTCGACCGAGGATCGACTCGAGCCCTCATGGACTTGAGGATCGGCTCGGTCTCCGGGGTCGATTTGGAGGTCGACGTCCCAGCGGTCAGGGCAGAAGCACCGGCGAGACCAGCGATCAATACCCGCTGCTGGTCCAAGAAGGCAGTCAGACTGCTCTCCAAGGCCGTCAACCTGAGTCCGAGCTCAGGAGACCCAGCAGCCCCCGACTCGGGCCCCGACGGTGTCGGGCCCGACGTCGGGTCCGACGTCGGGTCCTTCGGAGGCGAGTCAACGAGGACAACAGTACTCACGTGAGCGGGCAAGTCCACCTCGAGTCGAGGATGTTTTGATGGCCTCTCCGTCTCCGAGGACCCGGGATGGGAATCGGGGCTATGCGACCTGGCCCTCGAGGAACCAGGAGCGTCCACCGATCCCGCCCTCGCGGGTTTCTTCTTCCGATGATGTTCCCAGGTAGGAGACCCCCTTTCAGAGGAACTCCGACGATGCTCAGGACCAGAGTTCCGAGACGTCGAAGCCTCTGACGAGGTCCGAGCCCGGCCGGAGTCAGAGAAGATACGCTCCCGCTGGTGCTGCCGACTCCTCAACGCTTTTGAGGACATTTTGCCGCATGGCCCACAGATCATGGAGTCATGATCTGGGCAGAGGCAGCGGAGGCAGAAGTCATGAGTGTCTGTAAGAGACATGAGTTTCTTACAGAGGTCACACTTTTTAAAGCCGCTGGCAGCCATCGGGGGAAAAAGGGCCCCTGCGAGGTCGAATGATCGGGCTGTCAGGGAAAAGGGAAAAAGGCGCGAAATCTGTCACGAAGGACAAAAAACCGAAAAATAAGGGACGGACTCGCAACCGGCGTCGCGAGTCCGGGCGGGAAAAGAACCGGCGTCGAACCAAAGAAAAAAGAGAAAAATAGAGAAAAAAATCAACTTTTCTGCGGGGATTCACAGGCAACGTCTGTAGGGCTCCGCGGAAAAAAGAAGACTGAGCAAGATGGCACCCTTGGGCGGGAAGAGGACCGCGCATGCGCGCTGCAATTCCCAAAGGCTTTCTTTGAAAGCTGGGGAAAATTGCTCCGCGAGGGCTCCGTCGGCGCCGACGTCACCCATATGTGAGGACTGACTTCCTGCTTGGTCCTGGAGAAGAGTGAAACCTTCTTTTCTTAGGGAAAGAAGGTTTGGAAGGACATTTCCTACCTCCTGGGGAAGAAGGCTTAGGATGGTTCCCAGAACCAGGGAAGTCAGTGGAGCAATGAGCAACCTGACGTAAAGCCTCCCGATTGAAGAGATTTTCCCCAGTACAAGGAGAATTACCCAGTGTGTGCTGTGCCCATCTGCTCAAGTCTGAAGCCTGGAGCCAGGCCCTACGTCGTGCTCCTATGGCTATAGCAGAGGTTCTGCTAACAGACTCAAAAGAGTCTAGAGAAGCACGAGAAAGAAACCAAGAGAGATTCTGGCTATGACTAAGAAGTAAGGAATAGTCTGCAGCCTTGGGCTCTGATAGAAAAGGAGTCAAAAGAGATAATTTCTTTGTGACCTCCTGGAGAGATAGACTCATATAGAAAATATAAGAGATAATCCTCGTTGCCAGCATAGATGTTTGGAAGGGTTGACGTCCAAAAGCATCAAGTGCTCTAGATGCACGACCTGGCGTATAAGAAGAATGCTTTTTCTTGCTTTTCACCTTCTTCATTACTGATTCCACTACAATGGAATGATGGGAAAGTTGAGTCTTTCGAAACCATGGAGAGGGGGGCAACTGATACAGAACATCAGTTGCTGTAGAAGGTGAGGAAACCCTTAAAGGTGTTTCCCATATTCTCAGAAGATCCTGCAAAGAATGATGTAAAGGAAGCATTATATTTTCCTTTTCTGCAGGAGAGCCTCGAGTAGGATCATAGCCAGGGATAGGAATAGCAAGGAATGTTGCCATGTCAAGGAGAAATTTCTGAAAAGAAGGATCTCCAATGGGAACCATCCCTGGATAGGCTAAAGCTGAAGCAGCAGCCTGGGCACCAGAGGATGTACTGGTCTGGTGCGGAAAAAGAGCCCCACTAGATGGATAATGGTACTGGCAGTCACGATTTGAGACAGTCAGTATTGCATCGTCCATGCCAGGTATCGACTCCAAACTAGGCATAGAAAGGAGCGATGGAGAAAAAAGCATGGAAGTGGCTGGTCCCGATGTAACTGCAGGAACAGACATCGATACCGACACCGGTAGCTGTGCCGGAATCGGAGGCGATAACGCCATCGAAGCAGTCATCGGAGGCTGTTCAAGCGGTACCGAGGCAACCAGAACCCCTTGGTGAACATCCTCGGTACTGCATATCCGGAATCGATAAGGGTTGGTTCCGAGACGCATCGGTACCCAGTCTTCTAGACTAGATATCGATTCCAGACTCGGCATCGAAGGGAGCGAGTCTATCGATGCATGTCTAGAGGGTACCGACGTCGGTGGTGGTATCGGCGATGCTGTCGATACGGGAAAGTCAATCTGGGACATAGCGATCGGTCCCGAAGGTACCGAGGACACCAGATGATGATCCCTGGTGAAGAGTGGATCACTCAACACCGGTG
Organism: Ichthyophis bannanicus; assembly: GCA_033557465.1. Taxonomy (NCBI): domain Eukaryota; kingdom Metazoa; phylum Chordata; class Amphibia; order Gymnophiona; family Ichthyophiidae; genus Ichthyophis; species Ichthyophis bannanicus. The sequence goes on from CM066031.1 coordinate 1,283,748,854, forward strand.
CCGATGCCGGGGTATCGGTACCGCTTGACGCGGATGCCACCACCGAGCATGGCTCAGGTATGTCCTGTGGGGGGTGAGCCCCAGGAACAACCTGAAACCCCTGAAATGCTTTGGAGACCGAAGACTCCCGCCGGGGTTTTGAAGCCAATAGGGTTTGAGGGCAAGGCCGGAGCCATCATCATGCTTGGCATGAGACTTACCACTCAAGGATTGGCTAGTCTTAACAGACTGTTTGTGAGTTACCTGATCCTGTAGAGAAGAAATGGTCGGTGCCCTGACACTGGAAGGGCACTCGGTATTGAGGGAAACTCGAAATGGAAAATGTCTTCTCATAAAATTGTAGCCTAATGGCTCCGGAGGGAAAGGGTCAGGACCCAAACAGGTTAGACACCAGTTATTGGAGTCTAAAAAGAAAACTGTATTTCCACAGTTAAGGCACTTCTTAGGAGAAGGCGGCTCCATGATGGAGAGGCCTTACAGGCCCAAAAATTTAAGACAGAAACTGAGGGAAAAACTCCCTGAGTTTAAGAAAAAGAAAAGAAAAAACCCACCGGCGGTACCGGTGGAGGCGGGAAAAGCAGCCGCGACCACAAGAAAACAAAGAATTAAAAAAGAAATGTTCTGCAGTGACAGGAGTATATCCTGCCGGCTCCGCGGAAAAACGAAAACTGAGGAGAGACAGTTGGAAAGGCGGGAAGACAGCACGCAGGCGCTGTGGGATGCTCCCAAAAGCTTTCTGATTGGACGCTGGGGAGCGTTCCCGCGCAGGCTCCATCGGTACCGACGTACCCATATGTGAAGACTCATTCCTGCTTGTTCCTGGAGATTGCTATTTTACCGAAACCCCAGGCATCCTAGGGATGGAGGGTAGGAGTTGAACTAAAAAGAAGTGCTGTGGAACAGCTGGACCAAACAGGATGCCTAGATAGGAGTCTCTGTGCAGGTGATATTTAGTGGTAATATTGAAGAGCAATAAACCAATATGGACCTCACCTGGTGGAATTGTAAAAGAGTACATGGAGGTTCATATGGATTTGTGAATAAGAACCAACAGAATATCCCCAGGGAGTACCTCAATTTAAGGAGAGATAAAACTGTGCAAAGAACAGGCTGAGGTTAGAACCCTTAGGGTGAGAAGAAACAATCCCAGTGGAACTGGGGTAGTTCAATGAGGTAGGACTTAGCGGAAAATGCATAAGTCTCTATTAAATAAAACTGAAGCTCTTTTGACTTTAGAGACATAGTTCTTGTAGGAGAAAGGAGCTTCGGTGATTCCTATATCCGATAACAAAGAAGGATAGGAGTAATGAGGCATTGCAGCCTCACATTTTCTGAAGATTCCAAAAAAGTCCCTCCTAATTGAAAAGAAAAATATATGGAGGGCTTCAGGTGTACCTAAACTGAAGGTCATGGTACAAAAAACTCCTCAACTACCACAGGAAGTGGTTGATTATGGAGAACACTAAGTATGCTGGGACAGCATGGAAAGGGATAGAGAGTATCTGTCGGGTCCGTAGGGGTATATATATATATGTATAAGAATATATATATCTAGGCAGACAGACAGAAAGAGTATATAGACATATAGCAACCCACTATCATATTTATAGATAGGTAAATGCAGATATATACCCCATATATGTGTGTATATATATATATATATATATATATATATATATATATATATATATATATATATATATATATAGGCACAGATATGCAGATGTCCATATACATGTAAACATATATATATATGTGTGTATACATACCCATGTCTGCACATAGGGTATGTGGAGAGAGAAAGATTTATCTAGCACCAAGGAGGGAGGTGCCTGCTTGAGAAGATATTAAAAGAATCCCTATTTCCTGGTTATGGGTAGGAAGCCAAGGGAGTTCTTTCACTGGCAAGAGAAGTCTAGAGTCTTCTAAGAACTCTAGCCCCTGAATAACCAGGAATGGAGACCTACCTAGATAATGCAGATGAGGTTTTCAATCTGCAGACAGTAAGTCTGAATCCTTCCGTAACTCCAGCAGGTAGCTGGAGAAAAAGATGCAATGAAATAAAAATACCACAGTTACCCTTGATGAGGGCAAAAAGGGTATAGTGCATTTCTGTGCTCAACATGGATCATGCCATGAAGAACTGAGGATGGAAGGAGAAACCCAGACAGAGATGGTCTATACTGAAAGAAAAAACATCTCTGGTGAAGGGGTCCCCTGGAGATGTGAAGCAAACCAGGGAATTGAATAATTCTTTAGGTCTTCCCTTAATTAAAGGCCAGTGACCTTTATTTAAGAAGCCTTTAATGGAAATGGTAAGGGCAGGGAGAACCCAGTAGGTCTGACTAGGTAAAGCCCTTCCTAACCATCTGATAATATGTGCTCTCTAACAAGGCCCCATAGTGTAGAGCTGCTCCGTAGAGACGCAGAGAGCATGTTGCAGGTTAATCAGAAGAAAAACTGGCATTTAAGAGCCAGTAGATATGATGGACTATTCCGCCAAGCCCAAGGATTGGGGAAGGCTAAGGATAGAAGGCAAGGTGATGTGCCTGCAAAAATAGCCAGAAAAGGTTATTAAACCATCTGGGACCTAGTGGTAAGACCAGAAACAATTGAAATTGGAGGACAAGCTCTGGCTGCTTGGTCAGCAAGTCAGTGGTCTAACCAGTAAAAGCCCCTGCAATTCTAACTACTGATAGGGCAGCAGTAGACATCTTAGGTCCCAAGATTGGGAAAGAAATACAGACCTAAGAAGGAGTGGTGAGACTCCGCTATTGTCTGAGAAGCTGCCAGGAAAAATAAGAATGCAGGGGGAGACAACTCTGAAAGAAAACTTAGGGGTTTAAGGAAAAACCCTCAATAAGTGGTATCACTCCTACAGACCAAATGTCTTAGTAAGAGTGGCAGAGTTGAAAAGAAGACTTACTGTGGAGTAAATCTTTGATAAGTAGTATGAGAGATGCTGATACAGGAGAAAAGTCAAGGGTAAAGGCATGGCAACCTTATTGACAACTGTTACTCCTTTGTGTAGTTCAAAGGACAAGGAGTAACTGTACTACTACCTGTAAAGCATAAACATTTTAAGAAGCTCATTGAGCTAATAGTCAGGATGTCTCTTTGAGAGGGACATATGTAAATTTAAGAATGGAACCGATGTAGATGCTTGTAGAAGTAAGAAGCAAACTACAGGATCCACACCTCAAAGAGGAAAAAGGATTCAGGGAAGAGTTTATCAGCAACCCTGCTGCTGCTGGGTTTGCTGAACCCGTTGAGGTTGTGGTTTCCTGAGCCTGGCTGGTTGATTCCCCTGCCTAGAAGCCTCTGTATGATGGGTAGAAGATGGATAAAACCTTCCCCCATTAAGGGAACAAAGCTTAGTAGTAGATTTTCTAGAAACTGGGATAGAGGAAGGCAAAGACAAACCTTGTAAAGCAATAGTGTCAGTGGTTAACTGAGCAGCCTGGAGTAAAGTCTCTTTATTAAAGAGATTTTCTCCAGTGCAAGGAGCATTTCCCAGTTTATCTTGTACAGATTTGTCCAAGTCTGAAGCTTGGAGCCAGGCTCTACGTCGTGCCCCTATGGCTATAGCAGAAGTTTTGCTAACAGACTCGAAAGAGTCTAGGGAAGCACGAGTAAGGAACTTAGAAATATTTTGAGCATGATTGACTAGCATAGAAAAATCTGCTCTTTTAGGCTCTTGGAGGAAAGGGGTCAAAAGTAATAAATCTTTTGTGACCTCCTCAAGAGATAATCCAATATAAAAAATATATGAAAGGATTCTTGCTGAAAACATGGATGCCTGGAAAGTTTGACGTCCAAAGGCATCTAAAGTCCTAGCCTCACGACCTGGCGGATAAGAAGAGTGCTTGTTAGTACTCTTAACACGCCTCATTGCTGATTCTACAACCAGAGAATGATGAGGGAGCTGAGGCTTTTGAAACCCTGGAGAAGGAGGCACCTTGTATAGAAGATCAGTTGCCCTAGAAGGTGGGGATACCGTTAAAGGAGTTTCCCACGTTCTAAATAGGAGATCCTGCAAGGTCTGATGCAAAGGAAGCATAATGACTTTCTTTGGATTGCAGGGGATCTGTATAGGTTGTGGAGCCCCTGGTGCAGGGTCTTGACCAGGTGTAGAAATGGCAAGTAACTTAGCCATATCAAGCAGAAAAGCTTGAAAAGAAATCTCCCCAGAGGGGAGTCCTCGAGGAAGAGAAGGAAGAACTAGATCTGTTGAAGAACTAGTTCTTGCACCCACCCTCTCATTCAGATGCTGTAGAATAGAAGATCTGGAGGGGTGGAGCATCGAATTATCTTTGAAAGATAGTTGTTGGTACCGCTGAAAACCGGTACCACAACTCGTCGGTAGTATGTCGTCCATGCTAGGGATCGATTCCAAACTCGGTATGGAAGGAGGCGAGCTGGCTGAAAGGAGCATGGGAGGTACCGACACCGATGTTGATGTCAATCTTGGTACCGGGATCGGTACCGTCGGTGACACTGATATATGAAGAACAGTCTATCGGTACCGTGGAAACCAAATGTGGCAGACCCTGATCATCGGTGAAATGTCTACGGTACCGTCTGAAGTCGGTACCCAGTCATCCAGACTAAAGATCGATTCTAGACTCGGCATTGAAAGAAGCGAGTCTATCGATGCATGTCTGGAGGGTACCGGCGTGGATACCAGCATCGGTACCGGGACCGATGTGGAAAGATCGGTCGGCAGCGGCTCTAGCAGCATCGAGGATACCGAGAGCGCTCGACTGCGATCATCGGTGTGGAATGTTTCATCCAGCACTATTGCCGATGCCGGGGTACCGGCACCGCTCAAAGCGGATACCACCACAGGGCATGGCTCAGGCATGTTCACCGAGGTAAAAACCCCGGGAACAGCCTGAAACCCCGTTAGTGCTTTGGAGACAGAAGCCTCCCGCCGGGATTTTAAAGCCAAAATGTCCTTGGGGGCAAGCCCAAAGGCATCTCTATGAAGTACATGAGATCTACCACCCGAGGACTGGCTAGTCTTTACAGACTTTTGTTTGGTTACCTGATCCTGCGAAAAAGAAGATGGAGCTGGTACCCTCAGGACTGAGGGGAACGGCGTATCGAGTTGAGCTCGATGCTGAAAACGTCTTGGAGAAATAGTCCAGCGGATTGTGTTCAGGTCCCAAACATGGAAGGCACCAGTTATGGGTGTCCAAAAGTAATTTGGTAGTGCCAGAGTTAAAACACTCTAGTGCCTAAAATTTCCATGAGGGAAAAAGGAGAGGCCTAGCAGGCCGAAGCCTGTCAGGCACTAAATAGGAAAAAATTTCCTAAGAAGAAAATATTTGTAAAAGAAGAAAACACCGGCGGTACCGGTGCGTCGAGGGAAGGTAGATGCGACCACATGAAAAAACAAAAAAGAAGAAAGAATTTTCTGCGGTGACAGGACGACGTCCTGCTGGCTCCGCGGAAAAACGAAAACTGAGGAGAGGCAGTTGGGAAAGGCGGGAAGGCAGCAGGCGTACTGGGATGCTTCCAAAAGCGTTCTGATTGGATGCTGGGGAGCGTTCCAGAGCAGACTCCGTCGGTACCGACGTACCCATATGTGAAGACTCATTCCTGCTTGTTCCTGGAGATACTGAGATTACCCAAAGAGAGAGGCAGGGTTCACTTTCCAGATTTCTACTGGATTCATATAGCCTTGTTACTTAAGCAAGGAGTCCAATGGACCATTGAAGGGGACCTAGATGATAGTCCCATGTGGTTTCGAGTTGAACAGGCTATGAGTGCCCCTCTCCAAATGAATATGCTTATCGGGACGACTAAGAATCCGAAAAGACCGTGCAATGAGATCATTTTGGTGACACAGCAAGCCTGTCGGGTAATAAAACCATGCATTGAGGGTCCTGAAGATCACACACTAGCTATACCCATATGGTTGAACCCGCAGTTCCTAATTGGTGGGCAACCTGTGATATGAAAGAAATGGCTGAAGTGTGGTATTAGAACACTTGGACAGCTGATATATAACAACAAATATAAATCCTTTGAAACATTGAAGCAAGAATTTGGATTACCTAATGATGCCTGTTTCAGTGGTGCCTGCTTAGATACTGTTTAAGTAAGGCAGGAGTGTCTCCATTACAGCTACGACCCAGTTGGCCTCTCTTGCAGAGATTCCAAGAAATGCATAGTGGTACACACTTAATATCCAAATTCCTCACATTGCTGCATTTGGGTACAAGGAGACATTGCACAGGAACTCAGCTAATATGGACGGCGGAGGCTGGAGAACCTGAATACCCCAAGATGTGAGACACCTTCTGGGGATCCCAAATAAGAATCACTAGAACTCTCTCACACAGTTGCTGTTCTTTATGGCCCATCGGGCTTATATAACTCCCTTGAAAATGGCAAATCACAGCTAGGAAACCGGTGCTGGTCTTGTATGAGGGATATTGGTACGCTGTCGCATATGATATATCATTGTGCAAATTTGCAAATATACTGGAAGCTAGTCTCATCTCCTGGGTATACAAGTACCTATTACGTATCAAATTATAGTATATAAATCCAGGGTGGAAATACCTATGCTGAGAAAGCAAGATCCCCAACTACTAGACCTCATGCTAAGCTTAGCAGTAAAAGCAATTTTAGCTCATTGGAAGAACTTGGAACACGTAAATGTTGAGTACTGGTGGAATTTGCTCTGTTTGCATCGATCATATGAAGAAGCTTATGTAATGCAAAACCCTAGTGCTAGTAATCTGCTAAAAAAAATGGAATACCCTTAATAAATACATGAAATTTTCATAATCAAATACATGCACAATAAGGTGACTTAGTAGAGTGGCTCTCAGTGAAAGTACAGATGGATGATAGATGTAGAATTCCTATGAAGTAGTGGACAATAGGCATACCAATAGATTGCAGGAATTTAGATTATAGCAGCGAGACGGGACGTTGGATCGGCTTTGGCCATCTATGTTCTGTTGAGTTTAGGATTTAGCCTGTTATATGTTTGTTTGATGTATAATTAAATGTATATGCAACAAAACTTAATAAAAAGAAATAAAACCACTGATTGGGTTTGACATGGTTGGGAAGACGGCTCCCTCCAAGTCAAAGGACCTCAATGTCTTCACCAATCAGGGAGGCACAAGATAAAACCTGTGCACTGAAAAAGAACCCCCCCCCCCAAAAAAGAAAAACCACGGCGCTGAGGCACCAACGTCCCTCAGGATTGTCCAAGGCAGGTAGGGCGATGCAAATCGAGATGGTACTGGAATGGCAAAAAAACGATGGTAAAAAAATCAAGTTATCTCTGGTATTCAGACAAACGTCTGAAAGGCTCCATGGAAAAAAAGACGACTGAGGTAAGATGGCTCCCTTCAAGCAGGAAGACAAGCACGCATTCTTGGAGTACCTTCCAAAAGCTTCCTTTGGAAGCTGGAAAGTGTTCCCGCGTGGGCTCCATCAGTGATGTCTCCCATATGTGAGGACTGACTTCCTGTCATGTATTAGTTAGGAAAGACAGCACAGATAAAAAAGGGGGGGGGGAGGCGGGGTAAGTAGAGAGGGGAGTGGGGTTAGGGAACTAGGGAAGGCAGGTCAAAGGCTAGCTGGAAGAGGTGAGCTGCTTTTTCTAAATGTTCCCATATGCTTCTTGAATGTGCTCAACAGAGTCTTTGTATAATTTTCTTCAGAATATTTCTGTTTTTGTTTTGGTTGGTGGTGTTTTTACCATATTAATGCTCTTTTCTCATTTCCCTGTAGAACTAATTTGGCTTCTCTCTAAATGGTTAACTCAAAACACAAAACAGGGGAGGCCTCTCCAACCTTGCTAGTACGTAATGCAGGCGTAGTCTGAAGGGCTGCTTCTTCCTGTTCTGGACATCTCTTAGGCTTCCCAGTTCAGTGTTTTTATACTTCCTGGTAGGACCCTGCCCTCCTGGTTAAGTTCTCTTGCTCTGGCTTTGTCAAAGTGGCTGATGGTTAATGTATTTGAGGATGACTGGGGTTCTCTTATACAATCCTTCCCCCTCTCGGCTCAATGTTCCCTAATTAAGTGCCTACCTATACTTGGACAACCTCCCAGGAAATGTAATCTGCATTTTGGGTGTCTTTTCCTTCCTGGTGTTGTGCCTAACATTGAAAGGGCTTTTGTTTATTTCTACCTGGTCAGTCATTTGAGGGGTTGATGGTCTGTAAATTAAGGTGAACTGGTCATATTTTTAATCTATCACTTTCTACTGCAACTGTTCTTGTGGTAAACAAACATGCTGTGGTTACACCACTCCTCAAAATATTTTCACTAGACCCTATCTATCCTTCTAGTTATCAGCCTCTCTCTCTCCTCCCCTTTGCTTCAAAACTACTTGAATGAGAGGTTCACTGTAGCTATCTTGACTTTTCCTTCTGAAGCCCTTCTGGATCCACTGCAATCTGGCTTTCATCCTTTACACTCTACAGAAACTCTTGCGAAAGTCTCCAATGACTTCTTCCTCAGAAAATCTAAGGGCCTTTACTAGATCCTCATAGTACTTGACCTTTCTGCTGCTTCTGACAATTTTTTTTTTATTTATAACATTTTAAATCAAAATTACAAGAAGTTCTCTGAACCATCTTGAAAGAAACAGAATAGATACAAATTAGTAAATATTAATGACAGCAAAAAATACAAGTAGCAATACAGAAAACTGCAACAATGTAACCATTCACCCTAGCCCGCAAATAAGGGGGAAAGTGACATAAACTGATTAATTATAAACCATAGAGGAACCAGAAAATAATGGCAGTCATTTTAAACCCAGCTATACATTTAGCGAGCTAAGGGGAGGCCCCAATAGAAGATTCTAACCGCCGTGCAGAAATAAAAGCTGCAAGCTGGGGAGGATCATAAAACACATATGAAACTGAACGATATTTCACTAAGCACTTACAGGGATGTTTAAAAAAAAAAAAACCTCCCACCTGCAGAACCCCTAATCGTAATAAAAGAAACTCTCGATGCCGCCTCTGAGTATCTCTTGATAAATCCGGATATATCCGGACCATCAAGCCTTTAAAGGGAAGCCTCCTCTTCCGAAAGAAAAGCCTCAGTAACCATTCTTTATCTGAAAGTAGTGCAAAAGTAATTAACAACGTAGCGGAAATGGGAGACTCAGAAGACTGCTCTAAAATCTCAGTGACATTCAAAACATTCCCCTGATCTATACCAACCCAACATTAGACACACCAGGAGAAAGTTTCCCCTTGGGTAATAGATCTTAACCAGGGGTGGTATTAATTCCAAAGCAACCCCCAAAACCTCTGTCAAGTATTGTTGAAACATATCTCGTGGGGACACCGTTGATAGTCTAGGAAAGTTAATTAACCTTAAATTGTTAGACCTAGAAAAATTATCTAAATGTTCTAACTTCACTTGAACAGCAGAATAGTTCTTTCTCAGAATTTCCGCCTGATCTTCAAGAGCTTCAGCTTTCCTCCGATTCTCTGCAGACTCCAATTGTAGAACCTCCACTTTCCGCTCCAAATTCTCAACAGACACCACCGAAGCATTTACCATCTCAGTCAAAGAGGTGACCTTCGGAACTAACGCTTCTCCCAGAGAGAAAATAGCTTGCCATATCGATTCCAAAGTGAAACTAGACGGACGTTTCAATGAGAATACAAAGCCAGTTTCTACAGACTTTACAGCTTCCATTTTTGCCGGCGCTTCTCCTCGGCGTTCTTCAGGAACAGACAGCCCTGAAAACTCCTCCCCCGTCAGCGTCTGAGTTGGAGGTGAACCATGCTGACCAATGGCTATACCTCTATCATCCTGCATTCCTGCTGCTTCTGACCCTCGCGAGCCACCAACCAAACTCTCCGAAGGAGGGGAATCGAGCTCCAAAAAGCCAGCAAGTAGGGGTTGACTCCATTGCATCTTAGGCGCTGGGCTCAAAGGGGACAGAGATGAAGTCGAAGCAGCCGCCGAGTCACCCGACTCCTGCACGGCTGCAGCTCGAACAACTTCCCCTTCCATCACTGGGTCCCGAGTCTCGCGTTGAACAAAAGCATCAAGTGGACCCGAAGAAACAGGCGTTGAGGCAGAGGGGGGCATAGAGGGCAAACCTCCCCCTCTCCCCTTACGTTTCCTTCCCATAAGGAAAACGCTGTCACTCGGTGCAAGCGGCTGCCACCATCTTGAATAAGCACCTCCCCCCCACAACTTCTGACAATGTTGATCACCAACTTTTCCTCAATATCCTGTCTTTGCATGGATTTATAGGCTCTGTTCTGCTCTGGTTTTATTCTTATCACTCCCATTACACTTTTAGTCCATATTCTGGTGGATCCTCCTCTACTGCCACCCAGCTTTCAGTTGGTGTACCTCAGGGTTCTGTCTTTGGACCTCTCCTTTTCTCTCTCTACATTCAGTCCTTTGGTGCACTTATTTCCTTCCATGGTTTTCAGTATCATCTTTATGCTGACAAGACTGAGATCTACTTCTCTGCACCTGAAATCTCTCCAGGAATCCATGCCCGGATCTCTGCCTGCTTATTCGACATTGCTGCCTGGATGGCTCACCACCATCTGAAATTGAACGTGGCAAACACTGAGCTCCTTACCTTTCCTCCTAAACCCACCTCCCCTCTTCTCCGTTTCTGTGGATAACACTATACTCCTCCCTGTTTCCTCAGCTTGTAACCATGGGTTCATCGTCTTGAACTCTATTCTACTCTCTCTCTGCACACAAGCAACACTTCACTGAAACCTATCGCTTCTTTCTCTATAACATCAGCAAAATTTAGCAGCGGAACAACATCAAGTCAGTGGACTGGCCTGCCCAGTCTCCAGATCTGAATCCACACAAGAACCTGTGGCACACGGTGGCCTTGGAAATATCCAAGAGGCATCCGACATCAAAGCGTGAGCTGATTGAGTCACTCATTGCAGCTTGGAACCGCGTTGTCACCAACGATTACCTTGTCAGACTGGTTCATTCAATACCGACAAGGTGCAGTCAGGTGATCAAGAACAAAGGGTGGCCCATCAAATACTGAGCCATCACTGACATATAAAAACTGCCTTTTTCAAGGCCACATACATTAATTTGAAGGAAAACTGGCGTGTGTCCATAATATTTTAAAGCATACTTACAATAATATATCATTGGCCAACGATGTACATTATGCGATTTTCACAGAAAATCTATCAACAGGACAACTATGGGGAACAAACTCAGAAAATAAAGGCCAAACCAATACTAAAAGTTGGCCCTAATAGCCAAATCTATCACTTATCATGAGATACACAGAAAAAGCCACTGGGAGGAAAAAGAAATTAAGATATAAGGTCACGAAGTTGAAAAAAACTGTCAAATTTACAAGTGATTCCAGACTTTTGCACATCACTGTATGTAAAAGGACAATGCCCTCTTACAGTCCAGGGTATGCAAGAATGTTTCAGCCCGGCTTAAATGTGCCCTGGGAAAGAATGTCGGAAGAACCACCTCCTGGTTAAGGTGGAAGGAGGAGACAACTTTTGGAAGGAACTTTGGATGAATCCGTAGGACCACCCTGTTCCTATAGAACTGTGTGTACGGTCTATCAGAAACCAGAGCTTGTAGTTCACTCACACGTCTGGCCGAGGTAAGAGCTACCAGGAAGAGCGCCTTCCAAGAAAAGAAGCGCAAATAGCAAGTAGCCATCGGCTCAAACGGTGGGCGAGTAAGTTGCTGCAAGACCACGTTCAAATCTCACTCAGTGTCTGGTGGACGAATCGGAGGCTTGAGCAGAAGCAGACCTCTGAGGAAGCGGGACACGAAGGGGAGAACCGACAGAGACTGACCCTCCACCGGGGAGTGGTGTGCTGATAGAGCACTGAGGTGGACCCGAACAGAGTTGGACTTAAGGCCTAGGTCTGACAGGTGAAGTAGATATTGTAGTACTACTGGCACAAGGCAGGAAAAAGGATTTTCATTGCGCTGAACACACCATATTGAGAATCTATGCCACTTGAGGGCATAGGACTTTCTGGTGGACTGCCTCCTAGAGGCCAAGACCACCTCCTCAACTTCCCTAGGTAGAAGTAATGGAGCTAGCGCTATCCTTTCAGCAGCCAGGCCATCAGATTGAGGGATCTGAGATTGGGATGCAGAAGGGAACCCTAATCCTGAGACAGGAGATTGGGTTGCAACCCCAGAGGGAATGGAGTTTCCATCGCCAACTGCAGAAGAAGTGGAAACCACGGTTGCCTCGGTCATCTGGGGGCTACAAGAATCACCGAGGCCTTGTCCCGTAGAATCTTGAACCGAGTTTGGGCCACCAGTGGCGTGGGAGGAAACGCATACAGGAGGCCCGCAGACCAAGAGATCAGAAACACATCTGCTGCCATTCTCAGGGGATGCGGCTGTCTGGAGCAAAACCTGGGCAGATGACAGTTCAGTGGACTTGCAAAGAGATCAACTGATGGAAGTCCCCATCATAGAAAGATCTGCTGGACCACAAATGGATTCAACTGCCATTCGTGAGGCTGGAGAATCCTGCTAAGTTTGTCTGCCAAGAAGTTCTCCTGACCAGGTAGATAAACTGCTTTGAGAAACATGCCTTGTCTGACTGCAAAGGAGCAAAGGGCCTGGGCCTGCGCCTCCTGACATAGGAGTCTGGACCATGTGCCCCCCTGCTTGTTCACATGGACCATTGCTACCTGATTGTCTGTCTGAACTAAGACAGACAGATGAGAGAGGCCATGAGAAAAAGTCTGGAGAGCCAAGCGGATTGCTCGCAGCTCCAACAGACTGATCTGCTGTGTGGCCTCCCGAGGAGACCAGAGGCCTTGAGTGCATGTGTCCTGGCAATATGCACCCCAGCCCTTTAAGGAAGCATCGGTCGTCAGCACCCTTGTGTGTGCTGGGGCCTGAAAAGGTACCTCCCTGAGAAGGTTTGGGAGATGTAGCCACCACTGCAAGAAGTCCAAAAGTGGTTTGGACACCCTTACTCTGTCTCGGAGGTCGCCTGTGGCCTGCGCTCACTGAGCTCTGAGGCACCACTGAGCAGCCTGCATGTGCAGACGGGCATTCGGAGTCACATGTACCGTGGATGCCATGTGGCCCAGGAGCCACAGAAACTGCCTGGTGGAGACCTGAGAATTGCTTTGGAACTGGTTGGCCAAGTCCATCAGTCTGGGGGCCCTGTCCTCGGGCAAGTAGGCTCTTGCCTGCAGGGTGTCTAACCTTGCCCCTATAAACTCTAGGTTTTGTGAGGGTAGCAAAGTGGACTTTGCGTAGTTTATGACAAAGCCCAGATGCTGAAGAAGAGAGACAGTACGAAGAGTGGCTTGTCTGACCTCCTGGAGAGACTGGCCCCTGATGAGCCAGTCGTCCAGATATGGGAAAACGAAAATTCCCTAATTCCTGAGATAGGCCATCACCACTGCCAGGCATTTGGTGAAAACCCTGGGGGCGGACGTTAGGCCAAAGGGAAGTACTCTGTACTGGAAATGTTTTCCTCCCACCACAAATCTGAGATATTGCCTGTGGTCTGGATGGATGAGGATGTGAGTATAAGCATCCTTTAGATCCAAGGGGCACAGCCAATCTCCCTGCTGGAGGTAGGGCAGCAGTATCCCAATGGTAAGCATCTTGAACTTTTCCCCCTCCAGAAACTTGTTTAAGTTTCGCAAGTCTAGGATAGGCCGGAGGCCTCCTGTCCTTTTTGGTACCAAGAAGTACCTGGAGTAGAAACCTTGCCCTTCCAGGTGGTGAGGCACCGGTTCCACCGCCTGTTCCTTTAGAAGACTTGCCAACTCCTGAAGGAGGAGATTTCTGTGCAGAGGGAGACTTGGAGGCTCCCCTGGAAAATAGGAGGGGGGTATCTGGTGGAAATGGAGCAAGTAGCCCTTCTGGACTATGCTGAGAACCCAGGTATCCCCTGTGGTAGCTGACCACCTGTAGGCGTACAGGGTCAGCCAACCTCCTGTGCTGAGTGGAGCCAGCTGTGGAGAAGAGGCTATGCTGTGGGAGTCAAAACCCCGCTCCCTGCTGTGCAGGAGCCGGAGCTAGCGGCTTGGGGGGTCTTCTGCCTACGGAGCCCATTCCCCTGCCCCTTGGCCTGCTGGCCCTGTTGGGGAGATGGAGAGGCCTGGTATTGAGGGTAGGATTTGTAGGCAGCACCCTTCCTCGGGAAAAAGGGCTTCTTTCCCGAGCCCTTCTTTTTCTGAGAGGAGCAGAAGTCATCCTGGACAGCTTTGTCCTGGTGTGAGCCTCAGTCCGCAGCATTTTCAGTCATGGGCTTACCGAAAAGGTTTTCACCTTGGCAGGGGACATCGACCAACTTGTCCTGCACCCATGGCTCCAGGTCTGATGACTGCAGCCAGGCCTGACGGCATGCACCGATGCCTGCCGCGGGGTACCTGGGCCAAAGCCTCAAAGCCATCATAGGCTGCTCGAGAGATAAACTTCGAGCACTCTCGAATCCCTGTTGACAAAGCCTTGAACCTCTGCAAAGGCTCCTTGGAGAGGCCAGCTGAGAACCCGGCAATCTCCTTTGCCAGGTCTCGTAGGTACATGCCCATGTACAGCTGGTAGGTCTGGACACGGCAAGATAGCATAGAGCCCTGGAAGCACTTTCTACCGAGGGCATCCAGGTTCCGGGCCTCCCGGCCGGGGGGCACCGAGGAGTGCATCTTCTGACTCTTCAGACGGTGCATGGCCGATTCCACAACCATGGTGTGCCTTTTGAAACCCAGGGCTCTTACAGACTCGATAAATGGAATTGACCCGTTTGCTAAGAACCGGCGTCAAGGCCGGTGCCTCCCACATACGGAAGAGCAGCCGTTCCAGCATCGGAGGAACAGGTACAGTAAAGGCTTCCTTCGGAGGAAAATCATACTGGAGGGCATTGAGCTCCTCAGCTCGAGGCTCCTCCTCAGCATCCGCAGGGAAGGCCAAGGCTTTAGCCATGTCCCTCACGAAGTCCGAAAACTAGGTATCCTCCTGGAGGGGGACCGTCTCCGAGGCTCGGACTCCGGTGAGTCCGAAGGGATGCACCGGGTCTGGAAGATGTCCGGGGACTCCTCGTTCTCCGTCTCCCACTCCGACTCCTCCGAGGAGGAATCGAGCGGCTCCGGCCATGTGGGCTTTGGTGCCACCCGCCCCGACGCTGAGGGTATCGGCATCGACAACCTCGGCCCCGCACGGGAGGTGGAGGGGGACCTTGACCGAGGATCGACTCGAGACTTCATCGACTCGAGGATTGGCTCGGTCTCTGGGGTCGACTTAGACGTCGAGGTCCCGGTGGTTGGGGCAGTAGCACCGGTCAGACCAGCGATCAGCACCCGCTGCTGTTCCATGAAGGCAGCCAAGCTGCTCTCCAAGGCCGTCAACCTGAGTCCAAGCTCAGGAGACTCAGCAGCCCCCGACTCGGGCCCCGACGGCATCGGGCCCGATGTCGGCTCCCCCGGAGGAGAGTCCACGAGGACAACTGCACTTACGTGACTCGAGTACTCCGGCTCCAGACAAGGTAACTTGGAAGGCCTCTCTGACTCCGAGATCCCGGAACGGCGGTCAGGGCTACGCAATCTGGCCCTCGAGGAACCAGGAGCATCCAATGATGCTGCCCTCGCGAGCTTTTTCTTCCTTCTGTGCTTCCGGGTGGGAAACTCCCTTTCAGAGGAATCCCAGACGGAGCTCGGGATCGGACTCCCGAGATGTCGAGGCCTCCGACGAAGTCCAGGCCCGGCCGGACGCAGAGTCAGAGAAAATTCTCTCACGTTGATGCTGACGGCTCCGAAGCGCCTTTGACGACATTTTGCCACACGGGCCACAGGCCAGCGGGTCATGGTCGGGCCCGAGGCATCGGAGACAGCAGTCATGTGTGTCGGTGAGAGACATAAATTTCTTGCACTGATCACACTTTTTGAACCCGCTGGCAGCCATCGGGGGAAAAAGGACCCGTGAAAGGTCAAAAAACCAGGCTGCCAGTGAAAACACAAAAAGAGCGCGAATGCTAGTCACAAAGGACAAAAAACAAAAATCAAAACTCCAGACTCGATACCGGTGTACCGTGCCCAGACGGGAAAGGGAACCGGCGTCGAACTGGATAAGACAACGCAAAAATCGCAGAAAAAAATCAACTTTTCCCGGATGACACAAACTCACGTCCGTCGGGCTCCACGGAAAAAGAAAGACTGAGCAAGATGGCACCCTTGGGTGGGAAGGGGACCGCGCATGCGTGCTGCATTCTCAAAGGCTTTCCATGAAAGCTGGGGAAATGCTCTGCACGGGGGCTCTTTCGGTGCCAATGTCACCCATATGTGAGGACTGACTTCCTGCTTGGTCCTGGAGAATGCATAATTTCTCTGTAGATTTTGTAATAAAACATTTATGGGACAGTCATTTCTTTTTTGTCACATCTCATATATATATATATATATATATATATGTAAATGTGTGTATATATACACACATACATGTGTATGTATACAATTTACTGAGTACTTGCCCAAGATCTCCTACCATCCCTGTTGGGGAGAGGGGGGGCAGAACCACTCCAGGGAAGGAAAGAGCTCATATATTGGCAACTCAATCTCTTTTTTAATGTCCAACAGACAAATCAAGATGTTCACTTTGCCATACTTTTAATTATAGCCCCAAAACTGACATCAACATCTCTATTCATTCTTTTTTTCAATTATATATATTTAGTTGACTTAATTTCTCATGAATATATCAGAGCACCATAAAAATATCTCTGTAAGCTTAGCTTTCACTGGAGACCTTAGGCTGCATGTTTGGCATTAAAAGAGAGATCTACAGTAGTTTCCGATATATGAGCACTTTCTGGAGGGTTCCCCCCAAACAGATAGGGAATCTTGGGCAAGTAACCCAGCAAATTGTGTATGTATGTGTGTGTGTGTATATATTATATATATATATGTGTGTGTGTGTGTGTATATATAACTTTTAGGAAATATAGAAATAAAAATAGAAGAATGTTTTGAAGAGAAGTGTCTGTGAAGAGAAAAATATCGAATGATGTATAGAATTCTTTGGTTGTAATATTTTGTGTGCATAATTGTAATTGCACCAGGATTACACATTGTTTGGCTTTCATGTTTTGTTTTAGTGTCTTTTTTGTACATGATATGTTCAGGCGATATTCACAGTTTTCCAATAATGAAGATACAAAAAATACAGTTATCTGCTGGATTCTTACAAAGATGTCCAACAGAGTGAAAATGTTAACTCATGACGAACGTAGTCGATGCTTAATTACCCTTAATAGAAAAAATATTCAAAAGAACAGCTTTTTAGAATGATCAATGACTATTGACAATGTAACACAAAGCAAAACATATTCAAGAATAGACCTACAGTACCTGCCAAGTAATTTTCAAATTGTTTTTGTCAAGTCCACTTCCAGAAATTCCCAAGAGATTTATACAAGATGATGTCAGCATTTGAACCTGATTACCATACTGGTCCGTAACCATTAGTTCTATACAAAAGAATAAAGACTGAAATCAGTTTTGAACTCCAGAAAAATCTTTATAACATGATACAATGGCAAAGAAGTGCATGATGATCAGATGGCTCACAAAAAAAATTAAAATGAAATTCTTTACAAGTAGAATAACGTAGTTAACTCACCTGTAGCAGGTGTTCTCCAGGGACAGCAGGAATTAGTCCTCACATATGGGTGACGTCGGCGCCGACTGAGCCTTCGTGCAGAGCAAATCCCCAGCTTTCTAAGAAAGCCTTTGGGAACTGCATCACGCATGTGCGGTCCCCTTCCCGCCCAAGGGTGCCATCTTGCTCAGTCTGACATAGCTATATGACAGCAAAAAGAACAAAATATAATAATAGGATTGTAACTCCAAGGGGAGGAGGGAAGGTTGTGAGGACTGATTCCTGCTGTCCCTGGAGAACACCTGCTACAGGTGAGTAACTACGTTTTCTCCAGGAACAAGCAGGAAGGCAGTCCTCACATATAGGACTCCTCAGCTATAGGCTATCGAGAACCCATAGTTGAAAAATAGACTCCCTCTACGAGAGCCGCAAACAGCCATAATAGGAATTTAACTGAGAGAGTAACGCTCCGGTAGCCTGAAACCAAAGGGTTGGAGGGTAGGAGTTGCCTAGACCTTGAAAAGGTTATGGAGTACAGCCTGGCCGAAAGAACTGTCCTGTTGGGACTCCCTATGCAGGCAGTAATGGGTTTCAAAAGTCTGACCCGAAGACCAGGTGGCGGCCTGGCAAATTTCTGCCAGTGGAACAGAGCGGAAATGAGCCACTGATGCTGCCATAGCCCTGACCCTGTGGGCCATAACACAACCCTGCAACGGAAGCTTGGCCACCCTGTATGCCCAGGCAATACAGTCTGCTACCCAGGTGGATAGCGTACGCTTGGAGACGGCCATCCCCAGCTTACTGGGGTCATAGAATATGAAGAGCTGAGAGGCTCTTCTATGGTCCCACGTATACTCAATATAGAAGGCTAACGCCCTCTTACAGTCTAGGGTATGCAGAACTGTCTCTGCGTGACTGGCATGCGGCCTGGGAAAGAAGGTAGGTAGTACTACCCTCCTGGTTGAGGTGGAACGAAGAGACCACTTTCGGAAGGAACTTGGGGTGTGTGCGGAGCACCACCTGGTTCCTATAGAACCTTGTATAAGGCCTGTCAGATACCAGGGCTTGAAGCTCACTCACTCGTCGAGCCGACGTGAGTGCCACCAAGAAAAATACCTTGCAAGAAAGCAACCTGCCATCTACGCTGCCTATCGGCTCAAAAGGTGGACGAGTAAGCTGTCCCAAGACCACATTCAAATCCCATCGGTTGCCAGAGGGCAAACTGGGGGCTTCAGCAGAAGTAGGCATCTTAGAAACCTGCCTCTCCATATTTGTAATTTTACAAAAGTCCAAGGTCTCTAACTGAGCGAGCTAATAGTGATATCTGAGGTTGCGCTCAAAAATAACAAATTAATGCTTAAATATGCATCTCAGCTACTTAAGGGTTTACTTATCATATCTTCTGATTTCCAAAGGTCTCAGTTTCTAGCCAGCCGGGCTAATAAATTATACTCTCCACAGCTGTAGCTGATAGTCACATCAATGACCTTTTTTTATGGAAATCGATTTTTTAGAACAGCCCCCGCACTACTAAAAGTAATAATATCAGTCTTTAAGGCTTGGTATCATAGAGCGTATATATCAAAATCACTCTTATATTCCAAAAAAATGGCACTTAGCTGGCACTTAGCTGTCGTAATCCAAGCTCTCAGAAATATTGCATAGATTGCAGTCTGTATGCTAATTCCACTGAGTTCCACTGAGTTCCCTGAACTCAGTGGAATTAGCATACAGACTCCAATCTATGCAATATTTCTGAGAGCTTGGATTACAACAGCTAAGTGCCAGCTAAGTGCCATTTTTTTGGAATATAAGAGTGATTTTGATATATACGCTCTATGATACCAAGCCTTAAAGACTGATATTATTACTTTTAGTAGTGCGGGGGCTGTTCTAAAAAATCGATTTACATAAAAAAAGGTCATTGATGTGACTATCAGCTACAGCTGTGGAGAGTATAATTTATTAGCCCGGCTGGCTAGAAACTGAGACCTTTGGAAATCAGAAGATATGATAAGTAAACCCTTAAGTAGCTGAGATGCATATTTAAGCATTAATTTGTTATTTTTGAGCGCAACCTCAGATATCACAATCTTAGAAACCTGGACACCAAAGGATGTGCAGAAAGAGGCTTTCCTTCCACTGGGAAGTGGTGTGCAGCCAAGGCACTAAGGTGAACTCTGAAGGAGTTGGACCTAAGGCCCAAATCTGAAAGATGAAGAAGGTATTGAAGTACCACTGCAACCTGGCAGGAGAAAGGGTTTTCTTTTTGATTTTCGCACCACACCTCAAACCTATGCCACTTGAAAGCATAGGTCTATCTAGTTGATTGCTTCCTTGAGGCTAGCAACACCTCTTCCACATTTCTGGGGAAGAGGAGAGGTGCGAGGACTACCCTTTCAGCAGCCATGCCATCAGGTTGAGGGATCTTAGGTTGGGGTGCAAGAGAGTGCCCCCCTCCTGAGACAGGAGGTTGGGATAGGATCCCAGAGGGATTGTGGCCTCCACTGCTAGTTGAAGCAGAAGCAGAAACCAGGGTTGCCTCGGCCATCTGGAGGCTACCAGAATGACCGAGGCTTTGTCCTGGAGGATCTTGAATAGAGCCTTGGCCACCAGAGGCGTGGGAGGAAACGCATACAGGAGGTCCACAGACCATGAGATGAGAAAAGCATCGGCAGCCACCCTGTTTGGGTGTGGCTGCCTGGAGCAAAACTGGGACAACTGATGATTGTGTGGGCTCGCAAAGAGATCTATTGTCGGTTGTCCCCAGGTATGAAATAGCCATTGGGCCATATTCATATCCAGCTGCCATTCGTGGGGCTGGAGAATCCTGCTTAGCTTGTCGGCTAAGTAATTTTCCTGGCCTGGCAGATAAACTGCTTTGAGATGCATGCCGTGCCAGACTGCAAAGGAGCACAAGTCCAGGGTTTCCTGACACAGAATGCGGGACCCCGTGCCTCCCTGCTTGTTCACATAGAACATCACCACTTGGTTGTCTGTTTGTATTAAGACCGGCTGATGAGTCAAAGTTTGACAGAAGGCTCTTAGAGCTAGGCGAATGGCACGAAGTTCCAGGAAATTGATCTGCTGCGTGCTCTCTTGCAGAGACCATACGCCTTGAGTGCAAAGTCCCTGGCAATGGGCTCCCCAACCCAGCAAGGATGCATCTGTAGTCAGGATTCTCGTGTGTAGAGGAGCCTGAAAATCCACTCCCGCCTCCAAGTTGTTTGTTTGAAGCCACCAGGCCAAGGACTGCACCAGATTTTTGGATACCTTGACTCTGTCTCGGAGTCTGCCTGTGTCCACTGGTCTCCGAGACACCATTGAGCTGTTCACATGTGGAGGCGGGCATTCGGTGTCACATATACCATGGAGGCCATGTGCCCGAGGAGTCGCAGGAAGTGTCTTGCTGATATTTGGGACCTGCAACTCACTTGATGTGCCAGGGCAAGGAGTCTCTGTGCCCTGTCTACTGGCAGGTAAGCCCTTGCCTGAAGGGTATCTAGCCTTGCCCCAATGAACTCTAGTCTTTGAGTGAGGACTAGAGTAGACTTGGGGTACTTGATCACAAATCCTAGATGTTGAAGCACCTGAACAGTGCAAGATGTGGCCTGTTGTACCTCCAGGGCTAATGTGGCTCTGATGAGCCAGTCGTCCAGGTAGGGGAAGACAAATACTCCTTGGATTCTGAGGAAGGCGGCCACCACCGCCAGGCACTTTGTAAATACCCTGGGGGCGGAGGCCAGGCCAAAGGGAAGCACCCTGTACTGATTGTGGTTTCCTCCCACCACAAAGTGTAGATATTGTCTGTGGTTTGGATGAATTAGGATGTGTGTATATTCATCCTTTAGGTCTAAAGAGCATAGCCAGTCTCTCTGGCGGAGGTAAGGCAGCAATATTCCAAGGGAAGGCATCTTGAACTTCTCCCTCAACAGGAATTTGTTTAAGTTGCGCAGGTCGAGGATGGGTCTTAGGCCTCCTGTCCTTTTTGGTATGAGGAAGTACCTGGAGTAGAAGCCCTTGCCCTGCAGGTGGTGGGGCACCGGTTCTACCGCCTGATCCTTGAGAAGACCTGCTAACTCCTTCAAAAGCAGGTCCCTGTGAAGAGGAGGCCTTAGAGGCTCCCCTGGAAAGTAAGGGGGAGGTAAATGGGTCAAATGTAGCAGATAGCCCTGCTGGGTTATCTGAAGAACCCAGGTGTCTGTGGTGATGGCTGGCCACCTGTGGGCATACAGGGCAAGCCTTCCCCCTGTGCATTGCCTTACTCCTATGGTGAGAGGGGCTATGCCTTGAGAGTCAAAAGTCACTCCCAGGCTGAGCAGGAGCCGGAGCCGGTGCCTGTGCCTGGGGTTTGGGGGCTTTCTGCTTACGGGGGCCATGCCCGTGTCCCTTGGCCTGCTGCCCCTGTTGGGGAGCCGGGGAGGCCTGAAATGGGGGGTAGTTGTGGTAAGCAGTACCCTTCCTCGGGAAAAGGGGCTTCTTACCCGAGGCATTCTTTTTGGAAGGGGCAGAAGTCTTCTTCGAGAGCCATGTCCTGGTCAGGTACTCAGACTCTATCTCAGCATCCTTCTCGGTCATGGGTTTGCTGAAAAGGTTTTCACCATGGCAGGGGACATCGAACAACTTGTCCTGTACCCATTGCTCGAGGTCCGACGACTGTAGCCATGCCTGGCAGCGTGCACCGATGCCTGCTGCGGCTACCCGGGCCGACACCTCAAAGCCGTCATAGGCTGCTCGAGTAATGAACTTCGAGCACTCACGGACTCCAGTGGACAGGGTTTTGAAGCGCTGCAAAGGTCCGTCAGGGAGACCAGCTGAGAACCCGGCAATCTCCTTTGCCAGGTCTCGCAGGTACATGCCCATGTACAGCTGGTAAGCCTGGATCCGACATGCCAGCATAGAACCCTGGTACCACATCCTGCCGAGGGCGTCCAAGTTATGGGCCTCCCTGCCAGGAGGCACCGAGGAGTGCGTCTTCTGGCTCTTGAGCCGGCAAGTGGCCGATTCCACAACCATGGAGTTGTGCGGCAGTTGAGCTTTCTGGAATCCAGGACTCTTGCGGACTCGATATATTGAGTCGATCCACCTGCTGAGTACCGGCATCAATGCCGGTATCTCCCACATGCGGAGCACCAACTGTTCCAGAATCAGAGGCACCAGTACAGTAAGAGTTTCCAGAGAGGGAAAGTCATACTGGAGGATCTCGAGCTCCTCGGCTCGAGGCTCCTCTTCGGCCTCCGCAGGGAATGCCAAAGCCTTTGACATGTCCCTTACGAAGTCAAAGAACTGAGCGTCCTCCAGGAGGGACCTTCTCCGAAGTTCAGACACCAGGGAATCAGATGGGACGTCCCTGGTCCAGCAGGTGTCCGGGGAGTCTTCCTCCTCCGTCTCCCAGCCCAATGCCTCTGAAGAGGAAATGAGTGGCTCCGGCCTCGAGGGCTTCAGCTTCGACCACCCTGACGCCAGTGGAATCGGCGTTGACGACCTCGGTCCCAAACAGGAGGTTGAGGGAGACCTTGGCCGAGGACTGACTTGAGTACGCAGGGTCTCGAGGATCGGCTCGGCCTCCAGGGTTGACATGGACGTCGATGGCCCGGTGGTCGGGGTGGAAGGACCGGTGAGACTGGCTATCAGCGCCCGCTGCTGCTCCATGAAAACAGACATGCTGCGTTCCAAGGCCACCATTCTAAGACCGATCTCAGAAGGCTCCACAGCCCCCGGGTTGGGTCCTGGAGAAGAGTCCTCAACGAGGACAGTGGTTACCTGCCTCGGCTGCTCTGGGTCCCTTTGAGGAAGCTTTGCTGGACGCTCCAACTCCAAGGATCCGGGCCGGTGGTTGGGGCTCTGAGACCGGTCCCGCAAGGAACTAGGCCATTCGGAACCGTCCAACAACACCGCCTTCAGGGATTTTCTTCCTCCGTTGTTCCCATGAGGGAGACCCCCTTTCTGAGGAGACCAGACGCTGCTCAGGCTCAGACATTTCCCGAGACGTTGAGCCTCAGACGAGGTCCAGGCCCGGGAGGGTATGGACTCAGGAAAATTCCTATCATGCTGCTGCTGGCGGCTTTCTCAGGGCCTTCGAGGACATTTTCCTACACGGGCCACAGACCTTCTGGTCGTGATCGAGCCCGAGGCACCGGAGACAGCAGTCATGTGTATCAGTGAGAGACATTAACTTCGCACACCGATCACATTTCTTAAACCCGCTGGCAGCCATCGGGGGAAAAAGGACCGGGATGCCAGTGAAAAAGAAAAAGAGCGTGAATGCTAGTCACGGAGGACAAAAACCGAAAAATTTTAGCCGAACTCGATACCGGTGTACCGAGCCAAAGGCGGGAAGGGAAACAGTTGTCGAACCGGTAGAAAAGAAAAGCTAATTTCTAACTTTAAAATACTTTTTTCTCAGGGACTATAGGACAACGTCCGTTGGGCTCTGTGGAAAAAAGAAGACTGAGCAAGATGGCACCCTTGGGCGGGAAGGGGACCGCGCATGCATGATGCAATTCCCAAAGGCTTTCTTAGAAAGCTGGGGATTTGCTCTGCACAAGGGCTCTGTCGGCGCCGACGCCACCCATATGTGAGGACTGACTTCCTGCTTGTTCCTGGAGAAGAAATCTTACATATAAGACCCAGGAACAGTGTGACAAAAGTGAAAATTACTACGAAAGGGAAGAGAACTATCAAACTAAGAGATCAATGTAATGAACTGCAGAAAGTTTGTCACAAGTATTTACTTTGACATTACTGCAGATTTTGAGTGTTAAAATTGTTTTTAACGCAGGACAATTTTTAGATCACAAAAAAATCTATTCTAATTTGAAAGTAAAAGGGTGAGCTGAGTATAACATAATATATATGAATGAACTACATATGGAATTACTTCCAAAGTAGAAAAATGTGCAGTGTGTATGTTACTAGATCTAAGCCCTGGGTGGTTAATAGGTTATATTACCAAATTTAGTGTGTCAGTGTAGTACACTACTAGGTTTGGGAGTCAGTGGAGTATATCAGTGAATTCAGAGAGTCAATGTGTTTGGTGATTCAGGTAGGCAAATTAGTAGTTTTTGAGGTCAATGAAATATATTGGTCGGTTGAGATCCTTGGTGAGATGTGCTATCCTCTGAGCTCCCAAACCCGCTGACATACCCAACTAATGCCCCTTAACTAACCTACTCCATTACTGCCACAGCCAGTGATGCACTTCACAATGCCTCTATCTATGAATGCACCATCTTATATCCCCAAAATACGCTACTGAGATCCCAAAGCAACTTATCCTACTGACCGCCACTAAACCTAGTCACGTACCCTCTGATGCTGTAAATCCACTAACCTACTACTGCACCATACTATTCTCCTAACCAATTCATGTACAGTACTGATACCCCAACCCACTACCACACTCCCTTGCCTCCCTAACCCATTAATACACCCCCAGTGATCCCCCAAATTGATTAGGAGGCACATCACTCACTGGTACAGCTTATTCAAGGAGCAAAATATCCCTTTGCCACCATAAGCTGCTACAATATTATGTTTATGTTTATTACATTTGATATACCGCTCAAGCCAAAGCATCAGAGCGGTTTACAATATTACTGAAAAGTTACCGAAAATATGAAAAGAAAGCCATTAATTAAATAGGACAGCATTAGAGATACAGTGATAGTTAAAGGAATAGAGGAGACAAGAAGAAATGCTCCACATAGATATGCTGTTAGCCAGCTGCCACCATCCAAATTACGGAGACTGTGCAGAGACTCAACAAGCCTACTAACTCATCTGATGCTGCTCATCCATGTCAGCACAAATGATACTGCTTAGTAGGACTATAGTCCTACCTCACTTACCCTAGTGTATCTATCTTGTCTTTTGCTCACAGTATGCATTAATCCGGTTCCCCTCGATTGCAAATAAATCAATCTTTCTGAGCATATCAAGAGTGATTTCATAGCCCTGAGAGAGAGGGTAAAGCAGATAGATGCACAAGTGGTCTTCTCCTCTAGCCTCCCTGTTGAGGGTAAATGCCAAAACAGAGAAGCTCACATACTAGAGATCAATGCATGGCTATGTGGATGGTATCAGAGCATTTCAGTTTCCTGGTCCATGGGATGATTTTCCCAGGGCTGCTCAACAGAGATGATGTCCACCTATCCAAAAAGGATCAAAGTGTCTTCTGCAGTATAAACATTAAATACTTCTATAGAAATGGGTAAAAGGGGCAACATCTGGAAAGCAGTGTGTATTAATGACTAGTATGGGACATGAGATTCCAGATGTTGAGGCTTTAATGGAAGAGGCTGACTTGGATTTAATGGTGGTTATGGAGACATGGTTCATAGAACCTTGACTGGGATATAATTATACTAGGTTATCATTTATTCAGGAAGGATAGGGGGGAGGAAAGGGAGAAGCAACAATATATGTAAAATTAATATTAAAAGCTACAGAATTGTAGAGAGCAGTAGCACTGTGGATTAAACTAGAAAGATGGAATGGCGTATCCATTTACATTAGTGTTGTATACAGACCTTCACAGGCAGAAATGAACAGAGATTTAACTGAAGACATTTGCAGTATTGCTATGCAAGGAAAAGTGCTGCTGATAGGTGACTTCAATATGTCAGAGGTCGATTGGGACATCCCTACTACAGTGTCATCTAGAAGTAAAGAGATACTGGATTATCTACAGGGAGAACTATTCCAGCAACACTTAACCACTCTTAATCACTTAACTGAGAAAAGGCATAGCACCTAGCCAAGCACAGCCTGGAAAATTAACTCTCCAACTGCAGAGTTAATTTCCCCGCAGCAATCGCCGATCAAACACTGCTCCTGCTGATCATCGATCTCCCTGCTTCTCTCTGCACAGTCTGTCAGTCACCGCCAGTGACTGACAGACCGCAGAGAGAAGCAGGGCGATCGGCGAACAACGGGAACTCATTTCCCACAGTGATTGCCGCTGTTAACTCTGCTTCTCCAGTTGAGAGGTTAACAAAACCCACACATGAAGGGGCCATACTGGACTGGATGTTTACGAATGAAGAGAATGTTTCTGATGTTATGTGATCATCTTGCATCAGTGATCATTGCATGGTGTGGTTCAGTATTAGAACAAGGATTGAGATAACTTATTCAAAAGTAAGGGTCCTAGACTTTAGGAAAACTAACTATTCAAAATTCAAAACCCTTCTAAAAACTCACCTCTTTACTGTTGCTTTTGATTTACCACCTTCCTGATTGCCCCTTGCCCCTGGTCTTACTGTCTGTTTGCCCCTTTCCTCTCTCCATGTGGTATGTGTGTGTTAACCTGTTCTTTTAGAAATGGCACTCTTTCCTCCTCTATTTTTAATTGATTTTATATAGTACACCGCTCTGTTGTGATGTCTTGTATTTTATGAAGGCCGCCTTCTTTCTTCACCTTTTCAGCTACTTCTTTCGACACCATAGGTGGTCTCCTTTTTCCTCTTACATTTTAGTTATTTTCTAATAGAAAGGTTTGTTGCCCTTTAAAATATCCACTTTCATTTTTGCCCCCTACTTTTCAAATTTTCGCTAACCACTCTTTGAGGTATTGGCCCATTTTGAAGTTAAGTTCCACTCTGAGAGCAGAGGATAATGAGTTCCAAGAGGCTGGAGCCAAAAAATAAAAAGGCAGAGGAGCAAGTGGAGGAAAGATGGGCTTGAGAGGCAGAGGGGAGGTGCAAACAATCAAATGTATACTGCAGAGGGTGTAACATGAGGAATGAAGTACGAGACAGACAATCAGAGAGATAGTAAGGAAGACCAGGGTTGGGAGCATGATGAACCACAGGTGAGGAGTTTGTACTGTGGGTAGAATTTATCTGGGAGCCAATGATAATGGATCAAAAGAGAAGTAATATGTTCAAATCGGGAAGCAATAGCCAATATGCGAGCAGCAGCGTTTTGAATGAGCTGGAGACGTCGTAACTGATACTGGGGTAAACAGAGGAGAACAATGTTGTAGTGATCTAACCTGCACATGACTAAAGTGAGAAGCAGGGTGGCCCAGGCTGAAGCTGAGAGAAAAGGATGGACTGATCGGATCTGCCAGAGGGCAAAGAAAGAACAGTGGACCAGAGAGGTGATACGAGTCGAAGGTAATACCTAAATAATGGATAGATTCAACTCAAATTCCATCACTTCAACTAGGAAATCCTCCCCAGTACCCAAGCCCCTCGGAGCTAGCCTCCTCTTTTGCCTCTAAGGTTCAATGCCTTCATGCCTCCCTCCCGGTCAGTGCATCGCCACTCAAATCTCCCCCTCCCCACTCATTGATATCCCACACCTGGTCCTCCTTTCAACCCATCTCTTCATCAGAACTCAAGTCCATCTCTGCTACCCAGAAAAACAACCTGTGCCCTCGACCCCCATCCCTTCTAGATGGATTTCAGAGCCCTCCTTTCTATCTTGTTATCCATGCTTAACTCATGTCTATCTTCTGGGACTTTCCTGTCTTCCTGGAAACATGCCTTAGTTCGCCCCTTATCAAGAAGCTTTCCCTTGACCCGAATGATCCTGCCCATTACCATGCTGTATCTAACCTCCCTTCATCTCTAAGCTCCTCGAAAAAGCAGTCTTCTCAGCTCTCTACCCACCTGGACTCCACCCGCTTTCTACACCCTCATCAATCTGGTTTTCGCCCTGGTCACAGCACTGAAGCCATTCTCTTGTCTTCTCAATGAGCTCCACATCTCCCACAATTGTTGTGATATCTCCTTAGTTTTCTCCTTGGATCTCTCAGCCGCTTTTGACCTTGTCGACCACTCTATTCTTCTCTCATCTCAGGGATGCCAGTCTTTGGGGCACAGTCTTTCACTGATTTCACTCTTTCCTTTACTCTCATTCCTTTTCAGTTACCTCTGGCCGCCACATCTCCACCCCTCTGACCCTGCACTGTGGAGTACCTCAGGGTTCCATACTTGTGCCACTCCTCTAACATCATCTTGGCCCCTCTCACTCTATTAGTGCAACAGTCTGGTATCTCAGCATATTATGCCGATGATATTCTTCTTTACCATACCTCCCCATTCAGTCCAGATCTTGCCCCCCCCCCCCCTCAACACTTGTCTATGACTGGTCACTTCCCGCCTTTCCCAACTGCCTCTCTCCAGTTGAGTTTTAGAGCTGAGACAAAGAGAGAGAGTGAGGGAAAGGAAAAGAGATAGACAGAGAGATACAACTCCTAGGGGAGGTGGGTGGGTTGTGAGGACTAAATTCCTGCTGTTCCTGGAGATCACCTGTTACAGGTGAGTAACTATGCTATCTCCAGGAACAAGCAGGAATGTAGTCATCACATATGGGGACTCCCTAGCTTTAGGTGCCAGGGAGAGACCCCAGAAGTTGTGTGCCCCTGAGAAAGGCTCCACTTCCCCACATGGATCTCTGGCATCCTACCAGAGATGGTGGGTAGGAGTTGATTAGGTATGGAACAGGTGTTTGAGAACAGCCTGACCAAACAAGGCATCCCGGCGGGAGTCCTTGTCCAAGCAGTAATGGGCTGTGAAGGTATGAAATGAGGCCCAAGTGGCTGCTCGACAGATGTTTTCAATAGACACAGAGTTCAGATGAGCCATTGAGGCTGCCACGGCTCTTACATTGTGAGCTGTGACATGGCCCTCCAGAGAAAGGTTCTTACTCTGATAGGCGAAAGAAATACACTGAACAATCCAGTTAGATAGTGTTCTCTTGGAGACTGGAAGTCCCAAATGAGAAGGATCAAAAGCAACAAAGAGTTGAGAGGACTTTCTATGTTGCTGTGTTCTTTGTAAGTAAAAAGCTAAAGCTCTTTTACAGTCTAAGGTATGAAGATTCCTCTCTGCATTTGATGCATGGGGTCCTGGAAAAAAGACAGGTAGGTAGACTTCTTGGTTCAGATGAAAAGGCGAGACCACCTTAGGCATAAAGTGTGGATGAGTCATGATGGAACCTTGTATAAGGTGGATTAGCTACTAGCGCTTGCAATTCACTAATGCGGCGTGCTGATGTGATTGCAATGAGAAAGATAACCTTCCAAGAAAGAAATTTCAAGGAGGTGGTAGCTAAAGGTTCGAAAGGTGGCTTCATGAGCTGCCCAAGAACCAGGTTTAAGTCCCATGCCACCGGAGGTGGTCTAATGGGAGGCTTAGTTAGAAGGAGGCCTCTCATAAATCTTTCTATAAGAGGATGAGAGGAAATAGGTTGTCCATTTAGAGGTTTAAGAGAAGCTGCAATAGCACTCAAATGGACTCT
Source organism: Ichthyophis bannanicus (assembly GCA_033557465.1). Classification (NCBI taxonomy): domain Eukaryota; kingdom Metazoa; phylum Chordata; class Amphibia; order Gymnophiona; family Ichthyophiidae; genus Ichthyophis; species Ichthyophis bannanicus. Next base: position 1,283,778,705 of record CM066031.1, read on the forward strand.
TACTGAATTTGTCTTAAGGCCTGCATTAGACAAATGGAGGAGATACTCCAGCAAAGATTCCAGAGGTATCGCAAGGGGGTTAAGACCCTTTTCCGAACACCAAATAGTAAACCTTTTCCACTTGAAAGCATAAGAACGTCTAATGGAAGGTTTTCTGGAAGCATAAAGAACATCTTTCACTTGCTGAGAAAGATGAAGATCTTGGAGATCTAGGCCTTCAGCAACCAAGCCCTGAGATGCAGAGACTGGGGATTGGGATGCCATAACATTCCGTTCTCCTGAGATAGGAGATCTGGAGCAGACCCTAAATCCACAGAGGGAGCTTGAGAGAGATGTAGAAGCAGAGGGTACCACACTTGCTGTGGCCAATGTGGTGCTATGAGAATCATGTGGCCTCTGTCTCTCTGAAGCTTGAAGAGGGTTTTGGGAATTAGGGGAATGGGTGGAAAGGCATACAGGAAGTCTTGACCCCAGTAAAGGAGGAAAGCATCCCTGGTCTGAGCCCCCTGAGCCGGAATTCTGGAACAGTACCAGGGAAGTTTGGCATTCCACGGACTTGCAAAGAGGTCTATGTCCGAGGTTCCCCAAAGTTGAAATATCCTGGTCACCTGGTCTGCATGCAGAGACCACTCGTGTGGAAGGAGAACTTTAATGAGTCTGTCCGCACAAGAGTTTTGAATGCCTGGAAGATATACAGCCAGCAGATGAATCTGATGCTCTCTGGTGAGGGCCCACAGTCGCAAAGCTTCGTTGCAAAGCGACAGAGAGCCCGTTCCCCCCTGCTTGTTCACATAGAACATTGCTACCTGATTGTCCGTATGAATGAGGACTATCTTGTAGCTGAGCAGGGAATGGAACACTCGCAGAGCCAGGAAAATTGCTCTGAGTTCCAAGAGATTGATATGCAGACAACCCTCTTGTGGAGACCAGGTGCCCTGGGTGGAGAAGTCTTGCAGATGAGCTCCCCAACCCTTTGGAGAAGCATCTGTTGTGAGAGTTGCTTGGGGTAAGGGTTGTTGAAAGGGGCACCCCCAGCAACATATTTTGAGTGGACTCCAACATTGGAGGGACAAAATGAGGCAACTTGTGTTTGCTATTTTGTCTGACAGGCACCCTGATGCCTAGGTCCATTGGGTGGATAAAGTCCACTGAGCTGCCCTCATGTGGAGGTGAGCATATGGAACCACATGCACGGTGGATGCCATGTGGCCCAGCAATTGCAACATTTCTCGAGCAGTTAGATGAGGCTTTAGCAATGCTTGAGAAGCTAACTGCACCAAGCAAAGGCAACGGGCCTGGGGAAGATAGGCCCTTGCCCTTGTGGTATCCAGGAAAGCTCCTATGAACTCTAAAGACTGAGTGGGAGTGAGACTGGATTTTGGGATGTTTATTATCAGCCCTAAATACTGAAGGATACGCATTGTGCAGGATAGAGAAGTCTTGGCCTCTGACTGTATTGGAGCACGAATGAGCCAGTCGTCCAAGTAAGGGAAGACGAATATTCCCAAAGTGCAGAGAAATGCTGCTACCACAGCCATGCATTTCGTGAACACCCTTGGTGCTGAGGCCAGACCAAAAGGAAGCACCCTGTATTGGTAGCGCTTTCCTTGAAAAAGGAACCGAAGGAACCTTCTGTGGGTTGGATGGATGAGGACATGGGTGTACGCATCCTTGAGATCTAGAGAACAAAGCCAATCCTGACTCTGAAGGTATGGAAGCAGAGCTCCGAGAGAAATCATCTTGAATTTCTCCTTGACAAGGAATTTGTTCAATTCTCTGAGATCTAAGATAGGTCTGTATCCCCCTGTTTTCTTTGGGATAAGAAAATAAGGGGAATAGAACCCTGTGCCCTGTTGATGAAGAGGCACGTCTTCTATTGCCCCTTGGGCAAGAAGGATGGCAACCTCCTGACCTAACAGGTTGATGAGAGAGGTCGGAGAATTGAACTGCTTCACTATTGTGTGAGGGGGCATGCTTGAAAAATCAAGTTTGTACCCCTCCTTTATGATGGAGAGTGTCCAATGCTCTGCTGTTATTTGCCCCCATCTGGGGGCAAAATGACATAACCTTCTTGGAATGGTGGACGGTTCTGGTCCTTCCAGAACCAGAAAGGCTAAGTTCTCTAGCTGAAAGTCAAAGGCCCTGAGGAGGCTGAGGCTGCTGGGCCGGTGGAGGCCTAGCAGCCTTTGCTTTCTTCTGTTTGGGTGGTTGCTGACGTTTGGTTGAAAACTGACCTGCAGAAGATGCCTGCTGACCATAAGCAGGATAAAATCTTTTCATTTTAGAAAAAGATGATTTCTTGAACAACTTCTTTCTAACAGGATCAGCAGTGGACTTGGATAGTCTATCCAAGGTGGAATTTTCAGCATCCATTTCATTGGCTTTTTCATGCCAATCTTTACCAAACAGGTTCTCACCAGTACAAGGGATATTTCCTAATTTATCTTGTACCCAAAGCTCTAAATCAGATGCCTGGAGCCAAGCATTTCTACGTGCACCTATGGCAATAGCCGAGGTTCTGCTTATACACTCAAAGCAGTCAAAGGCTGCACGGTTGGAGAATTTAGAGACATCTTGGGCACGTTTGACCCAAGTGAGGAAGTCCTGTCTTTTATCCTCAGAAATGAAAGGACAAAGTCTGTAAATTATCTGTGACCTCCTTTAGGAACATTTCCATGTAGAGACTATAGGAACTGATTCTTGCAGCAAGCATGGAATCTTGAAAGACTCTACGTCCAAAAGCATCCAGGGTTCTGCATTCACGTCCTGGAGGATTAGAGGCATGTCTTTTTGCACTCCTGATCCTTCTCATAGCTGACTCCACCACAATAGAGTGGTGAGGAAGCTGAGTCTTATGGAACCCAGGACAAGGAGGGACACGATACATAGTATCCAATCTACGAGAATGAGGAGAGGTGGTAAGAGGTGTTTCGCACATCCTCAACATGAGATCATATAGAATCTCATGAATGGGTAAGGTAGCTGCCTCCTTAGGAGTTTTGGGATATTGTAAAATTTCCAACTCCTTGGCCCTTGGCTGTTTCAGGGGCCACAGTAATGGAGAGGCCCCGAGCCACCTCTCTGATGAAGTCTTGGAAAGACATGTCCTCTAGAAAAGACATCCTGCGTTTAGGGGAGGACGACACCTCTGGAAGAAGCATCGCTGCATTGACAGAACTTTCAGAATCCTCAGATTCTTCTGAGCACGCGAAGTATCGTCTGTCCGGATGCTCCTGTAGAGCCCGATACCCGTACCGACCAAGGTCGGTACCGGGAGTAACCGGTACCGGAGAATCGGTACCGGCGGGCATCGAAGGACAGGATACCGGCAGCGCAGACACCGATGCCGATGCTATCTGTACCGGTACCGATACCGGTGCCTGTACTGGTGGAGTTGTCTGTCGCGGTACCAAGGGCATCGATGCCGCAAGGAAAGCCGCCAGACTGCGTTCCATGGTCAGAATTCTCTGGTCTATAGATGCCGCCAATGCCTGGAAGTCGGTACCGGTGGAGACCACTGGTACCCCAGAGCTTGGCACCAGGATATCTGTCGAGGCCGAGCCATCGAGAATATCCTGGAACCCCGATAATGCTTTGGAAGCCGAAGCCTCCCGCCGGGGTAATTTTGCCGGTGCAGAATCCTCGAGGGCAATGCCAGAGGCATCTCGATGCTTAGAAGGAGATCTACCCTTCGAGGACCGGCTGGATTTATGTTTAGTTACCTGACATCCACGGGAGGAAGAAGCAGCCCTGGAAGACGTCGATGCCACCGAAGCCGCATCAGAGGGAAACAGGGTACTGAGCTTGGCAGCTCGGTTCTGCCGACCTCTTTTAGACATCATGGCACACGACACACAATCCGTGATGGAGTGGTCAGGACCTGAACATTTCAAACACCATTCATGGGTGTCGGTGACGGAAATGGTACCGCCACACTTGGTGCACTTTTTAAAACCTGAGGCAGGATTTCCATGTTAAGGAAAGTTTTTGGGCCTAAGGCCCAAAAACGCGGGTGCACCTGAAGAAAATGGAAAACAGATATATATATATATATTTTTTTTTTATAGAAATAAGAAAAGAAAGACCGGCGGTACCGGTAGAGTGTCGAAGAAGGCAGACGCGACCACAAAAAGAAATAAAGAAAAAAGAAATTCTTCTGCAGTGACAGGAACACGACCTGCTGGCTCGCGGAAAAAGAAGAACTGGAGAGAGGAAGTTGGGAAAGGCAGCACGCAGGCGCTGTGGGATGCTCCCAGAAGCGTTCTATTTGGACGCTGAGGAGCGTTCCCGCGCAGGCTCCATCGGTACCGACGATACCGATATGTGATGACTACATTCCTGCTTGTTCCTGGAGATCAATTAATACATAATCAAAGAAAAAAAACACAGGACACATTCTCCAGGATGAATCCCCCAAAGGCCTTACTGCAGCAGCTGTGGTGGAGTTACAGAGCTTTCATACCTTCCCTGTTCAATAGAAAATCAGCCAACAATATAGGTTCAAAAAAAGTAAATCTCTTATCATCATAAATCACCACACAAACACAAGGAAATTGAAGCACAAACTTCAGTCCCAAAGACAAAGCCCTGGCTCGAAGGGCCAAAAAACCTTGTCTCCGTTTCTGAGTGTGCTGAGACATATCAGGAAAAATACATATGCAAGAGCCTGAAAAAAGGCTTATTTATAGCTCTAAAGTACAAGTTAAAGACTGCATTCCGGTCAGATTCTAAAGCAAAAGTCACAATAAGACATCCTCTGAGTAATAACCTCCAATGATGACTCCAAAACTTCAATCAAATTAACATCGACTGAACCCTCCTGCAAAGCCTGGGAGGAGGAAGAATCCCTTTCTGATGGCAAATACTGGGCCTTCACCAAGGGAGGTAAATCCCAGGGTCCATCCCAAGAACCTCCATAAAGTACTTCTTGCTCATCTGAACAGGTAGTTACCATGGAGATTTAGAAAAATTTAGAAGGCACAAGTTATTACGCCTAAAGCACAGTTACTTACCTGTAACAGGTGATCTCTGGGAACAGCAGGAATAAGTCTTCACATATGGGTATCGTCGGTACTAACGGAGCTTGCGCGGGAACGCTCCCCAGCGTCCAGTAAGAAAGCTTTGGGGAGCATCCCACAGCGCCTGCGCGCTGCCTTCCCGCCTTTCCCAACCGCCTCTCTCCAGTTCGAGTTTTAAAGCTGAGACAAAGAGAGAGAGAGGAAAGGAAAGATAGATACAGAGATACAACTCCTAGGGGAGGTGGGTGGGTTGTGAAGAATTATTCCTGCTGTTCCCAGAGATCACCTGTTACAGGTAAGTAACTGTGCTATCTCCAGGAACAAGCAGGAATGAGTCTTCACATATGGGAACTCCCCCGCTCATATGCCTGGAGGGAGTCCTAGCATGTTGCAAGTCTAGAACGAGCCATGCTATACCTCAGGACCTCAGGCATCCTGGGGATGGAGGGCAGGAGTTGAATATAGAAAAAGAGCTGTAGAACAGCTGTCTAGAACAGGGCTTCAAAGGGAAGACCCTGTATCGAGGGCATTTAGTAGTAAAATATTGTGATCTGGACCTCCCTTGTTGGTATTGCACAGGAGCATTGAGCTCCATATGGATCTGATAAAAGAGCCAGTGAATATGCTCCAGGGGTACCTCACTGTAAGTAGAGGTAACAAAGTAGATCAAAAACAAGGGGAGGCCAGAACCCTTCAAGGTTAGAACAAGTAGCCCCAGGGAAAAACCTGGGGTAGTATAAAAATAGAGCTTCAGCAGACACGCAGAAGGTACTATTGAATTAAAGCTTAAGCTGTTTTGGTCTAAGAGAAAAAATGAGTCTGACCTAACTGGACTGGGGTTGGATCAGTCCATATAGGGAGAAAGGGTATGGAGACCCTTGTACTTGATAAGGAAGTAAGAACAGACTCAGAAGCGCTAAGCTTTAGAGCAACTGAAGTTCTGCAATGTCTTTCCTAAATGAGGTCACTTAGGAAAGAGAAGGTACATGGAGAGCTTCAGGAGCACCTAAACCCAAAGGTTAAGGTAAAGAAAAGGGTATAGCCCCCTAAATATGCCGGAACAGCATTGATAGGGGTAGTGCCCATCTGTCAGGATTATATAGGAATGTAAGGATATCTGAACCTAACAGATAGATAGATAAGTAAATGGATACAGATCTATCTAAAAATATATCTCATATGGCTATAAATATATATATGTATATACATATACCAAAATATATACACATATATGCATATATCCCAAAGATATATATGGGCAGAAGACACACAGATAGATATAGATAGTATATATCTGTATCTATATCTGTATCTATATCTGTATCTATCTCTCTCTCTCTATATATATATATATATTCCCAGAAGAGTAGGTTGGCATACGGAGACCTGTCTCCAGGTATATGGATGGAGAGATGTTCAAAGATCCCCATCCCCCTTATAGGGAGAGAGGGAGATTTATCTGACAACAAGAAGGTTGACACCTACTTGAGTAGATAAACAGGAAAAATTCCTCTCCTCCTGGTTATGAATGTTATAGTCAGAGGAAGGTTGTCCTTGACAAAAAGGTGGCTTAAATCTTTGTAGAATTTGAGCTGTTGAATAACCAGGATGGCCTACCTGAAGATGGCAGAGGATAACATTAGTCTGCAGACCAGAAGTCTAGATATCTCCAGAGTTGTGGTATGGAGATTGGATAGAGGAGGCTACTAGAGGAAGATACCCTAGCGATCCGCCTATGAGGGCAAGATGGGTATTAGATGTCCTCTAGTTGCCAGAAACAATTTATCCCTGATGGGAAAAATCCCAGGCAATATGGGCCAAGCCAGGGAGTTGGCCCCTCTTTTAGGCTTTCACGTGATGAAAAGCCTGAGGTTTATGCCTTAACAGAGATTTAAGATAAAATGGAAAGGGCAGAAACCTACCAGGCATGAATATGACTGGGGGAAACCCTTTTAAACCATCTGGGGTTATCTGCTAGGCAAGATATTGATGCTCTCTAGCAAGAGCCCATAGTGCAAAGCTACCCTGTAGAGTTGCAGAGAGCATGCTGCAAGTTGGTTAGAAGAAAACTGGCTGTGGACAATCCCTGGTGAGGAATGTGGACAACCAGCAGGTAATCAACTATTCTGCCAAGGACAAAGGGCAAAGAATAGAAGATAACCTAACCAAACTGTGAAACAGGGTTTCCCAGGGAGGTTAATAACCTGTTTGGGACTTAGTACTGAGGTTAGGAGGATTGCTAGTGGAGAGGAAGCCCTGGTTGTGTAGTGAACAAAACCTGTGGCGTAACCACTAGAATTTTTGCATCTGCAGCAAATAGGAGAGCAGCATAGAAAATTTCTTTCCCCTACTGTGTAGATTGGGAAAAAGAAAAACCAACAGACATGGTAGGAATTCCTATTGTCTGAGGAGCTGCCCTAAGGTAACAAGGGGGAGACAACTCCAAAAGAGAGAATCCCCCAGAAGAAGAGGTAGAGGACCATAGGGGCTTACCCGTATAAAAAGTCACTCTTACAAAGAGTTGCAGGAGACCAGTATGGAGGAAATCTCCGACAGGTGAGATGATACATGCCAGTAGATGGAAACAACTGTCTATTGATAGTTGTTACCTCTCCCTCTCCTCCAAGAGGAAGAGGAAAATCCTGTTAAGAATGGGCATGATCATCATGAAGATTCTTAAGAAAAGATGTCTCATGAAGAGATATCTAAGTAGGTTAGGATAAAATTAGTGCAGATACTTCACGTAAAAAGAAGCAGACTGCTATCCCAACCCCCCAGACAAAGGGGCAATAATCTATTTAAAACCCTGCAACTGCCGGGTTTGCTGACCCTGTTGGGGTTGTGGATTGCTCAGACTAGAACGATGTTTCCCCTGTTTAGGGACATCTGAATGATGGGCAGATGATGGGTAAAACCTTCTCCCCTTAGGGGTTGAAAGTTTGGTAGGACATTTCCTACCTACTGGGAAAGAAGAAGGCGCAGAGCAGCCTCTGGAAAAAGGAAAGTCAGTGGAGAACTGAGTAACCTGAAGACTCCTTGTTGAAGAGATTCTCTCCAGTACAAGGAGAATTTCCCAGTCTTTCCTGTGCCCATTTGTCCAAGTCTGAGGCCTGAAGCCAGGCTCTACGTCGTGCCCCTATAGCTATAGCAGAAGTCCTGCTAACAGACTCAAAGGAGTCTAGGGTAGCACGAGGAAGGAACTTAGAGATATTCTGAATATGACTAACCAGTGAAGAATAGTTTGTACATCTGGGCTCCTGAAGAAAAGGAGTCAAAAGATGTAATTGCTTTGTGATCTCTTCAAGAGATAGACCCATATAAAAAATATATGAGAGAATCCTTGCTGAAAGCATGGAGGTCTGGAAGGTTTGACGTCCAAAGGCATCTAGTGTCTTAGACTCACGACCTGGTGGAGAAGAAGAGTGCTTTTTAGTACTCTTCACTCGCCTCAATGCTGATTCCACTACAATGGAATGATGAGGAAGTTGAGTCCTTTGAAACCCTGGAGAGGGAGGCACCTGATATAGGAGATCAGTTGCTCTGGAAAGTGGGGGTACCTTTAAAGGAGATTCCCACATTCGTAGAAGGAGATCCTGCAAAGAATGATGCAAAGGAAGCATTATATTTTCCTTTACTTCGTTAGGGACAGAAAGGTATTCTGTACTCCCTTGTGTAGGATCTTGTCCAGGGACAGGAAAGGCAAGTGATTTTGCCATATCCAGGAGGAAAGTCTGGAAAGAAAGATCCCTGGAGGGAATTCCCCCTGGATAGGCTAGATCTGATGAAGAACTAGCCTTGGCACCAAGGGATCTATTCCAGTATATAGGAATAGAAGATCCTGAATGGTGCAGAATGGGATCCTTAGATAGTGGTCGCTGGTACTGCAAGACAGAACCAGCAAAAGTCGGTAACATGTCGTCCATGCTTGGAATCGATTCCAAACTCGGCATCGAGGGAAGCGATCCTGATGAGTGAAGCATGGAAGGTACCGACTTGTAAAGGTACTGTGGATGTCGGTACCGAATCTGCTGCCAGAGGAAGAAAACCAGCCGGTGGCAACTCTAACGGGATCGGTGGAACCGAGGGTTGCGGATCCGAGGTATCGGAACAGAGCCTCCGGTACTGACGGGAGTCGGTACCAAGGCGAGTCGGTACCCAGTCCTCCAGAAGCAAAAACGCGAAGTAAAGACCTTTTCAAGTACATTCGTAGCAAAAAACCTGTGAGAGAGTCAGTTGGTCCATTAGATGATAAAGGGGTTAAAGGAGCACTAAGAGGCGACAAGGCGATAGCGGAGAGACTGAACGAATTCTTTGCTTCAGTCTTTACTGAGGGAGATGTGGGGATGTTACCCATGACTGAAGTGGTATTTAAAGGTGCAGAAGAATTGAAGGAAATATCGATACATAGAGAAGATGTATTACAACTATTAGATAAGCTGAAGAGTAGCAAATCACCTGGGCCGGATGGTATACATCCAAGGGTATTGAAAGAACTGAAATATGAGATTGCAGACCTGCTATTAGTAATCTGTGAACTATCATTAAAATCATCTCTAATACCTGAAGATTGGAGGATCGCCAATGTAACACCAATTTTTGAAAAGGGTTCCAGGGGTGATCCGGGAAACTTCAGACCGGTGAGCCTGACGTCAATACCGGGAAAAATGATAGAAACCATCATAAAGAATAAAATTACTCAGCATGTAGATAGTCATGAACTAATGAGAGACAGCCAACATGGCTTTAGACAAGAAAGATCTTGTCTTACTAATCTGTTATGTTTTTTTTTGAAGGAGTGAATAATCAGGTGGACAAAGGTGAGTCGGTTGATATTGTGTATCTGGACTTTCAGAAAGCCTTTGACAAGGTCCCTCATGAGAGACTTTTGGCAAAACTAAAGAGTCATGGGATAGGAGGCAGTGTACTATTGTGGATCAGGAACTGGTTAAAAGATAGAAAGCAGAGGGTAGGGCTAAATGGCCAATTTTCCCAAAGGAGAAAGGTGAATAGTGGTGTACCCCAGGGATCTGTGCTGGGTCCGCTGCTTTTTGACATATTCATAAATGACCTGGAAAGTGGAATAACGAGTGAGGTTATCAAATTTGCAGATGACACAAAACTATTTAAAGTTGTTAAAACCCAAGAGGATTGTGGAAAATTGCAAGAGGATCTTGATAAATTGGAAGACTGGGCATCAAAATGGCAGATGAAATTTAATGTGGACAAGTGCAAGGTTATGCACCTAGGGAAGAACAACCCAAACTATGGTTACACGATGCAAGGTTCCACATTAGGAACCACCACCCAGGAAAAAGATTTAGGCGTTATTGTGGATAACATGTTAAAACCCTCGGCCCAGTGTGCAGCGGCGGCCAAGAGAGCAAATAGAATGCTAGGTATGATAAGGAAAGGAATGGAAAATAAAACAAAGGATATTATAATGCCTCTATATCGTTCCATGGTGAGACCGCACCTTGAATATTGTGTGCAATTCTGGTCACCGTATCTTAAAAAGGATATAGAGTTATTAGAAAAGGTTCAGAGAAGAGCCACCAAAATGGTAAAGGGGATGGAAGGATACTCCTATGAAGAAAGGCTAAAAAGGTTAGGGCTCTTTAACCTGGAAAAGAGACGGCTGAGGGGAGATATGATAGAAGTCTATAAATTAATGAGCGGAGTGGAACGGGTAAACGTAGATCGATTGTTTACCTTATCAGAATATAGAAAGACTAGGGGACATGCAATGAAGCTACAGGGTAAGCTATTTAAGACTAATAAAAGAAAATATTTTTTCACTCAACGTGTAATCAAACTCTGGAATTTGTTACCGGAGGATGTAGTAAAGGCTGTTAGTGTAGCTGGGTTTAAAAAAGGTTTGGACAAGTTCCTGGAGGAAAGGTCCATAAGCCATTATTAAGAAGGGACCCAGGATATCAATGCTTGAACCAATACAAGCATTGTGGAACCTGTGTCCCTTGGGGAAACTGCTAGGTACATATGACCTAGATTGGCCACTGTTGGAAACAGAATACAGGGCTTGATGGACCTTGGTCTGACCCAGTATGGCATATCTTATGTTCTTATATGTTCTTATGTTCTAGACTCGGCATCGAAGGAAGCGAGTCCATCGATGCACGTCTGGAGGGTACCGACGTCGGAACTCGTATCGGTGTCGATACCGATACTGTAGAATCAATCTGAAGCGTATCCACCGGCCCCATAGGTACCGGAGATGCCAGACGACGATCCTCGGAGAGGAATGTTTCATCCAACACCGGTGCCGATGCCGGGGTACCGGTACCGCTTGAAGCGGATGCCACCACCGGACATGGCTCAGGTATGTTCTGTGAGGGGTGAACCTCAGGAACAACCTGAAACCCCACATAGACTTTGGAGGCCGAAGACTCCCACCGGGGTTTTGACACCAGTAGATTCTCGAGGGCAAGGCCGGAGGCATCTCTATGCTGTGCATGAGAACTGCCGCTCGAGGACTGGCTAGTCTTAACAGACTTTTTTTGGGTTACCTGATCCTGTGTAGAAGAAGATATAGTCGGTGCCCTGAAGCTGGAAGGGGACCGCGTGTCGAGGAGAACCCGATGTTGAAAACTGCTTCTCACAGCACGGTTGCCCGAAGGCCCCGGAGGACAATGGTCAACACCCAAACAGGTTAGACACCAATTGTGACTGTCTAAAAATAAAGTTGTACCGCCACTGTTTGTGCATTCCCTGGGGAAAAAGGCTGGCGGTTCCATGAGGAAAAACGGAGAGGCCTAGAAGGCCTAAGAACTGTGAACACTAAGAAGAAATTTTATATTCCTTAAGGAAAATTTTTTAAAAGAAAATAAGAAAGAAACACCGGCGGTACCGGTGGCGTCGGGGAAGGCAGCCGCAACCACAAGAAAACTAAAAAATAAGAATTTTCTGCAGTGACAGGAGAACGTCCTGCCGGCTCCGCGGAAAAACGAAAACTGAGGAGAGGCAGTTGGGAAGGCGGGAAGGCAGTGCGCATGCGTGTTGGGACGCTTCCAAAAGCTTTCTGATTGGACGCTGGGAAGCGTTCCCACACAGACTCCGTCGGTACCGACGTACCCATATGTGAAGACTCATTCCTGCTTGTTCCTGGAGATCATACAAAATCTCATGAATAGGTAAAGTAGCTGCCTCTTTAGGAGCTTTAGGATATTGTAAAATATCCAGCTGCTTGGCTCTAGGCTCTGACTCAGGGGTCACTGTCATGGAGAGGCCCCTAGCCACTTCCCTAATGAAGTCTTGAAAAGACAAGTCTTCTGGGGGAGACATTCTTCGTTTAGGAGAAGACTCCTCCTGAAGAATAAGTATTGATGCCTCGACAGAGCCCTCAGACTCTTCAGAGTCTTCGGAGGAATCGAAGTATCGCCTGTCTGGATGCTCCTGTAAAGCCCGATATGCGTACCGAGTGGGATCGACATCGGGAGTAACCGGTACCGGTTCGGTACCGATGGGCATCATAGGACAGAGTACTGTTGAAGTCGACACCGAAGTCGATGTCGATGCAATCAGTACCGGCACCAGGAATGATGCCGGTGCCGGAGCCGGTACCGGCAATGGGAAATGATGCCGGTGCCGGTACCGGCAACGGGGATTGTTGCGGTACCGGAGGCGTCGCAGCCTGCATGAATGCCGTTAGGGTGCGCTGCATGGTCAGAATCTTCTGATCCATGGACGCCACCAAAGTCTGGATGTCGGTACCAGTGGAAGCCACCGGTACCCCAGAACACGGCAACAGGTGATCGGTCGAGGCCGAGCCATCAATGTCAACCTGTGACCCCATAGACCAGGGGTCTCAAACACGTGGCCCGCGGGCCGCGTGCGGCCCGCGATGCACAGGAAAGGAAAAAACCGGCTTCTGCTGCTGCTGCCGCGGGAAAATTAAACTATAGAAAAAAGCTGGCTGCTGCCGCGGCGGTAGCAGCAATATCGCAAGTCCCGCGGCCCCCCCCCCTCCCGGCAGATCCCTTCCTGCTTGCCTGCTTGTGAGTTCTTCTCTGCTTCGGTTTTCAGAGCCGCGAAGGTAGTGTTTCTCCCTCGCGACTCTGTTAAGCTCACCGGTGCAGATGGGAAATTTCCCATCTGCCCCGGCGAGCTTAACAGAGGCGGCTCTGAAAGCCGAAGCAGAGAAGAACTCACAAGCAGGCAGGCAGGCAGGCAAGCAGGAAGGGATCTGCCGGGAGGGGAGGAGGGGGCCGCGGGACTTGCGATATTGCTGCTACCGCCGCGGCAGCAGCCAGCTTTTTTCTATAGTTTAATTTTCCCGGGGGGGGGGGAGCAGGACTTGATGTGGGCTGCTGGGGGGGGGGGAGCAGGACTTGATGTGGGCTGCTGGGGGGGGGGAGCAGGACTTGATGTGGGCTGCTGGGGGGGTAGGACTGGTAATGGACAGATGGGGGTTAGGACTGGAGGTGGTCTGATTGGGGGGCTAAGACTGAAAATGGGGTTATGGGGGGCTAAGAATGAAGATGGGGCGATGGAAGGGTTAGGCCTGGAAGTGGGCTGTTGGGGGGCTTAGGACCGATAATGGGCTATGGGGGGGGGCTAGAACTGGTAATGGACTGGGGGGGGGGTGCTATGACTGGAAATGGGCCGAGTAGAAGGGGGAGCTTGAACTGCAAATAGCTGATGGGGACAGGGTCTTGGAATGGTAATGGGCTGAGTGGAAGGGGGCTTGGAAAGGAAATGGGCTGTGAGGGGAGGGAGCTAGGACTGGAAATGGGCTGATGATGCGGGGACTAGAAGGGAGCGGATGCTGGGTGGGGCAGGAGCTAGAAGGGAGTTGATGTTGGGGGACGATTAGAATGGGATGGGGCTGGGAGAGGGGAAATATATTTTGTGTGGGAGGGAAGAAAAATCTACAATTGGCCGGGTATTGGGAGAGTAAGTGGGGATTGAGGATGGAGGGGTAAAATTTGAGTGGATGAAATAGGAATGAGGAAAGAGCAAAAGGAGAATGATTAGTATGTTAAAGCAGATGTAGAGAGAATGGGAAAAAAATAGGAAAGAAGAAAGGACAAATGGACAGCAGACGATGGAGAGTTAGCAGAAGACACAAAGAAACCAGAAGAAAGTGACTGGAACAATTGCAACTGAAAAAAAAATGCACAAAAGGTAGAAAAATATCTCTTTATTTTGAATTTATTAACTGAAATATGTCAGCTCTTGGAAATGTGCATCTTTAACGTCTGCACTTTATTTAATACAAGAGGAAATCAATGTATAGTTTTATTTCTACAGTGTTGTACATTCTAAGTTTGGCTTTTGGGGTTCCCAGTTTAATTGTCTTCCTGTTTCTAAATTGTGATTCCTTGTTTGGTGATGGTGTATGTTCTGCATGTGTAACTGAGCTGAGGTATTCTGTTTATGTAATTCCTATTTGACATTGCCACTTGTTCTCTTTCCCGAGTAGGTCATGTATTGTTATTCTCTGAAATGTGTTGATTTAATATTTGCAGTGTTGCCTTTTGATAGTTAGGGTATGGTGCTTTGTGAGTCCTGGTAGTGCTGTTAGGACACGGCAGGTTTGCTATGGGTTCTAAATGAGCAGTGTTTCTAGTAGTTCCTAATGTGCCTGGCGGTTGGCACTGGTTTATAGTAATGTAGAAATCTTTTAGTCTTTCTTTATCCATACACTCATTAAGAGGCATGTTTACTAAAAGTTAGTGTATGGTAACATTATGCAAATATTTATGCAAATGATGCCCTTATGCAAATGAGGCCTGCGTCTTGTGCGGCCCCCGGGTTACTCTACAAGTCCTCATTTGGCCCTCAAAGCAATTTGAGTTTGAGACCCCTGCCATAGACAATGCTTTGGAAGCCGGAACTTCCCGCCAGGGTAATTTTGCCGGAGCGGAATCCTCGAGGACAAGCCCGGAGGCATCTCGATGCTTAGAGGGAGATTTGCCCTTCGAGGACCGGCCAGATTTATGCTTGGTTACCTGAGATCCATGGGAGGAAGAAGAAGCCCTAGAAGACGTCTATGCCACCGACGCTGCATCAGAGGGAAACAGGGTACTGAGCTTGGCTGCTCGGTTCTGCCGACCTCTTTTAGACATCATGGTACAGGACATACAATCTGTAATGGAATGGTCAGGACCCAAACATTTTAGACACCAATCATGGGTGTCGGTGACAGAAATAGTACCGCCACATTTTGTGCACTTTTTAAACCCGGAGGTGGGCTTCTCCATGAGGAGAAAATTTTTAGGCCTAAGGCCCAAAAACTGAAAATGCACAGTGAAGAAAGTTTTTTGGGGTTTTTTTGAAGAAAGAAAGAAAAGAAAAGACCAGCGGTACTGGTCCGACGTCGAAGAAGGCAGATGCGACACAAAAGAATAAAGAAAAAATAAAGAGCTTCTTCTGCGGTGACAGGAACACGACCTGCTGTCTCCGCGGAAAAGAAGAACTGGAGAGAGGCAGTTGGGAAAGGCGGGAAGGCAGCGCGCAGGCGCTGTGGGATGCTCCCAAAAGCTTTCTTACTGGATGCTGGGGAGCGTTCCCGCGCAGGCTCCGTCGGTACCGATGATACCCATATGTGAAGACTCATTCCTGCTTGTTCCTGGAGATCTTGGTTTTCCATATACTCCATCAATTGGGTCGCTATAGAACAGTCTTTCACCAGCATAGCATCCATCATCTGTTGACTTGACACTGTAGATTCTAAGGTATTCATTCTTTCAGTCAAATCACCCACTGCCTTTGATTGATCGATAGCAGCCTGGGAAACCACTTTAAATCTCCAAGTAGTTGACGCAACAAAGTTTGCAGTGAAGAATTAAACCCCTGGATCACCGCCCGCATGTCACCGCCTTAGGTTTCTGTACATCTCCCATACGTCCCTTTGAAGCAACTTTGCCTCTCTCCTGTGCAATGGCCTCCAGCGTTCTAATCCCAGCAGATCGTTTTCTTATGAAACATCGGTTCAAGGGCAATATACGGACTTGGTTATGGTATATAGATGATATCTTGATAATTTGGGAAGGTTCGGTGGAACCTCTGGATGAGTTTTTCCAATGGACAATTCTTTAGGCCCTAACATTCAATTTGAGAAAACATTTAGGGCCTGATTCCAAGAAAAACGTGCCGGTCGGAGGTGAACGCACAGCACGTGTACGTCCCCAACAAAGACAGGATTCCATGCCCAAATGAAACGACATGCAGCAGTGTACAGAATACGGGAATAGCGGTCTACACTCTTAGACGTGTGGCACATGCCGAACGTGTCGCTGTGTCCACCTGCAACCTGCACGTTCAAGTCTGGAATCATGCCACATGCATGCAAATCCGAAAATATGCCCACCTGCACTGTCTCGCACGTGCGACAGGAAGCAGGATGCAGAGAGTACCCCTCCTATCCATCGCAAGAGCCAAACACCACCTGAGAAAATAGCAACTTTCCAGGTCAACTTTTTGGAGGCAGAGACCTGCCTGCTCTGCAGGCTGGTGCTCAAGAATGAGCGTGCCCTGCTCCCCATGGCACATAGATGGCCAGCCCTAGCAGCAGCATGCAGGTGCTGGGAGAGTATCAGGATCACCCTAGCACAGTAAGTAGAACAAAGCAGGAAAGGAGGGAGGTAGGAGAAAGTCATGTAGTGGGACAGCAACATTGCAAAGAGCCAGGAAGTAGCTGCAAAGTAAAAAGGCAAAAGAAGCAAGGGATAGCTGGACCCACCACACCACCAAATAACTGAAAACACAAAACACTGGCCATGCACAGGAAACAAGCAACAGAAATACAATGGCCAAGAGAAAGGCATGGTGGTAATGCATGCAGAAAGGACAAAAGGGAAAGCACATATGGAAAGGAAACAAGAATACACTGAAACACACCTACTGTGTGTAGCAGTCAGCAACATGGCCTGATACTGCCATCCGAAACACAGCACAGCAGAAACATAGAAGCATGATGGCAGTAAAAGAACACAGCCGAACTAGGCTGCCCCCCAATAACATCTACCACAACAGTCCTCTGAGAGAATCCTGTCTCTTCTCCAACCCCATGTCTGAAACTGTACACAGCACTATCACCTCCAATGGGAAACTATCCCAATGCAGCCACCACTGTGTCTGCAAAGAAACAGTCCTGCATACAGTATGACTCCTGAGTCTATCCCCCTCCACCCCCAACAAATGACACCATGCAGCAGAGCATGCAGTCAACTGAAGGAGGCCTCAACCTGTGCATACATGTCATGGAGATATACAAAGGTTGCAATCAGAGCACTGCCAATCTGCTGTCCATAGGTCAGTCTGCAGATGGCCAAAATCTAGACCACCAACCATATTTGTAGCCATTCTCTGTATCAACCCCAACCTGTGATCAACCATCTGAAGGGGAGGGCACCAAAAGTGAATAGAAAACCACAAATGAGGAAGCAGTGAAGACCCACAGTGGCCTGAGAAAGTATAAACATATTCAAGATCATGCACCTATGGTCAGCAGATGTCCTCCACAATTTGATAACCAAGGACACAACCAATCAACCAAGATGAACTAACAGCAGCAATAGACACCGCACTCCCGCTAGATACCATAAAACAAAACAAGTTACCTCCAGCAGAGCCATATCCATCTCAGCACCGGCCCTCTGGAATTCCCTCCCGGATGAACTATGGGCGATAGGAGACCTCAAGGATTTCCGCAAATCCCTTAAGACCTTCCTATTCATGCAATACTATGACCAAGCAGCATAAGGACCCCATTAACAACGCATGAATGTAAAGATAACCCTGTCCACTTCAGTATATTTGTACGTTGTGTCGCCCTATTCAATGTAAACCTAATTTGTGTAACCAACCACTTTGATTGAAGAAAAGGTGGTATACAAATATGAATAAATAAATAGTCATCCCCATGGTGTCAGTCCCATTATGTCGCCTGATGTACTACCTTAAATGAAGATCAGGGACAGTTGGCTGTTAGTTAAGGGACCTGATAGTACAGCCAAAAATGCTGATGTGAAAGGATAACACAATACCCCATATACACAAAGAAACAAGTAAAACAAGGAAAGATGTGAGTGCATATGTCTCCAACACAATGTCCATAAAACCCCCAAAGAGGATCACATCCAACCAAAAAAACACAGATAGTACATAATGAGGGCAGCAGGGTCCACCTGCAAGCAAGCAGTATCACATGATCTGCCGCATGATGAATCTACAAATATATCTTTATCTTTATTATCTTTATTGAGGAATTTGATATACCGCCCAGGTTATCGCATCAGAGTGGTATACATACAATGTGGCCGCAGAGAAGGACAAAGGAGGAAAGGAAAGCCATCAATCAAACAGGAAAGCAGCAGAACAGACAGAAAATCAAAGAATGGAGGCAGAAACAAAAGGCCCAGACACCGCAACACCACTGAGCAAACAGGTCAACCCAGGAGCACACCAAACAGGTCAGAGACAGAGTTGTGAAGATGTAGAGACCAGGGCTGCGGCAGAAATCAATATTCTAAAGACTGAAAACGCAACGAAGCACCATGAACTTCACAAAAACAATATATAAAGGACAAGTCACCACAACAAACCCAACACTAGAAGGCTGCCCACTGAAATTCGTAGACTAGGCAAGGAATGCATAAAGCAGAGATGCCACAAGGATGCCAAGGAGAACACTGAAGCTGCTGCAACAATCCACAGCGGAGAAGGGAACATCTGTCCATAAGTCATAATGCGACAAAATAAGAGAAACACAGAGGGAAGACCACCTCTGCAATGCACTGTACACACTAGCGCTATCACCACCTGTCCTATGTTGTACATACCTCACCCAAAGCACCCAGGCATCCCAGTACCATCTGCTGCTGTTTGGCCCAGCGAACAGCCCTAGCAAGAGCAGCAGACACAATCACGGCCAGGTCCCACGCCTGAAATGTGTACAGAGGTACCACACTACACACACGATAGCACCCCCCTGGACTGCTGCAGCCCAAATGAATGCTCCACAACCATAGAACAGGCATGTTAGCGGCCAGCTCTGAAACCAGCATGCATTGCCCATGATGTGCACCACAAGGCAGGCAGCAAATGCAGGAGGGTCCCCATAGGAATGTAGTAGGCAAGATTGTCCCTGTGGCCCCCTGAGTCCATAGCCTGGCCAGTCAGCAATGCAGGCACACAAGACAGAGGAGACCCGGGGTCCCAGGGCAAGCCCTTGGACTGGGGTGAGATAGCACTGGAGATGAGGCAGCATGATGTGAAAGGGTACAGTGTACACAAGCAGGCAGGTAGCTGAGGTGACAGACCTGGAGGGAGAAAGCATAGTTACTCACCTGTAACAGGTGATCTCTGGGAAAGCACAGTTACTTACCTGTAACAGGTGATCTCTGGGAACAGCAGGAATAAGTCTTCACATATGGGTACGTCGGTACCGACGGAGCCTGCGCGGGAACGCTCCCCAGCTTCCCAAAAAGGAAAGCTTTTGGGAGCATCCCACAGCGCCTGCGCGCTGCCTTCCCGCCTTTCCTAACCAACTCTCCTCAGTTCGAGTTTAAAGCTGAGACTATAGAGAGAGAGAGGAAAGGAAAGATAGAAAAGACATACAACTCCAAGGGGAGGTGGGTGGGTTGTGAAGACTTATTCCTGCTGTTCCCAGAGATCACCTGTTACAGGGAAGTAACTGTGCTATCTCCAGGAACAAGCAGGAATGAGTCTTCACATATGGGGACTCCCTAGCTGAGATCCCCAAGGATATGAGACCCTGAAAGGGGTCTGCGTCCTCCTATGGATCTCAGGCATCCATCCAGGGAAGGAGGGCAGGAGTTGTTTAAGAATGGAACAGGTGTCTGAGGACAGCCTGACCAAACAAGGCATCCCGGCGGGAATCCTTGTCCAAGCAGTAATGGGCTGTGAAGGTATGAACAGAGGCCCAGGTGGCTGCTCGACAGATCTGGTCGATGGACACAGAAATTAGATGAGCCATAGAGGTGGCCATGGCCCTCACATTATGAGCTGTGACATGGCTCTCCAGAGAAAGGTTCTTACTCTGGTAGGCGAAAGAAATACACTGAGCAATCCAATTGGACAGTGTTCTCTTAGAGACCGGAAGTCCCAAATGAGAAGGATCAAAAGCAACAAAAAGCTGGGAAGACTTTCTATGTTGCTGTGTCCTATGTAAGTAAAAAGCAAGAGCTCTTTTACAATCCAGAGTATGAAGATTCCTCTCTGCACTGTATGCATGAGGAGCTGGAAAAAAGACAGGTAAATATACCTCTTGATTAAGATGAAAAGGTGAGACCACTTTAGGCATAAAGTGTGGATTCGTCCTAAGGACTACCTTGTCATGATGGAACCTTGTATAAGGTGGATTAGCCACTAAGGCCTGTAGTTCACTGATGCGGCGAGCAGAAGTGACTGCAATGAGGAAAATAACCTTCCAGGAAAGAAATTTCAAGGAGGTAGTGGCTAAGGGTTCAAAGGGTGGCTTCATAAGCTGATCAAGAACCAAATTTAAGTCCCATGCTACCGGAGGAGGCCTAATGGGAGGTTTAGTTAAAGTTAGGCCTCTCATGAATCTTGAAATAAGAGGATGAGAGGAGATAGGTTGTCCATTGATGGGCTTAAGGGATGCTGCAATAGCACTCAAATGGACTCTTACTGAATTTGTCTTAAGTCCTGCATTGGAGAGATGCAGGAGATAGTCTAACAAAGAAGTTAAAGGTAGTGCCAGAGGGTCAAGACCCTTTTCAGCACACCAAATGGAAAATCTTTTCCACTTAAAAGCATAGGAACGCCTGGTGGAAGGTTTCCTGGAAGCATGGAGGATATCCTTCACCTGCTGAGAAAGATTCAAGTCTTGAAGGTCTAGGCCTTCAGTAACCAAGCTCTGAGGTGAAGGGACTTGGGTTTTGGGTGCCACAAAGTCCCTTCCTCCTGAGACAGAAGGTCTGGAGCAGCTCCCAAGTCCAGGGAGGGGGCTTGGGAGAGATGCAGAAGTAGAGGGTACCACACTTGGCGTGGCCAGCGTGGAGCTATGAGGATCATAGATCCTTGATCCCTCTGGAGTTTGAATAGAGTCTTGGGAATCAAGGGAATGGGTGGAAAGGCATACAGGAAGCCCTGACCCCAATGAAGGAGGAAGGCATCCTTGGCCTGAACCCCCTGACACGGAATTCTGGAACAGAACTGGGGAAGTTTGGCATTCCACGGACTTGCAAAGAGGTCTATGTCCGGGGTTCCCCATTCTTGAAAGATTCTGAGTACCTGATCCATGTGCAGGGACCATTCGTGTGGAAGCAGAACTCGACTGAGTCTGTCTGCCCAAGAGTTTTGGATTCCTGGGAGATATACTGCCAGGAGATGGATTTGATGCTCTCTGGCGAAGGCCCACAATCTTAGAGCTTCGTTGCAAAGCGACAGACAGTCAGTTCCTCCTTGCTTGTTTATATAAAACATAGCTACTTGATTGTCTGTATGGATGAGGATTGTCTTGTAGCTGAGGAGGGTATGGAAGACCTTGAGAGCTAGAAAAACTGCTCGAAGCTCCAAGTGGTTGATATGAAGAGAGATCTCCTGAGGGGACCAAGTGCCTTGAGTGGAGAGGTCCTGTAGATGAGCTCCCCAACCTGTTTGGGAGGCATCTGTTGTGAGGGTTGCTTGGGGCAACAACTGTTGGAAGGGGGACCCCAGCAACAGATTTTGAGTGGACATCCACCATTGGAGAGACCAAAAGAGACGTTTGGAGGTTGCTAGTTGGTCTGAGAGAGCTCCTGAACCTTGAGTCCACTGGGTGGACAAAGTCCATTGAGCTGCTCTCATGTGTAGGCAAGCATAGGGTACCACATGTACTGTGGAAGCCATGTGGCCCAGCAGTTGTAGCATCTCCCTGGCAGTTAAGTGTCTCTTTGACTGAATCTGGGAGGCTAGCTGCACTAGACGTTGGCAACGGGCCTGAGGAAGGTAGGCCCTTGCAGTGGTGGTATCCAACCAGGCCCCTATGAATTCCAGGGACTGAGTAGGGATGAGCTGGGACTTTGGGAGGTTTACCACAAGTCCCAGATACTGCAGAATGCGCCTTGTGCGGTCCAGGGAAATCTGGGCCTCTGACTGAGATGGAGCTCGGATGAACCAGTCGTCCAGGTATGGGAAGACAAATATTCCCAGAGTGCATAGAAATGCAGCTACTACTGCCATGCATTTGGTGAACACTCTTGGAGCAGAGGCCAGACCGAAAGGAAGCACTCTGTATTGGTAATGTTTTCCTTGGAAAAGAAAACGCAGGAATCTTCTGTGAGATGGATGGATGAGAACATTTGTGTACGCATCCTTGAGATCTAGAGAACAAAGCCAATCCTGACTTTGAAGGTATGGAAGGAGAGTGCCCAGAGAAAGCATCTTGAACTTCTCCTTGCATAGAAATGTGTTCAATTCTCTGAGATCTAGAATGGGTCTGTATCCCCCTGTCTTCTTTGGAATGAGAAAATAGGGGGAGTAGAACCCTGACCCTTGTTGAAGAAGAGGAACTTCTTCTATTGCCCCTTGGGCAAGAAGGGTAGTTATCTCCTGACCTAAAAGGTCGAGAAGAAATGTGGGAGAATTGAAGTGTCTCACCATGGTGTGGGGAGGAAGGTCTGAGAAATGAAGTTTGTAGCCCTCTCTTATGATGGAGAGGGTCCACTGCTCTGATGTGATTTGCTCCCATCTGGGAGCAAAATGAGCTAACCTTCCTGGAATGGTGAGAGGTTCTGGCTGTGTTAAAGCCAGAAAGGCTAAGTTCTCTAGCATCGAGTCAAAAACCCTGAGGGGGTTGGGACTGCTGAGTTACAGCGGCCCCTGTAGACTTAGGCCTGGCCTGCTTAGGTTGCTGACGCTTAGCGGTAAAGCGACCTGTAGAAGATTGTTGGCCAGAAGTGGAAGGAAACCTGCCCTTTTTGAAAAAAGACTTTTTAAAAGTATTTTTCTTGGCAGGAATGGAGGTAGACCTTGAAAGTCTATCCAGAGCAGAATTCTCTGCATCCATTTGAGTGGCTTTAATTTGCCACTCTTTGCCAAATAGATTTTCACCTGTACAGGGCAGATTTCCTAAGCCATCTTGAACTCAGGGTTCTAAATCAGAAGCCTGGAGCCAAGCAATTCTGTGAGCAGCTATGGCAATGCCTGAGGCTCTACTGGCACCTTCAAAGGAGTCAAAGGCTGCCCTGTTTGAAAACTTGGAGATGTCTTGAGTATGCTTAAGCCACATGCGGAATTCTTCCCTTTTATCTTCTGGAATAAAAGGGAGGAAAGTGTGCAGCTTTTCTGCCACTTCTTTCAGAAACATACCCATATAAAGGCTATATGAGTTGATTCTGGCAATAAGCATACTGGCCTGGAAGATTTTCCTACCAAAAGCATCCAAGGTCCTGCATTCTCTTCCTGGAGGAGCAGAAGAGTGTCTCTTTGTACTCTTTATCCTCTTCATAGCTGACTGCACCACAATGGAATGGTGAGGAAGCTGAGTTTTCTGGAACCCAGGACAAGGAGGGACACGATACATAGTGTCCAACCTGCGAGAATGAGGAGAGAGAGTGAGAGGAGTCTCCCATAAATCAATCATGTGTTCATGAAGAATCTCATGAATTGGTAAGGTGACTGCCTCTTTAGGAGCCTTAGAGTATCCTAAAATATCTAATTTTTTTGCTCTAGGCTCTGATTCAGAGGTTACTGAAATAGAGAGTCCTTTAGCTACTTCTCTTATGAAGTCTTGAAAGGACAAGTCCTCTGGAGGAGACATTCTTCTTTTTGGAGAAGAAGGCTCCTCAGGAAGGGCTATGGATACTTCAGGAGACTCATCTGATGTATCAGAAACATCAGAGGAATCGAAGTATCGCCTGTCAGGGTGCTCTTCTAACGCTCGATACGCGTATCGAGCGGTATCGACATCGGGCGTCCCCGGTACCGGATCGGTACCGAGAAGTAGCCCTGGACAAGGAACAGCAGCAGTCGGTATATCCTGGTCGATGTCGATGCAGTTGGTACCGGCGCCGATACCGACAACGGAGCTCGTTGCGGTACCGCCGGCGTCGCAGTTTGAATGAAGGCTGAAATAGCCTGCTGCATGGACAGAACATTCTGATCCATCGACGCCATGAATGCCTGGAGATCGGTACCGGTAGATTGTGCCGGTACCCCAGAGCATTCTAACAGGTGATCGGTCGAGGCCGTGCCATCAATGTCAACCTGTAACCCCATAGGAGGAGCTTTGGAAGCCGGAGCTTCCCGCCGGGGTTGTTTGGCTGGTGCAGGATCCTCGAGGGCAAGCCCGGAGGCATCTCGATGCTTAGAGGGAGATCTACCCTTCGAGGACCTGCTAGGTTTATGTTTGGTTACCTGAGATCCTTCAGGAGAAGACGACCTGGAAGATGTCGATGCTACTGCCGGTGCCTCAGCGGGAAACAGCACATGGAGCTTAGCTGCTCGGTTCTGTAACCCCCGTTTAGACATTAGGGAGCAGGACGGACAATCTGGAATGGAGTGTTCAGGACCCAAACATTTAAGACACCATTCATGGGTATCTGTAACAGAAATAGTACCGCTACACTTAGTGCATTTTTTGAATCTGGAGGTTGGTTTTTCCATGGGGGAATTTTTCTTGTGGGCCCTGAGGCCTTAAGAAGAAAAATACACCAAGTGAGGAAAAATATCGATATATTTTTTTTATTTTTTTAAAGAAAAAGAAAAGACCGGCGGTACCGGTCCGGAGTCGGGGAAGGCAGACACGCGACCAAAGAAATAAAATAAAATAAAGAACTTCTTCAGCGGTGACAGGGCTTGACCTGCTGGCTCCGCAGCAAAGAAGAACTGAGGAGAGTTGGTTAGGAAAGGCGGGAAGGCAGCGCGCAGGCGCTGTGGGATGCTCCCAAAAGCTTTCCTTTTTGGGAAGCTGGGGAGCGTTCCCGCGCAGGCTCCGTTGGTACCGACGTACCCTTATCTGAAGACTCATTCCTGCTTGTTCCTGGAGATCAGCAGGAATTTAGTCTTCACATATGGGTATCGTCGGTACCAACGGAGCCCACGCGGAAATGCTACGCAACATCCAATGGGAATGCTTTTGGGAGCATCCCACAGCGCATGTGTGCTGCCTTCCCGCCTCTGTAACTCTATCACTTCAGTTGAGTTTATAGCTGAGACCAAAGGAGAGAAGTAGAGAAAGAGATAGGTAGAGACAACTCCTAGGGGAGGTAGGTGGGTTGTGAAGACTAAATTCCTGCTGTTCCCGGAGATCACCTGTTACAAGTGAGTAACTACGTTATCTCCAGGAACAATCAGGAATGTAGTCTTCACATATGGGAACTCCCCAGCTGAAAGATGCCTAGGGGTGACCCCAGCAAGCTGCGAACCCAGGTGAGATGGGTCATGCTTCCTCCCATGGACCTCTGGCATCCAAACCGTGGACGGTGGGTTGGAGTTGTATTAAGTATGGAAGAGATGCTGGAGCACAGCCTGGCCAAACGAGGCATCCCGACGGGAGTCCTTGTCTAAGCAATAGTGGGCTGTGAAGGTGTGCACCGAAGCCCAAGTGGCTGCTTTGCAGATATCAATAGAGACAGAATGAAGGTTAGCTGCTGAGGCTGCCATTGCTCTCACATTGTGAGCTGTGACATGGCCCTCGAGAGAAAGTCCCTTACTCTGATAAGTATAGAATATGCAATCTGCAATGCAATTTCACAGAGTTCTTTTGGAAACTGGAAGTCCCAAATGACTAAAGTCAAAAGTCACAAAAAGCAGAGAAGATTTTCTATGTGGCTTACTTCTTTGGAGATAAAAGGCTAAGGCTCTTTTACAATCCAATGTGTGAAGATTCCTTTCCGCACTAAAGGCACGAGGCCTAGGGAAGAATATAGGAAGATAAACAGTCTGGTTTAAATGGAAAGGCGAAACCACCTTTGGCATAAGTGAGGATGAGTCCTGAGAACTACTTTATCATGGTGGAACCTTGTATAAGGAGGGTCAGCTACTAACGCCTGTAGTTCACTAATGCGTCTTGCAGAAGTGATTGCAATTAATAAAATAACTTTACATGAAAGAAACTTTAGGTCTGAAGTGGCTAAAGGTTCAAAGGGCAGTTTTATGAGCTGACCAAAAACAAGATTCAGATACCATGCCACAGGTGGTGGTTTAATGGGAGGTTTTGTTAAGAGTAGGCCTCTCATAAATCTTGATACAAGTGGATGAGAGGAAATAGGTGGTCCATCGAAAGGTTTATGAAAAGCAGCAATATCACTAAGATGAACTCTCACTGAATTGGTCTTTAGACCAGAAGTTGATAATTGGAAGAAATACTCTAATAGCGACTCTACAGGTACCAAAAGGGGGTTAAGTCCCTTTTGTGAACACCAGAGAACCTTTTCCACTTAAAAGCGTAGGAACGTCTTGTGGAAGGTTTTCTGGAAGCCAGAAGGATATCCTTTACTTGTTGAGAAAGGTTAATATCCTGGAATTCTAGGCTTTCAGTTACCAGGGCCTGAGATGTAGGGACTGGGGATTGGGATGCAGTAAGCATCCGTCCTCCTGAGACAGAAGATCTGGAGTATTCCCCAACTCCAGAGGAATGGTTTGAGAGAGACGCAGAAAGAGTAGTTACTCACCTGTAACAGGTGTTCTCCAGGAGCAGCAGGAATCAGTCCTCACTTATGGGTGACGTCAGCCGTCGGAGCCCGCGCGGAGCAATTTTCCCCAGCTTTCACAGAAAGCCTTTGGGAATTGCAGCGCGCATGCGCGGTCCCCTTCCCGCCCAGGGATGCCATCTTGCTCAGTCTGATGACATAGCGGAAAGACAGCAAAAGTTAGCAAATATGCAATAAGAATGACTGCAACTCCAGGGGAGGAGGGAGGGTAGTGAGGACTGATTCCTGCTGCTCCTGGAGAACACCTGTTATAGGTGAGTAACTACTCTTTCTCCAGGACCAAGCAGGAAGTCAGTCATCACTTATGGGACTCCCAAGCTTAAGGCTACCGGAGACCTCAAGTCTAAAAGAGCTCCCTCAAGCTCAACAGTACAGAGGGAAAGAGTCTTCTCTGAATACGAATCCGGCCGGTAGCCCAACACTAGGGCCGGAGGGAGGAGTTGCCTAAACCTCAAAGAGATTGTGGAGAACTGCCTGGCCGAAAGCGCTGTCCCTGCGGGACTCCCTTTCAAGGCAGTAATGAGCCGCAAAGGTCTGGCCTGAAGACCAAGTAGCGGCCTGGCAGATGTCTGCCAATGGAACAGAGCGGAGATGAGCCACCGACGCGGCCTTCGCCCTGACCCGATGAGCCGCGACACGACTCTCCAAGGAGAGACCGGCTGCCCCGTAAGACCAGGCGATACAGTCGGCTATCCAGGAGGACAGAGTACGCTTAGAGACAGGTACCCCCAACCGATTGGGGTCAAAAGATACGAAAAGCTGGACGGCTTTCCTATGCTCTCGCGTACGGTCAAGGTAGAAGGATAAGGCTCTTCTACAGTCCAGGGTGTGCAGCACAGTTTCCGCTCGGCTGGCGTGCGGCCTGGGAAAAAAGGTCGGAAGAACCACCTCCTGGTTGATGTGGAAGTGGGAGACCACCTTCGGAAGGAACTTAGGGTGGGTCCGCAGTACAACCCTATTCTTGTAGAACCTAGTGTACGGAGGCTCCAACACTAGGGCTTGTAGCTCACTCATGCGCCTCGCGGAAGTGAGGGCCACCAAGAAGAGAGTTTTCCAGGAGAGAAAACGGGGAGGGCAGGTAGCCATGGGCTCAAAAGGCGGACAGGTAAGCCTTTGCAGAACCACGTTGAGGTCCCAGTCGGGGGCTGGGGGGCACAACGGAGGTTTAAGCAGAAGGAGGCCTCTGAGAAAGCGCGCCACCAAAGGGTGCGAGGAGAGAGGCCTGCCCTCAACCGGTGAATGATGCGCAGAGAGAGCACGGAGGTGGACTCTGACAGAGTTGGATTTGAGACCTAGGTCGGAGAGGTGAAGCAAGTATTGCAGCACCACCGATACTAAACAGGCGAAGGGGTCCTCAGACCGCTGAGAACACCAGACCAAGAAGCGACGCCATTTGAGGGCGTACGACTTCCGGGTGGAAGGACGCCGAGAAGCTAGGACGGCGGCTTCCACCTCCGGGGCTAGCCGTAGTGGAGCTAGGATTACCCTTTCAGCAGCCAGGCCGTCAGGTGTAGGGCCCAGAGGTTGGGGTGCAGAAGAGTACCCCGATCCTGGGTTAGGAGGTCGGGGTGGAACCCCAGAGGAAGAGGGGTGTCCACCGCTAGATGTAGTAGTAGGGGGAACCACGGCTGTCTCGGCCACCGAGGCGCCACCAGGATCATGGAGGCCCTGTCCTGGACAACTTTGAACAATGTCCGGGCCACCAGTGGCGTAGGAGGGAATGCATACAGCAGACACGTAGACCACGGGATGAGGAAAGCATCCGGCGCCTCCCGAGAAGAATGGGGGTGCCGGGAGCAGAATCTGGGGAGCTGCCTGTTCAGGGGACTGGCAAAAAGATCCACAGTGGGAGAGCCCCACCGGCTGATGATCTGCTGGACCACCTCGGGGTTCAGTTTCCACTCGTGCGGTAGCAGCATCCGGCTCAGCTTGTCCGCCAGGCAGTTGTCCTGCCCTGGCAGGTAAACCGCTTTGAGGAGGATGTCGTGATCAACAGCCCAAGAGCACAGCCTCCGGGCTTCCCGACATAGAAGGAGGGAGCCCGTGCCCCCCTGTTTGTTCACGTAGAACATTGCAACCTGATTGTCCGTCTGCACCAGTACGGACTGGCCGAACGTCAGGTGAGAGAAGGCCCGCAGAGCTAGGCGGATCGCCCGGAGCTCCAGGAGGTTTATCTGCTGGGCAGCCTCCCAAGGCGTCCAAAGGCCCTGAGTGCATGTCCCTCGACAATGCGCCCCCCATCCCAGGAGAGAGGCATCTGTCGTGAGCACCCGGGACGGTGGGTGAGACTGAAATGGCATGCCGAGCACTAGGTTGGGCAGGTGAAGCCACCATTGCAGGGAGGAGACCAGGCGGTCGGAAATTTGTATCAGGTCCGACAGCCTCCCTGTGGCCTGATGCCACTGAGTGCGAAGGCTCCATTGCGCAGGCCGCATATGTAGACGGGCGTTCGGAGTGACATGGACCGTGGAGGCCATGTGTCCGAGTAGCTGGCAGGAACTGTCTGGCCGAGGCCAGCGACCTGCCGCTGAACCTGCCGGCTAGAGCCGTGAGCCGGTTGGCCCTTTCCGGAGGCAAGAAGGCACGCGCCTGCCGAGTGTCTAGCCGCGCCCCTATGAACTCGAGGTCCTGAGAGGGGAGCAAAGCGGACTTTTCGAAGTTTATGACGAAGCCCAAGTGCTGAAGCAGGGCCACCGTACGTTGGGTGGCCTGGGCGACCTCCAGAGCAGACGATGCCCGGATGAGCCAGTCGTCCAGGTACGGGAAGACGAAGAGGCCTTGAAGCCTTAGGAAGGCGGCCACCACTGCCAGGCACTTTGTGAACACCCTGGGGGCGGAGGACAGGCCAAAGGGCAGTACTCAGTACTGATAATGCTTCCCCGCCACCACAAACCTTAGGTACTGCCGGTGGTTCGGATGAATAAGGATGTGGGTATAAGCATCCTTTAGATCCAAGGAGCATAGCCAATCTCCCCGCTGGAGGTAAGGCAGCAGGGTTCCAAGGGTAAGCATCTTGAACCTTTCCCGCTGCAGGAACTTGTTCAGGTTGCGTAGGTCTAGAATGGGCCTGAGGCCTCCTGTTCTCTTTGGAACCAGGAAGTACCTCGAGTAAAACCCGTGACCCCAGCAGTGTTGGGGCACGGGCTCCACGGCCCGTTCTTGAAGCAGACTTCGCAGCTCCCGAAGGAGCAAGTCCCTGTGCAGAGGGGGTCTGGGAGGCTCCCCTGGGAAGTAGGGGGGAGGCACCTGGTGAAAATGGAGGAGGTAGCCTTCTTGAACCACCTGCAATACCCAGGCCTCGGATGTTATGGTGGACCACCTGTGAGTGAAGTGGGTCAGCCGACCCCCCGTGCCGGCCAAAAGCCCGAGGGGGAGGGGCTATGCTGGCATAGTCAAAAACCCCCGCCCTGCTGGGCCGGGGCCTGCGTGGCGGGTTTGGGGGCTTTCTGCTTCCGGGATCCGTTACCCTGTCCCCTAGGCAGCTGCTCTTGAAGGGGGGTTGTGGCCGGGTATTGTGTTTGGTGATGCGTATAAGCAAACACTTTCCTCGGGTAAAAAGGCCTTTTCCCCGAGCCCTTCTTCTTCTGTGAAGGGGCAGAGGACTTTCTAGAAAGGCGAGTCCTGGTGAGAGTCTCCGACTCGAGCTCCGCCCCCTTTTCGGCCATGGGTTTGCCGAAGAGGTTTTCCCCTCTGCAAGGGACATCGACCAACTTGTCCAGCACCCAGGGCTCGAGGTCAGATGACTGAAGCCAAGCCTGGCGGCGAGCCCCGATGCCGGCTCCAGCTACTCGGGCCGAGGCCTCGAAGCCATCATAGGCCGCTCGAGAAATGAACTTGGAACACTCTTGAATCCCGGAGGACAAGGCTTGGAACCGCTGCAAGGGTTCCTCGGAGAGACCGGCCGAGAAACCCTGAAGTTCTTTCGCCAGGTCTCGGAGGTACATACCCATGTACAGCTGATATGTCTGGACCCAAAAAGCAAGCAAGCATAGAGCCTTAGAAGCACTTCCTACCGAGGGCATCCAGGCTCCGGGCCTCCTTCCCCGGGGGCACCGAGGAGTGCATCTTTTGACTCTTAAGTCGATGCATGGCCGACTCCACCACCATGGAGTGGTGCGGAAGTTGCGCCTTCTGGAACCCGGGGCTCTTGCGGACTCGATATATGGAATCGATCCGCTTGCTCAACACTGGCGTCGAGGCGGGGCTCTCCCACATGCGGAGGAGAAGCCGCTCCAGCATCGGGGGAACCGGTACAGTGAAGGCCTCCCTCGGGGGGGAGTCGTATTGAAGGGCCTCGAGCTCTTCGGCTCGGGGTTCCTCCTCCGGATCCGCGGGGAAGGCCAATGCTTTGGCCATATCCCTCACGAAATCGGAGAACCGGGTATCCTCCGGAGGGGACCGCCTCCGAGGCTCCGACTCGGGCGAATCGGAGGGGACGCACAGAGTCTGAAAAGAACCGGGTGACTCGTCCTCCTCCGTGTCCCAGCCCGACTCCTCCGAGGAGGAATCGAGAGGTTCCGCGGGGGCGGGACCCGGGAACCTCCGCCCCGACACCGAGGCCGGCGTCGAGGACCTCGGTCCCGAACGGGAAGCCGAGGGAGACCTAGGCCGAGGATCGAATCGAGCACGTATGGACTCGAGGATCGGCTCGGCCTCCGGGGTCGACTTGAGCGTTGACGTCCCGGTGGTCGGGGCAGATGCACTGGAGAGGCCGGTGATCCATGCCCGCTGCTGGTCCATGAAGGCAGATATACTGCGCTCCAAGGTCGTCAATCTGAGATCAAGCTCAGAAGACCCAGCAGGCGTCGACTTGGGCCCCGACGGCGTCGGGCCCGACGTCAGCTCATTCATGGGGGAGTCCAGGAGGACTATATCACTCACGTGCCTAGGCGACTCCACTTCGAGACGAGGGATCTTCGAAGGCTTCTCCTCCTTTGAGGGCCCGGGGAGCAGGACCGGGCTAAGCGACCTGCCCTCGAAGGTCCAGTTCCGCCGCCCGGATCCACCCTTGCGGGCCGCTTCTCCCGCCGGCGTTCCCGGCTGGGGGAGCCCCGTTCAGAAGAACTCCTACGATGCTCCGAACCGGAGCCACGAGGCGTAGAGGCCTCTGACGAGGTCCGCGTGGAGTCAGAGAAGATCCGGTCCCTCTGCGACTGCCGACTCCTCAGCGCCTTCGAGGACATCTTGCTGCACGGGCCGCAGCTTATAGGGTCATGCTCGGCCCCAAGGCAGCGGAGGCAGCAGTCATGCGTGTCAGTAAGAGACATGAGCCTGACACAGCGATCACACTTTTTAAAACCGCTGGCAGCCATCGGGGAAAAAGGGCCCCTGCAAGGTCGAACGACCGCGCTGCCAGGGATGAAGAGAAAAGTGGCGGAACCGCCAGTTGGAAAAAAATTAAAACGTAAACGGGCCCGATAGGGGATATCGAGACCCGGCGGGAAGAGGAACACACGAACCGAGAATTTTTTTTTTTTTTTTTAACGAAAAGAAATCAAAGAAATCAACTTTTCAGCGGCGTTAACAGACACGTCTGTAGGGCTCCGCGGAAAAAAGAAGACTGAGCAAGATGGCATCCCTGGGCGGGAAGGGGACCGCGCATGCGCGCTGCAATTCCCAAAGGCTTTCTGCGAAAGCTGCGGAAAATTGCTCCGCGAGGGCTCCGACGGCTGACGTCACCCATAAGTGAGGACTGACTTCCTGCTTGGTCCTGGAGAAGAGGAAGATACCACGTTTGTCGTGGCCAACATGGAGCTATGAGTATCATACGACCTCTGTCTCTCTGAAGTTTGAATAAAGTTTTGGGAATGAGGGGAATGGGTGGGAAGGCATAGAGGAAGTCCTGACCCCAGTGGAGTAGGAAAGCATCTGTTGCCTCACAGTTGTGAGCCGGAATTCTGGAACAGAATTTATTTATTTATTTATTTATTTAGCGTACATTTGTAACCCGCTGCTTCCAGTGATCAGCAGCGGCCTCTATACATGGGAGATTTGGCTGTACCGGCCAGAATTAAGGTATATACAATGCGATTAGGGGGGCGATAGTGCACAACAATCAAGGGGTTAAAGGATTTACAGTTAATTGCTTATTGCAGGTACATACAGGATACTTAATACATATTTACAATTGCTGTCCGTTAGGACTTACAAAGGATCCTTATATACAATTTACACATTGCTGAGTTTGCTTCAAGCGGTTAGCATATTTCATGCGGTTAAGTTGTAATGTACTTGGAAAAGGTGTGTCTTAAGTAGTTTTCTAAAGTCTTTCAGATCACTGATTTCACGTAGATCACTTGGCAATCGGTTCCAGAGTGCCGGAGATGTAAGGGAGAAAGCTCGGTTGCTGGTGAAAGCATTAACCTTAGTGAAGCACTTCGGGATACAGAGGGTGTTGAGGTTCAGTGTTCTTCTACTTCTGTTGTTAGGTAGTTTTGATATTAGGCTGTTGAGGTATGAGGGCTCTACATCATGTATGCGTTTGAAAGTAGTGATTAGGACTTTGTATTGAATGCGAGCTGTGATGGGGAGCCAGTGAAGCTCAATTAGTGCGGGTGTGATGTGGTCGGAGAGTCCATAATGATTCGGGCTGCTACATTTTGTGCCATTTGCAAAATATTTATAGTTTTTCTTGGCAGGCCTTGCAGTATGGCATTGCAATAGTCCAGGTGTGGAATGATGAGGGCTTGCGCAACAGATCTGAAGCAAGGTACTTCAGGCTGGAAGGTCGGGGGTTCAAATCCCACTAGAGGACAGCAACCTTGGGCCGGAAGGACTGGGGTTTCTAGTCCCACAGGTGCTCCTTGTGATCTTGGGCAAGCCACTTAACCCTCCATAGCCCATGTTCCCTGTAAAATAGTTATCTCCAAGTTATAATGCCCTGTTCAATGTAATTTCAGTTTGTTCAATGTAAACCGCACAGATGCAGAATAGCGCGGTATATAAGAGAATGTAAATAAATAAAATAAATAAATAAATAAGTATGATCGAGGATGTTACGTAGGGGCTGTAATACTCTTAATTTGTGAAAAATAGCCCGATTGGTGATTCGAAGGTGCTTGTCCATATGTAGGTTGCTGTCAAGCATCACTCCCAAATATTTTATCTCTGTTTTGATGTTGTAGTTATTATCGTTCATGGTGACCGTTGTCGGGGGCTCGAATCCCGGTTTTCTGGAGATACACATTACTTCTGTTTTCTTGTGGTTAATGGACATATTATTGCGTTGGAGCCAGACTTGGAGTTCGTGTAGGCATTTTTCTAGCTTGCAGAGGTTTGGGTTGTTTACGTCTAGTTGAGTATATAGCATTAGGTCGTCTGCGTAGATATGGTAGTTGATGCCATGGTGCTGGAAAATCTTGCATACTGGTTGAAGGTATAGGTTGAATAGGAGGGAGGAGAGGGCGGAGCCCTGTGGAATGCCTTGGGTTTGCGGGAAAGGGGTGGCTTTGACATTGTTGAAATTGACCTGCTGCATTCGGTTTGTAATATAGGAGGAGAACCATTTTAGAGGGGTTCCTGTGATGCCTATGGACTCGAGTCGCTTTAGTAGTGTGGGGTGATGCACAGAGTCGAAAGCTGCTGAGATGTCTATGAATATAAGCATATACATCTTGCTCTTGTTTTCCAGACCCTTAAGTAGGTTGTCCATTAGGGCTAACAGGAGGGTTTCTACGCCGTGATGCGGTCGAAACCCGTATTGATGCACATCAAGGGCGTTTGTGTCATCGATGTGGTTTTGCAATTGCTGTTGCACTGCCTTCTCAATGATCTTGGCGAGGAAGGTGATGCTTGAGATGGGTCGGTAAGAGGTGGGGTCGTCCTTGTTGAGCGTTTTGTTTTTCAGGATGGGACGTATAAGCGACTTCTTGAGAGGTGATGGCATGAGGCCTTGCTGTAGTGAAAGGTTCACTATGTGGGAGATGTGTTGCGCTATTTCCTCTTTGGTTGCCTTGATCCAGGAGGATGGACACGGGTCAAGAGGGGAGGTAGTGGATCTTAGGCAGTTGATGATGTCTTTTATCTGCTGGTCATTCACTCCCAGGAAGGTTGACCATTTTCCACCCTGGTCTGGACTTCCCCGGGTGTAGGTTTCTTGCGGGGAGTTGGTTGTATTCAGTTTTGGATCGAGTAGGGCAGGTGTTGTGGGACTAAGTTTGCTGGCATAGTGATCTGCTAGCCGTTGGGCTGTCATGGAACCTCTAGGATTGCTGTCCTGCGGAGACTTGGTGAGTGATTTGACGAGGGCGACTAGTTCCCTTGGCCTGTTGAGGGAACTAGAATCAGGGAAGTTTGACATTCTGTGGACTTGCAAAGAGGTCTATATCTGGTGTACCCCAGATTTGAAATACTCAAGCAAGCTGGTATGAGTGGAGGGACCACTTGTGTGGCAGCAGTATTCGACTGAGTCTGTCTGCCCATAAGTTTTGAATGCCCGGAAGGTATACCGCCAAAAGGTGAATTTGCAACTCTCTGGAGAGGGCCCATAGTTGCAAAGCTTCATTGAATAGCGACAGAGAGCCTGTTCCGCCTTGCTTGTTCACATAGAACATAGCTACCTGATTGTCGGTTTGGACCAGAACTGTTTTGTTGCTGAGAGGGGTCTGAAAGACTTGAGTAGCACTGAAAATGGCTCTCAGCTCTAGGAGGTTTATGTGAAGGAAAACCTCCTCTGAGGTCCAAAAACCCTGAGTGGAGAGATCGTGCAAGTGGGCCCCTCAACCCATCTTGAAGGCATCTGTTGTTAGGGTGGCCTGATATAGAGGCTGCTGGAAAGGAGAGCCTACGAGGAGGTTTTCTAGAGATTGCCACCATTGCAGGGACGAAATCAGACGTGTGGTGTTTCTGATCTTGTCCATAAACTGACCCGAGGCCTGGGACCATTGAGAGGATAGGGTCCACTGGGCTGCTCGCATGTGGAGGCAAGCATAGGGAACCTCATGGACAGTAGATGCCATGTGTTCCAGAAGACGAAGCATCTCTCGAGCGGTAAGGAACACCTTCATAGATGCTTGAGATGCCAGTTTATTATTCGTAGACAGCGTGGCTGTGGCAGGAAAGCCCTTGATTACCGTGTGTCTAGACGAGCCCCTATGAATTCGAGAGATTGAGAGGGGGCGAGATGAGATTTGGGAGGTTTATGACCAGTCCCAAGTATTGAAGAATTCTCATTGCTCGAGAAAGAGCGAAGCTGGCCTCTGGAGCTGTCGTTGCTCAAATGAGCCAATCGTCTAAGTAAGGGAAAACGAATATTCCCAGAGTCCTTATAAATGCTGCTACCACTGCCATGCATTTTGTGAAGTCCGAAAGGAAGAACTCTGTACTGGAAGTGTCTTCCTTGGACCAGGAATCAAAGGAACTTCCTGTGATCTGAGTGGATGAGAATATGCGTGTATGCATCTCTTTGATCTAGAGAACACAGCCAATCCTGACTTGAAGCTATGGTAGGAGTGACACGAGGGAGATCATTTTGAACTTTTCTCGGAACAAATAGAAACATAGAAATATGATGACAGAAAAAGACCACATGGCCTATCTAGTCTGTCCTTCCATAACAACAACTACAACAGTCCCCTTTTTACCTTTAGAGAGCCTCTGTGTTTGTCCCATACTTTTTTGAATTCAGTTACTGTCCTCATCTCTACCACCTCCACTGGGAGACTATTCCATGGATCCACTACTCTTTCCGTAAAGAAATAGTTTTGCATATCACTCCTGAATCTATCTCCCTTCACCCTCATCCCATGTCCCCTCATAGCAGAACTTTTTTTCAATTGAAAGAGGCTCTCTCCCTGAACATTTATGCCACAGAGGTATTTAAACATCTCAATCATATCACCTCTCTCCCGCCTTTCCTCTAAGGTGTACATATTAAGATCCTTCAGTCTGTCCTCATATGCTTTATAATGAAGACCACTAATCATTTTAGTAGCCACCCTCTGCACTGAGGTTTGTTTCATTTGTTTCATTCTCTGAGGTCTAGTATAGGCCTGTGTCCCCCTGTCATCTTTGGAATAAGAAAATAGGGGGAGTAAAACAAAGTCCCCTGTTGGGGTATGGGTACTTTTTTGATTGCTCCTTGAGCGAGAAGTGATGTGACCTCCTGCCACAAGAGGTTGGTGGCAGGGGCATGAGAATTGAACTGTTTTATTATTGAAGGAGGTGGCAAGTTGAGAAAATGAAGCTTGTACCCCAGTCGTACAGAGTCCAGTTTTCTGATGTTATTTGTTGCCATCTTTTGGCAAAATAACAGTCTTCCTGGAATGGTTAAGGGTTCTGGAACTTTCAGGGGCAGAATGACTAAGTTCTCTAGCTAGAAGTCAAAGACCCTGAGGGGGCTGGGTCTGTTGGGCCGGTTGAGCTCTTTGAGCTTACGGCTTTCTTTGCTGTCTGTTCTGTTGTTGCCCCTTCTGGGGAACATGAAGCAGACAGTGGCCTTGATGGGTATAAGATGGGTAAAACTTATTTTTCTTACTGAAAAAGGGTTTTTTGAATGTTTTTTCTTTGATGGGTTGGCTGTGGACTTTGCCAATCTGTTCAAAGTAGTATTATCAGATTCAATCTGATTAGCCTTGTTTTGCCAGTCCTTGCCAAAGAGATTTTCTCCTGTACAAGGAATGTTTCCCAGCTTTTCTTGCACCCACTGTTCTAAGTCTGATGCTTGAAGCCAAGCAATACGACGTGCTCCTATGGATATAGTAGAGGTTCTGCTAATACATTCAAAGCAATCAAAGGTAGCACGGTTCATGAATTTAGAGACATTCTGGGTGTGCTTGACCAGAATAAGGTAGTCTGCTCTTTTTGCCTCAGAGACACAAGGGCTAATGAGCTCTAAGTCTTTTGTGACTTCTTCCAGGAACATTCCCATGTAAAAAATGTAGGAACTGATCCTGGCTGATAGCATGGAGGATTGAAAGCATCAATGCCCAAAGGCATCGAGTGTCCTGGATTCACGGCTTGGAGGATTAGAAGAATGTGTTTTAGCACTCTTGATCCTTCGCATGGTCGATTCTACTACCATTGAATGGTGGTGTAACCAGGACAACTTGGCACTCGGTACATAGTGTCAAGGCATCAGGAATGTGAAGATACCATTAAAGGAGTTTCCCACATTCTCAACATCAGATCATGTTTAAGATCTTGTGAATGGGACGCATAGTTGCCTCCTTGGGAGCCATAGGGTACTGCAGAATTCTTAATTCTTCTGCCCTAGGTTCCTTTTCTGGAATCACAGTGATTGCAAGACCCTTTGCTAAATCACGTATGAAATCCTGGAAGGACATATCTTCTGGAGGAGACAACCTGCGTTGAGGAGAAGGAGTTGAATCCTCTAGTAGGTTTGCTCTGGTACCGGTGGAAATGTCAGAGTCTTCAGAATAGGAAGACTCAAGAGTACTCTGTACCGGGTGCTCCGGTAACACATGGTATCGGTACTGCTCAAAGTCGGTACCGAAATGTCTCAGTTCCTGATCCTCGATACCCGAGAAAGACTCAAGGCACGGCATGGGGGGAAGTAGTCCTTTCGAAGCAGGTGCTATCGGTGTCGGTACCGATGCCTGTTGAACCATCTGTAGTGGTCTTATTTATTTTATTTATTTATTATTTATTTATTTAGCTGCATTTATATCCCGCTTTTCACTGGGTCAAAGCGGTTGGGGGATACATTTAACACGAGGGGATATGAGACACATACACTAATACTTACAGGGAACATGGGCAATGGAGGGTTAAGTGGCTTGCCCAAGACCACAAGGAGCACCTGTGGGACTAGAAACCCCGGTCCTTCCGGCCCAAGGTTGCTGTCCTCTAGTGGGATTTGAACCACCGACCTTCCGGCCTGTGGTACCTTGCCCCAACCACTAGGCCACTCCTCCCTTGTGGTACCGAAGCTGCTAAGAGAGACGCTAGACTGCGTTCAATAGCGAGGATTCTCTTGTCCATCGCTCCTGCCGATGCCTGGGTATCAGTACCGGTGGAAGCGGCTACGACCCCAGAACATAGCACCAGCAGTTCTGCAGAGGTGGAAGCCTCTGGAACATCCTGGAGCCCCAGTAATGCTTTGGAGCCCAAAGACTCCCACCGGGGCTGTTTTGCCGGTGAACTATCCTCGAGGGCAACGCCAGTGGCATCTCGATATTTAGAAGGAGATCTACCCTTCGAGGACCGGCAAGTATTAGAAGACTTAAGTTTAGTTACCCGAGATCCATGGGAGGAAGTTGAAGCACTGGAAGACGTCGATGCAAGTGACATCGTATCTGTGGCAAAAAGGGTACCGAGTTTTGCAGCTCTATTCTGCAGACCCTTTTGGTCATCCTCGTGCAAGAGAGACACTCCGTTGGACAATGTTCAGGACCTAAACATTATAGACACCAATCATGGGTGTCGGTGACAGAAATGGTACAGCCACACTTTGAGCATTTTTTGAAACCACTAGCTGGTTTCTCCATGCCTGAAGAAAAGTGGGCTTAGTGCCCAAAATGGCTTCTAGCACCAGAAACAGGGGAAAGACCCCTGAAGAAATACAAGGTTTTTTTGTTTTATTTTTTTTTTAAAAAGAAAGAACCACCACCACCAGCGGTACCGGTAAGCGTCGAAAGAAGGCAGACGCGACCACAAAAAAACAAAGAATAAAAGGAAATTTTCTGCGGTGACAGGATAAGAGTAGTTACTCACCTGTAACAGGTGTTCTCCAGGAGCAGCAGGAATCAGTCCTCACATATGGGTGATGTTGGCGCCGACGGAGCCCTCGTGCGGAGCATTTCCCCAGCTTTCAAAGAAAGCCTTTGGGAATTGCAGCGTGCATGCGCGGTCCTCTTCCCGCCCAAGGGTGCCATTTTGCTCAGTCTAATGACATAGCTAAAAGACAGCAAAAAATTAGCAAAAACAAATCATATGACTGAAACTCCAAGGGGAGGAGGGAGGGTTGTGAGGAGTGATTCCTGCTGCTCCTGGAGAACACCTGTTACAGATGAGTAACTACTATTTTTCCAGGACCAAGCAGGAAGTCAGTCCTCACATATGGGACTCCCCAGCTCAAGGCTACCGGAGACCCCAAGCGGAAAAATGAGCTCCCTCTAGCTCGTCAGCAGAGAAGGAAGGAATCTTCTCTGAGAACGCCCCTGACCGGTAGCCCAACACCAGGGCCGGAGGGGTAGGAGTTGCCTAAACCCCAAAGAGATTATGGAGTACTGCCTGACCGAAAGCACTGTCCCTGCGGGACTCCTTCTCAACGAAGTAATGGGCCGCAAAAGTCTGGCTTGAAGACCAAGTAGCGGCCCGGCAGATGTCTGCCAATGGAACAGAGCGGAGATGAGCCACTGACGCAGCCTTCGCCCTGACACGAGGAGCCGTGACTCGATCCTCCAACAAGAGGCCGGCTGCCCCATAAGCCCAGGCGATACAGTCAGCGACCCAGATGGACAACGTACGCTTGGAGACAGGCAGCCCCAACTTATTGGGGTCAAAAGAAACGAAAAGCTGAACAGCCTTCCAATGCTCCCGCGTACGGTCAAGGTAGAAGGATAACGCCCTCCTACAGTCCAGGGTATGCAAGACCATCTCAGCCCGGTTGGCATGTGGCCGGGGAAAGAAGGTCGGAAGAACCACCTCCTGATTGAGGTGAAAAGGTGAGACAACTTTAGGAAGAAACTTAGGGTGAGTCCGGAGGACTACCCTATTCCTGAAGAACCTAGTGTAAGGAGGATCAGACACTAGTGCCTGCAGTTCACTCACTCGCCTAGCAGAGGTGAGAGCTACCAGAAATAAAGTTTTCCAGGAGAGAAAATGGAGAGGGCAGGTAGCCATAGGTTCAAAAGGTGGACAAGTAAGCCGCTGTAAGACCACATTCAGATCCCACTCAGGGGCCGGTGGACGAAAAGGAGGGTTAAGCAGAAGAAGGCCTCTGAGGAAACGAGCCACCAAAGGATGGTTGGAAAGAGGCCTGCCGTCCACCGGCGAGTGGTGTGCTGAGAGATCACTAAGGTGAACTCGGACAGAGTTAGACTTAAGGCCCAGATTGGAGAGGTAGAGTAAATATTGCAATACAACCGCTACCAAGCACGAGAAGGGATTCTCGCTGTGCTGAACACACCATGCGGAAAATCTACGACACTTAAGAGCGTAGGATTTCCTGGTGGATTGACGCCGAGAGGCCAAGACTACATCTTCCACCTCTCGAGGTAGTAATAGGGGAGCTAGTTTTACCCTTTTAGCAGCCAGGCCATCAGATGAAGGGACTGGAGGTTGGGGTGCAAGAGAGTCCCCTGATCCTGAGACAGGAGATCGGGTTGAAACCCCAGAGGAATAGGCTTGTCCACCGCCAACTGTAGCAGAAGCGGGAACAACGGTTGCCTCGGCCACCTGGGGGCTATGAGAATCAAGGAAGCCCTGTCCCTGAGGACTTTGAACAGCGTTCTGGACACTAGTGGTGTGGGAGGAAACGCATACAGCAGGCCTGTGGACCACGAGATCAGAAACGCATCCGCTGCCACTCAGAGGATGCGGTTGTCTGGAGCAAAATCTCGGGAGTTGCCGATTCAGAGGACTGGCGAAAAGATCCATGGTGGGGAGTCCCCACTTGAGAAAGACCTGCTGAACCACCAATGGGTTCAATCTCCATTCGTGTGGTTGCAGGATCCTGCTTAGTCTGTCTGCCAGGCAATTTTCCTGACCTGGAAGGTAGACAGCCTTGAGAAGGATTCCATGATTGACAGCCCAAGAGCACAGTCGTTGTGCCTCCTGACAAAGGAGGAAGGAGCCTGTGCCCCCTTGTTTGTTCACATAGAACATGGCAACTTGATTGTCCGTCTGGACCAGCACAGACTGGTGAGAGGCGAGGTGGGAGAAGGCTCTCAGAGCTAGGTGTATTGCCCATAGCTCCAGGAAGTTTATCTGTTGAGTAGCCTCCCAAGGGGTCCACAGAGCCTGAGTACATAACCCTTGGCAATGTGCTCCCCAACCGAGAAGAGAGGCATCTGTTGTCAGCACCTGAGTATGCGGAGGGGATTGAAAAACCACTCCGAGCACCAGATTCGGAAGATGAAGCCACCATTGCAGAGAGGAGACCAGGAGGTCGGATATCTTCACTGAGTCCGCTAGGCCCCCTGTGGCTTGATGCCACTGAGTGCGAAGGCTCCACTGAGCAGGCCGCATGTGCAAGCGGGCATTGGGGGTGACATGAACCGTGGAAGCCATATGGCCGAGGAGCCTCAGGAATTGCCTGGCAGAGACCAGGGAATTGCTGCGAAACTGGCTGGCCAGATCCATCAGCCTGTGGGCCCTGTCCAGAGGCAGAAAAGCCTTTGCTTGAAGAGTGTCTAGTCTGGCCCCTATGAACTCTAAGTTCTGGGACGGGAGCAAAGTGGACTTTGCGAAGTTTATGACAAACCCCAAGTGCAGAAGCAGAGCCACAGTGCGAAGGGTGGCCTGGTTGGCCTCTTGGGAAGATTGGCCCATTATGAGCCAGTCGTCCAGGTACGGAAACACAAAGAGACCCTGAAGCCTCAGGTAGTCCGCCACCACTGCCAGGCACTTGGTGAACACCCTGGGAGCGGAGGACAGGCCAAAGGGTAGTACTCTGTACTGATAGTGGTGTCCTCCCACAACAAACCTGAGATATTGTCTGTGGTCTGGATGGATAAGGATGTGAGTATACGCATTCTTTAGATCTAAGGAGCATAGCCAGTCTCCCTGCTGGAGATAGGGCAGCAGGATTCCAAGGGTAAGCATCTTGAACTTTTCCCTCTCCAGGAACTTGTTGAGGTTTCGCAAGTCTAGGATGAATCTGAGGCCTACTGTTCTTTTTGGTACCAGAAAGTACCTTGAATAAAAGCCGTGACCTCTCAGGTGGTGGGGCACCGGTTCCACAGCCTGATCCTTTAGCAGACTTGCTAACTCCTGAAGGAGTAGGTCCCTGTGCAGAGGGGGTCTTGGAGGCTCCCCTGGAAAATAGGAGGGAGGTACCTGGTGAAAATAGAGAAGATAGCCTTCTTGGACGATATGAAGAACCCAGGTATCTGATGTGACGGCTGACCACCTGTGGGCAAAGTGGGCCAGCCGGCCTCCTGTGCTGAGAGAAGCCAGCTGAGGAGAAGAGGCTATGCTGTTTGAGTCAAAAACCCCCACCCTGCTGAGCAGGGGCCGGTGTTGGAGGCTTGGGGGTCTTCTGCCTACGGGGCCCTTGACCCTGCCCCTTGGCCTGCTGACCCTGTTGGGGAGCTGCAGAGGCCTGGTAATGAGGGTATTGTTTGTAGGCAGATGACTTCCTCGGGTAAAAGGTCTTTTTTCCCAAGCCCTTCTTCTGAGAAGGGGCAGAGGTTTTCCTGGAAAGCCTAGTCCTGGTCAGAGTCTCGGTCTCGGGTTCTGCAGCCTTTTCAGCCATGGGTTTGCCAAAGAGGTTTTCACCTCAGCAGGGGACATCGACCAACTTGGCCTGGACCCATGGCTCGAGGTCGGATGACTGTAGCCAAGCCTGTCGGCGGGCACCGATGCCGGCCCCGGCTACACGGGACGAAGCCTCGAAGCCATCGTAGGCTGCTCGAGAGATA
The DNA here is from genome assembly GCA_033557465.1 of Ichthyophis bannanicus. Lineage (NCBI taxonomy): Eukaryota > Metazoa > Chordata > Amphibia > Gymnophiona > Ichthyophiidae > Ichthyophis > Ichthyophis bannanicus. Next base: position 1,283,821,908 of record CM066031.1, read on the forward strand.
AACTTCGAGCACTCCCGAATACCTGTGGCCAAGGCCTGGAACCTCTGCAAAGGTTCCTTGGAGAGACCAGCAGAGAACCCGGCAATCTCTTTTGCCAGGTCTCGGAGGTACATGCCCATGTAGAGCTGGTAAGTCTGGACACGGCAAGCAAGCACAGAGCCCTGGAAGCACTTCTTACTGAGGGCATCCAGGTTCCGGGCCTCCCGGCCGGGAGGCACCGAAGAGTGCATCTTCTGACTTTTTAGTCGATGCATGGCCGATTCCACAACCATGGAGTGGTGCGGTAACTGTGCCTTTTGGAACCTGGGGCTCTTGCGGACTCGATAGATGGAACCAACCCGCTTGCTTAACACTGGCATCAAGGCAGGGGTCTCCCACATGCGGAAGAGCAGCCGCTCCAGCATCGGAGGAACCGGAACAGTAAAGGCCTCCTTTGGGGGAGAGTCATACTGGAGGGCCTCGAGCTCCTCGGCTCGAGGCTCCTCTTCGGGATCCGCAGGGAAGGCCAAGGCGTTGGCCATATCCCGCACGAAGTCCGAGAACCGGGTATCCTCTGGTGGGGATCGTCTCCGAGGTTCGGACTCGGGCGAGTCCGATGGGACACACCGAGTCCGATAAGTGTCGGGTGACTCTTCGTCCTCCGTCTCCCAGCCCGACTCCTCGGAGGAGTAATCGAGCGGCTCCGGTCGGGCGGGCACCGATGCCCTCCGCCCCGATGCCGAGGGTACCGGCATCGACGACCTCAGCCCCGAACGGGAGGTCGAGGGAGACCGTGGCCGAGGATCGACTCGAGCCCGCATGGACTCGAGGATCGGCTCGGCCTCCGGGGTCGACTTGGACGTCGAGGTCCCGGTGGTCGGGGCAGATGCACCGGTGAGACCGGTGATCAGTGCCCGCTGCTGTTCCATGAAGGCAGCGAAGCTGCTCTCCAAGGCCGTCAACCTGAGTCCGAGCTCAGGAGACCCAGCAGCCCCCGACTCGGGTCCCGACGACGTCGGGCCTGACATCGGCTCCCTCGGAGGAGAGTCCACGAGGACAACAGAACTTACATGTCCAGGAGACTCCATCTAGACACGAGGACACTTGGCAGGCCTCTCCGACTCCGAAGACCTGGGACGGCTATCGGGGCTATGCGACCTGGCCCTCAAGGAACCAGGAGCGTCCACCGACGCCGCCCTTGCAGTTTTCTTCTTCCTGTGATGTTCCCACGAAGGAGACCCCCGCTCAGAGGAACCCCGACGCTGCTCGGGGCCGGAGTCCCGAGACGTCGAGGCCTCTGACGAGGTCCGGGCCCGGCCGGACGCGGAGTCAGAAAAAATTCGATCCTTCTGGTGCTGCCGACTCCTCAAGGCCTTCGAGGACATTTTGTCACACGGACCACAGATCATCGGGTCATGATCGGGTCCGAGGCAATGGAGGCAGCAGTCGTGTGTGTCGGTAAGAGACATAAGTTTCTTACACCGATCACATTTCTTAAACCCGCTGGTAGCCATCGGGGGAAAAAGGGCCCCTGCTAGGTCAAAAGACCGGGCTGCCAGGGAAAAAAGAAAAAAGGCGCGAACGCCAGTCACAAAGGACAAAAACCAAAAAATAGAGAAAAGGACTCGATACCAGCGTATCGGTCCGAGCGGGAAAAAGATCCGGCGTCGAACCGGAGAAAAAAGAAAAAAATAGGGAAAATCAACTTTTTCCTCGGGGAAAAACGAACTACGTCCGTCGGGCTCCGCGGAAAAAAGAAGACTGAGCAAGATGGCACCCTTGGGCGGGAAGAGGACCGTGCATGCGCGCTGCAATTCCCAAAGGCTTTCTTTGAAAGCTGGAGAAATGCTCCGCACGAGGGCTCCGTCGGCGCCGACATCACCCATATGTGAGGACTGACTTCCTGCTTGGTCCGGGAGACCACGTCCTGTCGGCTCCGCGGAAAACGAAGAATTGAAGTGAGAGAGGTACAGAGGCAGGAAGGCAGCATGCATGCGCTGTGGGATGCTCACAAAAGCGTTCCTATTGGACGCTGGGGAGCGTTCCCACACGGGCTCCATCGGTACCGACGATACCCATATGTGAAGACTACATTCCTGCTTGTTCCTGGAGATAGAAACATGCATATGTAAGATACTACCCTACTGCCTCCACAGATGTTTCCACTTCCTGCACGAGACAGAAGCCTACTGGTTGCGTTTCCGGGCCATACGCCACAAGTGCCGTAAATGTTGGCAAGACTTCAGCAGCAGCTGCAGTGGGAACAAGTTGAGTGAGGATGTATGACACAGGAATGGGGCCATGACATGCAACATGGCACAGGGCTGGTGTGGCTGGGTATCACATGGGAAACAGCAGAGCATGGGCAGGTGCTAGACAACAGGGACATAGCAGCTGGACACCCCCATCCACTGTAAGTAACAGTTACCTCTTTGCATCCCTTACACAGCCATCCCAGTCAAGGACTCGGCCCCCCCCCCCTCAATGGCAGAGGAGGAGGAGGAGGATGAGGAAGATGAGGAGGGGGACGAGCAGCAGCCAGCAACAGTCAGCCCCCATAGCCTGGCCACTGCAGACAATGACAGAACAGCAACAGCCAGCCCCATAGTGCTATTCAGCACCTCCCCATCAGAGGAGAGTGGGGAAGAGGCTTACACCCTCACCCTCATGGAGGTTCCCCACTCCCCTGAGGGGGAGGGACAGGATGATACCATGGGACCAGAGCAAGGCACACCACAGTGGGAGAACCTGGTCACAGAGGGAGGCACATCAGGGGCTGAGGGTGGGGAGGCAGGGCACACATGGGGGAGTGACCCTGAGGAGCAGGGGGAGGATGATGAGGAGTACCTAGAGGAGGGGGGAGATCAGGGACATGCCACTTACAGACAATCAGTGGGTGGAGGGGGGATGGGAAGGGGAGGCAGGGTTGGAAGCAGGCAGGGCAGGGACATGAGGGGAAGGGAGTGGACAGGGGGTGGAGGGTGGGGATGAGAGCAAGTAGGGGGTGGATGGGATGGAGGGAGGACATGGGGGGGCAAGGGGAGGGTGCTGGGGACCTGCGTGGTGACAGTGAGCTGGAGCTAGATGAGCTGCTGTGTACTGCAGAAGTTGCTGGGTAGGTACAGGCTGACACACCAAAGAATGGCGTGGGCACCATGGGTGCCGTGGAGCTGACCCCTGCAGCAGTGGAGCCCCTGGAGTGCATAGCAGAGCACCTTCAGGGCATCAAGGGTGACCTCCAGGCCCTCACCCAGGCAGTGCAGTGACTCACAGAGGCACTCCTGTCCCCACCCGAGCCAACTGGATAAGGGACCCAGTACAGACACGTGGTTGAAGTAGGAAGGATTCTTTTATTGATTATGATTAACCCAAATAGCCCGACACAGGCCGTGTTTCGACTTTACTTCATCAGGGGCTTTTAGGCATGCTACATCCATAAATAAACATAAATAATATAAAACACAATTATCACAAATATGAATCAACACTCAAAATATTACTAAATAAATAATTAAATAATTAAAACATAAAAAAATTAAAACCTTAAAAAGCATTTAAGACTCCAGGCTATATACTCACACATCTCACCATACTAACATTTAAAAACACATAAATTAATATGATCATGCTGGAATTATAAATTATAAGACCAAAATTTATAAATACATAAATATCAACAAATGATTCATGAACAAATTAACTAAATAAGATAAATTATAATACAACTAATGATTCACAAAAGAATATCCATAAATTAATTAATTAATTAAAAGATAATCAAACTGACGATTCATGAAACGATGACCCTAAATAAATTACATAAAAGGTAATAAAACTGATGATCCATGAAAGGGTGTCCATAATAACCATATATATACCTTAATCGTATGACAAATTCAACACAATAGCTGTATATTTATGTATATTGTCAGAGCAGGAGCTAATAAAAGTGAGGACATAGGAAAAGAAGCTGTCTGCCCAAAACAAATGAGGTGCAGAGAATGCAATTGCCTGGCAAAACAGCTAGAGGGAGCAGGCGTGCACTTACAGAGGCTGAGTGGACACACCTAGCTAATCAGCAGCACCTGAGAACTAGCCCGGGAAGCTCAAAGGCAGAAGACCTTTATAAGCGAGAGACTGGAGACAGAAGGCAGAGCAGCACCGGAGAGCAGGGCAGCACCGGAAAAGAGACCACTGCTGAGAAAAGGAGCAGTGGAACCAGGACTAATGGCACGGCTGCAGGAACTGGAAGAGAACCAGAAGGTCCCAGGGAGAAAGACCGACGGAGGAGAGTCAGTCCTGTGGAAGTCGTGGTAGCCAGAAACTCCAGAGGTAAAGAGCTAAGAAGCAGGAAGCCAGGCTTGGAGAGAGGCCTACGTTTGCCAGAAAGCCCAGAGACCAGATTGAAAGGTACCAGAAGCTTTCAAGAGAAAGATTGCCAGAGAGACTGGGTCCTAAGGGAAATACCTGAGGAGGACACTTCCAACTATACCTATTACAGGAAACCAAGGTATGATGATTCTTTATTCATGAAGAAAGGCTCAGCTGCTAGAAGCCCTTATAAAACAGATGCCCAGTTTAAAGGAAGAGAAAGCAGGCCAAAGTTTCACCAGCCAAGATATAGAGGCAATAAAACAGGCCATGCTCATTTAAGAACCTTAGAACAACTGTATGGAAAACAAGGGAACAAAAATAGGGACTGGCCAGTGATAACAGCCAGAGAAAGCCCCAGCTCAGAAGAAGATAATAGTGATTTAGAACCGATGCAAGTGGAGCTTGCTTATAGACCCTATTCCCTCATCTCAGGAGGAATTGATGGATTGTTCCATGTGTGTTGTGGGTAGTTTGGAATCACTGCCGGAACTGTGAGCCATACAGATATTACCTTAAGAAGTTTTCATATTTGTGCTGAATGAAAAAAGAATGTTCAGACATGTAATTTACTCCAATGTTGAAAGAATCCTTGGTTAAATTCCTTTCTACAACTGTGAAGATTATAACAGTTTACTTGTACCTTGAGTTTGGTTTATGCCTGAAAAGAAGGACTTTCTTTACTTTTTGTAGCCCAACGAATCTTTTTGTGAAAAGGGAAATAAAAGTCTTATTCTCCCTCTATTTGGCTTACATGACTTATTTGCACCAGGAGCAGGACTACATAGACCAGGCTGCACCTGGCCTTAAAAAAACCCTTCTCTCCTAAAGATAACTATATGCCCAACCTCCCCGTTCAGCCACCGGCCACCAGGGGGAGGTTGGCGACAATATATTTATGGATATTCTTTTATGAATCATTAGTTGTATTATAATTGATCTTATTTACTTAATTTGTTCATGAATCATTTGTTGATATTTATGTATTTATAAATGTTGATCTTATAATTTATAACAGCATGATCATATTAATTTATGTGTTTTCAAATGTTAGTATGATGGGATGTGTGAGTATATAGCCTGGAGTCTTAAATGCTTTTTAAGGTTTTAATATTTTAATTATTTATTTAGTAATATTTTGAGTGTTGATTCATATTTGTGATAATATTTGTGTTTTATATTACACAGGTACACTAAAAAAATTTTTTTTAAACTGCCTCTAATGTTTCGATTGATTTTTACGTTTTTTGGTGCGCTGAAACCAAATCTGGTAACCAATTTGCTCCATCACGTACAGATTTTTTGCTACATTGGGTTAGCAGTTTGAGGTGAACGTTTCAGATTGAGTGCGATCGAGATAAAAGTTTCTTGGATGAATACTTTATACTAATTGTTTAGTAGTTATTCAAATAAGAATAAAGAAAATTGTAACAAGGCAGCACATAAGAATAGAGTAATGTCAACAAAACACACTGTGATGGTAGCAAAATTGTCTGCACTTAAAACAGCCGCATACATGTGCACAAACATTGAGCATATAAGAGCGAGGTTAGACACAAAGCAAAGCAAAGAAATGTGCAAAAAATGTTGTACAGGTATGTATGTAAGAATAGAAAACGCAAACCGCACCATTGCAATACATGAAGACAAACACCCGATGGTGTGAAAATAAAATTCTAATAAATGAGATCCGACACTGTGGTAATAACTAGCAAATTTTTATTTCAAAGTTTAGTAAAAACACGATATTTGTCAACACAGTTTAGATTTTAAAGTCATTCTTGGGTCAATCAATCTCCTGGTGGGCCCGTTTCTTCTTCTCCCGAATGCTTCTCTTGGTGCGCTGCTTGGCGTATTTTTCATCTGGGGTTTCCCACAGCAGCAACCAGCAGAAATCAGCCATCATAGTGGTGTTCCATCTTCCTTGGTACCTTCTCTCTGCGTCCTTGATGTCCTGGTGAAACCTTTCACCTTGTTCTTCACTGTACGCCCCCAAGTTTTCGGGAAAGTAGTTCACATGGGAGTGCAAGAAATGGACTTTCAGGCTCATGTTACAGCCTTGTTCTTTGAAGGCATTGAGCATCCTGGCAACAATATCCTTATAGTTCTCATCCCGCCTGTTCCCCAAGAATTTGAGAACAACATCCTTGAAGGAATACATCGTTTCAGCGAATGCTCCATCTGAAATGAGTTTCCTTATATCAGGGCCAACAAACACTCCTTCCTTTAGCTTTGCTTCAGAAAGTCAGGGGAACTTTGAGCAAAGGTACCGAAAGCACTCACCATCTTTAGGAAGGGACTTGATGAATTGCTTAATGAGACCCAACTTAATGTGGAGAGGTGGTAATAGAATTTTATCACGAGGTACCAAGCTCTCATGAAGAACATTTTTCTCACTGGGTCTCAAATACTCCCGAATTGGCCAGTCTTTTTTCCCCCAGTGTAGGTCGCGGGCCCGGCTATCCCACAAGCAAAGGAAGCAGGGATATTTGGTGAAACCGGATTGCTGCCTTAATAGCATGGATAGAATTTTAAAGTCTCCACAAATCATCCACTTATGCTCATCATAACGAATCTTCTGAAGAATCAGGGCCAAATTCTCGTATTTTTCTTGGAGAATAACAGAGTGAACAATAGGAACTGAAGCGAATGTGTTGCCATTATGAAGAAGAACACCTTTTATGCTGTCTTTTGACGAATCAATGAACAGCCGCCATTCAGCAGGATCATACTTGAGTTTAAACTTTTCCATCACTCCGTATATATCGTTGCAAAATACCAAATCTTCCTCTTTGCTGAAATACTTCAAAAATTGTCTCTCGCAGTTGCGGTACCAATAAAAAGTTGTTCCTGGTGACAATAGATTTTTCTGTTTAAGCCGAGAACCTAGCAGTTGGGCAGCATATTTTGGGAGTCCTAAATCCCGGACTAAATCATTCAATTCAGCTTGAGAGAAAAGTTCAGGTTTCGGATCTGGTTCAGTTTCAAACTCGGAAGTACTGGACTCATCGGGAAAAGCCATCTGATGAGTCTCATCATGATCAGAACCGTCCACACAAATATGATCCAAAGATTTTGGTGGTTCAGGCACAGGTACTTCGTTGCTATGAGGCATAGGCCTAATTGCTGAGGGAAGGTTGGGGTAACTTATTACGTTCTTATTTTTTAAGTTGTATCCCTTCACAATGCAAGAGCAAAAATAGCAGTCATTGCTGTGGTCTCTTTGTTCACGCCACATCATAGGTATTCCGAAACGAAATGCTTGTTTTTTACCTTTCATCCATAAGCGTAGATCTTCCTCACATGTCTTGCACACTTTGTGAGGAGCCCACGGTTTGTCTTGATCGCCTAACTTCAAACCGAAATAGGCGAAATATACTTTTTTAATAAATGCAGAAATGTTCCTCTGCCGCTTTTTCACGGTATATTCCCCACAAATAAAACAAAAACTGTCCGGAGAGTTGACGCAACCTCTGGCTCTGTGAGCCATCACAAATACACAGCACTGCAAACTACAACTGTAGTGAACCCCTTCTGAATAAAGCTGGATTACGACTGAGCAAACACAAGGTAATAATGAACTTGAAAGAAACTGAAATTTGACAGGAACGTTCATGTCGCAACCACCGTGTTTGAGCGAGCGGGCGAACGAGGCGAGGCGAACAGGAAAGAACATGCGCCAGCGCAAGTACTGGATTTAGCCCCCCGCCTCCCAATTGTCCTGTTAATGTATAAAATGAATACAAAACACTCTAAAATATCATGAGGGAGTGTTTCTAGTTAGTTAACCATTACAACCTCTATTTTGGGCCAAGAAAATAAACTGCAGTCGGCTAAAAAGAAATTATGTGAACATTCCTTATATGGGTAAGAAATCCAATTTAGCAAGAAAACGTGACGTGATGGAACATTTTGGCTATTTTTCCTGGATTCAGCACCCCAAAATCTATAGGAATCAGTTGCAAAACTGGAGGCAGTTTTTTGGTAGTGTACCTGTGTTATTTATGTTTATTTATGGATGTAGCATGCCTAAAAGCCCCTGATGAAGTAAAGTCGAAACACGGCCTGTGTCGGGCTATTTGGGTTAATCATAATCAATAAAAGAATCCTTCCTACTTCAACCACGTGTCTGTACTGAGTGTCTTAGAGTGACGTGGTATAATGCTCCTTTGGTGGACCTCAACCTGGATAAGGGGCCTGAACTAGGTGACCAAAATGGGGGGGAGACTGGGTCAGCACATGTCCATTCCTATCTCTGTATGCCACTGTGCCTTAAATAAAACCCAACAAACAGTGATGACTGCGTTTGTGTGTATAATCACAAGGGGGGACAATTGGAGGACTGAATGGCAGAGATGGATACCATGTTGGGACATCCATCTCCACCATTCAGCCCCTATTGCCAAGCCTGACTAACATTACAGAATGTACAAAGTGTTCGTACAGGGAGGCTAGCCAGGGGTGCGAAAGGGGCAGGGTGGTGGCAGAGCTAGGTCGGGCTGTGGGGAGTCTGTGACACTGGAGACAGAGAGTAGTTACTCACCTGTAACAGGTGTTCTCCAGGAGCAGCAGGAATCAGTCCTCACATATGCGTGACGTCGGCGACGATGGAGCCCTCGGGCGGAGCATTTCCCCAGCTTTCAAAGAAAGCCTTTGAGAATGCAGCGCGCATGCACGGTCCCCTTCCCGCCCAAGGGTGCCATCTTGCTCAGTCTGATGACATAGCTAAAAGACAGCAAAAATCAAAATGAATGATATGACTGCAACTCAAGGGGAGGATGGAGGGTCGTGAGGACTGATTCCTGCTGCTCCTGGAGAACACCTGTTACAGGTGAGTAACTACTCTTTCTCCAGGACCAAGCAGGAAGTCAGTCCTCACATATGGAATTCCCCAGCTCTAGGCTACCAGGAACCCAAAGCTGAAAAAATGGTTCCCTCTCAAGAGCCTCAGCATCCGTGATAAGAATATACTCTGAGAACACCCCAGTACGGTAGCCCAACACAAGGGCCGGAGGGTAGGAGTTGCCTAAACCTCAAAGAGATTACGGAGTACCGCCTGTCCGAAAGCACTGTCCCTCTGGGACTCTCTCGAGGCAGTAATGAGCTGCAAAAGTCTGGTTTGAAGACCAAGTAGTAGCCCGGCAGATGTCTGCCAGTGGAACAGAGCGGAGATGAGCTACTGACACGGCTTTCGCCCTGACACGGTGGGCCGTGACTCGACCCTGCAAGGGGAGGTTGGCTGCCTTGTATGCCCAGGCGATACAATCTGCTACCCAAGTGGACAATGTACACTTGGCGACAGGCAACCCCATCTTATTAAGGTCAAAGGAGACGAAGAGCTGAGTAGTCCTTCGATGCCCCTGTGAATGTTCTATGTAAAATGACAACGCCGTCTTACAGTCCAGGGTATGCAAGTCTGTTTCAGCCCAGCTGGTATGCGGCCTGGGAAAGAAGGTAGAAAAAAGCACCTCCTGGTTGAGGTGGAAAGAGGAAACCACTTTTGGAAGGAACTTTGGATGGGTCCGTAGGACCACCCTGTTCCTATAGAACCGTGTATATGGTCTATCAGAAACCAGAGCTTCTAGTTCACTCACACGTCTGGCCGAGGGAAGAGCTACCAGGAAGAGCGCTTTCCAAGAAAGGAAGCGCAAATGGCATGTAGCCATGAGCTCAAAATTTGGGCGAGTAAGTTGTTGCAAGACCACGTTCAAATCCCACTCAGTCGCCGGTGGACGAAACGGAGGCTTGAGAAGAAGCAGACCTCTGAGAAATCGGGACACCAAAGGAAGAACAGACAGAGACTGTCCCTCCACCGGGGAGTGGTGCGCTGAAAGAGCACTGAGGTGGACCCGTACAGAGTTAGACTTAAGGCCTAGGAGGGAACCCTCATCCTGAGATAGGAGATCGGGTTGCAACCCCAGAGGGAATGGAGTTTCCACCGCCAACTGCAGCAGAAGTGGAAACCACGGCTGCCTGGGCCATCTGGGGGCTACCAGAATCACCTAGGCCTTGTCCCGGAGAATCTTGAACAGAGTTCAGGCCACCAGGGGCATGGGAGGAAACGCATAAAGGAGGCCCATAGACCCAGAGATCAGAAAAGCATCTGCTGCCATTCTCAGGAGATGTGGCTGTCTGGAGCGAAACCTGGGCAGCTGACGGTTTTGCGGACTGGCAAAGAGATCAATGGATGGCAGTCCCCAGCGGAGGAAGGTCTGCTAGACCACCCATGGATTCAACTGCCATTTGTGAGACTGGAGAGTCCTGCTTAGCTTGTCTGCTGGGAAATTCTCCTGTCCAAGTAGATAAACTGCTTTGAGAAACATGCCTTGTTTTACTTCAAAGGAGCAAAAGGTCAGCGCCTCTTGACATAGGAGCCTGGACCCCGTGCCCCCTTGTTTGTTCACATAGAACACTGCCACCTGATTGTCCGTCTGAACCTAAACAAGACTGGTGAGGGAGGGCATGAGAAAAAGTCTGTAGAGCTAAGCGGATTGCTCGCAGCTCCAAAAGATTGATCTGCTGCTTAGCCTCCCGCGGAGACCAGAGGCCTTGAGTGCACGTGCCCTGGCAATGTGCACCCCAGCCCTTTAAGGAAGCATCAGTATTCAGCACCCTTGTGTGTGTTGGAGCCTGAAAAGGTACCCCCATGAGAAGGTTTGGGAGATGTAGCCACCACTGTAAGGAGTCCAAAAGTGGTTTGGACACCTTTACTCTGTCTCGGAGGTCGCCTTGACCTGTGCCCACTGAGCTCTGAGGCACCACTGAGCAGCCCGCATGTGCAGACGGGCATTCGGAGTCACATATACAGTGGATGCCATATGGCCCAGAAGTCGCAGGTAGTGCCTGGCGGAGACCTGAGAATTGCTTTGGAACTGGTTTGCCAACTCCATCAATCTGTGGGCCCTGTCCTCGGGCAAGTAAGCTCTTGCCTGAAGGGTGTCTAGTTTCGCCCCTATAAACTCTAGGTTTTGAGAGGGGAGCAAAGTGGACTTTACATAATTTATGACAAAGCCCAAATACTGAAGAAGAGAGACAGTGCGAAGAGTGGCTTATCTGGCCTCCTGGAGAGACTGGCCCCTGAGGAGCCAGTCATCCAGGTATGGGAAGACAAAAATTCCCTGATTCCTGAGATAGGCCGCCACCACCGCCAGGCATTTGGTGAGAACCTTGGGGGCAGAGGTTAGGCCAAAGGGAAGTACCCTGTACTGAAAATGGTTTCCTCCCACCACAAACCTGAGATATTGTCTGTGGTCTGGATGAATGAGGATGTGAGGATAAGCATCCTTTAGGTCTAAGGAGCATAGCCAGTCTCCCTGCTGGAGGTAGGGCAGCAGTATCCCAAGGGTAAGCATCTTGAACTTTTCCCTCTCCAGAAACTTGTTTAGGTTTCACAAGTCTAGGATAGGCTGGAGGCCTCCTGTTCTTTTTGGTACCAGGAAGTACCTGGAGTAGAAGCCTTGCCCTTCATGGTGGTGAGGCACCGGTTCCACCACCTGTTCCTTTAGAAGACTTGCCAACTCCTGAAGGAGGAGGTTTCTGTGAAGAGGGAGTCTTGGACGCTCCCCTGGAAAGTAGGAGGGGGGTAGCTGGCGGAAGTGGAGCATGTAGCCCTTTTGGACTATGCTGAGTACCCAGGTATCCCCTGTGATGGCAGGCCACCTGTAGGCGTACAGGGTCAGCCGACCTCCTGTGCTGAGTGGAGCCAGCGGTGGAAAAGAGGCTATGCTGTGGAAGTCAAAATCCCGCTCCCTTGCTGTGCAGGAGCCGGAGCTGGCGGCTTGGGGGTCTTCTGCCTACGGGGCTCATACCCCTGCCCCTTGGCCTGCTGGCCCTGTTGGGGAGCTGGAGAGGCCTGATAGTGAGGGTAGGATTTGTAGGCAGCACCCTTCCCCGGGAAAAAGGGCTTCTTTCCTGAGCCATTCTTTTTTTGAGAAAAGGCAGAAGTCTTTCTGGACAGCCTTGCCCTGGTGAGAGTCTCAGTCTCGATTTCTGCAGCCTTCTCCATCATGGGCTTACCGAATAGGTTGTCACCTTGGCAGAGGACATCGACCAACTTGTCCTGCACCCATGACTCCAGGTCCAATGACTGTAGACAGGCCTGACGGCGTGCACAGATGCCGGCCGCAGCTACCTGGGCCAAAACCTCGAAGCCATCATAGGCTGCTCGAGAGATAAACTTCGAGCACTCTCGGATCCCTGTAGACAAGGCTTTGAACCTCTGCAAGGGTTCCTCGGAGAGGCCAGCTGAGAACCCGGCAATCTCCTTTTGCCAGGTCCTGTAAGTACATGCCCATGTACAGCTGGTAAGTGGACACGGCAAGATAGCATAGAGCCCAGGAAGCACTTTCTACTGAGGGAATCCAGGTTCCAGACCTCCCGGCCAGGGGGCACCAAGGAGTGCATCTTCTGACTCTTCAGGCGGTGCATGGCCAATTCCACAACTATGGAATTGTGCGGTAGCTGCGCCTTTTGGAACCCTGGGCTCTTACGGACTCGATAAATGGAATCGACCCGTTTGCTAAGAACCGGCGCCGAGGCCGGTGCCTCCCACATATGGAAGAGCAGCCATTCCTGTATCGGAGGAACCGGTACAGTAAAGGCTTCCTTCAGAGGAAAGTCATACTGGAGGCCATTGAGCTCCTCGGCTCGAGGCTCCTCCTCGGCGTCCGCAGGGAATGCCAAAGCCTTGGCCATATCCCTCATGAAGTCTGAGAACCAGGTATCCTCCGGGGGGGGGGGGGGGAATCTTCTCCGAGGCTTGGACTCCAGCGAGTCCGAAGGGATGCACCGGGTCCGGAAGGTGTCCGGAGACTGCTCGTCCTACGTCTCCCACGCTGACTCCTCCGAGGAGGAGTCGAGTGGCTCCGGCTGGGTGGGCTTCGGAGCTACCCGCCCCAACGCCGAGGGTTCCGACATCGATGACCTCAGCCCCGCAAGGGAGGTCAAGGGGGACCTTGACCGAGGATCGACTTGAGACTTGCTGGACTCAAGGATCGGCTCGGCCTCCAGGGTTGACTTAGACGTCGAGGTCCCGGTGGTCGGGGCAGATGCACTGGTCAGACCGGCGATCAGCACCCGCTGCTGTTCCATGAAGGCAGCCAAGCTGCTCTCCAAGGCCGTCAACCTGAGTCCAAGCTCAGGAGACCCAGCAGCCTCTGACTTGGGCCCCGACGGCGTCGGGCCCAACGTTGGCTCTCCCGGAGGAGAGTCCGCAAGGACAATAGAACTTATGTGACTCATGGACTGTGGCTCCATACGAGGTAGCTTGGATGGCCTCTCCGACTCCGAGAGCCTGGGGCGGCGGTCAGGGCTAGGCGACCTGGCCTTCGAGGATCCAGGAGCTTCCACCGATGCCACCCTCATGAGCTTCTTCTTCCTTTTGTGCTCTCAGATGGGAGACCCCCTTTCAGAGGAACCACAACGGCGCTCGGGTTCTGACTCCCGAGATATCGAGGCCTCTGACAAATCCGGGCCCGGCCAGACACGGACTCTGAGAAAATTTCCTCACGTTGTTGCTGATGGCTCCGAAGCGCCTTCGACGACATTTTGCCACACAGGCCATAGGCCAGCGGGTCATGTTCCTGCCCGAGGCATCTGAGGCAGCAGTCATGTGTATCGGTGAGAGACATAAGTTTCTTGCACCGATCACATTTTTTGAACCCGCTGGCAGCCATCGGGGGAAAAAGGGCCCCTGGCAAGGTCAAAAGACTGAGCTGCCAGTGAAAATAACAAAAAAGGCACGAACGCTAGTCACGAAGGACAAAAACCAAAAAAAGAATATCGGACTCGATACCGGTGTACCGAGCCCAGGCGGGAAGGGGAACCAGCGTCGAACCGGATCAGAAAAAGCGAAAATCGCAGAAAAAGAACTTTTACCGGGTGACACGAACTCACGTCCATTGGGCTCCGCGGAAAAAGACTGAGCAAGATGGCACCCTTGGGCGGGAAGGGGACCACGCATGCGCGCTGCATTCCCAAAGGCTTTCCTTGAAAGCTGGGGAATACTCCGCACGAGGGCTCTGTCGGCGCCGACGTCACCCATATGTGAGGACTGTCTTCCTGCTTGGCACTGGAGAAAGAGCTGATATGGATGTCATCCCTGTATGTTCGGGGCTGTCTGGCTGGCTGGCTATACAGGGGACCTCTTCCAACCCTGAGGTGGAAGACATCCCCCCAGATGGAAGGGGATAGGTGGCATGGGCAGCCATAAAGGTAGGTGTGGGTGCAGGTGCCTTCCTGCAGACTGACCCTGGAACTGTGAGGCCAGAGCGAGGGTTGGGCTGTGGCGAAGCCAGCAAGGGGACAGTGGCCCCTGAATGGTGATACCGAGCCATGGCAACTGGACGCCATGGTGCCATGGCTCCATTCAGAAGCCATGACCAGGTTAGCTGGGAAAAGGCCCATATGTGCAGCCTAACAGGAAGCATGCCCAAGCCTACATATTCAGACCTAGTTGCACTCCGGAATCCACGTGGCGTGATGCACCCTGTGTGAACCAATGTTGTGCTGCCCCTGTGCGAACCAATCAAAACAGGCTTACAAGAGTTGGACGTCCTGATCGGAATGGGTCCCACAGGGGGCCAAGGGCATGGAAGCATACAGGGCCCAAATGTGTGGCTGGGAACGGCATGCAGTCATGGGTCACAACCCTCATGCAGGCATCGGGAATGTGGAGTAACAGCAGATGCCTGACAGCCAAATCAGAGCAGCAGGCATGGCTCCGAACAGTGTATGGCAGGGAGGATGGGGTGCCTGGGCAGGCACCCCCCTTGCACACACTGTGCCTGTCTGACTGCCACTGGCTGCAGTGGCAGGTGGTCATCCCCAGTTGCCTGACTGGCTGGGGAAGGAGTACAGGGGATGCAGCAGCACTGCATCAGATATCCCCATGCACTGGATGAGCTGGGGCTGCACCTGGGTGCGCCTGAAGATGGTCAGGGTGGGACAGGCTGTGTAGACCAGTGTTGTGCGGGGCAAGACCGCCAGTATGGGTGTGCGGTGGAACACGTGCCAGGCTATCTGCATGGGGGTTAGGGTGTGCCCTGTGTTGGGGCACATATGTGGCTGGATTGGGTGCGGGGACCATGCACCTAGGACAGGAGAGCACGCATTGGTAGAAGGGGTTGCGGGTGGGGTGGGGACTGGCTACAGTAGCTGGAAAGGCTCACGGGTCAGCAGACTGCAGTGTGCGCGCATGGGGTCTGCCTGCCTGCCAATGCCCAGCCCTGCCACCCATCCCCCAGCACAGGCAGTCTACCAAACACAAAGTGCGTCTCCATGAGGGATCTCTGAATCACCACTACACGTCGGTAGGAGGTAGTATGCAATGGCTGGGGGGCCACCATCTCATCCACATCGCCATTGGAATCGCTGACTGCTGCATACGGCGCGAGCTGCCTCCGATGCAGGGTGTAATTGTGCAGCATGCAGCATGCCAGGAATATCCTGCACACCTTGGCTGGGGTGTAGAGCAGCTCCCCACCAGACCGGTCAAGGCAGCGGAAAGCAGCTCTTGAGCAGGCCAAATGTCCGCTCTATGATGGAGCGTGTCAGCTGGTGCGACCGGTTGTAACTGACCTCTGCTGGGATGCGTGGGTTGACAAGGGGGGGGCCCATCCACCATGCACCTCTGCACGGGCACATATATGCCTGTGGACATGCCATTTAGGACCAGATGCAACCCCATATGGGCACCGCTAGGATGTCTTGCACTCCACACACACCAGTGCATCTAGGTGAGCAGGTGCTGGTTACAACATACCTACAGGCATGTGCCTGTGGGGTCAGTACATATACACCCCCTGTACAGTAACCACGGTGGAGTTGCATAGGCATGAGGCTGCAGAAGTGGGGGTGGTCTAGTGCACAGGGGTGCCATGTGGTCAGGTCCTGCCATGTTTATATGCAAGCCAGCCATTCCCTGCCCCAGAGAGTCCCATGCCCACACTGGCCTGCCCTGTGGTGTGTGCCTGCTTAGGGCACCTGGCCTCTGCATATAGACCCATGGATGCCACTGTCATCCACAAGGCCACCGGCACTGCACACATGCATCAGCAGCACAGGCCCCAGCACCCATATCATCCCAGTCACATCACTAACCCTTAGTACCTACCATGTCAGTAGCTGTATGGCTGTAGAATCCAATAATCATTTCTTGTCAGCTCACAGGACCTTGTGGATGCATTGCTCGCTGGAAAAGAAAGACTTGTGGAGCCGCACAGCATTTATACGTTGTGCGACAAACATGGACGTCTACATGAATTCCGATGCAGACATGTTCCGTATTCCATGCATTTTGATGTATATGTCACTGTACGTCTACCCGCTATAAAATGTGTAACGCTGGCATGGCCATGCCTCTGGGAAACACCATTTTTCAATACTGCTTCCCTTGAGGCTACAACCATTCAATAGCTGCTGTGTTCTCTGCCATGGCTCCCAGGGGGTCCTCCAGGAAGCGTAATTTCAGTGATGGGGAGCAGGTCCTCCTCATCGAGGAGATTCTAGCCAACCTCAAGGTTCTCATGGGCACCATTACGAGGCCCATGTAGGTGCCTATGAGAGGCAGCGCAGGTGGCTTGCCATATGCTGCAAGTTGAATGCCATTTACCACAACAATTGGGACATCGAGGACATGAAGCACAAGTGGAGGCAGGTGCGACACAACACGTGCAGGAAGGCACGTGCTGTGGGCCTGGACAGTCAGGGGGTTCGCCTCACCAAACTAGAACAGCAGGTCCTAGCCATTGTGGATATCGCCACATTGGAGGGCGACAGGGACGTGGACACCTCACGGTGCCCACCAGCCCAAGCTATGTGTCTGTGCTGCCATTAACCTGCTGTATGTCCCTCGCTCTGGGTCTTCATCCATGGTGTGGGAACCAAATGAACCACCCAGTGCCCGTCTCACACATGTCCCCACTGGTGTGAGGTGGGGTACACATGGGCTTGTTGCACTGTTACTTCTCCCTCTGCTGTCTCACCGGGTGGTCTGTGGTGGCGGCACCTCCCTGGACTGCGTTTCACTCTCCCCGCTGCCCCTCCACCTCTGTGGTGTGGTGACCCTGGGGCCTTAGTGCACTACTGCAGCCCATGTGTGTGGGGGTTGGGGAGGGTCAATGAGTGCAGGGATCTGCATTAGGATGGTCATCCTTGCTTCTCTCAGCAGGTGCTGCCACGGATGCTGGAACCAGTACTGACTCCATGCATGCCTCACAGCCAGAGAATCCTCCAATGCCAGAGTTGGTAGAAGGCTATGGCGCCACCACAGGGGGATGCCCCTGTGGATAGGAGTGCAGAGTTGGTCAGTGATGCTCAGCCAGAGGGCAGTAGCTCAGGGGACACCGAGGACCAGCTCGCACCATCACCCGAGCCACAACTCCAGCTTGGTGGCAGTGGTCACCATGGACAGTGCCATCCATGCACCTATGTACAGCTGGTGCACTGCGCAGAGCGCATACTTACCCCCAGCAAGAGGGCCATGAAGCACATGCGCATGAAAAGCTACTACTCCTCAGGCGCACTGTGGCACTGCAGGAACAGTAGTTGGCCCCTCCAAGATAGGCAGTTAGCAGTCCAGTAACAGCAGCTGTAAGTGACCAATTGCCTGAATGTCTCCGTGTGTCACCTTGGGACACGCACTGACCTGCTGATCGCCCAACTGGGTGGGTCACAGGGTGCAGCAGTACCCATTGGTACACCTGTGCTGCCCTCTGTGTCCATACTCTGACACCAGTTGCTGCTACTGTGCCTCCTTGCTTGTGCTCACATGCCTCATCGATCTGCCCTGCCATCCACCAGTAGGATGTCTACACGGGCCACTGCATGGGCAGCATCTGTGTCAGGATTCACTAGCATGGGGCAGTCCTACAGCCTGGGACCTGGGCCTCGGGGTGTGGGGCTCCCGCTTATCTTCCCACCATTTGATGAGGCATATGGGGAGACCAGTGGGGAGAGTAGCAGCAGCCCGGTTTCAGGGGGCATGCCATCACCCCCACTACCCGGGTCATCACTGGGGTCTGGTGCTATCGCCTCTGGAGTTGAGGGCAGGTCAGGTATGTGGGGGCAGAGGTAGGCCTGGGCTCATTTGCCTGCCTGTTGCCTGTGTTGGGGGTTGTGGGGTGGGGGTTTGGGATAATGGGCTGGGTTGTGGGGGTGCACGGTTGTGGGGTAGGGGTATGGGCAATGTTCCTGCTAACCTGTGCTGGGTCCGCCGCCAACATTCCTGCCGGCGGGGAGAGGTACAGAGCGATCGACGCTCTGTACCTCCCCCCACCGGCAGGAATGCTGGCAGAGGACCTGGTGCAGATTAAAGAGAGCATTGCTAGGGTGCTGCAGCATGTGTTAGACACACCAGACACACGCCGCAGCACCCTCGCAATGTTCTCTTTAATCTGCACCGGGTCCTCCGCCAGCATTCCTGCTGGTGGGGGGGAGGGATAGAGCGTCGATCGTGCTGCACCTCCCCCCCGCCGGCAGGAATGTTGGTGGCAGACCCAATGCAGGTTAGCGGGAACATTGGGTATGGGTAGTCTGCGTTTTGCTGTTGGGGGGCACATGGGTGTGTGGGGTGGACATGGCTGGAATTTTCCAGAAACACATTTAACGTCGGTTTCTCCAGGGATATTTACAATCCCAGGCATTCAAAGAGTCCCATGTGAGTTTGATGATCCCCTCCAGTTTGTATTTGGGTTTTTGGGGGTCTGCCTTACAATTATTGATGTCCCCCGTTTTTGGACATTTGTTCAGATGTTCCTCTATATTAAAGGTTTTCCACAAAAAGGTTTTGTCATAAGTGATGTCCATTCTTGTGTATATATATAACTTTTTTGCTTATTATTCTCCCTCTCTTTTATGCTACAACAATAAAAAAAACTCTAGAGGCATACAAATTATTGTATGATGACACTCCATGGGTACACATCGTATATTTACATAGCTATGGGCATTTAAATCTGGATGCTTAATATAAACATATACTTTTATTACTTTTATGTCATGTGATAATGTTTGGGATTACTTCCTCTTATTATCCTTTTTGAATCATTTCTTTAGGTATGTATGTATTTATATTTCTTATAAACCTGAACTTTATTTTACAGAATTCATAATTGAATTTATTCATATTATGACTACATTTATAAGAGCTAGTTATGTATTATGTTTTTATTATTTCCTATTTTTATATGTACATGTACATTATATATTTATGCATACTAGGATTTTGCTCCCACAGTCACTGTCTGTTCTTTTTCTTATTTCAGAGAATTTGAATTTTTTGGTTTTATTGAATTGTTGGTTTTATATTGTAGTTAATGAAATTGTATTCATGTTTGTATATGTTTTATTTATATTTCAGCAGACCATTGCTCCTGAGGAATGCCAAGCCGAAACACGGCCGTGTCTGGTATTGTTCTTTTATTGGTTAGTTGCCTTGGTATTGTCCTGTTTCTTAATAAAGCTGATATTTTTATACTCATTTTTTGTTTGGTGTACTAAATTTCAATCCAGAGTTAGAGAGATGCAGCAAGTAAGAGAGTACTATCTCCATAGAGCAAAAGAAGGGGTCTAATGCCCTGTCCACACACCAGTGTGGAAATCTGCGCCACTTAAAAGCATAGGCTCATCTGGTGGCGTACTTGCAGGAGGCAAGAAGAATATCTTTGACATCTGTCAGTAAGCTGAAATTTGCAAAAGCTATCCGCTCAGCATCTAAGCCATGAGTGATGGGGATTTGAGGTTGGGATGGAGGAGGGTCAGGCCCTAAGGCTTAGGCTGTTGCCCCTGTTGAGATTGTTGGTATGAATGGTAACATAGTAACATAGTAAATGACGGTAGATAAAGACCAGTATGGTCCATCTAGTCTGCCCAGTAAGATGGCAAGAGTACGGGGTATATTTTATTTATTTATTTAACATCTCTTATATACCGCACTATTGTCATCAGCGCGGTTTACATGAAACCAAACATATACATACAGAAAACTGTAGTGCATTTTACAAGTAACAGGAATTTAGAACTTGGGAATAAAAGTAAACTATGTCCATTATATAACTATATACAATAAACTATACGCATTAGTCACAGTTGAAATTGTCTTGGTCTGAATATGGAGGTACTGTTTCCCTTGTGAAAGATTAAACTGGAAAATAGCTTAAGAAGAGGTGGTGTTTGAGACTTTTCCTGAATTGTGTTAGGCTGGTTATAGCTCTCAATTCTGGTGGGAGGGCATTCCAAGCTATTGGAGCATGAATGCTGAAGGCTCTTTTAGATGTTTCATTAGTGTATCTGATTGTTTGTTTCGGGACTGTTAATGTATTTATAGCAGCTGATCTTCTGGCTCTATTGAGTGTCTGCGTGTGTAAAAGGTTGGCAACCGTTGAGGGTGCTTGATTGTTTAAGGCTTTGAAAGTAGTGATTAAGATCTTGTAGTGGATTCTTGCGTTGGTTGGTAACCAGTGGAGTCTTTTTAGGATTGGAGTTATGTGGTCTGTCTTTGATATTCCTGTAGAATCTTCTCTTCTTTAGGTAAAGCGTAGTTACTCACCTGTAACAGGTGTTCTCCAGGAGCAGCAGGAATCAGTCCTCACATATGGGTGACGTCGGCGCCGACGGAGCCCTCGCGGAGCAATTTTCCCCAGCTTTCAAAGAAAGCCTTTGGGAATTGCAGCACGCATGCGCGGTCGCCTTCCCGCCCAAGGGTGCCATCTTAGCCAGTCTGATGACATAGCTAAAAGACAGCATAAAAATTTGCAAAAAAACTTAAGCAGATGATTGCAACTCCACGGGGAGGAGGGAGGATTGTGAGGACTGATTCCTGCTGCTCCTGGAGAACACCTGTTACAGGTGAGTAACTACGCTTTCTCCAGGACCAAGCAGGAAGTCAGTCCTCACATATGGGACTCCCAAGCTTAAGGCTACCGGAGACCCTAAGCACAAAAATGAGCTCCCTCTAGCTCAGCGGCACAGAAGGAATCTTCACTGAATTATTACCCACCGGTAGCCCCCATCCGGGATGGAGGGTAGGAGTTGCTCAAACCTCGAAGAGATTTCGGAGGACTGCCTGTCCGAAAGCACTGTCCCTGCGGGACTCCCTCTCGAGACAGTAATGGACCGCAAAAGTCTGGCTCGAAGACCAAGTAGCGGCCCGGCAGATGTCTGCCAGCAGAACCGAGCGGAGGTAAGCCACTGACGTAGCCTTCGCCCGAACACAATGAGCCGTGACTCGACTTTCTAAGGAGAGTCCGGCTGCCCCATAAGCCCAAGCGATACAGTCAGCAACCCAGATGGACAGAGTACGCTTGGAGACCGGGAGCCCCAATTTATTGGGGTCAAAAGACACAAAAAGCTGAGCAGCTTTACGGTGCTCCCGCGTACGGTCAAGGTAGAAGTTCAATGCTCTTCTACAGTCCAGGGTATGCAGGACCCGTTCAGCTCGGCTGGAGTGAGGCCTGGGAAAGAAGGTTGGAAGTACCACCTCCTGATTGATGTGAAAAGGGGAGACAACTTTTGGAAGAAATTTTGGGTGAGTCCGTAGGACTACCCTATTTTTGAAGAACCGAGTGAAGGGGGGGTCAGACACGAGGGCCTGCAATTCACTTACGCGTCTAGCGGAAGTGAGGGCTATCAGGAATAAGGTTTTCCACGAAAGAAAACTCAGAGAACAGGTAGCCATCGGTTCAAAAGGCGGACAGGTGATCCGCTGTAAAACCACATTCAGATCCCAGTCAGGTGCTGGCGGGCGCAGAGGTGGTTTAAGTAGAAGGAGACCTCGGAGAAACCGTGCTACGAGAGGGTCGCTGGAAAGAGGTCTGCCGTCCACCGGCACATGGTGCGCTGAAAGAGCACTGAGGTGGACTTTGACGGAGTTGGACTTAAGTCCCAGATTAGAGAGGTAGAGCAGGTACTGCAAGATCACCGACACCGAGCAGGAGAAGGGATCCTGAGACTGCTGTACACACCAAACGGAAAAGCGACGCCATTTAAGGGCGTAGCATTTGCGGGTAGACGGTCGCCGAGAAGCTAGGACGACCTCTTCCACCTCTGCCGGCAGGAGAAGGGGAGCAAGGACTGCCCTTTCAGCCGCCAGGCCATTAGATTGAGAGATCTGAGGTTGGGGTGTAGCAGAGACCCCTGATCCTGTGTTAGGAGATCCGGTTGAAACCCCAGAGGGAACGGATCCTCTACCGCTAATTGCAACAGGAGTGGAACCACGGCTGTCTGGGCCAGCGAGGAGCCACCAGGATCAGGGAGGCTTTGTCCCGGAGAACCTTGAATAGAGTTCGAGAGACTAGCGGGATGGGAGGAAAAGCATAGAGAAGGCTTTCCGACCATGAGAGTAGAAAAGCATCTGCCGCTACCCGAAGGGGATGTGGCTGACGAGAGCAGAAGCGAGGAAGTTGCCGGTTGAGAGGACTGGCAAAGAGATCCATCGTGGGGAGGCCCCACTTCAGAAAAAGTTTCTGAACTACCAAGGGATCCAGACGCCACTCGTGCGGCTGGAGTATCCTGCTGAGTTTGTCCGCCAGGCAATTTTCTTGGCCTGGGAGATAAACTGCCTTGAGAAGAATGCCGTGACTGACGGCCCAAGAGCAGAGCTTCTGAGCTTCTCGGCAGAGAAGGAAGGAGCCCGTGCCCCCCTGCTTGTTCACGTAGAACATGGCAACTTGATTGTCCGTCTGGACAAGGACGAACTGGTGAGAAGTCAGGTGGGAGAAAGCCTTGAGCGCCAGACGGATTGCTCTGAGCTCCAGGAAGTTGATCTGCTGAGCAGACTCCCACGCGGTCCAGAGACCTTGAGTACATGCCCCTTGGCAATGTGCCCCCCAACCCAGAAGGGAAGCATCGGTCGTCAGCACTTGAGCCGGCTGAGGCGACTGAAACGGCATTCCGAGCACCAGGTTCGGCCGATGAATCCACCACTGTAGGGAAGAGGCCAGCGGCCCGGAGATGTGCACTAAGTCGGCTAGTCCGCCGGTGGCTTGTTACCACTGCTTGCGAAGGCACCATTGAGCAGGCCGCATATTCAGGCGAGCATTGGGGGTCACGTGGACGGTGGAAGCCATATGGCCGAGTAGTCTCAGGAAGCGCCTGGCGGAGACCAGGAACTGGCTGCGAAAACGGCCGGCTAGGTCCATGAGCCGTTGAGCCCTGTCGAGAGGCAGGAAAGCTCGAGCCTGAGGAGTGTGCAGTCTTGCGCCGATGAACTCGAGATCCTGTGAGGGGAGCAAAGTGGACTTTGCGAAGTTTATGACAAAGCCCAAGTACTGCAGAAGAGTCACCGTGCGGTGTGTGGCATTGGTGACTGCCGGAGAGGACGACGCTCTGATGAGCCAGTCGTCGAGGTACGGAAAGACATAGAGGCCGTGAAGCCGGAGATAGGCCGCCACCACCGCGAGACATTTTTTGAAGACTCGCGGTGCGGAGGATAGGCCAAAGGGCAGTACTCTGTACTGGTAGTGATTTCCTGCCACCACAAACCTTAGGTATTGGCGGTGGCTTGGGTGGATGAGGATGTGCGTGTAGGCATCCTTTAGATCCAAGGAGCATAGCCAATCTCCCTGCTGGAGGTAGGGCAGAAGGATTCCAAGGGTAAGCATCTTGAACTTTTCTCGCACGAGGAACTTGTTGAGGTTGCGCAAGTCCAGGATGGGTCTGAGGCCTCCTGTCCTTTTTGGTATCAGAAAATACCTGGAATAAAAGCCTTGACCTCTCAGGTGGTGGGGCACCGGTTCCACAGCCTGTTCCTGAAGAAGACTTGCTAACTCCTGAAGGAGTAAGTCCCTGTGCAGAGGGAGTCGAGGAGGTTCTCCCGGAAAATAAGAGGGAGGGACCTGATGGAACTGGAGAAGATATCCTTCTCGCACGACTTAAAGCACCCAGGCATCTGAAGTGATGTTGGACCACCTGTGGGCGAAGTGAACCAGCCGGCCTCCGGTGCTGGGAGGAACCAGCTGAGGGGGAGAGGCTATGCTGAGGAAGTCAAAAACCCCCACCCTGCTGAGCAGGGGCTGGTGGTGCAGGCTTGGGGGCTTGCTGCCTACGGGACCCGTTACCCCATCCCTTGGCCTGCTGGCCCTGTTGGGGAGCTGCGGAGGCCTGATATTGAGGGTAGTGTTTATAGGCAGTCGCCTTTCTCGGGTAAAAGGGCTTCTTTCCCGAGCCCTTCTTTTTCTGGGAAGGGGCGGAGGTCTTCCTAGAAAGCCTGGTCCTGGTGAGAGTCTCCGTCTCGATTTGTGCAGCCTTTTCAGCCATGGGCTTGCCAAAGAGGTTCTCACCTCTGCAGGGGACATCGACCAACTTGTCCTGCACCCAAGGTTCAAGGTCGGACGACTGAAGCCAAGCTTGTCGGCGGGCACCGATGCCAGCTGCGGCTACTCGAGCCGATGCTTCAAAGCCATCATAGGCTGCTCGGGACATGAATTTGGAGCATTCCCGAATACCAGTTGTCAAGGCCAGGAACCTCCGCAAAGGTTCCTCGGACAGTCCAGCGGAGAATCCGGCTAGCTCTTTAGCCAGGTCTCGGAGATACATGCCCATGTATAGCTGGTAGGTCTGGACACGACAAGCCAGCATAGAGCCCTGGAAACACTTCTTACCAAGGCCATCCAGGTTACGGGCCTCCCTGCCAGGAGGCACCGAGGAGTGCATCTTTTGGCTCTTAAGCCTATGCATGGCCGATTCCACAACCATGGAATGGTGTGGCAACTGTGCTTTTTGGAAGCCAGGACTCTTGCGGACTCGATAGATGGAATCGACCCGCTTGCTTAATACCGGCGACGAGGCCGGACTCTCCCACATGCGGAAGAGTAGTCGTTCCAGCATGGGAGGAACCGGTACAGTAAAGTGCTCCCGGGCGGGAGAGTCGTACTGAAGGGCGTCGAGCTCTTCGGCTCGAGGCTCCTCCTCGGGATCCGCAGGGAAGGCCAAAGCCTTGGCCATATCCCTGACGAAGTCCGAGAACCGGGCATCCTCCGGAGGGGACTGTTTCCGAGGTTCGGACTCAGGTGAGTCCGAGGGGACACACCGAGTCCGAAAGGAATCAGGTGACTCCTCCTCTTCAGACTCCCAGGCCGACTCCGAGGAGGAATCGGTGGGGTCGGCTCGGGCAGGCGGAGGCGTCGGCCACCCCGACGCCGAGGGAGTCGGCGGCGACGACGACCTCAGTCCCGAACGGGAGGCCGAGGGTGACCTCGACCGAGGATCGACTCGAGTTCGCATGGACTCGAGGATCGGCTCGGTCTCCGGGGTCGACTTAGACGTCGACGTCCCGGCGGTCGGGGCAGCGGCGCCAGCGAGGCTAGCGATCAGTGCCCGCTGCTGGTCCATGAAGGCAGATAGTCTGCTCTCCAAGGCCGTCAACCTGAGTCCGACCTCAGGTGACCCAGCAGCCCCCGACTCGGGCCGCGACGGCGTCGGGCCCGACGTCGGACCTCTCGGAGGCGAGTCCAGAAGGACTACAGGACTTACCCGAGCAGGCAACTCCGACTCCAGGCGAGGTCGCTTCGGGAGGTGCTCCTTCTCCAAGGACCCGGGACGGCTATCGGGGCTATGCGACCTGGCCCTCGCGGGTTTTGCCTTCCGTCGATGGTCTCCGGAGGGAGAACCCCTGTCGGAGGAGCTTCGGCGATGGTCAGAGCTGGAGCCCCTGGATGACGAGGCCTCCGACGAGGTCCGGGTACGGCTGGGGTCAGCGAAGATTCTATCCCGCTGGTGCCGCCGACTCCTCAACGCTTTGGAGGACATTTTGCCACAGGCTCCACAGATCATTTCTTCATGATCTGGGCCTAGGCAGCGGAGGCAATTATCGTGTGTGTCAGTGAGTGACATATTTCTGTCACACTGACCACACCGCTTGAAACCACTGGCAGCCATCGGGGGAAAAAGGGCCCCTGCAAGGTCAAAGGACCGGGCTGCCAGTGAAAAACCGAAAACGAAACTGACCAAAAATCAGAAAAACCGAAAAATAAGAGAAGGACTCGCAACGGCGTCGCGAGTCCGGGCAGGAAAACGACCGGCGTCGTCGAACCGAATGAAAAAAGAGAAAAACTCACGAAAATCAACTTTTTTAGCGGGGACACGACGGGTACGTCTGTAGGGCTCCGCGGAAAAAAGAAGACTGGCTAAGATGGCACCCTTGGGCGGGAAGGCGACCGCGCATGCGCGCTGCAATTCCCAAAGGCTTTCTTTGAAAGCTGGGGAAAATTGCTCCGCGAGGGCTCCGTCGGCGCCGACGTCACCCATATGTGAGGACTGACTTCCTGCTTGATCCTGGAGAAAAAGACTCTTTATCTGAAGTCTTCTTTTAAACGGGGTAGGTGGTCTTCCTCAAAAGGCGGGTCATGGTGAATTGCTCTGTCTCCAACTCAGCAGCCTTCTCTGTCATAGGTTTGCCAAAGAGATTCTTCCCTCAGCAAGGGACATCTGCCAACTTATCCCGAACCCACTGCTCCAGGTCCAAGGAATGTAGCCATGCCAGGCAGCTGGCACCAGTGCCCACTGCAGCCACCCTGGCCATAGACTCAAAGCTATGGTGACATATTTGGAGCACTCTAGTTTTCTCCATCAGGCTCCTAAAGCTGCTAAGTCCCACAGGTACCTACCAAGGAGGGAGTCTTGGAACTTTTAATCTGGTGCATGGCAGATTCCACCACCATGAAGTTGTGAGGCAGTTATGCCTTTTGAAATCCAGGGCTCTTGAGCTCCCGGTAGAGGAGGTTGAGGCGCCTGCTGACCGTCGACACTATAAGCGGTGTATCCTACGTTCAAAAGAGAAGCCTTTCAAGAATGAGGTGCACTGGCACAGTGATGGCCTCCTTCGGGGGAGTCTGGTACTGGAGGATCTCGTCTTCTTCTGCTTGAGGCTTGTCCTATGCCTCTAATGGTGAAGGGCAGAGCCTTTTCTATGTCCTGAATGAACTTGAGGAAGGAGAACTCCTCGGGGGGAGACCTCCTATGCTCAAGTAGAGGCGAGGGATCGGAGGGAAGGTTATGGTGATGGACCATCTCCAGTGATGCCTCCTCAGTCTCCCATTCCGTGTCGGTGTCAGAGAGGAACTCAAAGTACCCCGATGAGCTCTGTGACAATACCCTCAGTATTGAGTAGGAGTGAGCGTTTCATGGGAACTGCCTGAGATGGCAAATGTATCCCAAATGGGCTGTACCTCAACAGGTGAGGCACCAGTTGATGGCGAGGCTGTCACTGGCGCTGAAAAACTAGATGACTGGTTCGTGGGAGCCTAATGAGACATGAAGGCTGTTAGGCTATGTTCCAATGCCTGCATTCTCTCTGCGAGGAGTGAGGTCTCCAATGCCAGCGGAACCGGCGCTGATGCCAGCACCCTTGGCAGGGATCCCTTGATGGTAACAGCCTTGGGAGTCCCATACCGGCCCTCCTAGGACACAAGAGGCAATTCCTCCCGCTGGGGTTGCTTGGAGGGCCGCTCCTGGCTCTCCTTCCTCAGAATCGTGTTGAGGGCTGTGAAGTCTAGGTCCATGGACTAGACTTCACCCTTCAACACTGAAGTAGTGAAAGACCGTTCCTTCTGGAGGTGCTCCTTTTCGAAGGAGAGTCATCGTTCTGGTTCTCCCGTGACCTCTAGGCTTCGAGTGAGCCCAACACCCACACGAAGTCGAAGCCTCTGTGGGGGCCTTCGAAGGCGAAGGCAATGCCTCAGAACCAAACGACGATTCCCATTGCCATTCTCGATTCTTCAGCCCTTTGCACATCATCTGTAAACAGAGAGGGTAAATCAAGGCCTCGTGGTTGGGCTAGAGGCATTGAAGGTACCAACTGTGGTGGTCCGTTATGGAGATGGTCCGACACTGGGAGCACTTCCTAAAGCCATTGGGCAGTTTTGACATGGTTGGGAAGACGGTTTCCGCCAAGTCCAAGGACTATTTTATTTATTTATTTAACAATTTTTCTATACCGCTTTTCTTGTATTCAAAGCGGTTTACATGGAACAGCAACATTGAACATTACATAGAACAGGCCATTAAACTTGTAGAGGTAACTTTAAACAATAACTGGGTATATTACATAGAACAGTACATCAACTTGGAGTGACGGGGTTTAATATCTTATTTACATGGATGGTTGTTACAGGTTGAGGGTGTTATTAGGTGGTAGGAATTGAGTTGGGTTGTAACTGTTAGCTTTGCTAATGGGGTCATATTTATTGATTCTGTTTCTAGTCTGGACTATAACGTCCTAGCCAACTGGGGGAGAGGGGGGGGGGGCACGAGAGAAAAAACCCACACATCAAAAAAGAAAAAAACCCCTCAAAAACGTGATGCTGAAGCACCGATGCTTCCAGAGTCGGGCAGGAAGACACTGAAAAACCATGCAATCCGAAAAAAAGATACTGGAACCAGACAAGAAAAACTAACTAAATTCCAGGACACAGACTGATGCGTGGAGGGCTCTGCGGAAAAGAGACAACTGAGAGACAACTGAGAGAAGGTGGCTCTTTCGGGCAGGAAGATGGGCATACATGTGTGGTTGACCTCTCAAAGGCTTTCTCTGAAAGCTGGGGAGCAGATCTCTCACATGGTTTCCATTGGCAACATCAGGCATATGTGAGGACTGACTGCCTGCTTAGTCCCGGAGAACAGTATATTCTTTTTCTGGCCATGCCTAGACTCAGTTCCCAGTCTGTAATCCATACATCTGATTATTTTCTGATGAATCGGCTATACCAACAGATGTATGACTCTAGAAAGAGGAAGGAATGTAAAGTGAGGGAGGAGGTGGGTATGGGGCGAGGAAAATTAATGGGAACTGGAAAAGAAAAAGTATTGGCAGTGCCAGTATTTTTTCAGGGAATATTATTTACAACATCATAGATTTGTACTGAAAACATACAGTATACTGGTATTGCTCAAAGCTGATCAGATGTTTAGATTGCCGTTATAAAGAATACATTTTAAAAAATTATGTGGCGTTTCAGTTCTGGTAAACATATAAGTGCCAAATAAGTACAGAGTTTGATACCCTATTTATTGGGCCTGCAGGGGATGTTTCAGAGTATTCACTGCTCTCCACTTAGCAGAAGGAATTTCTAGCCATAATGTGAGACCTGTGGATGGAATTAAGGATACCCTAATATTGGGTGCCTGAACGAAATATGGTCTGTGGGTCTCCTACAGAAGGTTGTTGCTGCAATGGCTAAAATATAGAGGAGAGTGGATAAGAAATAGAAAAGAGTGAAACAAGTTAGTTGAGAATATAAGGTCATGGTATCACAACTCTAAGGACACAGCTCTGAGCCGCCCATTTACAGGAGGAGGAAGTTGCAGCAGATACTCACCAATTTCACCTTGGAGCTCTTGACCCATCTGAACTGTGTTTAGTCCTTTTAATTTGCATTTAAGACGTCTGGGCTCATCAGGAATTGGCCTACATTGCACAGAAGAGACTTGTGATTAGGACTTTTGATTAACTGCTTTCTATGTTTGTACTTTGAGAGTATGTGCACACTGCTAGATACTGAAATCTTTTGATGCTCAAAATGGTAATGGCTCAGTGGAAAAATATTTGAGACTAGACATGGTGCACTATAGTTCAGATTCACTAAGCATTTTCCCTATTAACACAAGGAGGCATGTTTACTAAAATGAGGTAGTATACCACATGTTAAACCCTGAAATTTAGTGTGGTGCTGGCATTGGACCCACACTAACACATGGAGGCATGTCCGGCATGACGCCATGCAGTTAGCATGGGTTCTGCATCACCCCCATGCTAAGCAGTTTGCTGTGATTAACACAGGTGCACTTAACGCCACCTACTGAGGTGTCAATAAGTACACCCATGCTAACTGCAACACTGTCAGTTAGTGTGTGTTAAGGACACAAATGCTAACCGCAATATGCATGTCCCTGAATTGCTCAATCTCCACTACAATTCATTCTAAGTTATTAATGAGGGAATTGTGAACCTATCAGGAAAAAGTTAGACTTCAGTGCAAGAAAGGTTCCTAAATCTGGGGCTTTCCTTTGTACCTACTGTTAGATATGAGCCGTTTGAGACCAGGGTGGCGCTATATTGATTTTTTCGCACAGTAACAGCTACTAACTATTGCTCTTCTAATGTCATTTTGGATGATGGTTCATCAATGTGGCCGGTTTCTCAATGGATTTCCCCTGGGGTACCTGATGCAGCTATTACAATTTTTCAGAACTTGGTTTTGGAAGATTTACAAGTGATGAAAGCGTAGATACACACCTGTAACAGGTGTTCACCAGGGACAGCAGGAATCAGTCCTCACATATGGGTGATGTCAGCACCAACGAAGCCCTCACAGAAGCATCTCCCCAGCTTTCAAAGAAAGCCTTTGGGAGATGCTACCATGCATGCGTGGTCCCCTTCCCACCCAAGGATGCCATCATATTCGGTCAGATGACATAGCTAGAACAGACAAAAGAGATGGCAAAAATTGTACAGCAACTCCCAGGGGAGGAGGGAGGGCTGTGAGGACTGATTCCTGCTGTCTCTGGAGAATACCAGTTACAGGTGAGTAACTATGCTTTCTCCAGGAACAAGCAGGAAGTCAGTCCTCACATATGGGACTCCCAAGCTAGAGGCTACCAGGAACCTGTAGAAGAAAACACAGCCCAGCCTTGAGCAGTCGCAAGCAAATCTGAGGGCAGACTCTGAGGACCCCAGTGTCCAAGGAGAACCATGGGTCCGGTAGCCTGAACAAGAAGGGTCAGAGGGCAGAAGTTGCCTAAACCCCGAATAGATTATGGAGTACAGCCTGGCTGAAGGCATTGTCCTGTCAGGACTCCCTCTCCAGGCAGTAGTGAGGTGGTGGCCTGGCAGATGTCCGCCATAGGGATAACAGTGAAGGCTCGCAACTGAAGTTGCCATAGCCCTGACATTGTGCACCATAACCCAACACTCCAACAATAGCTCAACCTGATCGTGGGCAAAGGCGATGCAGTCTGCCACCCAGGTGGACAGGATCTGCTTTGGTCACAGTCTCCCCTAGTCAACTGGGGTCATATGAGATGAAAAGCTGCAAGGCGTTGTGGTGGCCCCGAGTACGTTGCAGGTAGAAGGACAGGGTCCTTTTGCAGTCCAGAGTATGGAGAACGGCTGCTGCCTTATCGGTGTGGGATCTTGGAAAGAAGGTGGGAAGCACCACTTCTTGGTTGAGATGGAAGGAGGATACCATCTTTGGAAGGAAATTTGGGTGGGTGCACAGCATGACCCTGTTCTTGTAGAACCTAGTATAGCATGGATCAGCCACCAGGGCCTGGAGCTCGCTGACTCTGCAGGCAGAGGTGAGAGCCACCAGGAAGATGACCTTTCAAGACAAGTAATGCAAATGGCAGGTAGCCAAAGGTTCAAAGGATGGCTGGGTAAGCTGCGCCAGAACCACGCTGAGATCCCATTCTCCTGGAGGTAGCTGGATGGGAGGTTTAGAGAGCAGCACGCCCTTCATGAATCGGGTAATGAGCAGCAGCACAGAAAGAGGCTTGCCCTCAATAGAGTGATGATGTGTGGAAAGCACACTTAGGTGCACACTGATGGAGTTGGACTTAAGTTAGGCTTGCGAAAGGTGGAGCAGGTACTGGAGCACCATGTGCACCAGGCAGGAGAATAAGTCGATCTGTTGCTCCGCACATCATACTAAGAAACTGCGCCACTTGAAGGCATAGGCTCGTCTCGTGGTGTCCTTATGAGAGGCTAGGAGGACCTCCTTCACCTCCCTGGGGAGGTTGAAGGGTGCTAGTGCGACCCGTTCAGCAGCCATGCTGTTAGCGAGAGGGACCCCAGGCTGAGGTGAAGAAGAGAGCCTTCCTCCTGGGTCATTAGTCCTGGAGAACTTCCTAGAGGGACCAGGAGCTTCACCGAGAGGCAGAGTAACAGGGGAATCGAAGGCTGCCTGGGCCATCGTGGGACCACCAGGATTACGGAAGCCCTGTCCTGCCGATTAGTAGCATGGGAGGGAAGACATACAGAAGGCCCTCCAACCACAAGATGAGGAAGGCATCCCCGCTACCTGGGACAGGTGCGGTTGGTGACAACAGAAGCGGGGCAGCTGAGCATTGGCTGGGCTGTCAAAGAGGTCCAGACTTGGAGTTTCCCATAGTCAGAATAGCCGCTGTGCCGCTCGGGAGTCGAGGCGCCAATCATGCGGCTGGAGGATCCTGCTCAGTCTCTCCGCCAGAGCATTGTCCTGGCCAGAAGGTATACTGCCCTGAGGAGTATCCCCTTACTGATCGTGAACGAGCAGAGGGCTACTGCTTCCTGGCATAGGTGGTAAGACTGTGTGCCCCCTTGTTTGTTCAGGTAGAACACTGCAACCTGGTTGTCTGTTTGGACCAGCACTGACTAGTGTTGCAGGCGTTGTTGGAAGGTCCTGATCACCAGAAAAATGGCTCTGAGCTCTAGCAAGTTGATTTGCGGCTGGCTCTCCTCAACAGACCAATTGCCCTAGGTGCACAGTTCCTTGAAGTGGGTACCCAGCCCGGCAGGGAGGCGTCCATGGTGAGGACCCTCTGGAGGTTTGGGTGCTGAAAGTGCATACCCTTCTGCAGGTGCTGTGCGTCCTGCCACCAGATGAGTGACTCCGTTAGTTGGGGGAATACCGAGACCCTGTCCCAGAGCCTGCCCATGGCCCATGTCCACCATGAGCAGAGGCACCACTGAGCTGCTTGCATGTGGAGGCGGGCGTTGGGGACCACATGGACTGTAGAGGCCATGTGGCCTAGCAGGTGGAGCACTGACCTCGCCGACATGGTGTGACAGTGCTGCACCTCGGTCACCAGAGCCTTGAGGCGGTCCACCCTGTCCAGGGGGAAGGAGGACCTGGCTCAGAGGGTGTC
Source organism: Ichthyophis bannanicus (assembly GCA_033557465.1). Taxonomy (NCBI): domain Eukaryota; kingdom Metazoa; phylum Chordata; class Amphibia; order Gymnophiona; family Ichthyophiidae; genus Ichthyophis; species Ichthyophis bannanicus. The sequence continues at coordinate 1,283,855,094 of CM066031.1, forward strand.
CAAGCGGGCCTCTATGAACTCCAGGTCCTGTGTTGGAGTGAGTTGGAATTTGGGGTGGTTTATCACGAACCCCCATATGTTGTAGGACCCTTATGGTGCGGGCTGTGGCCTGATGCACCTCTGAAGCTGTGTCTCCTTTTACTAGCCAGTCATCCAGGTATGGAAAGACAAGACCCCTTTGGAGATGGAGCTAGGTGGCTAGGCATTTGGTGAAGATTCTTGGTGCAGAGGCTAGGCTGAAGAGTAGTACCCTATACTTGTAGTGGTTACCCCCAACCATGAACCTTAGGTACTGCCTGTGACTGGGATCAATAAGAATGTGGGTATAAGCATCCTTTAGGTCCAAAGAGCATAGCCAATATCCCTGCTGGAGGGAGGGCAGCAATGTTCCAAGAGAGAGCATTTTTAATATCTCCTGCACCAGGAATTTGTTCAGGTTTCTCAAGTCAAGGATGGGCCTTAGGCCTCTTGTTCTTTTTGGGACCAGGAAGTACCTGGAGTAGAACCCTTTTCCTCTGAGATGGCCTGCTGCAATCATAAAGTATCATCACAAAGGCATAAACGTGAAAAACCGGAATTGACCGTCCCAGGAAAAGCGTGATGATACTTTATGATTGCAGCAGCAACAGATGGTTTGAGGCTCTTTGAATTACAAGAAGTTGATGATTGTTGCTTCTGATTTGTCTCAGAGAGTAACCACTGTAGGAACTGCAGCGAGAATCTCTAGCTCATTGGACACTTTTACAGCGTTTTGAGTGAACCCTTTTCAGGAATCAGTTGGATATCATAATACGTTTGGAGTGAACCCAATTGGACAGAGCTAAGTACCTTCATAAGATTTATTGAATTTAAGCTATTCCTGGGTAACAATAATTTGTTGTCCCTGGATTTTTATGATAAGAGGGATTTTCACTTTTCAATTAAAAGATTAAAACGGAGACTTGTGCTACGAGAAAGAAGGTTCTTTCACGGCACCGACTCCAACATAAAAAATATTGATTTAACTTAGAAGCACTTACACCAATGTGGTAGATATAGCTTTGGAAGTAATGAGCACATAGGGAAACAATTTATCCTTTATTTTGATATAGCACACTATTACAGGCAGTACTTGGATGGATATCAAGACATCTAAGGTGTATCGAGCACAATTTGCAAAGGACTGCATATTTTCTTTTGTCATATATATGATCCAGTGTCCATGTGACCTGATGTACATTGGGCGAACAAAGCAAAGCATTAAGGTATGTCTGGGAGAACACAAGTCCCACATTGCCAATCACAAGCGCCGATGGTCTAACATTGTGATCAATTTCATTATACATTTCAACAGTTGCGATGGCGAATTATTGATCATATCCCCCCACAGTGGTGGGATGGGAACCGTCAGGCTCAGCTTAATTGGGCTGAGCAGCAGTGGATCTTTACTTTGGGTGGGCTGAATGCGGAGGTAGAGTGGATGAAGCGGATCTCAGTGAGGTGCTTGATCGGTTGGATCACCCTACAATGGCTCTAAATACTGAAGTTGGTTGTATGAGGGTTTAGATGCCGTGGGATGAAATCTAAATGAAGAGAGGTTGTGAAAAGGAATATTTCAATGTAGGAACAAAAGTTGTCATCCTGAAGCAGAACAGAGTTATTAAACTATGTTCAAAACCCAGTGCTGAATCAGAGAGAGTTTAACTTGGAATTGTGAAGCAGAGAGAGTCTAATGTGGAACTGTAAAGTCAACAGCTAGATAAGTGTTTGGCGGACCATCAAGTGGATTACTGTGTCGTGGAAAGATTTGACATCATAAAATAGATTTGGCCCTACATATCTTTATATTGGACATTCCTAATATATATAAAGAATTTTCATAAGGGTTTCTCTACTGATATATTTGTGGCTTACACTGAAACCCCATGGACTCAATATTATCACATTTAGTGTGCGGCAACGGTTACCGCAGAGCACTTAGCCTGTGGTACACCTATACAAACGGCTATTGCACTTTAATAACCATGGCCCAAAATGTGAGAAAAACTTTTGTGAATCTAAACTGTCTAAATTTACATTGAATTTAATTATGATTAGAGCTCATTTTATGGTAATTATTTTAACACCTTCATATTTCCAAAGATTTTCTTATATTAACATATTTTCTTCTTATTCAGCATAAATACAGCATTACACAGCATAAAGCAGCTCTTATATACACCATACTCTGTAGGGACTTCTACAACCAACGTATTCTTCATAACAATCCTCCAACCCTCTCTCTCCTTTCACCACGGCACCTAAATATTTCAAGATTGCCAGTATCTTCACAAATATCCAACATCAACTCTCAATTCAAATCAAGCTTTGAGAATCATACTTAGGGCCTTATGTAGTAAGGGAGCACAATATGGTTCCTAAGTCTGCTGAAACACTTTCCATTTACTGAGAATAATCTTCCTGCATTCCTGTTTTTCTAACATCATTAAATTAAATAACATGACCTTCCATTGTGTAGGTGCCTCTGGTAGTCTCCAGTTAATAGGTATACATTTCTTTATTTAAAAAAATGTTTTCCCCAACAGTAATTTTCCCCATTTCTTAAGGGGAGAACATCCTGAGAAAATGAGGTTACTTACCCATAGCAGGAGTTTTACATGGCAACAAGATAGGTTCTACATTTGGGTGATGCCACTGCAGAGCCCATGCAGGAAAGCTCTCAGCTACTGTTCCAGAAGCTTTTAGAAAGTTCTCAGCACACGCGTACCTGTATCTGTTGCTGGCCTGCTACCAACGCATCTCGGGAGCTCAGTCTGTGTAAACAGCTTAGGCAGCCAACTCTGAGGGGAGGAAAGAGGGTAGCGAGGACTTATCCTGTTGTCCATGGAGAACACCAGCTACAGATAAGTAACCTGTCTCTACAGACAAGGAGGATAAGTGCTCATATTTGGGAATCCCTAGCTGCAGGTTGCCTTAACAAACATTAAAAGCAAACATGTTGCAATTAGCTGGCATGAACTAACGTTTTGTTGTTGTGGCTAAAAGGCTTTCAATGCTTTTTTCTTTTTGTTCGTTTATTTTTTTGAAGCAAACCAAACAAAAAGAAAAAGGGCCTGGATGGAGTGGAGTTGGATTCTAACCCTCAAAAACATTACAGAGGACAGATTGACTGAATATGCTGTCGTGTCGGGAAATTCCTTTCCAAATAGTACTGAGAAGTGAATGTGTGAACCAAAGTACAGGTCACAGTTTTGCAAATCTTCTCCATGGAGTCTGACCGCAAATGAGCTGATGCAGCCACAGCTCCAACATTAGAACCCACGACATGACCCTCAAGAGTCAGGACTACCTGGGCATAAGTGAAGGAAATGCAATCTGCTAATCCAGTTAAAAAAAAAAAAAAAAGAGTACACTTGCTTACAGCCGCCCTTGTTCTGCTGAGGTCAAGCGAAAACTAAAACTGGGTGGATGTTCTAAGAGCTTTAGTCCACACCACATAGAAGGCCAAGGCTCTCTTGCAGTCGAATGTGTGTAGTACTCGTTCCCCTTTGTGGGTATGAGTCTTGGGGAAAAAGGTTGGCAGGACTATTGACTGGTTAAAGTGGAAATCTGACATCACTTTAAGAAGGAATTTAGGATGGGTACATAGCGCACACCTTTGTATATGGTGAATCCACTACTACAGCCTGCATGCTGAAGTAATTGCCATTAAAAACAATATCTTCCGGTTTAGGAACTTCAGTTCACAAGCACTGAATGGCTTGAAAGGAGCTTTCATCAGCTGAGTTAATACTATGTTGAGATCCCATGACACAATTGGTGGCTTTAGGGGGCTACAAGAGACGTAATCCATGTATAAAGCAGTCAATTAAAGGCTGTAAAGAGGTGGGTTTACCCTCTACATGGTGATAAGTTCCAACTGCACAAAGGTGAACCCTTACAGAGTTGCTCTTCAAACCAAACTGTGAGAAGTGTAGGTGGTTTTCAAGCAGCTTTTGTGTGGAGCAGCAGAATGGGTCTAAGGGCCGATTCTCACACCAGATGTCAAACCTCTGCCATTTAAAAGCATACAACCTTCTGGTTGAAACTCTTCTGGAAGCCAAGATGACATCGGACACTCCAAATGGCAAATTCAGGGAATTGAGTTCTAGCCTCTCAACATCCAAGCTGTGAGGGCTAGGGGACTTGGATAATGGGATGCAGAGGTCTGCCCGGATCCTGCGAAAAGCATAGATACTCACCTGTAACAGGTGTTCTCCAGGGACAGCAGGGATCAGTCCTCACTTATGGGTGACTTCGGCACCGACGGAGCCTGCATGGCGCAATTCCCCAGCTTTCAAAGAAAGCCTTTGGGATTGCTACCACACATGCGTGTTCCTCTTCCCACCCAAAGGGTGCCATCTTGCTCAGTCAGGTCCCTTAGCTAGAGCCCTACCGAGGAGATGGCAAGAGAAGGATAAAAATTCAGCAACTCATCAAGGGAGGTGGGAGGGTAGTGAGGACTGATTCCTGCTGTCCTTGGAGAACACCTATTACAGGTGAGTAACTACGCTTTCTCCAGGAACAAGCAGGAAGTCAGTCCTCACTTATGGGACTCCCTAGCTACAGGCTACCGAACCTGTAACTAAAAAATGCCTCCGTGAGGCTGTAAGCAGAAGCCGAAGCCCAAAGGAGCCAGAGTACTCAGGTAATTGGGGTGAAGCCCTTGGTAGCTGTGAAGAAAAGTCGAAGGGCAGGAGTTGCTTATAACCCGAACAGATTATGGAGTACAGCCTGGCCGAAGGTGCTGTCCTGGTGGGACTCCCTATCCAGGCAGTATTGGACAGCTAAGGTGTTCGTGGAAGACCAAGTTGCTGCCTGGAAGATGTCCATCAGGGGCACGGAGTGCAGTGAGGCCACCGATGCTGCTTTGGCTTGGAACCTGTGCGCAGTGACTCGACGATCCAGAGGGACGCCAGCCTTCGCATGGGCAAACGCGATGTAGTCCGCCACCCAAATCGACAGGGTGCGCTTGGTGACTGCTTGCCCCTTTCTATTGGGATTGTAGGTCACGAAAAGTCTGTCAGACTTGCGATGAGTCTGGGTACGCGGCAAATAGAAGGCGAGGGCCCGTTTGCAGTCAAGAGTGTGGAGAGTCGCCGACGCCTGGTCGGCGGGGGGCCTTGGGAAGAAAGTCAGCAGCACTTTCTCTTTAAAAGCAAACATGGGACCTTGGTTGAGATGGAAGTCCAAAACGACCATGGGTAGGAATTTAGGGTGGGTATGGAGGACCACCCTATTCTGATAAAATCTGGTGTAAGGGGTGCCAGCCATGAGCACGTGGAGCTCACTGACTTGGCGAGCCGAGGTCAGCACCACCAGGAAGGCCACCTTCCAGGATAAGTGCCGGAGCAAACACGTCACCATCGGCTCAAAGGGTGAAAGGGTGAGCTGCTTGAGTACCCTGTTTAAGTCCCATTCCGCCGGAGGGGGATAGATGGGCAGCTTGGATAGCAGAAGGCCCCGCATGAAGCAGGAGACTAGCGGCTGCCCCGAGAGAGGTTTTCCCTTGATAGGGAGATGATTAGACAAGATGGCGCTCAAAAGAACTCTGACAAGAGTTCGACTTCAGCCCTTCCCTCAAGAAGTGAAGGAGGTACTGGAGAACCCACCGAACCGGGGACAAGAAGGGGGGGGGTCGAGCTGGTGTCCTGAGCACCAGACGGAGAAGCGTTTCCACTTAAAGGTGTAAGCCTACCTTGTAGAATCCTTCTTTGAGGCAAGGAGGATTTCCTCAACCTCCTCCGGAAGGGTCAGAGAGGCTAGGGAGACCCGTTCAGCCGCCAGGCCGTGAGGGATAGGGATGTTAGGTTCAGGTGTAGTACCCGACCCTGCTCCTGTGTTAGCAGGCCCCTGGCAGAGCCCAGAGGAACCAGAGGCTCCGTCGACAGCCGGAGCAGGAGGGGGAACCAAGGCTGCCGAGGCCATGGGGGGCCACAAGAATCAACGATGCCCCGTCCCGTTAAGCCTTGAACAGAGTCCTCGCAATGAGGGGGAAAGGAGGGAATGCATATAGGAGACTGGAGGACCAGTCCAGGAGAAATGAATCGGGATCCTCCCTGCCCAGGTGCAGCATAGGGCCGCAAAAGTGAGGGAGCTGCGTGTTCTGGGGGCTGGCGAAGAGGTCTATCACTGGAGTGCCCCAGCATAGAAACAATCAGCCTGCTACGCTGGGATCCAGCCGTCATTCATGGGTTCTGCTGAGTTTGTCCGCCAGGCCATTCTCCTGACACAGGTGGTATGTAGCCCTGAGGGATATCCTCTGTCAGACAGTGAAAGAACAGATAAGGACCCCCTTCCCGAAAGAGAGAGCGCAATCCTTGTTGATGTAGAACATAGCTACATGGTTATCTATCTGTACCAGAACCGACTTCCCGTTGAAGTGATCCTCGAAGGCCCTCAGGGCCCACCGGATGGCCCGAAGTTTGAGCAGGTTTATCTGCTACTGAGATTCCTTTAGAGACTATAGTCCTTGCATGCAGAGAGGTCCGCAATGGGCTCCCCACCCTAAGAGGGAAGCGTCTGTCGTCAGTAGCGCGTGAAAGGGCGATCCCCGCAAAAGGTTGCAGGGGTTTTGCCACCAGTTCAGGGACAAGCGGAAGTTGGGAAGAACCCTGACGGGGTCCCTGAGGTGTCCGAAGGACTGGTTCCATTGGGTACTGAGACACCACTGAGCTGTTCGCATGTGCAGGCAGGAGTGAGGAACCACATGCACGGTCAAGGACATGTGGCCCAGGAGACGTAGCATGAACTGAGCGGTGACCTGGTGGGCACTTTGGATGCGAGCCGCCAGAGCTCGGAGGTGGGTGGAGTGATCCACCAGCAAGAAGGCAGACTGGTGAGCCTGACGCCAGTACAGGAAAAATGGTAGAAACCATCCTAAAGAACAAAATCCACAGTACTACATTTTAACTTTCGAAAGGGAGACTATGATAAAATGAGGAAAATAGTTAAGAAAAAAAACAAAAGGAGCAGTTGCAAAGGTTAAAAACTTACATCAAGCTTGGATGTTGTTAAAAAATACTATCTTGGAAGCCCAGACCAGCTGTATTCCACACTTTTAAGAAAAGTGGAAGGAAGTCCAAAACACTGCCAGCATGGTTTAAAGGTGAGGTCAGAGAGAGAGTAGTTACTCACCTGTAACAGGTGTTCTCCAGGAGCAGCAGGAATCAGTCCTCACATATGGGTGACGTCGGCGCCGACGGAGCCCTCGCGGAGCAATTTTCCCCAGCTTTCAAAGAAAGCCTTTGGGAATTGCAGCGCGCATGCGCGGTCCTCTTCCCACCCAAGGGTGCCATCTTGCTCAGTCTGATGACATAGCTAAAAGACAGCAAAAAATTAGCAAAAACGAAAGGATAGAACTGCAACTCCAAGGGGAGGAGAGAGGGAGGGTTGTGAGGACTGATTCCTGCTGCTCCTGGAGAACACCTGTTACAGGTGAGTAACTACTCTTTCTCCAGGACCAAGCAGGAAGTCAGTCCTCACATATGGGACTCCCAAGCTTAAGGCTACCGGAGACCCTAAGCACAAAAAGGAGCTCCCTCAAGCTCAGTAGCACAGAAGGAAGGAATCTCCTCTGAATACGTCTCCAACCGGTAGCCCAACATCCGGGATGGAGGGTAGGAGTTGCCTATACCTTGTGATAAGGAAGCTTATCATGGCTCAGGAAGGAGCTATAGTAAAGGTGAAGTGGCTCTGAACAAGCAACCTGTCAGTTCTGGTAGGAATAAGAAAACAGAATTTTCCCATAAAAGACTACCAGTCCCAGAATGCACCAGGTTTCCAACAGCCATTAGAGGAGCTGAAGTGGGGAAACGTGTGTTCAATCAGGAGGGCTATGAGGTAATCCCTAAGCACTCATCTCAAAGGGCAGGGCCTGATTCAGCACAGTTGCGCTGTGCTAAGGTGGAGCACTCATCAAAGCAGAATAAAGGTAGAGTTTATTCTACAGAGAATTATCCTCATCCTCAGAATCATCCTCAGATTCAGCTTGGACATCTTTATCATCTGGAGGATCATCAGAAGCAGAAGCCAGAGCGGACGGACAGAGAGGGCAAGAAACCCTTTGGAAGAAAGAAGAGAAAAGCATTTGGGAGGTCTAAAGGAGTCCAGAGCAGTACGTATACTGGGAGACATTCAAAAGGCAAGCTTACACCATTGGACTGGGGAAAGCCAGAGGAATGGTGCTACAGGGCTAGGAATCTCCAGACGGTACCTGTGAGGGAGACGGCTGCACGTGGAAGGGACCCTAGGACCCGTGCCAGAAGGTATATGAAGAGAGATCCAGTGTCCAGGGATCTGGATTGGAAGGCTGAACATAAGAACTGGACTACATACTGGCCAGGCTATTTAGAGAGGAACTCTAACAGCAATGGAAGCTCAGGTATGAACACTGATCTATGCCCTAGCTATAACCTTGAAAGACAGCAGGGAAACAAGTATTCTCCTGTGTGTGCTACATTGAGAAATTCCTCTGTGCCAATCCATGATATTGAACCCATGATTGTTGAAGAAGGGGGAGCGGTCTTAGATACAGGATGTGAATATATGGATTGCTCTCTGTCTAAACTCCTTTGGTAATTTTCTGTTACAAAGTACAAAAACCATCACAAAAGAAATACAAACTTGTTCTTTAATCTACTCAGAGAAGCTCCTGAAGTAGGATTTGAGCCACGCAGTAGAAAGCAAGCCAGCTAAGGGGTTTCAGCTGGGTAACTGCTAGCAATTGAGCCTTACCTAATTGCTTGTGAGCTCTGAGGAAATCACTTCTGAGTCTATGTGTGAAGATATAAGAAGTTAACCTGAAAAGAACAGTTTTCCCTTCTTTGTGGGTTTTGCTTGTTGTTTGTTGCACTGCTAAGAAAATATTAGCTAGAGCCTACAGAAAAGACCAGTTTGTTACCAACCAGGTCTTTATACTTTTCATTTGATTGCCAGACAAGTTCAGCTGTTGTTTTCCTGATTTTGTTTTTTTCTAAGTTTAACACTGAAAGCAAGTATCCTGTTTTATGTGCTACCAAGCATATCTGTGTTGGGAGAAATAACCCCATAAATAAATATCTTATTGGCTTTACACTCAAGCACAACTAATTATTGTGAGTGGCTGTGTCTGGTGTGAATGGACTGCATTTCCAACAATCCCTTGCAAACCATATTGATATATGCCTTTGCCAAGACTGTGAACATTCTCACCCAGGCCGCCGTCTGACAAATGGCGTAGTTTTTCGGATTGCTTTTGCGCAAAGGGATTTACTTGCTAAGGATTACAACTCAAGTCTGAAGGAAAAGACAGTTCAAGCTTAAAAGCTGAAAGAAAAGATTTTCCCTCAACTGCACTTTGGAGGAGAGGTGGCTGTTCCAAGTAGCTGTTCCAGGAAGAAAAGACCCTGTGCAGAGCTGGATTCATCACTGGCATAAGGTAACAAGTACCTGGGCATGTCTAGTGGTGGATGGGAGTAAGGCACAGGGGTAATTGAAAAAAAAAAAAGAAGCAGGAAAAAACACCTGTTTGGAAGGTGGTGCACTGTGGGGGTTTTTTTGTGTTTTCTTGCAGGGATCAAGATGGATCCAAGGGAACTAGCTGAATGGATGGCAGCCCAGTTTAAAAGGCAACAGGAGCTAGCCCAGCAGGCTCAGGACACTGCTATGAAAGCCTTAATGGACCAGCAGAGGCCAGTGCTTGATCTGGTGCAAGCCCTAGTTCAACTGCAGAACCAAAGTGGACCAGATGCAAGACCAGCAGTAAATACTGGTACACCACATGTGGACAGTGTGGGACTCAATCAAGGAATTGGGGCATTTAGTTTTGGGAAGCTAACTCCAGATGATAATGTTGATGATTTTCTAGAGTCTTTTGAGAGAGTGGCACAAGCATTAGCATGGCCAGAGACCCAGTGGGCAGTAAGGCTGGCAGCCTCATTAACTGGAGAGGCGCTTGCAGCTTATAGAGCAATGCCAGCAGCACAGGCTTTGAATTATAAGGATGTAAAGGCTGCTATTAGAGATCGCCTAGGGTTGTCTATTTCAGAGTATAGGCAAATGTTTAGAGCTACTACATTGAGAGTGGGTGAAACACCCAGGGCTCTGAGTCAGAGAATCAGAGGATTAGCTGTAAAACGGTTGGAGCCTGAGCAAAAGACGGTAGAAATGTTACTAGACATTATTATGCTTGAACAATTTATGTCTGCGGTGCCTAAAGATTTGCACACTTTCCTTATACAGCGAAATTGCCAAAATCTTGGAGAAGCAACCATGCTAGCAGAGAGATTATTGGAAGCCACGCAGGCTTGCCATAGAATGGGTGGCCCTCTGAAGATGATTGCTGAGGCAAGCTGTGCTGTATCAGAAAAGAAAATAATTAAAAATGTTTCTGAAAATAAATGTACTGTGCCAAAGCAGATGACACAGTGGAGTAGAAAGAAATGTTTCAAGTGTGGAAAATGGGGACATTTAGAAAAGGGATGCCAGACACACACTAGCTTAATGGGTGTGGATTTAAAACAGCCCAAAGAAGGATTTCTTTTGATGGTTGATGTGCAAGGAATTACCACAAATGCTTTGTTAGACTCTGGGGCAGACCAGAGTATGATGTCAAAAAGGCTTTGGAAGAGGATAGAGGCCCAAGAAGGATTTGTGCCTAGAACCCCTGAAAGCCAAGTTCACATCAGATGCATTCATGGTGCTGCAACATCATATCCCACCTATGGGCTAAGGGTTAAGTGCCTGGGGGAACAAGAGGAAGTCCTGTTAGCAGTGGTGCCTAGGCTACCCTTTGATTTGGTTCTAGGAAAGGACTGGCCAAGATTTAAGCAGGGTCTAGTGGAAGGGCTAGGAAAGAAGGAGGGAGAAGGAATAATGGAAATAGCTCCCGGGCCTTTCTTTGGAAGTCCTCAGTCCCTAGCTAAAAAGATGGTTAAGCTTCCAGAAGGCCAAACTATAGGTAATAAGAGGGGCCTTGTATCCACCCGCTCGCAGGCTAAGGTAAAGAGCCAGCAGAAGGAGGAGGGGGAGCAGGCAGAGTTATTAGGGGACTTACCCTCTCATGATGATTTAATAACCCCATCATCTGGTAAAGTAAGAAAGTTGAAAGCACAAAAGCGGCATGAGAGACTTTGCAGAGCACAGGGTAGGGCTGAGATGTTAGCTGGTCAAAGTTTACCCTGGGTGCCAGCTGAGTTAGTGGCAAAGTTTCCTAACTTTCCACAAGAACAGCGAGCTGATCAAGCTCTCATCCGAGCTTTTAAGTATGCTCATGAGGTCAGGGAGGAATTGCCCAGATTCAGACTAGATAATAACATATTATATAGAGAGAGTCAGGACCCCAGAAATGGGACCATACGTAAACAATTGGTGGTACCCACAACTTTCAAAGGGCTAGTACTTAGATTAGCACATGATCATCCAGTTGGAGGTCATAAGGGGATGCAAGGAACGCTGGATCATAAGCCCAAGCGATACAGTCAGCAATCCAGATGGACAGAGTACGCTTGGAGACAGGGAGCCCCAACTTATTGGGGTCATAAGAGACAAAGAGCTGAACAGCCCTTCCGTGCTCCCGCGTACGGTCAAGGTAGAAGGTTAACGTCCTTCTACAGTCCAGGGTATGCAGGACCATTTCAGCTCGGCTGGAGTGTGGCCTGGGAAAGTAGGTCGGAAGCACCACCTCCTGGTTGATGTGAAAAGGGGAAACCACCTTGGGAAGAAACTTAGGGTGAGTCCGCAGGACTACCCGGTTCTTGTAGAACCTAGTGTAAGGAGGATCAGATACTAGGGCCTGCAGCTCATTAACGCGTCTAGCAGAAGTGAGGGCCACCAAGAACAAGGTTTTCCAAGAAAGAAAACGAAGATGACAGGTAGCCATAGGTTCAAAAGGCGGACAGGTAATCCGCTGTAAAACCACACTGAGATCCCAGTCCGGGGCTGGTGGGCGAAAAGGTGGTTTAAGGAGGAGGCGGCCTCTGAGAAAACGAGCCACTAGAGGGTGGCTGGAAAGAGGTCTGCCATCCACCGGCATGTGATGCGCAGAAAGAGCACTGAGGTGGACCTTGACCGAGTTGGACTTAAGTCCAAGATTGGAGAGGGAAAGCAAGTACTGCAAGACCACTGATGCTGAACAGGAGAAGGGATCTTGAGACTGCTGAGCACACTAGACAGAGAACCGACGCCACTTAAGAGCGTAGGACTTCCGGTTGGAGGGCCGCCTGGAGGCCAAGACGACCTCCTCCACATCTGGAGGCAGCAGGAGGGGAGCAAGGACTACCCTTTCAGCAGCCAGGCCATCAGATGAAGGGACCGGAGGTTGGGGTGCAGGAGAGTCCCCTGATCCTGTGACAGGTCGTCGGGCTGAAACCCCAGAGGAAGAGGAGTGTCCACCGCCAGCTGCATCAGAAGCGGGAACCAAGGTTGTCTCGGCCACCGGGGAGCCACTAGGATCATCGAGGCTTTGTCTCTGAGAACTTTGAAGAGCGTCCGAGACACAAGCGGCATGGGAGGAAAGGCATACAAGAGGCCTGTGGACCATGGAATCAGAAAAGCATCCGCCACTACTCTGAGAGGATGCGGTTGTCGAGAGCAGAATCTGGGAAGTTGCCGGTTCAGAGGACTGGCAAACAGATCCATGGTGGGGAGGCCCCACTTGAGAAAGATCCGCTGAACCACCATCGGATCCAACCTCCACTCGTGTGGCTGGAGGATCCTGCTTAGCTTGTCTGCCAGGTAATTTTCTTGACCTGAGAGATAGACAGCTTTGAGGATGATGCCGTGGTGGACGGCCCAAGAGCATAGTTTCTGTGCCTCCTGACAGAAAAGGAAGGAGCCTGTTCCGCCTTGTTTGTTCACGTAGAACACTGCAACCTGATTGTCTGTCTGGACCAGCACCGACTGGTGAGAAATCAGGTGAGAGAATGCTTTGAGCGCTAGGCGGATGGCTCTGAGCTCCAGGAAGTTTATCTGCTGAGCAGACTCCCAAGGAGTCCAGAGACCTTGAGTACATGTCCCTTGGCAATGTGCTCCCCAACCCAGGAGAGAAGCATTGGTCGTCAGGACCTGAGAAGGCGGAGGGGGCTGAAAAGCCACTCCTAGTACTAGGTTTGGCAGATGAAGCCACCATTGTAAAGAAGAGACCAGCGGGTCGGAGACCTTTACGGAGTCCGCTAGACTCCCAGTGGCCTGATGCCATTGTGTGCGAAGGCACCATTGAGCAGGTCGCATGTTCAGGCGGGCATTGGGGGTCACATGGACCGTGGAAGCGATATGGCCGAGCAGTCTCAGAAATTGCCTGGCCGAGACCAGGGAATTGCTGTGAAAGTGACTGGCGAGATCCAACAGCCGTTGGGCCCTGTCCAGAGGCAGGAAGGCCAGCGCCTGAAGAGTGTCCAACCTGGCGCCGATGAATTCGAGATTTTGAGAGAGGAGCAAAGTGAACTTTGCGAAGTTTATGACAAATCCCAAGTGCTGGAGTAGAGTCACAGTGCGATGAGTGGCCTGAGTGGCCTCTTGGGAAGACTGGGCTCTGATGAGCCAGTCGTCCAGGTATGGAAACACAAAAAGGCCTTGAAGTCTTAGATAGGCCGCCACCACTGCCAGGCATTTGGTGAACACCCTGGGGGCGGAGGATAGGCCAAAGGGCAGTACTCTGTACTGGTAATGATTTCCTCCCACAACAAACCTGAGATATTGTCTGTGGTCTGGATGAATAAGGATATGAGTATACGCATCCTTTAGATCCAAGGAGCATAGCCAGTCTCCCTCCTGGAGGTAGGGCAGCAGGATTCCAAGGGTAAGCATCTTGAACTTTTCCTTTGCAAGGAACTTGTTGAGGTTGCGCAAGTCCAGGATGGGTCTGAGGCCTCCTGTTCTTTTTGGTATCAGAAAGTACCTGGAGTAAAACCCTTGACCCTTCAGGTGGTGGGGTACCGGTTCCACAGCCTGTTCCTGAAGGAGACTTGCTAACTCCTGAAGGAGTAAGTCCTTGTGCAGAGGGAGTCGAAGAGGCTCCCCTGGAAAATAGGAGGGAGGTACCTGGTGAAAGTGAAGAAGATAGCCCTTTTGAACTATGTGAAGCACCCAGGTATCTGTGGTGATGTTGGACCACCTGTGGGCAAAGTGGACCAGCCGGCCTCCTGTGCTGAGAGAAACCAGCTGAGGGGGAGAGGCTATGCTGATGAAGTCAAAAACCCCCACCCTGCTGAGCAGGGGCCGGTGGTGCAGGCTTGGGGGCTTGCTGCCTACGGGACCCAGTACCCAGTCCCTTGGCCTGCTTACCCTGTGGGGGAGCTGCTGAGGCCTGATAATGAGAGTAGTGTTGATAGGCAGCCGCCTTCCTCGGGTAAAAGGGTTTTTTCCCCGAGCCCTTCTTCTTCTGAGAAGGGGCAGAGGTCTTCCTTGAGAGACGAGTCCTGGTGAGAGTCTCGGTCTCGATCTGTGCAGCCTTCTCATCCATGGGCTTGCCAAAGAGGTTTTCACCTCTGCAGGGGACATCGACCAACTTGTCCTGCACCCATGGCTCGAGGTCGGATGTCTGAAGCCAAGCCTGGCGGCGGCCACCGATGCCGGCTGCAGCTACTCGAGCCGATGCCTCAAAACCATCGTAGGCTGCTCGAGAGATAAACTTTGAACACTCCCGAATACCAGTTGACAAGGTTTGGAACCTCTGCAAAGGTTCGTCGGAGAGACCAGCAGAGAACCCGGCTATTTCTTTAGCCAGGTCTCGGAGATACATGTCCATGTAGAGCTGGTAGGTCTGGACTCGACAAGCAAACATAGAGCCCTGGAAACACTTCCGACCGAGGGCATCCAGGCTTCGGGCCTCCCGACCGGGAGGCACCGAGGAGTGCATTTTTTGACTCTTAAGTCTATGCATGGCCGATTCCACCACCATGGAATGGTGCGGTAGTTGTGCCTTTTGGAACCCGGGGCTCTTGCGGACTCAATAAATGGAATCGACCCGCTTGCTTAACACCGGCGATGATGCCGGGCTCTCCCACATGCGGAAGAGAAGTCATTCCAGCATCGGAGGAACCGGTACAATAAAGGCCTCCTTCGGGGGAGAGTCATATTGGAGGGCATCGAGCTCTTCGACTCGAGGCTCCTCCTCGGAATCCGCGGGGAAGGCCAAGGCCTTGGCCATATCCCGCACGAAGTCCGAGAATCGGGTATCCTCCGGGGGGGACCGTCTCTGAGGTTCGGACTCGGGGGAGTCCGATGGGACACACCGAGTCCGAAAGGAACCAGGTGACTCTTCTTCCTCGGATTCCCAGGCCGACTCCTCGGAGGAGTCGTCGAGCGTCTCCGGTCGGGCGGGCATCGATGCCATCCGCCCCGACGCCAAGGGAGTCGGCGTCGACGACCTCGGTCCCGAACGGGAGGCCGAAGGAGACCGCGACCGAGGATCGACTCGAGCCCTCATGGACTCGAGGATCGGCTCGGTCTCCGGGGTCGACTTGGAGGTCGACGTCCCGGCGGTCAGGGCAGAAGCACCGGCGAGGCCAGCGATCAATGCCCTCTGCTGGTCCATGAAGGCAGTCAGACTGCTCTCCAAGGCCGTCAACCTGAGTCCGAGCTCAGGAGACCCAGCAGCCCCCGACTCGGGCCCCAACGGAGTTGGGCCCGACGTCGGCTCCTTCGGAAGCAAGTCCACGAGGACAACAGTACTCACGTGAGCGGGCAAGTCCATCTCGAGACGAGGATGTTTGGAAGGCCTCTCCACCTCCGAGGACCCGGGAAGGGAATCGGGGCTATGCGACCTGGCCCTCGAGGAACCCGGAGCGTCCACCGATCCCGCCCTCGCGGGTTTCTTCTTCCAATGATGTTCCCGGGTAGGAGACCCCCTTTCAGAGGAACTTCGACGATGCTCAGGTCCAGAGTCCCGAGACGTCGAAGCCTCTGACGAGGTCCGAGCCCGGCCTGAGTCAGAGAAGATACGTTCCCGCTGATGCTGCCGACTCAACGCTTTTGAGGACATTTTGCCACACGGACCACAGATCATCGGGTCATGTGTGTGTCGGTAAGAGACATGAGTTTCTTACACAGATCACACTTCTTAAACCCGCTGGCAGCCATCGGGGGAAAAAGGGCCCCTGCGAGGTCAAAAGACCGGGCTGCCAGTGAAAAAGTAAAAAGGCGCAAAATCTGTCACGAAGGACAAAAAACCGAAAAATAAAGAACAGACTCGCAACCGGCGTCGCGGGTCCGGGCGGGAAAAGAACCGGCGTCGAAACCGAGAAATAAAATCAACTTTTCTGCGGGGAATTACAAACAACGTCTGTAGGGCTCCGCGGAAAAAAGAAGACTGAGCAAGATGGCACCCTTGGGCGGGAAGAGGACCGCGCATGCGCGCTGCAATTCCCAAAGGCTTTCTTTGAAAGCTGGGGAAAATTGCTCCGCGAGGGCTCCGTCGGCGCCGACGTCACCCATATGTGAGGACTGACTTCCTGCTTGGTCCTGGAGAAGCTGGTGTTGCCAAAAAAGCATCTTTCAGGAAATGGAAAAAAACAGCCAAACGATGAAACCTGGAAACAGCACAAGCACTGGCAAGTCAAATGCAAGGCATTGATAAGGCAGGCAAAGGGAGAATTTGATAAGAAGCTTGCTGCGGAAGCAAAAACGCAAAATAAAGACTTTTTCAAGTACATTCGTAGCAAAAAACCTGTGAGAGAGTTAGTTGGTCCATTATATGATAGAGGGGTTAAAGCAGCACTAAGAGGCGACAAGGCGATAGCGGAGAGACTGAATGAATTTTTTGCTTCGGTCTTTACTGAGGAAGATGTAGGGATGTTACCCATGACTGAAGTGGTATTTAAAGGTGCGGAAGAATTGAAGGAAATATCGATACATCGGGAAGATGTATTACAACTATTAGATAAAATGAAGAGTAGCAAATCACCTGGGCCGGATGGTATACATCCAAGGGTGTTGAAAGAACTGAAAATATGAGATTGCAGACCTGCTATTAGTAATCTGTGAATTTTCATTAAAATCATCTGTAATACCTGATGATTGGAGGATCGCCAATGTAACGCCAATTTTTAAAAAGGGTTCCAGGGGTGATCCAGGAAACTACAGACCGATGAGCCTGACGTCAGTACCGGGAAAAATGGTAGAAACCATCATAAAGAACAAAATTACACAGCATGTAGATAGTCATGGCCTAATGGGAGACAGCCAACATGGCTTCAGACAAGGAAGATCTTGTCTTACTAATCTGTTATGTTTTTTTGAAGGTGTGAATAAACAGGTGGACAAAGGTGAGTCGGTTGATATAGTATATCTGGACTTTCAGAAAGCCTTTGACAAGGTCCCTCATCATAGACTTTTGGCAAAACTAAAGAGTCATGGGATAGGAGGCAGTGTACTATTGTGGATCAGGAACTGGTTAAAAGATAGAAAGCAGAGGGTAGGGCTAAATGGCCAATTTTCCCAATGGAGAAAGGTGAATAGTGGTGTAACCCCAGGGATCTGTGCTGGGTCCGCTGCTTTTTGACATATTCATAAATGACCTGGAAAGTGGAATAACGAGTGAGGTTATAAAATTTGCAGATGACACAAAACTATTTGAAATTCTTAAAACCAAAGAGGATTGTGGAAAAGTGCAAGAGGATCTTGATAAATTAGAAGACTGGGCATCAAAATGGCAGATGAAATTTAAAGTGAAGTGTAAAGTTATGCACCTAGGGAAGAACAACCCAAACTATGGTTACACGATGCAAGGTTCCACATTAGGAGCCACCACCCAGGAAAAGGTTTTAGGCGTCATTGTGGATAATATGTTAAAACCATCGGCCCAGTGTGCAGCGGCCGCCAAGAGAGCAAATAGAATGCTAGGTATCATAAGGAAAGGGAATGGAAAATAAAACAAAAGATATTATAATGCCTCTATATCGTTCCATGGTGAGACCGCACCTTGAATATTGTGTGCAATTCTGGTCGCCCTATCTTAAAAAGGATATAGCGTTATTAGAAAAGGTTCAGAGAAGAGCCACCAAAATGGTAAAAGGGCTGGAAGGATACTCCTATGAAGAAAGGCTAAAAAGGTTAGGGCTCTTTAACCTGGAAAAGAGACGGCTGAAGGGAGATATGATAGAAGTCTATAAATTAATGAACGGAGTGGAACGGGTAAACGTAGATCGATTGTTTACCTTATCAGAATATAGAAAGACTAGGGGACATGCAATGAAGCTACAGGGTAAACTATTTAAGACTAATAAAAGAAAATATTTTTTCACTCAACGTGCAATCAAACTCTGGAATTTGTTACCGGAGGATGTAGTAAAGGCTGTTAGTGTAGCTGGGTTTAAAAAAGGTTTGAATAAGTTCCTGGAGGAAAGGTCCATAAACCATTATTAAGAAGGGACCCAGGATATCAATGCTTGATCCAGTACAAGCATTGTGGAACCTGTGTCTTTTGGGGAAACTGCTAGGTACGTATGACCTAGATTGGCCACTGCTAGAAACAGGATACTGGGCTTGATGGACCTTGCTCTGACCCAGTATGGCATATCTTATGTTCTTAAGGCAATGGCCTGCTGAGTATCGAGGTGCGCCCCAATGAACTCGATAGCCTGCACCAGCTCAAGGTGAGACTTCAGGTAGTTGATCAAGAACCCCAAGCTCTCCAAGAGGAGGACCGTGCACAACATCGCTTGCCGGGCCTCCTCTGTGGAGGAGCCCGTAACGAGCCAGTCGTGGTAAGAAAAACTGGCACACCCAGGCACTGAAGGTGAGCGGCAGCCACGACGAGGCACTTTGTGAAGACCCGTGGGGTGGACACAAGGCCGAAGGGGAGCACCCTGTACTGGAAGTGCCCTCCCTGCACCCTGAAACACAGGTACTGCCTGTGTTGGGGGTGGATTAAGATATGGGCATAAGCGTCCTTCATATCTAAGCAGCATAGCCAGTCGCTCTGCCGAAGGAAGGGCAGCAGTACACCAAGAGATAACATCATGAATTTTCCCTGCAACAGGAACTTGTTTAGCCTGCGGAGGTCGAGAATGGGCCGTAGACACACCGTCTTTTTCGGGATGAAGACGTACTGGGAATAGAAGCCCCGACCTCGAAGGTGGAGAGGGATCTTCTTGACTGCCCATTGGGCAAGAAGGGATTTCAATTCCCACTGCAGCAGAAGCTGGTGTGCGGGGAGTCAAGGAGGCTCTGCCGGGGAGAAAGGGGGTGGAAGCCTGTCGAAATGGAGGCAATAGCCCTCCCGGACGACCTGGAGAATCCAAGTGTCCAAGGTAGTGAGCGCAGACGATGGGGCGAAGCAGGACAGGTGTCCCCCCCACTGGCTGCTGCATCGCCGGAGGGCAAGGGGCCATTCTGCTGGCATCAAAACCCCTGAGTGGGTTGCGGGGGAGCCGAAGATTGGGCCTTCGGGCCTTTTGGTTTATGGTGCCCCTGGCCAGGAGGTTTCCTTGTGCCGGAGCAGTCGGAGTGGGGGTAGCCAGGTACGGTGGATAGCCACGATATTGGAGACCCTTTCTGGGGAAGAAGGGCTTCTTCCAAGGCAGGGTAGATGTCTTGTAGGAGAGACGGGGTCCTGGTGAAGAACTCCATCTCCGCAGTCTATCCCCCATTGGCTTACCAATAAGCTGTTCACCGAGGCAGGGCACGTCCAGGAGCTTCTCCTGCACCCATTGCTCCAAATCAGAGGATTGGAGCCATGCCTGGCGGCAGGCCCCAATGCCCGCAGTTGCCACCCGAGCCGATGTCTCGAAGCCATCATAGGAGGCTTGAGAGATATACTTGGAGCAGTATGCCTCGGATTTTAGCATGGCGGAGAATCTGTCGAGGGGCTTCCCTTCGAGGTCAGCGGAGAAACCCCCAAGTTCCTTCGCCAAATCGCATAGGAACATACCAATGTACAATTGATCTGCCTGGATGCGACAAGACAGCATGGAACCTTGATAGGCCTTGCAACCCAGGGCATCAAGGGCTCTTGACTCTCGGCCTGGTGGTACCGATGAGTGCAATTTCGGGCTCTTCTGCTTCCTCATGGCCAATTCCACCACCATCGAGGTCTGTGGGAGTTGGGTCTTTTGGAAGCCTGGCCCACACTGCACCTTGTACATTGTGTCAAGGCACTTGCTCATGATGGGGACTGAGGCTGGGGCCTCCCACATGCAGAGCAGCAGCCGAGATATGATTGGCTGTACCGGCACAGTGAGGGATTCCCTGGGCGGGGACCCGTACTGAAGAATATTGAGTTCTTCAGCACGAGGGTCCTCATCGGCCTGGGTGACCAGGCTGAGGGCCCGAGCCATGTCCCTAATAAACACCAAGAAAGAGGTGTCTTCGGGTGGTGAGCGCCCCTGGAATGCAGGCGGCGAGGGGTCCGACGGAAGATTCCGGTGGGTATGGGTTTCCAGGGAGTTGTCCCCATCGGACTCCCAGTCCGAAAAATCGGTCTAGGGATCCGAGCCAGGCGGGTTGCCCTGTCTGATGGCCGGTGGCCTGGAGCCAGAGGCTCTGGATGATCTTGCCTCCGAGGAACAGGAAAGCGAGCGAGATCGACATCGAGGACCCTCATGAGGCCCACTGCTCTCGGGGGTTTCCTGGACGGATTTGGGTGCTCCACGCGAGGTACCCGCGGTCTCTGGGCGCAAGTCAGCAAAGCTGGCCGTGAACGCCTGCAGGGAAGCAATGAACGCAGAAACGTTGCGTTTGAGCGCCAGCATACGGGACTTCCACACGGGCATGGGGCCTTGTGACGCCAATACCGTGGTCACCGGATCGGGCGTCGAGGAGGAGAGGGGGTCCTCACCGGGACAACCCTCAGGAGACTGGGCACCATCGCTGTAGGCCTCCGTTTCCCTGCGAGGTACCTTGCGGGGCCGCTCCTTGTCCGACTCTCGGGAACACTGAAGGGGACTAAGCGACCGGGGCGGGAGCGCTCGCGTTTGTCAGGAGGCTCGGACAGCGACTTCAAGGCCACCTTCTTTTTGCGCCGTTCCACCTCGGGAGACCCCTGGTCGGAGTGCCGCCAGGAACACGGGGCCGCAGGGGGAGAACCCACTGGAGGAGAGACGATTGAGGGTGCCACCGGGGACTCCAAGGGGGCCTTTCGGAAAATGTCTTCGGACCTCTGCTTGCGACTGAACAGGGCCTTAGAGGACATTTTCTTGCAGAGCGAACAGAGCTCTGAGTCAAGGGCGGCTCCCAGGCACCGCAGACAAAAGTCATGAGTATCCATAGGCAACATGTCCCTAGAGCATCTATCGCAATTTTTAAATCCAGTGGCCATGGGGGCAAAAATGGCCCCTGCGAGGTTGAAGACCCATGCGGCCAGTGGTTAGAGAGAAAAAAGGGCACGAAGCCCAAAACGAAAAATTAGGAAAAAATGTATCCCCGGGAGCTCAAAAAGTAGAGCAGGAGGAAGGATGGGTAGAGGAACTGTGTAACAAGAAAAAAAACTTTTTTCCGAGGGATGAGGACATGCGTCCGAAGGGCTCTGCGGAAAAAGGGAGACTGAGCAAGATGGCACTCTTGGGTGGGAAGAGGACCACGCATGCACGGTAGCAATCCCAAAGGCTTTCTTTGAAAGCTGGGGAATTGCTCTGCGCGGGCTCCGTCGGTGCCGACGTCACCCGTAAGTAAGGACTGACTTCCTGCTTGTTCCTGGTGAATCAAGGTTGCAGAGATGCCCAGCCACATGGTGTTCCAAGTGGATAGATTTTATAGCAAAGGAACCATGGCTGTCTGTGCCAAAAAGGGGCAGTAAGTATTCTCTCACCTCTATCCTGGAAGTTTCAGAAGTGTTTTACTGTACCTGCCTTGATCCTGCAAAATTACAGATAGGGAGTTTCTCAGATGGAAAGAATCCCTTACGGATAAGTCCTGAAGAAGAGGTAACCATAGCTGTCTTGGCCAAAAAGGGGCAATAAGTATTATCTCACCTCTGTCCTGTTGAAGTTTTAGAAGAGTTTTCAGTATCAGAAGAATGGGTGGATACACATACGGAAGTCCCTTTTCCCAGTGGAGGAGGAAAGAATTTGAGGCTGGAATAGAACTAAGGGACCCACTTGTTCTGGGAAGTAGAGAAGAGTCTATTGAGGGGGTGTCCCACTCTTGAAAGATAGTCAGTGCTACATCCCTGTCCAGAGTTTATTTGTGTGGACAAAGAACTTGGCTCAGTCTGTTCACCAGAACACTGCCATCACCTGCCATTTAAGTGGTGCATAACATCTCATGAGAAATCGCAAAGTTCCAAAATCTGTTTCCCAACATGAGCCAGTCCAACCATAACACAAACTAGTAGGTAGCCTGGGGTGACAAAAAGCAGGGCATTCAAAGCTAAACAATATATTTTGACAGCTGGAGGGGGAGGGTGTGTAAAGCTTAAAGGTTTGCCAAGGATGCAAACACCTCGAACCAACTCTGGGGCCAGCCCTGCTCCCAACACAAGAGGAATGAGCTGTTCTCCTCCACTTGTTTATGTAAATTATTGAGACTTAATTGTCCATTTGAATCATGACAATTTGGTTAGTCAACTAATCTCTGACAGACTTTGGAGCATTGGTAATTGCTCAGTTCCAAGAAATTTATCTGATGGAAGCTCTCTTGAGGGCAGGGGAGGCCACAAGCCTTGAGTTTGAAACACATCAAGATGGGATCCACAACCTAACTTGGACGCATCTGTCATCAGAAGCTTTTCAAAAGGAGGCTCCTGGAGAGTCTTTTGTCAAGACCTCAGGGAGTATCTACTAGGAGACGTTCCTGGAAAGGCTTTCTGATGGTGAACATAAGATATGCCAGACTGGGTCAGACCAAGGCTCATCAAGTCCAGTATCCTGTTTCCAACAGTGGCCAATCTAGGTCACAAATTCCTAGCAGTTTCCCCAAAAGACACAGGTTCCACAATGCTTGTATTGGGGCAAGCAGTGGATTTTCTGGGTCCCCTTTAATAATGGTTTATTGCCCATTCCTGCAGGAACTTGTCCAAACCTTTTTTAAACGCAGCTACACTAACAGCTTTTACTACATCCTCTGGTAACGAATTCCAGAGTTTGATTACAAATTGAGTGAAAAAAATATTTTCTTATTATTTTCTAAAACTAGAGGGTATAACATGAAGCTGCAAGGAAGTAAATTGAAAGACAATGTCAGGAAATACTTTTTCACTGAAAGGGAGGTGGATGCTTGGAATGCTCTCCTGATGGAAGTGGTGGGGGCAAATACAGTGACAGAATTCAAAATGGCATTAGACAGAAAGAGTGGATCCCCTTTAAAGCAACAGGATAAAATCAGAATAAACATAACTATCTCTTATATCTTAACACCTACATGGAGCAGAGGGTACACCCCTAAACAAAGGCATGGGGAGGAGCGACCTGCACGGAGAGGCAGGTGCACCTTCTCTTGCCGTCTTGCTGGGCAGACTAGATGGACTATGCTGGTCTTTATCTGCCATCATAGACCATGCTACTAAGCAGTCTTAAATAATTTACACTGTAGCTTCATTGCATGTCATCTAGTCTTTCTATATTTTGATGGAATAAACAATTGATCTACGTTTACCCATTCCACTCCATTCATTAATTAATAGACCTCTATCATATCTCCCCTCAGCCATGTCTTTTCCAGGTTGAAGAGCCCTAACCTTTTCAGCCTCTCATCATAGGGGTAATGCTTCCATCCCCTTTACCATTTTGGTGGCTCTTCTCTGTACCTTTTCTAATAACGCTATATCCTTTTTAAGATACGGCAACCATATTGAAGATGTGATCGCACGATGGAACAATACGGAGGCATTATAATATTCTTGGTTTTATTCTCCATTCCTTTCCTTATGATTCCTAGCATTCAATTTACTTTCTTGGCCGCTGCTGCACACTGGATGGATGGTTTCAACATGTTATCCATGACGACGCCTAAATCTTTTTCCAGGATAGTGGTTCCTAACGTGGAACCTTATATCGTGTAACCATAGTTTGGGTTGTTCTTTTCTAGGTACATAACTTTGCACTTGTCCACATTAAATTTCATTTGCCATTTCAATGCCCAGTCTTCAAATTTTTCACAATTCTCTTGGGTTTTAACAACTTTGAATAATTTTATGTCATCTGCAAATTTGATTACCTCACTCATTATTCCCATTTCCAGGTCATTAAAAAGCAGCGGACCCAGCACAAATCCCTGGGGTACACCACTATTCACCTTTCTCCATTGGGAAAATTGGCCTTTCTATCTTTTAACCAGTTCCTGATCCACAACAGTACACTGCCTCCTATCCCATGACTCTTTAGTTTTGCCAAAAGTCTATGATGAGGGACCTGAAAGTCCAGATAGCGTAGTTACTCACCTGTAACAGGTGTTCTCCAGGAGCAGCAGGAATCAGTCCTCACATATGGGTGACGTCGGCGCCTTTGGGAATTGCAGCGCGCATGCGCGGTCCCCTTCTCACCCAAGGGTGCCATCTTAGCCAGTCAGATGACATAGCTAAAAGACAGCATAAAAATTTGCAAAAAAACTAAAGCAGATAATTGCAACTCCAAGGGGAGGAGGGAGGGTTGTGAGGACTGATTCCTGCTGCTCCTGGAGAACACCTGTTACAGGTGAGTAACTACGCTTTCTCCAGGACCAAGCAGGAAGTCAGTCCTCACATATGGGACTCCCCAGCTTAAGGCTACCGGAGACCCTAAGCACAAAAATGAGCTCCCTCTAGCTCAGCAGTACAGAAGGAAGGAATCTTCACTGAATTATTACCCACCGGTAGCCCCCATCCGGGATGGAGGGTAGGAGTTGCTCAAACCTCGAAGAGATTTCGGAGGACTGCCTGTCCGAAAGCACTGTCCCTGCGGGACTCCCTCTCGAGGCAGTAATGGACCGCAAAAGTCTGGCTCGAAGACCAAGTAGCGGCCCGGCAGATGTCTGCCAATGGAACAGAGCGGAGGTAAGCCACTGACGTAGCCTTCGCCCGAACACAATGAGCCGTGACCCGACTATCTAGCGAGAGTCCGGCTGCCCCATAAGCCCAAGCGATACAGTCAGCAACCCAGATGGACAGAGTACGCTTGGAGACCGGGAGCCCCAATTTATTGGGGTCAAAAGACACGAAAAGCTGAGCAGCTTTACGGTGCTCCCGCGTACGGTCAAGGTAGAAGTTCAACGCCCTTCTACAGTCCAGGGTATGCAGGGTCATTTCAGCTCGGCTGGAGTGTGGCCTGGGAAAGAAGGTCGGAAGTACCACCTCCTGATTGATGTGAAAAGGGGAGACCACTTTTGGAAGAAATTTAGGGTGAGTCCGTAGGACTACCCTATTTTTGTAGAACCGAGTGTAAGGGGGATCAGACACGAGGGCCTGCAATTCACTTACGCGTCTAGCGGAAGTGAGGGCTATCAGGAATAAGGTTTTCCAAGAAAGAAAACGGAGAGAACAGAACAGGTATCCATAGGTTCAAAAGGCGGACAGGTGATCCGCTGTAAAACCACATTCAGATCCCAGTCAGGTGCTGGCGGGCGCAGAGGTGGTTTAAGTAGAAGGAGACCTCGGAGAAACCTCGCCATGAGAGGGTCGCTGGAAAGAGGTCTGCCGTCCACCGGCACATGATGTGCTGAAAGAGCACTGAGGTGAACTTTGACGGAGTTGGACTTAAGTCCCAGATTAGAGAGGTAGAGCAAGTACTGCAAGATCACCGACACCGAGCAGGAGAAGGGATCTTGAGACTGCTGGGCACACCAAGCGGAAAAGCGACGCCATTTAAGGGCGTAGCATTTGCGGGTAGAAGGTCGCCGGGAAGCTAGGACGACCTCTTCCACCTCTGCCGGCAGTAGAAGGGGAGCAAGGACTACCCTTTCAGCAGCCAGGCCATCAGATGTAGAGATCTGAGGTTGGGGTGTAGCAGGGACCCCTGATCCTGTGTTAGGAGATCTGGTTGAAACCCCAGAGGGAACGGAGCCTCCACCGCTAGTTGCAGCAGGAGTGGAAACCACGGCTGTCTGGGCCACCGAGGAGCTATCAGGATCATGGAAGCTTTGTCTCGGAGAACTTTGAAAAGAGTTCAAGAGACTAGCGGTATGGGAGGAAAGGCATACAGAAGGCTTTTCGACCATGAGAGTAGAAAAGCATTCGCCGCTACTCGAAGGGGATGCGGCTGCCGAGAGCAGAAGCGAGGAAGTTGCCGGTTGAGAGAACTGGCAAAGAGATCCATCGTGGGGAGGCCCCACTTCAGAAAAAGTTTCTGAACTACTAAGGGATCCAGGCGCCACTCGTGCGGCTGGAGGATTCTGCTGAGTTTGTCCGCCAGGCAATTTTCTTGGCCTGGGAGATAAACTGCCTTGAGAAGAATGCCGTGGCTGACGGCCCAAGAGCAGAGCCTCTGTGCTTCTCGACAGAGAAGGAAGGAGCCCGTGCCCCCCTGTTTGTTCACGTAGAACATGGCAACTTGATTGTCCGTCTGGACAAGGACGGACCGGTGAGAAGTCAGGTGGGAGAAAGCCTTGAGAGCCAGACGGATCGCTCTGAGCTCTAGGAAGTTGATCTGCTGCGCAGACTCCCACGTGGTCCAGAGACCCTGAGTACATGCCCCTTGGCAATGCGCTCCCCATCCTAGGAGAGAAGCATCGGTCGTCAGCACTTGAGCCGGCGGAGGAGACTGAAAAGGCATTCCGAGCACCAGGTTCGGCCGATGAAGCCACCACTGTAGAGAAGAGGCCAGCGGGACGGATATGCGCACTAAGTCGGCTAGGCCGCCCGTGGCCTGTTGCCACTGCTTGCGAAGGCACCACTGAGCAGGCCGCATATTCAGGCGGGCATTGGGGGTCACGTGGACGGTGGAAGCCATATGGCCGAGTAGTCTCAGGAAGCGCCTGGCCGAGACCAGGGACTGGCTGCGAAAACGGCCGGCTAGGTCCATGAGCCGTTGAGCCCTGTCAAGAGGCAGGAAAGCTCGCGCTTGGAGAGTGTGCAACCTTGCGCCGATGAACTCGAGATCTTGCGAGGGGAGCAAAGTGGACTTTGCGAAGTTTATGACAAAGCCCAAGTACTGGAGAAGAGTCACAGTGCAGTGGGTGGCTTTTATGACTTCTGGAGAGGACGACGCTCTGATGAGCCAGTCGTCTAGGTACGGAAAGACATAGAGGCCGTGAAGCCGGAGATAAGCCGCCACCACCGCGAGACATTTTGTGAAGACTCGTGGTGCGGAGGATAGGCCAAAGGGCAGTACTCTGTACTGGTAATGATTTCCTGACACCACAAACCTTAGGTATTGGCGGTGGCTTGGGTGGATGAGGATGTGCGTGTAGGCATCCTTTAGATCCAAGGAGCATAGCCAATCTCCCTGCTGGAGGTAGGGCAGAAGGATTCCAAGGGTAAGCATCTTGAACTTCTCCCGCACGAGGAACTTGTTGAGGTTGCGCAAGTCCAGGATGGGTCTGAGGCCTCCCGTTCTTTTTGGTATTAGGAAATACCGGGAATAGAAGCCTTGACCCCTCAGGTGGTGGGGCACCGGTTCCACAGCCTGTTCCTGAAGAAGACCTGCTAACTCCTGAAGGAGTAAGTCCCTGTGCAGAGGGAGTCGTGGAGGCTCTCCCGGGAAATAGGAGGGAGGGACCTGGTGGAAGTGGAGAAGATAGCCTTCTCTCACAACCTGAAGCACCCAGGCATCTGAAGTGATGTTGGACCACCTGTGGGCAAAGTGGACCAGCCGGCCTCCTGTGCTGGGAGGAACCAGCTGAGGGGGAGAGGCTATGCTGATGAAGTCAAAAACCCCCACCCTGCTGAGCAGGGGCCGGTGGTGCAGGCTTGGGGGCTTGCTGCCTACGGGACCCATTACCCCGTCCCTTGGCCTGCTGACCCTGTTGGGGAGCTGCGGAGGCCTGATATTGAGGGTAGTGTATATAGCCAGCCGCCTTTCTCGGGTAAAAGGACTTCTTTCCCGAGCCCTTCTTCTTCTGGGAAGGGGCAGAGGTCTTCCTAGAGAGCCTAGTTCTGGTGAGAGTCTCCGTCTCGATTTGTGCAGCCTTCTCAGCCATGGGCTTGCCAAAGAGGTTCTCACCTCGGCAGGGGACATCGACCAACTTGTCCTGCACCCAGGGTTCAAGGTCAGACGACTGAAGCCAAGCCTGTCGGCGGGCACCGATGCCGGCTGCGGCTACTCGAGCCGATGCTTCAAAGACATCATAGGCTGCTCGAGAAATGAATTTGGAGCATTCCCGAATACCAGTGGACAAGGCTAGGAACCTCCGCAAAGGTTCCTCGGACAGCCCAGCAGAGAATCCGGCTATCTCCTTAGCCAGGTCTCTAAGGTACATGCCCATGTAGAGCTGGTAGGTCTGGACCCGACAAGCAAGCATAGAGCCCTGGAAACACTTCTTACCGAGGCCATCCAGGTTGCGGGCCTCCCTGCCAGGAGGCACCGAGGAGTGCATCTTCTGGCTCTTAAGCCTATGCATGGCCGATTCCACCACCATGGAATGGTGCGGTAGCTGTGCTTTTTGGAAGCCAGGGCTCTTGCGGACTCGATAGATGGAATCGACCCGCTTGCTTAATACCGGCGACGATGCCGGACTCTTCCACATGCGGAAGAGTAGTCGTTCCAGCATGGGAGGAACCGGTACAGTAAAGTGCTCCCTGGCGGGAGAGTCGTACTGAAGGGCGTCGAGCTCTTCGGCTCGAGGCTCCTCCTCGGGATCCGCAGGGAAGGCCAAAGCCTTGGCCATATCCCTGACGAAGTCCGAGAACCGGGCATCCTCCAGGGGGGACTGTTTCCGTGGTTCGGACTCAGGGGAGTCCGAGGGGACACACCGAGTCCGAAAAGAATCAGGTGACTCTTCCAGTTCAGACTCCCAGGCCGACTCCGAGGAGGAATCGGTGGGGTCGGCTCGGGCGGGCGGAGGCGTCGGCCGCCCCGACGCCGAGGGAGTCGGCGTCGACAACCTCGGTCCCGAACGGGAGGCCGAGGGTGACCTCGACCGAGGATCGACTCGAGCCCGCATGGACTCGAGGATCGGCTCGGTCTCCGGGGTCGACTTGGACGTCGACGTCCCAGCGGTCGGGGCAGAGGCGCCAGCGAGGCTAGCGATCAGTGCCCGCTGCTGGTCCATGAAGGCAGATAGTCTGCTCTCCAAGGCCGTCAACCTGAGTCCGACCTCAGGTGACCCAGCAGCCCCCGACTCGGGCCCCGACGGCGTCGGGCCCGACGTCGGACCCCTCGGAGGCGAGTCCAGGAGGACTACAGGACTTACCCGAGCAGGCAACTCCGATTCCAAACGAGGTCGTTTCGGGTGACGTTCCTTCTCCAAAGACCCGGGACGGCTATCGGGGCTATGCGACCTGGCCCTCGCGGAACCAGGAGCGTCCACCGACGCCGCCCTCACGGATTTCACCTTCCGATGATGATCCCCGGAGGGAGAACCTCTGTCGGAGGAACTCCGGCGATGCTCAGAGCTGGAGCCTCTGGACGCCGAGGCCTCCGACGAGGTCCGGGTACGGGTGGGATCTGCGAAGATTCTTTCCCGCTGATGCCGCCGACTCCGTAACGCTTTGGAGGACATTTTGCTGCAGGCCCCACAGATCAGTTCCTCGTGATCTGGGCCAAGGCAGCGGAGGCAATTATCGTGTGTGTCAGTAAGTGACATATTTCTGTCACACTGAACACACCTTTTGAAACCACTGGCAGCCATCGGGGGAAAAAGGGCCCCTGCAAGGTCAAAGGACCGGGCTGCCAGCGAAAAACCGAAAAACGAAACTGACAAGAAAAATCAGAAAAACCGAAAAATAAGAGAAGGACTCGCAACGGCGTCGCGAGTCCGGGCAGGAAAGAGACCGGCGTCGAACCGAAGAAAAAAGAGAAGTAAATCACGAAAAATCAACTTTTTCTGCGGGGACAAAAAGACCATGTCTGTAGGGCTTTGTGGAAAAAAGAAGACTGGCTAAGATGGCACCCTTGGGCGGGAAGGGGACTGCGCATGCGCGCTGCAATTCCCAAAGGCTTTCTTTGAAAGCTGGGGAAAATTGCTCCGCGAGGGCTCCGTCGGCGCCGACGTCACCCATATGTGAGGACTGACTTCCTGCTTGGTCCTGGAGAAATACTATATCCACCAACTCACCTTTGTCTACCTATTTATTCACACCTTCAAAAAAACATAACAGGTAAGTAAGACAAGACCTTCCTTGGCTAAAGCCATGTTGGTTGTCTCCCATTAAGCCTTTACTATCTATATGTTCAGTAATTTTGTTCTTTATAATGGTTTCTACCATTTTTCCTGGAACTGACACTAGGCTCACCGATCTGTAGTTTCCTGGATCACCCCTGGAACCCTTTTTAAAAATTCGTGTTACACTGGCCATCTTCCAACCTTCAGGTATTACAGATGATTTTAATGATAGTTCACAGATTACTAATAGTAGGTCTGCAATCTCATACAGTATTTTAGTTCTTTCAACACGCTTGGATGTATACCATCCGGTTCAAGTGATTTGCTACTCTTCAGTTTATCAAATAGTTGTAATACATCTTCCCGGTGTATTGATATTTCTTTCAAATTCTTCTACAGAATCACCTTTAAATACCGTATCAGTCATGGGTAACATTCATACATCTTCTTCAGTAAAGACCAAAGCAAGGAATTCATTCAGTCTCTCCGCTATGGCCTTGACACCTTTTAGTGCCCCTTTTACCCAATTGACTCTCTCACAGGTTTTTTTGCTACAAATGTACTTAAAAAGTCTTTATTATGCATTTTTGCTTCCACAGCAAGCTTCTTCTCAAATTCTCTTTCCATGCCTTATCAATGCCTTGCATTTAACTTGCCAGTGCTTATTTTGTTCCAGATTTCCTCATTTGGCTCCTTTTTTAAATCTCTGAAAGATTGGCAACAGCCTCTCGGACCTCACCTTTAAACCATGTTGGCAGTTTTTTGGACTTCCTTCCACTTTTCTTAAAGCATGGAAAACAGCTGGTCAGGGCTTCCAAGATAGCGTTAGTTACTCACCTGTAACAGGTGTTCTCCAGGGACAGCAGGAATCAGTCCTCACATATGGGTGACGTCGGCGCTGACGGAGCCCTCGTGCGGAGCAATTTTCCTAGCTTTCAAAGAAAGCCTTTGGGAATGCCTCGCGCATGCGCGGTCCCCTTCCCGCCCAAGGGTGCCATCTTGCTCAGTCAGATGACATAGCTAAAAAGACGGCAAAATGAATAAAAAGCAATAATAGGACTGCAACTCCAGGGGGGGAGGGAGGGTTGTGAGGACTGATTCCTGCTGTCCCTGAGAACACCTGTTACAGGTGAGTAACTACGCTTTCTCCAGGAATAAGCAGGAAGTCAGTCCTCACATATGGGACTCCCTAGCTACAGGCTACCGAGAACCTATAGCTGAAAAAAGGCTCCCTCTATGCGAGCCGCAACAGCAGCGAAAGATCCTTCTCCGAGAATGCATCCCCCACGGTAGCCTCACACCAGAGGGACGGAGTTGCCTAAATCTCGAAAAGATTCCGGAGTACCGCCTGACCGAAAATGCTGTCCCGCCGGGACTCTCTCTCTAGGCAGTAATGGGCTGCAAAGGTCTTGCTTGAAGATCAAGTTGCGGCCCAGCAGATGTCTGCCAACAGAACAGAGCAGTGATTAGCCACTGATGCGGCCTTAGCCCTGACACAGTGGGCCGTGATATGACCCTGCAGCTCAAGGTCAGTGTCCCTTTACGCCCAGGCGATATAGTCTACCACCCAGGTGGACAACGTGTGCTTGGAGACTGGTAGACCCAGTTTACTAGGGTCATAAGAGACGAAGAGCTGAGAAGCCCTCCGATGTCCCTGCGTACACTCCAGGTAGAAGGTGAGCGCCCTCTCTTACAGTCCAGGATATGCAGAACTGTTTCTGCCTTGTTGGTATGTAGCCTGGGAAAGAAGGTTGGAAGAAGCACTTCTTGGTTGAGGTGAAACGAGGAAACCACTTTTGGGAGGAACTTGGGGTGTGTGCGGAGCACTACCCTGTTCTTATAAAACTGTGTGTATGGCCTATCTGATACTAGAGCCTGCAGCTCACTCATACGCCTAGCCAACGTGAGTGCTACTAGAAAGAGCAATTTCCAGTAGCGGTAGCGCAGAAGGCAAGTGGAAATTGGCTCGAAAGGAGGGCAAGTAAGTTGCTGCAAGACCACATTGAGATCCCACTCCGTCGCCGGAGGGCGGACTGGAGGTTTTAGCAGGAGCAGGCCCCTGAGAAACCTGGCTACCAAGGGGTGAGCCGAGAGAGGCTGACCGTCTACCGGGGCGTAGTTGGCCGACAAGGTATTCAGGTGAACCCTGAGTTAGACTTGAGTCCCAGCTCAGAGAGAGATGAAGCAGGTACTGTAACACTTGGGGAACCCGAGATGAGAAGGGTTCCACGGTATGCTGTTGACACCACATTTGGAACCTGCGCCATTTACAAGGGTAGGATTTTCTGGTGGATGGCCTCCTGGAGGCCAGCAACACTTCTTCTACCCCCTCGGGTAGGAGAAGAGGCGCAAGGCCTACCCTCTCAGCAGCCAGGCCATCAAATGGAGGGATATGGGATTGGAGTGCACGAGGGAACCGTGCTCCTGGGTAAGGAGGACGGGCTGCATCCCCAAGGGGAGAGGGGTGTGCACCGCCAGTTGAAGTAGTGGGAACCAAGGCTGTCTCGGCCATCTGGGAGCTACTAGGATCACCCAGGCCTTGTCCCTGTGAACGTTGAAGAGAGTCCGTGCCACCAGATGTGTAGGCGGAAAGGCATACAGGAGGCTTCCCAACCAAGGGAGAAGAAATGCATCGGCCACCCCCTGAGGAGGTGCGGCTGCCTGGAGCAAAACTGGGGCAACTGATGATTCTGTGGACTGGCAAAGAGATCCATGGCTGGGAGGCCCCAGTGGTTGAAAATCCTCTGGGCGACCCCCATGTTCAGTTGCCATTCGTAGGGTTGAAGAACCCTGCTCAGCCTGTCTGCCAGGCAGTTCTCCTGGCCTGGTAGGTAAACAGCATGGAGAGACATGTTGTGCTGAACTGCGAAGGAATAGAGGTCCAGAGACTCCTGGCAAAGGGCCCGCGAGCCTGTGCCGCCCTGTTTGTTCACATAGAGCATAGCCACCTGGTTGTCCATCTGTACCAGGACAGACTGGTTGGAGAGGACAG
This sequence comes from Ichthyophis bannanicus, assembly GCA_033557465.1. NCBI lineage: Eukaryota > Metazoa > Chordata > Amphibia > Gymnophiona > Ichthyophiidae > Ichthyophis > Ichthyophis bannanicus. The sequence continues at coordinate 1,283,888,191 of CM066031.1, forward strand.
GAGCAAAGGCTTTTAGCGATAAGCAGATGGCCCGGAGCTCCAACAGGCTGATCTGGAGTGTGGCCTCCTGAGGAGTCCACTGACCTTGAGTGCAAAATCCCTGACAATGGGATCCCCAGCCCAGCAAGGAGTCATCCGTGGTCAGCACCCTTGTATGCACGGGAAGTTGGAACGGTACCCCCCACAGGAGGTTCCCTGATTGTGACCACCACTGCAGGGAACGCACCAGGGGTTTGGCTACTACCACCCTGTCGGAAAGGTATCCTGTGGCCTGTGACCACTGGTCCCACAAGGACCACTGAGCTGTCCGCATGTGCATGCGTGCAAAAGGAGTAACATGAACCGTGGAGTCCATATGGCCAAGAAGGCGTAAGAACCTCCGTGCGGACACGGGGGGTATGTGACTCACCAGGTCTACCTGGGACAGCAGGTGGCCTGCCCTGTCCAGTGGCAAGTAAGCCTTTGCCTGCAGGGTGTCTAGCCTTGCCCCTATGAATTCCAAGTTCTGGGTGGGGAGCAAAGTGGACTTTGCGTGATTGATGACGAACCCCAGATGCTGAAGCAGAGCGACTGTGCGAGCTGTGGCGTGATGCGCCTCCTGGGCTGACTGACCCCTTATGAGCCAGTTGTCTAGGTAAGGGAACACAAAGATCCCTTGGTTCCTGAGGAAGGCAGCCACTACCGCTAGGCACTTTGTGAAAACCCTTGGAGCGGAAGCTAGACCAAAGAGAAGCACTCTGTATTGGAAGTGGTTTCCTCCGACCACAAACCTGAGGTATTGTCTGTGGTCTGGGTGTATGAGGATGTGTGTATAGGCATCCTTTAGGTCCAAGGAGCATAGCCAGTCTCCCTGCTGGAGGTAAGGCAGAAGTATTCCAAGTGAAAGCATCTTGAACTTTTGCCTCACCAAGAACTTGTTGAGATTCCGCAGGTCCAGGATGGGGTGAAGGCTTCCTTGTCTTTTCGGTATTAGGAAATACCTGGAATAAAAGCCTTTCCCCTGCAGGTGGTGGGGCACCGGTTCCACCACCTGATCCTTGAGAAGACCAGCTAACTCCTGCAAGAGGAGGCTCTTGTGAAAGAGGGGTCTGAGACGCTGTCCTTGGAAATAGGAGGCAGGTACTTGGCTGAAATGGAGAAGATAACCGTCTTGGACTATCCTTAAAACCCAAGTATCGGATGTAATGGCTGGCCACCTGTAGGTATACAGGGACAGCCAATCTCCTGTGCAGGGCCAAACCACTGGTGGGAGAGGAGCTATGCACTGGGAGTCAAAAAACCCCTCCCTGCTGGGCAGGAGCAGGAGCTAGAGGCTCGGGGGTTTGAGGCTTACGAGGGCCATTCCCCCGTCCCCTGGCGTGCTGCCCCCCTGCTGGGGAGCTGGGGAGGCCTGGTAAGTGGGGTAGTTTCTGTAAGCCTGTCCCTTCCTCGGGTAAAAGGGCTTTTCCCCCGAGGCCTTCTTCCTGTGAGAAGGAGCAGATGTCTTCTTCGACAGCCTTGTCCAGGTCAAGTACTCAGGCTCGAGTTCAGCAGCCTTTTCAGGCATGGGTTTGCCGAAGAGGTTATCACCTCGGCAGGGGACATCGACCAACTTGTCCTGTATCCATGGCTCGACTTCAGACAACATGAGCCAAGCCTGGCGCCTTGCACTGACTAATAGAGCAATACTTGTATAACAGACAAGAATGGCGCCACATCCCCACTGCTCTGCTTTTAGATTTGGCTCGCATTGCAGTATGTGAGAATTATTTTTGCTTTCAAGGCCTCTTTTATAAGTAGGTAAAAGGGGTAGCCATGGGGTCCTCCATGGCCCCCGATATCGCAAACCTGTACGTTTTTAACTTTGAAGAATCATTCATCAAAGATAGTCCGTTTAAAAGTAATATAAAACTTTGGTTAAGGTACATAGATGACGTTTTTATGTTATGGGAAGGTTCGATGTCTTGTTTGGAAGAATTTAATATTTGGATTAACACCCTTGATGACAACCTACGGTTCCAACTAACTTTTCATGATGAAAAGATTGCTTATTTAGATCTACTTATTGTAAAAACCGATAGCAAATTTGTCACCACATTGTATAAGAAACCAACAGACCGAAATCAGCTGCTCCATTTCCAGAGTTTCCATAATTTATCACTTAAACACAACCTTCCCGTTGGCCAGTTCCTGAGGATTCGAAGAGTTTGTACCTCTGACCAGGATTTTGAAGAACAAGCAAAAACGATGACAGGCAGGTTTTTGGCTAGAGGTTATCCATCTTTTCCTCTAAGAAAGGCATTGAACAGAGCAAAGCAACGCCCCCGGAAAGAATTGTTATGTAAAAAGAAAAAAGTGAGCGATGTGGGTATGGTGTGCCCATTATTGTATTCTTACCAATCACAAAGAATAGTTAAGATAATTAGGAAATATTGGAGTCTGATCCAAGCTATCCCCACTTTTCAGGATTCCAAGCTTACGATAGCATATAAACGCAATGTTAATTTAAAAAACTTACTTGTTCCATCAGCTTTCACAGAGAGAGCACCTCTGTCTAGCCATAAGAGTCACTTTCAATGTGGAAGGTGTTCTGTGTGCAGTCATGTATTGGTGGTCAGAAAACAATACATTCATCACACCACTGGCCAGGCTTTTTTGTTGGATGATTTTACCAACTGCTCCACTAGCCACGTGGTTTACGTGGTTGTGTGTCCCTGTATGAAGGTATATGTAGGCAAAACTACTCGCCCTGTCCGTAGCCGTATCATCGAACACAGGAGTTGTATTAAGAGGGGCGCGGTTGAAAAGCCTCTTGTTTCCCATTGGCAAGAGATGTCGCATAAGATTTCGGATTTGAAGTATTTTGTAATTAAAAAAGTTAAGATGAACTGGAGAGGAGGAGATGTGGATGCTACCATTCGTCGTTTGAAGGAGCGTTACATTTTTATTTTTAATAGTTTATCCCCTAATGGTCTGAATATGGACAAAGACTTATCAGTGTTTTTATAAGTCATTTTGTAATTATTAGACAGATATACCATGTGGTCTAATAATATGTAAGTTATGTGAAACCACTTATATGAGAGCTGTTATATTTAACCATAGGAACAATTATTGAAACACACCTCTAAGCCATATGCAGGTCTCAGCAAGGCTTTTTATCATTTTTTGGATTTTAATTCAGCAATGTTATTAAGCATGGCAAAGAGCATCTTGTCCCAATTAGAAACAGTTTTTTACCCTGCACTCACGATCTTGGCGGGTCCTTTGGCGGTATAGCAGTACCTAATTTTGTATACTACAATGGTGACTGCAGATCGTTTGGGAGCAGTGGAGTAAAGAGAAATTTGATCTTAGAATTTAATCACAGCCAGATAACTCCACAGCTCCTGCTGTTTTTTAAGGAATCTAATGGAGTTTCTTTTTATTGGGAGGTTAAAGTTTTTTGTATTTTTAGCAGTAAGAATGTTGGATAATGCACTTTGGAGGTTCGTGAAACTGGTGTATATACACTGGAGTGATGTCACTTTAATTTGCATAACGCGGGAGACAAATAGTTACAAATGCGCAGTCGCCGGCGTTTCACTTTTGATTTCATGCACGGAAAGGATCCTTGACGCGGATGCACAGCGCTTTGCCGTTTTGAAGTGAGGTCTGAGAGTGTTGAAAAGTGGCTTGTATATATTAGCAAAATAATTTGAAACTTTTCAAGTCCATAGTTTTTGGTTCTGTGCCTATAATAATGGGTTATGTAACAATACTCTGGTGCCGTTCCTGGCTTACAGGTTGTTTTAAACGTCCGTGTGATTTTCGCTGTCTTTTTTAATGACATCTTACAAACATGCATTTTTAGGATCACATTGCTGAAAGTTCTTTGTCCAGCGTTACGAAATTAACAGTCCGGTGAATATTACTGCTGCATTCCCCTTGGATTGATTAGTAAGGATAAATATCATTACTTTTTATGTCCTTTCACTTTTGAGGTTCATATGGTGGAATGGTATTTTTATAATCCATGGGTGCCTCTTTCGACACTATCATGTCCGGTATGAAACTATGGGTATGCACATTTTTTAGGGCTCATTCCTTCATTTGCATGGTTTTTGCTTTCTCCCGAAATATTCTATGTCAAATGGACTTAATTATGTTTCTTGCTATGCTTGTCCACAGGAATTCTCCTCCGCTGTTGCTTGCTCAGTGGTTCCTTATGGCTCCTCGTTTTTAGTGTCATTCTTTTCTAAATGATAGCTCCTTAAAGAAACAGGGTTGATTTTGCAGATGGTAGATTTATTTAGTATATATTTTTAGAGTGATGGATACAATACTTATCCAATTGGTTCTCATCCTTGTCCCTTACAGATTTTAAAGCACCATGGAAGTGTGATTGTGTGTAAAGGTACGCAAAGTTGGTTGTTTGCTCTATTTATTATTTATTATTCTCCATATATGGTTTTATATGTGATTATGATGAGATAGCATTCTCTATGTGTTCGGTATGTTTTTAGACACCTCTTGCATATTTGGTTTATTATTTATTAATTATTAATGATTTACTTATTTATTATTTTATATACAATATATTTACACATGTATTCACCTACGTCCTTTGTATGCTGTTGCTGATCTTTTATATCATCATTTTTTTTTTTTTAAACTTTTATTTTCATTTTGCAACAAACAAAAGAAACAACACACCAAAAGAGACAAAACAAGTATACAATAAGGAAAAGTAAACCCATTACCCCCCACCCCGGTGCTTCTTCTCTACCCGTTTGTATCAGCATGTGAGCGCTGCCAATTAACAGTGATTATACATCAAACGATCAAAAAAGTATCCACAATACAGCATGATCATGAGACAGAGATATATACAAAGTTAGACAGTCAGATGAGAGCATTTAGCAAAATGTACATATTCATTGAGCATCTTCCATTGAGACCAATGAGAAGGAGTCTGAACGGAGGAAGCGAACAGACGAGGTATTTGTTCATATTTACTGTAGAGACAGGCATGATTCCACCATACATTGAGGCTCAGATGGGAACTAATTTCCCAGTATTACTTAATTAGGGAAATAGCAATGCCAAGCATAAAGTTCAAAAGGAGATAAGCCATTTTTGGGAGAGAGGGGATCCCCGCAACTGGGCGAAGTCCCACTATCCTCCAAGAAAGGGACTCCTGAGAGTGCGATATAGACTAAATACGACCCCAGACCCGACGCCAGTAATACTGTGGTGCGGGATATTCATGCATAACATGAAGTAATAAACCAATGGCCGCAGGACGTGTCCAGCAACCATTACCCTGAGTAGTGTTCCATTTGTCTAATCTGTGAGGAGTGTAAAAACACCGGTGGGCTAGAAAGAAGAGGGTCTGAGTGAGTGAGGCGGGTCGGGAACCCGTGTCCCTCTGCTCCAGATAAGGCTCCATTGCTCCGAAGTTGAAGTCACTTGCAATTCTCTCTCCCATACTTTCTGCGCTATAGAGGTATCTCTAGTGATAGCATTACATAAGGTTTAGTAAAATTGGATGCTACACCCGGTGAACTACCGAGAGATCGGAAGTCTCCAATCAACCTTATGCAGAGAGTGCCGATGGCGGGAGTACTCTAGTGCTCCGAATACAATGCTGAAGTTGCACTGACCAGAGTCGGGAGTCGAAAGGTTGCATAAGAGTATTAAAGGCACCTAAAGTGTCGAAAAGCATTGGTGGATAGTGGGAGTCTAATGGGAGAGTCATACCAGGGAGTAAGGTAAGAGGAATCGGTGAGCAAAGGCCCGCTACTATATCTAGCCACACAGGTCTGCTCGGTACTGGATCTTCCAACCAACGAGCACCTTGTATGAGAAGAAAAGATTGAGGGAACACTTGAGTAAAATCGCCACCAAGTATTAATGAAGCATTGGCGGAGGCCGAGGCCAACTGCGCAAAACTTGCATAGTAAGCAGGGTTGTCCACATTCGGGGCATAGTGCAAATACACGTGAATTCACTATCTCCAACCTCAAGGTGTACACGGGCCCATCTACCCTCCATGTCAGCGCTAATATCAGGTACAGTAGCGTGCAAAGACTTCTTAACCAGAATGGTTATCCCGTACCATTTGGAAACGGTGGGGGAATAGGCAGCTACGATGTGAGGCCTAGCATTGAGTTTCAGTGTTTCAGCAGAGTGTAATGCGTTTCCTGAAGAAACACCAAATCAACATGCTCGTGGCTAAGATAGCTAAGGATTTTCTTTCCTTTGAGTGGACCAGTAATGCCTTTGACGATGAATAATAAGATTTTACATAAGGCCATTCAGAAAAGTTAAAATTCTGAGCATGATAGCACACATAATTTCACTGTGTCCCTCAAACTGACTGTATCTGGCTGTACACATGACATAGGAAAAATAAGCTAATATAATACAATGAAGCGCCCCACATTAACAAAGAAAACCGCAGTACGGTAGAGGAGAAGCAAAACCCCAAAATTACTGGCGACCATGTGTCTGCGGGGAGAAACCCCAGAGAAGGCCGAAATTGAAAAAACATATAACCTGTAGGACTGTGCGTGCTCCGAATCCGACCGAGGCACACATCATGAAGGGATAGGAGACCAAAGACAAAAGTCATACAGAGAAAGATAGAAAGTCCAGGCTATTTCTGTGCTGGGCTATGACCGCCGCATCGGGCCCTTCAAAATGGCGGACAGAGCCGGCAGATAAGAGTCCAAGATTTGGGATTAGCGCATCTGCTCTGCTTCTTTGGAGTCCAAAAATGTTGATAGTAGATCAGGATCCTCGAACGTCCTGGTCTGGTTGTGGAGAGTCACTCGGAGCTTCGCTGGATACAACAGGCCAAAGCGAGCCTGTAGCTGTTGAAGTCGAGGGCGAAGAGCTAGGAGTTTCTTCCGACGGTCAACGGTAGGCTTTGCCAAATCAGGAAAGAAGGAGACTTTACGACCTTCAAATTCCAAATGATGATTCGCTCGGGCAGCATGTAAAATTTGTTCCACTTGTTGATATCGTAGCAAGCTAAAGATAATAGGCCGGGGGGTCGTGCGGTTGGGCGCCATGCGGGCAGGAACACGGTGTGCTCGATCGATTTCCAGTTCTCTGTGAAAAGTGATCTTCAGCAAGGAGGGAAGAGTTTTGAGCAAGAATTCTCTTATATCTCCTGCTTCCACCCCCTCCGGCATTCCGAGGAGCCTCACATTGTTGCGACGGGCTCGATTATTGCTATCTTCCAACTCCTTTTGAAGATTCTGTATCTGGCGCTCAGCCTTGTCCAGTTTGCCCAAGCGCACCTCGTGCGAGTCGAGGACCCCCGCCATATTGTCCTGCCGTAATGAAAGACCTTCAAGTCGGTCCTGGAGCACTCCAAAGTCTTCTCGCAGGGCTCGGAGCGCTTCTCCATTGGACTGCACCAATTCCTTCACGCCGCGTATTTCCTCCAAAATCTCCAGGTGCATTGCGGGGTTTTCACGAAATGGAACCATCTTCTGTGGGGAGGACACCTCTGTTTTGGAGCGTTTTCCGTGAGAAGAAGAAGGAGACCCGAAGTCCAAGCGCGCTGGTTTATGGGCCGCCATCCCCCCCGAGGTGCCCCGGTCAGCTCGGAGCGAAATAGTAAATTTATATAGGTATTAAGTCAGGATTCTGAGTAGGCCTCTCGGGAGCTTCAACGCAAAGCGTCCTACCCGCTGGACATCAGGCTCCGCCCCCCTATATCATCATTTTTATTACATTTTTATATATGTAGGTTTTCTTATATGATATGTATATATTTATATTTTTGAGTGATTTTCTTTGTTATTCCTTAAATTGAGAGTTTTACATGTTTTTATAATCTATTTATATGATTATAGAGTGTTTTTAATTATTTATTGTTTTATCTTTTCTGTTGGTTCATATAGCCTGCCCCTGAAGAAGGCAACGAAACACGGCCTGTGTCGGGCCATAGGCTTGTCTACAATAATAAAGTTTGTTCTTCCAATTGCTTTCCACGTTTTTACTGGGTTCTCATAGCACGTGGGTCGTGCCCTTTGTTGGTATCTGGGGTCGACTTAGACATCAAGGTCCCGGTGGTCGGGGCAGATGCGCGGGTGAGACCGGCAATCAGTGCCCGCTGCTGGTCCATGAAGGCAGACACACTGCTTCTCCAAGGCCGCCAACCTGAGACCCAGCTCAGAAGGCTCCGTAGCCGCCAGCTCGGTTCCTGATGCCAGAACCAACACCAGTTCTCCCAGAGGAAAGTCCACGAGGACAAAGCATAGTTACTCACCTGTAACAGGTGATCTCCGGGAACAGCAGGAATTTAGTCCTCACATATGGGTATCGTCGGTACCAACGGAGCCCGCGCGGGAACGCTCCCCAGCGTCCAATCAGAAAGCTTTTGGGAGCATCCCACAGCACCTGCGTGCTGCTTTCCCGCCTTTCCCAACTGCCTCTCTCCAGTTGAGTTTTAAAGCTGAGACAAAGAGAGAGAGAGGGAAAGGAAAGAGATAGAGAGATACAACTCCTAGGGGAGGTGGGTGGGTTGTGAGGACTAAATTCCTGCTGTTCCCGGAGATCACCTGTTACAGGTGAGTAACTATGCTATCTCCAGGAACAAGCAGGAATGTAGTCATCACATATGGGGACTCCCTAGCTTTAGGTGCCAGGGAGAGACCCCAGAGGTTGTGTGTCCCTGAAAAGGGCTCCACTTCCCCCCATGGATCTCTGGCATCCTAACCAGGGATGGTGGGCAGGAGTTGATTAGGTATGGAACAGGTGTTTGAGAAAAGCCTGACCAAACAAGGCATCCCAGCGGTAGTCCTTGTCCAAGCAGTAATGGGCTGTGAAGGTATGAACCGAGGCCCAAGTGGCTGCTAGACAGATGTCGTCAATAGACACAGAGTGCAGATGAGCCATTGAGGCTGCCATGGCTCTCACATTGTGAGCTGTGACATGGCCCTCCAGAGAAAGGTTCTTACTCTGATAGGCGAAGGAAATACACTGAGCAATCCAGTTAGATAGTGTTCTCTTGGAGACTGGAAGTCCCAAATGAGAAGGATCAAAAGCAACAAAGAATTGAGAGGACTTTCTATGTTGCTGTGTTCTTTGTAAGTAAAAAACTAGAGCTCTTTTACAGTCCAAGGTATGAAGATTCCTTTCTGCATTTGATGCATGAGGTCCTGGAAAAAAGACAGGTAGGTAGACCTCTTGGTTCAGATGAAAAGGCGAGACCACCTTAGGCATAAAGTGTGGATGAGTCATGACGGAACCTTGTATAAGGTGGATTAGCTACTAGTGCTTGCAACTCACTAATGCGGCGTGCTGATGTGATTTCAATGAGAAAGATAACCTTCCAAGAAAGGAATTTTAAGGAGGTGGTAGCTAAAGGTTCGAAAGGTGGCTTCATGAGCTGCCCAAGAACCAGGTTTAAGTCCCATGCCACCGGAGGTAGTCTAATGGGAGGCTTAGTTAGAAGGAGGCCTCTCATAAATCTTGCTATAAGAGGAAGAGAGGAAATAGGTTGTCCATTTAGAGGTTTAAGAGAAGCTGCAATAGCACTCAAATGGACTCTTACTGAATTTGTCTTAAGGCCTGCATTAGATAAATGGAGGAGATACTCCAGCAAAGATTCCAGAGGTATCGCAAGGGGGTTAAGACCTTTTTCCAAACACCAAATAGTAAACCTTTTCCACTTAAAAGCATAAGAGCGTCTAGTGGAAGGTTTTCTGGAAGCATAAAGAACATCTTTCACTTGCTGAGAAAGATGAAGATCTTGGAGATCTAGGCCTTCAGCAACCAAGCCCTGAGATGCAGAGACTGGGGATTGGGATGCCATAACATTTCGTTCTCCTGAGATAGGAGATCTGGAGCAGACCCTAACTCCAGGGAGGGAGCTTGAGAGAGATGTAGAAGCAGAGGGTACCACACTTGCTGTGGCCAATGTGGTGCTATGAGAATCATGTGGCCTCTGTCTCTCTGAAGCTTGAAGAGGGTTTTGGGAATTAGGGGAATGGGTGGAAAGGCATACAGGAAGCCTTGACCCCAGTAAAGGAGGAAAGCATCCCTGGCCTGAGCCCCCTGAGCCGGAATTCTGGAACAGAACCGGGGAAGTTTGGCATTCCACGGACTTGAAAAGAGGTCTATGTCCGGGGTTCCCCAAAGTTGAAATATCCTGGTCTGCATGCAGAGACAGCACAGTTACTTACCTGTAACCACTGTTCCCTCTAAGCTGTGTGCGTGTGCGCGCGCACACACCTCGCCGAGCGAGCGCACATACTTTATAACAGAGCACACAAAAATTACAGCTCTGATTCTGATAGAAAACAACACTAACGTCTTAAAATTTAAAAGTTATGATTGTAATTACTAGAAATTTCCCGCTTCATTTAGTAATCGTCTATTTTCATTTAATTTGATCAAAATCAATATGGTGCACATACTGTATTCTGACGTGTAGTCAAATTTTAAAGTATATAACTCTGAGTGTCGTTATGTGGCGCACAAAAATTTAACCTTCCTTCAAAAGCTGCACACAGCTGATATTTTATGCGCACACAGCCTACAGAAAATTAGAGGGAACATTGCCTGTAACAAGTGATATCTGGGAACAGCAGGAATAAGTCTTCACATATGGGTACGTCGGTACCGACGGAGTCCGCGCGGGAACGCTTCCCAGCGTCCAATCAGAAAGCCTTTGGAAGCATCCCAACAAGCCTACGTGCTGCCTTCCCGCCTTCCCAACTGCCTCTCCTCAGTTAAGTTTTAAAGCTGAGACAAAGAAAGAGAGAGAACAAGGAAGGGAAAGACAGAGATAGAGAAAATGCAACTCCTAGGGGAGGTGGGTGGGTTATGAAGACTTATTCCTGCTGTTCCCAGAGATCACTTGTTACAGGTAAGTAACTGTGCTATATCCAGGAACAAGCAGGAATGAGTCTTCACATATGGGGGACTCCCAAGCTCAGATGCCCGGAGGGAGTCCTAGCATGTTGCAAGTCTGGAACGAGCCATGCTATTCCTCAGGACGTCAGGCATCCTGGGGATGGAGGGTAGGAGTTGAATACAGAAAAGAGCTGTAGAACAGCTGGCTAGAACAGGGCTTCAAAAGGGGAAGACTCTGTATCAAGGGCATTTAGTAATAAAATATTGTAATCTGGGCCTCCCTTGTTAGCATTGCACAAGTGCACTGAACTACCTATGGATCTGATAGAAGAGCCAGTGAATGTGCTCAAGGAGTACCTCACTGAGAAGTAGAGGTAATAAAGTAGAACAAAAAACAAGTGGAGGTCAGAACCCTTTAGGGTGAGAAAGAATAGCCCCAGGGGAAAACTGGGGTAGTATAAGAGGTAGAGCTTCAGCGAAGACGCAGAAGGTACTATTAAAGAAAGCTTAAGCTGCTTTGGTCCAAAAACAGTACACATTTAGGACCAAGAGAAAAATTTTAGTCTGACCCAACTGGACTGGGGTTGGAATCAGTCCATGTAGGGGAGAAAGGGTATGGAAACCCTTGTATCTGATGAGCAGGTAAGGACAGACCCAGGAGCGCTAAGCTTTAGAGCAACGGAAGCTCCACAATGTCTTTCCTAAATGGGGTCAATTAGGAAAGAAAGGTACATGGAGAACTTCAGGAGTACGTAACCTGAAAAGGTTAATTGCCACAGGAGTGGTTCTAGGTGTAGTCCCCTAGGTATGCTGGTACAGCATTGATAGGGTTAGTGCCCATCTGTCAGGATCATAAAGGAATGTCAGGCTATCTGAACCTAAAAGACAGATAGATAAGTAGATGGATACAGATCTATCTAAAAATATATCTCATTATATGTATTAATATATAGATAGATAGATAGATAGATTTAAATATATACACTTAGGGTATATATGCATATATTTATAAAGAGATATGTATGGGCAGAAGACACACAGATATATATATATATATATATACCTAGATGAATAGGCAGGCATATAGAAACATGTCTCCAGGTATATGGATGGAGAGATGTCCAGAGAACCCCATTCCCCCTTATAGTGAGAGAGAAAGATTCATCTAATAGCAGATACCTGCTTGAATAGATAAAATAGAAAGAATCCTCTTCTCCTGGTTATGACTGGCACAGTCAGAGGAAAGGTGTCCCTAACAAGAAGGTGGCTTAATTCTTTGCAGAATTTGAGCTCTTGAGTAACCAGGATGGCCTACGTGAAAATGGCAGAGGATAACGGCAGTCTGCAGATAGGAAGTCCAGATATCTCCAGAATTGTAGTATGGAGATTGGATAGAGGAGGCCTCTGGAGGAAGATACCCTAGTGATCCGCCTCTGAGGGCAAGATGGGTATTAGGTATCCTCTAGCTGGCAGTGAAGAATTCATCTCTGACGGGAGACCCCAGGAGATATGGGCCAAGCCAGGGAATTGGCCCTTCTTTAGGCTTTCAGATAATGAAAGGCCTGAGGCTTATGCCTCAAAAGAGATTTAAGATAAGATGGAAAGGGTAGAGAATACCTGCCAGGCATGAAACATGACTGGGGGAAAACCCCCTTTTAACCATCTGGGGTTATCTGCTAGGCAAGATACTAATGCTCTCTAGCAAGGGCCCATAGTGCAAAGCTACTCTGTAGAGTTGCAGAGAGCATGCTGCAGGTTGGTCAGAAGAAAAATCTGGCTGTGGAAAGCCAGCAGGTAACCAGCTATTCTGCCAAGGGCAAGGGGCGAAGAATAGAAGTTAACCAACCAAATTGTGATAATAGGGTTTCCCAAACGAGGTTGATACCCTGTTTGGGACTTAGCACTGAGGCTAGGAGGATTGCTAGTGGAGGAGAAACCCTGGTTGTGTAGTGAACAAAACCAGTGGTTTAACTACTAGAAATTGCTGCATTTGCAGCAACTATCAGGGCAGCATGGAGAATTTCTTTTCCCTCCTCTTTTTTTTTTTTTTTTTTTTTTTTTTTAGATTGGGAAAAAGAAACAGACATGGTAGGTCTTCCTACTGTCTGAGGAGCTGCCCTAAGGTAACAAGGGGGAAGACAACTCCAGAAGGGAGAATCCCCCGGTAGAACAGGTAGAGGACCATAAGGGCTTACCCGTGTACAAAGTCACTCTTAAAAACCAAATGTTGTAGTAAGAGGGAGGTAAGACAGAGTTGCAAGAGACCAACTATGGAGAAAGTCTCCGACAGGTGAGATGATACATGCCAGTACAGGGAAACAACTGTCTATTGATAGTTGTTACCTCTCTTTCCTCCAAGAGGAAGAGGAAAATCTGTTAAGTATGGGCATGATCATCATAAAGACTCTTAACGAAAAGATGTCTCATGAAGAGATATCTAGGTAGGTTACGATAAATTTAGTGCAGATACTGCAAGTGAAAAGAAGCAGACTGCTACCCTAACCACCAACCAAGAGGGACAATGATCTATTTGAAACCCTGCGACTGCTGGGTTTGTTGACCCTGTTGAGTTTGTAGATTCTTCAGACCAGGACGATGTTTCCCCTGTTTGGGAACATCTATATGATGGGCAGATGATGGATAAAGCCTCCTCCCCCTAGGGGAAGAAAGTTTGGTAGGACATTTCCTACCTACTGGGAAAGAAGGTGGCGTAGAATAGCCTCTGGAAACAGGAAAGTCCGTGGATAACTGAGTAACCTGGAGTAAAAACTCCTTGTTGAAGAGATTTTCTCCAGTGCAAGGAATATTTCCCAGTCTTTCTTGTGCCCATTTGTCCAAGTCTGAAGCTTGGAGCCAGGCTCTACGTCATGCCCCTATAGCTATAGCAGAGGTTCTGCTAACAGACTCAAAGGAGTCTAGGGAAGCACGAGTAAGAAACCTAGAGATATTATGAGCATGACTAACCAGTAAGGAATAGTCTGCTTGTTTGGGCTCTTGAAGAAAAGGAGTCAAAAGATGTAATTTCTCTGTGACCTCCTCAAGAAAAAGACCCATATAAAAAATATATGAGAGAATTCTTGCTGAAAGCATGGATGTCTGGAAGGTTTGACGTCCAAAGGCATCTAGTGTCTTAGACTCACGACCTGGCGGACAAGGAGAGTGCTTTTTATTACTCTTCACTCGCCTCAATGCTGATTCCACTACAATGGAATGATGAGGAAGTTGAGTCCTTTGAAACCCTGGAGAGGGGGGCACCTGATATAGGAGATCAGTTGCTCTGGAAAGTGGGGATACCCTTAAAGGAGCTTCCCACATTCGTAGAAGGAGATCCAGCAAAGAATGATGCAAAGGAAGCATTATATTCTCCTTTGCTTCACTAGGAACAGAGAGGTATTCTGTATTCCCTTGTGTAAGATCTTGTCCAGGAATAGGAAAGGCAAGTGACTTTGCCATATCCAGGAGGAAAGTCTGGAAAGAAGGATCCCCAGAGGGAACTTCCCTTGGATAGGCTAGATCTGATGAAGAACTAGCGTTGGCACCGAGGGATCTATTCCAATATACAGGAATAGAAGATCCTGAATGGTGCAGTATGGGATCCTTAGATGGTGGTCGCTGTTACTGCAGGTCAGAACCAGCGACAGTCGGTAAGAGATCGTCCATGCTAGGGATCGATTCCAGACTCGGCATTGAGGGAAGCGAGCCTGACGAGAGAAACATGGAAGGTACCGACAGTAATGGTACTGTGGATATCGGTACCGATCTTGGTACCGTATCTGATACCGGTGGAAGAAGACCAACCGGTGGCAACTCTAACGATATCGGAGGAACCAAGAGTTGCGGATCCGAAGTATAGGAACCGAGCCTTCGGTACCAAAGGGGAGTCGGTAGCAAGGCGGTACCCAGTCCTCCAGACTCGAGATCGATTCCAGACTCGGCATCGAAGGAAGCGAGTCTATCGATGCACGTCTGGAGGGTACCGACGTCGGTACTAGTATCGGTGTCTATACTGATACTGGAAAGTCGGTCTGAAGCGTATCCATCGGGCCCGTAGGTACCGAGGACGCCAGACGACGACCCTTGGTGAGGAATGTTTCATCCAACACCAGTGCCGATGCCGGGGTATCGGTACCGCTCGAAGCAGATGCCACCACCGGGCATGGCTCAGGTATGTTCTGTGAGGGGTGAACCTCAGGAACAACCTGAAATCCAACACAGGCTTTGGAGGCCGAAGACTCCCACCGGGGTTTTGAAACCAGTGGATTCTTGAGGACAAGGCCATAGACATCTCTATGCTGTGCATGAGAAGTGCCGCTCAAGGACTGGCTAGTCTTAACAGACTGTTTTTGGGTTACCTGATCCTGTATAGAAGAAGATATGGTCGGTGCCCTGAAGTTGGAGGGGGACCGCGTGTCGAGGGGAACTCGATGTTGAAAACGTCTTCTCAGCATACTGGGGCCCGAGGGCTCCGGAGGAAAACGGTCAGGACCCAAGCAGGTTAGACACCAATTGTGAGTGTCTAAAAATAAAGTTGTACCGCCACAGTTTGTACATTTCTTGGGGAAAGTGGCTGGCGGTTCCATGAGGAAAAAATGGAGAGGACTAGAAGGCCTGAGAACCGTGAGACACTAAAAAGAAAAAATATATTCCTGAAAGGAAAATATTTTACAAGAAAAGAAAAAAGAAATACCGGCGGTACCGGTGGCGTAGGGGAAGGAAGCCGTGACCACAAGAAAACTAAAAAATAAAAGAACAATTTTCTGTGGTGACAGGAGGACGTCCTGCCGGCTCCGCGGAAAAACGAAAACTGAGGAGAGGCAGTTGGGAAGACGGGAAGGCAGCACGCAGGCGTGTTGGGATGCTTCCAAAGGTTTTCTGATTGGACGCTGGGAAGCGTTCCCGCGCGGACTCCGTCGGTACCGACGTACTCATATGTGAAGACTCATTCCTGCTTGCTCCTGGAGATCACTCGTGTGGAAGAAGAACTCGACTGAGTCTGTCCGCCCAAGAGTTTTGAATGCCTGGAAGATATACTGCCAGCAGATGAATCTGATGCTCTCTGGCAAGGGCCCATAGTCGCATAGCTTCGTTGCAAAGCGACAGAGAGCCCGTTCCCCCCTGCTTGTTCACATAGAACATGGTTACTTGACTGTCCGTATGAATGAGATTGATATGTAGACAACTCTCTTGCGGAGACCAGGTGCCCTGGGTGGAGAAGTCTTGCAGATGAGCTCCCCAACCCTTTGGAGAAGCATCTGTTGTGAGAGCTGCTTGGGGTAAGGGTTGTTGAAAGGGGCACCCCAGCAACAGGTTTTGAGTGGACCTCCACCATTGGAGGAACAAAATGAGGCAACTTGTGTTTGCTATTTTGTCTGACAGGCACCCTGATGCCTGGGTCCATTGGGTGGATAAAGTCCACTGAGCTGCCCTCATGTGGAGACGAGCATATGGAACCACATGCACAGTGGATGCCATATGGCCTAGTAATTGCAACATTTCTTGAGCAGTTAGATGGGGCTTTAGCACTGCTTGAGAAGCTAACTGCACCATGCGAAGGCAACGGGCCTGGGGAAGATAGGCCCTTGCCCTTGTGGTATCCAGGAAAGCTCCTATGAACTCTAAAGACTGAGTGGGAGTGAGACTGGATTTTGGGATATTTATTACCAGCCCTAAATACTGAAGGATACGCATTGTGCAGGATAGAGAACTCTTGGCCTCTGACTGTGTTGGAGCTCGAATGAGCCAGTCGCCCAAGTAAGGGAAGACGAATATTCTTAAGAGTGCGGAGAAATGCTGCTACCACAGCCATGCATTTCGTGAACACCCTTGGTGCTGAGGCCAGACCAAAAGGAAGTACCCTATATTGGTAGTGCTTTCCTTGAGAAAGGAACCGAAGGAACCTTCTGTGGGTTGGATGGATGAGGACATGGGTGTACGCATCCTTGAGATCTAGAGAACAAAGCCAATCCTGACTCTGAAGGTTTGGTAGCAGAGCTCCTAGAGAAATCATCTTGAATTTCTCCTTGATAAGGAATTTGTTCAATTCTCTGAGATCTAAGATAGGTCTGTAACCCCTGTTTTCTTTGGAATAAGAAAATAAGGGGAATAGAACCCTGTGCCCTGTTGATGAAGAGATACTTCTTCTATTGCCCCTTGGGCCAGAAGGATGGCAAACTCCTGACCTAACAGGTTGATGAGAGAGGTCGGAGAATTGAACTGCTTCACTACTGTGTGAGGGGGCATGCTTGAAAAATGAAGTTTGTACCCCTCCTTTATGATGGAGAGTGTCCAATGCTCTGCTGTTATTTGCCCCATCTAGGGGCAAAATGACATAACCTTCCTGGAATGGTGGACGGTTCTGTACCCTCCAGAACCAGAAAGGCTAAGTTCTCTAGCTGAAAGTCAAAGGCCCTGAGGAGGCTGAGGCTGCTGGGCCGGTGGAGGCCTAGCAGCCTTTGCTTTCTTCTGTTTGGGTGGTTGCTGACGTTTGCTTCAAAACTGACCTGTAGAAGATGCCTGCTGACCATAAGCAGGATAAAATCTTTTCTTTTTAGAAAAAAAATGTTTTCTTGAACAATTTCTTTCTAACAGGATCAGCAGTGGACTTGGATAGTCTATCCAAGGTGGAATTTTCAGCATCCATTTCATTGGCTTTTTCCTGCCAATCTTTACCAAACAGGTTCTCACCAGTACAAGGGATATTTCCCAATTAATCTTGTACCCAGAGCTCTAAATCAGATGCCTGGAGCCAAGCAATTCTACGTGCACCTATGGCGATAGCCGAGGTTCTGCTTATACACTCAAAGCAGTCAAAGGCTGCACGGTTGGAGAATTTAGAAACATCTTGGGCATGTTGAGAAAATCCTGTCTTTTATCCTCAGAAATGAAAGGACTTAAAGTCTGTAAATTATCTGTGACCTCCTTTAGGAACATTCCAATGTAGAGACTATAGGAACTGATTCTTGCAACAAGCATGGAAGCTTGGAAGACTCTACGTCCAAAAGAATCCAGGGTTCTGCACTCACGTCCTGGAGGATTAGAGGCATGTCTTTTTGCACTTCTGATCCTAATCATAGCTGACTCCACCACAATAGAGTGGTGAGGAAGCTGAGTCTTATGGAAACCAGGACAAGGAGGGACTCGATACATAGTATCTAATCTAAGAGAATGAGGAGAGGTGGTAAGAGGTGTTTCTCACATCCACAACATGAGATCATATAGAATCTCATGAATGGGTAAGGTAGCTGCCTCCTTAGGAGTTTTGGGATATTGTAAAATTTCCAACTCCTTGGCCTTTGGCTCTGTTTCAGGGGCCACAGTAATGGACAGGCCCTGAGCCACCTCCCTGATGAAGTCTTGGAAGGACATGTCCTCTGGAGGAGACATCCTGCATTTAGGGGAGGACTCCTCCTCTGGAAGAAACATCGCTGCATCGAAAGAACTTTCAGAATCCTCAGACTCTTCTGAGGACCCGAAGTATCGTCTGTCCAGATGCTCCTGCAGAGCCCGATACCCGTACCGACCAAGGTCGGTACCGGGAATAACCGGTACCGGAAAATCGGTACAGGAGGGCATTGGAGGACAGGGTACTGGCAGAGCAGACACCGATGCCGATGCTATCAGTACCGATACCGATACCGATGCCAGTTCCGGTACCGGAGGAGTTGTTTGTCGCAGTACCAAGGGAGTCGATGCCGCAAGGAAAGCCGCCAGACTGCGTTCCATAGCCAGAATTCTCTGGTCCATGGACGCCGCCAATGCCTGGATGTCGGTACCGGTGGAGAACACCTGTACCCCAGAGCATGGCACCAGGAGATCTGTCGAGGCCGTGCCATCGAGAACATCCTGGAACCCCGATAATGCTTTGGAAGCCAAAGCCTCCCGCTGGGGTAATTCTGCCGGTGCAGAATCCTCGAGGGCAACGCCAGAGGCATCTCGATGCTTAGAAAGAGTAGTTACTCACCTGTAACAGGTGTTCTCCAGGAGCAGCAGGAATCAGTCCTCACATATGGGTGACATCGACGTCGATGGAGCCCTTGCGGAGCATTTCCCCAGCTTTCCATGAAAGCCTTTGGGAATGCAGGCACGCATGCGCGGTTCCCTTCCCGCCTAAAGGAGCCATCTTGCCTCAGTCAAATGACTTAGCTAAGTACAGCACACAAAAATGTAAAAAAACCTATGTACAACTGCAACTCCAAGGGGAGGAGGGAGGGTTGAGGACTGATTCCTGCTGCTCCTGGAGAACACCTGTTACAGGTGAGTAACTACTCTTTCTACAGGACCAAGCTGGAAGTCAGTCCTCATATATGGGTGACTCCCAAGCTCTGGGCTACCAAGGAACCCAGGCTGAACAAGAGAACTCCTTCTAGTCCCAGCATCAAAGAAAGGCTTTTCACTGACAGACCCTCCACCGGTAGCCAAACGGAGGGCAGGAGGGCAGGAGTTGCCTAAACCTCAAAGAGATTCCGGAGTACTGCATGGCAAAAGCACTGTCCCTACGGGACTCCCTCTCCAGACAGTAATGGGTCGCAAAAGTCTGGCTTGAAGACCAAGTTGCAGCCCTGCAAATGTCTACCAATGGTACAGAGCGGAGATGAGCCACTGAGGCAGCCATTGCCCTGACACGATGGGCCGTGACCCTACCCTGCAAAGGAAGGTCAGCCGCCCTGTAAGCCCAGGTGATACAGTCAGCCATCCAGGTGGACAAGGTACGCTTGGACACAGCTAACCCCTAATAATTAGGGTCAAAAGAGATGAAGAGCTGAGTAGCCCTTCTATGTCCCTGCGTACGGTCAAGATAGAAGGATAAGGCCCTCCTACAGTCCAGGGTATGCAGAACTGCTTCAGCCTGGCTTGCATGAGGCCTAGGGAAGAATGTTGGAAGAACCACCTCCTGGTTGAGGTGGAAAGAGGAGACAACCTTGAGGAGGAACTTTGGATGAGTCCTGAGGACTACCCTGTTCCCATAAAATCTGGTGTAAGGTCTGTCACAGACCAGGGCCTGAAGCTCACTCACTCGCCTAGCCGAGGTAAGGGCTATCAGGAAGAGTGTCTTCCAGGACAGGAATCGTAGTGGACAAGTGGCCATCGGCTCAAAAGGTGGGCGAGTCAGTTGCTGCAAGACCACATTCAACTCCCACTCAGGAGCTGGAGGACGAATTGGAGGCTTGAGCAAGAGCAAGCCTCTGAGAAACCTGGACACCAAGGGGTGAACCGACAGAGAATGTCCTTACACCAGTGAGTGGTGAGCTGCTAGAGCTGAGAGGTGGACCCGAACAGAATTGGACTTAAGTCCTTGATTTGACAAGTGCAGCAAGTATTGAAGCACTACTGGCACAGTACAGGAGAAAGGATCCACTGTACGTAGCTGACACCACACAGAAAACCTTTTCCATTTGAGAGCATAGGTTTTCCTAGTGGACTGTTTCCTAGAGGCTAGGACAACCTCCTCAACTTCCTGAGGTAGGCCCCAGGGAGCGAAAACTACCCTTGCAGCCTCCATGCCATCAAATTGAGAGCTTTGAGATTGGGGTGCAGAAGGGAACCCTGATCCTGAGAGAGAAGGTCGGGTTGCAACCCCAGAGGCAGTGGGGGATCCACTGCCAGCTGAAGCAGAAGTGGAAACCAAGGCTGTCTCGGCTACCTGGGAGCCACCAGCAGGACCGAGGCTTTGTCCTGAAGAATCTTGAACAGAGTTCGGGCCACCAAGGGTGTGGGAGGAAATGCATACAGGAGGCCCTGAGACCAGGGAATCAGAAAAGCATCTGCTGCTATCCCTGGAGCAGAACCTTGGCAGCTGTTTGTTCAGAGGACTGGCAAACAGGTCTATGGATGGAAGTCCCCATTTCAGGAAAATCTTTTTAACTACCAAAGGATGGAGCTGCCACTCGTGGAGCTGCAGAATCCTGCTCAACCTGTCCGCCAGGTAGTTCTCCTGGCCAGGTAGATACACTGCTTGAAAAGCATGTTGTGTCTGAGAGCAAACAAGCAAAGGTCCTGTGCCTCCTGACAAAGGAGCCTGGACCCAGTTCCGCCCTGCTTGTTTACATAAAACATGGCTACCTGGTAGTCTGTTTGAACTAGGACAGACTGATGAGCCAGTGTTTGAGAAAAGGTCTTGAGGGCTAACCGAATAGCCCTGAGTTCCAGGAGATTGATTTGCTGTGCGGCTTCTCAGGGAGACCACAGACCCTGGGTGCACTTGCCTAGACAATGAGCCCCCCAGCCTTGCAGGGAGGCATCCGTGGTCAACACCACTGTGAACCCAGGACTCTGAAAAGGTACCCCTTGTAGCAGATTGGGTGGGTGCAGCCACCAGCTGAGGGAGTTCGGAAATTGTCTGGACACCCTTATTCTGTCTCTGAGGCTGCCTGTGACCACTGAGTCCGAAGGCACCACTGTGCAGGCCTCATATGGAGCCTGGCATTGGGGGTCACATGTACTGTCAAGCCATGTGGCCTAGAAGCTTCAGGCAGAGTCTGGCGGAGACCAGTGACCTGCTGAGAAACTGGTTGGCTAAGTTGATCAGTCTTTGGGCTCTGTCTTCTGGCAAGAATGCCTTTGTAAGCAGAGAATCCAACCTCGTCCCTATGAACTCCAAGTTCTAGGAGGGGAGCAAAGTGGACTTTGCGAAGTTTATGACGAACCCCAAGCTTTGAAGAAGAGCAATAGTTCTGAGAGTAGCTTGTCGGGCCTCCTGGCATGTCTGACCTCTTATGAGCCAGTCGTCCAGATATGGGAAGACAAAGACTCCCTGATTTCGCAGGCCGGCCACCACCACCGCCAGGCACTTGGTAAAGACCCTGGGGCCAGAGGTGAGGCCAAAAGGCAGTACTCTGTACTGATAATGGTTTCCTCCCACAATAAACATGAGGCACTTTCTGTGGTCTGGATGAATGAGGATGTGAGTATACGCATCCTTTAGATCTAAAGAGCATAGCCAATCTCCCTGCTGGAGGTAGGGCAGAAGTGTTCCAAGAGTAAGCATCTTGAACTTTTCCTTCTCCAGGAACTTGTTGAGGTTTCGGAGATCTAGAATAGGTCAAAGGCCACCGGTTCTTTTGGGTACCAGGAAATATCTGGAGTAGAACCCTCGACCATGCAAGTGGGGAGGCACAGGCTCCACCGCCCTGTCAACCAACAGACCTTGGAGCTCCTGAAGGAGAAGATCTGTGTGCAGGGGAGGCCTTGGAGGCTCCCCTGGGAAGTACGGAGGAGGCAGTTGTTGGAAGTGCAGTGCATAGCCCCTGTGGACTATGCTTAACACCCAACTGTCTCCAGTGATGAGTGGCCACTGGTGGGCAAACAGGGCGAGGCGACCTCCTGTGCAGGGTTGGGGGAGCAGGGACGGAGAGGCTATGCCTAAGGAGTCAAAAAACCCCACCCTGCTGAGTGGGAGCAGGGGCCGGAGGTTTGGGGGGTCCTCTGCCTACAGGGCCCATTACCCTACCCCTTGGCTTGCTGACCCTGAGGGGCAGCTTGGGCAGCCTGATATTGTGGGTACTGTTTGTAGGCAGTGCCCTTCCTCTGGTAAAAGGGCTTTTTACCCAAGCCCTTCTTCTTGTGAGAAGGGGCAGAAGTCTTTCTAGACAGCCTTGCCCTCGTGAGGTGCTCGGTCTTGAGTTGTGCGGCCTTCTCGGTCATGGGCTTGCCTAAAAGGTTCTCACCTTGGCAAGGGACATCGACAAACTTGTCCTGAACCCATGGCTCGAGGTCCGATGACTGCAGCCACTCCTGGCGTCGAGCCGCGATGCCGGCTGCCGCAACATGGGCTGAAGCCTCGAAGCCATCGTAGGCAGCGCGGGACATAAACTTGGAGCATTCCCGGATCCCCGAGGACAAGGACTTGAACCTCTGCAAGGGTTCCCCGGAGAGACCAGCAGAGAACCCGGCCAACTCCTTGGCCAGGTCTCGCAAGTACATGCCCATGTACAGCTGGTAAGACTGGACACGGCAAGCAAGCATCGAGCCCTGGAAGCACTTTCTACCAAAACCATCGAGGTTTCGGGCCTCCCTGCCAGGGGGCACCGTGGAGTGCATCTTCTGACTTTTCAGGCGATGCATGGTCGATTCCACCACCATGGAATGGTGTGGTAGCTGCGCCTTTTGAAAGCCAGGATTCTTCCGGAGTCGATAGATTGAATCGACCCGCTTGCTGAGAACCGGCGCCGAGGCTGGTGCCTCCCACATCCGGAAGAGGAGCCGTTCCAGCATCGGAGGAACCGGGACAGTAAAGGCCTCCTTCGGAGGAGAGTTGTACTGCAGGGCCTCGAGCTCCTCGGCTCGAGGCTCCTCCTCGGGGTCCGCAGGGATAGCCAACGCGGTGGACATATCCCGGACGAACTCCGAGAACCGGGTATCCTCCGGAGGGGATCTACTCCGGGGTTCAGACTGCGGTGAGTCCGATGGGACGCACCGAGTCCGGAAGGTGTCGGGGGACTCCTCATCCTCCGTCTCCCAGGCGGACTCGTCCAATGTGAAATCGGGGTCCGACCGCGCGGGGCCTGTGAGCACCCGCCCCGACGCCGAAGGCAGAGACGTCGACACCCTTGGTCCCGAACGGGAGGTCGAGGGAGACCGCAACCGAGGTCGACCTCGAGCCTTCATGGTCTCGAGTATCGGCTCGGTCTCCGAGGTCGACTTCGATGTCGATGTCCCGGTGGTCGGGACAGATGCGCCAGACAGGCTGGCCATCAGTGCCCGCTGCTGTTCCATGAAGGCAGACAGTCTGCTCTCCAAGGCTGTCAACCTGAGACCAAGCTCAGGAGACTCAGCAGCCCCCGACTTGGGCCCCGTTGGTGCCGGGCCCGACGTCGGCTCTTTGGGAGGAGAGTCCACGAGAACTACAGGGCTTACGTGTCCAGCAGACTCCGGCTCCACTCGAGGAACTTTGAAAGGCTTCTCCTTTTCCACGGGTCCGGGGCGACGGTCGGGGGTCTGAGACCTAACCCTCGAGGAGCCAGGGACCTCTTCCAACGACGCCCTCGCGAGCCTCTTCTTCTTCTTTCATTCCCAGTCGGGGGACCCCCTGTCCGAGAAGCCACGACAGTGCTCGGGATCCGATTCCCGAGATGTCGAGGCCTCAGACGAGGTCCGGGCCTGGCCGGAGGCCGAGTCAGAAAAAAGCCTTTCCCTTTGGTGCTGACGACTTCGGTTCATACCTTCACAGCCCATTACTGTTTAAACAAGGACTCACGCCGGGGTGCCTTGTTTGGTCAGGCTGTTCTTCAACACCTGTTCCAGACTTAATCAACTCCTACCCACCATCCCTGGTAGGATGCCAGAGATCCATGGGGGGGAATTGGAGCCATTTCACAAGGGCACACAACTTTCTGGGGCCATCTCCCTGGCATCTGCAGCTAGGGAGTCCCCATATGTGAAGACTACATTCCTGCTTGTTCCTGGAGATAGCATAGTTACTCACCTGTAACAGGTGATCTCTGGGAACAGCAGGAATTTAGTCCTCACAACCCACCCACCTCCCCTAGGAGTTGTATCTCTCTATCTATCTCTTTCCTTTCCCTCTCTCTCTTTGTCTCAGCTTTAAAACTCAACTGGAGAGAGGCAGTTGGGAAAGGCGGGAAGGCAGCACGCAGGTGCTGTGGGATGCTCCCAAAAGCTTTCTGATTGGACGCTGGGGAGCGTTCCCGCGCGGGCTCCGTCGGTACCGATGATACCCATATGTGATGACTACATTCCTGCTTGTTCCTGGAGATCAGGCATTACCTTGTCCGACGTCTCTGGCTCTGTACGAGGTATTTTGGCAGGCCTCTCTGACTCGCCGAACCTGGGCAGCGTTTGGCGCTTCGCGACCTGGAACCCAAGGGCCCCGGTTGATTGGAGCCTTCCAGAGAGACAGCCCTCGTGGGTTTCTTCTTCTTACGGTGCTCTCGGGTGGGACCCCCCTTTCAGAAGACCCTCGACGGTGCTCGGGTTCGGAGTCCTGAGACGTCCCAGCTTCTGACGAGGTCCTGGCCTGGACAGATCCAGACTCAGAGAAAATCGTCTTACGCTGGTACTGCCTGCTCCTCAACGCTTTGGAGGACATCTTGCCACACGGACCGCAGACCACTGGGTCATGGTCAGGTCCGAGGCAGCAGAGGCAGCAGTCATGGGTGTCGGTGAGGGACATAAGTTTTTTGCACCGATCACACTTTTCAAACCCACTGGCAGCCATCGGGGGAAAAAGGCCCCTGCGAGGTCAAAAGACCAGACTGCCAGTTAAAAGAAAAAAAGAGCGCGAATGCTAGTCACTAAGGACAAAAACGAAAAAATTAGCCGGACTCCATACCGGTGTACCAAGCCGAGTCGGGAAGAGGAACCGATGTCGAACCAGTATCAGAACTGTTAGAATAGTCAAAAAACAATCAACTTTTTCTGAGGAAAATGGGACGACATCTGTCGGGCTCCGCGGAAAAAAGACGACTGAGCACCCTTGGACGGGAAGGGGACCGCGCATGCACGAGGCATTCCCAAAGGCTTTCTTTGAAAGCTGGGGAAATTGCTCCACACAAGGGCTCTGTCGGCGCCGATGTCACCCATATGTGAGGACTGACTTCCTGCTTGTTCCTGGAGAAAGTGTTTTAAATGCCACCCATGCTTGATGAAAATCTTTAACCTTTGCAACTGCTCCTTTTAGTTTTTTCTTAACTATTTTCCTGATTTTATGATGGTTTCCCTTTTGAAAGTTAAAAGTACTGTGGATTTCCTTGCCATCCTTCCTCCATTTATTAAATCAAATGCGATCATGTGGATTATTTTCAGAACCAAACTATCAGAGGCAATTAGGGACCACCTCTCTGTAAAGTAGGTGAGCCTCCCTCCTACTAGAAGAGTGTCTGCTTGGGGCACAGACAGATCAGCTATGTTCACAAGAAGCCTATCAAAACCCCATCCCAGGTTTTGAGCTACGGAACCAGTTGGGCTTTTGGAGCCCTCTGTTGCCTTTGACAGGCATGAGAGTTCTGCTTAATCTGGAAAGAGCGGGGCAGAGGAGGATACTTATGACAATGAAAATAGTAGATTTGCCTGTTTTCTGCTCTGAAACCTCCTAAAAGAGGAGGCTGGGTAGTGGGCCTAGAGAGCAGGGCAGGCCCATCCACTAGGCAAACCAAGGTGGTTGCCTGGGGTCGCAGATCTCCATGGGTGGCATGGCACACTTGGCCTGCTGCCCCCTTGTGCTGAGTCGAACCGCACTGTGCCACCACCGCCAATTCCGGTGGCAGAGTCAGCTCAGCAGCAGGTCATGTGCTTTGGCACACATGGTCTGCTGCTTCTGACCCCCCCCCCCCTTAAGTTGTGTCAGAGTGGTCAGAAGTGGCAGGTCATGTGTGTCGAAGCACACGTGGCAGGCCATATGTGTCGAAGCATATGGCTTGTCGCTGCTGCTGAGCTGCCCCCGACCCCACTGCCAGAATCAGTGGCAGTGTGGCTCAACACGGGAAAGAGGGGGAGGGCAGCAGGCCAGGGCTTCTGTCTAGGGTGGCTGAAACCCTTAGGTCAGCCCTGCTAGAGAGGGGTTTCAAAGTGTCACTGTGCTTCTTGATTAAGTAGGTCTCCTGAACCTACTCTCTGAATAGATTCTCTCCATGGAACAGCACATCCGTGAGCTGTCCCGGCACACTAGATTGTAAGTCTGAGGCCCAGAGTCATGAGAATCTCCAGATACCAATACTCATGAAAGAAGTGCTCGTTGACATATCAAAAATACAGGTAGTCGTCGACTTACGACCTATGCGACTTACGACTGATCGACTTTACGACCGGTTTTCTGGCCACGACTGGCAGCCCATGAGAGCAAAAACGCCAGCCCGTGCCAGTTCTGAGCGCGGAGGAAAAATAGCTGAGGCGAAACGCTCTGAAATGAACAGAATCACTGCTCACCGAGCGCAGAGAGCAGCGTCTGCAGCCGCAATGCCGTCCGTCACTCCCGTGGATTGCCACCACGTCAAGCCCTGCTGCCCCGGCTCACTAAATGAAAGGTGCTCGCAGCGCTAAGGCAATCTGGCTCAGCCCGTACACCCGCAGAGTGCCGGCACAGCCGGCGGAATCCTGATCGGCGTGTGCGCTACCAGTCCTGGCTCCTCGATCGCCTCTCTGATCCTTTTTTTTTTTTTTTTTAAAAGGCACAGCTACCTTAAGACCAAGCCGACTTATGACCAAATCGACTTACGACCAGTCTGTCGTAACCAAACGCGGTCGTAAGTCGATGACTACCTGTATCTTGAAGTCACTTGGACCATGTACATTCTGCACGGTTTCCCTTGTCCCACTAGGGAATGGAAATTCACAACCTGCTCTGGAGGGAAAAGACTGGCATACTCCTCTAGGCCACACATACTATTCCCATGTACAGCTAGTAGAACACCATGCAGGAGGTAAGCATTGAATTCTGATGAAAAATCCTCTCAAAACAATCCAGGGTCTGAGCTTCTCTCCCTGGAGGTGCAGAGGAGTGCGATTTAGAATTTCTAGCTCTTTTGAGAGCAGATTCAATCACCATAGAATGGTAAGGAAGCTGAAGTTTCTTGAATCCGGGAGCCTTTTGGACTCTATAGATGAAAGTTGATCTTCTTGCTCACAGGAGGCACAGAGAAAAGGATCTCCCATATTCTCATCTGCAGTCTCTAAAGAATATGATGCATGGGTACGATTATCTCTTTAGGGGGATCAGGATATTGGAAGATTTCCAGTTCTTCTGTCCTAGCCCCATCTCTGTATCAAACTTAAATGGTATGACCTTCACCATATTGCTCACAAAATCATGGAATGACATGTCCTCAGGAGATGACTTGAGACACTCACGCGGCAGAGAGATCCGATGGTAGCTCTGGGAACCTCTTCTCTGAGAAATACTTAGCCATAGTTTGTTTCCCAGGAGCACTCGGAGTCAGACTCAGAGAGGTACTCTAATGATGTCAGAGTCTCTGCCTGGAACAGTTTCCATGTTGCTACAGAATTGGATCTCCTTGAAGAGTCAGAGTGTATTTTTATCTCTAATGATTCAGGGATAGTGCCTCCCCTTATGCACTCAATATAGAGATCAGCCGGGTATTGGTCAGCATTAAGGCCTTTTTGGGTCTCTATGGTGACCCATCTCTCCCACAGGCAATCACAGAATTTCCAGAATTGTCTCTGTGTTTCAATGCTGCTGCTTGGTTGGCAATGGAGCAAAGAACTCCTGCAAGCATAATCTCTGGACAAGTTTGTTCTCCATTCTCTTAGCGAAATGATCCTCAATGGCTGCCATAAACAAAGCCATGGGGAGTTCAACAGGATCGGTTTATGTCCCCAGAATCTTTTGAGGTGAACTGGCTGGCAGATCATGGACCCATGGAGACTAGCATGGCCCCTCCGATGTTATGGGAGGCTGAGCTACCCTCCCACTTTGGGGCTGCTTTGGGGCTCGGGTATTACTGGAATCAACCATGCTCTTGGCATTGTGTTTGGATAAATTCCGATGACTATGCACCGTAGCCAACACCCAATGCCAGACATTGGTAGTTCTTAATGCCAACAAAGTAGAGGATGAATCCTTTCCTCTTTTTCAAGGAGGAATCGGTAAGATGACTGATGCCTGACCACCTTGTTGGTGCTCAGTTATGAGTGAGCTCGAGCAATCCCCAATGCCAATGCACTGCTAGCATCTGATGCAGCTCCCGAGCTCATAGTGACCAATGCCATCGATGCAGGGTCATGCATGTGGGCTGCAAAAATTAAAGAGAGCGGTACAGTGATGGGGGGGGGGGGGGAATTACTTCTGTCCACAAAACAACAACAGGACCTGGGCGTGATTGTGTCCGACAATCTTAAAGTAGCTAAACAGGTAGAAAAGGTGACAGCAAAAGCTAGAAAACTGCTTGATTGCACAGGAAGAGAAATGGCCAGCAGATAAAAGGAGGTGATAGTGCCTCTGTATGGGTCTTTGGTGCGACCTCATTTGGAGTATTGTGTGCAGTTCTGGAGACCGCACCTTCAAAAGGATATAAACAGGTTGGAGTCGGGGCAGAGGGTGGCTAATGAAATGGTTAGTGGTCCTCATTATAAAGTATATGAGGACAGATTTAAGGATCTTAATACGCATACTTTAGAGGAAAGGCAGGATAGAAGAGATATGATAGAGATGTTTAAGTATCTCTGTGGCATAAATGCACAGGAGGAGAGCCTCTTTTCAACTGAAAGCAAGCTCTTATATGAGGGGGACATAGGATGAGAGTGAAGGGACAGACTCAGGAGTAATATGCAGAAATATTTCATTATGCAAAGAGTGGTAGATGCGTGGAATAGTCTCCCAGTGGAGGTGGTTGAGATAAGCACAGTAGCTGAATACAAAAAAGCATGGAACAAACACACAGAGGATCTCTAAAGGAAAAGGGGACCACAGTAGAAGTCGATATGGAATTTTTCTGCCGTCATTTTTCTCTGTTTCTAAGCAGATGGGCTGGTTTTCTTAGTACCAAAAATTTGTGTGCGCTTTTTCTCGTGACCTTTAAGACCCCTGTGTGTCATCTGTATACAGAATGAACAACGAGAAGGCTTGTATCTGTGACAATGTGGACGAAAACAGTCGAGGCAAAATCAAACGGCTCCATTGTGAAAAAATAAAATAAAACGCTACCACAACCAAAACATCTGAGGCCTAAGGGGTCTGTCTATACAATGTCAAAGGTAAAATGAAGGACATGTAAAAAATGGTCTATTGAAATACTAAGGGGATGATGCGCAGCAGCTGGAAAAATATTAAAGGAAATATGAGGAAAATGAGAAAATATTTAAGAAAACTGTGAAGAAATTTTCAGTGCTACAGGATATCCCTTGAACTTCACAGAAAAAAAAAGACTGAATGCCTCAGTTGCAGGGAAAGCAGGCAGGAACTGGTGCACAAGTGCAGAGAACTTTCTAAGATGAAAGAATAGATGAAAGATGAAAGAAACCCCACGCAGGCTCAGTTGTCATGTCACCCAAATGTGAGAACTTATCCTGCTTGTCCACAGAGAAATCCTCAAAATAGCACAACTTCAGACAACATTGGAACTGGAGAGTTCACAATTCAGAATATGAAGGTTTCATGTATTTGTCTTCCTAAATAATCTGAACTTGTGGTGCTCTGAGAGAGGAAGTATCTGTTTGAATGCATTTTATTTGAATTCTATTTTACATTATTTATTTCTCATGTAAAACGTAGTTACTCACCTGTAACAAGTGTTCTCCAGGGACAGCAGGTATCAGTCCTCACATATGGGTTACGTCGGCGCCGACAGAACCCGTGCGGAGCAAATCCCCAGCTTTCAAAGAAAGCATTTGGGAGTTGCCTCCATGCATGCGTGGTCCGCTTCCTGCCAAAAGGGGCCATCTTGCTCAGTCAAATGACAGAGCTAAAGACGGCAAAGAACAAAAAACAGTAAATACAGGAGGACTGCAACTCCAAGGGGAAGACGGAGGGTTGTGAGGACTAATTCCTGCTGTCCCCGGAGAACACCTGTTACAGGTGAGTAAATACGCTTTCTCCGGGAACAAGCAGGAAGTCAGTCCTCACATATGGGACTCCCCAGCTACAGGCTACCAGGAACCCATAGCCAAAAAAGGCTCCCTCATTGAGAGCCACGAGCAGCTGAAGCGGAAAAAACTCTCAATCTGAGAAGGAATTAGCACTCTGGTAGCCTGAACATAGAAGGGTTGGAGGGCAGGAGTTGCCCAGACCTCAAAAAGGTTACGGAGTACAGCCTGGCCAAAGGCACTGTCCCATCAGGACTCCCTATCCAGGTAGTAATGAGCTGTGAAGGTATGAACCGAAGACCAGGTGGTGGCCCGGCAGATGTCTGCCAGAAGAATGGAGCGCAGATGAGCTACGGAGGTTGCCATGGCCCTGACCCCTGTGAGCCGTGACACGGCCCTCCAATGGAAGTTTCGCATCCTCATAGGCCTGGGCGATACAGTCCGTCACCCACGTGGACAGTGTGCACTTGGTCACCGCCTGCTCCAGTTTGCTGGGGTCGTAAGAAACGAAAAGCTGTGATGCTTTCTGATGCTCTTGAGTACGCTGAATGTAGAAAGATAAAGCCCTCCTACAGTCTAAGGTATAGAGGACGGCCTCAGGGTGACCGGCGTGCGGTCTGGGAAAGAAGGTAGGGAGGACCACCTCTTGATTGAAGTAGAAAGAGGACACCACCTTCGAAAGAAACTTAGGGTGTGTGCGGAGCACTACCCTATTCTTGTCGAACCTTGTATAAGGCCTCTCCGCAGTGAGGGCCTGGAGCTCGCTCACTCTTCGGGTGGAGGTGAGGGCAACAAGGAATACCAGCTTCCATGAGAGATAGCAGAGATGGCACGTAGCCATCGGTTCAAAAGGCAGCAGGGTGAGCCGCCCAAACACCACAATGAGATCCCATTCGGGCACCAGAGAGTGGACTGGGGGCTTAGACAGGAGAAGGCCCTTGAGGAACCGGGATACTGTCAGATGCGCCGAGTGGCTTCCCATTTATAGGAAGGTGGCTGGCCGTGAGGGCACCGAGATGTACTCTGACGGAGTTGGATTTGAGTCCCGAGTCAGAGAGGTGGAGAAGGTATTGTAATACCATGGCCACCGGACAGGAAAAAGGGTCGCTTCCCCGAGCCACACACCAGAGTGCTAACCTGTGCCACTTAAAAGAGTAAGCCCGTCTGGTAGATGTTCTGCGGGAGGCCAGGAGGACATCCTCCACCACCCTTGGAAGTAGGAGCGGAGCTAATGAGACCCTCTCAGCAGCCACGCCGTCAGCGACAGGGAGCTAGGGTTGGGGTGCAGGAGAGAGCCCCCTCCTGGAAGAGGAGCCCTGGGCCTGTACCCAGAGGGATAGGAGTCTCCACCACTAGCTGTAGAAGGAGCGGGAACAACGGTAGCCGAGGCCACCGTGGGGCTATCAAAATGACTGAGGCTTTGTCGCGAAGAATCTTGAACAGGGTCTTGGCAATCAGAGGTGTCGGGGAAAATGCATACAAGAGACCACGAGATCAGAAAGGTGTCGGTGGCCACCCTGTCGGGATGTGGTTGCCGGGAATAGAAAGAGGGTAACTGGTGGTTGTCCGGGCTGGCAAAGAGATGCAGCCTCAGGTAGCCCCAATTCCGAAAGAGCCTGTGGGCCACTTTGGGGTCCAGCTGCCATTTGGGGCTGGAGCAGTCTGCTGAGCCTGTCAGCTAGCCAATTGCTGTGGACCAGCAGGTACACTGCTCTGAGAAGAATGCCCTGTTGGGCTGCAAAGGAGCACAGGTCCAGAGCGTCCCGACAGAGGGCAAGGGACCCCATGCCCCCCTGTTTGTTCACGTACAACATGGCAACTTGGTTGTCGCTCTGGACTAGGGCGGAGCTGTGACTCAGGGATTTCCGAAACGCCCTCAGGGCAAGACGGATCGCACACAGCTCCGACAGGTTGATCTGCTGGGTACTCTCATCTGAAGACCAGATGCCCTGAGTGCGGAACCCCTGGCAGTGGGCTCCCCAGCCCAACAGAGAGGCATTTGTGATGAGGACCCTCGAGTGCTGAGGAACCTGAAAAGGCATTCCCGCTAGCAAGTGGTGGGGGGGACTACCACCAGTTTAGGGATCGTGCCAGGCACCTGGTGACTCTGACCTTGTCCTGGAGGCACCCCGTTGCCTGGGATCATTAGTCCTTGAGGCAACACTGCGGAGTTTGCATGTGTAGGTGGGCATCTGGGGTGACATGGACTGTGGAGGCCACGTGCCCGAGGAGGCGCAACAGGAGTCATGCCGGTACCGAAGGGCGGCGCTGTATTCTTTTGGCCAGTGCCATTAGCCTCTTGACTCTGTCTGTAGGCAGGAAGGCCTTGGCTGGGAGAGTATCAATCCTTGCCCCCAATAAATTCCAGCTCCTGAGCCGGTTTCAGGTTTGACTTGGGGTAGTTGATTACGAAGCCCAAGTGCTGAAGGACCTGGATAGTAAGTGCCGTGGCCTGCTGCACCTCGGAGACCGAGATGTCCCCGATGAGCCAATCGTCAAGGTAGGGGAAGACAAAAATCCCCTGAAGCCTGAGAAAGGCGGCGACTACCACTAGACACTTCGTGAATAGCCTGGGGGCTGAGGCAAGGCCGAAGGGCAGCACCCGGTACTGGAAGCGGAGGCTCACCACCACAAAGCATAGGTATTGCCTGTGGTTTGGGTGGATTAGGATGTGTGTGTAAGCATCCTTTAGATCTAAGGAGCACAGCCAGTCTCCCTGGCGGAGGTAAGGCAGCAATGTTCCAAGGGAGAGCATCCTGAACTTCTCCTGCACCAGGAATCTGTTGAGGTTGCAGAGGTCGAGGATGGGCCTTAGGCCCCCTGACCTATTTGGCACGAGGAAGTATGTGAAGTAGAACCCTTTGCCCCTGAGATGATGGGGCACTGGTTCCACTGCTCTGTCCTCGAGAAAACCCGCCAACACTTTCAAGAGAAGGTCCCAGTGAAGGGGAGGCCGGGGGGGGGGGGCTCTCCGGGAAAGTAGTGCAGAGGCCCTTCGGCAAGGCGAAGGAGGTAACCCTCCTTGACAACCTACAATGCCCAGGCATTGGTGGTGATGGTTCCCCACCTGTGGGCGAACAGGGAGAGCCGACCTCCTGTAGGCTGCCTGGCTTGCTGGAGAGAGGGATGCACCACAACAAAAGCAAATATCACATAAGATGAAGAACCCAGTCCAAGACATGATATTGTGGAAAGACAGAGCTTTATTTGTGTGAAACCAATGACAATCCGACACAGGCCGTGTTTTGATACCCTTCGTCAGGGGTTAGTCTGGCAAATACTAACACATAAATATATAAATACAAAAGTCATAAAAGAACAGATCACAAAATAAACACAGACAATAATATAATATAAAAATTAAATAAACTGAATTAAAATAAAAAATTAAAATCAAAATCATAAAACTGAACTGTAATCATAATTATATCTAAAACAAACTTTCTTGTATATATATATATATGTGTATATATATCTATACACACACAAAGAAATCATGGATAAACATATAAAATCTCCGAAAATAAAATGAAAGGATTTGACATATAAATATATAAAAAACAGATATAAATACCTCTGTTTAAGAATGTAAGGCCATAAGATCCTGTAACACTCTGTTCTAATTATTAAAATCCTGTACAAACTAAAAGAAATATAGATAACAAATAAGAACTATAAAGATAAAAAGTATATCAAAACCATTAACATGTAGAGACTGAAGATAAACATATAGTGTCTAGAAAGGGAGAGTGGGTGGTAGCAGGAGCGAATCAGCAAGAGAGGGAAAACAACATAACAACTGGGAATAGTATACTGTGAATAATCACACTGTTGAAACGCCATCAATAAACGTATATAAAACTGCTGCTCAGTCAAATAAAGAGTAGTTACTCACCTGTAACAGGTGTTCTCCAGGAGCAGCAGGAATCAGTCCTCACATATGGGTGACGTCGGCGCCGACGGAGCCCTCGTGCGGAGCATTTCCCCAGCTTTCAAAGAAAGTCTTTGGGAATGCAGCGCACATGCACGGTCCCCTTCCCGCCCAAGGGTGCCATCTTGCTCAGTCTGATGACATAGCTAAAAGACAGAAAAAATAGCAAAAATAAAGCATATGACTGCAACTCCATGGGGAGGAGAGAGGGTTGTGAGGACTGATTCCTTCTGCTCCTGGAGAACACCTGTTATAGGTGAGTAACTTCTCTTTCTCCAGGACCAAGCAGGAAGTCAGTCCTCACAAATGGGACTCCCCAGCTTAGGGCTACCCGAGGCCCCAAACCGAAACAATGAGCTCCCTCTAGAGCCTCAGCATGCAAGAACAGAATCTTCTCTGATAATGCCCCCGAACGGTAGCCCAACACCAGGGCCAGAGAGTAGGAGTTGCCTAAACCCCAAAGAGATTATGGAGTACCACTTGCCCGAAAGCACTGTCCCTGAGGGACTCCCTCTCAAGGCAGTAGTGGACTGCAAAGGTCTGGCTTGAAGACCAAGTAGTGGCCCGGCAGATGTCTACCAACGGAACAGAGCGGAGATGAGCCACTGACGCAGCCTTCGCCCTGACATGATGAGCCGTAACTCGACCCTGCAACGAGAAGCCGGCTGCCCTGTAAGCCCAGGCAATGCAGTCAGCTACCCATATGGACAAAGTACGCTTGAAGACAGCCAACCCCAACTTATCGGGGTCAAAAGAGACGAAGAGCTGAACCGCCCTCCGGTGCTCCTACGTACCGTCAAGGTAGAAGGACAACGCCCTTCTACAGTCCAGGGTATGCAAGACCATCTCAGCCCGGCTGGCATGAGGCCTGGGAAAGAAAGTCGGAAGAACCACCTCCTGATTGAGGCGGAAGGAGGAGACAACCTTTGGAAGGAACTTAGGGTGAGTCCATAAGACTACTCTGTTCCTATAGAACCTAGTATATGGTGCTTCTGATACTAGGGCCTGGAGCTCACTCACTCGCCTTGCTGAGATTAGGGCTACCAGAAACAACGCTTTCCAGGAGAGAAAGCGCAAAGGACAAGTAGCCATAGGCTCAAATGGTGTGGGCAAGTAAGCCGTTGCAAGACCACATTTAAATCCCATTCAGGGGCAGGTGGACGCACTGGAGGCTTAAGCAAAAGTAGGCCTCTGAGCAAGCGAGCCACCAAGGGATGGCTGGATAGAGACTGACCCTCCACCTGTGAGTGGTGTGTTCAAAGAGCACTAAGATGAACTCTAACAGAATTGGACTTAAGGCCTAGGTTGGACAGGTGAAGCAAATATTGCAGCACCACTGGTACAAGGCATGAGAAAGGATTCTCGTTGTGTTGAGTACACCAGGTAGAGAATCTACGCCACTTAAGGGCATAAGACTTTCTGGTGGACTGCCTCCTAGAAGCCAAGACTACGTCCTCCACTTCCTTAGGCAATAGTAAAGGCGCTAAAACTACCCTTTCAGCAGCCAGGCCATCAAATTGAGGGACTGGAGATTGGGGTGTAAGAGAGATCCCTGCTCCTGAGACAGGAGATCGGGTTGCGTCCCCAGAGGAAGAGGAGTGTCCAGCGCTAGTTGCAAAAGCAGTGGGAACCAGGGTTACCAGGGTTGCCTTGGCCACCTGGGGGCCACCAGGATCAGCGAGGCCTTGTCCCTGAGCACCTTGAATAACGTCTGGGACACCAGAGGCGTGGGAGGAAACGCATATAGAAGACCTGTAGACCATGGGATCAGAAACGCATCCGCTGCAACTCTGAGAGGATGCGGTTGCCTGGAACAGAACCTGGGAAGTTGACGGTTCAGAGGACTGGCAAAGAGATCCATGGTTGGAAGACCCCATCTCAGGAAGATCTGTTGAACCACTAGAGGATTCAACTGCCACTCGTGCGGCTGCAGGATCCTGCTCAATCTGTCCACCAGGGAATTCTCCTGACCTGGGAGATAGACTGCTTTGAGAAGGATGCCGTGACTGACTGCCCAGGAGCACAGTTTCTGTGCTTCCCAACATAGAAGGCGGGACCCTGTGCCCAATGTTCCCTCTAATTTTCTGTAGGCTGTGTGCGCATAAAATATCAGCTGTGCAGCTTTTGAAGGAAGGTTAAATTTTTGTGCGCCACATAACGACACTCAGAGTTATATACTTTAAAATTTGACTACACGTCAGAATACAGTATGTACATCACATTGATTGCACTAGAAAATATTGTAGAACTTGTGAAAACCGTAAGTACACAGCAACTTTTAAATTTTAAGACATCTGTGTTGTTTTCTATCAGAATCAGAACCGTAATTTTTGTGCGCTCTGTTGTAAAGTATGTGCACTCACTCGGCGAGGTGTGTGCACGCGCACACGCGCACAGCTTAGAGGGAACAGTGCCTGTGCCCCCCTGTTTGTTCACATAGAAAATAGCAACTTGATTGTCCGTCTGAACCAAGACGGACTGGCGAGAGATGAGATGGGAGAAAGTTCTCAGGGCTAAGCGGATAGCTCTCAGTTCCAAGAAACTGATCTGCTGGGCGGCCTCCCAAGGAGACCACAGGTTTTGAGTACATGCCCCTTGGCAATGTGCACCCCAACCTTGACGAGAAGCATCGGTTGTCAGCACCTGAGAGTGTGGAGGTGCTTGAAAAGGCACCCCTTGCAGCAGATTTGGAAGATGAAGCCACCACTGCAGAGAAGACTGTAGTAGGCTGGATACCCTCACTTTGTCCGTGAGGCTTCCTGTGGCTTGGTACCACTGAATCCTGTAGTCCTGGCCTCATGTGTAGATGGACATTTGGAGTTACATGGACATGTGGCCTAAGAGCCTCAGGAATTGACAATTCCTGTGGAATAGCCTGGCTAGATCCATCAATCTGTGGGCCCTGTCCACTGGTAGAAAGGCCTTTGCCTGAAAGGTGTCTAGTCGAGCTCCTATGAACTCCATGTTCTGGGAGGGGAGCAAACTGGACTTTGCGAAGTTTATAACAAACCCCAGGTGCTGAAGCAGAGCGACAGTGCGAAGGGTGGCTTGATTGGCCTCTTGCGGGAATTGACCCCTGATGAGCCAATCGTCCAGGTATGGAAAGACAAAGAGGCCTTGAACCCTGAGGTAGGCCGCTACCACCGCCAGGACTTGGTGAAATCCTGGGGGCAGATGTAAGGCCAAAAGGCAGTACTTTGTACTGATAGTGGTTTCCTCCCACAACAAATCTGAGCTATTGTCTGTGATCTGGATGAATGAGGATGTGAGTATAAGCATCCTTTAGGTCTAAGGAGCATAGCCAATCTCCATGCTGGAGGTATGGCAGCAGAATTCCAAGGGTAAGCATCTTGAACTTTTCCCTCTCCAGGAACTTGTTCAGATTTTGCAAGTCTAGGATGGGCCTGAGGCCTCCTGTTCTTTTTGGTACCAGGAAGTACCTGGAATAGAAGCCGTGACCTCTCAGGTGGTGGGGCACCGGTTCCACTGCCTGTTCCTTAAGAAGACTTGCCAACTCCTGCAGAAGTCCCTGTGCAGAGGAAGTCTTGGAGGCTCCCCTGGAAAACAGGAGGGGGGTACCTGGTGGAAGTGGAGGAGATAGCCCTTCTGGACTATACTTAGTACCCAGGTATCCCTTGTGACGGCTGACCACCTGTGGGCATACAGGGCCAGCCGGTCTCCAGTGCTGATAGGGGCCAGCTGAGGAGGAGAGGCTATGCCATTGGAGTCAAAACCCCGCTTCCTGCTGTGCAGGAGCCGGAGCTGGTGGCTTGGGGTTTTTTCTGCCTACGGGGCCCATGTCCCTGCCCCTTGGCCTGCTGACCCTGTTGGGGAGCTACAGAGGCCTGAAAATGAGGGTACTGTTTATAGACAGATGACTTCCACGGGTAAAAGGTCTTTTTCCCCGAGCCCTTCTTCTTCTGAGAAGGGGCAGAAGTTTTTATGGACAGCCTTGTCCGGGTAAGAGTCTCGGTCTCGAGTTCTGCAGCCTTGTCAGCCATGGGCTTGCCAAAGAGGTTTTCACCTCGGCAGGGGACATCGACCAACTTGTCCTGCACCCATGGCTCGAGGTCCGATGACTGTAGCCAGGCCTGACGACGTGCACCGACGCAGGCCGTGGCTACCCGGGCCGAAGCCTCGAAGCCATCATAGGCTGCTCGAGAGATAAACTTCGAGCACCCACGAATACCCGAGGACAGAGCATTGAACCTCTACAAAGGTTCCTCGGAGAGACCAGCAGAGAACCCGGCAATCTTCTTTGCCAGGTCTCGAAGGTACATGCCCATGTACAGCTGGTAGGTCTGGACACGGCAAGCAAGCACAGAGCCCTGGAAGCACTTCTTACTGAGGGCATCCAGGTTCCAGGCCTCCTGGCCGGGAGGCACCGAGGAGTGCATCTTCTGACTCTTCAGACGATGCATGGCCGATTCCACAACCATGGAGTGGTGCGGTAATTGTGCCTTTAGGAACTCGGGGCTCTTGCGGACTCGATAGATGGAATCGACCCGCTTGCTTAAAACCGGAGTCGACGCCGGCGCCTCCCACATGCGGAAGAGCAACCATTCCAGCATTGGAGGAACCGGAACAGTAAAGGCCTCCTTCGGAGGAGAGTCATACTGTAGGGCCAGGGCCTCAAGCTCCTCGGCTCGAGGCTC
Organism: Ichthyophis bannanicus; assembly: GCA_033557465.1. Taxonomy (NCBI): domain Eukaryota; kingdom Metazoa; phylum Chordata; class Amphibia; order Gymnophiona; family Ichthyophiidae; genus Ichthyophis; species Ichthyophis bannanicus. The sequence continues at coordinate 1,283,927,104 of CM066031.1, forward strand.
CTCCTCAGGATCTGGGGGGAATGCCAAAGCCTTGGCCATATTCCGCACGAAGTCCGAGAACCGGGTATCCTCCCGTGGGGACCTTCTCCGAGGCTCGGACTCGGGTGAGTCCGAAGGGACAGATCGAGTCCGAAAGGTGTCGGGTGACTCCTCATCCTCCGTCTCCCAGCCGGACTCCTCGGAGGAGGAATCGAGTGGCTCCGGTCGGACAGGCATCGATGCCATCCGCCCTGACGCTAAGGATACCGGCGTCGACGACCTCGGTCCCGAATGGGAGGCCAAGGGAGACCTTGGCCGAGGATCGACTCGAGCACGCATGGACTCGAGGATCGGCTCAGCCTCCGGGGTCGACTTAGACGTCGATGTCCCGGTGGTCGGGGCAGATGCACCGGTGAGACCGGTGATCAGTGCGCGCTGCTGTTCTATGAAGGCAGCCAAGCTGCTCTCCAAGGCCGTCAACCTGAGTCCGAGCTCAGGAGACTCAGCAGCACCCGACTCTGGCCCCGACGGCGTCAGGCCCGATGTTGGCTCCCCTGGAGGAGAGTCTCCATCTCCACACGAGGTTGTTTTGCAGGCCTCTCCGACTCCGAAGACCCAGGACGGCGCTCGGGGCTATGCGACTTGGCCCTCGAGGAGCCAAGTGCGTCCACCGACGCCGCCCTCGCGGGTTTTTTCTTCTTGCGATGCTCCCGCGAGCGAGACCCCCTTTCATAGGAGTCTCGACGCTGCTCAGGGCCGGAGTCCCGAGATGTTGAGGCCTCTGACGAGGTCTGGGCCCGACCGGACGCGGAGTCAGAGAAGATTCTTTCCTTTTGGTGCTGCTGACTCCTTAACGCCTTAGAGGATATTTTCCCACACGGACCACAGATCATCGGGTCATGATCGGGTCCGAGGCACCAGAGGCAGCAGTCATGTGTGTCGGTGAGAGACATGAGTTTCTTACACCAATCACACTTTTTAAACCCGCTGGCAGCCATCGGGGGGAAAAGGGCCCCTGTGAGGTCAAAAGACAGGGCTGCCAGTGAAAACAGGAAAAACGCTAGTCACTAAGGACAAAAAACGAAAAGAGAGATCCGGGCTCGATACTGATGTATCGGGCTCAGGCGGGAAAGGGAAACCAGCATCGAACCGAAGAAAAACAGGTTCACGCAGAGTAAAATCGACTTTTTCCTCGGGTGAAACGAAAATACATCGGGCTCCGCAGAAAAAAGAAGACTGAGCAAGATGGCACCCTTGGGCGGGAAGGGGGCCGCACATGCGCGCTGCATTCCCAAAGGCTTTCTTTGAAAGCTGTGGAAATGCTCTGCACGGGGGCTCCGTCGGCGCCATCACCCATATGTGAGGACTGACTTCCTGTTTGGTCCTGGAGAATAAAATGTTTGACAAATAGTTTCTTATCATAAAAAGACCAGTGCTGCATGTAAAACAAGTGTCATTTAAAACAAAAAGAGCCACAGCTTAAAATATCACAAACGGTAGGTAAGAGCGCATGTGCGGGCGTCTCTTTAATATGAGTTTCTACATGCAATGTATTAACAAGGTTGTGAAAGTTTGCAAGCTGCTGCAAAGGTACTAGATTTCTATTGTTTACGATCCATTTAATAAGACCCTATTTTATTCTCTTTTTAAGCTTTTCACATTTTTATACAGTAGGCTTATCTTCATTTTTTGAAAAATCCACTCCATGCGATATGTAAAACTACTGTTTTTATGTTAAGTGCAATCCCCAATTCTAATACTATCTTCGTGATTTTTAAAGCTAGAGTTTTTTCATGGTTAAGATAACACTCGTTTTACACGCAGCACTGGTCTTTTTACGATAAGAAACTAAGTGCCATACAGTTAATCATTTCATTGACAGATAGTTGTTTAACGCGTACAATTGATGGTTGGTGCAAGTCTTATACCAACACAAAGGTGGAACATTTTTCATGTTCACCTTAAAAGATGTTTTATTGTACACATACAAGATGTGATTTTAACACTTGTTTCTTGTTTTTTTTTAAATTAAACACAGTAAGGTTAAGTTGTAACCTTTAATTTTAAACCCTCTTTGTGAGGCTTAAAGCTGTGGTTTTTGCTCCGCGCGGGTTCCGTCGGCACCAACGTAACCCATATGCTTCATTATAAAGCATATGAGGACAGACTTAAGGATCTTAATATGTACACCTTAGAGGAAAGGCGGGATAGAGGTGATATGATTGAGATGTTTAAATACCTCCGTGGCATAAATGTTCAGGGAGAGAGTCTCTTTCAATTGAAAGCAAGTTCTGCTACGAGGGGACATGGGATGAGGGTAAAGGGAGATAGATTCAGGAGTGATATGCGGAAATATTTCTTTACGGAAAGAGTAGTGGATCCGTGGAATAGTCTCCCAGTGGAGGTGGTAGAGATGAGGACAGTAACTGAATTCAAAAAAGCATGGGACCAACACAGAGGATCTCTAAAGGTAAAAAGTGGACTGTTGTAGTTTTGATATGGAAGGACAGACTAGATAGGCCATGTGGTCTTTTTCTGTCATCATGTTTCTATGTTTCTATATGTGAGGACTGACTTCCTGCTTGTTCCCGGAAAATTTATAAATCATCTAGAATGTAAGATGGCATATGAACAGGCCCATAAACAAATCTAAACTACAGCTCTTGCAGCAGAACATTTTCTGAAGTAGATTTAGCCTGCATTGAAAACAGCTTTCTGTTTTTCCATCTGCAGGCATAGACCCAGTTCTGTACTTTAATTATCTGCTATTTGAGCTAAGTTAAAAGGAATCCTCCGCTGCACTAAAATCTGGCAATAGTTTGATACACCTCACATTGTCTCATCTTTCAAATGAATGCATTCCTCTAAGGGAGCCTTTACCTAAGCTTTCAGATTGTCTTTACCCAATGTTTGAACATAATGCCTAACCTGAAGTATGCAAAACAACCTCTATCCATTAGACTTCAGCTGTTACAAGGTCCATAACCTTTTGTAATCCTGGGAGAAAATCTCTATAGTGGCTGTATTGGGCTAGCATACGATTTACAACCCACCTGCTATCAAATCTATTTCTGTTTAATCCTTAAAGCCTTTATCAATACTTAATATTTCATTTGTTGAAAAAGCAAATTGCTTTGTGCTTGAATCTGCTAGGTACCAATGGGACCTAACATCATATTCTAGCAAGATTGGAGGGTAACATGTAGTGTGCTATTGTGGCAGGTGCAGGCCTGTGACCCACTGTGTCTGACATAGGCAGGCCAGCATGGCTAGCTTGACCTGTAAATGAGGCCTGTGGAGAGGCATATAGGATTGCACATCCCCCAACATGCTGCTATTGTAAGAAAGAACTCAGTAGAAATATTGAATTAGCTTAGATAAGCAGAATTGCAGAATTAAGAAATGGAAAAATACAGAAAAGATGTGTTTTAAAGTTACTGATAAGAAAAAGTACATTTGCAGAGAAATATTGAGGAGTGCTGACAGATGAGTTACAGAACCTTGCTCATCTGCACGCACAAATGGTCCCATAGCCTTGAAAGTGTGAAAGTAACAAGTTGATGAACTGACCATTGTAATTGGGACTAGAAGGGGGGCAGGCAGGTGTCATGCCCACAGAAGCCCACAGAAGGAACATAATTGGAGAAACTTATCAGTACCGGGACCAATAGAAGGGCTACGGGAGGTACGGGAGAGTACCGGGACCAATGAAATGTTTTTCTATACCTAGAATGGAACAGAAGTCTATAAAAGTTGTTGTAATGCTTGAAAACTTTGCTCAGCCATTTTGAAATTGCCTTGCTTGAGACTTGTGCACAAATAAATGATTTGGACCTTCTGAACAGACTCCTGGTATCATTGGTTTGTCTGCGCTTTGCTGCTACATATTCCTTGGTGCGTTGGCCGGGAAGTTGTGGAATCAAAGTGTATATAGGGCAATATACCACGACTTTCCGCCTCTATAGGCTTGGTCCTGCCGGGATCGCGCCCTTCCGACGAGGGCCGCTCCCTGGCGCCACCGGTCCCTTGTATCGGAGGGAGCTGGTCGGACCTCGGCGGGTGCCGGGCCCGGTCGGAGCCAACGCCTCGAACCCGAGTGAGGGGAGTCCGAGGTCCAACTCATGCGCCTGCTTGGGAAGTTTTGAGGACCGGATCCGGTGAGTATAGTTTTGATTTTGGGTCTAGACAGAAATAGAAAGAGCAGTACTGCCATTGGAACTTGGAATTTGGAATTTGTAATCTCGAGATATTGGGAATTGGTAAGAGAGCTTGATCAACTCTCAAGGAAGAGCCGAGTAGCCTGGCATGGGAATTCGCTGGGTGAAACCCTCATCCTTTTTGTAATTGGGAAAAGACTAGTCAGAATAGATAGAAACGAATGCATTCTGGGAATACGTTGCTAGCATGATTGTGTGAACGAAGTGTGAATGAGAGGTCTGGCAGCACGGACCAAGTGAAGGCGGACCCCTGATTAGCGCATTTCCTGACCGGGCGACCGCGCTCAGGTCGCGAAAAGGGGGAAGCGATTGTCGTCTTGTCTTGTTATTTGTATTCCCTATACGTTTCCAGGGCCGTGAGGACCCCTTACCCACGGTCCGACTTCCTTTTCCCTTCTGTCTGTTGTTGCGCGCACACATCGAGATGGGAGGGGCGGAGTCTACTAGAAACACTCCATTAGAATGTATGATCGCACATTTTAAAGAGGGATATTCAGGAGATTATGGTATTAAAATGACAGCAGCCCGTTTGCAGATTTTGTGTACTAGGGAGTGGCCCGATCTAGACCCCATCTGGCCCCGGGAGGGAACGTTCACCGTAGAGATTATTCAGTCAATACACCGTAGAGTGCGGGTAGCGCACCCCGATCAGTACCCCTATATAGATTCCTGGTTAAGTATTTGTGAAGATCCGCCCTCCTGGGCGCAGCGCTGTTATGAGGAACAGTGCAGAATAATGTTAGCTAAAACAGATTCTAGACAGAAAAAGGAACAGCCTAGAATGAAAGAGCAGGATAAGAAAGCCAAGAAGAAACCCATCTTGGCAGATCCCGATTCCCCAGAAGTAGTCCTCAGGCAGCCCCGAACCCCAGGTCCAGTAAGAATAGCCCGGCGGCGTCCTGCCCCAGATCCCCAGAGACCGCCAGAGCCGAGGCGAGACCCAACCCCTGACCCCCCTCCTCCTGGAGGAGAGAAAGAGAAAGAATTAGCGGGAAGAGAAGAGGAGGACGTAAAAAGTGAGTCAGAAGCGGAGCTAGAAGAAGAAGGAGGGAATCCCCCAGAAGAAGAAGAAGAGGACAGTGTACAAATAATTGAGAAAGCCAGCGCTAGCACTAGCAAGCCAGTGAAAGAAAAACCCAAAGCAAAACCAGTTGAGAAAAAGAAAGCGACTCCTGCAAAGACAACGACAATAGCCCTTAGATCCCAGACCCAAATGACGCCTGGGACAGCCAAACTGTTTCCCTTAAGGCAAGTCCCGGGGGTGCCCGTAAAGAATGATAATGATGAAGTGGTAGCGGGACCCTTAACTTATGTGTATATTCCCTTCTCTACAACTGATTTATTAAATTGGAGGTCGCATTATGCCTCCTATACTAGCAAGCCCCAGGAACTGACAGAATTAGTAACTAGTATTATGGAAACTCACCAACCCACTTGGCCAGATTGCCGTCAGCTCCTGACCACCCTATTCACTACAGAAGAACGAGCGAGAATTAGAAAAGCAGCTATTGAATGGATGGCAGAAAACCCTGCCGCTCCGGCGCAGGGGCAGAATATAATAGATCGTAGAGAAGCAGCTCAGAGAGAATTCCCGAATGAAGACCCCCAATGGGATCCAAATACAGATGAAGGATCCACAGCCCTAGCCCGTTTTCGCCAAGGCTTTTTACAAGGCCTGAAAAGGGGGGGCCAAAAAGCTATGAACCTTTCCAAAGTCGCAGGAGTTATCCAAGGAATAGATGAGAGCCCAGCAGATTATTATGAAAGATTGACTGAAGCTTATAGAATGTATACTCCCTATGATCCCGAGGCACCAGGAAGTTTATGCATGGTGAATTCTGCTTTTGTAAACCAGTCTCAACCTGACATTAGACGTAAATTACAGAAATTAGAAGGGTTTGCGGGCATGAATGCAACACAGTTATTGGAAGTCGCTCATAAAGTGTATGTGAATCGTGATACTGAAAGACAGAGAGAATGTGATAGAAAGATGAAGAAGAAAGCTGATTTTTTGGCTGCGGCCATAGTTGAAAAGAAAAGGGGAGGTGTCCCTAATCGAAGGAGCAGAGGAAGAGGGCGGGGTCAAGGCGGAGGCCGGACCCAGAGACTAGGTGTGAACCAATGCGCCTATTGCAAAGAAGAAGGACATTGGAGAGATACTTGCCCGCAACTCGAAGACGCCCAGCAAGATGACGACAACGATCATCAGTGGCGAGAAGAAAGACGAGGCCGTCCCCGAGGCCGAGGAGGAGCCAATCGAGAACAATTCCAGCGAGAGAGGGGAGGAGGAGCCATCCAAGCATTGGCCACACAGGCCCATGATGAGGATGACGTGGATTAGGACAGACCGGGCTCCAAGTTTGCTTTAGGTCTCCAGGAGCCTATGGTCGAAATACAAATAGGAGACCAATTTATGAACTTTATGGTTGATACTGGAGCAGAACATTCAGTAATAGACAAAAAGATAGCCCCATTCACCAAGAAAGCAGTCACCATTATAGGAGCAACTGGTGCCAAAGCCACAAAGTCTTTTCTACAAAACCGAATATGCAGTCTAGGAGGACAGCAAGTAACTCATCAATTCCTTTACATGCCCGAATGTCCAGTACCCCTACTGGGACGAGATATGCTAGCCAAGCTTCAAGCCCAAATATCTTTCTCCGAACAAGGAGAAATGCAAATGACAGTGAATTCCCAAGCCAAACCAGCAGGAGTAATGCTGCTGACAGTACCCCGAGAAGAAGAGTGGAGATACTACATTGATGATTCGATTCAAGATACCTATTTTGAACAAACTTTAAAGAACATTCATGCACCACTTGAAGTGTGGGCAGAAGGCAGTCCCCCAGGCCTAGCCAAACATATAGCTCCAGTGATTGTAACCCTCAAGCCTAGTGCTACCCCAGTGCACGTCAAACAGTACCCTCTCCCAAGAGCCGCAATTGAAGGCATTCATCGCCACCTACAGAGATTGCTCGAGTATGGCCTACTAAGAGTATGTCAATCCCCGTGGAATACCCCACTTTTGCCAGTAAAGAAACCTGAGACAGATGATTATCGCCCAGTGCAAGATTTGAGAAGAGTGAATGATGCAGTTGAAACTATACACCCAGTTGTACCCAATCCCTACACTCTACTAGGATTGATACCCGCTGAAGCTACCCATTTCACTGTACTGGATTTAAAAGATGCATTCTTTTGCATAAGATTAGCCCCTGTAAGCCAAATATTGTTTGCATTTGAATGGCAGGACCCCATCTCTGGAAGAGGGGGCCAACTCACCTGGACAAGATTACCCCAAGGATTCAAGAATTCACCTACCATCTTTAGTGCTGCACTAAATCAAGATCTTTCAAGCTATCCAGTAGCCCCGGGGAAGAGAGTACTTCTCCAGTACGTGGATGATCTGTTGATAGCTGCCGTATCAGAAAAAGAATGTATATTAGCCACCCAAGATCTCTTGCAGTTACTAAATGAAGCTGGATATAAAGTTTCCAGAGCCAAAGCACAACTATGTCAAACAGAAGTGAAATACTTGGGTTTTCGTATTACCCAAGGAAGCAGAAGATTAGGCAGAGAAAGAAAAGAAGCAGTATGCAGAATTCCAACTCCAACAACCAGGAAGCAAGTTAGAGCCTTTCTGGGAGCAGCAGGATATTGCCGAATCTGGATACCCAACTTTGCCCAAATTGCCAAACCACTGTATGAAGCCACAAAAGGAGAAGAGAAGTCACCACTGGAGTGGGGACTTGAGCAGGATACAGCCTTCCAGAAGTTAAAAGAAGAATTGATGTCGTCACCAGCACTTGGACTACCAGATGTCCACAAACCTTTCCGCTTGTTTGTACATGAAACACAGGGAAATGCCCTAGGCATGTTGACTCAGAAATTAGGAAATTGGGAACGACCTGTAGCCTACCTATCGAAACAATTGGACCCTGTGGCCAAAGGATGGCCACCCTGCTTGAGAGCAGTTGCAGCTACAGCACTATTAGTGAGTGAAGCAGACAAACTCACACTAGGACAGAACATACGAGTCACTGTGCCACATGCAGTCCTTGCCCTTATGGAACAAAAAGCAAATTATTGGCTCACCAATTCCCGAATGTTGAAGTACCAGAGCATGTTATGTGAAAACCCACAGATACAACTTGAAGTGAGCCATGCCTTGAATCCAGCTACCTTGATACCCATCAGTGAAGAACTCCCAGAACATGACTGCATCGAAGTCATGGAAACTGTGTTCTCTAGTCGACCTGACCTAACAGATGTGCCCATAGACAATCCCGACCAGATCTATTATGTTGATGGGAGCAGTCTCATCCTTGATGGACGACGCTGTGCCGGATATGCAGTCGTCACTCAACACGAAGTAGTTGAATCATCAGCCCTAGCCTCAGGCACATCAGCCCAGAAAGCCGAATTGATAGCACTCACCAGAGCTTTGTTATTAGGAGAAAAACTTGTGCTAAATGTATATACAGATTCCAAATATGCTTTCACTACCTTGCATGCCCATGGAGCTCTCTACAAAGAAAGAGGACTCATCACATCCGGAGGAAAATCAGTCAAGTATGGTCCCGAGATATTGATGTTACTTGATGCAGTCTGGGCCCCAACACGTGTAGCTGTCATGCATTGTAGAGGACATCAAGCAGGAAAAGGAGAAGTTGCTCGAGGAAATAGATTCGCAGATGCCTCAGCACGACAAGCAGCTATGACAGGACAGATTGCCCCACAAGCTATGCCAATGCAAGCAGCATTGTTTCCAGTACCCTTGAATCTATGGACCCCACGATATACCACCAAAGAATTGGATTACTATTGTGACAAAGAAAATGGAGTATTGAAAGACGGGTGGATTGAGCTGCCACCAGAAGGGGGCAGTCAACCTCCGGGAAGAATAGTAATTCCTGAACTGTTAGGACCATCCTTTGTCAAAGCTTTCCACGAAGCCACCCACTATGGGAAGAGTGCTATGGAGAAAGCACTCAGACCACATTTCTACATCCCTCTGATGACAACCATATCAGCCTCAGTAGCACGACAATGTCAGATCTGTGCCAAGAATAATGCCAAGCAAGGCCTTATTACAGCACCCCGAGTTCAGTCAAGAGGTGTGACCCCCATGCACAACCTCCAAGTTGATTTCACCGAAATGCCAAAAGCCAATGGATACCATTACCTACTAGTATTGGTTTGTACTTTCTCTGGGTGGGTAGAAGCATTCCCAACCAGAACTGAGAAAGCCCGAGAAGTTACCAAAGCCTTAATGAGAGAGATTGTCCCCAGATTTGGAATCCCAGCAGTAATAGGGTCGGACAATGGACCCTCATTTGTCTCCCAAGTTACTCAGCAGTTAGCAAAAGCTTTGCAGATACAGTGGAAGCTCCACACTGCATACAGACCCCAGAGTTCAGGGAAAGTTGAGCGAATGAATCGTACTTTGAAAGCCCAAATGTCTAAGCTTTGTCAGGAGACACACTTGAAGTGGCCCCAAGTGCTCCCAATAGCTTTACTCAGAATACGCTCAGCTCCTGTAAAGTCAACAGGATTTTCCCCTTTTGAAGTTTTGTATGGTAAACCCCCACCAATAGTGCAGGGAATCAAAGGAAGTTTAGCCCAGATTGGTTCTGAAGTAACCAGACAAGAACTCCTAGCTCTTAGTTTTGTTCTGCAGACTCTCCATACGTGGATCCAAGACCAGTTGCCTATCAACTTGACGGAACCCTTGCATCCCTACCAGCCTGGAACTTCGGTGTGGATCAAAGATTGGAAGAAGATACCGTTGGAACCCCATTGGAAGGGACCGTACACCGTCATCCTGTCTACCCCAACTGCAGTAAAGGTAGCCGAGATTGACGCCTGGATCCACCACAGCAGAGTCAAGCCCGCCGCCGATCCTGAACCAGAGCGGTGGACAGCAGAGCAGCACCCTGATGTACCCTTGCGAGTTACTTTGAGACGGCAACCAGCAGCATAGACACTTCATCACAAGTGCTTTGCAGTAGCCAAGTCTTTCGAAGAGGATTGCTGTTTTCCATGCAGCAACAGTTTTGTTTCAACGAACCCAATTTGTGTGTGTGATTTGACACACTACTTTGAGACTACATTGACTAAGCCAGACTTCACAAGCCAACTGAATTGCTAAGTTGGTTAATGTGTGCTGGACACCTTGAGGATCTTCAATCAACACTCAGCACCCGTTAAATTGCTTCATTAGCAAACGGGACGAATAATAGACCGTCGTGATCAAGATCAGCAAGCTGAGGATTCAGAAGAACTCCAATCAACATCAACATGTATCTTTGCTTCTGCTTTGCCTTGGTTGCCTTCTTCGGAGGTTTTGAACAGACTTATGCTCTACCTCCATGCACTGCTTGCATTACTTCTACTAGAACTGGACTGAAAGTAACTCAGACTTTGCTTTACCATTCTTACTATACCTGCAAGGGAACAATAACTCGGTGTATCTATAACACCACTGAACTAAATGTTTGCACTCATGGCAAAATCAAAGCATGCTATAATCCGCATCAGAATCCATCCTATTACACGTTGGAAATAAGATGGAAGGATGCAGATGGACCTATATTAGCTGCTACAACACCACCACTTAAGGACATTACTAAACCTGCTGTTTTGAATTTTGATGCATGTAATGCTATTAATAGAGATAGTCAGTCCACCTGTGGTACATGGGAGAAAGCGTACCGAAATGACCATAAATATATGTGTCCAGAAGGTGCCACAAATTGGTGGAAGTGTACAGGTAAGACAGGATCAGGGTATAGTACTGCTACAGCGGCAGATTACTACTGCCCGTATTGGGAATGTGTTTTCTATGCTACCTGGAACACTGGTATAACTGATGAGAAAATAGATAAACGGATGGCTACTCTAACCAAGCCAACCACAAATGATAAATGTCAGAAAGATGCTTGTAACCCCTTACATTTGCGTGTACATAACCCTCATGCATGGAAACAAGGATATAAGTTTGGTTTACGTATTGCTGGAGGAGGAACAGATCCAGGGACCATTGTGTATATTAGATTGAATACTCAAGCCCATAAGTCATCTAAATATCATATTCATAATACCTTTTATGAAGCTATGCATGTAAATAAGTTTGAGATCCCTCACCCTTCACAGAATTTGTTTCTAGAATTAGCCGGAGCAGTAGTATCTAGTCTTAAGATCACAGATTGTTATTTCTGTGGCGGAACCCAAATGGGAGATCAATGGCCCTGGGAAGCCCAAGAATTGAACTATTCCATGATTTACAATCAGACTGAATTACACAAGACAACCAGTGAATGGGTGTTAGCGCACTCAATCGTTGGACGTCTTTGCTTTGCCAGAACTGGACCCCAGTTCACCCAAAAGGTAGGACAGCTGGTCTGTCTTAGCCAGAAATACTATAATGCCACGACCAAAAAGACAGCATGGTGGTCAGGAATCAGACATCCTGAACCTCCTAACCCATTAGCTAGATTTCCTGAACTTGCAGGTCTATGGACTAACCTTGCCAAAGTCCAAGCCTGGCAAGCCCCACCTGGCCTATATTGGATCTGTGGAAACCGAGCATATGCGCAACTCCCACCACAATGGGGAGGAGCATGTGTCTTAGGAACCATCAGACCTTCTTTCTTCCTGTTAAACACTGAACATGGAGAACAATTAGGGTACCCTGTATATACTACCCACAAACACAAAGGAGCATCTAGACAGAAAAGAGAGGCCTTACAGATAGGCAAGTGGGAGAAGTGGCGAGGTGATGATTGGCCACCAGAAAGAATTATTGAGTATTATGGACCTGCCACTTGGAATGATGATGGTATGTATGGTTATCGTACCCCAATTTATATGATCAATCGTATTATTCGCTTACAGGCAGTAGTTGAAATAATAACCAATGAAACTAGTCATGCTCTCACGCTCTTAGCTAGACAAAGTACTCAGATGCGCACTGCCATATACCAAAATCGTTTAGCACTTGATTATTTGCTAGCAGCTGAAGGAGGAGTATGTGGTAAACTGAATTTAACTAATTGCTGTTTGAAAATAGATGATAAAGGTCAAGTAGTTGAAGAAATTGCTAAAGATATGCAAAGACATGCTTATGTGCCAGTACAGACTTGGCACGCCTTGAAATTTCCTAATTGGTTTGCTAACCTTTTCTCTTGGCTGGGAGGATTTAAGACTTTCGTTATCTTAGTACTAATCCTTGTTGCTGTTGTCCTCTGCTTACCATGTTTAATCCCATGTTGTATGCGTTCCCTTCATAGTGCTATTGATAGTACAGTAGAGCGGAAGACCGCAACTAGAATAATGGCTTTATATAAAGCTAGCCCTAGTGGAACTAGTAAGAATCCTTTAATCAGGATGTGAATTTTCTGGAAAGTGATTTAATTCTCACACCTTATTAAGTAATAGGGTGAGATTAATCAAAGGGGGGAATGTGGCAGGTGCAGGCCTGTGACCCACTGTGTCTGACATAGGCAGGCCAGCATGGCTAGCTTGACCTGTAAATGAGGCCTGTGGAGAGGCATATAGGATTGCACATCCCCCAACATGCTGCTATTGTAAGAAAGAACTCAGTAGAAATATTGAATTAGCTTAGATAAGCAGAATTGCAGAATTAAGAAATGGAAAAATACAGAAAAGATGTGTTTTTAAAGTTACTGATAAGAAAAAGTACATTTGCAGAGAAATATTGAGGAGTGCTGACAGATGAGTTACAGAACCTTGCTCATCTGCACGCACAAATGGTCCCATAGCCTTGAAAGTGTGAAAGTAACAAGTTGATGAACTGACCATTGTAATTGGGACTAGAAGGGGGGCAGGCAGGTGTCATGCCCACAGAAGCCCACAGAAGGAACATAATTGGAGAAACTTATCAGTACCGGGACCAATAGAAGGGCTACGGGAGGTACGGGAGAGTACCGGGACCAATGAAATGTTTTTCTATACCTAGAATGGAACAGAAGTCTATAAAAGTTGTTGTAATGCTTGAAAACTTTGCTCAGCCATTTTGAAATTGCCTTGCTTGAGACTTGTGCACAAATAAATGATTTGGACCTTCTGAACAGACTCCTGGTATCATTGGTTTGTCTGCGCTTTGCTGCTACACTATATCCAAAGTGTTAGAAATGTTTTAAAGTTTTAATTTGTTGTTTTTACAAAATATATGCAGAACACAGAATAGAAGTAGAAATCTATAGGATGTCATTTGCCTGCTCTAATACATTGGCTCTCATACTCCATTTTCTTATGCTGTACAGAATAAAAAAAAATTTCCTGGCCTTGCAAATCCTAGGTTCTCCCATACACCCCTCCTTTAGCTTCCAGGCTATTGTACATGAGACTTAGAAGCTCAAGGACAAGAAAGAACACTGTGAAACTGATACAAAATTTGCTAGGTGCAGAGAAAGGGAAGAAAGAAAACTTTAAAAACAGGAAAAAACAGGCCATGAACACTAGGGAAAAGGGTAGGCTGGATTTCTGAGAACCCATAAGACTGGTAATATAACCATAAAAGGATTAAGGTAAATAAGGGGAGGGGGTAAAAGGAGCAGGGATTGGGAGAAGTAAACGGAGGCGGAGATTCACATGATCTGAATAAGAATCACTAATAGGTAGGAGATTAGAAATACACCAATAGAATAATAGGGGTGAAATTTGTAGACAAAATGAATGTAATAAATATGGAACTGTTTATATGACAAATTGTGCTCACTGATAACAAATTGTGGCCACCCATCTTGTAAGATTGAATGAATAAATAAATAAATAAAAGAAACTTTGGTTTCACTGAGGTGTCTGTTATTGTGCTAAAAATTATTATTGTTTATTACAGATTGGGCGCTCGTCCTGGGATCGTGTCATCACTGGAGGAGGCCGCCACTGCTGAGGACAGGGAGACGCGTCCCGTTGAGTTCAACGGCCTCGTGTATTGGCGACGGCGGACTCCACCACTGTACTGACAGCAGAATCCGGAGACTGATGAAAGCAATACAGACTCAGTGAACCAGACCAAGTATAGTGAGCACAAGCATGCCAACCAAGCAATTCCATGCACGGACCAAGGTAAGAAATAAGATTGTAAAGTATTACCTTGGTGGTTGGGTATCGAGACAGTGTGTTGTGTGTGTGAGACGTGTCCTGGACACAAAGTGAGTGCGGAGTCTTAATCCGCAGTTCCGACACCTCCGCGAGGAGTGGAGCCGGAGAGAGACAAAGTGAAAGACACACTGGTGATAGAAAATCTCGATGGGAAATAAAGGATCTAAGAGAAACTCGAGTAAGGATGGGGCTGGTAGTACAGGCCCCGGGAACATCCCTCCAGACAGTCTATTAGGGAGGATGTTGAAGTACATCAGGAAAAGGAAGAAACACCTTCCGCTTTCCTACAGAGACTAAAAGACCAGATGAGAAAGTTTTCAGGGATAAGTGCAGACAGTGAGGTAGCCAAAGGACTATTAAAGGTGTGACCAGACATAAGAAAAAAAACTTGAAAAGATAGAGGGCTGGAATGATAAACCACTAGAAGATTTGCTGAAATAAGCACAGAAAGTGTATGTGAAAAGAGAGGATGGGTTAACAGGAGTACAGGGCAAGGCTGGCTGAACTACCGGACTGGTAATTCTCGGTCCAAGCCCCAAGTGCAGGCAGGATGTTATCAGTGTGGGAAAATAGGTCACTTCAAGAGAGAGCGTACTGGATTAAAGTGAGAAGAAATATTACCACAGATGACTTTTAATGAAGATTAAGAGTGTCAGGGGTTTCTTAATCTAAGGTCCCACCAAGAACCTTGATAAATGTGAAGGTGGGGCCAAAGGAAGAGGAAGTGGTATTTTTAGTAGATACAGGGGCTGCCCGAAGTTCTTTAAATTATGTACCAAAAGGAATGAATTTATCAAATCAAATCAAAAACTTACAGTTTCGGGAGTGAAGGGAGAGGGGTTTCCAGTTTCAAGATTTGAACCGACACTGTTAAAATTAGACAATGAGACTTCCGGTGACGTCATCGGGCCGCATGGCAGCGAAGTGATCGCGCTCCGCCACCAAAGCCTGGAAAAATATCGAAAATACCCCTAGATGGAGGGTAATCTAGGAGGAATGTAGGGCATTAAATAAACAGTCCAAAGATGTGGGCAGTAGAAAACCAAAAAGACTATTAATCCTTCTTCAATAGAGGTAGCCAAAAACCCAGCACAGGCCATGTTTCGTATAGTACTTCCTCAGGGGTATTGTGGACTCACTACAAACCATAAAATATCACAATAATATAAAAAAGTCATAAATTAAATTATGAATAAATAATTAAAACATTAATGAACATTAATAAATGCAAAAAATGATCAGTGAAAAATTAGAAACATATAGAAAAACAATATATTAGTGTTCAAACATTATATAAATACCTTTATAAATAACATATAAGAAAATATATGATAAAATATAAGAAAATATAATAAAAAATGTGTGTGATTAAATAAACATATAAATATTATAAATTTAGAAATTATGAACAACAATATACATAAAAAATAGACAGACATTTACAAATGTACCATTATAAACAGATGGAAACTGTTTTAATATGTTTATAAAATCCATCTTAAAAGGAGAATCAAGAGAGGGATGAGAAACTAAGGAAGACAGGAGTGAATCAAAAGCAAAGGAACAACTAAAACAATAATATTGGTGTATTTCTAATCTCCTACCTATTAGTGATTCTTATTCAGATCATGTGAATCTCCGCCTCCGTTTACTTCTCCCAATCCCTGCTCCTTTTACCCCCTCCCCTTATTTACCTTAATCCTTTTATGGTTATATTACCAGTCTTATGGGTTCTCAGAAATCCCGCCTCCCCTTTTCCCTAGTGTTCATGGCCTGTTTTTTCCTGTTTGTAAAAGTACCTTATGGACTTATATATCGCCACTTGCTGTTTACCGTGGTATATTTGGCCACGATAATGCCCTTAGGCCATTTTCAATTCACACTATGAAAACCAAAATACACCAAACATTAAAAACTTCCATTAACAATAAAAAATTGTCTATTCGGGGAAAAGAAACGAATAGTAATACAAAAATGTGCAATGGATAAACCTCTGCATTTGTAAAATTAAAAATGTATTAAAAATATATTAAAATACATGGACATTGATTGCGCCGTACACCGTGTACCAAAATATGTTGTGCACAGGCGGTGCCCCTAAGTCATTTTCAATTCGCACTACTGGAACCACAAATACACCATACTAAAAGAACTTCACTTAAAATAATATATAAAGGAATGTGATGTTTTATGGTTTGTAGTGAGTCACAATACCCCTGAGGAAGTACTATACGAAACATGCCTGTGTTGGGTTTTTGGCTACCTCTATTGAATAAGGATTAATAAAGTCTTTTTGGTTTTCTACTGCCCACGTCTTTGGACTGTTTTTTCTGCTATTTTCTGGGGCAGTGTGCTATTTTTGCTTGGTGGGCATTAAATAAATACAGTACCACCAAAAAAGCGGCGAATGTTTGAGAGGGCAGAAGTGCCTCCAGAGGCGGCAAGCAATGGTTGAGGGGAAAGCCGACACAGGTGACCTGTGTGGCGCAGAGCAGCAAAAGAGGGAAACCTCGAGCGAGGGCAGAAGGAACGGCAGACTGAAGCCAGCTGACTGCGGGATTTGCTGCAGGCGATCCAGCGAGAGCAAAGGAACGAAGAGCGAAATGAGATCTCATCTGCCGTCATTGCGACGAAACTGCCAGTCAGAGCGGAGTGAGAAGGCTGGTGCAGGATACAAGGAGCAGGAGCATCTGTCGGGGGAAGGTGGAGAGCGAAGCCGTGGATGTTGAGCTAGAGAGTGAAGGAGCAACTGATGGGCAGTGAAGCGGCTGTGGTGGAGAGATCCGACGGCAGCAAAGCAGGAGGTGGTGAGAGAGGTGAAGATCGTCAGTTGTACGGAGTGCAAGGGCAGTTAAGGGGCCTGGAGAGTGGAGCACGTGGTGGAGGAGAGAAGGCCCGGGCACTGGGTGGGGAAAATGAACCCAGCACAGAGGCTGGTGAAACAAAAGCACAGGAGGATCGACGAGACAACAGAGGGGGAGCAGCGGCTGGTGGACAGAGGTGAAAACGAAGTATTTGGAAAGGAACCGTGGGTGCCGGTAAGCCAAGGGGCGGGAGGAAGACTTGGAGTAAGACAGCAGAGCTTACTACAATAAAGAGCTTGAAGCAAAGGACTGGCTAACTCACTTAAGTGGGGGGAAAAGCAGCTATGAACCCTGTAGCATGAGGCCAGATTGGGAAATAGCAGCAGAAGCCCCAGCAGTCAGCATACCCTAAGAGCTTTGGGATACCCAAGAGAATGGAGCTGGAGAAGATGGAGAAATCCAAAGGTGGAATATCTGCGAAGAAAAAATTAGCTGAATTCCAATCCTCATATGCCCCATTGAAAGGAGGGAAAGAAGGGGAGCAGGAAGGGAAACAACAGGAGGAGCAGGTGACGGAGAGACGGGAGGAGATGGAGGGTTCCTGGAGTCCAGGGGTTGCCGACATGATTAAAACGTGGCTGAATGAGCTAAAAGAAAAACTTAAAGTGGAAATTAGTGGAGCCGCAACTGAATTAAAAGCAACATTGCAATCCCTGCGACAAGATATAGTGGATCTCGGAACCTGGGTTGAAGCAGCAGAAAATCAGATGGAACAGCAGGGGGCAGCAATGGAAGAGATGCAAACAGGATGGGATGAGTTAAAGCAAGCGCAAGAAGAATTGAAAGAGAAGATGGAGGATCTGGAAGAAAGATCAAGGAGAAGCAATATAAGAGTGAGAGGTATACCGGAGGGTCCGCAATACAAAAATTGCAAAGAAGTCATTACAAAAGCGTTTGGAGCCTTGCTACCAGTGGTGGCTATGAAAGAGGGGGAAGTCCTTGCAACCTGAGAGAGCCCACAGGGGGCTAGGCCCATGAGAGAAAATCGACCTAGAGACATTGTGGTCAATATGAAATCATTCAAAACTAAAGAGAACCTCTTGAAGGCTGCACAGAAACAGGGGCACTTTCAATGCGAAGGACGTGGTAGAACTATTTCAAGATCTGTCCCTGGGCACATTGCAGCAGCGGAGAGAGATGAAAGTGACAGCCTAGCTGAGGAGGGAGGGGGCGAGATATAAATAGCTCTACGCCTTTGGCCTCCTCATGACAGTAAATGGAATTTCGAGAACAGCAAAGACCAGCGAGGAGGCATGGGGAGCACTTAGAGACTTGGGACTGACTAATCTTCCAGTGGGGCATGGAGGCCAAGATAGAACAAAGACTCATATGTCTGGGGGGGCTGAGAAGGCAAGCACGAGTTGGCACAGAGCCCAACCAACGGTCGGAGACCAGTGAGGTTGACCAAGGGATGTCGGGGAGAGAAAGCAGCAGCAAAGGACAGCAGCTGAGCTGGAAGACCTCGAGCAGCTGGGCACAAGAAGCATCTACAGTTTTAATAAAAATGTGGGACACTGCTAAAGGACTGTAATGAAAAATGGTTGATAGGGTATGGCCGGAGGAAGGGGGGGTAGGAGGTGGAAATTTAAAACACAGAGGAAAACTTTCTGGTTACATTTCATACCCAGCAGAGAGCTTGTAGTTTAAATTTAATAGTCACTCAGGGCCTAGTAACAGCAAAGTACTTTTAGTTTAAATTTAAAACACAGAAGAGAGCTTTCTGGTTACATTTGGAACCCAGCAGAGAGCTTGTAGTTTAAATTTCATAAGAAGTTAGAGCCTAGCAGCAGCTAAGAGCTACAATTTAAATCAAATCAGATTATAGCTTACCTCAGCAGCACAAGACAGGGTACTGTGTAGCAGCCCTCTTTTAATAAGGAAAAAGATTTAGGCGTCATTGTGGATACCATGTTAAAACCCTCGGCCCAGTGTGCAGCGGCGGCCAAGAGAGCAAATAGAATGCTAGGTATGATAAGGAAAGGAATGGAAAATAAAACAAAAGATATTATAATGCCTCTATATTGTTCCATGGTGAGACCGCACCTTGAATATTGTGTGCTGTTCTGGTCGCCGTATCTTAAAAAGGATATAGCAATTTTAGAAAAGGTTCAGAGAAGAGCCACCAAAATGGTAAAGGGGATGGAAGGATACTCCTATGAAGAAAGGCTAAAAAGGTTAGGGCTCTTTAACCTGGAAGAGAGACGGCTGAGGGGAGATATGATAGAAGTCTATAAATTAATAAACGGAGTGGAACGGGTAAACGTAGATCGATTGTTTACCTTATCAGAATATAGAAAGACTAGGGGACATGCAATGAAGCTACAGGGTAAACTATTTAAGACTAATAAAAGAAAATATTTTTTCACTCAATGTGCAATCAAACTCTGGAATTTGTTACCGGAGGATGTAATAAAGGCTGTTAGTGTAGCTGGGTTTAAAAAAGGTTTGAACAAGTTCCTGGAGGAAAGGTCCATAAACCATTATTAAGAAGGGACCCAGGATATCAATGCTTGACCCAGTACAAGCATTGTGGAACCTGTGTCTTTTGGGGAAACTGCTAGGTACGTATGACCTAGATTGGCCACTGCTAGAAACAGGATACTGGGCTTGATGGACCTTGGTCTGACCCAGTATGGCATATCTTATGTTCTTATGAAATGGGGTGAGAGGGGGGAAGCGGAGGAGGAGGGTCGGGCATATTCATGAGGTGGCATCACAGTCATTGGGGGAAAGGAGGAGGGGGGCAGGGGGTGACAATAGATGGGGCAAGGAGGAGGAGTGGTAGAGGTGGTGGGCATAGGGACTGGGGGGGAAGAGGGTAATAGAAGGGCAAGGACAGGTGGTGGCTCAATAGTATGTCACTAATTAGGGAAGACGTGTTTCCAATGAGGGGGTCCACCCTGCGGAGATGGGGGAAGGGGAAGGGAGATAGGGTAGGAGGGGGGAAGGGAAGGAAGGGAGGGAGGGAAGGGAAGGGCCAGAGAGGTAGGGGGGGGAAGTAAGATTACAGGTGAGTTGAAAATAGTATCACTAAATGTTAAAAGATTGAACTCACCATTTAAATTTAATTTAATTTAATTTAATTAGCAAGTTTTTATATACCGCACCTTCCATCAGTTGCGGTTTACATGGAACAACAGTAAACAGGCAATGCTGTTTTTACAGATAATGTGAAACTACAAGAGATTCAATCTTACAATTAACAGTTGTAAACTATATACAAAGAACAGGATTAGAACTATGTACAAGGTATGTATGTTTTCGACAGCATCGGTTTGGGGTTTTAGTACTTATTCCAGTTCAGAGATGGATTATGTTAGCTGGTGAAACTATCCTTTTTCTTGGTGAAAAGGTGAGTTCGACAAGGATCCGTAGTATGTTGAGAATAAATGTGTTTTGAGTTTTTTCCTGAACTCCATGATTTGAGGTAAGGATCTTAATTCCGATGGAATGTTATTCCAAATTATAGGGGCAGCATGGGAGAATGCTTTCATGTTTGTTGATTTTTTGGCCTTTATAAATTCCTAAATGACAGAAATTGTATAAAGAAATAGCTCGCCAAAAGGCAGCAATAGTATTACTACAGGAAACATACTTGACGAGGGGGACAGAACATTTGGTAAAGCCAAAGGGTTATGGAACGTGTATGTATGCATCTAACACACTGGAAAAGAAAAAAAGGAGGGGTAGTCATATTGACTGATACAAAGTTAAAGATGGAAATGCATAAGGTGGTGTGGGACAAAGAGGGGAGATATGTGTTAATTCGGTTAAAGGTGGGGAATGAAATGTATTGTATAATGAATGTATATGCGCCCACGGGGGTAGAAGGTGAATTTTGGACAAAGCTGAATGCGGAGTTGGGGAAAATAGGGGAGGGTATTATTATCTGTGGGGGAGATTTTAATTTAACTTGGAATCCAGCAAGAGATGCAACAGGGACAAGGGAGAGTAAGAGGGCGGACCGGAGGCGATATCACTATTTTGCAACACAACACTGCCTGATAGATGCATGGCGCTTCCGTAACCCACGGAAAAAACAATACTCGTACCTCTCACCAGTACATGGCTCATATTCTAGAATAGATGCTATATGGATTTCCAAGGAGGTGGGGGTAGGATTACAGGGGCAGATATGGATTCAATAACATGGTCCGATCATGCATTAGTGGAGGTCAGATTGACAATGGAGGGGGAGGGGAAGGGAGCACAGTTTTGGAGGATAAACGAATCTTTACTAGAAGATGGGCGAGTACGAACAGATATTGAGAGAGGAACACGGGAATATTTTCAGTGGAATTATAATGGGGAGGTAATATGGGGAGGAGTATGGGATAGGTACAAGGCAGTAGTGAGAGGAATTTTAATTAAACGGGGGGCACAGAAAAAGAAAAACAGGAAGGTAGAGAGAGGGATTTGAGGGAGAGATTAATGAAACTGGAAGAATTAGATGTGGAAGGAAACCAAGGGGTCTACAGAGGTCAGGTGCTGGCGGTAAGAGTACAGCTTAACAAACTTCAGGCAGAAAGGATAAGATATCAGATGCAGGTATAGAAACAGGAATTTTTCGAAGGAGGCAATAAAGTGGGGAGATATCTGGCACAGAAATTGAAGCAAAGGAAATTGAGAGTGCATATAATGAGCGTCCGGAACCAGGGAGGGGAGTAAGTCTATCAAGATGGGGAGATTAGAGAAGCATTTAGGGGATTCTAACAGGGGTTATATAAAGCAAGAGCACCCCCCTCCCCGACAGAGCAAGTACAGAGCTATCTGAACTCCCTAAAGATGCCAAAATTAGAAGAAGGGGACCAAAAAGAGTTAAATAAGGCCATCGCAGTAGAAAAGGTAGAGAGAGCGATACAGCAGTTGAAAGTGGATAAGGCGCCGGGGTTGGATGGGCTCATAGCGAGATTCTATAGAAGTTTCAAAGCACTACTGACCATACCGCTAGTGCGGCTGTTTAACCTGCCAAAAGAGGGAGGCGTTCTGGCTGCCACAATGGGGTGGGCGGGAATAACTGTGATTCCTAAAGAGGGAAAAGACCCACAGGAATATGCATCCTACCGGCCTATCTCTCTTATTAACCTGGACGCTAAATTATTGGCTAAAATACTAGCTATGCGTCTAAATAAGATAATAGGGAAATAGATTCACCCGGACCAGGCGGGATTTATCCCAGGTCGACAGGTGGCAGACAATGTCAGAAAGATTTTAAATATGAAGGAAAGTAAACAAAGTAAAGATGAGGCCATGCTGTTGTCCTTGGACGTGGAAAAGGCTTTTGACAAGGTGTTCTGGGCTTTCCTTTTCCAGGTGATGGAGAGAGTGGGCTTGGGGGAAGAATTTATAGGATGGGTCAGAGCGTTATATCATATTCCGAAAGCCTGTGTAAGGGTCAATGGTGCTTACTCTCAATTTTTTGAGCAGGGGAGGGGAATGAGACAGGGCTGCCCGTTGTCGCCGCTACTGTTTGCTCTGTCTGTGGAGCCGTTCATGGCAAGAGTGAGAGAAAGGGTAGATTTGAAGAGAATATAGGTAGGAGGAACTGAATATCGAATATCTCTGTTTGCAGATGATATTGTGTTGGGGGTCACTATGGCTAGATTCTCGATTCCAATTTTGATGTGGGAAATAGAAGAATTTGGAAGATTCTTGGGCTTTACTATAAACTGGACAAAATCAGAAATCTTGAACCTATCATTAACTAGGGAGGCACAGGCTGAACTACAAAAGAAATACCCCTTTAAATGGGCCCGGGAGAATATTAGCTATCTTGGCATTCAAATATGTAATAGGATTGATTCCCTTTATAGGCTTAATTATTTGAAATTATTTGGGTGGGTAGAGAGCATGTTGGAGAACTGGGGGCAGGGATATTTATCCTGGTTCGGACATATAGTGACAGTTAAAATGTTGCTATTGCCACGTTTTCTGTTCTTGTTTCAGGCGTTGCCGATAAAGGTGCCGCAATGAAAGTTAAAGCTCTTGCAAAGAATGGTTAATAGCTTCATATGGCAGAACAGGTGGCCTAGAGTGGCCATGGCAGTTATGCAAGGAGCTAAAGGAGAGGGCGGGTTAGGGGTGCCCAATTTTAGAAAATATTATGAAGCGGCACAACAGAAAACAATCTATGAATGGCAATGTTGTCAACAGAAACAGTGGGTTCAAATGGAAGAAGAATCGGTAAGGGGAGCGGGCCTGGAAAAGCTAGTGTGGAGGGGAAGTAAGGTATCAGGAGGTAATATTCTGAAACCTATAGTAGCACACATACTAACAGTTTGGAAACGTAACAGAAAACAATTGGTACAGGACAAAGGTTACATACAGGGAATGACCTTGGAGGCATGTTTCGAGAGGGGACAGGGGCCAGGGGTGAGTATACTGAGAAGATGGGAAAACATGGGGCTTACACACATCTCACAAATAGTAAGTAAGGAGGGAGTTTGAGAGTTTGAGGGCATCAAGGACCTCTATGGGTTAAGGGAGGGCGATTATTATGCTTATCTAAAGGTTAGTCATTTCCTGAGACAGCAGAAGGTATGGCAGGATTTAGAGGGCCATAAGGGATGGTTTGAGGCACTCTGTTCAGGGAACCTCGGTTATAGGGGGGGCATTTCTCAAGATATTGTACACAACATACCTAACATGCAAGAGTACCAGTAATGTTGACAACTGTATACAGCCACCTCCTATTGTCAGAACAATATTGGCAACATTTGCAGGGTGTACAAAATCTGGGGAAAAACCACCATCTTGATCAAGGCAGCCTTGCTCAACAGAGAAAGCGGTAGATTCTCTCACAAAGCCGCTTTATGTTTGTCAGATTTTCTTCACCGTTTTTCCTATATTTCTCTTTATACAATGCACTCCAGCACAGTCCCAGGTACCCCAAGCAGCTTTTCACGTCCATATTCAAGAGACTTGTTAATTATTCCTTGTAAAATAGTTGTTGAATGTACCTGTTCGATGTAAAATTGTTATGTTCATTGTAAACCGCTTTGATAAAACTGAAAGGCGGTATATTAAAAAAAATGCCAAATAAATATTTGCCAATGATGGTCCCTGCCACTCCCATTGTCTGTTCTCCCCTCCCAGCGCCAATGTCTCTCATTTGTTTAATTAATATGTAAACCTGAAAATGACCAAAGCAATCCACGAGGGTCATTGCCACAGGAATTGCTCAATGTCCCCCAGAAACAGAAGCATATCAACAGATTTATGCAATACACTTATTTATTTATTTGGCATTTTTTTAAATATACCGCCTTTCAGTTTTATCAAGGCGGTTTACAATGAACATAACAATTTTACATCGAACAGGTACATTCGACAACTATTTTACAAGGAATAATTAACAAGTATCTTGAATATATCTCCAATTAACTATGCAACATTTCAAAAACTATTTACAGTGTAGCTTTAGGACTGGCGTAGTGTACGACATTGTGGGCGGAGTGAATAGCAGAAGTTCTTGATTGTTAATGCTGTGTATCTGATATTGTCTCAAAGTATTCCATGAAGAGG
Source organism: Ichthyophis bannanicus (assembly GCA_033557465.1). NCBI lineage: Eukaryota > Metazoa > Chordata > Amphibia > Gymnophiona > Ichthyophiidae > Ichthyophis > Ichthyophis bannanicus. The sequence goes on from CM066031.1 coordinate 1,283,951,816, forward strand.
TGAGTCTTTAGCTGTTTTGGAAGTCGGCACTATCCATACATGCTCTTAGGTGGTGTGGAAGTGAATTCCAAAGACATGGACTGTAGTATTCAAACACTCTGCTGTTTGAGAGGTGCTAAGAACATAAGATATGCCATACTGGGTCAGACCAAGGTCCATCAAGCCCAGTATCCTGTTTCTAACAGTGGCCAATCTAGGTCATAGGTACCTAGCAGTTTCCCCAAAAGACACAGGTTCCACAATGCTTGTATTGGGTCAAGCAGTGATATCCTGGGTCCCTTTTAATCATGGTTTATGGAGGTTTCCTCCAGGAACTTATCCAAACCTTTTTTAAACCCAGCAACACAAACAGCTTTTACTACATCCTCCGGTAACAAATTGCAGAGTTTGATTACACATTGAGTGAAAAAATATTTTCTTTTATTAGTCTTAAATAGTTTACCCTGTAGCTTCATTGCATGTCCTCTAGTCTTTCTATATTCTGATGACGTAAACTATCGATGTATGTTTACCCGTTCCACTCCATTCATTAATTTATAGACCTCTATATCTCCCCTCAGCCGTCTCTTTTCCAGGTTGAAGAGCTCTAACCTTTTCAGCCTCTCTTCATAGGGGTATCCTTCTATCCCCTTTACCATTTTGGTGGCTCTTCTCTGTACCTTTTCTAATAACGCTATATCCTTTTTAAGATATGGCGACCAGAATTGCACATAATATTCAAGGTGCGGTCGCACCATGGAATGATACAGAGGCATTATAATATCATTTGTTTATTTTACATTCCTTTCCTTATGATACCTAGTATTCTATTTGCTCTCTTGGCCGCCGCAGCACACTGGGCGGAGGGTTTTAACATGTTATCCACGATGACACCTAAATCTTTTTCCTGGGTGGTGGTTCCTAATGTGGAACCTTGCATCGGGTAACCATAGTTTGGGTTGTTCTTCCCTAGGTGCATAACTTTGCACGTGTCCACATTAAATTTCATCTTCCATTTTGATGCCGAGTCTTCCAATTTATCAAGATCATCTTGCAATTTTCCACAATCCTCATGGGTTTTAACAACTTTAAATAGTTTTGTGTCATCTGCAAATTTGATAACCTCACTCATTATTGCCTTTTCCAGGTCATTTATGTATATGTCAAAAAGAAGCGGACCCAGCACAGATCCCTGGGATACTCCACTATTCACCTTTCTCCATTGGGAAAATTGGCCATTTAGCCCTACCCTCTGCTTTCTATCTTTTAACCAGTTCCTGATCCACAATAGTAACTGCCTCCTATCCCATGACTCTTTAGTTTTGCCAAAAGTCCCTCATGAGGGACCTTGTCAAAGGCTTTCTGAAAGTCCAGATATAATATATCAACCGACTCACCTTTGTCTACCTGTTTATTCACACCTTCAAAAAAACATAACAGGTTAGTAAGACAAGATATTCCTTGTCAAAGCCATGTTGGCTGTCTCCCATTAAGCCATGACTATCAACATGTTCAGTAATTTTGTTCTTTATTATGGTTTCTACCATGTTTCCCCGTACTGACGTCAGGCTCACCGGTCTGTAGTTTCCCTGATCACCCCTGGAACCCTTTTTAAAAATTGGCACTACAATGGCCTTCCTCCAATCTTCAGGTATTACAGATGATTTTAATGATAGCTCACAAATAGCAGGTCTGCAATCTCATATTTCAGTTCTTTCAACACCCTTGGATGTATACTATCCAGTCTAGGTGATCTGCTACTTTTCAGTTTATCAAATAGTTGTAATTTATCTATACATGTAATGTATCGATATTTCTTTCAATTCTTCCGCAGTATCACCTTTAAATACCACTTCAGTCATGGGTAACATCCCTACATCTTCCTCAGTAAAGACCGAAGCAAAGAATTCATTCAGTCTCTCCAATATGGCCTTGTCCTATCTTAGTGCCCCTTTTACCCAATAAACTCTCTCACACATTTTTTTTGCTATGAATGTACTTGAAAAAGTCTTTATTATGTGTTTTTGCTTCCACAGCAAGCTTCTTCTCAAATTCTCTGTTGCCTACCTTATCAGTGCCTTGCATTTAACTTGCCAGTGGCTTGTGCTGTTTCCAGTTTTTGTCATTTGGCTCTTTTTTCCATTTCCTGAAAGATGCTTTTTTGGCAACAGCAGCCTCTCTGACCTCACCCTTAAACCATGCTGGCAGTTTTTTGGACTTCCTTCCACTTTTCTTAAAGCGTGGAATACAGCTGGTCTGGGCTTCCAAGATAGTATTTTTAAACACCACCCAAGCTTGATGTAAGAAGTCTTTAACCTTTGCAATTGCTCCTTTAGGTTTTTTGTGTTTTGTTTTGTTTTTATTTTAACTATTTTCCTCATTTTATTATAGTCTCTCTTTCGAAAGTTAAAAGGTAGTACTGTAGATTTCCTTACCATCCCTCCTCCATTAATTAAATCAAACGCAATCATGCTATGATTACTATTGCCAAGTGGCCCCAACACCCTTATCTCTTGCACCAGATCTGGTGTTCCACTAAGGAATAGGTCCAAAATGGGTCCCGATGCCGGCTGCTGCCACTCGGGCGGAGGACTCAAACCCATCATATGCGGCGCGGGAAAGGTACTTCGAACACACCATGATGGATCTCAGGAGGGTTTGAAACCTGAGAAGGGGTTCACCCCCGAGGCCTGCAGAGCAACCGCCGAGCTCCTTGGCGAGATCACGCAGGAACATCCCATATACAATTGGCATGCCTGGATGCAGCATGTGAGCATGGACTCCTGATAGGCTTTGTGCTCCAGGGCGTCGAGGGCTCTCGGATCCCTGCCTGGAGGGACCGAAGAGTGTGACTTTGGGCTCTTTTTCTTCCGCATCGCCGACTCCACAACCATGAAGGTGTGTGGAAGCTGGGTCCTTCCAGAACCCCGGGCTGCGTTGGACCCTGTACATGGCATCGAGGCACTTACTCACAATGGGGACCGAAGCAGGTGTCTCCCACATGTGGAGGAGCAGCCTTGACAAAATGGGAGGAACCGGAACAGTAAGAAACTCCCAAGGCAGGGACTCATACTGTAGAATATCGAGCTCTTCAGCTAGCAGCTCTTCTTCAGTCTGCATAGCCAGGCTGAGGGCCCGTGCCATGTCCCGCATGAACGCCAGGAATGATGTGTCCTCGGATGGCGAGCACCTCTGAGAGGTGGGTGAGGACAGGTCTGAAGGGAGATCCCTGTGGGCACGGGTCTCTGGGGAAGTATTCCCATCTGACTCCCAGCCAGAGAGGTCCAAGAAGGAGTATGACTCTGGCTGGTCGCCCCATCCAGAGGCTGAGGCCTGCTTGGAGCCAGAGGCCTTGTAGATCTCGCTCCCGAGGACCGGCAAGGCGAGCGAGACTGACGCCGAGGACCCTCAAGAGGCACACAGCTCTCGGGGGATTCCAGGGCGGGTTTCAGTGTCCCTCTCAAGGAAACCTCGGTCTCGAGGCGTGGGCCAGCAGTGCTGGGCATGAGTGCCTGCTGGGCAGCTAAGAAGGCAGAAACGCTGACACCGGGGTTACTGGGTCTGGCGTGGTGGAGGAGAAGGGGGTCCTCACTGGGACGACCCTCTGAGACCGGGCACCATCGCCAAAGGCCTCCGTGTCTGTACAAGGTACCATTCAAGGCTGCTCCTTGTCTGACTCTCGGGAACGCCGAGGGGGGGGGGGAGCTGGCAACCGAAGGCAGGAGAGCTCGCGCTTGTCTGTAGCCCCCGACAGCAACTTCAAAGTAGTCTTCTTCTTATGCCTCTCCACTTCAGGAGACCCCCTGGTCGGAGTGCCGCAGGGCCGAAGTGGGGGATCTCACCAGCAGAGGGACAACCGAGGGTGCCGCTGGGGATTCCGGGGTCACCTTTCAGAAAATGTCATCGGACTTCTGCTTACGACTTAGCAGGGCTTTGGAGGACATTTTCTTGCAAAGAGAGCAGAGCTCCAGATCATGGTCAGCTCCAAGACACCGAAGACAGCAGTTATGGGTGTCCGTGAGTGACATGTTTTTGGAGCATCTGTCACATTTTTTAAAACAGGTGGCCATTGGGATAAAAAGGGGCCCCCGCTAGGTCGAAGACCTTTGCGGCCAGGGGTTGAGGGAAAAAAAGGGCATGAAGCCCACAAAAAGGAAAAACGTTTACAGAAGGATGTCCCCTCGCTCAAGGAAAAAAGAGAGAGGAGAGGACAGAAGAGGACCGGTGCTACCAGAAAAAAAACAGGCCAGAGGCCAAAAACGAAACACTTTTTCCAAGGGATGAGGACGTGCGTCTAAAGGGCTCCACGGGAAAAGGAAGACTGAGCAAGATGACACCTTTGGGCGGGCAGAGGACCACGCATGCATGGCAGCAATCCCAAAGGCTTTCTTTGAAAGCTGGGGAATTGCTCCGTGTGGGCTCCATCAGTGCTAACATCACCCATAAGTGAGGACTGACTTCCTGCTTGTTCCTGGAGAAAGAGTATCACTCTACTATGGAGCTGGATACAATGAATCCATGGAGCTGGGTACAAATGACACAGGACTACGTCTCAAATCCACTTCACATTACAAAGGGTTCTGCGTCAGGAACTGAAGGCTCCCCCCTCTGATGGTTCTAGCTGATATGGCATGATGATGTCATAAAGAAGCCTATGGAAGTTTCCTCTGTCTTCTCATCTGCTGGAACGAGGATACAACCTACTTGTCCTGCCTAGTTTAGCAGGACGATATGGAGATGATCACTAGAATATAGCTTTTTGGTTTTCCATACATTGCCCCAGGCTCCAATATCTAAAACCACATTGACCACATGAGGATTTGAAGTTTATTGAAGCTGTCTGTATTATGTAGCCTTTCCTCTCTTTTTTCATTGGCAGGAAGTACTTCTGTAAAGCTAGCCTTTAACATTGATGTCCTCACTTGGTTTGCAGCTTGTCGTGCTGTGAGGGCTTGCGTGCATCAGTGATGCTGAGAGCTAAACTATCGGTAGTTTAACTACTGGCAGGGTCTCCCAAGATGGACAGGTCTCAGCTGAGGTGCCAGACGAAGACAAACCACCCATCTGGGCAGCAGCAGAATGGGATAGTGTTGACGGCGGAGGATCACATTTCTGTGACAACGGCAACAACACCAAACTTAAACTGCGCGGAAGGAAGGCCCGGCAATCTACTTCTGTATCTTGCCATGAAAACCCAATGGATAGTTACAACAAAACAAATTGTGCTATGGTGCTGGAAGATGAGACTCCCAGGTCGGAAGGCACTCAACTAGCTACTGGGGAAGAGCTGAAGACTTTTCAGAGTAAAGCCAGCATTTATGATGTGGTTGGATCAAAGCCCTCGGGAAGTCTGACTGCTGATGTAGCTGCGCATGAAATGAGAGTCAGAAGCTGTAAAGATGTCTTACACATTGGAACATGGAAAGTACGAAGCATGAACCAAGGGAAGTTGGAGGTGGTCAAGAATGAAATGGAACGTGTACAACTTGATCTGTTGGGTGTCAGCGAACTGAAATGGACTGGCATCGGGCACTTTGCATCAGATGATCACATGGTCTACTATGCTGGAAATGAAAGACAAAGAAGAAATGGTGTTGCATTTATAATAAAGAAGAAACTTGCAAGAACTGTAATGAAATACAATGCAGTCAGCGAACGCTTAATCTCTATTCGTCTACGAGGATTGCCTATCAACACAACTATAATTCAAGTATATGCCCCAACAACAGCTGCAGAAGAGAATGAAATTGAAGAGTTCTATGAACAAGTACAAGCTGAAATTGACAGAACATGCAAACAGGATATCCTGATAGTCATGGGTGACTGGAACGCAAAAGTTGGCAACAAAGAAGAAGGCAAAGTAGTTGGAAAATATGGACTTGGCAACAGAAATGAAGCTGGAGAAAGATTGATAGAATTCTGCAAGACCAATGATCTATTCATCTCAAACACCTTCTTCCAGCAACACAAGCGACGACTGTACACATGGACTTCACCCAATGGATTGTATAAAAATCAAATTGACTACATCTGTGGAAGTCAACGATGGAAAAGCTCTGTAACATCAACAAAGACAAAACCTGGAGCTGACTGTGGTACAGATCATCAACTACTAGTATGCAAACTCAAGCTAAAGTTGAAAAAGAGCAAACCACTCATGAATGCACCAAAATATGACCTTGAGAATATACCACTGGAATTTAAAGACTGCCTGCAAAATCGATTTGCTGCTTTAGATACAAATGACAGAGCTCCGGAAGAGTTATGGAATGACATCAAGAAGGTTGTGCTGGAAGAAAGCGAGAAGTCTCTACAAAAGGTTAAAAAGCAAAAACGGCCAAAATGGATGACGGAAGAAACTCTGAAAATTGCCCAGAAACGCAGAGAAGCTAAAGCCAAAGGAGAAAGAAAGACAATCGCAGAACTCAACAGAGATTTCCAACGTGCAGCAAGACAGGACAAGGAAAAGTACTACAATGACACTTGCAAGGAAATAGAAGCAGAAACTATTAGAGGAAGAACAAGATCGGCTTTCCTAAAGCTGCGAGAGTTAAAGAAAAAGTTCCAGCCTCGAATTGGAATGTTACAAGATGCTCAAGGTTCTATGTTGAATGATGCTGAGAAGATCAAGAAAAGGTGGAAGGAATATACAGAGTTTTTATATGATAAAGATCAAGTGGACCAACAGCCGTTTCAACCTATACCTTATGATCAGGAACCATTGGTGATGAAAGAAGAAGTTGAAGCAGCATTGAAAGCCTTATCAAAGAACAAAGCACCAGGCATTGATAGCATTCCCATAGAAGTATTGCAGCAATCTGATGCAGCTGTTACCGTACTTACAAGGCTCTGCCAAGAAATATGGAAGACAACATCATGGCCAACTGACTGGAAAAGATCTGTGTTTATACCAATACTAAAGAAAGGTGATCCAACTGACTGTGGAAATTATCGCACAATCGCTCTGATCCCACATGCCAGCAAGATTCTACTGAAGATTATTCAAAAGAGACTACAGCCATACCTAGAACAAGAACTACCTGAAGTGCAAGCAGGGTTCAGGAAAGGGCGAGGAACGAGAGACATCATTGCGGATGTGAGATGGATCCTTGAAAAGACTAAAGAATACCAAAAGGATATCTATTTGTGCTTTATCGACTATAGCAAGGCTTTTGACTGTGTAAACCATGAGAAACTCTGGGCCACATTAAGAAGCATGGGTATACCAGAACACCTGATCGTTCTCTTGCGTAAACTGTACATTGATCAAGCAGCAACAGTTCGAACGGAACAAGGAGAAACAGAATGGTTTAAAATAAGCAAAGGTGTAAGACAAGGCTGCATACTTTCCCCCTACCTGTTTAATTTATATGCAGAACAAATCATCAGAGAAGCAGGACTGTATGAAGACAACAGAGGTGTGAAGATTGGTGGAAGACTCATCAACAACCTTCGCTATGCTGATGATACCACATTACTGGCTGAAAGCGAAGATGATCTGAAACATTTGCTTCTCACAATCAAAGAACATAGTCTCAAAATGGGCCTGCACCTTAATGTAAAGAAGACAAAGATCATGACAACTGGCATAATCAACAGGTTCATCGTTGAAGGAGAAGAAATTGAAATTGTGAACAACTTTAACCTACTTGGATCAACTATCAATAAAGAAGCAACAAGCAGTCAAGAAATCAGACGACGCATTGCTCTTGGCAGAATGGCTATGAAAGACCTAGATAAGATTCTCAAGAGCAGAGATGTGTCTCTCCATACAAAGATTCGACTTGTTCAAGCCATGGTATTTTCAATAACATCATATGGATGTGAAAGCTGGACAGTGAAAAAGACAGACAGGAAGAAAATTGATGCCTTTGAATTATGGTGCTGGCGGCGAATACTGTGTATACCATGGACTGCCCGAAGAACAAACAAGTCGGTACTAGAGGAGATCAAACCTAAGCTTTCTTTAGAAGCTCAGATGACAAGACTTCGACTTTCATACTTCGGACACATCATGCGAAGAGAGAGATCATTAGAGAAAGACATCATGCTTGGCAAGATAGAAGGTCAACGCAAAAGAGGAAGGCCAGCAATGAGATGGATCGCTACAATAACAGCAGCTACGGGTACCAGTCTGTCGTCAATGAGCCGCCTGACTGAAGACCGAACACAATTTAGGATAGCTATCCAGAGGGTCGCCATGAGTCGACTCCGACTCGACGGCACTTAACAACAACAACATTGATGTTAGCCCCTCCCCTAACTTCTGGAAATTTGTCTGTCCTACAAGATGCTGGTTCTTGTGAGACCTGTGTGATGATATATTTAATCATTGCTAGTGTGCTATTTATTTATCTGTACCTTCTGTACGTTTGTTCAGTTTTCTCCATCCGTACCTGTCTCCTATATATAGCCTCATAACTTTCTGCAACTTTCTAGTCTCTGTCTGGTGAAGCCATGCTAAAATTGAATCCATTACCTATTTCTTCTCTGGCCTGGTGTTTTATCCAGCATTTTCTATTTTCTTGCCCCTTGCTTTAATCTCCCTGAGTGACTAACCCCTCCCCCCTCCTGAGGCTTTGCTTAACCCTCTCCTTCCTGTTTTCCTTTCCATGTGTGCTGATTTCTCTCTGTCTCAGCACCAAGAAGCTGCTTACCTGCTTTGCTACCTGTTTGGGCACATTTACTTCTCAGCCTGTGAGTCCTGTATGTTTATTGATATATTTATTTTAACACTGTTACTGTGATACTTATTTATCTGTACCTTCTGTATGTTTGTTCAGTTTTCTCTATTCGTACTTGTCTCCTACATATCCTCATAACTTTTATCCTTCCCTCCCACCCTCTACCCACGCACCCACTGGCCTTCAGTCTCTTATAGCCTTTGTGTGCTCATTCCCATGATTATTCACAGGTGCACCTAATCCCCTGTGATCTCTCTTCCACCTATCCTTATTTCTTCTGACTTCTGTTCTCCTCTCCATCTTTCTCTTATGGCTTCTCATCACTTTTTCTTCCTATTCCTCATACTCCCCCTAATTATCTCCCGCTCCTACCAAATCTTCAAGCACCACCTCCCAACCTATCTCCCCTTAACCATCCTCACTTCCCCCACCATCTTGCCTTCTACCCTATCATCAACTCTTGAGCTTCACCACTTTCTCCCTATTATTTAGCCATTTCCTCTCTCTCTAAAACCACCTCACCCTCATTACCACCATGCTGTCTCCTCTCTGCCCCGCACTCTTCTACTCCTTCTCCTCCTCTCTTCCAGAGATATCAACCCCAACCCTGGCCCCCCTATACTTTTGTCACACTCCCAGAACAGATCTTCACGCTACAGCTCAAATCTCATTCATATCCCTGTCCTTTCCCCTTCCTCTCTTCCTTTCTCATGTGCCTTGTGGAATGCACACTCCATCTCAAATAAACTTGCCTTTACTCATGATCTCTTTATCTCTAATACTCTTCATCTTCTTGCTCTGAGACCTGGCTCCTCCTAGAAGACTTAGCATCAGTCGCTGCTCTATCATGGCAGCTATAAATTCTCCCACTGGCCGTGGTGGTGGTGTTGGGCTTCTGTTTTCTCCTTCGTGCTAATTTCAACCCCTCCTGCTGCCTCAGTCTCACTCCTTTAAAGTCCACTCCATCTGTCTTTTTATTCCTCTACCTCTCCGGCTAGCTGTTATTTATCAACCTCCTGACAAGTCCAGCTCTACCTTTCTCATTGACTTTGACCCGTGGTTTTCCTTCTTTCTGGATTCATCTTCCCCCTCCCTTATTCTCAGGGATTTTAACATTCACGTTGATAATCCCTCTGTCCCTTATGCTCTAAAGCTCCTTTCCCTTACCTCTTCATTTGACCTCCAGATTTGCTCTACTGCCCCCACTCACCGGCTCGCTCACTGTCCTGATCTTGTATTCTTCTCTAATTGCTTACCCTCAAACATTTGTACCTCAGTTCATCCCTTATCGGACCATCAGCTGCTAAACCTCACTCTTCATCACTCTCCATCTCAACCTCACCCTGTCTCCTCCAACCTCTTTAGAAATCTTCATGCTATTGACTCTTTGGCTCTCTCCTCCACGCTCCCATTACCTGTTTCCTCCATTATGTCATCTGAGTCTGTTAATGAGGCATTAGCTTCCTATAATACTGCATTCTCCTCTGCTCTGGATGCTCTTGCTCAGTCTATGCCATGTCCTATGAGGCATACTATACCCCAGCCCTGCCTGTCTTCCACTACGTACTATCTACGTTCCTGTGCCCATTCAGCTAAGCACGCTTGGCTCAAATCCCGCACCCCTGTGGACTTTCAACACTTCAGATTCATGCTTGTCTCTTTCCAGTCAGCCATAGCGCTCACCAAACAAGACTATTATGTCCATCTAACTCTCTTTTCTCTAACCCTCACCATCTCTTTACAACTCTCAACTCTCTCCCTCAAGGTGCCTCCACCTCTGACCCCTCCTCCCCTTTCTGCCCAAACCCTGGCTGACTATTTCCATGACAAAATCCACAAGATCACACTCCAATTCCCCACGAAGTCAGCTACTCCCCTCCCCCACCTTTGCTACCCTCTCTTCTTTTTCTATGATCTCTGGGGAGGAAACCACACACCATCTTTCCTCCTCCAAAGTCACTACCTGCTCCTCTGATTCTATTCTCACTCCTCTCTTAAGATCCATCTTCTCCACTGTTGTCCCTTCCATCTCTCATATTCTCAACCTAGCACTCTTTACTCTAACTGTCCCTGCAGTCTTCAAGCATGCCGTGATCACACCTATCCTCAAGAAACCCTCACTAGACTCTACCTGTCCTAACTATTGATCCATCTCCCTCCTCCCCTTTGTTTCTAAACTACTTGAACATGCGGTTCACCGCCGCTGCCTCAACTTTCTCTCCTCTCAAGTCCTCCTGGATCCTTTACAATCTGGCTTTCATCCTTTACATTCTACTGAAATGACTATTGCCAAAGTCTCCAGCAATCTGTTCCTGGCAAAATCCAAGAACCTTTACTCAATCCTCATCCTTCTTGACCTTTCTGCAGCTTTCGACACTGTTAATCACAACCTTCTCCTCGATTGGTTTTAAGCGCTCTGTACTATCCTGGTTCTCTTCTCATCTCTCCCATCGCTCTTTCAGGGTTTGTTCTGATGGATCTTCCTCTACTGCTATCCTACTCTCAAGTTGGTGCACCTCAAGGATCTGTCTTGGGTCCACTCCTTTTAATCTCTCTTTACCCAGTCCCTTGGTGCACTCATCTCTTCCACGGCTTTCAGTATCGTCTTCACGCTGATGATGCCCAGATTTACCTTTCTATACCTTAAATCTCTCTGGAAATCTAGCACCAGATCTCTGCCTGCCTTTCTGACATTGCTGCTTATATGTCTCATTGCTGCTTGAAATTGAACATGGCCAAAACTGAGCTTCTTATTTTTCCCCTAAACCCTCTTCTTCCCTTCCTCCTTTCTCAGTCTCTGTAGATAACTCTACTTCCCGTTTCCTCAGCTCGCAACCTTCAGGTCATCTTTGACTACTCTCTTTACTTTTCCACACACATCCAAACTGATAGCTAAAATCTGCCATTTCTTTCTCTATAACAACAAAATTCACCCATTCCTTTCTGAACACACTACTACGACAATCCACTCTTTAGTCACCTCCCGTCTAGGCTATTGTAACTTACTCCTTTGCTGGTCTCCCAATGAAACATCTCCCTCCCCTTCAATCTGTTTAACACTCTGCTGCACGGCTAATCTTCCACAAGCCTCGTATTACCCCCCTTCTCAAATCACTTCATTGGCTCCCTATCCGTTTCAGCATCCAGTTCAAACTTCTCCTGCTGACCTATAAGTGCATTCACTCTGCAGTTCCTCAGTATCTTTCCTCTCTTATCTCTCCCTACACCCCTCCTCAGGAACGCCACTCTTCTGGCAAATCACTTCTATTTGTGCCCTTCTCTTCTACTGCTAACTCTAGACTTCATTCCTTTCACCTTCCTGCTCCTTATACCTGAATAAACTACTTGAGTCTGTACATCAGACACATTCTCTGGCTTTTTTCAAATCCAGGCTGAAAACGAATCTCTTCACTGCCACTTTTGGATCTTGACTCATCTGGTCTACTTTGTTTTTCATTACTCCCCTAGATGTACCCCTGTCTATGGCTACTGCTTTGTCTGTCTTGGCTAGATTGTAAGCTCTGATGAGCAGAGACCATCTTTTACATGTGTCTGTGCAGCACTACATATGGCTTGTAGATCTATACAAATGTTCAGTAGTAGTAGGTCATTTGTTTCCATGTGGATAATAATATCTATTTTAGCGTTCTTATTTTCTTATTTGGTAATGCTTAATACATGGTTTGTATTCCTCCTATTAGCTGACGATCCAGAAAGGCATTTCACCTTGATGGAACCCTTGAACAATATTTCTAGGTTAGCCCCTTTGATATTAGATTCTCATAGCAATATGACTTTTTTTTTTTGTTTTGTGGTGCTTTGACAGTGCTTTAGGGATTTATTTGGATGGAGTAATTCTTCTCATTTCTGACTCCACTAAAGCTTTCTGTTCATGAGCACTGTAATGCTCCAGTGCAGCAAAGGAACTTTGTAGAGGTAACAGCTGGGAAAATGGATGCTTGCATGCCACTAGTCATATTTTTCCTGAGCCCACTCTAATCCATCTGGGTTAATTCTCTGGATGCTTTATAGCCTGGAAGGAACTTCTAATTGCAGCTAATTCCTGTCTTAGTTGAGTGAGCTTCTTTTTCATAGCAGAAAGCTGGAGACAGATAAGACAGGTTCAAACTCTCCAGATGGTCTACGTTAGAACCAAGGTTCCAGTGACTGAATTATACTGATTGTTTGTGGTTGGTTTGTTGGTTGATATGGTTAAAACAGCTATTTTTTGATAATGATTTTCAAACAGCAAGATTATTTGATAATCAATTAAAAGAAAAAAAAATGATGTGAATTGGGAAATCTATACAAACAAACTATGGGGTAAGGTGGGTAGGCGAGAGGTAGGATGGGAGGGATTTTAAGTGGCAAATTAATGAAGACCTGCATATGGATAACTTGTATATTTCACATATTATGGAAATATATTTGGTCTTGAATAATAAACCATCTACTTTAAGGATGATGTTCGCTTTAGAGATGGCTATAGGTTTTCTAATGAAACTATCTGTTTTACCATAAGCATAAGCCTTGTATGGAGTATAAGCCTTCCATATTCGCTGATGTTTCAAAGAGTAATCAGGTAATAAGGAGAGCATTTCATGCATTAAGACCCTAAGCCACAGATATTAAGACATAATTTATTTTGAAATCTTCTTGTAAATGTTTTCTTAAATTTCAAGGAGCTATATGTGTGTTCTAGGATCCTGAACATTTGAAAGTTTTTTCTATGAACAAAATTACCCTTGGGATTATCCGCTTCCCATCCACCAGAAGAGCAATAAGTTCCATTAAGAAAAATTGTTGTCCAACAAGATTAATAGACTTCTATTTTTGATTGACTTTCCTGTAATTTTCCAGATTGAGATTCTCTGTATTTGAGGTCTGAGAAGCCCAATGTCCTGTTTTCTTTTTTTTTTCTTTTTTTTAATTTAATTGAAGCTAGGTGACTTAATTTCTTTGAATTTCTCTCTTTATTTCTTTCTTTAAAATAATTATTTTACTGCCAAATCACAATGTTCTTGGTGGGTTACAATAAGCACATACAATATTAATTACCGTACCGTCTGTCAAGCACTGATAACCCCTCTACTGGACTTCTGCAATCCATATACCTTGGACTACCGAAACAAGCCCTCAAACCACTCCAACTGGCACAAAACACTGCAGCACGAATCATATCCGGAGCTGCAAGGCAGGAGCACATCACCCCTACCTTAAAGGACTTACACTGGCTTCCAATCAGTGCACGCATCAGATACAAGACTATCATAAACCTATTTAAGATAAAACAGCACACATCAGCCAACAGCCTCCACACGCTCATACAACCAGAAAACCAGCACTCGTCCTAGAAGAAAACAAACACACAACCGAGTCAGTACCCCAAATGAATACAAGCACAAACGCAAGGACACAACAGACAGAGCACTCTCCATGGCTGCTCCAACAATATGGAACAATCTACCGGACGATTTGAGGGCAACTCCAGACCTCAAAGACTTCAGAAAACAGCTGAAAACCATGCTGTTCATAGAGCACTATGGACACATCACATAACCTAAGAGAATGTACAACAGCACACCATACCCTCCTAACACTGTATGTATATAAAATGTGTTTTTAAGCACCACTGTAGATAGCCCACTTTGTACATAGCTCAAACAAATCTAGCACACAACACAGCCCACACACAACTAAGTCTCACCCTCACTGCATGTATAACACACCCACTTTACCTGATTGCTTGCTGTGATACCACCTTGATTATTAAGATAAGGCGGTTTAGAAATACTGTTAAATAAATAAATAAATAAATAAATAAATAAATTACATACATTCAAACACAATATACTGTAAAATTATACAGCAAATGCCTGAGTAAAAATGGATGGGGCATAATTACTAAAGTATGGTAGCCAGGAGTATAAGGCTTAGCAAATGAACAGCATCTGTCCTGGCTGTGTAGTAGCTGGGAACACACAGCAAGAGTATTACCATGCTAAAAGTACCATACTACCAGACTACCCAACCAAAAGGCGGGGTTAGGGCAGAGAGTGGGTGGAACAGCCACATGCAGCTGGCACGGCTACATCAACAGTGCCTCAGAACAGGAAAGACACTGCTAGCCTTCCCTGAGGCACTAGCAGCACCCTTTATGCCAGCGCAGTGCCAACACGCGATACAGACATGACCCCCATATGTAACAAGACCCTGGGCCAACCTCCACATACAATGTTCCAAGTCTGAAACATCAGTTTGGGCCAATCTAGGCAGTCATCTAGGGTTAAAACTGCTAAGGAAGCATACCAGAGATCCTGATTAGCAGACACCCACAGATCCAGCAGCAGATGCATATACCCTGCAGGGAGGGTGGGCGCACATATAAAGCAAAAGTAATAATCCAAAGTATGCTGTCCAAGTAAGTAATTTGGCTTGTGGGAGAGCCAATGTAGTTTTGGATCTGTGGAGAAAGCATATGGTTGAAAGCTCCCCTAGTGAGCCCAGTATCCCTGCTTTCACCCTCATACAATAGAAGCAGTGCTGCACCTATGGTCCCAGATCCTATATCATCTGCAGCAGTGCAAATGAATGCACAAACCTGAGTGGCATACTGACGGTAGAAAGAGTGTCCCTACAACACTGGCAGCATCCGTCGCCACCAATGGGGGTACACTTCCCCATGCCTACCCCTTGGAATTTCATGTGGGTATAACACCCTCTATATGGCTATTGCTATAACTGAGGGAGGGCATGTCAGGACAGCCACAAATGGTTGCCAGCTAGCACTGGTAAGGAGTTAGAGGATGGGATTTGTGCTCAGTGAAACCACCTCAGATGGGCCACATGGCCATAGTCATGGGTCAGGCATGCAAATGAAATGTTGCAACTATTGGAAAATTGTAAGATTCATACAATTCTGCTGTCTATCACCTCTCCTGATCAAGGGCTCACATACTAGTGCATACATGCACCTGGGTTGGCTATGCCAGTGTCATAAGCTCTCTTTCTGGGGGCACATTGTCTTTCACATTGACCATAGGAGGGTGTGTTTGTGGCCCGAGGACTCAGTGTATTTGCCTACACATCAACTGGAAGAAGCATAGTTCCTTTGAGACTTCCTGGTCAGTGTCCCCCGATCCTGCATTTTGCTGAGGGGATGGGAAGTTCCTCCCACCTGTAAAGAAGTTGAAGACTACCCAGGGCTTGGGGCCCTCAATTTCCTAAAAGCAAGCCTGCTTGAGCTGGGGACTGACTGGGGGTTCTCATCTTGATGGTGGTGAGCAGGGTGTACTGCAGTGTACTCTCAGAGCTCTCACCCTGTTTGGCGCATGGATGGCTTCTGTGGATAGCCTCTCACACCATGGCAGTTGGGGCCCACAGGGGGGAGGGGTGGCCACCTCTTGCAACACCAGTTGTTTGGAAGTTGGGTGTCCTATAGGAGTAACCCAGACCCTACTACTACTAGTAATTTGTATAGCACTACAAGGCCTATGCAGCACTGTACATATACATGAGTGGCAGTCCCTTCTCGGTAAAAGCTTAGAATCTATGCCAAATACACACAACAAACAGGGGACAAGAGATAATTTAACACACAGGAGAGTAAAGCACAGTTACTTACCTGGGATGACCTCTGGGAACAGCAGGAATAAGTCGCACAGCTCTCCCACCATCTTGACTCTATCAACTTCCTTCACCCCCGTCAATCAGGTTTCCGTCACAGTCAGTGTTGAAACTGTCCTCCTAGCCTTCACTAATTCCCTGCATGTAGCACACGACCGTGGTGATATCTAGGTGGCGGTAGCTCTTGATCTTTCCGCCGCCTTCGACTTGGTGGACCACTCTCTCCTTCTGCTTCGCCTACGCGAAGCCGGCTTTTGTAGCACAGTTTATCGATGGTTCCACTCTTTTCTCTCTTCCCGGTCCGGTGCAGTCCTCTCCTCCTCTCCCTCCACTTCTCCCTCAGACCCTTTTCCCATCTCCTGTGGAGTTCCCCAAGGTTCTGTCCTGGCCCATCTCCTCTTCAATCTCTTCTTAGCTCCCTTCACCCTGGTGATACAACAATTTGGGATATCGGCTTTCTATTACGCAGACGATATCGTTCTTCTCCATCATACCTCCCCCCTTTAAGTCCTGATCTCACTCCACTTAACTCCTGTCTCACTGCCGTCACGGACTGGTTGACCTTGAACTGTCTTCACCTCAACCTCACAAAAAACACTGCAATTTGGTTTCTGCACGGTCGCCCATCCCCCTCATTAGCCCCCTCTTTCTCTGGCACCCCCATATCTCTGGTCTCCACTTTCCGCTACCTCGGTGTTCTCTTTGACTCTGACCTTTCCTTCCACGCTCATGGGTCTCACATCACCAAGACCTCCTCCTTTTTTCTTCGCCAAATTCGTGCAATCCGTCCTTTCCTTTCTCCTTCCGCTCTCACAACCTTACTCCTATCACTTGTCATGTCCCGCGTCGATTTTTCTAACTCTGTTTTCACTGGTCTACCCATGTCTCAATTAACCCGGCTTCAGAGAATTCAAAAGACTGCCACTCGGCTTATCACTCACTCCTCCCCTAGAGATCACATCACCCCCCTTCTCCTTCAGCTTCATTGGCTTCCCATCTCTTATCGTATCCAGTTTAAACTACTTACTCTCGTCCACAAAGCACTTCACACCTCCACTCCACAATATTTGGCAGACCTCATCCACTTCCATACCCCTCGACACACCCCTCGGTCCTTTCACCTCAACCGTCTTAGCCTTCCCCCTCCCTCCCTTGCTCACCTCCAATCCACCCGCTCCTTCGCCTTCTTCTACACAGGCCCTGCCCTTTGGAACTCTCTTCCCACCTCTCTCCATCTCGAACCCCATCACAGCACCTTTAGACATGATCTAAAGACCTTTCTCTTCTCCCTGGCCTTCAACCTCCCCACCCCCTGACCCTAACCTCCTCTCCTATATTCCACTGCTCTTTACTAGCCTTCTCTCTTTCCTATTTAAGAATTGTAACTTCCTTTCAATACTTCTGGCCTAGTGCCTTACTCTGTTATTTTATGTATTGTACACCGCTCTGATTTTCACTGAAGAGCGGTTAAGCAAATGAAATAAACATAAACAACATAAACAAACATATGGGTACGTCGGTACCAACGGAGTCTGCGCGGGAACGCTCCCCAGCGTCCAATCAGAACGCTTTTGGAAGCATCCCAACACACCTGCGTACTGCCTTCCTGCCTTTCCCAACTGCCTCTCCTCAGTTAAGTTTTAAAGCTGAGGCAAAGAGAGAGAGAGAGCAAGAAAGGGAAAGAAAGAGATAGAGAAATGCAACTCCTAGGGGAGGTGGGTGGGTTGTGAAGACTTATTCCTGCTGTTCCCAGAGATCACCTGTTACAGGTAAGTAACTGTGCTATCTCCAGGAACAAGCAGGAATGAGTCTTCACATATGGGGACTCCCAAGCTAAGATGCCTGGAGGAGTCCCAGCATGTTGCGAGTTTGAGAGCCATGCTATCTTACCGAACCCCCAGGCATTCCAGGGATGGAGGGTAGGAGTTGAGCTAAAAAGATGTGCTGTGGAACAGCTGGACCAAACAGGATGCCTAGATAGGCTCTGTGCAGGTGATATTTAGTGGTAATATTGAAGAGCAATAAACCAATATGGACCTCACCTGGTAGCATTGTAGAAGGGTATATGGAGGTTCATGAGGATTTGTAAATATGAACCAACAGAATATCCCCAGGGGGTACCTCAGTGTAAGAAGAGGTGAACAGCTGTGCAAAAAACAGGCTGAGGTAGAACCCTTAGGGTGAAAGAAACGATCCCAGTGGAACTGAGGTAGTTCAATGAGGTAGGACTTAGCGGAAAACGCGGAAGTCTCCATTGGATAAAATTGAAAACTCCTTTGACCTTAAGGGACCTAGTTCCTATAGGAGAGGGAGCTTCAAAGATCTCCATATCCGATAACAAGGAGGATAGGAGTAATGAGGCATTATAGCCTCCCATTTTCTGAGGATACAGAAAAAGTCCCTCGTAATGGAAAAGGAAAGTATGAGGAGGGCTTCAGGTGTATCCAAACTGAAGGTGATGGTACAAAAACTCTTGAACTACCACAGGAAGTGGTTGATCATGGAGAACCCTAAGTATGCTGGAACAGCATGGAAAGGGATAGAGAGTATCTGTCGGTCCGTGGTGGAATAAAAATATATATGTATAAGTATATATATATGTAGGCAGACAGACAGAAAGAGTATATAGACATAATATGTGTATACATACCCATGTCCGCACATAGGGAATGTGGAGAAAAATTTATCTAACAAGAAGGGAGGTACCTGCTTGAGAAGATATTCAGAGAATCCCTACTTCCTCGTAAAGGGTAGGAAGTGCAGGGAGTTCTCTCATTAGCAAGGGAAGTCTAGAGTCCTCTAAGAACTCTTGCTCATGAAAAACCAGGAGTGGAAACCTACCTGGAAAATATAGAGGATGTTTTTAATCTGCAGACAGTGAGTCTGAGTCCTTCCATAACTCCAGCAGGTAGCTGGAGAAAAAGATGCCATAAAAATACCATATTTACCCTGAATGAGGGTAAAAAGGGGTATGGCGCATTCCTGTGCTCAACATGGATCAGGCCATGAAGAATTGAGGATGGAAGGAAAAAAACAGACAGGGATGGTCTATAGAGAAAGAAACAAACCATCTCTGGTGAAGGGGTCCCCTGGAGATGTGAAGCAAACCAGGGAATTGGATAATTCTTTAGGTCTTCTCTTAATCAAAGGCCTATGACCTTTATTTAAGAAGCCTTTAATGGAAATGATAAGGGCAAGGAGAATCCAGTAAGCCTGATTAGCTAAAACCCTTCTGAACCATCTGACATTATGTGCTCTCTAACAAGGCCCCATAGTGTAGAGCTGCTCCATATAGATGCAGAGAGCATGTTGCAGGTTAATTAGAAGAAAACCTGATGTTCAAGAGCCCGCAGGCAGCATGAACTACTCCGCCAAGCCCAAGAATTGGGGAGGCTAAAGAGAGAAGGTAAGGTCTGCAACAATAGCCAGAAAAGGTTCTTAAAACCGTCTGGGACTTAGTGGCTAGGCCAGAAACAATTGAAATTGGAGAAGAAGCCCTGGCTGCTTGGACAGCAAGTCAGTGGTCTAAGCAGTAAGAACCCCTGCAGTTCTAACTATTGATAGGGCAGCAGAAGGTCCCAAGGTTGGGAAAGAAATACAGACAGAAGCAGGAGAGGTAAGACTCCGCTACTGTCTAAGAAGCTGCCAGGAAGAACTAAGAATGCAAGGTGGAGACAACTCTGACAGAAACTGTTAGGGGCTTAAGGGAAAGCCCTCAGTAAAGTGGTATCACTCTTACAGACCAAATGTCCTGGAAAGAGTGGCAGAGTTGAAAAGAAGACTTATTGTGGAGGACATCCTTAATAAGTAGTAAGAGAGATGCTGATACAGGAGAAAAGTCAAAAGTAAGGGATGGTGACCTTATTGACAGCTGTTACTCCTCTGTGTAGTTCAGAGGACGAGGAGTAACTGTAGTAACTGTAAAGCGTAATCATCTCAAGAAGCTCATTGAGCTAATAGTTAGGATGTGCCCTTGAGAGGGACATATGTGAATTTTAGGATGGAACCGATGTAGATGCTTGTAGAGGTAAGCAGCAAACTACAGGATCTAAACCTCAAGAGGAAAAAGGATTTAGGGAAGAGTTTATCAGCAACCTTACGGCTGTTGGGTTTGCTGAACCCGTTGAGGTTGTGGTTTCCTGAGCCTGGCTGGGTGATTCCCCTGTCGAGAAACATCTGTATGATGGGTAGAAGATGGATAAAACCTTCTCCCATTAGGGGAACAAAGCTTAGTAGTAGACTTTCTACAAACTGGGATAGAGGAAGGTGTAGACAAGCCTCTGAAAGCAATAGTGTCAGTGGTAAACTGAGCAGCCTGGAGTAAAGTCTCCTTATTAAAGAGATTTTCTCCAGTGCAAGGAGCATTTCCCAGTCTATCTTGTACAAATATGTCCAAGTCTGAAGCTTGGAGCCAGGCTCTACGTCGTGCTCTGTAAATGGGGGCGCTGGGTGAGAATGTCCACAGTCTTGGCAAAGGCAAATATTAGTATGACTTGCAAAGGATTGTGGGAAATGTAGTCCATTCATACCAGAATCAGCCGTTCACAAATAAATGAGTTGTGCTTGCTCGAGTGTAAGCAAAGAAAATATATTTTATTTATGGGGTTATTTCTCCCACACAGATTTACTTGGTAGCACAAAAGGATACTTGCTTTCAGTATTAAACTTAGGAAAAACAAATCATGATCAGCAACTGAACTTCTTAAGCAATTAATCAAACAATAAAGACCTTGATGGGGACAGAAAGGTCTTCCTGTGGGCTCCTGCTAATACCTTTTAGCAGTGCTCCAAAAACAAAACAAAACCCAAAAAGTAATCAAAAACTGTTCTTTTTCAAGGATAACTAATTGTATTTTCACACACACCCAGAAGTGTCCTTTCAGAGCTCACATGCAATTATGCAAGGCTTAATTGCTAACAATTAACCAGCTGCAAACCTCTTGGCTGGTTTACTTTCTATACGTGGCTCAAATCCTACCCAAAAGCTTTCTTGTAAACTTTTCTGGGTAGATAAAAGAACAAGTTATATTTCTTTTTGATGGTTGTTGTATTTGTGAAAGTATATTACCACAGCAGCCTAGACAGAGAGCAATCCATGTATTCACTCTGATCATTTAAAATATCTCCTTCTTCTTCAACTATCATAAAATCAATATCATGGACTGGTTCAGGGGAATTCCTTAATGGAGCACTCTCAGGACTATACTTGTTTCCCTGCTGTCTTCCAAGTGAAGAGCTAGGGCATAGATCAGTGTTCATACCTGAGCTTCCATTGCTGTTAGGGTTCCTCTCCAGATATCCTGGCCAGTATGTAGTCCAGTTTTTATGTCCAGCCTTCCAATCAAGATCCCTGGACACTGGGTCTCTCTTCACATACCTTCTTGCACTGGTCTTAGGGCCCCTTCCAAATGCAGCCGTCTCCCTCACAGGTGCCATCCGGGGATTCCTGGCTTTGTAACCCCACTCCTCTGGCTTCCCCCAGTCCAATGGAGTATGCTTGCCTCTGGAATGACTCCCAGCACACGTACTGCTATGTACTCCTTTAGACCTCCAAGATGATTTTCTCTTCTTTCTTCCACGCTGCTTCTTGCTCTCTGTGTCCTTGAGCTCTGGGTTCCTCATCAACTCCAACTCCAACTCTTTCTGATTCTGCAACTGCTGCTGCCTCTACTCTCTCTGTCCTTGAATAGGTTTTACTTTTAACCTGCTTAGAGGGACACTCCACCCTAGCACAGCACAGCTGTGCTGAATCAAGCCCTGCCCTTGGAGATGAGAGATTGGGGATTACCTCATAGCTCTCCTGCTTGAACACACGTTTCTCCACTTCAGCTCTTCTAGTGGCTGCTTGAAACCTGGTGCATTCTGGGGCTGGTAGTCTTTTATGAAAACATTCTGTTTTATTATTTCTACCAGAAAAGACAGGTTGCTTGTTCAGAGTCAATTCACCTCTATTATAGCTCCTTCCTGAACTATGATAAGCTTCCTTATCACAGCTCCTATGGCTATAGCAGAAGTTCTGCTAACAGACTCGAAAGAGTCTAGGGAAGCATGAGTAAGGAACTTAGTAATATTTTGAGCATGATTGACTAGCACAGAAAAATCTGCTTTTTTAGGCTCTGGGAGGAAAGGGGTCAAAAGTAATAACTCTTTTGTGACCTCCTCAAGAGATAATCCCATATAGAAAATATATGAAAGGATTCTTGCTGACAGCATGGATGCCTGGAAAGTTTGACGTCCAAAGGCATCTAAAGTCTTAGCCTCACGACCTGGCGGATAAGAAGAGTGCTTCTTAGTACTCTTAAAGCGCTTCATTGCTGATTCTACAACCAGAGAATGATGAGGAAGTTGAGGCTTTTGAAAACCTGGAGAAGGGGGCACCTTGTATAGATCAGTTGCCCTAGAAGGTGGGGATACCATTAAAGGAGTTTCCCACGTTCTAAATAGGAGATCCTGCAAGGTCTGATGCAAAGGAAACATAATGACTTCCTTTGGATTGCAGGGGATCTGCATAGGTTGTGGATCCCCTAGTGCAGGGACTTGACCAGGTATAGAAATGGCAAGTAACTTCGCCATATCAAGCAGGAAAGCTTGAAAAGAAAACTCCCCAGAGGGGAGTTCTTGAGGAAGAGGAGGAAGAACTAGATCTCTTGAAGAACTAGCTCTAGCAGCCACCTGCTCATTCAGATTCTGTGGAATAGCAGATCTGGAGGGGTGGAGCATTGGATTATCTTTGAAAGATAGTTGTGGGTACCGATGAAAACCGGTACCACAACTCGTCGGTAGCAAGTCGTCCATGCTAGGGATCGATTCCAAACTCGGTATGGAAGGAAGCGAGTCGGCTAGCATGGGAGTTACCGACACCGATGCCGATACCGGTACCGGGATCGGTACCATCGGTGACACCGATATATGAAGATCAGTCTGTAATGGCACTATCGGTACCATGGTAACCGAATGTGGCAGACGTTGATCATTGGTGGAATGTCTGCGGTACCGTCTGAAATCGGTACCGAGACGAGTCAGTACCCAGTCATCCAGACTAGAGATCGATTCTAGACTCGGTATCGAAAGAAGCGAGTCTATCGATGCATGTCGGGAGGGTAACGACGTGGATACCAGCATCGGTACCGGGACCGATGTGGGAAGATCAGTCGGTAGCGGCTCTAGCGGCACCAAAGAACCGAGAACGCTCGACTGCGATCATCGGTGTGGAATGTTTCATCCAGCACCATTGCCAATGCCGGGGTACCGGCACCACTCAAAGCGGATACCACCACCGGGCATGGCTCAGGAATGTTCACCAAGGGAAAAATCCCGGGAACAACCTGAAACCCCGTTAGTGCTTTGGAGACAGAAGCCTCCCACCAGGGTTTTAAAGCCAAAATGTCCTCGGGGGCAAGCCGAAAGGCATCTCTATGAAGGCCATGAGATCTACCACTCGAGGACTGGCTAGTCTTTACAGACTTTTGTTTGGTTACCTGATCCTGCGAAAAAGAAGATGGAGCTGGTACCCTCAGGACTGAGGGGAACGGCGTATCGAGTTGAGCTCGATGCTGACAACTTCTTGCAGAAATAGAAGTGCAGGAGGGACAGACCAGCGGATTGTGTTCAGGTCCCAAACATGGAAGGCACCAATTATGGGTGTCTAAAAGTAATTTGGTAATGCCACAGTTAAAACACTTTCTAGTGGCTAGAATTTCCATGAGGGAAATGGAGAGGCCTAGTAGGCCGAAGCCTGTCAGGCACCAAATAGGAAAAAATTTCCTACAGAAGGAAATATCTGAAAAAGAAAAGAAGAAAACACCGGCGGTACCGGTGCGTTGAGGGAAGGTAGACGCGACCACAAGAAAAAACAAAAATAAAGGAACACTTTTCTACGGTGACAGGACGACGTCCTGCCGGCTCCGCGGAAAAACAAAAATTGAGGAGAGGCAGTTGGGAAAGGCGGGAAGGCAGCACGCAGACGTGTTGGGATGCTTCCAAAAGTGTTCTGATTGGACGCTGGGGAGCGTTCCCGCGCAGACTCCGTCGGTACCGACGTACCCATATGTGAAGACTCATTCCTGCTTGTTCCTGGAGATAGCCCAGGATCCAAAAGCAGCCTTAAAGAAGTGGACTTTGAGGGAGCTCTCGCTACAGGAGGAGGAGTCTAGTCAAGATGGCGTGAGCTAGATTTGTTGGTGGCTGCCATGTTTCTAATGGGTAAGAAGCGGAAAGCTAAGGGGGTTTGCCACCCTCCCAAACCTCCTCAGCTTCTATGTCATTTCTTCTGATTCTGGTCCTTTGGATGCATTCTTAGTCCAGCTGCCAAGGTCTCTGGTTGCAGGGGATCAAACTCCGCTAGCAGGTGCTGTGGGGCTGTGTTGTCTAGGTCCTGATATGGAGTTGTCATCTCTATTCCCCTGATGCGTGGACCATGCCGAAAGCAGCATGTTATCAACAGTTTCCCGGTGAATGCCTGTTGCTGCAACCTCTCCCGGAAGGTTTGGGGACATCAGAGCAACAAGGGCCAGGTATGGGAGTGGATGGGGCAGTGAGTGAGCCTGTCCCGGAACAACTTCAACACACTTGCGTTGCAGGGTGATCAGTTATGGGGCCATGAGGAGACAATATGCCAGCAGGAGCAGAGGCGTTGGCAGGCCAGTCTGGAGAAGATGCATCTTTCGTACTTGTGAGGCCTACAAACTTCACCTTGGAATCCATTTGGTTGGCAATTGTATCACTTGGGGAAGTCTTATCGCTGCAAGTATCCTCTCTTGCACTTAAAGAAAACTCTACTAAGATTGAAAAGTTGTTTAGTTCCATTGAGACAGTTAAGTTTCAGGTACTCTAAGTTCGACCTAAGTTGGTGTCCTATGAGGCACAGTCGGAACTATCTGTTAAAAACTTTTCATTGGTGGACTTTAAGTTGGAGCATTTGGAGAATATGTCTAGAGAAAATAACCTTCAGTTACTTAATTATCCCTATGTATCAGCAATGTTGGTAAGAGATATGTTTAATGAATACTTGGTGAATGTTCTTGCAGTCCCACAAGAATCGCTTCCCCCAGTTGTGAAGATGTTTTACTTACCCAGGGGAAGGAGAGTATCTCCCCCAGTGGGAACAGAGGATCAACACTCTGACATATTAAATATAAATGATTTGCAACAATCCTCACAGGAGGAACTTGCGGTTCCTCATACATTATTGGGGATATTTGCCCCTTTCTCAGATAAGGAGTGGCTTTTAAGACTCTTTTTCCTTAAAAGGAATATGTTGTTTCATGGGTTAAAGATTAATATTTTTCCAGATCTGGCTAAAGTCACCCAGCATCGCCACAAGGATTTTCTTTTGCTGTGCCCCTGGGGTATTCCAGCTGGGAGGGTTTTTCTTTCTTAAACATCCATGTAAAATCTTGGTGAAATACCAAGCTGTTTCTCATATTTTCTATGAGCCTTTCCAGCTGTTAGCCTTTGTGAATGCGAGGCTTACAGAAGCTTCTATAGACATCATGCCTGTTGAGCCATGATTTATTTAGCTCCTTTTTCTTATGCAACTTTTTGATGATTTATTTAGTGCTGAAGCACTCCTTTTTTTACTCTTGCTAGAGGGCTGGGGTGGGCAGACAGGGTTATCTACTTGTTTATTTGCTTGCTTTGTTTTGTCCTACTGTTGTGCCTTTTTTCTGTACATGGATTTTTTTGTTAACTTTCTTGGTTGTATATGTAAAATTGCATAAATATAAAATAAACAAAAAAGAAGAAGTGGCTTTTAGCATGGATTTGAATAAGACCAGAGATGGGGCCTGACACACTGACTAAGATAGCCTGTTACAAGTACAGTATATAGTGCAGCAAGGTGGAACGAATGAAGTCTGGAGTTGGCCATGGAATGAAGAGCACAGATAAAAAGGATCTAACTGATGAGCGGCGTTCCCAAGGAGGGGAGAGATAATGATGAGGAGAAGACCCCTTATCTCTGTGGTCTCTGTGTTGGACCATTGCACCTTCTCCTTACCCAAATGTGAGGGTTACGTCCCCTTCTCTAGAAAGGGTTCAGTGCCAGGTGTGAGGGAAGAGGCAAAGAATGGTGCCACTCTCTCCCACACCAGAGGCCTGGCAACATCTCTACTGCAGCCTAGGTTGGCAGGCACTCTGGACATCTCAGGGCAAGAGGTGTTCATATGCCAGTCCCCTATTCCAGGTACAGGTGACACCCTGCCTGCAACCGTATGGGATCCCCAGCTCACACAGAATTGGCTCTTTGTACTTCCAAGACAGAGCCGAATTAAATGGTGGCTAGCAACCAGCGAAGTTTGAGTCCAACTGAAAGAACCTGGTAATGGGCCCCCAAATCTTCATTGTGCAGCCTATAAGAACAAAAGATATGCCATAACTGGGTCAGACCAAGGTCCATCAAGCCCAGTATCCTGTTTCCAACAGTGGCCAATCTAAGTCATACGTACCTAGCAGTTTCCACAAAAGACACAGGTTCCACAATGCTTGTTATTGGGTCAAGCATTGATATCCTGGGTCCCTTTTTAATAATGGTTTATGGACCTTTTCCCCAGGAACTTGTCCAAACCTTTTTTAAACCCAGCTACACTAACAGCCTTTACTACACCCTCCGGTAACAAATTCCAGAGTTTGATTACACGTTGAGTGAAAAAATATTTTCTCTTATTTATCTTAAATAGTTTACCCTGTAGCTTCATTGCATATTCCCTAGTCTTTCTATATTCTGATAACGTATACAATCGATCTACGTTTACCCGTTTCACTCCGTTCATTAATTTATAGACTTCTATCATATCTCCCTTCAGCCATCTCTTTTCCATGTGAAAGAGACCTAACTTTTTTATCCTTTCTTCATAGGGGTATCCTTCCATCCCCTTTACCATTTTGGTGGCTCTTCTCTGTACCTTTTCTAATAACGCTATATCCTTTCTAAGATACGGCGACCAGAATTGCACACAATATTCAAGGTGCGGTCGCACCATGGAATGATACAGAAGCATTATAATAGCCTTTGCTTTATTTTCCATTCTTTTCCTTATGATATCTAGTATTCTATTTGCTCTCTTGGCTGCCGCTGCACATGGGCTGAGGGCTTTAACATGTTATCCACAATGACGCCTAAATCTTTTTCCTGGGGGGTGGTGGTTCCTAATGTGGAACCTTGCATCAGGTAACCATAGTTAGGGTTGTTCTTCCCTAGGTGCATAACTTTGCACTTGTCCACATTAAATTTCATCTGCCATTTTGATGCACAGTCTTCCAATTTATCAAGATCCTCTTACAATTTTCCACAACCTTCATGGGTTTTAACAACTTTAAATAGTTTTGTGTCATCTGCAAATTTGATAACCTCACTCGTTATTCCCTTTTCCAGGTCATTTATGAATATGTCAAAAAGCAGCGGACCCAGCACAGATCCCTGGGGTACACCACTATTCACCTTTCTCCATTGGCCATTTAGCCCTACCCTCTGCTTTCTATCTTTTAACCAGTTCCTGATCCACAATAGTATACTGCCTTCTATCCCATGACTCTTTAGTTTTGCCAAAATTCTCTGATGAGGGACCTTGTCAAAGGCTTTCTGAAAGTCCAAATACACTATATCAACAAACTCATCTTTGTCTACCTGTTTATTCGCACCTTCAAAAAAAACATAACAGATTAGTAAGACAAGATCTTCCTTGTCTAAAGCCATGTTGGCTGTCTCCCATTAGGCCATTATTATCTACATGCCGAGTAATTTTTTTTCTTTATGATGGTTTCTACCATTTTTCCCAGTACTGACGTCAGGCTCACAGGTCTGTAGTTTCCCGCATCACCCCTGGAACCCTTTTTAAAAATTGGAATTACGTTGGCCATCCTCCAATCTTCAGGTATTACAGATGATTTTAATGATAGTTCACAGATTACTAATAGCAGGTCTGCAATCTCATATTTCAGTTCTTTCAACACCCTTGGATGTATATCATCCGGTCCAGGTGATTTGCTACTCTTCAGTTTATCAAACAGTTGTAATATATCTTCCCCATGTATCAATATTTCCTTCAGTTCTTCTGCACCTTTAAATACCACTTCAGTCATGGGTAACATCCCTACATATTCCTCAGTATTCTATCGCCTTGTCGCCTCTTAGTGCTCCTTTAACCCCTTTATCATCTAATGGACCAACTGACTCTCTCACAGGTTTTTTGCTACAAATGTACTTGAAAAAGTCTTTATTACGCGTTTTTGCTTCCGCAGCAAGTTTCTTCTCAAATTCTCTCTTTGCCTGCCTTATCAATGCTTTGCATTTAACTTGGCAGTGCTTGTGCTGTTTCCATTTTTTGTCATTTGACTCTTTTTTCCAATTCCTGAAAGATGCTTTTTTTGGCAACAGCAGCCTCTCTGACCTCACCTTTAAACCATGCTGGCAGTTTTTTGGACTTCCTTCTACTTTTCTTAAAGTGTGGAATACAGCTGGTCAGGGCTTCCAAGATAGTATTTTTCAACACCACCGAAGCTTGATGTAGGTCTTTAACCTTTGCAACTGCTCCTTTTAGTTTTTTCTTAACCATTTTCCTCATTTTATCATAGTCTCTCTTTCGAAAGTTAAAAGGTAGCACTGTGGATTTCCTTACCATCCCTCCTCCACTAATTAAATCAAATGCGATCATGCTATTGCCAAGTGGCCCCAACACCCTTATCTCTTGCACCAGATCTGGTGTTCCACTAAGGACTAGGTCCAATATGGCTTCCCCTCTGGTCGGTTCATGAACAACCTCCTCCAAGAAGAAGTCATTTATTTCATCTAGGAACTTTATCTCCCTAGCACGTCCTGGCGTGACACTGACCCAGTCGATACCGGGGTAATTGAAATCACCCATTATTATTACTGTGCTGTAACCTTTGTTAGCATCCTTGATTTCTTTGAGCATTTCATCATCCATTTGTTCATTCTGGCCAGGCGGTCGATAGTATACCCCCACTGCCATCGCCTTCCCCTTTTAACATGGAATTTCAATCCATAAAGATTCTACAGCAAATTTTGTTTCCTGCAAAATTGTAATCCTTTCTGACTCAATGCCCTCTCCAAAATAGAGCGCAACCCCTCCACCAATTTGATCAGCTCTATCATTGTGATATAGTTTGTACCCAGCTATCACAGTGTTCCATTGGTTGTCCTCCTTCCACCATGTCTCTGAGATTCCAATCATATCTAACCTCTCATTTAGTGCTATATATTCTAACTCTCCCATCTTATTTTTAGACTTCTAGCATTTGCATACAAGCATTTTAGAGACTGTATTTTATTCATATTAATCTGGCTATTGGTAGGCATGGGTAATTTGGAATCTTTAAGCTCTGTCTGCTCCATACTCAAGGGCATATAGGCTACTTTACTCTTTTTGGAACCTCTCTGCTTTTGGTAGTATCCTTCAAGGATACATTCTTCCGAACCATGTGCTCTTGGGCGACTGTCGGCTTTCCCCTATTATCTATGAGGGTCCTCCTCTAGAAGGGGCCAAGTCCCTGGGCCCACACGCTTCACAAAACGCCAGTGCAAAGCAAACTAAAACGGAGCATCTCTCACCTCACAAAATGGCGGTCATCCGGGATTGCCCTGAGGCCTTGCAGGAACCTCTCTCTGAAATCCGTGCTGTTAAAGACATGGTCAAATCAAATGGAGACTCGCTGAACAAAATGCAAGAGGATTTCAACACCTTAAAAACAGTTTGGAGTCTATCATGGTGAGATTGGAGAAGGTGGAGAATGTGGTGGCAACACACGGGGAGCGATTCAGGGCCATTGAGAAGCAGGCAAAGCTTATCCGGTCATTGAAAAGAGACTTGGAAGATGTTAACAACCATGCTCGGAGAAACAACATTAGGATTCTCGGAGTTCCTGAGGGAGATGAAGGAACATACATGGTGGCCTTCTTGCAGTCAATGATCCCGGGTGAGTTAAGAGTGAAGTTTGCTATGCCATTTGAGATCGAGCATGCTTATCAGATGCCTACTCAGTCTGTGGTCTCGGACAAGCATCCACGCCCAATCACTCTAAAAGTTCTGCAATTTCAACAAGTCAAGCAGATTATGGAAGCAGCCAGATTGCACTCTCCACTGGAATACCAAGGACACAAACGCCTCTTTTTTCCAGACTTTGCTAAAGCGATGGTAGACTGGAGGAAAAGTTTCTTAGTGCTGCATCTACGATTACTGCAGTTGCAGGCCCGATTCGGGCTACTTTATCCTACCTGCATGAGAGTCACGCTGCATAACCAAACTAGGACTTTCGATGATCCAGGGGAGTTGCACGCTTTCTTGGAAGATAAAGATCTGGTGTTGATGCGCTGAAATCCTTGTCTTGAACTCAGCGGTGGACATATGCTTGCAGAGTACTCTGGTCTTTCTTATGTGGGTGCCTTGTCTGGATTTGTGCTTGTGAAGTCGGATTTGATTCACTCAGAGTTGACATTTAATATGGCTCTTTCGGGTAACTCCAGGGTACTGCACTGGTCACATTGTACTTTCCTTTGTTCTTTTCCTGCTTCCTTTTATATTTCTCGTCATGGGAGGCGTTTGGGTAGATAAGAAGGCATCAGGGCATTGAAAGACAAGATGGCCCTCATATCTACATGTAGTCTTTAGTGATTATGCAATATACTGAACATACTGTTCTAGTGCTCTAGAGCTTCGGCATTTGGGGTAGTTACTCTAGTGGTGGGTAGAAATCAATACAAGAAGCTTTACTCGGCAGAGGAGTTGAAGTGAATTAGCTATAATACCCTCCGTACCTGTCTTGTCCCTTTGGGCTCACCCGCTAAGTTTTGAGTTTGATATAGCCCCCCAGGTTTTGGTGGGTTTGACGTTTATAATGATGTGGGGGGTTTTCCTTTTTGGGCAATCTTATGCAAGGGCTAAGGCCAAGAGGTGGTTTTTCTGCCTGTGTTTTTTTTCTTTGGGTTATTGATGCTGCTTCTATTCTGGGTGCTTCAAAGATGTGGACTAACAATGTAAAATCATATGTTACAATCTGGTCTGTTTCTGTAACAACTGTATATCACAGTGTGCTATATTGTCACTATGTCTTCATTTAAGATAGTCTCACTGAATGTTAAGGGCATTAATAATCCCATTAAGAGAAAAAAAGATATTTTTGTATGGGTGCAAGGAGTGTGCTGACATCCTACTTCTGCAAGAAACACATTTGAATGTAAAGGAGTCTTTAAAATTAGATATGAAACCCTTTTCACTTGTGGCTTACTCAGCTGCTAGCCATAAGAAAAAAGGGGCTGCCATTTTAGTAAGGAAATCTCTATCCCCTATTGTGCTGCAAACCAGAAATGATGTTGAAGGGCGGTGAGCAATGGCTGTTATTAAGATAGGATCCACTGAATTGGCCTTAATCAATATCTACAACTCATCATTGAAGGCAGGTGGAAGTCTTATGTGTCTACAGAGTGAATTTGACCTGCCTAAATCCTTATACTTTCAGTGGATTCAGCTGAGACATTGTATAGAGAAATCCCTTATTGATAACAGATCTTTACCTGAAGATACTCTTTCTCTGGAATTGTGGGGGAAATTTTGGGGTAAACTAATCAGAGTCTCTCAATCAGCCTCTATCTCCCAGGCATTATACTTCTTTGCGCACAGAGCTCACTTTACCATGATAAAGGTCTCCAAGTAGAATAAGTCAATTGGAAACGTGTGCTGTCTTGTCAGAGGGATGTTGGCACTCTAAGGCATGTGGTATATGACTGCCCTAATGTTCAGTCCTATTGGATTTTGATTTGGAAACGAATCCAAGAGGTCTTGAGATTCAGGGAAACTCTCTCTTGGTCTACTATAGTTTTCCGGTCATCTATTGGCATCTTGTAGTTAGAGAGGGATTGTCATTTCCTATTTGACTTTATGATGGGAGTGGTACTGCATCTAGTAATTGCTAATTGGAAACATATAGCAGATCTCAGCTGGCACACTTGGTGGAATCGTTTATGCTTATGTTGTAAATATGAGCAGATGCCACAATATGGTACAACTCCTATGCCTTCTACCTTGCTTAAATGGAAACTCTTATATGATTATATTTCAAAAGCTCAATATGCTGTAAATTAGGGGTCTTATGCAATTATGTTCACACACGGTATGGGACAGTTCCTTCTTTTAATGGCACCATAGCCCTTGCAAGCCTTTTTCTTCTTTGTACTAGTCCCTTTCTAAGAAGATCGCATGAAGAGGGGAGGGGTTGGTGTTGAGGGTTGGTGTTGAGGGTTGGTGTAGTCTGTTAAGGCATTTATTCTTTTCTGTCTTGGTTTAAAAGGATGTTTTATTTCAACGTAATTTTTGGCTTTTGTTATAATTTTGTCTGAAAACTAAAATAAAGAATTTAAAAAAAAAAACAGTTGACCCGTTTTTTTCAAATTCAATACCATTCTAAAGGAAGAGTGGAATTTGACTTTAGCATTTTGTTACAATTGGTTTAGTATCTGGTTGTCATAGTACCCCCTTGGCTTCATTTTGTGCCCTTTTAGCTCTCTTAAAATGAGGCTCTAGTCGGCCATGTCCCTCAAACAGTGGAGAGATTACTGTGTGGGCTCCACTGGTGATGACATCACTCATATGTGATGACGGACTTCCTGCTAGTTCCCGGAGAAAGCATAGTTACTCACCTGTAACAGGTGTTCTCCAGGGACAGCAGGAATCAGTCCTCACATGTGGGTGATGTCGACGCTGACAGAGCCCTCATGCGGAGCAATTCCCCAGCTTTCAAAGAAAGCCTTTGGGATTGCATCGTGCATGTGCGGGTCCCCTTCCCACCCAAGGGTGCCATCTTGTTCAGTCAGATGACATAGCTAAAAAGATGGCAAAAATGAGAACAAATTAATCAAAGGACCACAACTCCAGGGGAGGAGGGAGGGTCGTGAGGACTGATTCCTGCTGTCCCTGGAGAGCACCTGTTACAGGTGAGTAACTATGCTTTCTCCAGGAACAAGCAGGAAGTCAGTCCTCACATATGGAACTCCCTAGCTATAGGCTACCGAGAACCCATAGCTGAAAATGGCTCCCTCTAGAAAAGCCGCAGCAGCAGTGATAGAATTTTTCTCCGAGAACACAACCCCCACGGTAGCCTGACACCAAAGGGTCAGAGGGTAGGAGTTGCCTAAACCTCGAATAGGTCATGGAGTACCTCCTGACCGAAAACACTGTCCCGCCGGAACTCTCTCTCCAGGCAGTAGTGGGCTGCAAAGGTCTGGCTTGAAGACCAAGTTGCAGCCCGGCAGATGTTTGCCAACGGAACAGAATGGTGGTTAGCCACTGATGCCACCTTAGCCCTGACAGATTGGGCCGTGATTTGGCCCTGCAGCTGTAGGTCAGCTGCCCTATACGCCCAGGCTATGCAGCCTGCCACCCAGGTGGATAACGTGCGCTTAGAGACAGGTAGACCCAGTTTACTAGAGTCATAAAAGATGAAGAGCTGGGTAGCTCTCCGATGTCCCCGCATACGCTCCAGGTAAAAGGCGAGTTCCCTCTTACAGTTCAGGGTGTGCAGAACCGCTTCTGCCCTGCTGGTATATGGCCTGGGGAAGAAGGTTGTAAGAACCACGTCTTGGTTAAGGTGAAACGAGGAAACCACTTTTAGGAGGAACTTGGGGTGAGTACGTAGGACCACTCTGTTTTTGTAAAACCGTGTATACGGTCTATCCGATACTAAAGCTTGCAGCTTGCTCACACGTCGAGCAGACATGAGCGCCACCAGAAAGAGTGCTTTCCAGGAAAGAAAGTGGAGAGGACAGGTGGACATTGGTTCAAAAGGTGGGCAAGTAAGCCGCTGCAAGACCACATTTAAATCCCACTCTGTAGCCGGTGGGCGAATTGGAGGCTTCAAGAGGAGGCAGCCTCTGAGGAATCGGGATACCAAAGGGTGAGCTGAAAGAGGTTGCCCGTCCACTGGAGAGGGGTGAGCTGATAGCGCACTCAGGTGGACCCTGACAGAGTTAGGCTTGAGGCCTAACTCTGAAAGGTGGAGCAAGTACTGCAATACATGAGGTACTTGACAAGTGAACGGGTTCTCCTTAATCTGAGCACACCACCCTTCAAATCTACGCCACTTGAACGCGTAGGATTTTCTAGTGGATTGCCTCCGAGAGGCCAGCAACACCACCTCAACCTCCTTAGGAAGGAGTAGAGGAGCAAGTACTACTCTCTCAGCAGTCAGGCCATTAAGTGGAGGGATCTGAGATTGGGGTGTAGTAAGGAACCCTGTTTCTGGGTCAAGAGGTCAGGTTGCACCCCCTGTGGGAGTGGAGTTTCGACCGCCAGTTGAAGGAGAAGAGGGAACCAAGGCTGTCTGGGCCACCTGGGGGCTACCAGGATGACAGAGGCCTTGTCCTGAAGAATCTTGAACAGAGTCTGTGCCACCAGGGGCGTGGGTGGGAACGCATAGAGAAGGCCTTGTGCCCACGAGATCAGGAAAGCATCTGCCGCCACGCTCAGCGGATGCGGCTGCCTTGAGCAAAATCGGGGCAACTGATGGCTTTGCGGACTGGCAAAGAGATCCATGGATGGGAGACCCCAACGGTTGAAGATCTGCTGGGCTATATCCCGGTTCAGTTGCCATTCGTGAGGCTGAAGAATCCTGTTCAACTTGTCAGCCAGGAGGTTCTCCTGACTGGGCAGATAAACTGCCTTTAGGGAGATGTGATGTGCCACTGCAAAAGAGCAGAGGTCCAGAGTTTCCTGGCATAGGATGCGAGATCCTGTGCGCCGCCCCCCCCCCCCGGTTTGTTGATGTAGAACATCGCTACCTGATTGTCTGTCTGTATCAGCGCCGACTGATGTGCAAGAAGATGACAGAAAGCTTGAAGAGCTAGGCAGATGGCTCAAAGCTCTAGAAGATTGATCTGAAGTGCGGCCTCTCGCAAGAAGCCAGACCCTGAGTGCATCAACCCTGGCAATGGGCTCCCCAGCCTAGCAAGGAGGCATCTGTTGTCAGCATTCTGGTGTGAGAGGGAGGTTGGAATGGTACTCCCTGAAGCAAGTTGGGGGGGTGAAGTCACCATTGCAAGGCTGTCACCAGTAGCTTGGAAATCGCTACTCTGTCTCTGAGGCAGCCAGTGGCTTGCATCCACTGGTCTCTGCGACTCCACTGAGCTGTGCGCATGTGGAATCGAGCATATGGAGTCACATGCACTGTGGAGGCCATGTGGCCCAGGAGGTGGAGGAAGACCCTTGCGGAGACTTGAGGTCTGTGCTGAACCTGCTGGACCAAGTCCAGCAATCGCCTTGCCCTGTCCAGCGGTAGGTAAGCCCTTGCCTGAAGTGTGTCCAGTCTTGCCCCTAGTAAAGTGGACTTTTCGTGATTTATCACAAACCCTAGGTGCTGGAGCAGGGTGACACTGCAAGCAGTGGCCTGCTGTGCCTCCTGTGCTGATTGGCCTCTGATGAGCCAGTCGTCTAGGTATGTATGGAAAGACGAAGACTCCCTGGCTTTGGAGGAAGGCCGCCCCACTGCTTGGCATTTGGTAAATACTCTGGGAGCAGAAGCTAGGCCAAAGGGAAGCACCTTGTACTGGAAGTGGTTTCCTCTGACCACCAACCTGAGGTATTGTCTATGGTTTGGGTGTATGAGGATGTGAGTATAAGCATCCTTTAAATCTAAGGAGCATAGCCAGTCTCCCTGGTGGTGGTAAGGCAGTAGGATCCCAAGGGAAAGCATCTTGAACTTTTCCCTCACCAGGAACTTGCTCAGATTCCGCAAGTCCAGGATGAGGCATAGGCCTCCTTTTCTTTTTGGTATGAGGAAATACCTAGAGTAGAAGCCTTGCCCTTGTAGGTGGTGGGGCACCGGTTCCACCGCCTGATCCTTCAGCAGACTTGTCAACTCCTGCAGGAGGAGGTTCCTATGAAGAGGGGGCCTGAGAGGCTCTCCTGGGAAAAAGGAGGTGGGCACCTGGTTGAAATGAAGCAAATAGCCCTGCTGGACTACTTTCAAAACCCAGGCGTCGGTAGTAATGGCTGGCCACCTGTGAGCGTGCAGGGCCAGCCTTCCTCCTGAACAGGGCCAAACCATTGGTGGGAGAGGAGCTATGCACTGGGAATAAAAAAATCCCTCCCGGCTGGGTAGGAGCCGGAGCTGGAGACTCGGGGGTCTTCGGCTTACATGGGCCATGCCCCTGTCCCCTGGCCTGCTGCCCCTGTTGGGGAGCTGGGGTGGCCTGGTAAGTGGGGTAGTTTCTGTAAGCTGTACCCTCCTTGGGAAAAAGGGCTTTTTCCACGAGACCTTCTTCTTGTGAGAAGGTGCAGATGTCTTCTTCAACAACCTTGTCCGGGTCAAGTACTCGAACTCGATTTCTGCAGCTTTTTAAGTCATGGGCTTGCCAAAGAGGTTGTCTCCTCGGCACGGGACATCGACCAACTTGTCCTGAACCCATGACTCCAGGTCCGACGACATGAGCCAGGCCTGACGGCATGCAATGATGCCGGCCGCGGCTACTCGGACCGAAGCCTCAAAGCCGTCGTAAACTGCTCGAGACATGAACTTCGAGCACTCTCGGATACCAGTGGACAAGGCTTTGAAGCACTGCAAGGGTTCCTCGGATAGGCCAGCCGAGAACCTGGTAATCTCCTTTGCCAGGTCCCGCAAATACATGCCCATGTACAGCTAGTAGGTCTGGACACGACATCACAGCATCAAGCCCTGGTAGCACTTTCTGCCGAGGGCGTCCAGGTTCCAGGCCTCCCAGCCAGGAGGCACAAAGGAGTGCGTCTTTTGGCTTTTCAGCCGTTGCATGGCCAATTCCACAACCATGGAGTTGTGCGGCAGCTGCGCTTTCTGGAACCCAGTACTCTTGCAGACTCGATAGATGGAATCGACCCGCTTGCCGAGCACCGGCATCGAGGCCGGGGACACCCACATGTGGAGCATCAGCCGTTCCAACATCGGAGGCACCGGTACAGTAAGGGCCTCCTTCGGGGGAGAGTCATACTGGAGGGCATTGAGCTCCTCGGCTCGAGGCTTCTCCTCGGAGTCCGCAGGGAATGCCAAAGCCTTGGCCATGTCCCTGATGAAGTCCGAGAACAGAGTTTCCTCCGGAAGGGACCTATTCCGAGGCTCCGAACCCGGAGAGTCTGATGGGATACACCGGGTTCGTTATGTGTCTGGGGCGTCTTCCTCCTCTGTCTCTCACGCCGAGTCCTCCGAGGACTCCTCAATGGGCTCTGGCCTCGACGTCGAGGGTACCAGCGTCGATGACCTTGGTCCCGAACGGGAGGTCGAGGGGGACCTTGGCCAACGATCGACTCGAGACCTGATCGACTCGAGGATCGGCTCGGCCTCCAGTGTCGACTTCGATGTCGAAATCCCGGTGGTCGGGGCGGATGGACCGGCGAGACTGGCCATCAGCGCCCGATGCTGCTCCATGAAGGCAGCCATGCTGCTCTCCGGGGTCGCCAAACTGAGACCGAGCTCAGAAGGCTCTGCAGCTCCCGGCTCGGGTCCCGATGTCATCGGGCCCAACGCCAGCTCACCCGGAGGAGAGTCCACGAGGACAACAGAAGTTACCTTGTCCAATGTCTCCAGCTCCTTGCAAGGTTGTTTAGCCGGCCGCTCCAACTCCGAGGACCCGGGGGGGCGGTCCGGACTCCGCGGCCTGGAACCCGAGGGCCCAAGCCTATCAGAGGCGTCCAGTGACGCTGCCCTCATGAGTTTCTTCTTCCTCCGGTGTTCCCTGGAGAGAGGCGCCCGCTCAGAAAATCCACGACGGTGCTCGGGCTCCGATTCCCGAGATGTCGAGGCTTCTGACGAGGTCCGGGCCCGGGCGGATGCGGACTCAGGAAAAATCCTTTCATGCTGTTGCTGCCTGCTCTTCAAAGATTTCTAAGACATCTTACCACATGGCCCACAGACCACCGGGTCATGGTCAGGGCCGAGGTATCGGAGGCAGCAGTCGTGTGTGTCGGTGAGAGACATCAACTTCTTACACCGATAACAGTTTTTAAACCCGCTGGCAGCCATAGGGGAAAAAAGGCCCCTGCGAGGTCAAACGACCCGGCTGCCAGTGAAAAATAAAAAGAGCGCGAACGCTAGTCACGAAGGACAAAAATGAAAAATATGACCAGACTCGATACAGGTGTACCGAACCAAAGGCGGGAAGGGGAACCGGTGTCGAACCGGGAAGCTGAAAAAAATAAATCAACTTTTCTACTTTTTCCACGGTGAAAACAGGACCATATCCGTTGGGCTCTGTGGAAAAAAGAAGATTGAGCAAGATGGGCGGGAAGGGGACCACGCATGCGCGATAAAATCCCAAAGGCTTTATTTGAAAGCTGGGGAATTGCTCCGCACGAGGGCTCCGTCGGCGCCAACGTCACCCATATGTGAGGACTGACTTCCTGCTTGTTCCCGGAGAAGATATGGATCACTCCGGCCTCTGCACAATCTTCTAAAGGCAAGCCCACATAAGAACCCAGCACTGAGCCATCTGAATTCGAGCAACAGTCAAAATCTTTGACAGTTCCCAGCTGCTCCCCGTCCCCAGGGGGATGTCCCTTGCCGAGGATGCTTGCAAAAAGATTATCAAACAGGGCTTCCACTCTCAGCCTGCCCTGCATGAAGCAGCACTCAAGGGCACCCAGAGGCCAAAGAATCTGAAATTCCATACCAGAAGGACCAGGCCTGCTGCAAAAGGGATAGAATGCCAGGGAGGAAATCTGGAGTCTGAAAGTTCTTCTCTCAAACCTCACTCCCCCATGCCAGGGTGCACAGCCCCTACAGACCCCCTAGAGAATGATGAGCAGCTCACAATACACTCACTGTATCCTCTAGATAGCTGAATATCCTTACCCATAGTGCCATCAGTCACCTCCTGCCATGAAGCAGGCAAAGTCGGACAGCATAGTTACTCACCTGCAACAGGTGATCTCTGGGAACAGCAGGAATCAGTCTTCACATATGGGTGATGTCGGCTTTGATGGAGCCCAATGCGGGTAACACTCCCCAGCATCCAATAGGAATGCTTTTGGGAGCATTGCTCCATGCATGCGTGTCTGCCTTCCTAGCAATTCTCCTCAGTCAGGTACATAGCGGAGATAAAAAACCCAAAAGAGAAAAAGGTAAATAGAAAATAGAATGACGACAACTCCGAGTGGAGGAGGGCAGGATGTGAAGACTGATTACTGCTGTTCCTAGAGAAAATCTGTTACAGATGAGTAACTACAGTATCTCCAGGACCAAGCAGGAATGCAGTCGTCACATATGGGAGTCCTTAGTCCATGACTACTCAGCAGGAGAGAGGAGAGAAGAACCAAATAAGGTAAAGTAGGGATCCATCAGACTCTTTGGGTAGGCAAAAATGATGGTGGGCGGAGCTGTCCTAAATCTGAAAAAAGTTCCTTAAGACGGCTTGTCCGAATTCAGAATCTCAACTGGAGTCTTTGTCAAGGCAATAGTGGGCAGCAAAGATATGTAGCGAAGACCACGTGGCTGCCTGGGATATCTCAGAAAGCGAGACAGAGGAAAGGTCGGCTACTGCAGCAGCCATGGCTTGGACATTGTGTGCCATGACATGTCCCTGAAGAGATAGGCCAGCTTGAACATAGGTGAAAGATATGCAGTCAGCAATCCAGTTGAAAATGGCCCTTTTAAAAACCAAGAGATCCAGGTGAATAGGGCCAAAAGAAATGAACAGCTGGGAAGTTTGGCGATGACTCTTAGTTCAGTCAAGATAGAACACAAGTGTTCTTTTGTAGTTCAAAGTGTGCAAGGTTGTTTCCACCTTAGAAGTGTGTGGCCTAGGAAAAAAGGTCGGAAGAGATATGGTTTGGTTCAGATAGAAAGGTGTAACTACCTTTGGAAGGAACTTAGGGTGAGTCCTAAGGACCACCTTATCATGGTGGAAATGAGTGTAAGGAGCATAGTCCACCAGAGCCTGTAACTCACTGATTCTACATGCTGAGGTCAGGGCAATGAGAAAAGCAACTTTCCAAGTGAGAAACTTCAGAGAAGTTGTAGTCAAGGGCTCAAAGGGGGGTCTTAGAAGTTGCATGAGGACAACATTAAGGTCCAATGCTACCGCGGGAGGCATATTGGTGGTTTTGTTAAATGGAGTCCCCACATGAACTGCCCCATCAGCGGATGAAAAAAAATTGGGTCATCCCCAATTGGGCGGTGAGAGGCTGCAATTGCACTCAAGTGTATTCGGACAGAATTTGTTTTAAGACCAGATGAAGAGAGATGCAGAAGGTACTGCAGCAGGTGCTCTACTGTACAAGTGAAAGGATTGAGAGCCCTCTGGGAACAGAGAAAAATCTGTGCCAATTAAAGGCGTAGGTATGTCTCGTAGAATCCTTCCTAAATGCAAGTAAGACTTGAGTTATGTCCCTCTGGGATTCCAAGGTCTGAGAGGATGAAGAGCTCAGCAGAATCTTGAGGATGGGACGAAGTAGTGTACCCTAATCCTGCAAGAGCAGGTCAGGTGCACAACCTAATTGGAGAAGATGAGTCAGACAAAGAAGTAAGGGAAACCATGGTTGACAGGGGTCAGAATGGGGCGATTAGAATCATTTTGCTCCTGTCCAATCGAAACTTGAACAGCGTCTTTGGAAGAATTGGCAGGAATGCATAAAAGCAGAGCCTGCCCCCAATGAATGAAGAAAGCATCTGAGCTTTTGCTGTGTGAAGAGGGTATCCTTGAACAGAAGCGAGGCAACTGGGAATTCACCGGAGAAGCAAAGAGGTCCACTATGGGCATCCCCCATAAGTGGAATAAGTGCTGTGCTGTCCCGGTGATGGGGCATCCACTCATGTGGACAAAAGATCCGGCTGAGCCTGTCGGCTAACAGATTCTGCTCCCCGGGGAAATAAACGACTTGGAGATAAATGCGATGGGATATCGCAAAATCCCAAAGACAGGCTGCCTCATTGCATAGGAGGCAAGAACCCATACCATCCTGCTTGACGACACAGAACATGGCAACTTGATTGTTGGTCTGAACAAGTAGAGTTTATCCCGTTCAATGAGGACAAAAAACCCTGAGGGCATTTGCAATTGCCCTGAGCTCCAAAAGAGTTTTGTGTTGAGAGGCCTCCCAAAGGGTCCATTGGCTCTGTGTGGTGAGGTCTCGGAGATGTGCTCCCCAGCCATGCTTGGAAGCATCAGTGGTCAGAATACACTCTGGTATAGACCTTTAAAAAGGTAACTATACAAGGTTTTGGGGTGCTCGCCATCAAAGGAGGGAGTTCACCAGGTGAGATAAAATGGTGATCCTGTAATGAGAGATGATCTGTCGACTTTGAATGGGTGACCAGAGAACTAGATCAGGGGCATGCGATGGATGTCATCAACCTGGATTTCAGCAAAGCCTTTGATACTATCCCTCATAGGAGGCTCATCAATAAACTCATTAGTTTGGGGATGGGTCCCAAGGTGGTAAACTGGATCAGAAATTGGTTGACTGATAGACGACAAAAGGTGATGGTAAATGGAGCTCACTCGGATGAAAGGAAGGTGATTAGCGGGGTGCCCCAGGGTTCGGTCCTGGGCCCGGCACTGTTCAATGTATTTGTGAGTGATATAACTGTAAGACTGAATGAAAAAGTCTGTCGTTTTGCAGATGACACAAAAATTTGCAACAGAGTGGAATCCTTTGAGGGAGTAATTAACATGAGGAAAGATCTACAAAAGCTGGAAGAATGGTCTAATGCTTGGCAATTAAGATTTAATGCAAAGAAATGCATTGTCATGCACTTGGGTAGCAGAAATCCAAGGGAAATGTATGCGATAGGGGGTGAGAAGTTGGTGTGCATGGATCAGGAGAAAGACCTTGGTGTGATTATTTCTGTAGATCTCAAGGTGACAAAACAGTGCGACAAGGCGGTGGCAAAAGCCAGGAGGATGTTGGGCTGCATACAAAGAGGAATTACCAGCAGAAAGGAAGAGGTACTAATGCTACTGTATAAGTCACTGGTGAGGCCTCATTTGGAATACTCTGTTCAGTTTTGGAGACCGTATCTTGCAAAGGATGTAAAAATAATGGAAACTGTTCAGAGGAAGGCGACCAAAATTATTTGGAGCCTGCGTCAGAAGCCTTATGAGAAGAGAATTGAAGACCTAAATATGTACACTTTGGAGGAGAGGAGGGATAGGGGAGATATGATTCAGACCTTTAAATACTTAAAGAGAAATAATGAACAAACCATAACATGAAGCTGCAAGGTGGTAAATTGAAAGGAAATGTCAGGAAATACTTTTTCACTGAAAGGGTGGTGGATGCTTGGAATGTCCTCCCGATGGAAGTGGTGGGGGCAAACACAGTGACGTAATTCAAAATGGCATGGGACAGACACAGTGGACCCCTTACAGCAACAGGATAAAATAAAAATAAACTAAATACTGGGCAGACTGGATGGACCATGCTGGTCTTTATCTGCCGTCATTTACTATGTTACTATGACTGCATCCACTGCTCAGAGAGAGTCCACTGTGCTGTGTGCATGTGTAAATGGGCATATGGAACAACATGGACTGTGGAGGCCAAGTGACCAAAGAGACATAGCATGTCTTGAGCCATGAGGGTCATCTGCTGTTGGCAGTGGGTTGCCAGGGTGACTAGGTGATGGAGGCAGTCTTCTGGTAATTAGGCCCAAGCTCTTGTTGTATCCAGATGAACTCCTATGAACTCCAGAGTTTGTGTTGGAGTCAGGTGGGATTTGGGGAAATTTACCACAAACTCTAAATGTTGTAGAACGAGAATGGTCTGTTGAAGTGATGTGGCAACCATTCGAGGGCTATCTCCCTTGATGAGCCAGTCATCTAATTAAGAGTAAATGAAGATTCCCAAGGTGTGCAGTAGGCTGCTACAACTGCAAGACATTTTATGAAGACTCTTGCTGCTGAAGCCAGCCTGAAGGGAAGAACCCAATATTGATAGTGATGCCCTTGGAAGACAAATCTGAGATATTGTATTTTGAAAATTGTCGAGATTTCTCAGGTCGAGGATAGGCCTGAAGCCACCTGTCTTTTTTGGGATGAGGAAGTATCGGGAATAGAACCCCAGACCTTGCTGTGGTGGAGGGACGTCTTCGACAGCTCCCTGAAATGTTAGAGACCTGATCTCCTGCAGTAGCAAAGTGGAATGGTGTAGATCCATATTGGCTTCGCCCACAAAGAAATTGGGGGGTAGAGCCTTGAATATGAGCCGATAGCCCACACTGACCAGCTGTAAAGTCCAAGGTTCTAGCGTGATGAGGGGCCATCTGTGGGCAAAATTTGTCAATCTCCCTGGGATGTGAGGGGGGAAGAGAGGCTGGAGACGCCAACTGCTATGCCCTCTAAAAAAAAAAAAAGAGTGAAAAGCTCGCCGGAGGCTGAGGTTGTGGAGTGGGCTGAGCCTTCGAGGTTTAGGTTTCCTGGGTTGATGACGTCCCTGTTGTTTCTGTTGGGATTGTTGAGGTTGATAGGCAGATTATGAGGGGTAGGATGGATACCACCTCCTCTTTTTTGGGTAGAAGGGCTTCTTTGCAGAAGTCTTTTTCTTGCTCTGATCAACTGTCTTTCTGGACAGGCGCTTCATGGTGAGATTGTCTGTTTCGATCTCACCTGCCTTTTCATGCCAGCCCTACTCAAACAGATTCTCTTCATTACAAGGGATGTTAATCAGTTTATCTTGTACCCACTGCTCCAGATCTGAGGCCTGCAGCCATGCAATCCTCCTTGCCCCAATACTGGTGTGTCCTGCTAGTAGCCTCAAAAGCACTGAAAGCTGCTCTAGGTAGGAACTTGGAGGTGTTCTGGGCATGAATAACAAGAGTGTTATGAGAAG
The DNA here is from genome assembly GCA_033557465.1 of Ichthyophis bannanicus. Taxonomy (NCBI): domain Eukaryota; kingdom Metazoa; phylum Chordata; class Amphibia; order Gymnophiona; family Ichthyophiidae; genus Ichthyophis; species Ichthyophis bannanicus. Next base: position 1,283,995,902 of record CM066031.1, read on the forward strand.
CCTGTTTTTCCTCTGGGAGAAGGGAGCTAAACTCAGATAAGTCCCTGGAGACATCCCTTAAGAACATGCCCATATAGAGCATGTAGGAATTGATCCTGGACCCAAATATGAGAGCTTGGGATGCTTTCCTGCCATAAGCATCGAGAGTCTTGCCTGGAGGAACCGAGGAATGGTTCTTGAAACTTTTAAAGTTGAGAGTGGTGCTTCCCACATTCAAGCCGAGTTCTTCAAGATGTTATGAATAGGAAGAATAGTTGCTTCCTTTGGTGCCGAGGGATACTGAAGGATATCTAACTCTTCTGTTCTCGATTCCTGTCCGTTATCACAGAGACTGAAAGGGCCACCACTGTGTCATTTATGAAGTCTTGAAAGGACATGGCCTCTGGTGGAGACCAACACCTCTCTTGTGGCGGACAAGGATCCGATGGAATGTCTTGGACCGAGTAAGAAACCACAGATTCAAGATGACATTGAATCAGTCTCCGATAGGAAATCAAAATAATGTTTGTCGGTGCCTTGGTACTGACGATGCTCAGTTCCTGACATCGAAGATCGATGACTTTGACGAGTTGTCTCAGAGATGGAATGCATCGCACGAAATGTCTCAGAATGAAGCGCGGTTGGTGAGGTTTCCGAGTGTGGAGGGGCAAATACCTCGGTGAGGGCTCCAGAAGCATCAGGAACACCGACCTAGAGTGACTGCACTGGAGCAGTGCGCTCTGAGGTAGAACCGACTGCCTCAAAGGTCCTGGAAAAATGGCCACCAGGATCATAGCCAGACTCCACACGATGACCTGGACCAGCTCATCGAGGGAGACTGGAGAGGACTGTGTGACCTCTAACCTGGACGCCTGAGCCACGATCCCCGAGCAAAGTATCGGGAGCTCTACAAGGCTTTGGAGGGGGTATCCTCCCACCGGGGCTGCTTGGCTAAATAGCCAAAGTCGCGATCTGCCGATGAATGACAGTGCCAAGCATTGGAGTTTGATGTCGACGCCAAGGAATAAGAACCTTTTGATGCAGACACAGAGGCCTTTGATACCTTGTTTGTTGGAGACCCCAATCAATGCTTCTTACAATGCTTTGATGCCAACAATGGATTGGAAGCATGTGACTTTGTCAGCATCGAGGTTCCAGAGAAGTGTACCGAAGGGGCTGAGTCTGACCGAAACAGCTTAACACTCTGCTGCTCTCAGTTCTTGAGCCCTTTTGCTGTCATGTGCTTGCAGGATGCACAGGAGGAAACATCATGCTAATCAGAGGCCAAGATGGTACTACGACTCTTAGTACATTTTTTGAACCCACTATGGGGTTTCTCCATTTTGGAAAAAAGAATGGAGGCCAAATCAAAGTGGGCAATTGTGCCCAATGTGAAAAAACACAACAAAAAAGAAGAAAATATTTGAAAAGAAAAAAAGAAACTGGCTGCAGAATGATGCGGAACTACTCCAGGTGACGGGAAGGCAAAGTAGAGGTACCATGGAGGTATCAAAAAATTTTTTTAAAGTCTCTTCGCGACAGGACTAGGACATGGTCCTGATGGCTCTGTGGAAAAAAGATGACCGAGAATTGCTAGGCAGGCAGGAAGGCAGATGAATACATGGAGCAATGCTCCCAAAATAATTCCTACTAGATGCTGGGGAGTGTACCCATGCCAAGCTCTGTCGAAGCCGATGTCACCCATTTGTGAAGACTGCATTCCTCCTTGTTCCTGGAGATTAACTGTATCCCCCCCCCCCCCTGGCTGGGAGGGAGAAAGCAGGCCCTATAGGGATGACTCAGAAGCTACTATGCCAGAAGATTAGAGTCCAGAATCCAGGGATGTGGCACCTTGCCACAGGTCAAACAATACTGTCTGGAAGAAGTTATAGAGATAAGCAAGTAGCATAACAGTGCGCACAAAGGCTGTGGCTGCCCGGAGGCACGTGTTAACTGTGTTGTTATGCAATGTGCTACAGGTGCAAGGGAAGGAGCACATGTTGGAGCCACTTGGGTGAAACCCACAATAGGACCGTGTAACCACTAGCACACAACAGGTAAAAGCGTTATTAATGTGCAGAAAATGGCGGAAAGCCCCCACACCACACCAATGGTCACCAGTGTTCCACCCTGAACTGCATCCGAGGAAGATGGAATCAGTAGCCCAAAAGCACAATGATGAGGTCAAGCCTTGATACTTACCCTCCCCTGAGAGGCCCGGGCTGAGGACCCATGCTGGGCTTAGCTCTACTCCCTTGAAATGGTGTTACTGAAAGCGTAGTTACTCACCTGTAACAGGTGTTCTCTGGAGACAGAAGGAATCAGTCCTCACATATGGGTGATGTCGGCGCCGACAGAGCCCGCACAGAGCCACTCCCCAGCTTTCGAAGAAAGCCTTTGGGAGTTACACCACGCATGCACGGTCCCCTTCCTGCCTCAGTATGATATGGCACAAGACGACAAAAAATAGCAAGTAGCAACAACACGGAGAGGAGGGAGAGTTGCGAGGACTGATTCCTGCTGTCCCTGGAGAACACCTTTTACAGGTGAGTAACTACACTTTCTCCAGAACAAACAAGAAGTCAGTCCTTACATATAGGACTCCCAAGCTACAGGCTACCAAAAATCATGTAGAAATCATGGGCAACCCAAAAAGAGGACCGTAAAGGATAGCAGGGAACGCTGGTTGGCTGGAAGTCTGGCACTGCAGTATCAACATTGAAAATTGAATCCCCTCTCCAGTAGCCTGAACACAAAGGGCTGAAGGGAAGGAATTTCACTATTTCCCAAAGAGTTGAAGTAGTACTGCTTGGCCGAAGGCACTATCACATTATGAGATCTCTTCTAAGCAGTAGTGCGCTGTGAAGGTGTGCACAGAGGACCAGGTGGTGGCACAGCAGATATCCAGTAACGGCACAGAGCGAAGGTTGGTCACAGAGACCACCATAGTGTGCACATTGAGCGCTATGACATGATGGTCCAAAGAAAGCCCCGTCTGTTTGTAGGCGAAGGAAATGCAGTCCGCCACCCATTCTGAGAGGGTGCACTTGAAGACTGCAACCCCAAGACGACTGGGGTCAAAGGAGACAAAGAGATGCATTAAGCGGCAGTGGGACTGTGTCCTTTGAATGTAAAAGGATAAGGCCCTCTTGCAGTCAAGCGTGTGCAGAAAGGTCTCCGCCCTGGAGGAGTGAGGCCTGGGAAAATGGGGAGTACCACCTCCTGATTCAAGTGGAAGGTAGAGACCACCTTCAACAGAAACTTGGGGCAAGTCCAAAGGATGACTGATCCTAGTGTAGGGCATGTTTTATGTTTTATTGTATTTGATAAAAACCGCCTTTCCGAGAACCAAGGCGGTGTACAAGTAAAAACAAAGCAATAAAAGGAGGCCAAGGCCCATGGAAAAGGAAAGGAAATGTGCAATCTTTAAAAGGACAGTAAGAGAGAAGTAGGGAGACAGGACAGGACATAAACAAGGGGACATCATAAAAGGAGGGGCAGAGAGAGGGGGAAATCACACAAAAGGAGAAGGAACATTAAATGCTTGGGAGAATAGGTGGGTCTTTAGATTACGTTTGAATACTGCGTGTTGTGGTTCTAAACGGAGGGAGGGGGGAAGGGCATTCCAGACGGCAGGACCAGCAAAAAAGAAAGCAGAAGAACGGGTGGACTGCAGGTGGGCGCGGGAGGGGGAGGGTAAGGTGAGACGGTTAAGGTGAAAAGAGCGAGGGGTGTGTCGGGGAGAGTGAAAGTAGAGGAGATCCGTTAAGTACTGAGGGGTACTGTTATGAAAGGCTTTGTGAACCAGGACTAGGAGTTTGAAGGTGGCACGGAAGGGAACAGGCAACCAATGAAGGTGAAACAGTTGAGGGGTTATGTGGTCTCGAGGGGAGGTGTGAGAGATGAGGCGTGCTGCAGTGTTTTGGATCCGTTGAAGGCGAGTTAATTGGTATTTGGGAAGACCGATGAATAGTGAGTTGGAAAAATCTACACGGGACATAACTAGGGATAACACTAGGGTAGTGAGAGCTGAGGGGGAAAGGAAGGGGCGAACAGAGCGAATTTGACGAAGAAAAAAAAAGGATGTTTTGGTGATGTGTGAGATGTGGGTGTGAAAGGAAAGGTCAGAGTCAAAGTGCACACCAAGATAACGGAAAGTGGAGACCAATGGTACAGGAGTGCCGGAAAAAGAAGGAGCTATTGAAGGGGAGGGGCCGTTGTGAGAGAACCAGATAGCAGTAGTCTTAGTGAGATTAAGGTGAAGACAGCTGAGTGTTAACCAATTCGCCACGGCTGAAAGGCAAGAGTCAAGAACTGTAAGATCAGGGGAGGAGGGTGAAGTGTGATGGAGTAAAAGAATGTCGGCGGCGTAGAGAAAAACGGATAGACCAAACTGTTGTACTAAGGAAGCGAGGGGGGCCAAGAAGAGGTTAAAGAGGAGCGGGGCAAGAACGGAACCTTGAGGGACCCCGCAAGGAAGATGGTGAGGAACAGAAGGGGGGGTAGAGGAAGAGGAAGAGAGAACTGCACAGGACCGAGAGGAAAGAAAGGAGTGGAACCAGTGATGAACTGTGCTGCAGAGACCCGCATCCCATAGGCGTTGGAGGAGGAGAGAGTGATCGACCAGGTCAAAAGCAGCAGAAAGATCCAAAGCAACCGCCACTGAGACATCACCACGGTCGTGAGCCACGTGTAAAGCATTTGTGAAAGCCAATAGGACAGTCTCGACGCTGTGCCCCTGACGAAACCCGGACTGACGTGGGTGAAGAAAGTTAATGGTATCAAGGTGATGGGAAAGTTGTGCAAATACATATTTCTCAAGAAGTTTAGATAGAAAGGGGAGGTTGGAGACAGGACGATAGTGGGCAGGGATTAAAGGATCGAGTGAGGAGTTCTTTAGAATGGGGCGAATTAAGGCGTGCTTCCAGGGTTTAGGAAAAGTCCCAGTGGACAAACTAGAATTAAACATAGTGAGGATATAGGGAAGGAAACCCATGGAGGGGGTGAGAAGCCAGGAGGAAGGAATGGGATCGAGGGAGCAGAAGGTTTTCTTGGAAGTAGAGATGAAACGGTTAAGTTCAGGTGCCGTGATCGGGTCAAAGGAGGCCCAGAAGTGGGAAAGTTGTGAAGTGGGAGGGGGGGAAGGAACGGGGGGGGGGAGGTGATAGGAGCAGGGCAGGAAGGTAAGGATGATCTTAGGAACGAGACCTTGTCACTGAAGAAGGAGGCTAAATGCGCAGGAGGAGGAGTGGGTTGGTGCGAGGAAGCGGACTGAGGGGCATGTAGAGAGATGAGAGATTGGAAGGTGGAATAAAGATGTTGGGTTTGGTTTGGGGCATTGGAGATGGCGTTAGAAAAGTATGCGCATTTGGCAGCGTGCACCTTAGAACGGTAGTAGGTGTGATGGGAGTTGAAAACTGCTAGAGTGGCGGGGGAAGGGGCCTTGTGCCACAGCCGTTCCGCTCTTCTAAGATGTGAACGGAGCATCCGTAGACCACTGTGATACCATGGGTGTGAAGGGCGACGGCGGAGGGAGTGGGAGCGCAAGGGGGCTATGTGATCGAGAGTGGAGGAAAGGGTGGAGGACCAGAGGGCCACTTGGGAGTTGGGAGAAAGTGAGGAAAAGTCAGAGGGTAGAAGCTCTGCTGCTGAGGGAAACTGTTGCAGTGTGAGAGAGGTGAGGGAGCGTGAACGATGCTCTGGAAGGGAAGGGGAGGGGGAAGAAGAGGACACTGAGGGAGGGTCATGTGACCAGGAGCATATAGGCCACCAGCACCTGCAGTTTGCTCATGCGCCTGGCAGAGGTGAGCGCCACTAGGAAAATGACCTTCCAAGACAGGTATTTCATTTGGCAGGTAGTCAAGGGTTTAAAGGGGGGGAGCCATGAGCTTCCCCAACACCACATTAAATGGTGGCAGATGGATCAGAGGCCGGAACAGCAGTAGTCCTCTCATGAAGCAGCCCACCAGAGGGTGCACCAAGACTGCCTGGCCGGTCTGGTGGTTAGCCGAAATGGCACAGAGGTGCACTCTGACCATGCTGGACTTAAGGCCAGTGCCGGAAACATCCAAGAGGTATCGCAAAACATCTTGCACCACATAGGAGAGGGGGTTAAGACCACCATCCATGCACCACAGTGAAAACCTGCGCCATTTAAAGGTATAGCTAACTTCAGCATCCAGGCCGTCAGAGCGAGGGACAGGAGGTTGGGATCTGTCCAGAAAGCTCCCCAGCAGCAGTGGGTCCCTCCAAGACAGCTGCAGGAGAAGAGGGAATCACAGTGGCCTGGGCCACCTGGGAACAATGAATATGACGGAGGCCGCCTTCGCTTGTATCTTGAGGAGTGCCCGGGGCACCAGGGGTGTAAGTGGAAGTGTATACAGGAAGCCCCTGGACCAGGGGAGGGAACAGAAGCGCAGCAGTTGCACGTTCTCCAGGCAGGCAAAGAGGTCTATATCTGGGGTTTCCCAGTGGAAAAAGACATCTCTCAATACCACCGGGTTCAGCTGCCACTCGTGGAGCTGGAGGACCCGGCTCAAGCGGTCAGACAGTACGTTGTCCGGGCCCAGCAGGTAAACTGACCTGAAGGAGATGGTGCGCCCTGCTGCAAAGTTCTAGAGGCAAACGGTCTCCCAGCAAAGGTGGTAAGAGCCCATGCCACCCTGCTTCTTGAGTTAGTACATTGTCATCTGATTGTCCGTCTGGACTTTCTTTCTTTTGAACCATCTGTCCCATCAGATGGTCCTGGAACACCCACAGGACATAGTATACAGCCCAGAGTACTAGCAGGTTGATCTGCATGGCACTCTCCACTGGAGAAGATGGATCCTGTGACTGCACCTGATCGCAATGTGCTCCCCAGCCCAACTTGCCTTCACTGGCAGAGCCTGGAAAGGCAGGCCAGCTCTGAGGTTGAGGGGGTCCTGCCACTAGGCAAGGGACATCACCAGGGCCAGTGTGACATGGATCCTATCCTCCAGGTGGCCAGAAGCCTGTGTCCACTGGGCACTGAGCTCCCACTGAGCCTGCTGCATGTGGAGGCAAGCAAAGGGCATGATGTGGACCACAGACGCCATGTGCTCCAACAGGTGGAGCATCTGGCTGTCACGGCTGAGCAGCCCTTCATGTCCTGTGCCAGGGCCGAGAGGCACAGCACGTGGTCCTGCGGGAGGAAGGCCCATGCCTGGGTGGCATCCAGCAGGGCACCGATGAACACCAAGTGCTGGGTTGGCAGCAGGTGAGACTTTGGAAAGTTGACCACAAACCATAGGGACTGGAGCAGCCTATGGTGCTGTGAGCTGTGTTACGCACCTCCTCTGATGAGTCAGTCATCCAGGTAGGAAAATACGAAAAACCCAAGGAGATGGAGGCGGGAGGCCACGACCACCAGGCATTTGGTGAACACCCAAGAAGCTGAGGTCAGTCCGAAAGAGAGCATCCTGTATTGCTAGTGTTGGTCCCCGACCACAAACCGGAGGTACTGACGGTGCCTTGGATGTATTAGGATATGAGTGTATGCATCTTTGAAAACCAAGGAGCACTGCCAATCTCCCTGCAGGAAGTAAGGCAGCAAGGTTCCAAGGGATACCATTTTGAACTTTTCCTTGACCAGGAAGCGGTTGAGGTCCCACAGGTCCAGAATGGGCCAGAAGCCCCGGTTTTCTTGGGGACAAGGAAGTAGCAGGAGCAATGTTCCCTCTAATTTTCTGTAGGCTGTGTGCGCATAAAATATCAGCTGTGCAGCTTTTGAAGGAAGGTTAAATTTTTGTGCGCCACATAACGACACTTGGAGTTATATACTTTAAAATTTGACTACACGTCAGAATACAGTATGTACACCACATTGATTGCACTAGAAAATATTGTAGAACTTGTGAAAACCATAAATACACAACAACTTTTCAATTTTAAGAACGTCTGTGTTGTTTTCTATCAGAATCAGAACCGTAATTTTTGTGCGCTCTGTGGTAAAGTATGTGCGCTCACTCGGTGAGGTGTGTGCGCGCGCACAACCGCACAGCTTAGAGGGAACAGTGAGCGGGAGTATAACCCTTGGTCCAGGAAAGGCTGGGGAACAATCTCTACTGCATGATCTTCAAGCAGGGCCTCGAGTTTCCTCTGCAGGAGCTCCCTGTGCAAGGGGTCCATGGGTATTTCCCTTGGGAAGTAGGAAGGCAGTTGAAAGTGGAGGAGGTACCACTCCCTGACCGCCTGCAGCACCCAAGCGTCTGTGGTGATGTTCGGAGATAGGTGTGAGAAGTGGACAGCAATCATCCCATGAACCTTGGGCTTGTTACGTCCTGGAAGAGGGAAGCTATGCCGAAGGAATCAACCCCCCCGCCCCCCCCCCCCCAGGCTATGCGGCACTGTTTGGGGCTTTTGGCTTATTGGGGCAGTGCACCTGTGCCTTGGCCTGCTACCCCTGAGGGGGAACCTGGTAGGCTGGAAATATAGGATAACTCCCGTAAGCTATATGGCAGTCTGACCTCACCCAGTGCATCTCAGGATGCACAGCATGGGGCTAGGCATCGCCATTTTTCAAGATGGCGGACAGAGTGGGCATGCATAGGCAGCACTCCCACTTATTTTACGGTACTGGGTGGGGGGTGGTAGATTTAGGGATTGTTACCACCAGGTTATTTTATATTAGTTTATTTTAATTTAGGGTGGGGGTGGGGGGTTCAAAGGCTGCTAGACCACCAGGTGGTTTTATTTTAATGGGGGGTGGAGGGTTCAAGGGCCACTAGCCCACCAGGATGGTTTATTTTACTTTGGGGTGGGGAGTGGGGGGTATAAGGACTGCTAGACTAGGTTGCTTTATGTTAATGGGGGGATGGAGGGGTACACAGACCACTAGACCACCAGGTTATTTTCTTTTGGTGGGAGGTGCGGGGTACAGGGTCCGTTAGATCAACGGGTAGTTACTTTCTGTCGAGACACAGGCCCTGACAGTGTTTTGATGGTATTGGGAAAACGATGCTACAATCATCCCAAATGCCATTAAAATACTGTTGGGAAGTGGGAGATTGGGGCCGCTGGGCCACCAGGGATTCTCTTATTGTCGGGGCACCAGCCCCCGACAATATTTTGATGGCACTGGGTGCTTTTCCCGATGCCACGATTGTCCTCGATGCCATCAACATACTGTCCAGGGGAGGAGGAGGGGGAAGAGGGGGGGTGGTCGGGGCCACTGAGCCACCAGGGATTCTCTTATTGTTGGGGCTCCAGCCCCAAGAGTATTTTGATGGCATTTGGTGCTTTTCCCGATGCCGCGATTGTCCCCAATGCCATCAAAATACTGTCAGGGCTGACATGCAAATTAGCCATGCAGTGCCCAGAGAGCAAGCCAAAATAGCACAGATTTCTTGTGCGCATTTGTTTGGCTTGTTCTCCTAGTTTAATGCTACAGTGGCTCATTCACATGCGCACGCTTACCACATTGCTCATTTACATACCGCATCCTTGCTGCATCGTATGATAAAATGTGTACATTGTCGGGAACGTAAAAAGTCAATTCAGCATGTGTCTAGCACCGGCTTTCTGCATTGGCCTGTTAGAGGGAGACCAGCAAGGAGGAGGTTGCAATAGTCTAGATGAGGTGATTAGAGAGTGGACAAGTGTTTTATTAGTGTGTTCAGAAAGAAAAGGACGAATTTTGTTAATGTTATACAGAAAGAAACAACAGGTTTTAGCTAATTGTTGGATATGTGAGGAGAAGGAGAGGGAGGAGTCAAAGATGACCCTGAGGTTATGGGCTGAGCAAACAGGAAGTAAATGAGTTATCTACAGAGACAGAGAAGGGAGGAAGGTTTAGGGTAAAAATAAGAAGTTTGGTTTTTGCCGTATTTAATTTTATTTTCCATTTATTTTTTATTCACAAAAGAAACATAACAAGTCAGTCCTTTAATCTTCAACTTGCAGAGTTTTGTGTTTAACAACCCTTAACACCTCATCCCCTTCCTTCCTCCACACCCAGATCCCATATTTCCATACATAGAGTAAGGCAAGATAAAGAGAAAGAACAAGATAATATATCAAACTGTGTTAGTTTCACATAGAGCAATCATTACTAAAGGCCAGTCATTGAGTGGTCTCTGCTCCTGTGTAGTAGTCCAGTGTAAGTACTGAGACCACACTGGCAAGAAAGGCATTAGCTTCATATGTCTTAATGCTATGAGCTTATACAGTAAGAGGCCAATTCCATAAGTGCACGGACATCTAGAAATCTGGACGGTCTGGGGACGCACCAGATTCTGCTCCTGTGAAGGCAAGACAACCCCGCGGGTACAGAATCACAGCATAGGGCCTGGAAGTCCAGGACGTGCCCCGATTCCGGCACAAAGGATGTCCAGAACCCTGACTGGCTAACTTAGCTTGACTCCTGCATGGAGCCATGGCATCCCGTTGCCATGGCATCACAGCTCCATTCAGGAGCCCCGATTGCCCGCACTGCACAAATTGCTCTGTTCCCCACTACCCAACCCCAATCAGGACATCCGAGGCTGGGATCGGGTGGCAGGGAATCCCCTGTAGCCACCTATCCAGTTGTAGGGGCCCGACGGTGCCATCCTCCAATGCCAGGTTAACTTATTCCACCTTCCAAGGTGGAATAAGTCCACAGTCTATCTTGGTGAACCCGGATGTACAAGGCTGCGACTGAAAAAGGCCCTGTATGTTCGGGTTGTGCGCCCTGTCCCCGGCCCACCCACTCTCCTCCCCATTGCTGCCCCTGCCTACCCCCATCCAGAGCTCCCCGCACATCTCCTAGGTACATGTGGGAGGTTTGAGTAGGGAATAGGGGCTCGGGCAAATAGTGGGGATGAATGCTGCTGCCTCCCTACTTGTGCTGTGTTATTTGCTGCCTGTGATCTTGCTGTCTGCTGCCTTGCTGTGCCTTGCTGTCTCACCCATCTCTTTGCCTTCTCCCAGGTACCTCCCTCTCATCACCACCTGATTGGTTGCCATCTCTGGAGCACCGGAAGTGACACGGACGCGCTCCACGCGCCCGCGCCTCCTGTTTGGAGACTCCCCACCCTGCTTAAAAGCACTTCCGATGCGGCGTGCGCCGCAGTCGCGCGCCGAAGGAGCGCGACCAAGGAGCAGGACCTGCTCCTTGGGGCGACTCCAGGGGCGAAAGTACGGAGCTTTCCTGGTTGCCAAAAGGCTTTCTGGCACTTACATCTGTGCGCCTCTTCCTCCTCCCTTTCGTCTTCTCCATTGGTGTTCCAATTCCCCGGATCCCGTCCACCGTCTCCCGCGGTAAGTCATACTCTGGCTCTAAACCTGTACCCCTCCTTCTTCTCTTAATTTGGTTTCTCTTTATCATGTCAACTATCCCAGTACACTGGAACTGGCGTTCCTCTGCTCCTTCTGCCTCTATTTATGCTGATCCCTCTCCTCGGAACTTCTCCAACCTGATTCTTTGTACCGGTCACTCTTCAGGTCTATCTCCCCCCCCAGTCCCTTTTGCTCCTTCAGCTTGCTCTTTTAAACTGTCGTTCGCTCCGCTCCAAAACTGTACTAGTTCACAACTTTCTCACTCAACATGCCTTTGACGCTTTTTTCCTCACTGAAACCTGGTTAAGGGATGGCGAGGAGCCGCTCCTGAACCGTTGTCTGCCCCCTGGCTATTCTGCGTTATCCACCACTCGCAGGGGAAGGAGCGGCGGAGGGACTGCGCTACTTTATCGCTCCTCCCTCCCTTTCCAGGAACTCTCTTCACCTGCCCTGCATTATCCTGAGTCTCTTCTTCTCCGCCTTGGTCTCTCCCCCCCTCTTTACTTTCTCCTTATCTATGCTCCACCCTCCTTGTCTCCCCAGCTCTGGGATAGTCTTCTTGCCACTATCTCAGAAGCTACTCTTCTTCCTCCTCACCTCTTGATCTTGGGCAATTTTAACATCCATGTGGATTCTCCCTCTACTTCTTGAGCTCGCAATTTCTTGATTTTTCTATCCGACCTTTCCCTTGTCCAGCTTGTTTCTTTCCCTACTCACACCGCTGGTCACTCTTTGGACCTACTTATCTTTCCTGGATCTCTCTCTTCTCCTCCCTCCTCCTTATCCTCTCTTCCCCTTCCATGGACTGATCATTTCTGTCTTCTTTTTTCCCTTCCTTGTCCTTCCTCTTCCCCGATCTCCTTCTTAGGTTCTCCTTCCCCTCCATCTCGTCATATTACCCCTGCCACTCTTCCTCAGTTTCCTGCGTCTGACGCTCTGTTTCCACCAGATTTTCATTGTCTTTCCCCTGACTCTCAGGGGCTAATTCTTGGTATACGACTCTCTCTACTGCCCTTGATTCTATTGCTCCTTTACAATCCCCCCGCCCCTCTCGTCGATCTCCTCATCACCCTTGGTTTCACTCTGGGTTATTTCTTCACCGTAGGTATCTTCGTCGAGCTGAGCGTCTCTGGCGTAAACATCCAAACCCTTCTACTCTCTCTTGTTTCCGTTCTGCCCACCGTCACTACCATTCCCTTCTCCACTCTGCCAAGCAGTGTTATTTCTCTAATCTCATTACTCATTCTTCAAACTCCTCTCGCCAATTACATTCCATCCTCCGCTCTTTTTCTGCTCCGCACTCTTCCCCTATCCCTCCCTCTTCCCTCTCTACTCCCAATCCCTCCTCCTTAGCTACCTACTTTGTTTCTAAAGTCCAAACCCTCCGCTCATCCTTTCCATCCTGCCCTTCTCCCCTCTCTCCTCCCTCTTTGGTAGTGTCCCCCTCCCCTACTCCTCCTACCTCTTCTTTTCCTGCCATTCCTCCCCTTTCTCATCACTGGTCCACCTTTGAGCCCATTACCTCAGATACTCTCACTAAGGTTTTCACTTCCACCCGAAAAACCTCTTGTCCGGCCGATCCCATCCCCTCTTCCTGGTTGTTGGAACCTTCTCTTGCACTGTCCCCTCTTATTCTCTCGCTTTTCAACTCCAGTCTCTCTTCTGGCACTTTTCCCTCCCCGTGGAAGCATGCTACTGTCCGTCCTATCCTTAAAAAGAGTTCTCTAGACCCCTCCTCCCCCTCCAATTGGCGTCCTATATCTAATCTCCCTTTTCTCTCTAAGCTCTTGGAAAAATTGGTCTTTTCTCAGCTCTCCTCTCACCTTGAGGTTTCTCTCACTCTTCATCTACGTCAATCAGGTTTTCGTCCAGGTCATAGCACTGAATCTGTTCTTCTCTCCCTCCTCAACGACTTGCACTCTGCTCACGATCGTGGTCTATTTTCTCTTGCTGTTTCTCTAGATCTCTCAGCTGCTTTCGACCTGGCTGATCACTGTGCTTTGCTATCTCGCCTTCAGGATGCGGGTCTTTCTGGTTTGGTTCTTCGTTGGTTTCACTATTTTTTGTTCAGTCGCACTTTCTCAGTTCACACTGGTTCAGAGTCCTCTCCCTCTACACCCCTTCCCTGTGGTGTTCCTCAAGGTTCTGTTCTTGCCCCTCTTCTCTTTAATGTATTCCTGGCCCCTCTTGCTCTCCTTGTCCAGCAACACAGTGTTTCTGCCTATTACTACACGGATGATATCTTTCTCCTCTATCACACTGATTCTGTTGCACCCGATATCACTGCCTTCAATACTTGTCTCTCTTCTGTAGCCTCCTGGCTCTCAACTAACTTTCTTCACATTATTAATCTCTCGAAAACTTCGGCCATATGGTTCATTTTCGGTAATCCCACTCCTACCCTCGCTCCCTTATTTTCCTCTTCACCCATCCCCACCGTCTCTTCCTTGCGGTACTTGGGTGTGATTCTTGATTCCTCCCTTTCCTTTAGAGAACACATCTCCTCAGTTGTCCAACGTTCCTTCTTTTCCTTAAAACAACTTCGTGCCGTACGTCCTTTTCTTACTATTTCTTCCATGACTACTCTCATTATCTCCCTTGTTATGTCTCGTCTCGACTATTGTAATGTTTGTCTTGCTGGTCTCCCCCAATCCCAACTTTGTCGCCTTCAACGTGTTCAAAATGCTGCTGTTCGTGTCCTTTCCCATGCTTCACGGTTCGATCATATCACCCCTCTGTTAATTCATTTTCATTGGCTTCCTGTTGTCTTTCGTGTTCAGTTTAAAATTCTTATTTTTGTTCACAGGGTGATCCACTCAGGTATCCCCCTGTATCTTGCCAGCCAGGTTCACCTTCATGCCCCTCATCATCCTCTCCGCTCTATTCATGCTAACCGTATGTTTCTACCCTCCCCTCCCAAGCGCTCCTAGAATCTACTCGGTCTTCCGCTTTCTTTTTTCTTGGTCCAAGGCTCTGGAACTCCCTTCCCCCCTCTCTACGTCTAGAAACCTCCTACCCGTCCTTTAAAGCTAACCTCAAAACCCATCTCTTCTGTTCTGCCTTTAACCTTCCCTTCCCGGCCCCATCTCCCCCCCCCCCCCAGGCCTATGACAGCATACCCCTACCCCTGTCTTATATTATTCTCTATGTTGCTGCCGTCCCCTTCTCTTTTCCCTTTTGTTACCCATCTTTACCCCTCAATCTGTTTCTCTGTTTCTATCCCTTTTTTCTTTGATTTTATGGCGTTCCTTTTCTGGCTCTTTTTCGCAGCTCTCTCTCTTTTTAACATTTTTTAAAAATTGATTTTATGTATTGTGAACCGCCCAGATGCTAACTGTATTGGGCGGTATATAAAGTTTTAATAAACATAAACATAAACATAAACAATGTCCAAATCGGATGTACATCCGTGCTTTTCATTATTCAGAATGACCCCCTAAGTAAAGATTCTGCATCTGGTTCATAACCTCCCTTAATTTAGGAGCTTCCAAATGTTTCCACAATTGCGCTATTGCTAGCCTTGCTGCTGTACATCCTATTTTTAAGAGTGCATAGTTAACAACAGATGCTTTAAGAAAATCCTCAAGCTGTAATACATCAAAAAAAACCCAAATAGTTAGTCCCCCCCCCCCCTTCCCGATGTCACCAGGCATTTCCAGGGGAATTTCAAGAAAAATGTAGTGCTCAAAGCCAGCACATGTGGCTTAAGGGTTAGAAAAGCCTTACGATGAACCTGAGTCTGCCTGGATATGTCAGGGAAAGCGCAGTTACTCAACTGTAACAGGTGTTCTCCAGGGACAGCAGGAATCAGTCCTCACATATGGGTGATGTTGGCACCGAAGGAGCCCACGTAGAGCATTTCCCCTGCTTTCAAAGAAAGCCTTTGGGAATGCTATATCACATGCGTGGTCCCCTTTCTGCCCAAGGGTGCCATCTTGCTCGGTCAGATGACATAGCTTAGGCAAAGAGAAAAAGGTAAAGGAGGCAACTCCAAGGGGAGGAGGGAGGGTTGTGAGGACTGATTCCTGCTGTTCCTGAAGAACACTTGTTACAAGTGAGTAACTATGCTTTCTCCAGGAACAAGCAGGAAGTCAGTCCTCTAGAATCCCTAGTTCCAGGCTGCCATGGCCTGAACCATGACAGCAGCAGCGGCTACCCAAAGGAGGTCTTGAGTTGCAGCAGGTGAGTCCCTACCAAGAGACTCTGCAGACCCAAGCGTCCAGCATCACCATAACTCCGGAAGGCCTGAACACTGAAGGGTTGGAGGGCAGGAGTTGCCTATACACCAAGAATGCTTCTGATTATTGCTTGGCCAAAGGCACTGTCCCTGTGGGACTCACCCTCAAGGCAGTAGTGGGCTGCGAACATGTGGACTGAAGACTACGTGGCGACCTTACAGATTTCTTGCACTGGCACTATGCGTAGGTTGACACCGATGTATGTGGCTACAGCCCTCATGTGATGAGCAGTGATCCGGTGCTCCAGAGAGAGGCCAGCTCGTTCATAAGAGAGGGCAATGCAGTCCGCCACCCAGGTGGATAGCATTTGATTAGTCATAGGTAGCCCAAGTCTGCTGGGGTCATAGGAGATGAAAAGCTGAGGAGCTTTTCGATGGGCCTTTGTCCTCTGTAAATAGAAGGATATGGCCCTCTTACAATCCAGGGTATACAAGACAACCTCGTCCCTGCTGGCACGCAGCCGTAGGAAGAAGGTGGGGAGAACTACCTCCTGATTGAGGTGAAAAGCGGACACCACCTTTGGGAGGAATTCAGGGTGTATATAGAACCTGGTATAGGGCGAGTCAGCCACCAGAGCCTGCAGCTCACTTACTCTGTGAATGGATGTCAACGCCACAAGGAAGGCCATCTTCCAGGAGAGGTATCTTAAGTGGCAGGTGGCCAAAGGCTCGAAGGGCGGCTTAGTGAGCTAGAAGAGCACCACATTGAGGTCCCATTACGCTGCCAGAGGGCGGAGAGGTGGCTTGGAGAGCAGGAGGCCTTGAGGAATCTGGACACCAGAGGTTGGCCTGAGAGGGGGTTTCCCTCTATAGGGTGATGGTTAGCCACTATGGTGCTGAGATGCACTCTCACCAAGTTAGATTTCAAGCCCGAGTGTGAGAGGTGCAGCAGGTACTGCAGCACGAGCTTTACCTGACAGGAGAACGGGTTCTCATTCCTTTCTGCACACCAGATGGAGAACCTCCTCCACTTGAAGGCGTAAGCCCTTCTGGTGGATGGCTTCTGGGAGGCCAGGAGGATTTCCTCAACCTCACCTGAGAGGTTGAAAGGGGCCAGTGCTACCCTTTCAGCAGTCACACTGTCAGCATTAGGGACCCTCCCCTCTTGGGACAGGAGGTCCAGGTGTAGTAGGGAGCTTCCCTCTTGGGACAGGAGGTCTGGGTCCCGGCCCAGTGGTACAGGGATTGCCACTGACAGGGAGAGCAGTAGGGGGAACAAGAGCTGCCTGGCCACCAGGGCGCTCTCAGGATATCAGGATCACTGAGGCGTACTCGCTCTGGATCTTGAAAAGGCACTTGGCTATCAGAGGTGTTGGTGGGAATGCATAAAGCAGGTCCTGTGACCATGAGGATCAGGAAGGCCTCTGCCCCACCCTCCTGCGGTGTGAATTTGGGTAGCTATAAGTTATGCGGGGAGGCGAACAGGTCCAGCCAGGGTGTTCCCCAGAGGCGGAAAAGCCTCTGGGTCACTTCTGGGTCCAGGTGCCATTCGTGAGGCTGAAGGCCCTGGCTGATGTTGTCTGCCAGGCAGTTGTCCTGACCCAGAAAGTACACCGCCCTCACAAGGATATGGTTGCGCACTGCAAAGGAGTGGAGGGCCACTGCTTCCTGACAGAGGTAGTAGGAGCCCATACCCCCCCGTTTGTTCACATAGAACATGGCAACCTGACTGTCTATCTGGATGAGGACTGGGAGGTCACTCAGGAGGTGGCAGAAGGCCTGAAGGGCCAGGAAGATGGCCCTGAATTCGAGGAGATTGATTTGCAGGAGGGATTCCTCTGGGGACCAGGTGCCTTGGGTGCACTGGCCCTTGCAATGAGCACCCCAGCCTATCAGGGAGGCATCTATCATCAGGACCCTTTGAGGGGTCGGTGCCTGGAAGGGCATCCCTGCCCTGAGGTGATGTAGGGATTGTCACCAGGTGAGGGAGGCCGCTAGCTGGTGGGTGACCTTCACTCTGTCTCTCAGCCTGCCCGTTGCCTGCTTCCAATGGGAACGGAGGCACCACTGAGCTGTCTGCATATGCAGGTGGGCCGGAGGCATAACATGAACTGTCGAGGCCATGTGGTCTAGCAGGCAGAGTAGATGGCGAGCTGGCACTGAACTAGAACTCTGCACGTCTCTTGTCAGCTGCATCAGGTGGTGGGCTCTCTCCACAGGGAGGAAGGCCCTGACCCGCAGAGTGTCCAGTTGGGCCCCTATGAATTCCAAGTCTTGGGCCGGGGAGAGACTGGACTTGGGGTAGTTGATGATGAACCCCAACTGCTGCAGAGTGTGGATAGTGAGCCTTATGGCCCGCCTGACCTCGTAAGGTGTGCTGCCTCTGATGAGCCAGTCATCTAGGTAAGAGAAGACATGGGCGCCCTGGAGGCGCACATGGGCAGCTACGACCACCAGGCATTTTGAAAAGGCCCTTGGAGAGGAGGCAAGGCTGAACGGCAACACCCCATACTGGTAGTGCTGCCCCCCACCATGAATCTCAGGTAATGCCTTTGGGTGGGGTGGATCAGGATGTGGGTGTAAGCATCCTTGAGATCCAAGGAACAGAGCCAATTTCCCTTGCGGAGGTAGAGCAGCAGTGTTCCAAGGGAGAGCTTCTTCCTCACCGGGAACTTGTTCAAGTTGCGCAGGTCCAGGATGGGCCGGAGACCCCCTGTTCTTTTTGGACATGGAAATACCTTGAGCAGAACCTCTTTCCAAAAAGGTGATGGGATACTGGTTCCACCGCCCTATCCCTGAGAAAGCCTGCGAGTAATGTGGCAAGCAAGGCCTGGTGGAGGAGAGGCTGTGGTGGCTCTCCTAGGAAGAAGTCTGCAGGGTTCTGCTGCAGATGGAGGAAATACCCCTCTTGCACCACCCACAGAACACACTGGTCTGCGGTGATGTTGGCCCATCTTTGGGCGAAAGAGGCCAGTCTAATCCCTGTGGGCTGAGGTGGGCCTCCCAGGGAAGGGGAGGCCCAGCCCAGGGAATCAAAAACTTCCCCCCAGTAGGGTGGGAACTGGTGTCTGGGGCTTGGGAGATGGTGTCTGGGGCTTGGGAGCCTTGGGCTTCCTAGGCCCATGTACCTGGCCTTTTGGCTGTGAGGATTGGAGAGGCTGCCCCTAGTAAGATTGGTAGTGGCCAGCCTGGCATAGCCCTTTTTCCACAGGAAAGTGCTTTCCCCCCTCCCGAGGATTTTTTCCTTGGGAAAACCGAGGTCTTTTTGGACAGCCTCTACTGGGTCACTACCTCAGCCTCAATCTCCGCAGCCTTATCAAACATCGGTTTACCATTGGTTCTCACCATTGCAGGGGACATCCAGAAGCTTCTCCTGTACCCACTGCTCTGCTGAATCCGGCAGTTGCAACCCTGGCCACAGACTTAAACCCGGCATAGGTAGCCTGGGAGAGGAATTTGGAACATTTGCAGAGGTTCCCTGACAAGGCCCGCCAAGAACCCGAGAGTTCCTGTATCAGGCATTTAAGGTACATTCCAATGTACAATTCGTATGACTGTATTCGGCAACCGATCATGGCTCCCTGGTAGCACTTGCGCCCCATGGCATCGAGGGCCCAGGCTTCCCTGCCGGCAGGGACTGAAGAATAGGGTCTTTTGGCTCTTCAGCTTTTGTATGGAGGACTCAACCACCATCAAGTTGTGGGGAAGTTGTGGCTTGTGGAACCCGGGGTGCTTCTGGACATGATAGATGGTGTCCAGGCGCTGACTGACCACCGGCACAGAGGCCGGGAATTCCCACATCCGGAGGAGCAATCTCTCGAGGATGGGTGGAACTGGCACTAAGAGAGTCTCCTTGGGAAGGGACTCATATTGTAGGATCTCAAGCTCCTCGGTGCGCGGGTCCTCCTCAGACTGTCAGGATCGAAGAGCCTGGGCCATGTCTTGAACAAAGTCGTGAAAGGCCACGTCTTCAGGCGGGAAGTTGCGCGGAGGTTCAGGGGGAAACAGTTCAGAGGGGACATCCCGGTGTCGGAAGATCTCAGGGGAGGCCTCGTCCTTGGTCTCCCAGTTGGAGCAGAGGGCATTGAGGAGTCAGCCTTAGGGTCGGCCCTGATGAATCAGCCCTCTGAAGGACCTGGGTTCAGACTCCAGTAAACTCGCCGGAGAGAGCGTGATAGAGACCTCAATCGACGAAGAGGACTTACCCTAGGCTGGTGGCGCTCGGTGCCAACTTCAAAGCCTGGAGGCCCCCCCCTGAGGCCGGGGGACCCAGTGTCAGGGCCAAAGATGCCAGGGGCCCCGACATCAATGCCCACTGCAAGGCCAAGATGGAGGAGACACTCTGCTCCATGGCCGCCATACGTGACTCGAGGCCTGATGGCTGTGCAGCACTCAGCATGGACACCAAAGGCCTCAGGGCCGACTCCAGAGAGTGCGTTCTCGGGGAGGACT
This sequence comes from Ichthyophis bannanicus, assembly GCA_033557465.1. Lineage (NCBI taxonomy): Eukaryota > Metazoa > Chordata > Amphibia > Gymnophiona > Ichthyophiidae > Ichthyophis > Ichthyophis bannanicus. The sequence continues at coordinate 1,284,015,787 of CM066031.1, forward strand.
ATAGGTTCACGGGTCCTGGCGTGGTCTCCGACAGCCAAGGACTCGTCTCGAGACTTTCTGAGGGCACTGCTCGGAGTCGCCCGAGTCCCGTCGAGGGACCTTGACAGGTTTGATCAGAGGCACCTCCTTCAGGACCACCTTCTTCTTTTTAGGAAGGTCCAGGGCCGCAGTGGATGCAGGCCTCAGAAGATGCCCGGACCTCTCTCGAAAGGCCAGCTTCGGGGCTCGGCAATGGGGAAGCCGGGGCAGACTCAGACCTCAGGAAAAGCTTCCCCTGCAACTCAGACCGCCTCCTGTTGGTTTTAGGGGTAATGGACTGGCACCGGTTGCAGGTGGAACTGTCATAGTCCGGGCCCATGCAACGGATGCAGCAGTCATGAATATAGGTGACTGAGATAGTCTGACTGCAGCAGTTGTATTTCTTGAACCCACTGGGAGTCATGGTGAGGAGCACACCTGGCTGGGATAGAGGACCCACAGGTGAAAAAAGGCATGGACCTTGAGGAAACACGAAAAAAAGGTAGCCAAGATCGGTACTGGTGGGGCCGCCTCGAGGCGGGAAGGGAACCGGTATGCAAACCAGACAAAGGGAAGGAATAAAATAACTTTTTCAAGGAGAGCAGAGGACCATGTCTGTTGGGCTCTGCGGAAAAAAGGAGACTAAGCAAGATGGTACCCTTTGGGCTGGAAGGGGACTACGCGAGAGTGGTAGCGTTTGTGCAGATGTCACCCATATGTGAGAACTGTCTTCCTGCTTGTTCCTGGAGATGTTAATCTTTAGTCCACAAAAAGAAACAACATTTTTCTGAAAAAAAAACCCATTTCTATTCAAAACAGAATTAAGAGAGACAAGTGGCCCTCTTTCACTTAGTTTGCAGTTTGTCATGCTGTGAGGGATTGTGTGCATCAGTGATACTGAGGGCTGAGCTATCAGTAGCAATGTTCCCTCTAATTTTCTGTAGGCTGTGTGCGCATAAAATATCAGCTGTGCAGCTTTTGAAGGAAGGTTAAATTTTTGTGCGCCACACAATGACATTCAGAGTTATATACTTTAAAATTTGACTACATGTCAGAATACAGTATGTATACAACATTGATTTTAATCAAATTAAATGAAAATAGACGATTACTAAATGAAGCGGAAAATTTCTAGTAATTACAATCACAACTTTTAAATTTTAAGACGTCTGTGTTGTTTTCTATCAGGATCAGAACCATAATTTTTTGTGCGCTCTGTTGTAAAGTATGTGCGCTCGCTCGACGAGGTGTGTGCGCACGCACACGTGCACAGCTTAGAGGGAACAGTGATCAGTAGCTTAACTACTGGCAGGGTCTCCCAAAATGAACAGGTCTCAGCTGAGGTGCCAGACCAAGACAAACCACCCATCTGGGCAGCAGCAGAATGGGACGCTGTTGGCAGCGGAGGATCACATTTCTGTGCCAACGGCAACACCAGAATTAAATTGCATGGAAGAAAAGCCTAGCAATAAAATTACGTATCTTGCCACAAAAACCCAGTGGATAGTCACAACAAAACAAACTGCACTATAGTGCTGGAAGATGAGACCCCCATGTCAGAAGGCATTCAACTGGCTACTGGGGAGGAGCTGAAAACCTTTAAGAGTAAAGCCAGCATTTATGATGTGGCTGGATCAAAGCCCTCAGGACATCCGACTGCTGATGTAGCTGCATATGAAATGCGAGTCAGAAGCTGCAAAAATGTCTAACATATTGAGACACGCAACATATGAAACATGAACCAAGGGAAGTTGGAGGTGGTCAATAATGAAATGGAACGTGTACAACTTGATGTGTTGCGTGTCAGCAAACTGAAATGGACTGCATCGGACAGTCTGCATCTGATGATCACATGGTCTACCATGCTGGAAATGAAAGATAAAGAAGAAATGGTGTTGAATTTATAATTAAGAAGAAACATGCAAGAACTGTAATGAAATACAATGCAATCAGTGAACGTTTAATTTCTCTTTGTATACGAGGAATGCCCATCACAACCACTATAATTCAAGTACATGCCCCAACAACCACTGCAGAAGAGGACAAAGTTGATGAGTTCTATGAACAAGTACAAGATGAAACTGACAGAACATGCAAACAGGATATCCTGATAGTAATGGGTGACTGGAATGCAAAAGTTGGCAACAAAGAAGGCGGCAAAGTGGTTGGAAAATATGGAGTTGGCAAAAGAAATGAAGCTGGAGAAAGACTGATGGAATTATGCAAGCCCAACAATCAATTCATCTCAAACACCTTCTTCCAGAAACACAAGCACCGACTGTACACATGGACTTCACCCAATGTATTGTACAAAAATCAAATTGACTACATCTGTGGTAGTCAACAATGGAAAAGCTCCATAACATCAACAAAGACAAAACCTGGAATTGACTGTGGTACAGATCACCAACTACTAGTATGCAAACTCAAGCAAAAATTGAAAAAACAGCAAGTTACTAGTGAAAGTAGCAAAATATCACCTTGAGAATATACCACCGGAATTTAAAAACTGCCTGCAAAATTGATTTGCTGCTTTAGATACAAATGACAGAGCTCCAGAGGAGTTATTGGATGACATCAAGAAGGTTGTGTTGTAACAAAGAAAGTCTCCACAAAAGGTAAAAAAAAAAAAATGGCCAAAATGGATGACCGAAGAAACTCTGAAAATTGCCCAGAAACACAGAGAAGCTAACGTCAGAGGAGAAAGAGGCAATCGCAGAACTCAACAGAGATTTCCAACATGCAGCAAGACAAAACAAGAAGTACTACAATGATGTATGAAAGGAAACAGAAGCAGAAAATAGATGAACAACAACATTGTTTTTCCTAAAGCTACAAGAGTTAAAGAAAAAATTCCAGCCTTGAATTGGAATGTTATAAGATGCTTAAGGATCCATGTTGAATGATGCTGAGAAGATCAAGAAAAAGTGGAAAGAATATACAGAGTCATTATAACATAAAGATCAAGTGGACCAATACCATTTCAACATGTACCTTATGATCAGGACCCATTGGTGATGAAAGAAGTTGTCAAAGCAGTGTTGAAAGGCTTATCAAACAACAAAGCACCTGGCATCGATGGCATTCTCAGTGAAGTATTACAGCAATCGGATGCAGCTGTTACCATACTTACAAGGCTCTGCCAGGAAATTTGGAAGACAACATCATGGCCAACTGACTGGAAAAGATCTGTGTTTATACCAATACTAACGTAAGGTGATCCAACTGATAGTGGAAATTATCGCACAATCGCTCTGATCCCACATACCAGCAAGATTCTACTCAAGATTATTCAGCAGAGATTACAACCATACCTGAAACGAAAACTTTCTGAAGTGCAAGCGGGGTTCAGGAAAGGGTGAGGAATTTGAGACATCATCAGGGATGTGAGATGGATCCTTGAAAAGTTAAAGAATACCAAAAGGATATCTATATGTGTTTTACTGAGTACATCAAGGCTTTTGACTGTGTAAACCACAAGAAATCTGGGCCACAGTAAGAAGCATGGGTATACCAGAATACTGATAGTTCTCTTGCACAATCTTTACAATGATCAAGAAGCAACAGTTCAAATGGAACAAGGAGAAACAGAATGGTTTAAAATCAGCAAACGTGTATGACAAGGCTGCATACTTTCCCCCTACCTGTTTAATTTATATGCAGAACAAATCATCAGAGAGGCAAGACTGTAGAAAAATCAACCGAGGTATGAAGATTAGTGGAAGACTCATCAACAACCTTCACTATGCTGATGATACAACTTTAATGGCTGAAAGTGAAGACGATCTGAAACATTTGCTTATCAAGATCAGGGAACAATCTTAAAATGGGCCTGCACCTTAATGTAAAGAAGACAAAGATCCTGACAACTGGCAAAAAAAAATAAGTATATCGTCGATGGAGAAGAAATCGAAATAGTGGACAACTTTAACTTAATTGGATCCACTATCACTAAAGAAACAATAAGCACTCAAGAAATAAGACAACGCATTGCTCTTGGCAGAATGGCTATGAAGGATCTAGACAAGATTCTCAAGAGCAAAGATGTCTCACTCCATACAAAGATTCGACTCATTCAAGTCATAGTATTTTCAATAGATGTGAAAGTTGGACAGTGAAAAAGACAAAGGAAGAAAATTAATGCCTTCAACTTATGGTGCTGGCAACGAATACGGTGTATACCATGGACTGCTCAAAGAACAAACCAGTCAGTATTAGAGGAGATCAAACCTAAGCTTTCTTTAGAAGCTCAGATGGCAAGACTTCGACTTTCATACTTCGAACATCATGCGAAGAGAGAGAACATTGGAGAAAGACATCATGTTTGGCAAGGAAGAAAGTCAACGCAAAAGAGGAAGGTCAGAAATGAGATGGATGGATACAATAACAGCAGCTATGGATGCCACTCTGTCAACAATGAGCTACCTGATTGAAGACCGAACACAGTTTAGGACAACTATCCAGATGGTCGCCCTGAGTCGACAGCACTTAACAACAACAACAACAAAGTGGCCCTAGTAGGCATATCATCATTAAATGACTCAATATATTTTGAAATATTCAGATTATCTACTAATGAAAGATCAATCATACCCTCACCCTCTTTGATGTATTACAGCTTGAGGATTTTCTTAAAGCATATGTTAAGTGAATGTTGTCACCTGGGTAACTGGTTGACTTACTGTATGGCTATTTGAGTTTTATTATTAATTTGTATGCTTTTCTTGTTAATCTTATGATAAAATGGGTTTGGGATTGACAGGTTCGCAGCAAGATGTTTTTTTTTCCGTTTTTCATTTTTTCCTTGTTGGTTTAGATACAGTATGAGGTAATAGTTTCCTCTGGATGTGGGCTTTGGAGGTGAAAGTATCTCTTTCTTAATTTGTTGTATTTGTATTTGTTGTTTTTACTTTTGTATCATATGTGATGTAAGCAATGGAAAAATTTAATAATAATAAAAAAAGAGTGCATAGTTTTTAGCAGATAGATTGTCATCTTTAATATTTAATAATGCTGGACTTGGTTGAATTTTAATGTTTTCTCCAATCACTTTGCATTACTATGCATTAACACGTTTCCAGAATAGGTGTAATTTATCGCAGCTCCAACAAACATGCAAAAAGGTACCCAAGGATCCAAATTTTCTCCAACATTGTGCCCGGCACCTATAAGGTTTTTGTAGCCGCCGAGGTGTGAGGCACCAATGATATAGCATTTTGAAATTATGTTCTAGAATAGTGCTAGTCAAGACACCCTTAAAGAGGCCTTTATACATAGACCCACATTGTTTCTCATCCCAGGATTTATTTAGATCAGATTCCCACGCTTCCTTGTGCCTCCATGTCATCTCAAGCTTTTCCCATAGCTGTATACAATTTGGCAATAGCCCCCTTTGTTGTGTTGCTCTCAAAGAGTGTGTCAGTATTGCCCGAATGCTTTCCAATGTTAGATTTCAGTAACTGTTTAATGTAGTGTATCACCTGGGCGTATATATAGCGATCTGTTGAGGGTAAAGAATATTACTCCTGCAATTCCTCAAAATGGCACCCAGTCCCAGTTCTCTCTAAATTGAAGCACATAACGTAAGCCCCCCCCCCCTCCCCGATCTCATCAATTAAATGCAGCACTAAGTGTTCCAGGAGGGAAATGTTCAAAGAAATCTGGGAAGCTAACAAAAGTAACAGCACAGCAATAATAATGGGTGATTTCAATTACCCCAGTATCGACTGGGTTAATGTCACAGCAGGACATGCTAGGGAAATAAAGTTTCTAGATGAAATAAATGACTGCTTCTTGTAGCAGCTGGTTCATGAACCAACAAGAGGGGAATATATTTTGGGTCTAGTCCTTAGTGGAACACAGCATCTGGTGCAAAGGAAGTGTTGGGACTACTTGGCAATAACGATCATAACATGATCACGTTTGATTTAATAAATGAAGGGAGAACAGCAAGGTAATAAACAATACTAACTTTTAACTTTCAAAAGGAAGACTATGATAAAATGAGGGAAATAGTTAAGAAAAAAATAAAAGGAGCTGCTGCAAATGTTAAAGATTTGCATCAAACATGGGTATTGTTTAAAAATGCTATCTTGGAAGCCCAAACCAGATGTATTCTACACTTTAAGGAAAGTGGAAGGAAGACCAAAAAGTAGAAAAAAAAATAGAAAAAGGAGCCAAATGATGAAGCACTGGTAATTTAGATGCAAGGCATTGATAAGGCGGACAAAGAGAGAATTTGAGAAAAGCTTGCCGTGAAAGCAAAAACATATAATCAAACCTTTTTCAAATACATTCAAATTAAAAATCCTGTGAGAGAATCAGTTGGACCATTAGATGATAGAGGAGTAAAGGGGGAGCTAAGGGAGGACAAGACCATAGCCTATACTGAAGATGATGTAGGAAGGTTACCCACTCCTGAAATGGTATTTAAAGGTAACATATTGGAAGAATTGTTAAAAATATTGATACATTGGGAGAGCATAGTCACTCACCTGTAACAGGTATTCTCTGGGGACAGCAGGAACCAGTCCTCACATATGGGTGACATCAGCACCTATGAAGCTCACGCAGTAATCACTCACCAGCTTTCAAAGAAAGCCTTTGAAAGTTACACTATGCATGCGTGGTCACCTTCCCTCCCATGCGTGCCATCTTACTTCAGTATAATGACGTAGCTTAATCAAACATAAAAAAGAAAACAACTCCTTGGGGAGAAGGAAGGGTTGTGAGGACTATTCCTGCTGTCCCCAGAGAACACCTGTTACACAGGTGAGAAACTACGCTTTCTCTGGGAACAAGCAGGAAGTCAGTCATCACATATGGGACTCCCTAGCTACAAGCTACTAAAATAACCTGTGAAAAGACACGGGTGTGACCAGACCACGACAGCACCAATGGCGACAGAGACGGGTAGCTATGAGTTGTAGAAGGTGTGTCCCCAAACAGAGAGAGACTGCAAGATCCTAGCATCCAATGGCACTATCACTCCAGTAGCCTGAGGGCAGGAGTTGCCTAAACCCTGCCTTATCAATGCCTTGCATTTAACTTGTCAGTGCTAATGTTTTTTCCAGTTTGTGTCATTTGGCTCCATTTTCTACTTTCCGAAAGATGCTTTTTTGGCAACAGCCACTTCTCTGACCTTACCTTCAAACCATGATGACATTTTTTTTTTTACTTCCTTCCACTTTTCTTAAAGCGTGGAATACATCTGTTCTGGGCTTCTAAGATAGTATTTTTAACCACCACCCATACTTGACGTAAATCTTTAAACTTTGCAATTGCTCCTTTTAGTTTTTTCCTTAACTATTTTCTTAATTTTATCATAGTCCCCCTTTTGAAAGTTAAAAGGTAATACTGTGGATTTCCTTGCCGTCCTTCCTCCATTTATTAAATCAAATGCGATCATGCTATGATCACTATTCCCAAGTGGCCCCAACACCCTTATCTCTGGCACCAGATCTGGTGTTCCACTAAGGACTAGGTCCAAAATGGCTTCCCCTCTGGTCATGAACTAGCTACCCCAAGAAGCAGTCATTTATTTCATCTAGAAACTATCTCCCTAGCATATCCTGCTGTGAAAATGACCCAGTCAATACCGGGGTAATTGAAATCACCCATTATTATTACTATGCTTTAACTTTTGTTAGCTTCCCTAATTTCTTTGATCATATCATCATCCATTTTTTCATTCTGGCCAGGCAGTCTATAGTACACCCCCCACTGTCAACGCCTTCGCCTTCCCCTTTTAAATGGAATTAGAATCCATGGAGATTCTACAGTGATTTTTTTTCCTGCACAACTTTAATCCTTTGTGACTTAATGCCCTCTCTAAAAGAGTACAACCCTTCCAATCTGATCTGCTCCATCATTACGATACAGTTTGTACCCAGGTATCACAGTGTCTCACTGGCTGACCTCCTTCCACCATGTCTCTGAGATAAAAATCATATCCAACCTCTCATTTAGTGCTATATATTCTAACTCTCCCATCTTATGTTTAAGACCTCTAGTATTTGCATACAATCATTTTTGAGGTTGTATTTTATTCATATTAATCTGGTTATTGGTAGGTAGGGGTAATTTGGAATATTTAAGCTCTGAACTCAAGGGCATTTGGGATACTTTTTTTTTTATTTGAAGTTAGAGCATATTGACAGAGAGGTTCCATCTTTTGCTAGTACCATTCAAGGATATATTATTCCGAACCATGCGCTCTTGGGTGACTGACAGCTTTCCCCTATTATCTACTTTAAAAGCTGCTCTATCTCCTTCTTAAAGGTTAATACCAGCAGCCTGGTTCCATCCAAGTTAAGGTGGAGCCCATCCCTTCGGAAAAGCCCCTACTTTCCCCAGAATGTTGCCCAGTTCCAGCAAATCCAAAACCCTCTTCTTTGCAACATCGTTTCATCTATGCATTGAGGCTCCAGAGCTCTGCCTACCTTTTGGGTCCTGCATGTGGAATGGGAAGCATTTCGGAGAACGCTACCCTGGAAGTTCTGGATTTCAACTTCCTACCTAAAAGCCTAAATTTGGCCTCCCGAACCTCCCTCCCACACTTTCCTATGTCATTGGTACCCACATGTACCAAGATAGCAGACTCCTCCCCAGCACTATCTAAGACCTTGTCTAGGTGGCACATGAGGTCCGCTACCTTCGCACCAGGCAGGCATGATACCAGGTGATCCTTACGTCCACCAGCCACCCAGCTAGCTACTGTTCATTGTAATGACCTGACTCTTGTTTATTGTCGGATACTGTTTGTTCTATGTAAACCGCGTTGATCGCAAATAGTGCGGTATATAAGATATGTAAATAAATAAATAAATAAATATAAATAACTATAACGGCTGTCCTAACCCTCCCCTCAAGGGCATATGGCCCTGGAGAAACCTCTTTGGTGTGAGAGGGTTTTACATCACCTGGAGGACAGGTCGTAGCTACAGGATCACTTCCTTCCACACCAGGATAATGGTCCCCTGTCACGTAACCTCTCTCCTCCATGGCAACAGGGATGCTGCCAAACTGGAGGTGGGATTTCAGTACTGCATTCCTGTAAATCTCATCTATGTCCCTCTCTGTCTTCCTTATGTCCTCCAAGTCTGCTACTCTAACCTACAGAGAGCAAAGAGCTCCTTGTACCTTGTAAACAGGTAAGACCCCTCATCAACTGGGAGAAAATCATACAATGCAAAAGACTGGATAACCCCCATATCGCTGCTGGACTGCTGTCTGCATCTTAGTTTTAAGGTTTTGTTTAGGTATTTATGTTTTTTGTTTACTTGGGTTTACTGGGGATACTTACATTAATACAACTAATACGTTCAATGGACTCTGTTCACCTCACGATCAATCAATCTCAATTCCTTAATGTATGCCTGATGAGGATAACAGCTGCACTCAGAGTGAATATGGGCACCTCCTTCCCTTTAAGAGGTTTAAGCACCTATAGAGCTACTATTAACCCAAGGGTGGGTGGGAGTCGGGGAGAGAGGGTAGGAAAGACGTCTGACTAAAACCTATTCTGTGCTTCTAAGGTAATCAGGGAACAATTTTCTGGGTGATTCACGCAGCCTTTACTTTGATAGAGGGAGTCTTTCAAAATGTCCCTTTAATCTATCACTTGGCTTTAATGCTTATTTAAAACAATTTCACAGGTCTGTTGCCCCCTATCTAGGCAGTCTCTTTGTAAAGGTATCTAGAAACAATTTATTGCTCAAAGAATACTGACCCTATTTTTCCTTTTATGCTAAGTTATTGATTTAAATTAAAGCTCTTTGCTGATACTAGGCCCTGACTTTAAATTGAAAGCTCTCTGTTGGGTCAGACTTAAACGGAAAGCTACATGCTGAGCTTTTAATGTAAACTAAAAGGTGTTTGCTGATTCTAAGGCCCTGACTGAGTATTACATTTAAACTAGAAGCTCTCTGCCTGGTTTTAAATTTAAACTGAAAGCTCTCTACTAGGTTCTGAATTTAAACTGAAAGCCCTCTGCTTGGTTTTAAACGTAAACTAAAAGCTACCTCTTGAGTTTTTAATTTAACTAAAAGCTCTTTGATGATACTAGGCCTTGACTCATTTAACAAATACACTGGATTCTAATTTACACAGATTAATCAGCTTTAATCTAAAGAATTCCTTTTTCCACAAGATTTAGAAAAATTCTCAGAAGTAAATACTTACAATTGCAGATCTCTCTCCAGAAGTAGCAGTCCCTTTTTGTAGTCCTCTCCTCAGTTCAGTTTGTAGCTGCGCAATAGAGGAAAAAGAATACCCCACAACTCCTAGGGGAGGAGGGTGGATTGTGAAAACTGATTCCTGCTGTTCCCGGAGATTACCTGTTACAGATGAGTAGCTACACTATTTCCAGGAACAAGCAGGAATAGTGTCTTCACATATTTTATTTATTTTATTTTAACAGTTTTTATATACCGCACTATTCATCATCAGTGCGGTTTACATTAAACAACAGATACCTATCAATATAAAACTGACATAGGTTTACAGATAACAGGGAAGGTAAACTGGGAATGAACCGGGGAGAACTATATACAATTAAACAGGTAACATCAAGGCTTGGTATTTGCAGAAATGCAGCACTTTCCACATTTTTAAAACCTTTGTTCTGGGTTGTTGCTATGTGGAAGGGAGTTAACTGAGTCAGGCGGAAGGCAATTCTAAGGTATGTATGGTAGCTTGAAGTGCAAAGTGAATAAATAGTGCTTAATGGACTTTCTGAATTGAGTGATGTCCCTGATTGATCTGATGCTGGGAGGGAGTTTATTCCAGCACTTGGGAGCATACTACACAAAAGCTCTGTTAGTGGTTAGTTGTGTCCATTTTGTGGAGATACTAGGAGTAACTAGTGTGTTTTCCGCTACTAGTCTCCTGGATCTATTGTTTGGTGCATGGGTGAGGAGATTTGAGATCGATGTAGGAGATATGGGACTCACTAGCTCCCAGGTAACCAAACTGGATTAGCAGCGGTATCCCCAAGGCTAAAGGGTGGAGCCAGAGGGTGTGGATACAGAGTGGCCCCATTGGACTCAAAAACAGTTAGCAAGAACATTGACAGGGAAGTCTGGTGCCAGAAAAAAGTTCAGGACGGAGGGTAGGCGTTGCATTTAAGTCCCAAAAAGGTGCTGGAGGACAGCCTGGCTGAAGACAGCATCCTGACAAGAGTCCCTGTCTAGGCAGTAGCAAGCAGCAAAAGTATGAATGGAGGATCAGGTAGCTGCCCGACAGATCTCGTCAATGGAGACAGACTGAAGGTTGGCAACTGAGGTTGCCATGGCCCACACATTGTGAGTGGTGATGTGACCCTCTAAGGAGAGTCTTGCTTGAGCATAGATAAAAAGAAATGCTCTCCGCAATCCAGTTTGAAAGAGTGCATTTTGAAATTGGACATCCAAGGTGACTTGGATGAAAGGAAATGAACATTTGGGAGGATTTTTTTAAAGCCTTAGTTCGGTCCAAGTAGAAAGCCAGTGCACGTTTACAGTCTAAAGTGTGCAGCACTGCTTCAGTCCTAGAAGCATGATTGACTGTGACAGAAAGAGGAGACTACATTTGGGAGGAAGTATGGATGTGTAGGGAGCACCACCTTGTGATGGTGGAACCGGGTGTACAGAGGATCCAACATCAACACCTGAAGTTTGCTGATGCAGCGAGCTGAAGTGACAGCAATGAGGAAGATTACCTTCCAAGAGAGTTACTTTAAAGAAGTGGTGGTCAAAGACTCAAAAGGAGGCTTTAGACGTTGCGCCAAGACCATGTTGAGGTGCCAAGCCACCAGTGGTAGTTTGATTGGCAGCTTAGACAGCAGGAGAGCCCACAAAAATCGCTGCTACGGGCCTTCGGTGTGGTTTTCAATTACTGGAAGAAGGGGAGTTAAGGGGGTTTGGAGAGGTGAAGGAAGAGTTTGGCTTGGGAGAGGGAGATAGATTTCCATTCCTACAAGCTAGCTCTTTTCTGCGGAGGACTTTAGGAAGGAAGGGGACGGAGAGGGAAGTTTCAGAGATAGAGGCCATATGGTATGGGAGGAGCGGCTCGAAGGGGATGATTACAGAATTATATAAGGGAGTGAAGGATAAGGGGGAGGGGAAATTTAGGTATATGTTAGACTGGGAAAGGGATTTGGGGCTGAAGGTGACTGTCAAGGATTGGAAGAAAATCTGGGACCAGATAAAGAGAGGGCCGCGCTCTAGTAAGTTTAAAGAAAACAGTTATAAAGTGTTGTTGCGTTGGTATTATACGCCAGAAAGATTGCACAAGATTTATACCGGGGTTTCTCCTCTGTGTTGGAGGGAGTGTGGGGAGGTGGGCTCTTTTTGGCATATATGGTGGGGGTATAAGAAGGTGCAGGGGTACTGGGAATGGATTCAGGACTGGATTCAAGTGAACCTGGGGGTGGGGGTGGATAGATCCCCGCAAATCGTTTTGCTGGCATGGGGGGGGGGAGGGGCAGGAATTGCAAGGGGGAAGGGTGGTGTTGGCATGTTTGAGTGTGGCCCGATGTGAAGTGGCTGCGGCTTGGAAGCAGAAGGAGCTGCCCTCGATGGAGCACTTTGTAAGCAGGCTATGGAGTTTGACCTTAATGGAAAAGTTAACTGCTCACAGGTGGCAGAGAGGGGCGAGATTTGCTGGGGAGTGGGGAGCGCTGGGCAGGGTGGTGGGACTGGAGTAATGGGTCAGGCTCGTCTTAGAGCTTAATCTGAGCCCCTGTTTGACAGGGGATATATGATTGAAGTAACATTTGGTATTGTTTCTCCTGGGGGGCATTATCAGCTATGGCCTAAGATGGGGGGGGGGGGTTCTTTTCCATTTATTTGTTAGACTATTGCAGGGAGAGGGGGATGGAAATAGGCTAGGAGCAGGCAGGGAAGGGATAAGGTAGTGGGGAGGGGGGAACAGGGTTAGGGAAGGGGAGGGGGTAGGGGGGAGGGGGGAGAGCGCAGGGAGGAGGGGAAGAAGGGGGGGTTGGTTTGGAGGGGGGGAAGGGGGGAATAGGGGGGGTACGAAGGGGAGGGCAGGGCGCAGCTTATGGGTAAGAAAGGTAATAACTGTAGTTTATGAACCGGTGGATGTTCCTGTTGATATGCATTTTGATGTGTTTTGCGTGATGTTCTTGGCTTTTTGGAAAAATTTAATAAATTTTTAAAAGAAAATCGCTGCTACAAGGGGTAAGATGAAATAGGGTGCCTGTCCACCAGTCTGTGATAGGCTGAGATGGCACTAAGATGAACTCTGAGTTAGTCTTGAGACCTATCAATGATAAGTGGAGGAAATACTGTAAAAGGAACTCCACTGGACAGGCTGAGGGGTCAGTATGTTTCGGCGTACACCAAAGGATGAATCTTCACCATTTAAAGGCTTAAGAAAGTCTAGTAGATGGCTTGCGTGATGCAAGTAAGATGTCCTTGACCTGTCGAGGAAGGTCAAGATCAGCAAATATCATGCTCTCAGTAGCCATGCCGTGAGATGGAGGGCTTGTGGATTGGGATGGAAAAGCATCCTATGATCCTGTGAGAGGAAGCTGGGTGCATGCCCAAGGCTGAGGGGTGAAGTTCATGCTAGTTGAAGCAGCAGAGAAAAGCATGGCTGACGGGGCCAGTAAGGAGTTATTAGGATCATGGAGCCCCCATCGGCTGCAGTTTGAACATGGTTTTGGATATTAAGGGGGTGGGTGGGAATGCATAAAGAAGACCATTCTCCCAATGGAGAAGAAAAGCATCTGCTGCTTGACTGTTGATGGAGGGAATTCTCGAGCAAAACAACAGTAGTCGTGCTTTCTCTTATTTAGCAAACAGATCTATTGAGGGGGGTCCCCCACAAATGGAAGTTCCAAGATGCCATGTCCTGATTTAGAGTCCACTCATGGGAATGCAAGATGTGACTGAGTCTGTCCGCAAGGAGATTGAGCTCAAATGGGAGGTACACTGCCCAGAAATGAATTTGTATGCAATGGAGAAGAACCAGAGACAAAGAGCTTTCATGGCAGAGGAGATAGGAACCCATCCCCCTCTGCTTGTTCACATTGAACAAGGCTACCTGGTTGTCCATTTGGACTAAGACCTGTATGCTCGAAAGTTGGGGTTGAAAACCCTGAAGGGCATTCGTGAGAGCCCGCAGCTCCAGGATGTTGATTTGCAACTGAGACTCTTGCTGTGTACACTGCCCCTGTGTAGTGAGATTGTTCAGATGTGCTCCCCATCCAAGTTTGGAAGCATCCGTTGTTAGGAAGCATGAGGTGGAATCATCTGAAAAGGTAACCTTCCAAGTAGGTTTGGAGAGGAGCACCACCAGTAAAGGGAGCTGACAAGAGGAGGTGCAACGAAAAAATTGTCTGAGAGACGGCCGGTAGCCTGGGTCCATTGAGACGACAGCATCCATTGAGCTTGTTGCATGTGCAGGCAAGTATAAGTGATGACATGGACTGTGGAGGCCGTATGTCCCAAAAGACATAGGATTTTTCGAGCTCTCACGGCACTGTGACTCCCTATAGGGTATGCAAGCTCGATGAGATGGGGAGAGTGATAATGTGGAAGAAAAGATCAGGCCTGACAAGTGTCTAGAAGCACTCCAATGAATTCGAGACACTGAGATGGTACCAGCTGTGACATGGGAAAGTTTAAGATGAATCACAGGTTTTGGAGCACAATGATGGTCTGATGAAAAAAATGTTTTACCTCTTCTGGTGATTCTCCCCTGATCAGTCAATCGTCTAATTAGGGGAAGACAAAGATCCCCAAAGTACAAAGATAGGCAACTATGACTGCCATATATTTTGTGAATACTGGGGTGCGAAAGTGAGACCGAAGGGGAATACTCAGTATTGGTAAGGTTTTAATGGCACCAAAAGTGTAGATACTTTCTGTGTTGAGGGTGAATCAGCAAATGTGTTTATGCCTCTTTAAGGTCTACCGAACATAGCCAGTCATTCCTCTGAACATATGGCAGAAAAATACATAGTATCAGCAAACAACTTTTAGTTTAAATTAAAAACCCAGCAGAGAGCTTGCAGTTTAAATTCAGAACCCAGTGACAGCTTTCAGTTTTAATTCAGAACCCAGCAGAGGACTTTCAGTTTAAATTCAGAACCCAGCATAGAACTTTCAGTTTAAATTTAAAACCAAGCAGAGCGCGTCTAGTTTAAATTTTATACTCGGTCCGGGCCTATTATCAGCAAAGAGTTTTAATTTAAATCAAATCAGAGTACAACTTAGCATAAAAGGAAAAACAGGGTAAGCATTCTTTGAACAATCAATTGTTTCTAGAGACCTTTACAAAGAGGCTGCCTAAATAGGGGGTAAGAGACCTGTGAAATTGTTTTAAATAGGTGTTAAAGCCAAGTGACAGATCAAAGAGGCATTTTGAAAGACTCCCTCTATCAAAGCAAGGGCTGTGTGAATCACCCAAGAAATTGGTCATAGATTACCTTAGCAGCATAGGTCTGGGACCTGTGTAACAAGCCAGCCTTTACTAAATGTTAGTTCCCTCCCTCCCAGCCCGACTCCCATCCACCCTAGGCATAATTCTAGCTTTATAGGGTCTTACACCTATTAACGGGGGAGTGGTATACACATTCTCTTCTAGGTTCAGTTGATTATCCTCACCAGGAATAGATGAGTTAAGGCCCTTAAAGTAAATAATCGAGGTGAACAAAGTCCCTTAAATTTATTTGGTATAGTTGTATTATTACAAACTATCCATAGCAACTAAAAACAACTTAAATAACGGAACAAAACTTTAAAACTAAGATGCAGACAGCAGTCTAGCAGCGAGATAGGGGCTATCCAATCTTTTGTATTGAGTATCACATATATGATTTTCTCCTAGTTGGTGAGAGGTCTTTTGTGTGTACTAGGTGCAAGGAGCTCTTTGCCCTCAGGGAACGAGTCCGATCTTTGGAGGCTAGAGTAGCAGACTTGGAAGACATGAAGTCAGAGAGGTACACAGATGAGACCTACAGGGACAAAGTATTAAAGTTCCACCTCCAGTTTGGCAGCCTCCCAGTTGCCATGAAGGAGAGAGTTCTTGTGAAAGGAGAGCATTATCTTGGAGAGGTAGGAAGCCATCCTGTAGGACCTGTCCACCAGAAGATGTAACACCCTCTTGCACAGAGGCAATTTCTCAAGGGTTATGTGCCCATGAGGGAAAGGTTAGAATAGCTGTTATAAAGAGTGAGTCAATCATTAGGCACATAGATAGCTGGATGGCTGGTGGACGTGAGGATTGCCTGGTAACATGCCTGCCTTGTGCAAGGGTAATGGACCTCACATGCCACATAGACAAGGTTTTAGATGGCACTGGGAAGGAGTCTTCTGTCTTGGTACATGCTGGTACCAATGTCATAGGAAAATGTGGGAGGGAGGTTCTGGAGTCCAAATTTAGGATTTTAGGTAGGAAGTTGAAATTCAGAACTTCCAGGGTAGCATTCTCCAAAAGGCAGGAGGAGCTCCAGAATCTCAATGCGTGGATGAGATGATGGTGCAAAGAAGAGAGCTTTGGATTTGTTAGGAACTGGGCAACTTTCTGGGTAAGGGAGGGGCTCTTCGAAAGGGATGGGCTCCACTTTAACCAGGATGGAGCCAGGCTGCTTGCATTAACATTTAAAAAGATGATAGAACAACTTTTAAACTAGATAATAGGGGAAAGTCGACAGTCGTCCAAGAGTGCATGATTCAGAAGAATATATCCTGGAAGGACACTAACAAACAGGGAAGTTAGGACATCCAAACAGAGAGGTTCTAATAAAGATAAAAGTTACTCAGCTGCCTTTAAGTACAGAGCTGAAAGATTCCAAATTATCCCTATGAAGTGATAACCAGAATAATATGATTGAAATACAGCCTCTAAAATGCCTGTATACAAATGCTAGACATTTAAAAAATAAGATGGGAGAGTTAGAATATATAGGTCTAAATGAGAGGTTAGATATGATTGGTATCTCAAAGACGTGGTGGAAGGAAGACAACCAATGGGACACTGTGATACCAGAGTACAAACTATATTGCAATGATAGAGTAGAACAAATTGGTGGAGGGGTTGCGCTCTATGTTAGAGAGAGCATTGAGTCACATAGGATTAAAGTTTTGCAGGAAACAAAATACGCTGTAGAATCTCTATGGATAGAAATTCCATATAAAAAGGGGAAGGCGATGGCAGTGCAGGTGTGCTACCGACTGCTTGGCCATAATGAACAGATGGATATTGAAATGCTGAAAGAAATCAGGGACGCTAACAAAAGCTACAACATAGTAATAATGGGTGATTTCAATTACCCGGGTATTGACTGGGTTAATCTCACTGCAGAACATGCTAGGGAGATAAAGTTTCTAGATGAAATAATTGACTGCTTCTTGGAGCAGCAGGTTCATTTACTGATAAGAGGGGAAGCTATTTTGGACCTAGTCCTTAGTGGCATGCAGGATATAGTGCAAGAAATAAGGATGTTAGGGCCACTTGGCAATAGTGATCATAGCATGATCGCATTTGATTTAATAAATGAAAAAAGGATGGCAAGGAATCCACAGTACTACCCTTTATCTTTCAAAAGGGAGACTATGAGAAAATGAGGAAAATAGTTAAAGACTAAAAAGAGCAGCTGCAAAGGCTAAAGATTGCATAAAGCGTGGGCATTGTTTAAAAATATTACCTTGAAAGCCCAGAATAGATGTATTCCACGCTTTAAGAAAAGTAGAAAGAAGTCCAAAAAACTGCCAGCATGGTTTAAAGGCAAGGTCAGAGAGACTGTTGCAACCAAAAAAAGCATCTTTCAGGAAATGGAAAAAGGAGCCAAATGACAAAAATGGGAAACATAAGCATTGCCAAGTTAGATGCAAGGCAATGATAAGGCAGGCAAAGAGAGAATTTGAAAAAAAGCGTGCTGTGGAACAAGAATGCATAATAAAACCTTTTCAAGTATTTCATAGAAAAAACCTGTGACACAGTCAGTTGGACCATTGGATGATAGAGGAGTAAAAGGGGCGCTAAGTGAAAACAAGACCATAGTGGAGAGACTGAATAAATTCTTTGCTTCAATCTTTACTGAAGAAGATGTAGGTAATTTACTCGTGCCTGAAATGGTATATAAAGGTAATGTATCAGAAGAATTGAAAGAAATATTGATAAACCGGGAAGATGTATTACCATTATTTGATAAACTGAAGAGTACCAAATCACCTGGATTGTATGGTATGCATCCAAGGATAATGAAAGAACTGAAATATGAGATTACAGACCTACTATTAGTAATCTGTGAACCATCATTAAAATCAACTGTAGTACCTGAAGAGTGGAGAATGGCAAATGTAACATCAATATTTAAAAAGGGTTCCTGGGGTAATCCAGGAAACTACAGACCTGTGAGTCTGACATCAGCACCGGGCAAAATGGTAGAAACCATTATAAAGAATAAAATTACTGATCATGTATATAGTTATGGCTTAATGGGAGACAGGCAGCATGGCTTTAGCCAAGGAAAGTCTTGTCTCAATAATTTGTTATATTTTTTTGAAGGTGTGAATAAACAGGTATACAAAGGTGAGCCGGTTGATATAGAGTATCTGGATTTTCAGAAACCCTTTGACAAGGTCCCTCAGAAGAGATTCTTGGTGAAATTAAAAAGTCCTGGGATTGGGGGCAGTGCAGTATTGTGGATCAGAAACTGGTTAAAAGATAGAAGGCAGAGAGTAGGGCTGTTTACGTTATCAGAATATAGAAAGACTAGGGGACATGCAATGAAGCTACAGGGTAAACTACTTAAGACTAATAAAAGAAAATATTTTTTCACGCAACGTGTAATCAAACTCTGGAATTTGTTACCGGAGGATGTAGTAAAGGCTGTTAGTGTAGCTGGGTTTGAAAAAGGTTTGGACAAGTTCCTGGAGGAAAGGTCCATAAACCATTGTTAAGAAGGGACCCAGGATGGAGGCAAGGGGCGGAGTCTTGGTCAATATGGCGGCGGCTGCTATCTCAGTGTAGCGTCTTCTCTTCTTTATTAAAATATGGGAAGAAACGTAAAGGAAAGGGGTTGGTTGAGTCCTCCCACCCTCCCCCTACCTCCACGCTGATTTCTTCGGGTCCTATGGACTCTTTTGTTTCTCGCGCTTACCGAGCACCAGCAGGAGAAGGGGATGAGTTCCGGGCTGACAGAACTCTGGAGTCACGTGGCTCAGTGTCCGTTTCCGGCATATCTCTCTCCCCTGAGAGACCAGCAACGAAAGCGACTCGTGGGCAGCCCTTGCCAGAAGGGTTCCTGGAGCTTAACTCCCCTCTGAAGTTGAGAGAAGGTTGTGGCTCGGATGGATCAGGAGCAGAGGGGCACCAAGTTCGGGAGAACGTTGATGCTGGGCTGCACGTATTAGGATCATCTTCGTTGCTGAGTGAAGGAACGCCTCTGGGTCAGCAGTGTGCTGCTGTGGATCGAGGACTCCAGCGGGAAGCATGTTTGGAGACTGAATTAGTGACATCTGCAGTGCGGCAACAATTTACACTTCAATGCCCCGAGTCTTTCACATTGGAAACTATTTGGCAGACTATTTTTTCTTTGGGGGAAGCGATGGTGCCAAGGGTATCCTCTTTGGAACGAAGAGTGGAGGAGTATGGTCTTGCTATGGAAGGTGCGCAACAAAGAGTTACTGTTTTACGTTCAGAGGTAACTGAAGCACAACGGAAGGTGGAGTTGTTGGAAGATCAAGTGGATGTCTTTAGGAAAAACTTTCTCTCCACACAGGTTAAGTTGGAACAATTGGACAATTCTCTTAGGATGAATAACCTTAGAATAATTAATTTTCCTAGAAGTGTGTCTATTTCTCCAAGAGAAATGTTTTGGTTATATTTAGAAGAAGTGTTGGGGGTGTCTTCTGAGTTAAGACCACCTTTGGTTAGAGCTTATTATTTGCCTAAGGCTAAGATAACGACGGATGAAGTTATGATGGGGAGTGCTCAGAAACAAGTTAATACTCGAAATGTGACTGAGTTGTTGGAGAAATCGGAATGTGAAAATCTTATTCCCTCTACATTATTGGTAACCTTCGCTCTCCTATCTGATAGAGAGTGGGTGTTGAAGCTTTTTTTTTTAGAAAAAGGAATATACCTTTTAGAGGGTTAATAGGGTTTATCCTGATTTAGCTAGGGCTACACAGAAGCGTAGAAAAGAATTTCTATTGTTGCGCCCTGGTATTCTTCAGTTGGGAGGTTTGTTTTTTCTCAAGCATCCTTGTAAATGTTTAGTTAAGTTAAATTAAATTTCTTATATTTTTTATGAACCTTCCCAACTTATTGTTTTCATAAATGCTAAACGTCTGGGGGGTTCTTCTGTTCTCTCATAAATTCTGATAGTGTTTTTGCAACTGCGTATATTTCTAATCACTTTGGGTATGGTATTAATTTGTTCGACTCCTTTACCCCCCTTTATTGTGGGCTAGGTGTGGAAGATGTCTTTGTTTTGAATTTAACGTCATTGTAATGTTTTTTCTTGCTATGTTCAGTTCTTAGATGTCTTCCTGTTTCTTCAAGAGTGTAGTAACTTCTTGATATATTGTAAAATGCTTTAAAAAATAAAATAAAATAAAAAAAAAAAGAAGGGACCCAGGATATCAATGCTTGACTCAGTACAAGCATTGTGGAACCTGTGTCTTTTGGGGAAACTGCTAGGTACGTATGACCTAGATTGGCTACTGTTGGCAACAGGATACTGGGCTCGATGGACCTTGGTCAGACCCAGTATGACATATCTTATGTTCTTAGGGCTAAATGGCCAATTTTCTCAATTGAGAAAAATAAATAGTGGAATATCCCAAGGATGTGTGCTAGGCCTGCTGCTTTTTAATATATTCATAAATGCCCAGGAAATGGGAACAACAAATGAGGTGATCAAATTTGCAGATGACACAGAATTATTTAACGTTGTTAAAACCCAAGAGGATTGTGAAAAATTGCAAGAGGACCTTGATAAATTGGAAGACTGGGCACACAAATGTCAGATGAAATTTAATGTGGACAAGTGCAAAGTTATGCACCTAGGAAAGAACAACCCATACTAAGGTGGTACATGATGCAAGGTACCACCTTAGAAACCACCACCCAGGAAAATGATTTAGGCGTTATCGTGGATAATACATTGAAATCCCCTGTCCAGTGTGCAACGGCAGCCAAGAAAGCAAATAGAATGCTAGGAATCATAAGGAAAGGAATGGAAAATAAACTATTGCCAACCTTCACCCAAGGACCAACCCCCGAAAATATCTGCACAAACTATTGCCAACCACCTTACCTCTAAATTCCCCCCACCCTCCTCAAATAACAACTCCTATTTTATACCCGATTACAGCACCCAACCTCTAGAACCTACCCTCCTAACCTCTTGGAACGAATTCGAACCCATCACACTAGAAAATGTCTCCAATGTTATAAAAGACCTGAATACTTCCACCTCCGCCCTTGACCCCTGTCCTATCCTTTGGATCAAGACTACTAGAGGTTCCCTTAGCCCCTACATCCTTCCTATTATACAAACCTCCCTTCAGACTGGTTTTGTTCCACCTCATCTTAAGTGCGCCACTATCCGGCCAATACCAAAAGGAACAAAACTGGACCCCACTTCCCCTACCTCTTACCGACCTATTTCTAGCATACCTTTTCTTGCCAAAATAGCCAAGAAACTAGTTCAAACCCAACTTCAAAACTATATTGATGAGCACTCTCCCCTTGACCTATTCCAACATGGTTTTAAAAAGAACCATGGTGTCGAAACCCTCCTTACCTCCCTACTAAACTCCCTGTACTTGCACACTCAGAATCCTACCCAAGGATGCCTACTCATCTTCCTAGACCTATCAGCCACTTTTGACTCCCTTCCTCACCATCAACTCTTATGCAGGCTCCATGAAATAGGGCTCAGAGGCACAACCCTAAAATGGTTTCAATCTTACTTAGATGACAGAACCCAACAGGTCCATATTGGCGATGATACCTCTCTCCCATTTACACTAAAACAAGGCGTCCCCCAAGGATCTAGCCTCTCTGCTCTCCTTTTCAATATTTTCCTTCAAACTGTTTGCAACATCTTTCAGAGCTTTGGCATTCAGTACCAACTATATGCGGAAGACATGATGTGCTTTACCCCATTTAATCTCTCCAGCCCTGACTTCTCAAAATTAAGCGATTGCTTGTTGGCACTGAAATCATGGCTATCTCAGCATAACCTTCTAATAAATCAAACTAAGACCGAAGTACTTCAAGTGTTCTCCGCTATCTCTTACAACCCTCCTCCAACTATCACTATTGCAGATTTCACCTTTACCATAAAAAACCAGGTGAAATATCTTGGCATCATCCTCGATCAGAACCTCTCCTTCACTAACCAAATAAAGAAAACCACTAATACAATTTATGCTAAGCTACGTACCCTCTGGAATCTTAAACCCCTCTTAGGCCCCACTTCCTTTCGATCCGTCTGTCAAGCCCTTACAACCCCCTCTCTTGATTACTGCAACCTAATCTATCATGGCCTTCCTAAGAACACTATACAACCACTCCAACTTGCCCAGAACACGATCGCGCGGCTCATAACCAGCACTCCCAAGCGTTCACATATCACACCAGTTCTATATGACCTTCACTGGCTCCCCATCTACTGCAGGATTAAATTCAAAGTGCTTACTTTTATACATAAAATTATCTCCAACGAATCAGCCCCATGCCTTTCCCCTCTCATTCCCCTCTCTTCTAGTTCTAGAACCCGCCGTACTATCACCAAAAACCTCATCTCTATCCCAACAACCATAAGACATAGTAAACAATTTACCTGTAACAGGGCCTTTTCCCTCTACGCTCCTACCCTATGGAACTCCCTCCCTCATGAGCTGCAGAATTCTAGAACTCACCTTGAGTTCCGAAAGAACTTAAAAACCTTCCTTTTTCAGGAACATTTTCCCCTTCCACCTTAGTCCCTCACTTCATCTACCTCCCCCTAGTTCCTACTACTTCTAAACCTCCTTAACAGCCTCTGATACCTTGGTAATTACCTTGTATATAGTTCTATTATTATGTTTTATTTATAAACATGTTATATACATTTTTACTTGGTTCTATGTTAGCAGTGGAAACACTCTATCTTAAATGTTCTATGTAAACCGTCTTGATTTGCAGAAAGACGGTATTTAAAATCGGTTAAATAAATAAATAAATAAATAAATACCGGTGTACTGAAACCGGCGGGAGGGGAACCGGCGTCGAACCGGTAGGAAAAGAGCAAAAAATCGCTGAAAAATCTAATTTTAACCGAGAAAACTGGACACACGTCCGGTGGACTTCACGGAAAAAAAGAGACTGAGGTAAGAAGGCACCTTTAGGCGGGAAGGGAACCGCGCATGCGTGCCTGCATTCCCAAAGGCTTTCATAGAAAGCTGGGGAAATGCTCCGCTGGGGCTTCATCGGCGCCGATGACACCCATATGTGAGGAATGACTTCCTGCTTGGTCCTGGAGAATTAACTTTAATGTACTCTGAATCTGCCTAAGGCCAGGAATGCATCACATTTATCATCAGGAATGATAGAAGCAAAATTCTCGAAATCCCTGGAGATATCTGTGAGATATATACCCATGTAGGGCATGTAAAAAGTTATCCTGGAAGTGAGCACAGATGTTTGAAAACAGCGATGCCCAAAAGCATCAAGAGTCCTGAGTCCTTGCCTGGAGGCATGGAAATATGAGTCTTAGAACTCTTGATGTGGCACTTCACCTATTCCGCTACCATGGAATGGTGTGGTAGTTGAGGCTTTTGAAAGCCAGGGCATGGTGAAACTCGGTACATTGTATCGAGCTGTGTGCTGATAGGTGGAACCATTAGTGGGGCCTACAACATACGAAGCATTAAATCCTGCAGAATTCGATGCACCGGTAATGTGGCCGCTTCCTTAAGCACCAAGGGATATTGGAGGATTTCCAGTTCCTCTGCCTTCAATTCTGTTTCAGATGTGACAGTAATCTGGAGGCCCATTGCCATGTACCGCATGAAGTTTTGAAAGGAAGTGTCCTCTGGTGGGGTATCTATGCTGCTCATGAGGTGGAAAGGACCCGGAAGGAACGTCTCAGGTAACCCCAGACTCCTTCGAGGTATCATTAGAATCAGGAGAGGACAAGTCTGATTCAGAAAAAGAATCAAAGTACTGACGATCTCATGTCAATGTCGAGGCACAATGTTGAAACTGATGGTGAGCCGGTGCGGTACTGGAGCCGAGCGGCGCTTGTTATTGATGATACCTACCAGTTCCAAAGCAGGTATCGGGGAAGAGAGGAGCCATCGATATGAGCTCAAGGACTGGTCCTCCCGTCGGGGCTGTTTGGCAGACCAATCTGCATTGGACGCACCTTTCAGTGAGTCACGATGGTGATGAAGGGAATTACCTCGAGAATCAGTATTGGGCTTTGATGCCGATGACTTAGACTTAGATTGGACTTTGAGGAGACCTGAAAACAAAGACAGGAGGCCACCGTCCTCGACTGTGCTGAAACCACTGAAATCGAGTCTGAGGCAAACAGGGATCTATACTCTCTGGCCCTGTTCTTTAGGCCTTGTTTTTGAGATTTGTTGGCACAAAGGACAATCATTTGGTAGATGGTCTGGGCCCAAACATTTCAAACACCAGTCATGTTTGTCTGTGACCAAAATTATACCAGTGCATTTGATACATGGTTGGTTTTTTTTTTTGTAAAGCCACTGACAAGTTTTTCCATCGTGATGGAAAGCATAGTTACTCACCTGTAACAGGTGATCTCCGGGAACAGCAGGAATTTAGTCTTCACATATGGGTATCGTCGGTACCGACGGAACTTGCGCGGGAACGCTCCCCAGCGTCCAATTAGAAAGCTTTTGGGAGCATCCCATAGCGCCTGCGTGCTGCCTTCCCGCCTTTCCCAACTGCCTCTCTCCAGTTGAGTTTAAAGCTGAGACAAAGAGAGAGAGAGGGAAAGAGAAAGAGATAGAGAGATATAACTCCTAGGGGAGGTGGGTGGGTTGTGAAGACTAAATTCCTGCTGTTCCCGGAGATCACCTGTTACAGGTGAGTAACTATGCTATCTCCAGGAACAAGCAGGAATGTAGTCTTCACATATGGGGACTCCCTAGCTTTAGATGCCAGGGAGAGACCCCAGAAGTTGTGTGTCCCTGTGAAAGGGTTCCACTTCCCCCCATGGATCTCTGGCATCCAACCAGGGATGGCGGGTAGGAGTTCATTAGGCATAGAACAGGTGTTGGAGAACAGCCTGACCAAACAAGGCATCCCGGTGGGAGTTCTTGTTCAAGCAGTAATGGGCTGTGAAGGTATGAACCGAGGCCCAGGTGGCTGCTCGACAGATGTCGTCGATAGACTCAGAGTGCACATGAGCCATTGAAGCTGCCATGGCTCTCACATTGTGAGCTGTGACATGGCAATCCAGAGGAAGGTTCTTACTCTGATAGGCAAAGGAAATACACTGTGCAATCCAGCTGGACAGTGTTCTCTTGGAGACTGGAAGTCCCAAATGAGAAAGATCAAAAGCAACAAAGAGCTGAGAGGACTTTCTATGTTGCTGTATTCTTTGCAAGTAAAAGGCTAAAGTTCTTTTACAGTCCAAAGTATGAAGATTCCTTTCTGCATTTGATGCATGAGGCCTTGGAAAGAACACAGGTAGGAAGCCCGCTTGGTTTAGATGAAAAGGCGAGACCACCTTTGGCATAAAGTGTGGATGAGTCCTAAGGACTACCTTGTCATGATGGAACCTTGTATAAGGTGGATCAGCCACTAGTGCCTGCAACTCACTGATGCGACGTGCTGATGTGATTGCAGTGAGAAAGATAACTTTCCAAGAAAGGAATTTCAATGAGGTAGTAGCTAAGGGATCGAAAGGTGGCTTCATGAGCTGACCAAGAACCAGGTTTAAGTCCCATGCCACCGGTGGTGGCCTAATGGGAGGCTTAGAAGGAAGGCGGCCTCTCATAAATCTTGCTATAAGAGGATGGGAGGAAATAGGATGTCCATTTAGAGGCTTGAAAGAAGCTGCAATAGCACTCAAATGAACTCTTACTGAGATAGTCTTAAGTCCTGCATTGGATAAATGAAGGAGATACTCCAGTAATGATTCCAGAGGTATCGCAAGGGGGTTAAGATCCTTCTGCGAGCACCATATGGTAAACCTCTTCCACTTAAAAGCATACGAGCGTCTTGTGGAAGTCTTTCTGGAAGCATAAAGGACATCTTTTACTTGCTGAGAGAGGTTAAGATCATGAAGATCTAGGCCTTCAGCAACCAAGCTCTGAGATGCAGAGACTGGGGATTGGGATGCCATAACATCCCGTCCTCCTGTGACAGGAGATCTGGAGCAGATCCTAACTCCAGAGAGGGAGCTTGAGAGAGATGTAGAAGCAGAGGGTACCACACTTGCCGTGGCCAATGTGGAGCTATGAGAATCATACGCCCTCTGTCTCTCTGAAGCTTGAACAGGGTTTTGGGAATTAGGGGAATGGGTGGAAAGGCATAAAGGAAGTCTTGCCCCCAGTGAAGGAGGAAAGCATCCCTGGCCTGAGAGCCCTGAGCCGGAATTCTGGAACAGAACCGGGGAGGTTTGGCATTCAACGGACTTGCAAAGAGGTCTATGTCCGGGGTTCCCCAAATTTGAAAAGTCTTGGCCACCTGGTCTGCATGTAGAGACCATTCGTGTGGAAGCAGAACTTGACTGAGTCTCTCTGCCCAAGAGTTTTGTATGCCTGGAAGATACACTGCCAGGAGATGAATCTGATGCTCTCTGGCGAGGGCCCATAGTCGCAAAGCTTCGTTGCAAAGCGACAGAGAGCCTGTTCCCCCCTGCTTGTTCACGTAGAACATGGCTACTTGATTGTCCGTATGAATGAGGACGATCTTGTAGCTGAGCAGGGTGTGGAACACTCGAAGAGCAAGGAAGATTGCTCTGAGCTCCAAGAGATTGATATGTAGATGAGTCTCCTGTGGAGTCCAAGTGCCTTGGGTGGAGAGGTCTTGCAGATGAGCTCCTCAACCCATTGGTGAAGCATCTGTTGTGAGAGTTGCCTGGGGTAAAGGTTGTGGAAATGGGGACCCCAACAACAGGTTATGAGTGGACTGCCACCATTGGAGAGAGAAAATAAGGCGATTTGTGTTTGCTATTCTGTCTGACAGGCACCCTGATGCCTGGGTCCATTGAGTGGATAAAGTCCACTGGGCTGCTCTCATAAGGAGGCGAGCATAAGGAACCACATGCACTGTGGTATCTGGTATCTGGGAGCAAAAGCAAGGCAACTGAGTATTGCTGAGACAGGCAAAGAGGTCCATCATTGGTGTTCCCCAGCACAGTAAGAGAGTGGACCACGGCCGGGTTCAGACACATAGGAGGTACGAGCCCGTGCCTTCCTGCTTGAAGTAGAACATAGCTACCTGGTTGTCCACCTGGATGAGGACCAGCTGGTTTGACAGTTGGTTCTGGAACACTCGAAGGGCATTCGCCACCGCCTGGAGCTGAGGAAGTTGATCTGATGCAGGCTTTCTACCTGTGTCCAAACACCTTGGTAGTGAAGACCATTGCAGTGGGCTCCCCACCCAAGCTTGGAGGCATCCATGGTGAAGATGCCCTCGAATGGCAGGGCCTAGAAAGGCAGACCTGCCAAGACATTTGGCAGATGCTGCCATCAAGCGAGACAGAGCTCACAAGGGGCCTGGTGACCCGTACACAATCGTCTAGTCGACCCACGGCCTGAGACCATTGACTGCTGAGGAACTATTGTACTGCTGCATTTTCAGGTAGACGTCTGGGGTCACGTGAATCATTGAGGTCATTTGCCCTAAAGGGCGCAACATGAGGAAGGTTGATGCCATCATACAACACTGCACTTCGGTCACCAGGGACGCAAGCCGCTGGGCCCTGTCTAGAGGGAAGGCGGCACTGGCCTGAATAGTATCAAGGAGAGCTCCTATGAACTCCAGACACTGCTTGGGCTGCAGGTGGGATTTGGGGTAGTTTGTGACAAACCCTAGATCCTGCAGCAGAGAAAGGGTGTGGTGGCCTGCTTGACTGGCTTCCTATGGTGAGCCTGCCCTTATAAGCCAATCATCCAGATAAGAGAACACAAAGACGCCTTGTAGCCAGAGATAGGCGGTGACCACTGCCAGGCACTTGGTGAACATCCTTGGAGCAGCTGAGAGGCCGAATGGCAGAACCCTGTACTGATAGTGGTACCCGCCTATAATGAAACGGAGGAATTGCCAATGCTTGGGATGAATCAGGATATGGATATTGGCATCCTTTAGATCCAAAGAGCATAGCCAATCTCCCTGCTGGAGTTAGGGCAGCAATGTTCCAAGGGACACCATTTTGAACTTCTGACTAGAAAGCAGTTGAGATTCCGCAGATCTAGCATGGGATGGAATCTGCATGTTTTTTCTGGGGAAAAGGAACTATTGGGAGAAGAACCCCTTGCCCCAGAGATGTTGAGGCTCTACTGCATAGTCCAAGAGGAGGGGTCTGAACTCCTTATGCAAGAGGTCTTGTGAAGAGAAGTCATGGAGAGGTTCCACTGGAAAGATCGGAGGGGGTGTCTGCATGAAACAGAGGAGGCTAGCCCTCCCACATCACCTGTAGAACTCAAGTATTGGTGGCAATGCCTGGCCAGAGGTGGGCAAAGTGAAATAGATGCCCCCTCCATGTGCCCCCAGGTCCTGACCCTCGAGAGAAAAAGGGGCTATGCCCAGAGAGTCAAAAACCCCCACCCCCAGGTTGCAGCAGGGGCGCTGTGTGGGACTTGAGGGCCTTTCACTTATCAGGGCCATGACCCTCGTCCTTGGTATGCCGGAAACTGCAGGTAAGTTCCGTAAGTCATCATCTTCTTTGGTTAGAAGGTTTCTTTCCCCGAAGCCGTCCCCCTGGAAAGATCAGCGGTCATCTGAGAGAGCCTGGTCCTGGTCAAATATTCAGACTCCAACTCTGAGGCCATGTCCATCATGAGTTTGCCAAAGAGATTATCCCCTCGGCATGGGACATCGACCAACTTCTTCTGAACCCATTGCTCCAGATCCTAGGCTGTTGCCAGGTCAGGAGGCAGCCGCCAATACCCACCACAGCTACCAGAACCATGGACTCAAAGCTATCATAGGCCACCTGAGAGAAAAAAACTTGGGAGCAGTCCTTGATCAAGGAGACCAGCTGAGAACCCGGCAAGCTCCTTTTCCGGGTCTCTCAAGTACAAGCCCATCTACAACTGAGATGAGACAATGGTGCAAGGATGAGGGTTTTGGATTTGTTAGGAACTGGGGAACATTCTGGGGAAAGGGGGGGCTCTTCCGAAGGGATGGGCTTCACCTTAATCAGGATGGGACCAGACTGCTGGCATTAACCTTTAAAAAGGAGATAGAGAAGCTTTTAAACTAGAAATTAGGGGAAAGCCGACAGTCACCCAGGAGCGCATGGTTCGGACGAAGGTATCCTTGAAGGATACTACCAAAAGCAATGAGGTTCCAAAAGGGAGTATAGTAGCCGAAATGCCCTTGAGTAAGGAGCAGACAGAGAATAAAGATTCCAAATTACCCATGCCTACCAATAGCCAGATTAATATGAATAAAATACAGTCTCTAAAATGCTTGTACGCCAATGCTAGAAGTCTAAACAATAAGATGGGAGAGTTAGAATATATGGCACTAAATGAGAGGTTAGATATGATTGCACTCTCAGAGACATGGTGGAAGGAGGATAACCAGTGGGACACTGTGATACCTGGATACAAACTATATCGTAATGATAGAGCTGATCAAATTGGTGGAGGGGTTGCGCTCTATGTTAGAGAGGGCATTGAGTCAGAAAGGATTAAAGTTTTGCAGGGAACAAAATTTGCTGTAGAATCTCTATGGATTGAAATTCCACTTATGAAGGGGAAGGTGATGGCAGTGGGGGTGTACTATCGACCGCCTGGCCAGAATGAACAAATGGATGATGAAATGCTCAAAGAAATCACAGAAGCTAACAAAAGTCACAACAGAGTAGTAATAATGGGTGATTTCAATTACCCCGGTATCGACTGGGTCAGTGTCACGGCAGGACAAACTAAAGAGATAAAGTTTCTAGATGGAATAAATGACTGCTTCTTGGAGCAGCTGGTTCATGAACCGACCAGAGGGGAAGCCATACTGGACCTAGTCCTTAGTGGAACGCCAGATCTGGTGCAAGAAATAAGGGTGTTGGGACCACTTGGCAATAGTGACCATAATATGATCATGTTTGATTTAATTATTGGAGAACAAATAGTAAAGAAATCCACAGTACTACCTTTTAACTTTCAAAAGGGAGACTATGATAGAATGAGGAATATAGTTAGGAAAAAACTAAAAGGAGCGGTTCCAAAGGTTAAAGACTTACAGCAAGCTTGGGCGTTATTTAAAACTACTATCCTCGAAGCCCAGACCAGCTGTATTCCACGCATTAAGAAGAGTGGGAGAAAGTCCAAAAAACTGCCAGCATGGTTTAAAGGTGAGGTCAGAGAGGCTGTTGCTGCCAAAAAAGCAACCTTCAGGAAATGGAAAAAAGAGCCAAATGATGAAAACTGGAAACAGCACAAGCACTGGCAAGTTAAATGCAAAGCATTGATAAGGCAGGCAAAGCGGGAATTTGAAAAGAAACTTGCTGCGGAAGCAAAA
This sequence comes from Ichthyophis bannanicus, assembly GCA_033557465.1. Taxonomy (NCBI): domain Eukaryota; kingdom Metazoa; phylum Chordata; class Amphibia; order Gymnophiona; family Ichthyophiidae; genus Ichthyophis; species Ichthyophis bannanicus. The sequence goes on from CM066031.1 coordinate 1,284,046,483, forward strand.
ACACGAAATAAAGACTTTTTCAAGTACATTCGTAGCAAAAGGCCTGTGAGAGAGTCAATTGGACCGTTAGATGATAGAGGGGTAAAAGGGGCAGTAAGAGGAGACAAGGCTATAGCGGAGAGACTGAATGAATTCTTTGCTTCGGTCTTTACTGAGGAAGATGTAGGGATGTTACCCAAGACTGAAGTGGTATTTAAAGGTGATACTGCAGAGGAATTGAGAGAAATATCGCTACACCGGGAAGATATATTACAACTATTTGATAAACTGAATAGTAGCAAATCACCTGGACCGGATGGTATACATCCCAGAGTGTTGAAAGAACTGAAATATGAGATTGCAGACCTGCTATTGGTAATCTGTGAACTTTCATTAAAATCATCTGTAATACCTGAAGATTGGAGGGTCGCCAACGTAACACCAATTTTAAAAAGGGTTCCAGGGGTGACCCGGGAAATTACAGACCGGTGAGCCTGACGTCAGTACCAGGGAAAATGGTAGAAACCATCATAAAGAACAAAATTACGCAGCATGTAGATAGTCATGGCCTAATGGGAGACAGCCAACATGGCTTTAGACAAGGAAGATCTTGTCTTACTAATCTGATATGTTTTTTTGAAGGTGTGCATAAACAGGTAGACAAAGGTGAGTCGGTTGATATAGTGTATCTGGATTTTCAGAAAGCTTTTGACAAGGTCCCCCATCAGAGACTTTTGGCAAAGCTAAAAAGTCATGGGATAGGAGGCAGTGTACTATTGTGGATCGGGAACTGGTTAAAAGATAGAAAGCAGAGAGTAGGGCTAAATGGCCAATATTCCCAATGGAAAAAGGTGAATAGTGGAGTACCCCAGGGATCTGTACTGGGTCCGCTGCTTTTTGACATATTCATAAATGACCTGGAAAAGGGAATAACGAGTGAGGTTATCAAATTTGCAGATGACACAAAACTGTTTAAAGCTGTTAAAACCCAAGAGGAAAGTGGAAAACTGCAGGAGGACCTGGATAAATTGGAAGACTGGGCATCCAAATGGCAAATGAAATTTAATGTGGACAAGTGCAAAGTCATGCACCTAGGAAAGAACAACCCACACTATAGTTACTCGATGCAAGGCTCCACATTAGAAGCCACCACCCAGGAAAAAGATTTAGGAGTCATCGTGGATAACATGTTAAAACCCTCCACCCAGTGTGCAGCGGCGGCCAAGAAAGCAAACAGAATGCTAGGTATCATAAGGAAAGGGATGGAGAATAAAACAAAGGATATTATAATGCCTCTGTATCGCTCCATGGTACGACCGCACCTTGAATATTGTGTGCAATTCTGGTCACCGTATCTTAAAAAGGACATAGCGTTATTAGAAAAAGTACAGAGAAGAGCCACCAAATTGGTGAAGGGGATGGAAGGCTACTCCTATGAAGAGAGGCTAAAAGGTTAGGGCTCTTTAGCCTGGAAAAGAGACGGCTGAGGGGAGATATGATAGAGGTCTATAAATTAATGAATGGAGTGGAACAGATAAACGTGGATCAATTGTTTACGCTATCAGAATATAGAAAGACTAGGGGACATGTAATGAAGCTACAGGGTAAACTATTTAAGACAAATAAGAGAAAATATTTTTTCACTCAACGTGTAATCAAACTCTGGAATCTGTTACCGGAGGATGTGGTAAGGGCTGATAGTATAGCTGGGTTTAAAAAAGGTTTGGACAAGTTCCTGGAGGAAAGGTCCATAAACCACTATTAAAAAGGGACCCAGGATATCAATGCTTGACCCAGTACAAGCATTGTGGAACTTGTGTCTTTTGGGGAAACTGCTAGGTACGTATGACCTAGATTGGCCACTGTTGGAAACAGGATACTGGGCTTGATGGACCTCGGTCTGACCCAGTATGGCATGTCTTATGTTCTTATGTTCTTATACAACTGGTAAGCCTGGATGTGGGCCAAGAGCATCGAGCCCTGGTAGTACTTCTTACCAGACTCATTAATGGTGTGGGCCTCCCTGCCCAGGGTCACCGAGGAGTGCATCATCTGGCTTTTGAACTGACACATGAACATAAGAACATAAGATATGCCATAATGGGTCAGACCAAGGTCCATCAAGCCCAGTATCCTGTTTCCAACAGTGGCCAATCTAGGTCATACGTACCTAGCTGTATCCCCAAAATACAAAGGTTCCACAATGCTTGTATTGGGTCAAGCATTGATATCCTGGGTCCCTTTTTAATAATGGTTTATGGACCTTTCCTCCAGGAACTTGTCCAAACCTTTTTTTAAACCCAGCTACACTAACAGCTCTTACTACATCCTCCGGTAACAAATTCCAGAGTTTGATTACATGTTGAGTGAAAAAATATTTTCTCTTATTTGTCTTAAATAAAGCCACCATGGAATTATGTAGCAGCAGTGGCTTTTCAAACCTGGGGCCCTTGCGGACTCAATACTAAGAACTGAGTCGCTTGCTCACAACAGGCACCATCAGCAGGGCTTTCCATATCCTGAAGAGCAGACACTCTAGAACGGGCAAGACAGGCACTGTCAAATACCTCCCTCAGAGGGGTGTCATATTGAGGCCCGCCCTCCAGCTCAGCCACAAAGGACAGGACCTTTGACATCTCCTCCACAAAGTCGAGGGACGCAAGGTCCTCGGGCAGGGACCGCCTCTGCTCTTGCAGAGCGGAGGGATCCAAAAGGACATCTTTATGAAGCCAAGTATATCAGGTGTCTCATCCTTAGTCTCTTACTCAGAGTCAGTGCACCTCTAGGACTTGACGGGATCGGTCCCATACCCCGAAGGAGGCATCGATGGGGCAGACAGGCCCAATGCCCTGACATGGAAGCATTCAAGGGCAAAACCCAAGGCCTCATGGGTGAAGAGGCGTGCCGTGGCTCAATTCTGAGTGCGTGCTTCTCAAATACAGGCTGGACAGCCTCCGGGGGAAGCCCTCAAGGAGGGCCCCGATATCGGTACTGAAGACCTGGAGACACCAGGCATTGACAGCGCTGTGAGTCCAGGAAGATTGCCAGGCTGCACTCCAGGGCTGCAATCCTGGCCTTGAGTCCAGATGACATCACAGCTACCAACTCGGGCACCGATGGAATCGGGCCCAGAACTGGCTCCCCCAGTGGGAAATCACAGATGGTGATGGGCTCATCCTCCTGCTGAGGCAGCTTCGGGAGCCACTCTTAGCCATCACCCTTGGTCTTGCGTCGAGGACTCCGGTGGTCTTACCCCTGGCTCCAGCATCGGGTCTCGGCACGGACTTGGGCGGAGACCTTACCTTACGGAGGCAGAGTTGGCAGATGGAGCTGTCATGATTCACACTTAGGCAGCAGCTATGGTGGTCCGTGATGGACATGGGGCAGCACCACTTGCCAAACTTCCTGAAGCCACTGATCGATGACATAGTGGGAAAGATGGCTCCCATGAGATCAAACTCAAACGTCCCAATCAGTGTGGGCATGAAGAAAAACCCGCACACCGATAAAAGTAAAAAAAAAAAAGGAAAAGTGGTCTTGGGCAAGCCACTTAACCCTCCATTGCCCATGTTCCCTGTAAAATAGTTATCTCTAAGTTATAATGCCCTGTTCAATGTAATTTCAGTTTGTTCAATGCAAATCGCCTTGATATCATGAAAAGCGGTATATAAAATGTTAAATAAATATAAATAAATAAATAAAAACACGACACCGAGGAGAGGATGGTCCTGGGTGAAGAGAAAGTGATTAGAATGCAAATCAGCAAAGGAGGGTTCAAAATGCCAAGGAAAAATACAGAAAAAAATCAACTTTTTACCGAGTAAACAAACAGGACATCTGCTGGGCTCTGCAGAAAAAAAGAAGATTAAGGTAGGATGGCACCCTTGGGTGGGAAGGTGACCATGCATGTGTGCTGTAACTCTCAAAGGGTTTCTTTGAAAGCTGGGGAGTGATTACCATGCGGGCTCCATCGGTGCCAATTCCTGCTTGCTCCCGGAGAAGATGTATTACAGTTATTTGATAAACTATAGAGTAGCAAATCACCTGGACCAAATAGTACATATCCGAGGGTGTTGAAAGAACAGAAATATGAGATTGCAGACCTACTATTTGTAATCTCTGAACTATCATTAAAACCATCTGTAGTACCTGAAGACTAGAGAATGGTCAATGTAATGACAATTTTTAAAAAGGGTTCCAGCAGTTATCCGAAAAACTACAGACTAGTAATGCCTGATGTCAGTACCGGGCAAAATGGTAGAAACCATTACTAATAATAAAATTACTTAACGTTTGGATAGTCATGGTTTAATGGGAGAAAGCCAACATGAATTCAGCCAAGGAAAGTCTTGTCTTACTAATCTGTTATATATATTTTTTTTAAGCTGTGAATAAACAGGCAGACAAAGGTGAGCCAGTCGATATAGTGTATCAATTTCCAGAAAGCCTTTGACAAGGTCCCTTATGAGAAGCCCTTGGCAAAATTTAAAAATCATCAGATAGGAGGCAGTGTACTAATGTGGATTAGAAACTGGTTAAAAGATAGAAAGCAAAGAGTAGGGCTAAATGGTCAATTTTCGTAATGGACAAAAGTGAAAGAGTAGTTACTCACCTGTAACAGGTGTTCTCCAGGAGCAGCAGGAATCAGTCCTCACATATGGGTGACGTAGGCGCCGACGGAGCCCTCGCGGAGCAATTTTCCCAGCTTTCAAAGAAAGAATTTGGGAATTGCAGCGCGCATGCGCGGTCCCCTTCCCGCCCAAGGGTGCCATCTTGCCCAGTCTGATGACATAGCTAAAAGACAGCAAAAAATTAGCAAAAACGAAGTGAGAGGACTGCAACTCCAAGGGGAGGAGGGAGGGTTGTGAAGACTGATTCCTGCTGCTCCTGGAGAACACCTGTTACAGGTGAGTAACTACTCTTTCTCCAGGACCAAGCAGGAAGTCAGCCCCCACATATGGGACTCCCAAGCTTAAGGCTACCGGAGACCTCAAGTGGAAAAATGAGCTCCCTCTAGCTCAGTTGCACAGAAGGAAAGAATCTTCTCTGAAAACGCCCCCGACCGGTAGCCCAACATCAGGGCCGGAGGGTAGGAGTTGCCTAAACCTCAAAGAGATTATGGAGGACTGTCTGACCGAAAACACTGTCCCTGCGGGACTCCCTCTCCAGGCAGTAATGGGCCGCAAAAGTCTGGCTTGAAGACCAAGTAGCGGCCCGGCAGATGTCTGCCAACGGAACAGAGCGGAGATGAGCCACTGACGCAGCCTTCGCCCTAACACGATGAGCCGTGACTCGAACCTCCAACGAGAGGCCGGCCGCCCCATAAGCCCAAGCGATACAGTCAGCAACCCATATGGACAAAGTACGCTTGGAGACAGGTAGCCCCACTTTATTGGGGTCAAAAGAAACAAAGAGCTGAACAGCCCTCCTATGCTCCCGCGTACGGTCAAGGTAGAAGGATAAGGCCCTCCTACAGTCCAGGGTATGCAGGACCATTTCAGCCCGGCTGGTGTGCGGCCTGGGAAAGAAGGTTGGAAGAACCACCTCCTGGTTGAGGTGAAAAGGGGATACCACTTTTGGAAGAAACTTAGGGTGAGTCCGTAAGACTACCCTATTCCAGTAGAACCTAGTGTAAGGAGGATCAGACACTAGGGCCTGAAGTTCACTAACGCGCCTAGCAGAGGTAAGGGCTACCAAGAACAAGGTTTTCCAGGAAAGAAAACGAAGAGGGCAGGTAGCCATAGGTTCAAAGGGCGGACAGGTAATCCGCTGCAAGACCACATTCAGATCCCATTCAGGGGCTGGTGGGCGCAAAGGAGGCTTAAAGAGAAGGAGGCCTCGGAGAAAACAAGCCACCAAAGGGTGGTTGGAAAGAGGCCTGCCATCCACCGGTGCGTGATGCGCAGAGAGAGCACTGAGGTGGACCCTGACAGAGTTGGACTTAAGGTCCAAATTGGAGAGGTAAAGCAAATATTGCAAGACCACTGCCACCAAGCAGAAGAAGGGATTCTCAGACTGTTGAGCACACCACACGGAGAACCGACGCCACTTGAGAACGTAGGACTTCCGGGTGGAGGGCCGTCTGGAGGCCAAGACGACCTCTTCCACCTCCCGAGGCGGCAGGAGGGGAGCAAGCAGCCAGCAGCCCTTTCAGCAGCCAGGCCATCAGATGAAGGGACCGGAGGTTGGGGTGTAGAAGAGTCCCCTGATCCTATGACAGGAGATCGGGTTGAAACCCCAGAGGAAGAGGAGTGTCCACCGCCAGCTGCATCAGAAGCGGGAACCAGGGCTGTCTCGGCCACCGGGGAGCCACTAGGTTCATTGAGGCTCTGTCTCTGAGAACCTTGAAGAGCGTGCGAGACACCAGTGGCGTGGGAGCAAAGGCATACAAGAGGCCTGTGGACCATGGAATCAGAAAAGCATCTGCCGCTACTCTGAGAGGATGCGGTTGTCGAGAGCAGAATGTGGGAAGCTGCCGGTTCAGAGGACTGGCAAACAGATCCATGGTGGGGAGGCCCCACTTGAGAAAGATCCGCTGAACCACCAATGGATCCAATCTCCACTCGTGTGATAGGAGGATCCTGCTTAGCTTGTCTGCCAGGTAATTTAACTGACCTGGGAGATAGACAGCTTTGAGGAGGATGCCGTGGTGGACGGCCCAAGAGCACAGTTTTTGTGCCTCCCGACAGAGAAGGAAGGAGCCTGTTCCACCCTGTTTGTTCACGTAGAACATTGCAACTTGGTTGTCTGTCTAGACCAGCACAGACTGGTGAGAAGTCAGGTGGGAGAAAGTTCTCAGAGCTAGGCGAATGGCTCTGAGCTCCAGGAAGTTTATCTGCTGAGCAGACTCCCAAGAATGCCAGAGGCCTTGAGTCCCTTGGCAATGTGCTCCCCAACCCAAGAGAGAAGCATCGGTTGTCAGCACCTGAGAAGGCGGAGGAGATTGAAAATCCACTCCCAGCACCAGGTTTGGCAGATGAAGCCACCACCGCAGAGAAGAGACCAGCAGGTCGGATACCTGTACTGAGTCCGCCAGGCTCCCCGTGGCCTGATGCCATTGAGTGCGAAGGCACCACTGAGCAGGTCGCATGTTCAGGCAGGCATTGGGGGTCACATGGACCGTGGAGGCCATATGGCCGAGCAGTCTCAGAAATTGCCTGGCAGAGATCAGGGAATTGCTGTGAAAGTGGCTGGCGAGATCCATGAGCCTGTCTGCCCTGTCTAGAGGCAGGAAGGCCCGCGCCTGAAGTGTGTTCAAACTGGCGCCTATGAATTCGAGATTTTGAGAGGGGAGCAAAGTGGACTTTGCGAAGTTTATGACAAATCCCAAGTGCTGGAGCAGAGTCACAGTGCGATGAGTGGCCTGAGTGGCCTCTTGGGAAGACTGGACTCGGATGAGCCAGTCGTTCAGGTATGGAAAAACAAAAAGGCCTTGAAGCCTGAGATAGGCCGCCACCACTGCTAGGCATTTGGTGAACACCCTGGGGGCGGAGGATAAGCCAAAGGGCAGTACTCCGTACTGGTAATGATTTTCTCCCACAACAAACCAGAGATATTGTCTGTGGTCTGGATGAATAAGGATGTGAGTATAGGCATCCTTTAGATCCAAGGAGCATAGCCAGTCTCCCTGCTGGAGGTAGGGCAGCAGGATTCCAAGGGTAAGCATCTTGAACTTTTCCCTTGCCAGGAACTTGTTGAGGTTTCGCAAGTCCAGGATGGGTCCGAGGCCTCCTGTTCTTTTTGGTATCAGAAAGTACCTGGAATAAAAGCCATGACCTCTCAGGTGGTGGGGCACCGGTTCCACAGCCTGTTCCTGAAGAAGACTTGCTAACTCCTGAAGGAGTAAGTCCCTGTGCAGAGGGAGTCTTGGAGGCTCCCCTGGAAAGTAGGAAGGAGGTACATGGTGAAAGTGTAGAAGATAGCCTTTCTTAACTATATGAAGCACCCAGGTATCTGATGTCATGGCTGACCACCTGTGGGCAAAGTGGACCAGCCGGCCTCCTGTGCTGAGAGAAACCAGCGGAGGGGAAGAGGGTATGCTGATGGAGTCAAAATCCCCCACCTTGCTAAACAGGGGCCGGTGTTGTGGGCTTGGGAGCCTGCTGCCTACGGGACCCATTACCCCGTCCCTTGGCCTGCTGACCCTTTTGAGGAGCTGCGGAGGCCTGATACTGAGGGTAGTGTTTATAGGCAGCCACCTTCCTCGGGTAAAAGGGCTTTTTCCCCGAGCCCTTCTTCTTCTGAGAAGGGGCAGAGGTTTTTATGGACAGCCTAGTACTGGTCAGAGTCTCGGTCTCGATCTGTGCAGCCTTTTCAGCCATGGGTTTGCCAAAGAGGATTTCACCTCTGCAGGGGACATCGACCAACTTGTCCTGTACCCATGGCTCGAGGTCGGATGACTGAAGCCAAGCCTGTCGGCGGGCACCGATGCCGGCTCCGGCTACTCGAGCCTATGCTTCGAAGCCATCGTAGGCTGCTCGAGAGATAAACTTCGAGCACTCTCGAATACCAGTGGACAAGGCTTGGAACCTCTGCAAAGATTACTCAGAGAGACCAGCAGAGAACCCAGCAATTTCTTTTGCCAGGTCTCGGAGGTACATGCCCATATAGAGCTGGTAGGTCTGGACTCGACAAGCAAGCATAGAGCCCTGGAAGCACTTCCTACCGAGGGCATCCAGGTTCCGGGCCTCCCGGCCGGGAGGCACCGAGGAGTGCATCTTCTGACTCTTGAGTCGATGCATGGCCGATTCCACCACCATGGAATGGTGCGGTAGTTGTGCCTTTTGGAACCCGGGGCTCTTGCGGACTCGATAAATGGAATCGACCCGCTTGCTTAACACCGGCGCCGACGCCGGGCTCTCCCACATGTGGAAGAGAAGTCGCTCCAGCATCGGAGGAACCGGTACAGTAAAGGCCTACTTTGGGGGAGAGTCATACTGGAGGGCATCGAGCTCTTCGGCTCGAGGCTCCTCCTCGGGATCCGCGGGGAATGCCAAGGCCTTGGCCATATCCTGCACGAAGTCCAAGAACTGGGTGTCCTCCGGGGGGGGACCGTCTCCGAGGTTCGGACTCGGGTGAGTCCGATGGGACGCACCGAGACTGAAAAGTACCAGGTGACTCTTCGTCCTCCGATTCCCAGGCTGACTCCTCGGAGGAGGAATTGAGCAGCTCCGGTCAGGCGGGCACCGATGCCCTCCACCCCGACGCCGAGGGCGTCAGCATCGACGACCTCGGTCCCGAACAGGAGGCCGAGGGAGACCGCGACCGAGGATCGACTTGAGATCGCATGGACTCGAGGATCGGCTCGCTCTCCGGGGTCGACTTGGACGTCGACATCCCGGTGGCCGGGGCAGATGCACTGGCGAGGCCAGCGATCAATGCCCGCTGCTGGTCCATGAAGGCAGCCAAACTGCTCTCCAAGGCTGTCAACCTGAGTCCGAGCTCAGAAGACCCAGCAGCCCCCGACTCGGGCCCCGACGGCGTCGGGCCCGACGTCGGCTCCTTCGGAGGTGAGTCCACGAGGACTACAGTACTCACGTGTCCAGGAGACTCCATTTCGAGACGAGGATGTTTCAAAGGCCTCTCCGACTCCGAGGACCCAGGACAGCTATCGGGGCTATGCGACCTGGCCCTCGAGGAACCAGGAGCGTCCACCGACTCCGCCCTCGCGGGTTTCTTCTTCATATGATGTTCCCGGGCAGGAGACCCCCGCTCAGAGGAACTCTGACGATGCTCAGGACCGGAGTCCCGGGACGTCGAAGCCTCTGACGAGGTCCGGGCCCGGCCGGACGCGGAGTCAGAGAAGATTCGTTCCCTTTGATGCTGCCAACTCCTCAACGCTTTTGAGGACATCTTGCCACACGGACCACAGATCATCGGGTCATGATCGGGTCCGAGGTGGCGGAGGCAGCAGTCATGTGTGTCGGTAAGAGACATAAGTTTCTTACACCGATCACACTTTTTAAACCCACTGGCAGCCATCGGGGGAAAAAGGGCCCCTGCGAGGTCAAAAGACAGGGCTGCTCAGTCGTGTGCTGTTTTTAGCTATGTCATTTGACTGAGCAAGATGGCACCTTTAGGTGGGAAGGGAACCGCGCATGCGTGCCTGCATTCCCAAAGGCTTTCTTAGAAAGCTGGGGAAATGCCCCGCAAGGACTCCATCGGTTTCGATGTCACCCATATGTGAGGACTGATTCCTGCTGCTCCTGGAGAACACCTGTTACAGGTGAGTAACTACTCTTTTTCCAGGACCAAGCAGGAAGTCAGTCCTCACATATGGGTGACTCCCTAGCTCTGGGCTACCAGGAACCCAGGCTGAACAAGAGAACTCCCTCTAGTCCCAGCATCAAAGAAAGGCTTTTCACTGACAGAACCTCCACCGGTAGCCAAACGGAGGGCAGGAGTTGCCTAAACCTCAAAGAGATTCCGGAGTACTGCCTGGCCAGAAGCACTGTCCCTACGGGACTCCCTCTCCAGACAGTAATGGGCCTCAAAAGTCTGGCTTGAAGACCAAGTTGCAGCCCTGCAGATGTCTACCAATGGTACAGAGCGGAGATGAGCCACTGAGGCAGCCATGGCCCTGACACGATGGGCCGTGACCCAACCCTGCAAAGAAAGGTCAGCTGCCCTGTAAGCCCAGGTGATACAGTCAGCCACCCAGATGGACAAGGTACGCTTGGACACGGCTAACCCCAAATTATTAGGGTCAAAAGATATGAAGAGCTGAGTAGCCCTTCTGTGCCCCTGCGTACGGTCAAGGTAGAAGGATAAGGTCCTCCTACAGTCCAGGGTATGCAGAACTGCTTCAGCCTGGCTTGCATGAGGCCTAGGGAAGAATGTGGGAAGAACCACCTCCTGGTTGAGGTGGAAAGAGGAGACAACCTTTGGGAGGAACTTGTGATAAGGAAGCTTATCATAGTTCAGGAAGAAACAATACAAGAGGTGAATTGGCTCTGAATAAGCAACCTGTGCTTGCTGGTAAAAACACTAAAACAGAGTGTTTGCATAAAAGACTACCAGACCCAGAACGCACTAGGTTACAGAAAGCCTCTAGGAGAGCTGAAAGGGGGAAACGTGTGCCTAATCAAGGAAGCTATGAGGTAATCCCTAATCACCCATCTCCTAGGGCAGGGCTTGATTCAGCACACCTGGACTGTGCTAGGGTGGAGTGTCCATCTAAGCACTTTAAAAGTAAAAGACATTCTTCACACAGTCGGAAAGAAGGGAAGGAGAAAGGAGTGCTACAGCAGGGCTGGCAACGGCAAGAGAGAGGACGGCAACAGCAGAGAGAACACAGAAGGAGGAACAGCAAGACATCCAGGTGGTCTAAAGAAGGAGCCCAAAGCAATACGTATGGTGGGAGAGATTCCAGAGGCAAGCATTCTCCATTGGACTGGAAGAAACCAGAGGCTTGGAGATATAGAGCCAGGAACCCTCAGAGAGCACCTGTAAAGGAGACGGCTGCATCTACAGAAAGAAGGAGCTCTGATACCTATTCAAGGAGGTATGGGAAAAGAGACCTAAAGTCCAAAGATTCTGACTGGAGAGCTGGGCACAGAAGCCGGACTACCTACTGGCCAGGATACCCAGAGAGGAAACCTAATAGCAACGTGATCTCAGGTATGAACTCTGATCTGTTCCCTAGCTTTTCACAAGGAAGACAGCAGGGAAACAAATGCTATCCTGAGAATGATCAGTTAGAGAATTCCTCTGAGGCAGAGCATGATAATGATTCCATGATATTTCAGGAGCAAGGGGAAATATCAAATGAGCAAGTAGAATGCATGGATTGCTCTCTGTCTAAACTGCTGTTTTAAAGTAATCCTCAGTAAAGCAACAATCACCAAAAGGAACTGTAATGTGTTTTTTAACTACCCAGAAAAGTTTCTTTAAATGAAAGCTTTAGGGTAAGTTAGAGCCACGTAGAGAGAGTGGACCAGCAAGGGTTTGCAGCTGGTTAATTATCTGTGATTAAGCCAGGCACAAGTGCACGTGAGCTCTGGAAGGAAAACTTCTTCACTGTGTGTATGGAAGAAAGTTGTTTTTTTGATTAAGAGCATTTTTCCTTTTGGGTTTGTTTTTCATTTTAAGCACTGATAAGAAGGTTATTAGCAGGGGCTAGCAGAAAGACCTTTTCTGTTCCATCAAGGTCTTTATTGAGTTATTGCCTAAGTATTTCAGTTGCCTTATACAGTTGTTTTGTTTTTCCTGATTACAATTCCTGAAGAAAGTATCCTATTGATGTTACCAAGCATATCTGTGCAAGGGAATAATCCCCATAAATAAAATCTGTTTTCTGCTTACACTCGAGCAACTACAATTCATTATTTTGTTGAACGGCTGATTTTGGTGTGAATGAACTACAACACCCACAATCCTTTGCAAGTCATATAAAATCCTGTCTTTGCCAAGATTGTGGACTTTCACAACCAGCACCCCCGTTTACAAACTTTGGATGAGTCCTGAGGACTACCCTGTTCCTATAGAATCTGGTGTAAGGCCTGTCACAGACCAGGGCCTGAAGCTCACTCACTCGCCTGACCGAGGTTAGGGCTAGCAAGAAGAGTGTCTTCCAGGACAGGAAGCGGAGAGGACAAGTAGCCATCGGCTCAAAAGGTGGGCGAGTCAATTGCTGCAAGACCACATTCAACTCCCACTCAGGAGCAGGAGGACGGATTGGAGGCTTGAGCAAGAGCAAGCCTCTGAGAAACCGGGACACCAAGGGGTGAACCGACAGAGAATGCCCTTTCACCAGTGAGTGGTGAGCTGCTAGAGCTGAGAGGTGGACCTGAACAGAATTGGACTTAAGTCCTTGATTTGACAAGTGCAGTAAGTACTGAAGCACTACTGGTACAGTACAGGAGAAAGGATCCACTGTACGTAGGTGACACCACACAGAAAACCTCTTCCATTTGAGAGCATAGGTTTTCCTAGAGGACTGTTTCCTAGAGGCTATGAAAACCTCCTCAACTTCTTGAGGTAGGCCCCAGGGAGCCAAAACTACCCTTGCAGCCTCCATGCCATCAAATTTAGAGCTTTGAGATTGGGGTGCAGAAGGGAACCCTGATCCTGAGAGAGAAGGTCGGGTTGCAACCTCAGAGGCAGTGGGGGATCCACTGCCAGCTGAAGCAGAAGTGGAAACCAAGGCTGTCTCGGCCACCTGGGAGCCACCAGCAGGACCAAGGCCTTGTCCTGAAGAATCTTGAACAGAGTTCGGGCCACCAAGGGCGTGAGAAATGCATACAGGAGGCCCTGAGACCAGGGAATCAGAAAAGCATCTGCTGCTATCCGCAGAGGATGCGGTTGCCTGGAGCAGAACCTTGGCAGCTGTTTGTTCAGAGGACTGGCAAACAGATCTATAGATGGAAGTCCCCATTTCAGGAAAATCTTCTGAGCCACCAAATGATGGAGCTGCCACGCGTGGGGCTGCAGAATCCTGCTCAACCTGTCTGCCAGGTAGTTCTCCTGGCCAGGGAGATACACTGCCTTGAGGAGCATGGTGTGTCTGAGAGCACACAAGCAAAGGTCCTGTGCCTCCTGGCAAAGGAGCCTGGACCCAGTTCCGCCCTGCTTGTTCACATAAAACATGGATACCTGATTGTCTGTTTGAACTAGGACAGACTGATGAGCCAGGGTTGAAGAGAAAGTCTTGAGGGCTAGTCGAATAGCCCTGAGTTCTAGGAGATTGATTTGCTGTGCGGCCTCCCAAAGAGACCACAGGCCCTGGGTGCACTTGCCTAGACAATGAGCTCCCCAGCCCTGCAGGGAGGCATCCGTGGTCAGCACCACTGTGAACCCAGGAATCTGAAAAGGCACCCCTTGCAGTAGATGGGGTGGCTGCAGCCACCAGCGGAGGGAGTTCAGAAATGGTCTGGACACCCTTATCCTGTCTCTGAGGCTGCCTGTGGCCTGTGACCACCGAGTCCGAAGGCACCACTGTGCAGGACTCATATGGAGCCTGGCATTGGGGGTCACATGGACTGTCGAAGCCTTGTGGCCAAGAAGCCTCAGGCAGAGTCTGGCGGAGACCAGCGACCTGCTGAGAAACTGGTTTGCTAAGTTTATCAGTCTTTGGGCCCTGTCTTCTGGCAAGAACACCTTTGCCAGCAGAGAGTCCAACGTTGCCCCTATGAACTCCAAGTTTTGGGAGGGGAGCAAAGTGTACTTTGCGAAGTTTATTACAAACCCCAGGCTTTGAAGAAGAGCAATAGTTCTGAGGGTGGCTTGTCTGGCCTCCTGGCATGTCTGACCCCTGATGAGCCAGTCGTCCAGATAGGAAAAGACAAAGATTCCCTGATTTCTCAGGTAGGCCGCCACCACTGCCAGGCATTTGGTAAAGACTCTGGGAGCGGAGGTGAGACCAAAAGGCAGTACTCTGTACTGATAATGGTTTCCTCCCACAATGAACCTGAGGTACTTTCTGTGGTCTGGATGAATGAGGATGTGAGTGTACGCATCCTTTAAATCTAAGGAGCATAGCCAATCTCCCTGCTGGAGGTAGGGCAGAAGTGTTCCAAAAGTAAGCATTTTGAACTTCTCCTTCTCTAGGAATTTGTTGAGATTTCTGAGGTCTAGAATAGGCCGAAGGCCACCAGTTCTTTTGGGTACAAGGAAATACCTGGAGTAGAACCCTTGACCTCTTAGGTGGGGAGGCACAGGCTCCATTGCCCTGTCCACCAACAGACCTTGGAACTCCTGAAGGAGAAGATCTGTGTGCAGGGGAGGCCTTGGAGGCTCTCCTGGAAAGTATGGAGGCGGCAGCTGCTGGAAGTGCAGCAGATAGCCCTTGTGGACTATGCTGAGTACCCAACTGTCTCCAGTGATGAGTGGCCACTTGTGGGCAATCAGGGCGAGACGACCTCCTGTGCAGGGTTGGGAGAGCAGGGACGGAGAGGCTATGCCTAAGGAGTCAAAAACCCCCACCCTGCTGAGTGGGAGCAGGGGCCAGAGGCTTGGGAGTCCTCTGCCTACGGGGCCCATTACCCTGCCCCTTGGCTTGCTGACCCTGAGAGGGAGCTTGGGCGGCCTGGTACTGTGGGTACTGTTTGTAGGCAGTGCCCTTCCTCGGGTAAAAGTGCTTTTTACCTGAGCCCTTCTTTTTGTGAGAAGGTGCAGAAGTCTTTCTAGACAGCCCTGTCCTCGTGAGGTGCTCAGTTTCGAGCTGTGCGGCCTTCTCGGTCATGGGCTTGCCAAAAAGGTTCTCACCTCGGAAAGGGACATCGACCAACTTGTCCTGAACCCATGGCTCGAGGTCCGATGACTGCAGCCATGCCTAGCGTCAAGCCGTGATGCCGGCTGCTGCAACACGAGCCGAAGCCTCGAAGCCATCGTAGGCAGCGTGGGACAAACTT
The DNA here is from genome assembly GCA_033557465.1 of Ichthyophis bannanicus. Taxonomy (NCBI): domain Eukaryota; kingdom Metazoa; phylum Chordata; class Amphibia; order Gymnophiona; family Ichthyophiidae; genus Ichthyophis; species Ichthyophis bannanicus. The sequence goes on from CM066031.1 coordinate 1,284,061,812, forward strand.
GGAGCATTCCCAGATCCCCGAGAACAAGGACTTGAACCTCTGCAAGGGTTTCCCGGAGAGACCAGCGGAGAATCCGGCCAACTCCTTGGCCAGGTCTTGCAAATACATGCCCATGTACAGCTGGTAAGACTGGACACGGCAAGCAAGCATCGAGCCCTGGAAGCACTTTCTACCAAAACCATCGAGGTTCCGGGCCTCCCTGCCAGGGGGCACCGCGGAGTGCATCTTCTGACTTTTCAGACAATGCATGGTTGATTCCACCACCATGGAATAGTGTGGTAGCTGCGCCTTCTGAAAGCCAGGGCTCTTCCGGAGTCGATAGATAGAATCGACCCGCTTGCTTAGAATCGGCGCCGAGGCCGGTGCCTCCCAGATCCGGAAGAGGAGCTGTTCCAGCATCGGAGGAACCGGAACACTAAAGGCCTCCTTTGGAGGAGAGTCGTACTGTAGGGCCTCGAGCTCCTCGGTTCGAGGCTCCTCCTCGGGGTCCGCAGGGATAGCCAGCGCGGTGGCCATATCCCGAACGAACTCCGAGAACCGGGTATCATCCGGGGGGTATCTACTCCGGGGCTCGGACTGCGGTGAGTCTGACGGGATGCACCGAGTCCGGAAGGTGTCGGGGGACTCCTCATCCTCCGTCTCCCAGGCGGACTCGTCCGATGAGGAATCGGGGTCCGACCGCGCGGGGCCTGTGAGCACCAGCCCCAACACCGGGGGCAACGGCGTCGACGCCCTCGGTCCCGAACGGGAGGTCGAGGGAGACAGAGGTCGACCTCGAGCCTTTATGGTCTCGAGTATCAGCTCGGTCTCCGGGGTCGACTTCGATGTCGATGTCCCGGTGGGTCAGGGCAGATGCGCCAGACAGGCTGGCCATCAGTGCCCACTGCTGTTCCATGAAGGCAGACAGTCTGCTCTCCAAGGCTGTCAACCTGAGAGCCAGCTCAGGAGACTCAGCAGCCCCCGACTCGGGCCCCGGTGGCGCCGGGCCCAACGTCAGCTCTCTGGGAGGAGAGTCCACGAGGACTACAGGACTTACATGTCCAGCAGACTCCGGCTCCACTCGAGGTACTTTGGGAGGCTTCTCCTGTTCCACGGGCCCGGGGCGATGGTCGGGGGTCTGCGACCTAGCTCTCGAGGAGCCAGGGACCTCTTCCGATGACGCCCTCGCGAGCCGCTTCTTCCTCTTTCGTTCCCGGTCTGGGGACCCCCTGTCCGAGGAGCCCCGATGGTGCTCGGAATCCGATTCCCGAGATGTCGAGGCCTCAGACGAGGTCCGGGCCCGGCCGGAGGCCGAGTCAGAGAAAAGCCTTTCCTTTTGGTGCTGACGACTTCGAAGCGCCTTGGAAGACATTTTTCCTCATGGTCCACACGTCTTAGGCTCGTGATCAGGACCGAGACACCGAAGGCAGCAGTAGTGTGTGTCGGTGAGAGACATTAGTTTCTTGCGCCGATCACACTTCTTGAAGCCACTGGAAGCCATCGGGGAAAAAAAAGAGTCCCCGCGAGGTCAAAAGACCAGCCTTCCAGGGAAAAAGAAAAAAAAGGGCGCGAACGCTAGCCACGAAGGGCAAAAATCGAAAAAGAAGATCGGGCTCGATACCGGTGTACCGAACCCGGCGGGAGGGGAACTGGCGTCGAACCGGAGAAGAAAAAGAGCGAAGAATCACCAAAAAATCACACTATTTTCCGGGAGGACTAGGACACACGTCCGGTGGGCTTCACGGAAAAAGAGAGACTGAGCAAGATGGCACCTTTAGGCGGGAAGGGAACCGCGCATGTTTGCCTGCATTCCCAAAGGCTTTCTTGGAAAGCTGGGGAAATGCTCCGCAAGGGCTCCATCGGCGTCAATGTCACCCATATGTGAGGACTGACTTCCTGCTTGGTCCTGGAGAAAGACCTTTTTCCAAGCCACACCAGTTTTGGTTGTCTTATTGTGCTACTAACCCTACTGTCTCTGTGAAATGAACCCAGGACCAAACGGAGAGTAACTGAAAGTAGAGAGCGGTGAAAGATTACATCTACCACCTCACCTGCTGATCCATGCCCCTCACTGGATCAAGTCGGCCTGTTCTGAATTAAGTCCTCATATCTCAAAAATCGTGTACCTCTCCTTCACTAAAGGTCTGTTTCCATCACCATTGAAAACCGCCACATCAGACCCCTCCTAAAGAATCCCAAGTTAGACCCTCAGGACCAAACTCCTATTGTCCCATATCTAGCCTTCCCTTCTTGGCTAAGATATTGGAGAAGATAGTCCAACAGCAGATTCAAGACCACATCGACTCCTACGCACCACTGGATCAGCAACAGCATGGTTTCCATCAGCAACACGGTGTTGAAACCTTGCTTACTTCACTTTTTGACAACCTAATTAAGGGCATAAATAAAAAACAAGGTTTCATCTTGATATTCCTGGATATTGCATCAGCCTTTGACACAGTCTGTCACAGCCTCCTGCTTGATCAACTACAGCTAAAAGACATTAGCTTTAGAGTGGTGTCGTTCATATCTGACGGACCGCCAACAACTTGTTCGCATAGGTACTCAAACATCATCTGAGTACCAACAAACCCAAGGAGTACCACAGGGCTCTTCCTTATCTGCCTTGTTCTTTAATTTATATATCCAACCAATTTGCACGATCATCCAATCCTTCGGCATACTTTACCACATCTATGCTGATGATGTGCTGCTCTACTCCCCATTCTCAACAAACAACCCTAACTACACTAAAATCACCAACTGCTTTAATGCAGTCTCTGACTGGCTAGGCTCTCACAACCTGAAAGCGAACTGTAAGAAAAAGGAAGTTGTATTCATCTCAAAGGATCCAACCTTCACACCACCAGCTACCCTATAGGTTAAGGATGCCGAACGAAAAACTAAACATGAGGTTCGATATCTAGGCATCACTTTGGACCAGCACCTGAATATGGAATCACATATAAGCAATATCACCAAGGCTGTTTATCTCAAAATACGTTCCCTTCGTCAGCTACGACCCTTATTTGAAACCGCTGACTTTCCTTACTGTTTTCCAGCCTCTCATTATTCCTCTTTTTGACTACGCTATCATCAACCTATATGGTCTACCTGCATATACACTCCATCCACTGCAAATGGCCATGAATACTGCTGCACAAACCATCTATGGAGTCTCTAGATATGAGCATGTGACACCTCTCCTAATGCAGCTACATTGGCTCCCTATAACCAGTCGCCTCAAGTACAAAGCCCTTCTTATGACGTTTAAAATCCTTCACCATCTCTCTGCAACCTCCTTAGAAGATCTCTTGCATTGGACACCCGACAGCAGAGTCAGGAGAACAAACATGGCAAATATTCTTGCCATTCCCACTCTAGCTAATAAAAGCTCCCAATTTACCAGGCATAGGGCCTTCACCCTCTTTGCTCCTCTGCTCTGGAACTCCTTCCCTGCTCCTATCCGCCTTATCACTGACCTGTCAAACCTTTCGAAAGGCAATAAAGACAAACCTCTTCCTGCTATACTTTGACCATGTAACATAGCCTACTACTGCCTCGTCTCCATACCTTGCCAGTTACCTTATTGACTTCATAATCCTCCTTCCAATTGTAAATAGTTGCTGTTATTACTGCTATTATAGTCTATGATCACCTTGCTATGGTAGACTACTGTTATTATCCTAATTAAGCAGCTCTATTCAGTTGTTCTATGTAAACCTGTTCTATGTATTGAGCTGTTATGCTGTAAACCGTGCTGATTTAAAATAGAGTGGTATATAAAGCCAAATAAATAAATAAGAATAGGTACAGAGAAAAGCCACCAAAAAGGTAAAGAGGATGGATGGATACACCTATGAGGAGAGGCTTAAAAGGTTGGGGCTCTTCAACTTGGAAAAGAGATGGCTGAGGGGAGATATGATAGAGGTTGATAAAGTAAAGAATGGAGTGGAATGTGTAAACAAAGATTGGGTGTTCACTCCTTCAAAAAGTAGAAAGATTAGGGGACACAATTAAGCTACAATATAGCCCTAAGACTAATACAAGAAAATACTTTTTTTCACTCAATGAGTAATCAAACTCTGGAATTAGTTACCAGAAGATGTAGCAAAAGGTATTAGTGAATCTGGATTTTAAAAAGTTCCTGGAGAAAAGGTCCATAAACGCTTATTAAAAAGGAGCAGAGAAATCCACTGCTTACCCCAGGATAACCACTGTGGAATCTGTGTACCTTTTTGGGAACCTGCTAGGTACTTGTGACCCGGATTGTCCACTTTTGGAAACAAGATACTGGGCTTGAAGGACCTTCGTCTGATTCAGTATGGTATTTCTTATGTTCTCTACACCTTCCACAATGTCTACCCTGTTGCAGGTTTTAGTATCATCTGCAAAGTATACCTTTCCTGACAGATTTTCCACATTATTGCTTACAAAAATGTTAAAAAGAACAGAAACGATCCTTGAGGGATGCCACTGGTAAAGAGTAGTTACTCACCTGTAACAGGTGTTCTCCAGGAGCAGCAGGAATCAGTCCTTACATATGGGTGACATCGACGTCGATGGAGCCCCTGCGGAGCATTTCCCCAGCTTTCTATGTAAGCCTTTGGGAATACTGCACGCATGCACGGTACCCTTCCCGCCTAAAGGTGCCACCTTGCTCAGTCAAATGACATAGCTAAAAAACAGCACACAAAAAAAGTAAAAATGAACAATATACAACTGCAACTCCCAGGGAGGAGGGAGGGTTGTGAGGACTGATTCCTGCTGCTCCTGGAGAAGACCTGTTACAGGTGAGTAAATACTCTTTCTCCAGGACCAAGCAGGAAGTCAGTCCTCACATATGGGTGACTCCCTAGCTCTGGGCTACCAGGGAACCCAGGCTGAACAAGAGAACTCCCTCTAGTCCCAGCATCAAAGAAAGGATTTTCACTGAAAGAACCTCCACCGGTAGCCCAACGGAGGGCTGGAGGGCAGGAGTTGCCTAAACCTCAAAGAGATTCCGGAGTACTGTCTGGCCAAAAGCACTGTCCCTACGGGACTCCCTCTCCAGACAGTAATCAGCCGCAAAGGTCTGGCTTGAAGACCAAGTTGCAGCCCTGCAGATGTCTGCCAACGGCACAGAGCGGAGATGAGCTACTGAGGCAGCCATTGCCCTGACACGATGGGCCGTGACCCGACCCTGCAAGGGAATGTCAGCCACCCTGTAAGCCCAGGTGATACTGTCAGCCACCCAAATGGACAAGGAACGCTTGGACACAGCTAACCCCAAATTAGTAGGGTCAAAAGATATGAAGAGCTGAGTAGCCCTTCTATGCCCCTGCGTACGATCAAGGTAGAAGGATAAGGCCCTCCTACAGTCCAGGGTATGCAGGACTGCTTCAGCTTGGCTTGCATGAGGCCTAGGGAAGAATGTTGGAAGAACCACCTCCTGGTTGAGGTGGAAAGAGGAGACAACCTTTGGAAGGAACTTTGGATGAGTCCTAAGGACTACCCTGTTCCTATAGAAGCGAGTGTAAGGCTTGTCACACACCAGGGCCTGAAGCTCAATTACTCGCCTGGCAGAGGTTAGGGCTACCAGGAAGAGTGTCTTCCAGGACAGGAAGCGGAGAGGACAAGTAGCCATCGGCTCAAAAGGTGGGCGAGTCAGTTGCTGCAAGATCACATTCAACTCCCACTCAAGGGCTGGAGGATGGACAGGAGGCTTGAGCAAGAGCAAGCCTCTGAGAAATCTGGACACAAAGGGTTGAACCGACAGAGAGTGTTCTTCCACCAGTGAGTGGTGAGCTGCTAGAGCTGAGAGGTGGACCCGAACAGAATTGAACTTAAGTCCCTGATTGGATAAGTGCAGCAGGCACTGAAGCACCACTGGTACAGCACAGGAGAAAGGATCTTCTGTATGCAGCTGACACCACACAGAAAACCTCTTCCATTTCAGGGCATAGGTTTTCCTAGTGGACTGCTTCCTAGAGGCCAGGACGACCTCCTCAACTTCCTGAGGGAGGCCCCAGGGAGCCAAAACTATCCTTGCAGCCTCCAGGCCATCAAATTGAGAGATTTGAGATTGGGGTGCAGAAGAGACCCCTGATCCTGAGAGAGAATGTTGGGCTGCAACCCCAGAGGTAGTGGAGTGTCCACTGCTAGCTGAAGCAGAAGTGGGTACCAAGGCTGCCTCGGCCACCTGGGAGCTACCAGAAGGACTGAGGCCTTGTCCTGTAGAATCTTGAACAGAGTTCGGGCCACCAGAGGCGTTGGAAGAAACGTATACAGGAGGGCCCTGGGACCAGGAAATCAGAAAAGCATCTGCTGCAAGCCACAGAGGATGCGGTTGCCTGGAGCAGAACCTGGGCAGCTCTCTGTTCAGGGGACTGGCAAACAGATCTATGGTTGGAAGTCCCCATCTCAGGAAAATCTTCTGAACCACCAAGGGATGGAGCTGCCATTCGTGGGGCTGCAGAATCCTGCTCAACCTGTCTGCCAGGTAATTTTCCTGGCCAGGAAGATAAACCGCCTTGAGAAACATGTTGCGCGTGAGTGCAAACAAGCAAAGGTCCTGTGCCTCCTGACAAAGGAGCCTGGACCCAGTGCCGCCCTGTTTGTTCACATAAAACATGGCTATCTGATTGTCCGTTTGTACTAAGACAGACTGGTGGGTCAGGGTTTGAGAGAAAGTCTGGAGGGCTAAGCGAATAGCCCGTAGTTCCAGTAGGTTGAGTTGCTGCGTGGCTTCCCAGGGAGACCACAGGCCCTGGGTGCACTTGCCCAGACAGTGTGCTCCCCAGACCTGCAGGGAGGCATCGATGGTTAACACCACTGTGAACCCAGGTGTCTGAAAGGGCACCCCTTTCAGTAAGTTGGGGGGATGCAGCCACCAACGTAGGGAGTGCAGGAATGGTCTGGACACCCCTTACTCTGTCTCTGAGGCTCCCTGTGGCCTGCGACCACTGCGTTCTGAGGCACCATTGCGCAGGCCTCATATGAAGCCTGGCATTGGGAGTCACATGTACTGTCGAAGCCATGTGGCCAAGAAGCCTCAGGCAGAGCCTGGCGGAGACCAGTGACCTGCTGAGAAACTGGTTTGCCAAGCTTATCAGTCTTTGGGCTCTGTCCTCTGGCAAGAAAGCCTTTTCCTGCAGAGAGTATAGCCTTGCCCCAATGAACTCCAAGTTCTGGGAGGGGAGCAAAGTGGACTTTGCAAAGTTTATGACAAACCCCAGGCGTTGGAGTAGAGAAATCGTTCTGAGGGTGGCTTGCCTGGCCTCCTGGCACGTCTGACTCCTGATGAACCAGTCGTCCAAATAGGGGAAGACAAAGATACCCTGATTCCTAAAGTAGGCCGCCACCACTGCCAGGCATTTGGTAAAGACCCTGGGAGCGGAAGTGAGGCCGAAGGGCAGCACTCTGTACTGATAATGGTTTCCTCCCACAATGAACCTGAGGTACTTTCTGTGGTCTGGATGAATGAGGATGTGAGTGTACGCATCCTTTAGACCTAAAGAGCATAGCCAATCTCCCTGCTGGAGGTAGGGCAGAAGTGTTCCAAGAGTAAGTATCTTGAACTTCTCTTTCTCTAAGAACTTGTTGAGATTTCTGAGGTCGAGAATAGGCCTGAGGCCCCCTGTTCTCTTTGGTATGAGGAAGTACCTGGAGTACAAACCGTGACCTTGTAGGTGGGGAGGCACAGGTTCCACCGCCTTGTCTCGCAACAGACCCTGAAGCTCCGGCAGGAGGAGGGCTGTATGGAGAGGAGGCCTTGGAGGCTCTCCTGGAAAGTAGGGAGGAGGCAACTGATGAAAATGAAGCATGTAGCCCTTGTGGACTATGTTTAAGACCCAATTGTCTCCTGTAATGGGTGGCCACCGGTGGGCAAACAGGGCTAGTCGACCTCCTGTACAGGGATGGGACAGAAGAGACGGAGAGGCTATGCCTTGGGAGTCAAGGGCAGAAGTCTTTCTTGACAGCCTTGTCCTCGTGAGGTGCTTGGTTTCGAGCTGTGCAGCCTTCTCGGCCATGTTCTTGCCAAATAGGTTCTCACCTCGGCAAAGGACATCGACCAACTTCTCTTGTACCCATGGCTCGAGATCCGATGACTGCAGCCATGCCTGGCGTCGAGCCGCAATGCCGGCTGCCGCAACACGGGCCGAGGCCTCGAAGCCATCATAGGCTGCTTGGGACATGAACTTAGAGCATTCCCGGATCCCCGAAGACAAGGACTTGAACCTCTGCAAAGGTTCCCCGGAGAGACCAGCAGAGAACCCGGCAAGCTCCTTCGCCAGATCCCGCAAGTACATGCCCATGGTACAGCTGGTAAGACTGGACACGGCAAGCAAACATCGAGCCCTGGAAGCACTTTCTACCAAACGCATCCAGGTTCCGGGCCTCCCGGCCGGGGGGCACCACAGAGTGCATCTTCTGGATTTTCAGACGATGCATGGCCGATTCCACCACCATGGAATGGTGTGTTAGCTGCGCCTTCTGAAAACTAGGGCTCTTACGGAGTCGATAAATGGAATCAACCCGCTTGCTTAGAGCCGGTGCCTCCCACATCCGGAAGAGGAGCCGTTCCAGCATCGGAGGAACCGGCACAGTAAAGGCCTAATTCGGAGGAGAGTCATACTGGAAGGGCTTGAGCTCTTCGGCTCGAGGCTCCTCCTCGGGGTCCACAGGGATCGCCAAAGCAGTGGCCATATCCCGAATGAACTCCGAGAACTGGGTATCCTCCGGAGGGGATCTACTCCGGGGCTCAGACTGCGGTGAGTCCGACGGGACGCACCGAGTCTTGAAGGTATCGGGGGACTCCTCGTCCTCCAGCTCCCAGGCGGACTCGTCCGAAGAGGAGTCGGGCTCCGACCGCGCGGGGCCCGGCAGCACCCGCCCCGACGCCGAAGGCACCAGCGTCGACGCCCTCGGTGCCGACCGCGAGGTCGAGGGTGACTGCGACCGAGGACGACCTCGAGCCTTCATGGTCTCGAATATCGGCTCGGTCTCCAATGTCGACTTCGACGTCGATGTTCCGGTGGTCGGGGCAGATGCGCCAGCAAGGCTGGCCATCAGCACCCGCTGCTGATCCATGAATGCAGACAGTCTGCACTCCAAGGCTATCAGCTTGAGACCCAGCCTGGGAGGAGAGTCCTCGAGGACAACAGGACTTACGTGTCTAGGAGACTCCGGCTCCACACGAGGCACTTTTGACGGCTTCTCCTGTTCCACGGGCCCGGGACGGCGGTTGGGGGTCCAAGACCTAGCCCTCGAGGAGCCAGGGACCTCCACCGATGCCGCCCTCGCGAGCCGCTTCTTCCTTTTTTGCTCCCACTCGGGGGACCCCCTGTCCGAGGAACCCTGACGATGCTCGAGGTCAGACTCCCGAGACCTCAGACGAGGTTCGGGCCCGGCCGGAGGCCGAATCAGAGAAAAGCCTTTCCATTCGGTGCTGACGACTTCGCAGTGCCTTAGTGGACATTTTGCCACATGGTCCACAGATCTTAGGATCATGATCAGGACCAAGGCACCGAAGGCAGCAGTCGTGTGTGTCGGTGAGAGACATTAGTTTCTTGCACCGATCACACTTCTTAAAACCACTGGAAGCCATTGGGGAAAAAAAGAGTCCCCGCGAGGTCAAAGGACCGGCCTTCCATTGAAAAAGAAAAAAGGGCGCTAATGCCAGCCACGAAGGGCAAAAACTGAAAAAAGAAGATCGGGCTCGATACTGGTGTACCGAACCCGGCGAGAACGGGAACCGGCGTCGAACCGGAGAAAAAAACCGCGAAGAAATCGCAGGGATAACAAGAAAGAATCTAACTGTTTTCCGGGTGAACTAGGACAGACGTCCAACGGGCTCCACAGAAAAAGAGAGACTGAGCAAGATGGCACCTTTAGGTGGGAAGGGTACCGTGCATGCGTGCAGTATTCCCAAAGGCTTTCATAGAAAGCTGGGGAAATGCTCCGCAGGGGCTCCATCGACATTGATGTCACCCATATGTGAGGACTGACTTCCTGCTTGGTCCTGGAGAAGGCACCTATTCAGAGTGAACTCCATTTACTATTACCCTCTTAAATCCCACTTAACCAGTTTCTTACCTAGTTATTCATTTTAGTTGCCGATGCATTACAGTGTGAAAGGTCTTGCTGAAATCTAAAATATACTACATCTTGCACTCTCTCCCGATCCAAGTCTCTGGCCACAGTCAAAAAAATCAAATTTGTCTGATAATACCTACCTCTAGTAAAGTTATGCTGCCTCAGATTCTGTAATCCCTTTGATTCCAGAAACCTGACCATCCCCTGCTTTAGCAGAGTTTCCATTAATTTACTCATCACAGAGATCAGCTGTCTGTAGTTCCCAACCTCTTTCTTCTTTCTGTTTTTGTGGACAGGAAAGCGTAGTTACTCACCAGAACAGGTGTTCTCCAGGAGCAGCAGGAATCAGTCCTCACATATGGGTGACGTCGGCGTCGATGGAGCCCTCGTGAGGAGCATTTCCCCTGCTTTCAAAGAAAGCCTTTCGGAATGCAGCACGCATGCACGGTCCCCTTCCCACCCAAGGGTGCCATCTTGCTCAGTCTGATGACATAGCTAAAAGACAGCAAAAAACCAAAAATGAAACATAGATGACTGCAACTCCAAGGGGAGGAGGGAGGGTCGTGAGGACTGATTCCTGCTGCTCCTAGAGAACACCTGTTACAGGTGAGTAACTACGCTTTCTCCAGGACCAAGCAGGAAGTCAGTCCTCACATATGGGACTCCCCAGCTCTAGGCTACCAAGAACCCAAAGCTGAAAAATAAGCTCCCTCTAGAGCCTCAGCATGCGAGATAAGAATCCTCTCTGAGAACGCCCTCGTACGGTAGCCCAACACAAGGGTCGGAGGGTAGGAGTTGCCTAAACCTCAAAGAGATTACGGAGTACCGCCTATCCGAAAGCACTTTCCCTGCGGGACTCCCTCTCGAGGCAGTAATGGGCTGCAAAAGTCTGGCTTGAAGACCAAGTAGCGGCCCGGCAGATGTCTGCCAACGAAACAGAGCGGAGATGAGCTACTGATGCAGCCTTCGCTCTGACACGGTGGGCCGTGACTCGACCCTTCAAGAAGAGACCGGCTGCCCTGTACGTCCAGGCGATAGTGTCTGCTACCCAAATGGACAGGGTACGCTTGGAGACAGGCAACCCCAGCCTATTAGGGTCAAAAGATACAAAGAGCTGAACAGCCCTTCGATGCCCCTGCATACGGTCAATGTAGAAAGACAACACCCTCCTACAGTCCAGAGTATGCAAGACCATTTCAGCCCGGCTGGCATGCGGCCTAGGAAAGAAGGTCGGAAGAACCACCTCCAGATTGAGGTGGAAGGAGGAAACAACCTTTGGAAGGAACTTAGGATGCGTCCGTAAGACCACCCTGTTCCTATAGAACCGTGTGTATGGTCTATCAGAAACCAGAGCCTGTAGTTCACTCACACGCCTGGTCGAGGTAAGAGCCACGAAGAACAACGCCTTCCCGGAAAGGAAGCGTAAATGACAGGTAGCCATCGGCTCAAAGGGTGGGCGAGTAAGTTGCTGCAAGATCACTTTAAATCCCACTCAGGGGCTGGTGGACGAACGGAGGCTTGAGCAAAAGCAGGTCTCTGAGGAAGCGGGTTACTAAGGGGTGGACCGACAGAGACTGGCCCTCCACTGGCGAGTGGTGCGCTGAAAGAGCACTGAGGTGGACCCGAATAGAGTTGGATTTAAGGCCTAGGTCCGAGAGGTGAAGTAGATACCGCAGCACCACTGGTACCAGGCACGAAAATGGATCCTCTTGGCGCTGAGCACACCAGGTGGAGAACCTACGCTACTTGAGGGCATAAGATTTCCGTGTGGATTGTCTCGTAGAGGCCAACACCACCTCCTCCACTTCCCTAGGCAGAGGTAAGGGGGCTAGAACTACCCTTTCAGCAGCCAGGCCATCAAATGGAGGGACTGGAGGTTGGGGTGCAGGAAGAGATCCCTAATCTTGAGACAGGAGATCGGATTGCAGCCCCAGAGGGAGTGGAGTGTCCACCGCCAACTGCAGAAGGAGTGGAAACCACAGTTGCCTCGGCCACCTGGGGGCTACCAGGATCAGTGAGGCCCTGTCCCGAAGAACCTTGAATAGGGTTCGGGCCACTAGAGGCGTTGGAGAAAACGCATTCAGCAGGCCCTTAGACCAAGAGATTAGGAAGGCATCTGCTGCTATTCACAGAGGATGCGGTTGTCTGGAACAGAACCTGGGCAGCTGATGGTTCAGTGGACTGGCAAAGAGATCGATGGTTGGAAGACCCCATTTTAGGAAGATCTGCTGGACCACTAGGGGATTCAAATGCCATTGGTGAGGCTGTAGAATCCTGCTCAACCCGTCTGCCAGATAATTCTCTTGGCCAGGTAGATAAACTGCCTTGAGAAACATGCCTTGCTTGACTGCAAAGGTGCACAGGGCCTGTGCTTCCTGACACAGAAGCCTGGATCCTGTGCCCCCTTGCTTGTTCACATAGAACATTGCTACCTGATTGTCTGTCTGAACTAAGACAGACTGGTGAGAGAGGATATGAGAGAAAGTTTGCAGAGCTAATCGAATCGCTTGCAACTCCAACAGATTGATCTTCTGTGTGGCCTCCCAAGGGGACCAGAGGCCCTGAGTGCATGTTCCCTGGCAATGCGCACCCCAACCTTGAAGAGAAGCATCGTTCATGAGCACCTGTGTGTGCGGTGGTGCCTGGAAAGGCACCCCTTTGATCAGGTTTGGGAGATGCAGCCACCACTTCAGGGAGGCCGCTAGTAGTTTGGACACTCTTACTCTGTCTCTTAAGTCTTGTGTGGCCTGTATCCACTGAGCTCTGAGACACCATTGAGCAGGCCGCATATGCAGATGAGCATTTGGAGTTACATGGACCGTGGATGCCATGTGGCCCAAAAGCCTCAGGAAATGTCTGGCAGAGACCAGAGATCCACTGCGAAACTGCTGGGTCAGAGACATCAGTCTGTGAACCCTGTTCCCGGGCAAATAAGCCATTGCTTGTAAGGTATCCAACTTTGCCCCTATGAACTCTATGTCCTCTGAGGGGAGCAAAGTGGAATTTGCGAAGCTGATGACGAAGCCCAGGTGCTGGAGAAGAGAGACAGTGCAAAGTGTGGCTTGTCTGGCCTCCTGTGGAGACTGACCCCTGATGAGCCAGTCATCCAGGTATGGAAAGACAAAGATGCCCTGGTTTCTGAGATAGGCCGCCACCACCGCCAGGCATTTGGTGAAAACCCTGGGGGCGGAGGTTAGGCCAAATGGAAGTACCCTGTACTGAAAATGATTTCCTCCCACTACAAATCTGAGATATTGTCTGTGGTCTGGATGAATGAGGATGTGAGTATAAGCATCCTTTAGGTCTAAGGAGCATAGCCAATCTCCCTGCTGGAGGTAGGGCAGCAGTATTCCAAGGGTAAGCATCTTGAACTTTTCCCTCTAAAGGAACCTGTTAAGATTCCACAAGTCTAGGATGGGCCTGAGGCCTCCTGTACCTTTTGGTACCAGAAAGTACCTGAAATAGAAGCTTCTTCCTACCAGGTGGTGAGGCATCGGTTCCACTGCCTGCTCCTGTAGAAGACTTGCCAACTCCTGAAGGAGGAGGTTCCTGTGCAGAGGGAGTCTTGGAGGCTCCCCTGGAAAATAGGAGGGAGGTAGCTGGTTGAAGTGGAGCAAGTAGCCCTTTTGGACTATGCTCAGTACCCAGGTATCACCTGTTATAGCTGACCATCTGTGGGCGTACAGAGTCAGCCGGCCTCCTGTGCTGAGTGGAGCCAGCTGTGGGGGAGAGGCTATGCAGTGGGAGTCAGAACCCCACTCCCTGCTGTGCAGGAGCTGGAGCTGGAGGCTTGGGGGTTTTCTGCCTACGGGGCCCATGTCCCTGCCCCTTGGCCTGCTGACCCTGTTGGGGAGCTGTAGAGGCCTGGAAGTGAGGGAAGGATTTGTAGGCAGAGGCCTTCCTCGGATAAAAGGGCTTTTTCCCCGAGCCCTTCTTCTGAGAAGGGGCAGAAGTCTTTCAGGACAGCCTTGTCCTGTTGAGAGTCTCAGTCTCGATTTCTGCAGCCTTTTCCGCCATGGGTTTGCCAAAGAGGTTTTCATCCCGGCAAGGGACATCGACCAACTTGTCCTGGACCCATGGCTCGACGTCCAATGACTGTAGCCAGGCCTGACGGCGTGCACCGATGCCAGCCACTGCTGCTCGGGCCGAAGCCTCGAAGCCATCATAGGCTGCTCGAGATATAAACTTCGAGCACTCTCGAATACCCGATGACAAAGCCTTGAACTTCTGCAAAGGTTCCTCGGAGAGGCCAGCAGAGAACGGCAATCTCCTTTGCCAGGTCTCGGAGGTACATGCCCATGTACAGCTGGTAAGTCTGGACACGGCATGCCAGCATAGAGCCCTGGAAGCACTTTCTACCGAGGGCATCCAGGTTCCGGGCCTCCCGGCCGGGAGGCACCGAGGAGTGCATCTTTTGTCTTCAGCCGATGCATGGCCGATTCCACAACCATGGAATGGTGCGGTAGCTGTGCCTTCTGGAACCCGGGGCTCTTGCGGACTTGATAAATGGAATCCACCCGTTTGCTAAGAACAGGCGCCGAGGCCGGTGCCTCCCACATGCGGAAGAGCAGCCGTTCCAGCATCGGAGGAACCGGTACAGTAAAGGTCTCCTTCGGGGGAGAGTCATACTGGAGGGCCTCGAGCTCTTCGGCTCGAGGCTCCTCCTTGGGATCCGTGGGGAAGGCCAAGATGTTGGCCATATCCCTCACGAAGTCCGAGAACCGGGTATCCTCCGGGGAAGGACCTTCTCCGAGGCTCGGACTCCAGTGAGTCCAATGGGACGCACCGGGTCCGAAAAGTGTCTGGGGACTCCTCATCCTCCGTCTCCCATCCCGACCCCTCTGAGGAGGAATCGAGCGGCTCCGGCCGGGCGGGCACCGATGCCATCCACCCCAACGCCGAGGGTACCGGCGTCGATGACCTCGGCCCCATAGGGGAGGCTGAGGGAGACCTTGGCCGAGGATCGACTTGAGACCACATGGACTCGAGGATTGGCTTGGCCTCTGGGGTCGACTTGGATGTCGAGGTCCCGGTGGTCGGGGCAGATGCACCGGTCAGACTGGCGATCAGCACCTGCTGCTGTTCCATGAAGGCAGCTAAACTGCTCTCCAAGGCCGTCAACCTGAGTCCGAGCTCAGGAGACTCAGCAGCCCCCGACGGCATCGGGGCCGACGTCGGCTCCCCGGAGGAGAGTCCATGAGGACTACAGCACTCACATGACTCGGGGACTCCGGCTCCACACGAGGCAATTTTGCAGGCCGCTCCAGCTCCGAGGACCCGGGACGGCGGTCGGGGTTATGCGACCTGGCCCTCGAGGGACCAAGAGCGTCCACCGACGCCGCCCTCGTGGGTTTCTTCTTCCTTTTTTGTTCCCGTGAGGGAGACCCCCGCTCAGAGGAGCCCCGACGATGCTCGGGGTCGGACTCCCGAGACAATGAGGCCTCTGACGAAGTCCGGGCCCGGCCGGACGCTGAGTCAGAGAAGATCCTTTCTCGCTGATGCTGTCGGCTCCTCATTCCTTCGAGGACATTTTGCCACACGGGCCACAGATCATCGGGTCATGATCGGGCCCGAGGCATCGGAGGCATCAGTCGTGTGTGTCGGTGAGAGACATCAGTTTCTTACACCGATCACACTTCTTGAACCCGCTGGCAGCCATCAGGGGAAAAAGGGCCACTGCAAGATCAAAATACCGGGCTGCCAGTGAAAAAGAAAAAAAGAGCGCGAACGCTAGTCTCCAAGGACAAAAACCGAAAAACAGTTCCGGGCTCGATACCGGTGTACCGCGCCCAGGCGGGAAGGGGAACCGGCAAAAAACACAAATCTTCGAAGAAAAAAACTACTTTTAACCAGGTGACTAGGACACACGTCCGTCGGGCTCCGCGGAAAAAAGAAGACTGAGCAAGATGGCACCCTTGGGAGGGAAGGGGACCGCGCATGCGCGCTGCATTCCCAAAGGCTTTCTTTGAAAGCTGGGGAAATGCTCCGCACGAGGGCTCCATCAATGCCGACGTCACCCATATGTGAGGACTGACTTCCTGCTTGGTCCTGGAGAAATACATTTTCCCATCTCCAGTCCTCCAGGATCATTCCCCACTCTAAAGGAGTGTTGTCTATTTTGTTTATTTCTTACTGAATGAAGATTAAAAAATTTATTTTGACTTGTTTTCATCCACAAACATGACAAATTCTAAGCTTATTCTCATATTTAGCCTAGCAAACGTTATTTTAGTTTACTAAATGCAATAGGTAATTAAAGGCATATTGCTAATCTACAAATTAATCTACGTAATTCAATTCATTAGTACAAATATGAAGTCTTATCAACAAGAAGATGAGCAATAAAATGAAAGAACCAATCTGAAAAAAATCTAGTTAATTGTAAACACCTTTATTATAATTAATATATGCATACCTAATTGTGAACGAACTCTCCAGAGCCACATGATCATCATGAAATGAAACTTGACAATAACGCACATCTTTTATGGTTGCTGGAACTTTAACATCAGGCAACAATCCTTGTACCAAGTGGTCTCTCTTGATTTTGGGTGTCCAGTTAACCTAAAAACGGTATCAAAGTAAAAATGGATACAGTAAACACTCATTTACAATGGAAAATAAGCATTTGCAAGAACCAGTGTAAAGATGCGAATGGGCAAATATTATTACTCATCCCGATATACTTGTGAATTCTTTATTCACTGTACAATGGTGGCTGATATTGGTTGTGCATCTAGTATAATTCTAAATGTCAAAATCAACAATCATGCTTCTATTAACACAGATGGAAAACTTCAAAGTGTTGACTGATGTAAAACAGAAAGAGGAAACTGCTGAGAACTGTCAACAATGGATAACCATTTATTTCTCAAGATATTGTTCACAACATACCTAAAATGCAATGGTGGCAATAATGTTGACCACAACTGTACTTTGGCCAGTTTGTGTAACTTTCCACTCAGGATTTATATATGTAAGCAGTCTTATGACCTGCATTTTTCAGTTATACAATTGTTCATTGAAAGGTACTTTAACATTTGTTATGGCTTTGCAAGGAGATGTTTCCATCTGTTTTGTTACAGCATGAGAATAACAAAAGTGGCCCAGTACAAGGTCCTCTCTTTCAAAAAAAATAGACTGGGGAATGTGAACTGCAATATGCCTTAGGTTCTAGCCTTAATACACCAATCTACCAAATTCCAACATATATTGAACCCTAAACCTATTCTTTTTTTGTCGGAGTCAGCCGTCAAAGTGAGTGGAAATTAACCACACACCACCGCGACACCTCCCTTTTATTAAATGTATGAGTAAAACTTCACACTTAGCTCGAATGATGATCTCCCAAAAGATAGTATGCCAGAATATCAAAAGCGACGTGCCACACGTTTCGGGCTGTCTTCAGAAACCATTCAACCCTGCTTCAGGCCATCTGAAACTGGCAAACCCTTGATCAAAGTCATAGAGCTTATGCTTGAATGAACCGAGGTAAGGGCTCATATAGCTGCTGCTCACTCGGCATCTGATGTCACTTACACCAGATGACTTCGAACTGTCAATCACGATGAACTATAGAACACTGCAACTGCTAAGGGGGAACCCACTGCAGGAGAACACCCTTTAAGTAAGCAATGAAATGAAAATCACTAAAAAAGAATGATAGATAATGATACACTGGCCAGTCTATTATAAAATAGTGTGCCAACAATTTGCATATTGAGGCCATTAGGAACAACTGTGTTCAGCCGATAAATCCATTTTTGTTCACAAAACTGTAACCGCTGTTCGCGATCACCACCTCTAGGGTCCCTCGGTATACAGTCCAAAACTCACCATCGCAAAGAAGGAAAGGCATGAGAATATTGCAAACAGTGTTCCACTATTGGAGCTGAGAGTGTTTTTGTGCATAAACGCAAAGCATGTTCTGACAGCTGCAATTTGATTGATCGTTTCGTACGCCCTATGTAATATTTAGAGCAAGGGCAAATTATCAAATAGACCACAAAAGTGGAGGAACAATCTGTATAGCTTGATGATGTAAAAGTCCTAGATGTATGGATATCCAACCAATCCATTCCTGATATAGTCAAAGCACAATATCCACAATGCGTACACGGGAAATGTCCTTTTACTGTTTGACTGTAAATCGGACGATCCAACTTATGAGTGGTCTTCATAATTAAGTCACGTAAATTTGCTTTTCGGGCATATGTTATCTGTAAGGTTTTATTACAAAAACAGGAATGAAGTCCCAATACCGGCCAAAATCGCCGTAGCAACTTCGCCACTTGCATCATATTGCTGGTGTAAGGCAAAACTCCTGTAATAGTGTCCTCAGTTGATCTAGAACTAGCCGGAAGCAAAAGCCAATCCCTATGAGCAAATCTAGCCCGTTTATAAGCTTTCATGATCACTGAAAGAGGATAACCACGTTGTATTAGCCTCAATCGCAAGTCCTGTGCATGAACCAGAAATTCCTGCAGGGTCGAACAATTGCGACGTAAGCGTAAAAACTGCCCAAAAGGTAACCCACGCTTAAGAGCTGTCGGATGAAAACTATCAAATCTAAGCAAGGTGTTACGTTGCACTGATTTGCGATACAAAGTTGTTTCTATCGCAGAGGCAGTTAAATACACTGTAACATCCAAAAACTGTAGACAATAAGAATCAATCTGCGCTGTAAATTGGATGTTCGTCTTGTGAGTGTTAAGCCGAAGAATAAACGAGTCCAAGTCAGAACTGGTGCCAGTCCAAAGAAAGAAAACATCATCTATGAATCTCCTCCAAAACGGGACAAATTGAAACGCTGGATCCACGTATACATAAGTAGATTAAAAAATCGCTATGTAAATTGTGGCAATAGATGGGGTGACTGTCGCCCCCATCGCTATGCCCGAATTTTGCAAATACTGCTGTTGGTGCAGAAAAAAGTTGTTATTCAAAACCAAAGCTAACAGATCGAGCAAAAAACTGCGAGGAATACGATCTGGTAAATCCAAAGGATAGTCAGCAAAGGTTCCCCCTTAGCAATTGCAATGTTCTATAGTTCATCGTGATTGACAGTTCGAAGTCATCTGGTGTAAGTGACGTCAGACGCCGAGTGAGCAGCAGCTATATGAGCCCTTACCTCGGTTCATTCAAGCATAAGCTCTATGACTTTGATCAAGGATTTGCCAGTTTCAGATGGCCTGAAGCAGGGTTGAATGGTTTCTGAAGACAGCCCGAAACGTGTGGCACGTTGCATTTGATATTCTGGCATACTATCTTTCGGGAGATCATCATTCGAGCTAAGTGTGAAGTTTTACTCATACATTTAATAAAAGGGAGGTGTCGCGGCGGTGTGTGGTTAATTTCCACTCACTTTGACGACTGACTCCGACAAAAAAAAGAATAGGTTTAGGGTTCAATATATGTTGGAATTTGGTAGATTGGTGTATTAAGGTGATTTCAACAGGTTTTGTGGCTTTAATTCTTAGGTTCTAGCCTAGCAATCCTATTGGTCATTCTGGATGGACCATGTCTATCTTCATCTATTGAAATATTCCAACTGTGTGTCATCATAATATTTTAATAGCATGTTAAAAGGTATACAACAAAAAAGATGTCTGTGCAACTTAGACATTGTAATTTCAGATAAACAAAATATGACCTGAACATGATTAATGGCACCCTTCACCAATATTTGGTAGTACAATCCTTGGCAGTAATGATGACCTCCAAACATTTATTGTAGCCATATATAAGCTTTGTACATCTGTCTGCTGGTAGCTTCTCTCACTCTTCAACTGCGTTTGTTCCAGTTCATGAATATTTCTAGGATTCTTTATTCCAAAGGCAGATTTTGAGTCTTTCCAAAGATTCTCAATTGCATTGAGATCAGGGCTCATTGTTGGTCAGTTTAAAATAGTCAATTTTTTCCTTTTTAACCATTCTTTTGTACTTTGGATGTGTTTAAGGTCAGTGTCCTGCTGAAGGACCCATGATCTTCGACCCAGACCTAACTTTCGAACACTAAGGGGTATGTCTACTAAGCCGACCTAATGGTTAACCTGGGCTATCTGCACCTGGGTCCCATGTTATTCAACTTTTCTGAATGGGGATGCTGAGTGTATGCTACTGGGAATTAAATTATATGCCTCACTGCCAGATGCATGTGGGAGAGATCTCCTTCTGAAGATGAAGCTAAAAACAAGTTAAGCACTGCAAGTAAAACTGTTATCTCTTCTAAATACTTAAGTTATGGCCAGTGATAAATCTGAACAAAGAGACACCTTTCACAGCTTCATGTGATATCAAAAGGTCCAGCTAGAGCACTCTATTACAATGGAAAATGAATCCCTTTTTAGCATGATCATAAAGGAGCTGCAATCTCTAAAGGTATTAATGACAGAGACTCATGATGCGACTAAAGAAATTAAATGGAGCAGGATTCCTTAAAAGCATAATTCTCTGTTTCAGAAGTGTGGATGAACTAGTGGTAATAACTTCCTTCTTTGTTCTTTAACAGCATTATAGAACAGTCTGGACTGAAAAAGGATTCTAAAGATGCAAATATTAGGCATCAAAGAAACTATTTGGAAATTGTGGAGATTCCAGAAAGAAACAGTGAACATTCCCCACTTCTTGGAGCCTACAATCTAGTCAGGACCAACAGGACATATAACAAAAAACAAGCAGAAAGCCATTAAGAGAGCAAGGACATGACTGAGAAGATTTAAGGGGGGGGGATTAAAATGAAGAGAGACATCTTTATATATCTATATTAGTTACATACCTATCTAAAAGTTTGAAAAGCCTGCTTACTAAGCCCCACACTAGTAAAGCAGATTTGAGCAGCTGTCCCCATGAATTTAGCATGGTCCGCTATGTTAAAACTGCCATGGAGAGCAGCTACCCCCATCCATTCAAGGCCCATGCTAGTGTCGAGAACATCCACGCTCTGCCCAGTCATTGTCCATATGCGCTCTACCCAGGCAGCATTGTTTTTTTAGTGCAAAGCACCATGCTACTTTTTATTGGCTCATCCCGCACTACTCAGGTAGTAGTACCCTTTAGTAAAAATGCCCCTAAGAGAGTTCCAAAAGAAAATACATAATAAAACACACAACTTCAAACTTCATGAAAATTACTAAAGTAAAATACAACATAAAATACTCAATAAAACTAACACATACACCACAAACAAGTAACCATGACGCCTCCTGTAACTTAGCAGATCATTGTAAACTGGAACCTTCTAACTCAGATTTCAAAGGCTTGCTTAAAAAAGTAGGCTTTAAATGTTTCTGAAAAGCCAAAAAATCTTCAATTAGTCCAAGCGCCTGAGTGGTGTTAAGTGCCATCGAGTCAATGTCGACTCATAGTAATCCTCTGGATAGTTGCCCTAAATCATGTTCAGACTTCAGTCAGGCAGCTTATAAATGGCATCCACAGCTACTGTTATTGTATTGATCCATTGTATTGCTGGCCTTCCTCTTTTCCACTGACCTTAAACCCTGCTAAGCATGATGTCTTCTCTAATGATCTTTCTTAGCCTATATTTATTTTATTTATTTATTACAGTTTCTTATATACCGCGCTATTTAGAATCAGCGCGGTTTACATCATAACAAAACGACCATAACGAAAAACTGTCAGGTTTTACATTGAACAGGAGTACAAACATGGATAACTGGGTTAACTATATACATAAGCTATCTACACTGTAGATATAAGTTGTGAGGGCATTTCTAGACTGGGTCATTTCTTGGAAGGGATATCTAGTTCAGTTGCTGTCTGGGAAGTATTGGCAGAAAAGGTAGGTTTTGAGAGCCTTCCTGAACTGATATAGATTGGTAATGGCCCTAATGTCGGGGGGTAGAGTGTTCCAGCATTTGGGGACATAAAAACTGAATGCTCTGTTTGTGGTGTTCATGTTGGACTTTGTCGCAGCCTTTGGTATAGCTAGCAGGTTTACAGCTGATGTTCTTCTTGATCTGTATAAGCCAAGAACTGCTTAAAGACAAGTTGGAGCTGCATGATGCAAAGCTTTGTGAATTATCATCAGAACTTGAACTGCACTCTCCATTTAACTCAAAGCCAACACAATGTGGATAATACTGGTGGTTAAGTGATCAATCAAATTTATTGGTGCTAATTATCATCCTCACAGCCATATTTTCTATTACCTGGAAGGGATAAAAAGAGCCTTTCAGTAAACCCACACAAAGCATATTGCATTTATTGAGATATGGAATAATCAGTGACAGTAAAAAAGTTCAAAAATTAGTTGGCGTCAGATTTACCTTAAATCGCCAAATAATATTTAATTTAAACAATGTTTTCTTAGTTACTTTTTTAATTTGATAATCCATTGATAGCATTGAATCAATTATAACATCTAGGTCCCTTACCTGTTGCTTAACAATATCATAAATATTTAATTTAACACATTTAGGGAGCAAACTTACTGTGTTGTTATCTAGGTAAATAACCTCAATTTTACCAACATCTGCTGGCATCCATGTTCTTACTGTTTTCATACATAAACACATCATCAGTTTGGATGCATCCTCGATCCAGGATTGAATGGGAACAAGCGATTGATCGACCAAGAACTCTCCTCTTCGGACCAAGTGCCTTGAGCAATCTGAGATAGACAGTGAGCACCCCAGCCCGAGAGACTTGCATCCGTCGTCACCAGCACCCAAGCGGGATCTTGCAAAGGAACCCCCGCTCGTAGATGCATGGGATCCATCCACCAGAACAGACTTTGACGCACCAGCTCCGGACAGACGAGCCGTCGTGAGAGAGGGTGAAGCTGAGGAGACCACCTGGAGAGCAACGCCTGTTGCAGAGGTCTCATATGCGCTCTGGCCCACGGGACAAGATCTAAGGCCGCCGCCATGGACCCCAAAAGTTGCAAATAGGTCCACGCCGAAGGAGCGGGAACCCGCAAAAAATCCTGCACTTGCTCCAAAATCTTCTGCACTCTGCCCTCGGGCAAAAAGACCAGACCCCTTGCTGTGTCGAAATGGGCTCCGAGATACACCAGCTGCTGTAGCGGCTGCAAGTGGCTCTTCGCCTGGTTGATGACCCAGCCCAGCTGTTCCAGAAGCTGAAACACGCGGGCAGTCGCCGCAGTTGAAGCTGAGAGGGATTCCGCCCTGATCAGCCAATCGTCGAGATAGGGATGTACCCAAATTCCTTCCTTCCGCAAGGCCGCTGCAACCACCACCATTATTTTCGTGAAAGTTCGAGGAGCAGTCGCCAGACCAAAGGGCAACGCCCGAAACTGGAAATGCCCCATCGGAAGGGCAAATCTGAGAAATCTTTGGTGACCGGCCCTGATGGGTATGTGCAGATAAGCCTGTGAGATTTATGGCCGAAAGGAATTCGCCCGGTTGCACGGCTCGAAGGACGGCCCGTAAGGTCTCCATCCGGAAGTGCGGAACCCTTAAGGCACGGTTTACATGCTTGAGATCCAGAATCGGCCGAAAGGATCCCTCCTTTTTTGGTACCACAAAATAAATCGAGTACCGACCGAATCCGCACTGGTCGCGAGGAACCGGAACCACTGCTTGTAGTTGCAAAAGACGAGACAGTGTATCGGCCACTATGTCCTTCTTTGGACCGGGAGCACAAGGAGACATTACAAAGGCGTCCGCCAAGGGGTGAGCGAAATCTAGCGCATAACCCTTCTGAATGATTTCTAACACCCATTTGTCCGAGGTTACAGCGGTCCAGGCCGAGAAAAAATTCTTTAGACGGCTGCCGACAGGGATCGGGGCCTGGACCTGCAAGGCATCATTGCGGTCTCTTCGTAGAGGTGTGCTGGGCGGTAAAAGAGGATCTACCGAACCCTCGGGCTCCGCGAAAGGACTGACTGCAAGCACCGAAACGGCTCCGAGGGTATGGAGCAAATCGAGCACCACGAAACCGACGAAAATCTCTACCCTGACCTCGTTGACCGGCAGCTCCTCTCGACGCCTTAGGGCGATCTTCCGGTAAACGACCCCCTTTGGAGTCTCCGAGGTCCTTAACTATCTTTTCCAAGGCCTCACCAAAGAGCAACTTACCCTTATAGGGTAACTTGCTGAGACGTGACTTGGAGGAAACGTCAGCAGCCCAAGTACGCAACCAGAGAAAACACCGAGCCGCCACCAGCGAGGCCATGGACTTTGCAGCAATCCTCACCAAATCATAGAAGGCATCCGCTAGATAAGCCGCCACCGACTCCAATTTAGCACCCTCCGGGGAAGAAGCAGTCGGCGAATCCGTAGGAGGATCCCCCTGAATCCAACGGATGGCAGCTCTGGAAACGTAAGCCCCACAAATGGAAGCCTGCAGTGCAAGCGCACTGGAATCAAAGGCTTGCTTGAGAAGAACCTCCAGCTTCTAAATCAATTTTTTATTGTACACCGCTTAATGCTTTGCAAAAGCGGTATATCAAATTTTAATAAAGATAAAGATAAAGATCCTGTAGATCTTTAAGAGCGGCCGCCCCTTCTACCGGAATGGTGGTTTTCTTAGTGACGGCGGACACCAAGGCATCCACCTTTGGCATCTTTAAGAGATCCCTCTCTTCCTGAGGCACTGGATAAAGACGAGCCATAGCTCGACTACCCCGTAGCGAGGCCTCCGGACACTCCCACTCAGACTCAATCATCTGCTTTATGACACGGTGTACAGGAAAACAGCGCTGTTCAGATTTAAAGCCTTGCAACAAAGGATCTTCAAGAGGTTCCTGAGAAACAGAAGGAAGAAGCAGGTTCAAAGCAGATAAAGACTGAGAAATGAGCGCCCCCAGCTCTTCCTTCCGAAATACGCGAAAAACATTAGGATCGTCGCCCGGAGCGATCTCTCCTTCCTCAAGCTCCCCGGACTCCACGTCTAAGCCAGGGTCAGAGAAGAGCTCTCCATCTTCCAAAAACTGAGGACCTTTGACCAGCGGTTCCAACGGGTCTAATCTGGATGAAGCCTGCATCCCTGACAGGGAAGTACCTTCCCCAGGGTCCAGAGTCTCCTTGACTGGCTGACTGAGCTCAAGGAAACCAGCAGGAGGAGAGGCTGATTGGGAAGCTTTCAACAAAAAGGCATGATGGAGAGCTAAAATAAATTCAGGAGAAAAAAAGGCAGACAGCCCTTCCTGAGGCTCAGGAACCTTCTGTGGAGGCTTAGAGAGTGACGGTACCTCCCTTAGCAGATTTGGATTTGCGCTTCCCTGCACTCTAGCCTCCAGACTTATGATGACCCGCGGGCAAAACGGATGGCTCATTCAAAATGGCCGCAGTTCTCGCCTTTTCGGAGGCTATGACAGGCCTGTCTTGCTCAGAAGAGAGCTTCCCCTCCATGTGAAACGGGCCGGGAAAAACAAGGGCACACAAACGAAAAACAGCCCGATCCCCAGAAAGACCCGAAAAGAAGAAAGCTGCGCGCCCATGCGCGCACGCGAAGAAAAGGTCCGCCGCGTCAAAAAAGACCGCCCCGAACACAGAGCTCACCTCAGAATATGGCAGACATCTGGGCTCACAGCCGAAGATCCCCGCTGCTAGCGGGAGTAGCGGCAACGTGCAGACTGAGCAGGTAGAGGGTGACTGGGGCTCCCAAGACCAATCTACTGAAGCTAGAGAGACCCGCAAGAGAAGGTAGGCTCTACACTCCTCCGCCGAACAGAAACAGGCAGGGGTCGTCTACTAGAAACGCCGGAGGGCAATAAAAATGTACCCTTTGCTGAGTGCATTCGGAGTGAAACAGCACCCTGAAATATAGCGTCTTATCAGCCCTGCTAGAGCCAAAAGCTATAATTGAGGTAGAATTAAAATAAGAAAAATCCTGAAAATCTATAGGAGCACTGTCAGCATCAATCCTCTCTAGCTGCTGAGGACTGAAAGACTGGTACACTGACGTCAGGGGGAGTGTCTTAGCCTGTCAGCAAGTTTCAAAGTTTCTTTCAGTCCTCAGCTGCTAAAGGGGATTGACAACCCTACCTTCCCTGGACTGGCCCGGAGAAGCGATAACAATATCATAAATATTTAATTTAACACATTTAGGGAGCAAACTTACTGAGTTGTTATCTAGGTAAATAACCTCAATTTTACCAACATCTGCTGGCATCCATGTTCTTACTGTTTTCATACATAAACACATCAGTTTGGATGCATCCTCGATCCAGGATTGAATGGGACCAAAAATTTAATATTATTGGCATACAGCCTATAAAACACCTACAAACAGCTCAAAAACTTACAAGTAACAGAAAAGCATTAAATAGAATAGAGAAGGTTGATCCCTGAGGGATACTAGAATGTACAGTAAACCAGGCCAACGCATCCCTTCCCACGTATCCATTCAGCCAAAAATGATTACAGCCAACCTAACACACATCCGGTAATTCAAAGCTCCGTCAAATGATAAATTAAGATGTCATGATTTACCGTATTAAGATGGTTATTTTAGAAGTCCTGTTCATTTTTGGACATCTGAAAACAGGTACGCAGATGCCCAATTCACAAAAGGCATCCCTGGAGCCATTTTAGAAACTGGGTGTATGAATGTCGCTAGCATGATGACATCCAAGTGGAATGGGGGCATACCGGAGGAGCGGCCTGGCGAAGGAATGAAAATACATGCTGCGGTACAAATTCAGAATGCCACAAACACATCTGGCCCTGGTTGTTGAGGTATACGTTGTCGCCAGGTGCCCCTACTGGCGTAGTAAAATAAGGGCGTCCGGTGACATTTAATTTGTGTTAAGGAGTGTTTAAGCTGAAGGACCAAAAGGATTGTGGTCCTTGTAGTGCAGAACTCCTTATAAAGAATAACTACACCAAGTGTAGGGTAAATAAGGCTTTATTTCCCCGGTCAATGCTCTAGGTTCAATGGGACACCAACATAAAGTGGAGGTAATGCTTTCCTCAAACAAAAAGGTTCCACCATTGCCTAAACAGTTAAAGGTTGTAGGCTTTACAATTAACTGTTTAGCTGGGTTGAGGGTTTTTCCAAAACAATAGAAAACAATATCAGACTTAGTTCTTCGCTATACAATTAGCATGGCAAGCAAACTACTTCTTGAGCAAAAGTTACATTCCATTGGTTCACTCTGAGGAATGGGAACACTGGATTCATAATCAAAGTCCATTGATTCTGGATCACTACCCTCTTCAATGCTAAGAATGTCTTCAGTGTCTCTCAACGCCTCACAGAGGTTCCTTGGTTTCTCATACAACTTCCTTACTATACTTTTAGGAAGTGGTTTTAAATAGTTAGCTTTATTTCTTCTATTATACTGAGGTTTATCTACTTGCATAAGATTTTCCTCATTTAAAGTTTCCTTTAGAATGAAAGGCTTTTCATACCTTAGCTTCTGTGGAGTGGCACACCCAGGATTCAGCTTACGACGTAGCTTTTCATGCTGACAAGCTGTCTTGTGCACTGCTCCATAATCAGGGCTGCTAGGAAAGCCAGACGTGGATTTCCACTCTCTATGTTTCAGGGTAAGAGGATCAATGCCAAAGGAATCTCCTTTCCTTGGGCCTTTCTGGTTTAGCGTAGGAGACGTACTTGGAGTTGGAGAACTTCTTTCAACAGGCAAGCTGCTTCTCTGGGCTTTATCCCATGGAGTACACCTCTTTTGGCTTTTGCCTCCTTGAGTTGGCTGCAGCTGGAAACTTTCCTTTTCCAGGCTTCTCTCAGTGCTTGTGCTGCCGGTCCTTCTGACCTTGCTCTTGGCACTTCCCCAGGACTGAGTCTTGCCTCTGTCTGTGTCCGTTCTTCTCCTTCCTTCTCCTGTTACCCTTTCTGGTACTCTCGCTGGTACTCTTCCTGTTGTTCTCCTTGGTACACTTCCTGTTACTCTCTCTCTGCTCATATGATTTCCCTTATAAAGGGATTTCTGGTTTGCACGTTGTGAGTTTGAGGACAGGTGAAAGCACTTATCATTAAGGTGCTCAGTGCTTGAGCACGTTGCTTCAGGTACTGTGTAATTGTTCATGCGCCCTCTGGCTGAGCTGCACTGGAACTGTGCTCTCTGCCTTTTCTGAGTTCCATGAAAATCAGGAGTTTTTTTCAAGGCTGTTTCTTCTCTAGCTCCAGCCTCATGACAACGTGCTCCTGACCACAAATAAGGAGCAAAATGTGCTCATTTCTTGCACGATGTGCTGTCATTGTCACTGTAAATATTTCTTAGGCAAATAAACTTGCATCTAAATAGAAACCTTAAACAGATTACGAATCTGCCACCATACATGAGTGTCTGCAATGTCACTGAACATGGATGTGCCCCTTTTGGAAAATGCAGACCAAAACATCCAAGAAGCCATTTCTGCAGCCATCCATTTGGGGACATCCATATTTCTAAAATAGGCCCAGAATATAAACATCCCCAGGGTTTTCCAGGATGTTTTGCCCTGAACATCCTTTCTAAAATGTCACTTAAAATGTGGCAGAAATATTTAGGATGACAAGATAATAAGCTGTACCCTGATCAAAACCCTGTAAAATAGTGTCAAACATAGGAAGTAACAATGTCTGTGATTCGTGCTTGGGACAAAACCTAATTGATTGTTTAAAACTTGATGACTATGTGATAATACATCCTTTTCTAAACTTTTTGCTAGAAAAGGTAGATAAAAGACTGGTCTTTAATTTCTAGGATCACCTACATTGAAACTGTTATTTTTCTACAATAGCCCAATACTCGCCATCTTCAGACAGAACTCCCTCAGACAGTGATTTATTAGTAATCATAGCAATTAGTTCTGCTAAACTCTCTCCTATAAATTTCAATGCTATTGAAGCACAGGGATTCAAAGGGTAAGAAGTATTATTTATCATACCCAACATATCTACCACTTGTTCAGCGGATTTCAACTTAAAGTTAGCCAGGGCCAGGGTTAACATTAGATGAACTAGGTGGTCTCCTAGAATGCTGGCCTCTTCGGATGCTCACTGCTGCCACACCTTTCCAGGGTCTGCAGCAGCAGCAGCAATGGAATCAAACCACAATACAGTGCTTATCTGCACTTGCCAGTACAGCACTGCAATTTACACATAACAAAAGTCTGCGATGGAGAGGGGGCAGAAGCAGAAGATATATAGGAAAGGAAACCAAACCGCAACACTAAGCCAGAGTCAGAGGTGATTCTATCATTAGGCAGGGTGAGGCAGCCGCCTCAGGCAGCAGATTTTTTGGAGCGGCAAAAAATGCCCCCAGATCATGCCACTGGCAGTTGCCTCTCACTGCCTAAAAAAACCCCGGAAGATCACCAATAGCGCAGCATCTCCTCTATGCTGTTGCTGAAGCCGCTGACGCTCTTTTTTCCTGTTTAGCAGCAGCAGACAACAGCAGGTCCCCGAAGTTAAGGTTTAAAAAAACCCCGTGAATTGGTGTTTTATTCCGCTCCTGTGTGCAGCCCAGCCGATCCTGCCCTCTCTGATGTCATGTCAAGGGGGTGGGACTGGCCAGCCTGCACTTAGGAGCAGAATGATGCAGAGACCCATTTCCTCAGTCGCAGCTGCAGCGCCAATAACACAGTCCTTTGGCACAGTGCAGGACCTCTAAGATACATGCGCACCTCTGAAGTCCTGCTGATCACACCCTCTCTGATGAATATTTTTCACGCCAGAAAGACAGAACAGCAGGGCTTTAGGCACGATGCACGCAGCTTTACAGGCTCCACAGCAGCTCCTGCTACAAAAACAGCTTCTAAGGAGAACGACTTGGTGTTGGTGAAGAAGATCAGATGAGGCATGTCACTTAAGTTTGCTGGTCCATATGGGCTCTACTTCCTCTATTGACTTTACTTCCACTTGTCCAGGTGAGCAGCACTGGCACAGCACGATAGGCAAGGCAGCAACAAGCACGTGGAGACCTACTGCTGCAACCTGCCCCCCATGCCTATAAATGGTCTCTGTTATCCCAAATCTGATGCCCGGGCCATTCTAACTCTCCCCCCAAGTCCCAGCTTTGACTACAAGACCCAGTACCTAAACCGATTTCCACAGCTAGCTTAGTCTTCAATTCTAGCATTTTGGTCAAGATTGTCAAAGTGGTAATGTTTTAAATAGAGCCTGTCTTGGTCTTTGTTTTTATTTGTTGTTAGTATATATCTTTTGCAATAACTTTTTAATTTTTTTGTCATCTACTTATTGTAGATTACATAATGCCTAGCAAGGAAATGGAATAAATCAAATGAATAAATTGTATTAGAAATTACACTGCATGTTCAGTGCCACTTCTTAGGGGAATGTTTACTAAAAGTTAATATGTTTTAAGTGTCACTCTACCCATAGAAATGAAAGGGCTGTGGGCATTTAACATGCATTAATTTCACTCACCTTTGGTAAACATGCACCTTAGAGTCTCTTTGCTATGAGTTTTAAGTGCCATTACATGGACCAGCTCTAGTAGAATACATTATTTTGGTGGAAACTGCATTAGGAAGAATTTTGTTTAATATTACATTTAAATGCTGTCAGATTTCTGTAGGCCTCCGATTCTGGGTATGCTTTTCTAGGTAAACATTCATCCCCTTTTGCCTGAAGGGCTTTTATTGGTAAAGAAATCATGCCCTTGGAATCACAGCATTCAGCAATCATAAAGATAATACTATGCGAAAATTATCTCTGGTGATCCTGCTGTCTCTGTTTATAAGCATATTTCTCTTTTTAGTTTGTGATCACTCACATTCTGTACTTGGTGAGGGCCAATCTATGCTCTAAGGGATATGTTCATGTCTCCTATATTTTCCATTTTGACAATGAACACTTATGGAAAATGAGGGCTCATGTATTAGTTTTGCTACAGGCTACATAATTAAGCTGCTACAATTTTTGCTGCAATAAAAACAGCATTGCAAAGTTTTTTTTTAAATTATACTGGCTGGGAATATATTGCTTTCTTTATTATTGGGGCAACTACCTGATCGGTATTATGAGTGAGAGGATCCCTTGGTTCCTAACTGGAGCTCTGAGGAGGCACCTCTATTTTGCTGAGGGGGAAAGGAGGGGTAACATAGTAAATGATGGCAGATAAAGACCAGTATGGTCCATCTAGTCTGCCCAGCAAGGTGGCAAGAGTAGGTGCACCTACCGCTCTGTGCAGGTCACCCCTCCCCATGCCTTTGTTTAGGGGTATACCCACCGCTCCATGTAGGTCACCCCTATTTGTTCAAATATAAGACACAGTTATGCTTATTTTGATTTTATCCAGTTGCTATAAAGGGATCCATTATGTCTATCCCATTCCATTCTGAATTATGTCACTGTATTTGCCCTCACCACTTCCATCGGGAGGGCATTCCAAACAACCACCATCCTTTCAGTGAAAAAGGATTTCCTGACATTGCCTTTCAATTTACCTCCTTGCAAATTCATGTTATGCCCTCTAGTTTTACACAAACTAAAAATTGCACTATCCCATGCCATCCACCAACTGGCACAATATATGCCCCCACCACATCTTCAACTCACTTTCCTGGGGAAGTC
This sequence comes from Ichthyophis bannanicus, assembly GCA_033557465.1. Classification (NCBI taxonomy): domain Eukaryota; kingdom Metazoa; phylum Chordata; class Amphibia; order Gymnophiona; family Ichthyophiidae; genus Ichthyophis; species Ichthyophis bannanicus. The sequence goes on from CM066031.1 coordinate 1,284,093,336, forward strand.
AGTGAGCATGTTAAACGTGCTTGCAGAGTATACTAGGCTTACACCATCCTTCTCAACCTCTGATGATCTCTCTGATGGGGAACAGCTTCCATTCATTTTCAGCATTAGCTCCATTAGGTGCTGAATTTTACCACAGGTAAAAATTTGGCATGTGTCCTTGCAGAGCCATGCTACAGCATATTCAATGCACAAACTGGAAGTGCTCCAACCAAGATCTGTTACGTGCATGCAGAAGGCAGGCATGGATGCAATCGTCAAACTGGAACACACGAGACACACGTGTTAGGAAGGGGCAGGCTAGTACAACGCAGGGATCACTGCACCCAAATAAGCTATACTAAACCAGAACCAGCAAGAGTGCAAGCAAAGAAAAGGCATATGGAACAAAACCATCTGAAATTTAAAGATCAGAAATAAAACAGAACATGCATGGATGTTGTTGTTAAGTGCCGTCGAGTCGGTGTTGACTCATGGCGACCCTCTGGATAGTTGTCCTAAATTGAGTTCGGTCTTCAGTCAGGCGTCTCATTGTTGACAGACCGGTACCCAAAGCTGCTGTTATTCTATCGATCCATCTCATTGCTCGTCTTCCTCTTTTGCATTGATTATTTGTGTTGATCTTGCCAAGCATGATGTCTTTCTCTAATGATCTCTCTCTTCGCATGATGTGTCCAAAGAATGAAAGTATAAGTCTTGTCATCTGAGCTTCTAAAGAAAGCTTAGGTTTGATCTCCTCTATTACTGACTGGTTTGTTCTTCGGGCAGTCCATGGTATACACAGTATTCGCTGCCAGCACCATAATTCAAAGGCATCAATTTTCTTCCTATCTAACTTTTTCACTGTCCAGCTTTCACATCCATATGATGTTATTGAAAATACCATGGCTTGAACAAGTCAAATCTTTGTATGGAGAGAGACATCTCTGCTCTTGAGAATCTTGTCTAGGTCTTTCATAGCCATTCTGCCAAGAGCAATGCGTCTGATTTCTTGACTGCTTGTTGCTTCTTTATTGATAGTTGATCCAAGTAGGTTAAAGTTGTCCAAGATTTCAATTTCTTCTCCTTCAACGATGAACTTGTTGATTTTGACAGTTGTCAGGATCTTTGTCTTCTTTACATTAAGGTACAGGCCCATTTTCAGATTATGTTCTTTGATCGTGAGAAGCAAATGTTTCAGATCATCTTCACTTTCAGCCAGTAATGTGGTATCATCAGCATAGCAAAGGTTGTTGATGAGTCTTCCACCAATCTTCACACCTCTGTTGTCTTCATACAATCCTGCTTCTGATCATTTGTTCTGCATATAAATTAAACAGGTAGGGGGAAAGTATGCAGCCTTGTCTTATACCTTTGCTTATTTTAAACCATTCTGTTCCTCCTTGTTCCGTTCAAACTGTTGCTTCTTGATCAATGTACAGATTATGCAAGAGAACGATCAGGTGTTCTGGTATACCCATGCTTCTTAATGTGGCCCAGAGTTTCTCATGGTTTACACAGTCAAAAGCCTTGCTATAGTCGATAAAGCACAAATAGATATACTTTTGGTATTCTTTAGTCTTTCTAAGGATCCATCTCACATCCGCAATAATGTCTCTCGTTTCTCGCCCATTCCTGAACCCTGCTTGCACTTAAGATAGTTCTTGTTCCAGGTATGGTTGTAGTCTCTGTTAACTAATCTTCAGTAGAATCTTGCTAGCATGTGGGATCAAAGCGATTGTGCGATCATTTCCACAGTCAGTTGGATCACCTTTCTTTAGTATTGGTATAAACACAGATCTTTTCCAGTCAGTTTGCCATGATGTTGTCTTCCAAATTTCTTGGCAGAGCCTTGTAAGTATGGTAACAGCTGCATCAGATTGCTGTAATACTTCTATGGGAATGCCATCAATCCCTGGTGCTTTGTTCTTTGCTAAGGCTTTCAATGCTGCTTCAACTTCTTCTTTCAACAACAATGGTTCCGGATCATAAGGTACACGTTGAAATGGATGGTGGTCCACTTGATCTTTATCATATAAAAACTCTATATTCCTTCTACCTTTTCTTGATCTTCTCAGCATCATTCAACACAGAACCCTGAGCATCTTGTTACATTCCAATTCGAGGCTGGAATTTTTTCTTTAACTCTCTTAACCTTAGGAAAGCCGATTTTGTTCTTCCTCTAATAGTTTCTGCTTCTATTTCCTTGCATGTGCCATTGTAGCACTCTTCCTTTCCTGTCTTGTTGCATGTTGGAAATCACTGTTGAGTTCTGCGATTGTCTTTCTTTCTCCTCTGGATTTAGCTTCTCTGCGTTTCTGGGAAATTTTCTGTCATCCCTTTTGGCCATTTTTGCTTTTTCACCTTTTGTAGGGACTTCTCGCTTTCTTCCAACACAAACTTCTTGATGTCATTCCATAACTCTTCTGGAGCTTTGTCATTTGTATCTAAAGCAGCAAATCAATTTTGCAGGCAGTCTTTAAATTCTAGTGGTATATTCTCAAGGTCATATCTTGCTGCATTCATGAGTGGTTTGCTCTTTTTCAACTTTAGCTTGAGTTTGCATACTAGTAGTTGATGATCTGTACCCACAGTCAGCTCCAGGTTTTGTCTTTGTTGATGTTATAGAGCTCTTCAATCATTGACTTCCACAGATGTAGTCAATTTGATTTTTGTATAATCCATGGTAAACCAAATAACTTATAACAAGTAAGATCCATATTTTATCCATACACGGTGGGGGAGGGTCCAAAGGCTTGATCCTTATGACCTGTGGAAATCAGACAAAAATTGAGCATCATACACCAGACAGGAGAGCTCACAGTATGGCCATGTACCAGGCTGATTGAGGATGAGAGCCTCCATTGACCAGGACTAGCAACTACAGCACCAGGCAAAGTGGTGGAGAGGGCAGAATCACAGCAGGGGATGGTGGCACATGGGCTCCTGTAGCTGCACCCCAGCCAAACAGTGACACTGATCAGCATGTCAGGCACAAAAAGAGCAGCAGCTCTTGCAAAATCGATCAGGAAACACAAGGAGCAAGAGTGATGATGACACAGATGCTTTAATGGGGTATTTCAATAAAGCATCTGTGTCATCATCACTCTTGCTCCTTGTGTTTCCTTACTGATCAGCATGTGCCACTGCCTCCTATGAGGCAACTATGATTGTCACAGTTTTTGGATCATCCTTTCAACGGCAAAACACATTTATTGGCGGATGGCCTTCAATTCTCCCAGCACAAAAGCATCAGCCTACTCTTTGTGTCAGCAAATGTCCCCCACCATTTCAACGAGAGGGTCAGGCAGTACCACCAGCATTCCTTCTACTTCTGCCCTTCTGCTACTATGCCAGGCTCCAAGCTGCTCTCAGTTTCAGTTATTGGTGGAGGCAGCAGCAATGGAGTTTGACTGGAGTTTGTTGTGGAAGGGTCCAGCACAGTGAACATCAGAGTCAATGATTCACTGCCTGTGAGGTGAAGGCTCAGAACCTCCCCCCCCCTTCTCCCCACACCATCCACAGTATGGACTTCTGCTTTCAGTTATGGATGCTAGAAAAAGAGAAGGCAAATTATTTATGGCTCTCACCCCTATGACTGTACAATTTCTCCCAATCCTCACATTTTCATAAGTACAGAAGGCAGTGCTCGTGGTGATATACTCATCAAATACTGGTATAGCAAACTTCTCAGGCACGGCTGCTATAAAAAAATATTAGATAGGGATCTTTAGTTATGGCTGCCACCACCTTATCAATTCCGCCCTAAAGCATAGTTAATCACCTGTAACAGATGATCTCCGGGAACAGCAGGAATTTAGTCTTCACATATGGGTATCGTCGGTACCGATGGAGCCTGCGCGGGAACGCTCCCCAGCGTCCAATAGGAAAGCTTTTGGGAGCATCCCACAGCGCCTGCGTGCTGCCTTCCGGCCTTTCCCAACTGTCCCTCTCCAGTTGAGTTTAAAGCTGAGACAAAGAGAGAGGTAAAGAGAGAAAGAGAAAGAGAGAGAGATAGAGAGATACAACTCCTAGGGGAGGTGAGTGGGTTGTGAAGACTAAATTCCTGCTGTTCCCGGAGATCACCTGTTACAGGTGAGTAACTATGCTATCTCCAGGAACAAGCAGGAATGTAGTCTTCACATATGGGGACTCCCTAGCTGCAGATGCCAGGAAGAAGGCCCCAGAAGTTGTGTACCCTTGTGAAAGGGCTCCACTTCCCACCATGGCTCTCTGGCATCCTACCAGGGATGGTGGGTAGGAGTTGAATAAGTATTTATTTATTTATTTATTTATTATTTATTTAGCTGTATTTATATTCCGCTTTTCACCGGGTCAAAGCGGTCAATTGGGGGATACATTTAACACGAGGGGATATGACACACATACGTTAATACTTACAGGGAACATGGGCAATGGAGGGTTAAGTGGCTTGCCCAAGACCACAAGGAGTGCCTATAGGACTAGAAATCCCAGTCCCTCCGGCCTGAGATTGTTGCCCCCAGGTGGGACTTGAACCCCCGGCCCTCCGGCCTGAAGTACCTTGTCCTAACCACTAGACCACTCCTCCCTCTATGGAACAGGTGTTGAAGAACAGCCTGACCAAACAAGGCATCCCGGCGGGAGTCCTTGTCTAAGCAGTAATGGGCTGTGAAGGTATGAACCGAAGCCCAAGTAACTCTTGGCAGATGTCGTCGACAGACACAGAGTGAAGATGAGCCATAGAGACTGCCATGGCTCTCACATTGTGAGCTGTGACATGGCCTTCAAGAGGAAGGTTCTTACTCTCATAGGCAAAAGAAATACACTGTGCAATACAGCTGGACAGTGTTCTTTTGGAGACTGGAAGTCCCAAATGACTAGGATCAAAAGCAAAGAGTTGAGAGGACTTTCTATGTTGCTGTGTCCTTTGCAAGTAAAAGGCCAAAGCCCTTATACAGTGCAAAGTATGAAGATTCCTTTCTGCATTTGAGGCGTGAGGCCTTGGGAAGAACACAGGCATGTAAACTGTTTGGTTTAAATGAAAAGGAGACATCACCTTTGGCATAAAGTGTGGATGAGTCCTAAGGACTACCTTATCATGATGGAACCCTGTATAAGTAGGATCAGCCACCAACGCTTGCAATTCACTGATACGATGAGCTGATGTGATTGCAATAAGAAAGATGACCTTCCAGGAAAGGAATTTCAAAGAGGTAGTAGCTAATGGTTCAAAAGGCGGCTTCATGAGCTGCCCAAGAACCAGATTTAAGTCCCATGCAACCGGTGGTGGCCTAATAGGAGGCTTAGTTAAAAGAAGGCCTCTCATAAATCTAGCTATGAGAGGAAATAGGTTGTCCATTGAGAGGCTTGAAAGAAGCTGCAATAGCACTCAAATGAACTCTCAATGAATTGGTCTTAAGCCCTGAATTAGACAAATGAAGGAGATACTCCAGTAATGATTCCAGAGGTATCGCAAGAGGGTTAAGAACCTTCTGCGAGCACCATAAGGTAAACCTTTTGCACTTGAAAGTATAAGAGCGTCTTCTGGAAGGCTTCCTGGAAGCATAAAGGATATCCTTTAACTGCTGAGAAAGGTTAAGACTGTGAAGTTCTAGGGCTTTCAGCAACCAGGCCCTGAGATGCAGAGACTGGGGATTGGGATGCCACAGCATCCCATCCTCTTGACAAAGCAGATTCGGAGCAGATCCTAACTCCAGAGGCGGAGCTTGAGATAGATGCAGGAGCAGAGGGTACCACATTTGCCATGGCCAATGTGGAGCTATGAGAATCATATGACCTCTGTCTCTCTGAAGCTTGAACAGGGTTTTGGGAATTAAAGGAATGGGTGGAAAGGCATACAGGAAGTCCTGGCCCCAATGGAGGAGGAAAGCATCTCTGGCCTGACAACCCTGAGCCGGAATTCTGGAACAGAACTGGGGAAGTTTGGCATTCAGCGGACTTGCAAAGAGGTCTATATCTGGAGTTCCCCAAATTTGGAAAATTTTGACCACCTGGTCTGCATGGAGAGACCATTAGTGTGGAAGCAGAACTCAACTGAGTCTGTCTGCCCAAGAGTTTTGAATGCCTGGAAGACACACCACAAGGAGATGAATCTGATGCTCTCTGGCGAGGGCCCATAGTCGCAAAGCTTCGTTGCAGAGCGACAGAGAGCCTGTTCCGCCCTGCTTGTTCACATAGAATATGGCTACTTGATTGTCCGTTTGAACTAGGACTGTCTTGAAGCTGAGCTGGGTGTGGAATACTTGAAGAGCAAGAAAGATTGCTCTGAGTTCCAGGAGATTGATGTGTAGATAGGTCTCCTGTGGAGTCCAGGAACCCTGGGTAGAGAGGCCTTGCAGGTGGGCTCCCCAACCCACCTGTGAGGCATCTGTTGTTAGAGTGGCTTGGGATGGGGGTGGCTGGAAAGGAGACCCCACCAAAAGGTTTTGAGGTGACTGCCACCATTGGAGGGACAAAATAAGGCGATCTGAGTTTGTTATTTTGTCTGACAGGCAACCTGATGCCTGAGTCCATTGAGTAGATAAAGTCCACTGGGCTGCCCTCATATGGAGGCGAGCATAAGGAACCACATGCACGGTGGATGCCATGTGGTCTAGCAATTGTAACATTTCCCGAGCAGTGAGTTTTATTTATTTATTTAGCTGTATTTTTATCCCGCTTTACACCGGGTCAAAGCGGTCAATTGGGAGATACATTTAACACGAGGGGATATGACACACATACGCTAATACTTACAGGGAACATGAACAACGGAGGGTTAAGTGGCTTGCCCAAGATCACAAGGAGTGCCTATAGGACTAGAAATCCCAGTCCCTCCGGCCTGAGATTGCTGTCCCCAGGTGGGACTTGAACCCCCGGCCCTCCGGCCTGAAGTACCTTGTCTTAACCACTAGGCCACTCCTCCCACACAGTTGAGGTTTTAGCACTGCTTGGGAAGCTAACTGCACAATGCGAAGGCAGAGGGCCTGTGGAAGGTAGGCCCTTGTCTGTCTGGTATCCAGCAGAGCTCCTATAAACTCTAGAGACTGAGTGGGAGCAAGGTTTGGATTTTGGGAAGTTTATGACAAGTCCCAAATACTGAAGGATGCGCATTGTGCGAGAGAGAGAAATCCTGGCCTCTGACTCTGAAGGGGCTTGAATGAGCCAGTTGTCTAAGTAAGGGAAGACGAATATTCCTAGGGTGCGAAGAAATGCTGCCACCACAGCCATGCATTTTGTGAACACCCTTGGTGCCGAGGCCAGGCCAAAAGGAAGAACCCTGTATTGGTAGTGCTTCCCTTGAAATAGAAAGCTAAGGAACATTCGATGAGTTGGATGGATGAGAACATAAGTATACTCATCCTTGAGATCTAGAGAACAAACCAATCCTGACTCTGAAGGTATGGCAGCAGAGTTCCTAGAGAAATCATTTTGAACTTCTCTTTGAACAGGAATTTGTTCAATTCTCTGAGGTCTAAAATGGGTCTGTGTCCTCCTGTTTTCTTTGGAGTAAGGAAATAGGGGGAGTAGAACCCTGTACCCTGTTGGAGAATGGGTACCTCTTCTATTGCCCCCTGGGCAAGAAGCAGAGTGACCTCTTGACCTAACTGGTCGTTGAGAGAGGTCTGAGAATTGAACTGTCTTACCATTGTAGGAGAGGGCATGCTGAGGAAAGGAAGCTTGTACTCCTCTCTTACAATGGACAGAGTCCAATTTTCTGCTGTTATCTGCCCCCATCTGGGGACAAAATGACATAACCTTCCTGGAATGGTGGAAGGCTCTGGGTCATTCAGGGCCAGGAAGGCAAAGTTCTCTAGATAGGAGTCAAAGCCCCTGTGGAGGCTGAGTCTGCTGAGCCGGTTGAGGCTTAGCAGCTTTTGTTTTTCTTTGAATAGGTTATTGCTGCTGTCCCTTTTGGACAGACTAACCTAAACGATGCCCCTGCTGGGTATAGGAGCGGTAAAACAACTTCTTCTTACTAAAGAATGGTTTCTTGTAGGATTTCTTCCTTGCAGGATCAGCTGTAGATTTAGACAATCTATCCAAAGTGATATTGTCAACATCTATCTCATTAGCTTTTTCCTGTCAATTCTTGCCAAACAGATTCTCTCCTTTGCAAGGAATATTACCTAGTTTATCTTGTACCCAAAGTTCCAAGTCAGATGCCTGGAGCCAGGCAATCCTACGTGCACATATGGCAATAGCAGAGGTTCTGCTTATTCACTCAAAGCAGTCAAAGGCTGCAAGATTCACAAACCTGGAAACATCCTGAGCATGTTTGACAAGGGCAAGGTAATCCTACCTCTTATCATCAGGAAGGAGAGGGCTCATAAGCTCTAAATCTCCCGTGACCTCCTTAAGGAACATTCCTATATATAATATATAGGAACTGATCCTAGCAGAAAGCATGGAAGCCTCGACGTCCAAAGGCGTCAAGAGTCCTACACTCACGTCCTGGAGGATTAGATACATGTCTTTTTGCACTCTTGATCCTTCTCATAGCTGATTCCACCACCATGGAATGGTGTGGTAGCTGAGTCTTCTGAAACCCAGGACAAGGAGGAACTTGATACATGGTGTCAAACCTTTGAGAGTGAGGAGAAATGGTTAGAGGTGTTTCCCACATCCTTAACATGAGATCATGCAAGATCTCGTGAATAGGTAAGGTAGCTGCCTCCTTGGGAGCTTTAGGGTATTGCAGGATTTCCAATTCCTTTACCCTAGGCTCTTTTTCAGGAGCCACTGTGATGGAAAGACCTCGAGCCACATCTTGGATAAAATCCTGAAAGCGTAGTTACTCACCTGTAACAGGTGATTTCCGGGAACAGCAGGAATTTAGTCTTCACATATGGGTATCGTCGGTACCGACGGAGCCTGCGGGGGAACTCTCCCCAGAGTCCAATATGAACGCTTTTGGGAGCATCCCTCAGCACATGCGCGCCTGCCTTCCTGCCTTTCCAACTGTCCCTCTTCAGTTAAGTTTGTAGCTGAGTGAAAGGATAGAGGGAGAGAGGAAAAGAGACAAAGAGAGAGAGACAACAGTTACTTCTTATGTAACCAAATGATCCATATTATTGTAAATAATTTATTGTAAATAGTTTATTAGCTCATTAGTTCCTTAGTTCTTATGTTACCTATGTAGCCTGTTACCTTGTTCTATGTAAACAGTAGTACAATACTGTCAGTTACGTTCCATGTAAACCGTCTTGAATTGTAGAAAGACGGTATATAAAAACTGTTAAATAAATAAATAAACAACTCCTAGGGGAGGTGGGTGGGTTGTGAGGACTAAATTCCTGCTGTTGCCGGAGATCACCTGTTACAGGTGAGTAACTACGCTATCTCCAGGAACAAGCAGGAATGTAGTCTTCACATATGGGGACTCCCTAGCTGAAGATGCCAGGGAGATAGCCCCAGGAAGATGCCACTCTAAAAAGGTAGGCATCCTTCCTCCCATGTATCTCTGGCATTCCACCAGGGTTGGTGGGTAGGAGTTGAATTAGGTCTGAAAGAGATTTTGAGGAACAGCTTGGCCAAAGAAGGATCCCGACGGGAGGCTTTATCCAGGCAGTAGTGGGCTGTGAAGGTGTGTACCGAAGCCCAGGTGGCTGCTCGACAAATGTCATCGATAGACACAGAGTGGAGATTAGCCATAGAAGCTGCCATGGCTCTCACATTATGAGCTGTGACATGGTCCTGAAGAGGAAGACCCTTACTCTCATAAGCAAAGGATATGCATTGGGCAATCCATTTAGATAAAGTTCTTTTGGAGACTGGAAGTCCCAAATGACTAGGGTCAAAAGCTATAAAAAGTTGCGAGGACTTTCTATGTTGCTATGTTCTTTGTATGTAAAAGGCTAAGGCCCTTTTACAATCCAAAGTATGAAGGTTTCTTTCTGCATTAGAGGAGCGAGGCCTCGGAAAAAATACAGGAAGATAAATTGATTGGTTTAAATGAAAAGGCGAAACCACCTTTGGCATAAAGTGTGGATGAGTTCGAAGAACAACCTTATCATGATGAAACCTAGTATAAGGAGGATCAGCCACTAAAGCTTGCAATTCACTAATGCGACGGGCAGAGGTGATTACAATTAGGAAGATGATCTTCCAGGTCAAAAACTTGAGGTCTGTAGTGGCCAAAGGTTCAAAAGGTGGCTTCATGAGCTGCCCGAGAACTAGATTTAGATCCCATGCCACCGGTGGTGGCATGATGGGGTTTAGTTAATAAAAGGTCTCTCACACATCTTGATAGGAGTGGATGAGAGGAAATTGGTTGTCCATTTAGAGGCTTATAAGAAGCTGCAATTGCACTAAGATGGACTCTTACGAATTGGTCTTTAAACCAGAATTCGATAAGTGAAGGAGATACTCTAGTATTGATTCTAAGGGTATGACCAGGGGGTTTAATCCCTTCTTGGAGCACCATATAGTAAAACGTTTCCACTTGAGGGCATAAGATCTTCTTGTGGAAAGTTTCCTAGAAGCCTGAAGGATATCTTTTACCTGCTGGGGCAGGTTAAAATCTTGGAGGTCTAAGCCTTCAGCAACCAGGCCGTGAGGTGCAGGGACTGGGGATTTGGGTGCCATAGCGTCCCGTTCTCCTGGGAAAGGAGATCTGGAGCATGCCCTAACTCCAGAGGTGCCGCTTGAGAGAGATGTAGAAGCAGGGAATACCACGTTTGGCGTGGCCATCATGGTGCTATGAGAATCATGCAACCCCTGTCTCTCTGAAGCTTGAAGAGTGTTTTGGAGATGAGGGGAATGGGTGGGAAGGCATAAAGGAAGTCCTGACCCCAGTGAAGGAGGAAGGCATCCCTTGCCTGACAGTTGTGAGCCGGAATCTTGGAACAGAACCGGGGAAGTTTGGCATTCAGTGGACTTGCAAAGAGGTCTATGTCTGGAGTGCCCCAGAGATGAAATATCTTTGCCACCTGGTCTAGGTGGAGGGACCACTCGTGAGGCAGCAGTACTCGACTGAGTTTGTCTGCCCAAAGGTTTTGAATGCCTGGAAGATATACCACTGGAAGGTGAATTTGATGCTCTCTGGTGAAGGTCCACAGTCGTAAAGCTTCATTGCATAACGACAGAGAGCCTGTTCCGCCCTGCTTGTTCACATAGAACATGGCTACTTGATTGTCCGTCTGGACTAGGACTGTCTTGTAGCTGAGCTGGGCGTGGAACACTCAAAGAGCTAAATAGATTGCTCTTAATTCCAGGAGTTATGTGTAAACCAACCTCCTGTGAACTCCAGGTGCCCTGGGTAGAAAGATGATTCAGGTGTGCTCCCCAACCCACCTGTTAGGGTGACCTGAAAGAGGGGTTGATGGAAAGAAGACCCCACTGTTAAGATTTTTTAGTGATTGCCACCATTGGAGGGACAAAATTAGTCATTGAGAAATTCTATATCTTGTCCGACAAATGACCAATGGCCTGTGTCCACTGTGTGGAGAGGATCCACTGAGCTGCTCGCATGTGGAGGCAAGCATATGCGACTACATGAACTGTGGATGCCATATATCCCAGTAACTGCAGTAGCTCTCGAGCAGTGAGGGTTGATTTGCCTGCTGCTTGAGAAGCTAGTTGTATTATGCGAAGACACCGGGCTTGTGGAAGGAAAGCCCTTGCCTGTCTGGTATCCAGACCAATGTTCCCTCTAATTTTCTGTAGGCTGTGTACGCATAAAATATCAGCTGTGCAGCTTTTGAAGGAAGGTTAAATTTTTGTGCGCCACATAACGACACTCGGAGTTATATACTTTAAAATTTGACTGCACGTCAGAATACAGTATGTTCACCACATTGATTGCACTAGAAAATATTGTAGAACTTGTGAAAACCGTAAATACACAACAACTTTTAAATTTTAAGATGTCTGTGTTGTTTTCTATCAGAATCAGAACCGCAATTTTTGTGCGCTCTGTTGTAAAGTATGTGCGCTCGCTCGGCGAGGTGTGCGCACGCGCACACGCACACAGCTTAGAGGGAACACTGATCCAGACAGGCTCCTATGAATTCTAGGCATTGGGAAGGAACTAGTTGAGATTTTGGAAAGTTTATTAATAATCCCAAGTATTGGAGGATTCGCATTGTACGGGACAGTGCAGTGCTGGCCTCAGGCGACTGGCTCATTCGAGCCCCTACAGTTTCAAAGTAGGGGAAGACGAAAATCCCCAGGGTTCGTAGAAATGCAGCTACTACTGCCATGCATTTCGTGAATACCCTTGGTACTGAAGCCAGACCAAAAGGAAGAACCCTGTACTGGAAATGTTTTCCCCTGAAAAGGAAACGTAAAAATTTCCTGTGATCTGGATGGATGAGAATGTGAGTGTATGCATCCTTTAAGTCTAGAGAGCAACGCCAATCCTGGCTTTGAAGTTATGGCAGAAGAGTTCCTAGAGAAATCATTTTGAATTTCTCTCGAAGCAGATATTTGTTCAATTCTCTGAGGTCTAGAATGGGTCTGTGTCCTCCTGTTTTCTTTGGGATAAGAAAATAGGGGGAGTAGAACCCTGCACCCTGTTGAAGAATGGGTACTTCCTCTATTGCCCCCTGGGCAAGAAGTGTGGAGACCTTGTGATCTAACAGATTATCTGCAGAGGTTTGTGAATTGAATTGCTTTAGAATTGTAGGAGGGGGCATGCTGTGAAAATGAAGCTTGTACCCCTCTCCTACAATGGACAAAGTCCAATCTTCTGCTGTTACCTGATGCCATCTGTTGACAAAGTGGCATAACCTGTCCGGAATATTGGGGGGTTGGGGACCCCTCAGAGGCAGGAAGGCAAAGCTCTCTAGGAAGGAGTCAAAACCCTTGAGGGGGCTGAACCTGGAGAGCTGGTTGGGCTCTCGGGCCTTTTGGCTTCTTTGGCTGTCTAGTTTGTCCCTTTTTGGCAACCTGACCTGGAGTTTGACTCTGCTGGGTATAGGAAGGATAAAACTTCCTCTTTTTGCTAAGAGAGGGTTTTTTATAAAGCTTCCTTTTGGCTGGAGTGGCTGTAGATTTTGACAATCTATCTAAGGTAGAATTGTCAGCATCTAACTCGTTAGCCCTTTCCTGCCAGTTCTTGCCAAAGAGATTCTCCCCCGTGCAAAGAATGTTGCCTAACTTGGCCTGTACCCATGTCTCCAAGTCTGATGCCTGTAGCCAGGCAATCCGTCATGCGCCAATGGTAATAGTAGAGGTTCTGCTGATGCATTCGAAGCAGTCAAAGGCTGCACGATTGACAAACTTGGAGATATCTTAAGCATGCTTAACTAGAGCAAGAAAATCTTGTCTCTTATCATCTGGGAGAAATGTGCTCATAAGTTCCAAGTCTCCTGTGACTTCCTTGAGGAACATTCCCATATATAGGATATATGAACTGATCCTAGCTGAAAGCATAGAAGCTTGAAAAGTCCTGCGTCCAAAAGCATCCAGAGTCCTGCATTCATGACCTGGAGGATTGGATGCATGCCTCTTTGCACTTTTCATCCTACGCATGGCTGATTCCACTACCACTGAATGGTGTGGCAGCTGAGTTTTCTGAAATCCAGCACATGGCGGAACTCGATACATAGTATCAAGTCTCCTAGAGTGAGGAGAAGTAGTCAGAGGTGTCTCCCACATTCTGAGCATCAAGCAATGCAGAATTTCATGGCAGAGTGGCTGCCTCCTTAGGAACTTTAGGATATTGGAGAATTTCCAATTCCTTTGCTCTGGTTTCCTACTCAGGAGCTACTGTGATTGAAAGACCTTTGGTCATATCACGGATGAAATCCTGAAATGACATGTCCTCTGGAGGTGATATTCTGCGCTGGGGAGAAGAGGAATCTTCTAGGAGAAACCCTCTAGTGCCAGCAGAATTGTCAGAGTCTTCGAAATCGGAGGAATCAAAGTATTCCTGACCCCAATGCTCTTGCAAAGCACAATCCCGGTTCCGATCGAAGTCGGTACCGAGCTGACCCGGTACCGCTTTGTCAATTCCAGCCAGAGATGGCATGGGAAGAGTTCCCACCGGGGCCGGTACCATCGGTACCGGTATCGTAGGTGTCGGTACCGGTGCCCGTGGGACCACCGGTACAGCAGCTGAAAGAAGAGCTGCGATGCTGCGCTCGATAGCGAGGAACCTCTGGTCTATCGACGCTGCCGATGCCTGGGTGTCTGTACTGGTAAGGACGGCCGGAACCCCTGAGCATGGCACAGGTAGCTCTTGCGAGGTTGAAGCCTCGAGAACATCCTGAAGCCCCATCGATGCTTTGGAAACCAAAGCCTCCCGCCGGGGCTGTTTTGCCGGTGTGGTTCCCTCAAGGGCAACGCCAATGGCCTCTCGATGCTTAGCATGAGAGCTACCCTTTGAGGACCGGCTTTTATGTTTAGTTACCAGACATCCATGGGAGGAAGACGAGGCCCTTGAAGATGATGATGCAATGGATCTGGCATCTGAAGAAAAGAGGGTACTGAGCTTTGCAGCTCGGTTCTGTCTTCCTCTTTTAGTCATCCCCATGCAGGAGAGACATTTAGTTGGAGAATGTTCAGGTCCTAAACATTTCAGACACCAATCATGGGTGTCAGTGACGGAAATGGTACCGCCACACTTAGCACATTTTTTAAAACCACTAGTTGGCTTTTCCATGATTTAGGAATATGGGGCCTAGTGCCCAAAATGGGGCCTAGCAGCAAAGAGAAAAGTTTCTGAAAAGAAACAGTCTAAAGCCTAAGTTGTTTTTTTTTTTTTTGTGAATAGAAAAGAACCGGTGGTACCGGTAGGCGTCGTGCGGTAGGAAAATGCGACCACAAGAAAAGAAATTTAAAGACGGAATTTTCTGGGGTGACAAGGAATAGATCCTGTCGCCTCCACGGAAAACGAAGAACTGAAGAGGGTAAGGCGGGAAGGCAGCGCGCATGTGCTGAGGGATGCTCCCAAAAGCATTCCTATTGGACGCTGGGGAGAGTTCCCGCGCAGGCTCCGTCGGTACAGACGATACCCATATGTGAAGACTACATTCCTGCTAGTTCCTGGAGATAGGACATATCCGCTGGAGGAGACATCCTACGCTGAGGAGAAGAAGAATCCTCAGGAAGAAGCACTCTGGTATCGGCAGAGCTTTCAGAGTCTTCAGACCATCCGAGGATTCAAAGTACCTCCGATCCGGGTGATCGTGCAAGGCACGGTACCGGTACCGATCCAGGTCGACATCGGAGGGGTCCGGTACCGACCTGTCGATACCGGGTAGATAAGCATGACTCGGTCCCGGTAGAATACCTGCCGATGTCGATGCAGTCGATACCGGTGTCGGTGCCGGTTGAATTGTCTGAAGCGGTTTTAAGGGCATCGAGTCCATGAGAAGAGCCGCCAGACTGCGTTCAATAGCCAAGAATCTCTGGTCTATCAACGCTGCCGATGCTTGGGTATCGGTACCGGATGAAGCAGACGGTACCCCAGAGCATGGCACCATGGTTGAGGCCTCGAGAACATCCTGGAGCCCCGTTAGTTCTTTGGAAACTAAAGCCTCCCGCCGGGGCAATTTTGCCGGTATAACTCCCTCAAGGGCAACGCCAGAGGTATCTCGATGCTTAGAAGGAGATCTACCCTTTGAGGACCAGCTAGATTTATGTTTAGTTACCTGACATCCATGGGAGGAAGACGAAGCCCTGGAAGACGTCGATGCCACAGAGGCTGCATCGGAGGGAAAAAGGGTGCCAAGTTTAGCAGCTCGGTTCTGCCAGCCCCTCTTTGACATCATCCCACAGGCAACACACTCCAAAATAGAGTGGTCAGGACCTAAACATCTGAGGCACCACTCATGGGTGTCTGTGATGGAGATGGTACCGAAACACTTGGAACACTTTTTAAAACCCGAAGTGGGTTTTTCCATTTCAAAGGAAAAGTTGGGCCTAGTGCCCAAAATGGCACGTGGCACCTGAGGAGAAAATACCTGGAAAAGACTCCAGAAGAAAGGGGGGTTTTTTGTTTTGTTTTTTTAAGAAAAAGGAAAGAAGAACCTGCAGTACTGGTGTAGAGTCGAAGGAAGGCAGACGCGACCACAAAAAATAAGAATAAAAGGGATAATTTTCTGCAGTGACAGGATGTGCGACCTGTTGGCTCCGCGGAAAACGAAGAAATGGAGAGGGACAGTTGGGAAGGTAGCATGCAGGTGCTGTGGGATGCTCCCAAAAGCTTTCCTATTGGACGCTGGAGAGTGTTCCCGCGCAGGCTATGTCGGTACCGACGATACCCATATGTGAAGACTACATTACTGCTTGTTCCTGGAGATTGCTCAAATAGCCATAAGCACACAATATTACGCTGTAGGTATATCCCCCTGAGGGAGGAGAGGCAGACTTCTCAGCCATGTCTGATAGAACAAAAATTGGAGAGAGAGAGATTTTTTATTTATGGCTATGAAATCTCATGAATTCCTACAAATCCCCACATGGCCATAGCAATCACAATAATGCTTCCAAAGAACTTACCAGTTTTAGGGACAGGAAACCTCTCACCTGTGTCAAAGGTGCTCAATTTGCCGCCAATTGTGTCCAGATTGATGATGCTCAACACCAACTATTCGTTTCAGCTCAACAATACATCCAGTTCTTACCCCTGTCTACCACTTGATTTAGCTATTTCTGCTGCCTTATCATTTATGGACAGACATGTATCACACCGCTGGTGCTCTTGTCTGGTTGCTGGTGCACTTCTTCGGTTCCAGTGCACCTGCTTCAAATGCAGTTTGTCCCCATATTCTATTTTTTTTTTGTTTAGCAAAGTCTTTTTCCGAAATATTTTGTCATAGTGCGCACATACAAGTCAAAACAGCATGTTCTTTTACTCTACGAAACGTACTGAACAGATACACTTCTGCTACTGATCCCCAACTCCTCCTCCTAAAAATCTGTCCCTAGTGAAGACATTTTTTGCTGCTCTGTCATCAGCCTTCATAGGTGCACTTCAGTCACCCAGCTACAAACAGTAGAAAACAATAAAGAACAGCAAAAAAACAACAAAACTGCTTACATAACCCAGAGCAACTAAAAACCCCACACAAAAGAAAAGGATTGAAAAAAACAAAACAAAACAGAACTGCACATAGATAAAAATGATGCATGTAAAGCTAGCAGCAATGAAGAAATGTCCCTCAGTCTGCAAGCTGTTCCTTTATACTACACCCCCCACAGCACTTTACAATACTTTCTCACTTTCCAGCACACATGATTTTACTACAACAATTTTATAACTCGAGAACAATATTAAAACCTCAATATTAAAAATGTACCATTTACTTTCCTATATTATTTCACTTAAGAACATTTGTTTGGCATGTCTATTAAGCACAAACGTATAGGCACTATACTGCCACCCCCCACAGCATGAAGTGCATAAGTTCTAGCCTCCACTGGACATAAATATCTAATTCATTCATTCACACGGATATTATGCACTTAAAAAATATCCCTTATAATCACTAATATCTATTTTTTTTAAAATTTATAGTTATCATATAATTACATCCAAGTCAATAACAAGAATGAAAAGAAAAACAATGGATCAACCATGTACATTAATCAAATCCTATGATCTTAAGAAAAAAAAAAAGAGAAAAACATTTTCCATGTCGTCCATAATATTCAGTCCACAAAATAAAGGAAATATAGGAGGGCGTATTAGGAAATAATACATAGATGCAATAAAACATCAAGACAATACTTAAACAGGCGAAAATAGGCAAAAGACTTAAGTGTCAGCCAAATGGGAATTCTGAGGAACCTCCACCACTACTTCCTCCCTAGCTATTAAGAACTCATTAAGTTGCCTAGGTTCAAAGAAAACATACATCTTTTGTTTATAAACCACATAACACTTGGCAGGAAATTTCAACAGAAAAGTTGCCCCTAAAGCCAAAACTCTGGGACGAAAAGCCAAAAGACTTTTCCTTCTCATCTGTGTAACTCTTGAGAGATCAGGAAATACTCGAACTCTAGAACCTAGGAATTCCTCATTGATATTCTTAAAATACAAACGAAGAATAAAGAATTTATCTGATTCTAACGCCAGAGTAACAAGTAAAGTTGACTTGTCAGTGATAACCTCAAGGGAAGATTCCAAAAAACCCGTCAATTCACCCTTCTCAGCGTGAACAGAGGGGATATTAGAAGCTCCCTTCGCTGTACCAACAGGCAGGTATTGTGCAAGGACCAGGGGTGGAAACTGGTCCGGGGGAAGATTGAGAACCTCTCCAAAATATTTCCTCACCATTTCCAAAGGAGAAAGTAAGGGTGAACGTGGAAAATTTAGAAAACGGTTACAACGTCTAACCTGGTTCTCCATTTTCCTAGCCGACACATTCCTATCGACTACCTGGGCATCCAAAACTTCCTGCAAATGCCCCACGTCTTGTTCAAGCTTAAAAAGTCTCTCCGCCTGACTAAACTGGTCATTAGACAGAGTCCCACAAACAGTCTTAACCTCAAGCAAATCTTTAGTCACAGCCCCAAACGACATCTGAAGAAAAGATGAGAGTGAAGCCAGACCTTCCCATAGCGTCTCAAGAGTTATAACCGCGGGTCTCACCAACACAAACTTCATCGGAAGGTCACCTCCCTGCGCGGCATCCACAATGGGAGTCTAAAGCAACTCCCCCTCCTCCGATACTTTCTGCCGCTGCTGCTCCAATATCACAGGGGAAACACCAAGAGCAGACGCTCCTCCCGGGGAACCCCTCCTTGGCGTGCTCGCCGGCACCCTCACGATGGATCCAGAGTCTGCTACTCCAACACTTCCGGGTCGCGATATAGGGGGGGAGAATGCATCTCCGGCGAAAGCCAAATGCCCGACACGCTCAGCGCCGAGGTCTCCACCGCCGGCACTGTCGAAGACACTGCTTCTGCTCTGCTCCGAAAGCCGCACTCCCCCAAGGTACGTTGACCCGAGGAACACGGCATGCCCGTCCCGGGAAGATCCCTATCCTGCTTACGCTTTCTCCGCCCCATATAATCAGGCGGTAAGCTACTCGAGATCAGAAACCAGGAGAGAGAACTGCTTCAGCATGGAGAGCGTCCCGTCGCCATCTTGTCACGCCCCGTCATCTGCCACTAATATCTATTAACTTAAAAGTTAGTCATGCCAAGCGCAAACTGTTGTAGTGGTTGATATGGAAGGGCAGACTAGATAGGCCATGTGGTCTTTTTCTGCCATCAAGTTTCTATATTTAAACTTATCTGCACATGTGTTTTGGGCGTTCGCATGTTCTACACAAAAATGTTTCATGGGATTGGGTGAACAAAATTCCTATGCTCTTTCCTACACTCGGCTTTAGCGCAGTACTCTTAATGCAAGTTATCTGCATTGAACTCCACCAACGGAGATCAAAGGGCAATTGGCCCTTTAAAAGCAGCGTGCTCCATCGGGAGACCCACAGAACGTCGCCAACAAAGATCAAAGGGCAATCAGCCCTTTAAAAGCGGTGTGCTCCATCGGGAGACCCACAGCACGCCACCAACGGAGATCAAAGGGCAATCGACCCTTTAAAAGCAGCGTGCTCCATTAGGCGGGCCTGTGCCTGAGGGCCTCACCAGAGGGCCCTTTGGTGTGACCCTTAGGCGTGTGCTCGGGAGCGTTCTGGTGTGAGCCATGAACCCTGCTCCTCCTAATCACCGTAGCTGTCTGAAACCGGCCCTGGAACTGAGTAGGCACGATTGCTCCTCCACACTGCGCCTCCTGACCCCAACCATCTCACCAACACCACCTTTACCTTCAAGTAACTTTCCTTGACTTGATGCCCACTGCTGGCATTGATCTTCCCTTCCATTACCTGCCTAGATCTTGCTACCCATTATCTGCATAGAACTGCTACCCACTGTCTGCTTAGTACTGTTACCCACTGCCTGCATAGAGCTGTTACCCACTGCTTGCATAGAACTGCTACCCATTGTCTGCTTAGAACTGTTACCCACTGCCTGCACAGAACTGATACTCACCGCCTGCACAGAACTGCTACCCATTGTCTGCTCAGAACTGATACTCACCGCCTGCACAGAACTGCTACCCATTGTCTGCTTAGAACTGATACCCAGCGTTTGCACAGAACTGATACCCAGCGTTTGCACAGAACTGATACTCATCGCCTGCATAGAACTGCTACCCACCGCCTGCACAGAACAGCTACCCACCGCCTGCAGAGAACTGCTACCCAGCGTTTGCATAGAACTGCTACCCAGCGTTTGCATAGAACTGCTACCCAGCGTTTGCATAGAACTGCTACCCAGCGTTTGCATAGAACTGCTACCCAGCGTTTGCATAGAACTGCTACCCAGCGTTTGCATAGCACTGTTTGCATAGCGTAGTTACTCACCTGTAACAGGTGTTCTCCAGGAGCAGCAGGAATCAGTCCTCACATATGGGTGACGTCGGCGCCGACGGAGCCCTCGCGGAGCAAATTTTCCCCAGCTTTCAAAGAAAGCCTTTGGGAATTGCAGCGCGCATGCGCGGTCCTCTTCCCGCCCAAGGGTGCCATCTTGCTCAGTCAGATGACATAGCTAAAAGACAGCAAAAAACAAGCAAAAAAGAAAGCATAGAACTGCAACTCCAAGGGGAGGAGGGAGGGTTGTGAGGACTGATTCTTGCTGCTCCTGGAGAACACCTGTTACAGGTGAGTAACGACGCTTTCTCCAGGACCAAGCAGGAAGTCAGTCCTCACATATGGGACTCCCAAGCTTAAGGCTACCGGAGACCCTAAGCACAAAAATGAGCTCCCTCAAGCTCAGTAGCCCAGAAGGAAGGAATCTTCTCTGAATACGTCTCCGACCGGTAGCCCAACATCCAGGACGGAGGGCAGGAGTTGCCTATACCTCGAAGAGGTTACGGAGGACTGCCTGTCCGAAAGCACTGTCCCTGTGGGACTCCCTCTCCAGGCAGTAATGGGCTGCAAAGGTCTGGCTTGAAGACCAAGTAGCGGCCCGGCAGATGTCTGCCAATGGAACAGAGCGGAGGTAAGCCACTGACATAGCCTTCGCCCGAACACGGTGGGCCGTGACTCGACTTTCCAACGAGAGGCCGGCGGCCTCGTAAGCCCAAGCGATACAGTCAGCAATCCAGATGGACAAAGTACGCTTGGGGACAGGGAGCAATGTTCCCTCTAATTTTCTGTAGGCTGTGTGCGCATAAAATATCAGCTGTGCAACTTTTGAAGGAAGGTTAAATTTTTGTGCGCCACATAATGACACTCGTAGTTATATACTTTAAAATTTGACTACACATCAGAATACAGTATGTATACCACATTGATTTTAATCAAATTAAATGAAAATAGACGATTACTAAATGAAGGGGAACATTTCTAGTAATTACAATCCCAAATTGTAAATTTTAAGACGTCTGTGTTGTTTTCTATTAGAATCAGAACCTTAATTTTTGTGCGCTTTGTTGTAAAGTATGTGCGCTTGCTCGGCGAGGTGTGTGCACGCGCACACGCGCACAGCTTAGAGGGAACAGTGACAGGGAGCCCCAACTTATTGGGGTCATAAGAGACGAAGAGCTGGACAGCCCTTCGGTGCTCCCGCGTACGGTCAAGGTAGAAGGTCAACGCCCTTCTACAGTCCAGGGTATGCAGGACCATTTCAGCTCGGCTGGAGTGTGGCCTGGGAAAGTAGGTCGGAAGTACCACCTCTTGGTTGATGTGAAAAGGGGAAACCACCTTGGGAAGAAACTTAGGGTGAGTCCGTAGGACTACCCGGTTCTTGTAGAACCTAGTGTAAGGAGGATCAGACACCAGGGCCTGCAGCTCACTCACGCGTCTAGCAGAAGTGAGGGCCACCAAGAACAATGTTTTCCAAGAAAGAAAATGAAGAGGACAGTTAGCCATAGGTTCAAAAGGCAGACAGGTAATCCACTGTAAAACCACATTGAGATCCCAGTCCGGGGCTGGTGGGCGTAAAGGTGGTTTAAGGAGAAGGAGGCCTCTGAGAAAACGAGCCACCAGAGGGTGGCTAGAAAGAGGTCTGCCATCCACCGGCATGTGATGCGCAGAAAGAGCACTGAGGTGGACCTTGACCGAGTTGGACTTAAGTCCAAGATTGGAGAGGGAAAGCAGGTACTGCAAGACCACTGATGCTGAACAGGAGAAGGGATCTTGAGACTGCTGAGCACACCAGATGGAGAACCGACGCCACTTAAGAGCGTAGGACTTCCGGGTGGAGGGCCGCATGGAGGCCAAGACGACCTCTTCCACATCTGGAGGCAGGCGGAGGGGAGCAAGGACTACCCTTTCAGCAGCCAGGCCATCAGATGAAGGGACCGGAGGTTGGGGTGCAGGAGAGTCCCCTGATCCTGTGACAGGAGGTCGGGCTGAAACCCCAGAGGAAGAGGGGTGTACACCGCCAGCTGCATTAGAAGGGGGAACCAAGGTTGCCTCGGCCACCAGGGAGCCACCAGGATCACCGAGGCCTTGTCTCTGAGAACTTTGAAGAGTGTCCGAGACACCAGCGGCATGGGAGGAAAGGCATATTAGAGGCCTGTGGACCATGGAATTAGAAAAGCATCCGCCGCTACTCAGAGGATGCGGATGTCGAGAGCAGAAACTGGGGAGTTGCCGGTTCAGAGGACTGCCAAACAGATCCATGGTGGGGAGGTCCCACTTGAGAAAGATCCGCTGAACCACCATCGAATCCAGCCTCTACTCGTGTGGCTGGAGGATCCTGCTTAGCTTGTCGGCCAGGTAATTTTCTTGACCTGGGAGATAGACAGCTTTGAGGATGACGCTGTGGCGGACTGCACAAGAGCATAGCTTTTGTGCCTCCTGACAGAGAAGGAAGGAGCCTGTTCCGCCTTGTTTGTTCACGTAGAACATTGCAACCTGATTGTCCGTCTGTATCAGCACCGACTGGTGAGAAACCAGGTGAGAGAATGCTTTGAGCGCTAGGCGGATGGCTCTGAGCTCCAGGAAGTTTATCTGCTGAGCAGACTCCCAAGGAGTCCTGAGGCCTTGAGTACATGTCCCTTGGCAATGTGCTCCCCACCCCAGGAGAGAAGCATCGGTCGTCAGGACCTGAGAATGCGTAGGGGGCTGAAAAGTCACTCCGAGTACTAGGTTTGGTAGATGAAGCCACCATTGTAGAGAAGAGACTAGCTGGTCGGAGACCTGTACGGAGTCTGCTAGGCTCCCAGTGGCCTGATGCCATTGGGTGCGAAGGCACCATTGAGCAGGTCGCATGTTCAGGCGGGCATTGGGGGTCACATGGACCGTGGAAGCCATATGGCCGAGCAGTCTCAGAAATTGCCTGGCCGAGACCAGGGCATTGCTGTGAAAGTGGCTGGCGAGATCCATGAGCCGCTTGGCCCTGTCCAGAGGGAGGAAGGCCCGCGCCTGACGAGTGTCCAACCTGGCGCCGATGAATTCGAGATTTTGAGAGGGGAGCAAAGTGGACTTTGCGAAGTTTATGACAAATCCCAAGTGCTGGAGTAGAGTCACCGTGCGATGAGTGGCTTGAGTGGCCTCTTGTGAAGACTGGGCTCTAATGAGCCAGTCGTCTAGGTATGGGAACACAAAAAGGCCTTGAAGTCTGAGATAGGCCGCCACCACTGCCAGGCATTTGGTGAACACCCTGGGGGCGGAGGACAGGCCAAAGGGCAGTACTCTGTACTGGTAATGATTGCCTCCCACAACAAACCTGAGATATTGTCTGTGGTCTGGATGAATAAGGATATGAGTATACGCATCCTTTAGATCCAAGGAGCATAGCCAGTCTCCCTGCTGGAGGTAAGGCAGCAGGATTCCAAGGGTAAGCATCTTGAACTTTTCCTTCGCAAGGAACTTGTTGAGGTTGCGCAAGTCCAGGATGGGCCTGAGGCCTCCTGTTCTTTTTGGTACCAGAAAGTACCTGGAGTAAAAGCCTTGACCCTTCAGGTGGTGGGGCACCGGTTCCACAGCCTGATCCTGAATGAGACTTGCTAACTCCTGAAGGAGTAAGTCCCTGTGCAGAGGGAGTCGAAGAGGCTCCCCTGGAAAATAGGAGGGAGGTACCTGGTGAAAGTGAAGAAGATAGCCCTTTTGAACTATGTGAAGCACCCAGGTATCTGTGGTGATGTTGGACCACCTGTGGGCAAAGTGGACCAGGCGGCCTCCTGTGCTGAGAGAAACCAGCTGAGGGGGAGAGGCTATGCTGATGAAGTCAAAAACCCCCACCCTGCTGGGCAGGGGCCGGTGGTGCAGGCTTGGGGGCTTGCTGTCTACGGGACCCATTACCCCGTCCCTTGGCCTGCTTACCCTGTGGGGAAGCTGGTGAGGCCTGATACTGAGGGTAGTATTTATAGGCAGCCGCCTTCCTCGGGTAAAAGGGCTTTTTCCCCGAGCCCTTCTTCTTCTGAGAAGGGGCAGAGGTCTTCCTGGAGAGACGAGTCCTGGTGAGAGTCTCGGTCTCGATCTGTGCAGCCTTTTCATCCATGGGCTTGCCAAAGAGGTTATCACCTCTGCAGGGGACATCGACCAACTTGTCCTGCACCCATGGCTCGAGGTCAAACGTCTGAAGTCAAGCCTGGCGGCGTCCACTGATGCCGGCTGCGGCTACCCGAGCCGATGCCTCAAAACCATCGTAGGCTGCTCGAGAGATAAACTTTGAGCACTCTCGAATACCAGTCGACAAGGTTTGGAACCTCTGCAAAGGTTCATCGGAGAGACCAGCGGAGAACCCGGCAATTTCTTTAGCCAGGTCCCGGAGATACATGCCCATGTAGAGCTGGTAGGTCTGGACTCGACAAGCAAGCATAGAGCCCTGGAAACACTTCCTACCGAGGGCATCCAGGCTTCGGGCCTCCCTACAGGGGGACACCGATGAGTGCATCTTCTGACTCTTAAGTCGACGACCTCGGTCCCGAACGGGAGGCCGAAGGAGACCGCAACCGAGGATCGACTCGAGCCCTCATGGACTCGAGGATCGGCTCGGTCTCCGGGGTCGACTTGGACGTCGACGTACCGGCGGTCAGGGCAGAAGCACCGGCGAGGCCAGCGATCAATGCCCGCTGCTGGTCCATGAAGGCAGTCAGACTGCTCTCCAAGGCCGTCAACCTGAGTCCGAGCTCAGGAGACCCAGCAGCCCCCGACGGCGTCGGGCCCGACACCGGCTCCTTCGGAGGCGAGTCCACGAGGACAACAGTACTCACGTGAGCGGGCAAATCCATCTCGAGACGAGGATGCTTAGAAGGCATCTCCACCTCCGAGGACCCGGGACGGGAATCGGGGCTATGCGACCTGGCCCTCGAGGAACCAGGAGCGTCCACCGATCCCGCCCTCGCGGGTTTTTTCTTCCGATGATGTTCCCGGGTAGGAGACCCCCTTTCAGAGGAACTTCGACGATGCTCAGGACCAGAGTCCCGAGACGTCGAAGCCTCTGACGAGGTCCGAGCCCGGCCAGAGTCAGAGAAGATACGTTCCCGCTGATGCTGCCGACTCCTCAACGCTTTTGAGGACATCTTGCCACACGGACCACAAATCATCGGGTCATGATCGGGTCCGAGGCAGCGGAGGCAGAAGTCGTGTGTGTCAGTAAGAGACATGAGTTTCTTACAGAGGTCACACTTTTTAAACTCGCTGGCAGCCATCGGGGGAAAAGGGGCCCCTGTGAGGTCAAAAGACCGGGCTGCCAGTGAAAAAGTAAAAAGGCGCGAAATCTGTCACGAAGCACAAAAAACCGAAAAATAAAGAACGGACTCGCGACCGGCGTCGCGGGTCCGGGCGGGAAAAGAACCCGCGTCGAAACCGAGAGAAAAAAAGAGAAATAAATCAACTTTTCTGCGGGGATTCACAAACAACGTCTGTAGGGCTCCGCAGAAAAAAGAAGACTGAGCAAGATGGCACCCTTGGGCGGGAAGAGGACCGCGCATGCGCGCTGCAATTCCCAAAGGCTTTCTTTGAAAGTTGGGAAAATTGCTCCGTGAGGGCTCCGTCGGCGCCGACGTCACCCATATGTGAGGACTGACTTCCTGCTTGGTCCTGGAGAAAGAACTGCCACCCAGTGTTTGCATAGAACTGCCACCCAGTGTTTGCACAGAACTTGTTGCCCATTACCATGGCCCCATATCACATTGTCCTTTTCTTCCTCATCCTCCCCAACTGTCTCCCCTCTTCCAACACCCCCCTCCTCTTTCCCCTACCCCCCTACCTTCCTCACTTCGCCCTCCATTCTTTCCCCTTACCAAACATCTGCCCTTGAGCTTCAGCACACCATCCCCCGCATTTAACCAACCCCTCTCTCTCTAAGACAAACCCACCCTTGCTTCCGCCGTACCGTCTCCACCTTTCCACGCTCTCTAATAATCCTTTTCTCCTTCTCTCATCAGGCAACATCAACTCCAACCCTGGCCCCCCTCGTTTTCTCTCACACTAAAAAGAGTTCCTCATGCACCTTATCTAATCTCATCCACATCCCGCTCCTCCCCCCTCCACCCTCCCTCATGCACCCCCAATCTCTCATACAGAGATATCAACCCCAACCTTATCTCCAATAAGAAATCCTCACATAACCTAACTGATACCAGCAATATCACCCCTCTCTCGCCCCTCACTTCCCCTCTCTCAAGGCCCTCTTGGAGGGCACACACATCCAGACATATCCACCCGCACCCTGTTCCCTCTAAATCTCTGCATTTCTCTAGGAATAAAACCTCACGTTACTCTGATAAGAAATCCTCAAGTAACTTATCTAACCTTATCCATATCCCCTCTCCTTCCTTCCTCCGCCCTCCCATTCTCATGTGCCCTATGGAACGCATGCTCAGTTACTAACAAACTTCCTTTTACCCACGATCTCTTTATCTCTAATGCCCTACACCTTCTCGCCCTGACTGATACCTGGATCCCCCAAGATGACACCGTATCCATTGCTTCTCTCTCCTATGGGGGATACCAGTTCTCCCATACACCTCGATCTACTGGTCGCGGTGGTGGTGTTGGTCTCCTACTCTCTCCCTCCTGTCAATTCCAAACTCTCCTGCTACCTCAGTCACCCACCCCCCTCTCCTTTGAAGTCCACTCCATTCGCCTCCTCCTACCATTTCCCCTCCGTGTAGCTGTTATTTATCGCCCACCCTACAAATCCCAATCAACCTTCCTCACCGACCTCGATTCCTGGCTTTCTGCCTTTCTTGATCCCTCTTCCCCCACTCTTATTTTTGGCGACTTTAACATTCACATCGACAACCTCTCTGACCCCCACGCCTCAAAATTCCTTGCCCTCATCTCCTCGTATGACCTCCAACTCTGCTCCACCGCCCCCACTCACATACACGGCCACTGCCTTGACCTAATACTCTTCTCCAATTCCTCTCCCTCAAACTTCCGCAACTCAATCCTTACCTCATCTGACCATCACCTTTTAACCTTTACTCTTCAGCTTCCGCCATCTCAACCTCGTCCTGTCTCATCCGACCTATTTAGAAATCTCCATAATATTGATCCCCTGACTCTCTCCTTCACCATTTCTCCATCTCTCACCTCCATTACATCCTCAAAGTCCGACGATGAGGCACTATCCTCCTACAATGCTATACTCTCCTCAGCTCTCGACACTCTTGCCCCACCCACCCCACGTCCAGTCAAACAATCTACTTCCCAGCCCTGGCTTTCACCTACAACCCATTATCTCCGCACCTGTGCACGTTCCGCTGAGCGTGCTTGGTCCAAATCCCGCTCCCCGGAGGACCTTCTACACTTCAAATTCATGCTTGGCTCCTCCAAGTCAGCCATAGCACTTGCCAAACAAGACTACTACATCCACCTGACCAACTCCCTTGCCTCTGATCCTCGTTGTCTCTTTAATACCCTCAATTCTCTCCTCAAAGTCCCCCCGCCCCCAGTCCCGCCCTCCCTTTCTTCCCAAACCCTAGCTGACTACTTCTATGACAAAATCAACAAGATTACCCTCCAATTCCCCACCCCCTCATCTACCTCCCCCCTTCCCAATTCTCCCTACCAACCGTCCTTCCTCT
This sequence comes from Ichthyophis bannanicus, assembly GCA_033557465.1. NCBI lineage: Eukaryota > Metazoa > Chordata > Amphibia > Gymnophiona > Ichthyophiidae > Ichthyophis > Ichthyophis bannanicus. The sequence goes on from CM066031.1 coordinate 1,284,121,243, forward strand.
GCCACCCTCTCATCCTTCCCTCCAATCTCGGAAGAAGAAACCACACTCCTTCTTACTTCCTCCAAACCCACCACATGTTCATCTGACCCCATCCCCACCCATCTCCTACACCCCATCTCCTCCACTATTGTACCCACCATCTCTCACATCCTCAGCCTTTCACTCTCTACTGCAACTGTCCCTGCTGACTTCAAGCATGCTGTTCTCATATTTATTTCATTTATTTATTTATTTACATTCTCTTATATTCCGCGCTATTCTGCATCAGTGCGGTTTACATTGAACAAACTGAAATTACATTGAACAGGGCATTATAACTTGGGGATAACTATTTTACAGGGAACATGGGCTATGGAGGGTTAAGTGGCTTGCCCAAGACCACAAGGAGCACCTGTGGGACTAGAAACCCCAGTCCTTCCGGCCCAAGGTTGCTGTCCTCTAGTGGGATTTGAACCCCCGACCTTCCGGCCTGAAGTACCTTGCCCCAACCACTAGGCCACTCCTCCACATCTCTCCTTAAGAAACCCTCACTTGATCCCACTTGCCCTTCTATCTATCGACCCATCTCCCTCCTTCCCTTCATATTCAAACTACTAGAACGTGCAGTCCACCGCCGCTGCCTCGACTTCCTCACCTCCCAGGCCCTCCTGGACCCACTACAATCCACCTTCCGTCCCTTACATTCCACTGAAACGGCACTCGCAAGAGTCTCCAATGACCTATTCCTGGCTAAATCTAAGGGCCTCAACTCTATCCTCATTCTTCTTGACCTCTCCGCTGCCTTTGACACAATTGTCCACAATCTTCTCCTCACCACCCTCTCCTCCCTTGGTTTCAAGGACCTGGTACTGTCCTGGTTCTCCTCCTACCTCGCCCATCGCTCATTCAGTGTATGCTCTGGCGACTCCTCCTCCTCCACTACCCCGCTCCACGTAGGTGTACCCCAGGGATCCGTCTTGGGCCCCTTCCTTTTCTCCCTCTACACCCAAGCCCTTGGCGCGCTTATCTCCTCCCACGGCTTTCAGTACCATCTCTACGCCGATGACTCCCAAATCTACCTCTCTACACCTACTATTTCTCCAGCAATCCAGTCCAAGATCTCTGCCTGCCTCTCCGACATCGCCGCCTGGATGTCTCTTCGCTGATTGAAACTGAACATGGCTAAGACTGAATTCCTCGTCTTTCCCCCCAATTCCTCCCCTCCTCTTCCCCCTTTCTCAGTCTATGTGGATGGAACTACTATCCTTCCAGTTCCCTCGGCCCGCAACCTAGGGGTTATCTTTGACACCTCTCTCTCCTTCTCCGCATATATCCAGCATGTAGTGAAGACCTGCCGTTTCTTCCTCTACAACACTGGCAAAATCCGCCCCTTTCTCTCTGAACATACCACCAAAACGCTTATCCACTCAATCTCCTCTCGCCTTGATTATTACAACTACTCCTTGCTGGTCTCCCCATCAGCCACCTCCTTCCCCTTCAATCTATACAAAATCACGCCGCTCAAATAATCTTCCGCCAGCCTCGCCACGCCCACATTACTCCTCTTCTCAAGTCGCTTCACTGGCTCCCTGTCCAGTTCCGCATCCAATTCAAACTTCTCCTACTGACCTATAAATGCATTCACTCGGCGGCTCCTCAAAACCTCTCATCTCTTCTCTCTCCCTACATCCCCTCTCGGAACCTGTGCTCCGCTAGCAAATCACTTCTATCAATGCCGTTCACCCGCACCGCTAACTCCCGACTTTGCTCCTTTCACCTGGCTGCACCTCACGCCTGGAACAGCCTACCTATGTCTATACGCCTGGCACCCTCCCTGGCCCTCTTCAAATCCAGGTTGAAGACTCAGCTCTTCACCGTCACTTTCAGATCCTGACTTCTATCCTTATCTTATCTTAACCCCGTCAACTCTCATGACCATATTTTATTGACCTTAGTGTGCCTTGTATTGACCTTACTGTACCTTCCACTAATCTGGGTTCCACAAAAAGAACAGCACTAGCCACTCAAACGAGCAGAAACAAAAACAGGAAGCGGCAGTTTCGACACCCAATACCTTTATTAGTACCAATCAAGTGGCCTAAGCCCAACACAGGACCGTGTTTCGTATGTTACTTCATCAGGGGCTATCAGGGCACACTAAAAATTAAAATTATAAGATTACATTAATATAATCAAAATCAAAGCAATAATTGCGCAAAAAAAGGGGGGTTAAAACAAGGAAATATGACATTAAAATACAATATACATAAAAAAGGCTAAATTGGACTATCACAGATAGCTTAGGTCTCAAAGAAAACGAAAAACACATTAATAAAGCCCAAAGGGAACCATCATAAATAACTCAATTAAAATCATAAAAATAATACATGTATAATTGGAATTAATCCCAGTGCATTGAATAAACAACTGCTCTATAAATAAAATTATATGAACTTATATACATACACATATATAAATAAATATATAAATATATAAATATTTAAAGATGCAAATTGGAATACGAATGAAAATACTAGAGATCAAAAACATTTTTTTCAAAAATTACTAGCTCAAACATTTATAATTATAAAGTGCTTGAACAGACATATACAGAAGATCTGTATACAACCATATAAAACCAAGAAAATGGAAGGGATGAGGAGACCAGAGGAGTAAGTCCGGACAAAAGATAAAATATAATATGAAGGGGGACATTACCTGAGGGTGTGATGTACATGGACTTCACCAGGCTCAATAGAGTCAATGGAAGTCGCTATTATCTAAAAAACTTCTAAAAATAAAAACATGAAACATATGCAATATCAAATTATTGCCCAACTAAATGAATTATTATTTAATTGTTCTCCCCTTTAAAAAAATGATAATGATAATAATTTATATAAATTTTAAAATATGGAGGGTTTTGGATACTGTCCCAATTGAAATCTCATGACCATAAAAAAGAGGGAGTAATTAAGTACAGAATAATTGAATAAATAAGTAGTAAAACATTCAGAAAACTTTTTGGGGATTACTGTAAATTCAAAAAATTTTTTATCATAATTTTATATAATTATTTAGAATATGATAACCAAGGGGGGGTGGTGAGGGGGGGGGTTAGGGTATAAAAAATAATAAAACTTTCATTCATACACTTATACGACCCACACTGAATACTAAAATAAAAAGCCATGATCAGCCGGCTGAAAGTCTTCAAAGGTGTAAAAGAATATTCAGAATAAAATGTATTCCTGAGGATCAATACAAAAGGCTTACATTAATTCAACGAATGAACGAAGAAAGGGGAATTACCCACATAAATTATACCGGTAATTTTAAAATTGAAACCACCTATGAAAAAACTTTTAGGCACTATAAAACGCTAAAGGATCATATGAAAATTCAAAAGGACGCCAAAACCAGCCCATAAGGTGCAAATAACCGCGTAGAAACCCTATAATTTATCTTGCCTTTACAAAGCCCGAAGAATGCCTTGTATCACGTAGTCCACTCCGAGCTTCTGGCCCAATGTCCGTGAAACCTTAAAAAACATGTATTGTATCATTATAGCATCGAGAACACGTAAAACATTAAAAGGACCCTATTTAGGCAAAAGTTAAAAACGGCGCTAAATACACTTAAAACAATAACGGCAAGCCCACTCAATTATACTGGCTTTTACCAAAAGGGCAAACTGCATTTCATATACCAACTGAAAAAAGAAACTAACCAGACTTACCAACTACAAAAAGCCGTATGAGGTTTCTAGAGGTGTTAAAAGACGCCGACACATGCGCATTTAAAGGAACCGAACCGGAAGTGTAAAAATGTAAAAAACTCATATAGATTAAAACTAAAATTAAAATAAATACTACCTAATGAACCTTATCCATAAAGAAACCAACCAACGTGAAAAAATTACGTAAAATCCCTAAAAAACAATGAGTTGATAAAAACCCTCACTTAACCAGAAGGGGACCACAAATGTCTATCCATCAATTCAGTGAAAATACTCCATGGGCTAAAACCCTGCCTGTAGGATCGAAATCGAGTCAAATACTGTATATCCAGATTATGTACCCAACAACCAGATAAAATAAAAATTCAAAATTATAAAACCATAAATACAAATAAAAAAAACTTTATTTAAAATTGCATTTAAAACCTAATAAATTAGCCATAGGAATCAAGAGACATATGTAAACAATACAATTCCAAACCCAAAATAGTGTATCAATCATTAAACTCAACCATTGTATATGTGCAGGGGAAAGGAAGGGAAGGGAAAAAGGGGGGGAGGGGGAGAGGAGGGGGGAAGGAGGGGGGAAGGGGGGGAGAAAAAAGGGGAGGGAGGGGGGAAGGGGGAAGGGGAAAGGGGAAAGGGAGGGAGGGGGAGGGAGGGGGAGGGAGGAAAGGAAGGAGGGAAAGGAAGAGGGAAAGAAGGAAGGGGAAGGGGCAGGGAAAAAAAGAGAGAAGGAGGGGGAGGGGGGGAGGGGGAGGGGGAGGGGAAGGGGGAAAAAGGAGGAAAAAGAGGCAATGTGCAAACATGCGGGAGCTGCGGCTAAAACATATGAAATTAAAATACTATTTATTTATTTAATTTATTTAACATTTTTATATACCGCACTATTCATCATCAGCGCGGTTTACATAGAACTACAAAACATCAGATAAGATAAGATACATATATCTGTTTTTACATGTAACAGGAAGAAAAACTTGGAAAACAGGGGTAATAGTAACAATGGATAATAGAACTTGAACTATATACATATGATAGTAATATTACTTGAAAAAGTATCATGTTAGATAGGGATGGGATTGGAGCTGTTTAGATGAACTTGTGTTATTGTGTTCTCTGGAAAGTATATGATGAAAAGGTGATGCTTCAAGGCCTTTTTGAACTGGGGGATATCAGAGATGGCCCTAATGTGTGGTGGGAGGGTATTCCACAGTTTTGGAGCACATAAGCTGAATGATCGGTTCACAGTTGCAGAGATGTATTTTAAGGATTCTTTTGGAACTTTAAGCATGTTTAGTTCCGAGATTCTTCTAAGCCTGTTGGAGGGGATAGGTTGGATCAACTCTGATAGAGAGGAGGGAGCAGGTCCTTTGTGAGCTTTGAAGACTAGTAGCAGGGTCTTGAAGGTGATTCTCGCTTGGATAGGGAGCCAGTGTAATTGTTTCAGGAGAGGTGTTACATGTTCTCTTTTTGGTGTCCCGAAGAGCACTCTTGCAGCACTGTTTAATGCGAGTTGAAGCGGGTTGAGGGTTGATTGGGGGAGCCCCTGTAGTATACAATTTGCGAAGTCAAAATGTGGGATAATTAAAGCCTGGTAGACAGTACGGAAATCATCTGGATCAATTAGTTGGCGAAGGTTTCTAAGGGAGCGAATCTTGAAATAAATTGCCTTTACAGTGTTGGCTATGTGGGTCTTCAGGTCTAGATTCTGATCCAGGGTAACACCGAGATAACGGATGTGGGGTTTTACTTGCAACTTAGCATCTTGGACTTCAAGGAATTAAGGTGGTGTGAACTTGGGGTTTCTTGAAATGAAAAGTACCTCTGTTTTCTTGTTCTGGATTCTGAGATTTTGAGTCAGTAGCCAGTCTGAGATGGCATTAAAACAGTTGGTTATGGTGGTGAGATTCATCTTATCAATGCAAAATGGCATATATAATAGGACATCATCAGCATAGATCATATAATTGACTTTGAAGGACCTGATAATGTTGCATAGGGGTTGCATGTAGATGTTGAATAATAATGATGACAAAGAGGAACCTTGTGGGACTCCTTGACCTTGGTGAAATGGCTCTGATGTTTCACCATTTGAGCGAACTTGCTGCCATCTTTCTGAGAGGTAAGAGTTGCACCATTCAAGAGCATTTCCACAGAGGCCCTTCTCTCTTAGGCGGACCATAAGAATGTCGTGACAGACCGAGTCAAAAGCAGCCGCAATATCTAAAAAGATGAGAACAAAGCCTTGTTTGATGTTGTCGATGCCAGAGTTTAAGCTGTTGAGAAGTGAGGTGAGGAGCGTTTCGACCCCGTAAGATTCCCGGAATCCATGTTGACAGGTATCAAGAGGCGCTTCAGTGTCGATATGGTCTTGCAATTGTCTGTAGACTATCTTTTCGATTATTTTCGCAAGGGTGGGTATGCTGGAGATGGGTCGGTAAGAGTCTGTTTTTTGCGGATCTAATTTGAGGTTTTTTAGTAGAGGTCGGATGGAAGTCTGTTTGAGGGCAGAAGGGAATGAGCCAGTATCAAATGATAGGCTTATGATTTTGGATATTGTTGGAGCAAGTTCTTTGCGGAGGTCCTTTATCCAAAAAGCTGGACACGGATCGGTGTGTGCTGTGGATAAGTTGAGAGATGAGATAATATCTTCAATTAGCTTCAAAGAAGGGGTGGAGAAAGAAGCTAAAGGGGCTGGGAGTGCATGATCATTCAGGATAGTGGGTATTGTAATTTTGTTTGTGCAGCATAACTTAGATTGTATGTAAAGGGCATAAGCTTGTGGGTTGATTTCACACTGGTGCTCCTGTGAGGGTTCTTTGGATAATTTCTTAACAAGGGTAAATAGGTCGTGAGGTTTGTTTATAGCACGTTTTAGGATGTCTGTATGATATAGTCTCATTTTTTTAGAAATAGCTTTGCGGTGGGTTTCAAGATGTTGCATGTATGCAGACTGATTAGTATCGTTGCGTGATCTCCTCCATTTCTTCTCAAGTTTTCGCAAATGTTTTAGGGATTCTTTCAGATCAGATGTAAACCAAGGTGCTGTAGCTTTTCTTCTTAATGACTTATTTCTGGTGGGACGAGATGAGATGCGGTTAAGTCTGTTGTTCCAAGAAGTGATAATCTCTTCCAGGTTTAGGGTAGAATCATTAAAGAGAGCATCGGTTTCCTCAAGGATTTGTTCCCTGTTAAAAGGTTGGAAGCTTCTGGATGTGGTATTTGCATATTTGTTTATGTTCTTGTCATCGGATTTTTGTTTCTTTTGAATGGGAATCTGGAACATAATGAGGTTATGATCTGACCATGGAACCTCTGTAATTGCTAGAATAATATTCTGAAGTTGGTTGAGAGCGGATAGAGGGGCAAATATGAGATCAAGGATGTTGCCTTTTATATGTGTGGATTGTTGTATGACTTGCTTATAGCCTAGTGTTTCTAGGGCATCTATGAAGGCGTCAGATTGGTTGTCTTGTAGAGATGGTAGGTTAATGTCTCCTAAGATCCAATTGGGTCTGTTTGGATTCTGTGAATTGGAGGCAAGATTTATAATGGTTGAGAGATCATCTGGGGAAGGTGATGGCGCTCTGTAGACTAAGTTTATAGAGTAAAGGTTGTTAGAGATAGAGACTGTTTCTAGATGATTGTTGCTAAGAGTCGACCATTTTAAGTTGGAGTCCGTTCTTAGCAATGATAAGAACTCCTCCACCTCTTTTGCCTTGTCTGCAGCTGGTGAAAACCTCATAGTTAATGGGGAGGAGCTGGTTGAGAATTATATTGTCTTCTGGAGAAAGCCATGTTTCGGTAACCATAAGTATGTCAAGGTTATTAGATGTTATTATATCTGTGACAGCTGGCCATTTCTTACGAAGGGAGCGAGCATTAATGAGGGCACATTTGAGGGGGCATGGTTGATTGTAGTTTTCTGAGTTTGACTTTGTAGTGTGTTGAAGAGGTATGTATAATAAATAATGGTGATGAGAACGTTGGTCCCAGTTTACATTGTGGTAATTGGTGCGTGACCATTTTGCCAGTTGTTATGTAAGATAGGTATGGAATTGCCTGAGGAAATTAGAGCCAGTATCTCTGGTATCAGACCTATGAGGAGGAGGTATAGGCCTAGAGTGATTTTTGCAGTGGAGGGCCATTGTGAGGCTGAGCTGAATGTCGTTTAAGAGGAGAAATAAAGGATAGGGTTTGTAATTTATGTGGTGAAGTGTTTAGTCTTTGACTAGGGGAAAAAAGTTCACTAGGAATTAGTTAGATACAAGAAAATTGGTACAAAGCTTACCAAGAGATAGTTGCAATTTGATTAGGCAATGATCTTTACTGGAATTTAAAGAGGGAGAGAAAATTGCTTATCAGATGAGCAAGTACTGAGAAGAGTGTCTACAGGATGATACAGTGTAACAATGTATGAAATGTACTAGTCATACTTGAGACAAACTGTTACTTGAGAGGATGCTAGTAACAATAAGCGGTAAGGTATTAGCAGACACAGTGGTGAGATAGCAACATTGTAATATTGGAAACATTGTGCCCAAAGATGTGAAACATAGGTATGGCCTTAGCCGTAAGAAACAGCAAAAACCTCCAGGTAAATTTACTATGTAGAGGATATGATGGTTTAAATATTAAAACATTTCATGACTTACATTTCAAGTTTCTTAACAGTTGATAATATACATTACAGGTTATTTAGTAGAGAGCAGTTCATGGAAGTGGCGGTTACTTTTCATTAGGTCTCATTTTTCATCGCGGATTGTGCTCAGCTTCAACTGGGGGGATTGTAATGAAGGTTGTAATCAAGGAGAAGGGCTGTCTCGGTTAGCGGCAGTTCTTTATGGAAGTCTTTGTGTCTTCCCGCAAAGTTGCTTCAAGCTCTGTGCTCAGGCCCAACTAGTGCCCCGCCTAAGGGCCACGCCAAAAGAAACCATCCTAAAGAAACACGGACAGATCTTTTTCTAAATTCAAACCCCGAGGAATTAGCGTATCCATCAAAAAAATATATTTCTGTTCAAGTCTTAATAGTGTTTTATCATTATCCCCGCCCCTCCAATTAGGTATAACCTTCTTTATCACAAAAAACCGTAAATCAGATAAGTTATGATTCTTTTCGAGCCAATGTTGGACCAGCGGTTTATCCTCTAGCCTCCTTCTAATACTACTCTTATGTTCAACTATCCTGACACGTATTTTTCGTTTAGTTTTTCCAACATAGAGCATCTTACATGGACATATGATTACATATATTACATTTGTAGTATCACAGTTAGAGTGATCATGTATGTAATATTTTTTTTGTGTAATGGGATGTGTAAAGAACTTTCGAATCGGAAGAGTGTGTGTACATACAGAGCAGTGTTCACATTGGTATTGACCTTTATAATCTGAGAGGGGTTGCCTCTCAGTGAGGGCTGAGGAAACAAGAAGATCTCGGAGGTTGGCATTTCTTCTATGCGCTATCATTAATTCCGTTTTTTCAAAACCTGGAACGGCTTGTATCAAGTGCCACTCTTTTTTCAGAATATCAATAATCTTATGAGATACCAAAGAATAATTTAGAGGACAAACAAATTTGTCTTGGCCATTTTTCTTGCCACGTGGTCTAAGCAAGTCAGCCCTTGATGAATCCCTTACTCTAACATAGGCCTTATCAATAGCACAGAGTGGGTATTTACGCTCCTGAAATCTCTCTCGTAAAGCAGTAGATTGATTCTCAAAATCTTCATCCAAGGTACAAATCCTTTTGACTCGTAGAAATTGTCCTACTGGTAGATTGTTTTTAAAAGCGGGATTGTGAAAACTTGAATGATGAAGTGTTACGATCGGTCGGTTTTCTGTAAAGTGTAGTGGTGAATCCTGACCCCTCTCTCTTTATCAATAAATCCAAATAGGATATCTTGACCGTATCATAGGTAACCTGAAACCGTAAATTACTATCCAAATTGTTAACCCATATATTAAATTCTGCTAATAATTCAACTGAACCATCCCATATAATAAAAATATCGTCAATATATCTTATCCACAACCGGAAATTATCCTTATACAAAAAATCCTTCAAAAAACGTTCTTCAAAATTATGCACATAAAGATTTGCAATATCTGGCGCAAAAGAGGACCCCATGGCTACACCCTTGATTTGCTGGTAAACCAACCCTCTGGAACAAAAATAATTTTTACAAAGTGCAATCTCAGCTAAGCCGAACAAGAAAGCGGTCGGGATACGCTGATGGGATTCCCTATTCAAAAAACACTTTTCAACAATGCGTAAAGCTTCTTTTTGTGGCACGTTGGTGGTATACAATGATTCTACATCTAAAGTTACCATAATCGTATTGGGACCCAAATTATCAAAAGCGGAAAGGATCTCAATTACATGAGCTGAGTCTCTGACGTACGACCACATTTTCAGCACAAAGGGTCTAAGGATAACATCCAAAAACTTCGTGATAGGTTCTAACAAAGACCCTATAGCATATGTTTCATGTTTTTATTTTTATTTTTAGAAGTTTTTTAGATAATAGCGACTTCCATTGACTCTGTTGAGCCTGGTGAAGTCCATGTACATCACACCCTCAGGAAATGTCCCCCTTCATATTATATTTTATCTTTTGTCCGGACTTACTCCTCTGGTCTCCTCATCCCTTCCATTTTCTTGGTTTTATATGGTTGTATACAGATCTTCTGTATATGTCTGTTCAAGCACTTTATAATTATAAATGTTTGATCTAGTAATTTTTGAAAAAAATTTTTTTGATCTCTAGTATTTTCATTCGTATTCCAATTTGCATCTTTATATTTTTATTTATTTAATTATTTATATATTTATTTATATATGTGTATGTATATAAGTTCATATAATTTTATTTATAGAGCAGTTGTTTATTCAATGCACTGGGATTAATTCCAATTATACATGTATTATTTTTATGATTTTAATTGAGTTATTTATGATGGTTCCCTTTGGGCTTTATTAATGTGTTTTTAGTTTTCTTTGAGACCTAAGCTATCTGTGATAGTCCAATTTAGCCTTTTTTATGTATATTGTATTTTAATGTCATATTTCCCTGTTTTAACCCCCCTTTTTTTGCGCAATTATTGCTTTGATTTTGATTATATTAATGTAATCTTATAATTTTAATTTTTAGTGTGCCCTGATAGCCCCTGATGAAGTAACATACGAAACACGGTCCTGTGTTGGGCTTAGGCCACTTGATTGGTACTAATAAAGGTATTGGGTGTCGAATCTGCCGCTTCCTGTTTTTGTTCCTTCCACTAATCTGACCTTTACCCTGTAATGTTCTGACTAGATTGTAAGCTCCGATGAGCATGACTCTGACGGGCAGAGACTGTCTCTTGCATTCTGGCTAACTCTTGTTGGTTGGCTGTACAGCGCTGCGTGCGTGGCGCTCTATAAGTGATAAATAGTAGTAGTAGTAGTAGTAATGGTTCTAAAAGAGATATCAGAATACAAGAATTGCTAGTAGTCAAGGCCTCAATGACTGCTCCCCTTGACTGCTGAGATCTAGATTCTAATGGAGAACTATACACTTCCTCCCCCTGATGCATTGGAGATGAGCATGACAGTGGCTGTACCAAAACTAATGCCCCTCCAAGGTGGTGAACTGGATCAGAAATTGGTTGGCTGACAGACGACAGAAGGTGATAGTAAAGGGAGCTCACTTGGATGAAAGGAGGGTGATTAGAGGGGTGCCCCATGGTTCGGTCCTGAGCCCGGCACTGTTCAATGTATTTGTGAGTGATATTGCTGAAGGACTGAATGGAAAAGTCTGCCTTTTTGCAGATGACATGAAAATTTGCAACAGAGTGGACTCCCCTGAGGGAGTAGATAACATGAGGAAAGATCTACAAAAGCTGGAAGAATGGTCTAAAGCTTGGCAGTTACGATTTAATGCGAAGAACTGCAGTGTCATGCACTTGGGAAGCAGAAATCCAAGGGAAATATACTCGATAGGGGGCGAGAGGTTGGTGTGGACGGGCCAGGAGACGGACCTTGGTGTGATTATTTCTGAGGATCTCAAGGTGGCAAAAACAGTGCAACAAGGCAGTGGCAAAAAGGCAGGAGGATGTTGGGTTGCATACAAAGAGGAATTACCAGCAGAAAGGAAGAGGTACTAATGCTACTGTATAAGTCACTGGTGAGGCCTCACTTAGAATACTGTGTTCAGTTTTGGTGACCATATCTTACAAAGGATGTAAAAAGACTGGAAACTGTTCAGAGGAAGGCAACCAAAATGATTTGGAGCCTGCGTCAGAAGCCTTATGAGAAGAGGCTTGAAGACCTAAATATGTACACTCTGGAGGAGAGGAGGGATAGGGGAGATATGATTCAGACCTTTAAATATTTAATGAGAAATAATGAACAAACCAACCTCTTCCAAGGACGGGGAAGCTGTAAAACTAGAGGGCATAAAATGAAGCTGCAAGGGGGTAAACTGAAAGGCAATGTCAGGAAATACTTTTTCACTGAAAGGGTGGTGGATGCTTGGAATGCCCTCCCGATGGAAGTGGCGGGAGCAAATACAGTGACAGAATTCAAAATGGCATGGGACAGACACAGTGGATCCCTTTACAGCAATAGGATAAAATCGAAATAAACTTAACTATCTAATTTCTCAACAAATAGGGGTGTCCTACACGGAGCGGTGGGTTCACCCCTAAACAAAGACATGGGAAGGGGTGGCCTGTATAGAGTGGCAGATGCACCTACTCTTGCCATCTTATTGGGCAGACTAGATGGACCATACTGGTCTTTATCTGCCGTCATTTACTATGTTAACCCTTTCCAGTCCGAGCCCAAAACTCTCGGGATCCAAAATTCTGACTAAATATTCCTATCAAATGGTATATAATACATGACCATAGCAAAAGGAAAATCACTATTAGAACATACTGAATGATGCAGCAGTTCCTTAATCTTTCAATCCAGCTCCCCCTCAATTGCTGCTGATGCTAAAGGTTCATGGGGAGAAGTGGTGACATATTCTTGGCTTATTTGAAGTGTACTGGTGGCTGTGACCTAGACCTTCAAGGACTGATAAGATCCCACAAAACTGCTTGAAAATTGTTATTTATTTATTTAACAGGTTTTATATACCGCTTTCTCATTTCAATCAAAGCAGTTAGAGTAGTTACTCACCTGTAACAGGTGTTCTCCAGGAGCAGCAGGAATCAGTCCTCACATATGGGTGACGTCGGCGCCGACGGAGCCCTCACGGGGCAATTTCCCCAGCTTTCAAAGAAAGCCTTTGGGAATTGCAGCGCGCATGCGCGGTCCCCTTCCCGCCCAAGGGTGCCATCTTGCTCAGTCTGATGACATAGCTAAAAGACAGCAAAAAAATTAGCAAAAACGAAAAGATAGGACTGCAACTCCAAGGGGAGGAGGGAGGGTTGTGAGGACTGATTCCTGCTGCTCCTGGAGAACACCTGTTACAGGTGAGTAACTACTCTTTCTCCAGGACCAAGCAGGAAGTCAGTCCTCACATATGGGACTCCCAAGCTTAAGGCTACCGGAGACCTCAAGCACAAAAATGAGCTCCCTCTAGCTCAGCAGCACAGAAGGAAGGAATCTTCTCTGAAAACGCCCCCGACCGGTAGCCCAACACCAGGGCCAGAGGGTAGGAGTTGCCTAAACCTCAAAGAGATTATGGAGGACTGCCTGACCGAAAGCACTGTCCCTGCGGGACTCCCTCTCCAGGCAGTAATGGGCCGCAAAGGTCTGGCTTGAAGACCAAGTAGCGGCCCGGCAGATGTCTGCCAACGGAACAGAGCGGAGATGAGCCACTGACGCAGCCTTCGCCCTAACACGATGAGCCGTGACTCGACCCTCCATCGAGAGGCCGGCTGCCCCATAAGCCCAGGCGATACAGTCAGCTACCCAAATGGACAAAGTACGCTTGGAGACAGGTAGCCCCAATTTATTGGGGTCAAAAGAAACGAAGAGCTGAACAGCCATCCTATGCTCCCGCGTACGGTCAAGGTAGAAGGACAAGGCCCTCCTACAGTCCAGGGTATGCAGGACCATTTCAGCAGGGCTGGAGTGCGGCCTGGGAAAGAAGGTCGGAAGAACCACCTCCTGGTTGAGATGAAAAGGAGAAACCACCTTTGGAAGAAACTTAGGGTGAGTCCGTAAGACCACTCTATTCCTGTAGAACCTAGTGTAAGGAGGATCAGACACTAGGGCTTGCAGTTCACTAACGCGCCTAGCAGAGGTAAGGGCTACCAAGAACAAGGTTTTCCAAGAAAGAAAACGAAGAGGGCAGGTAGCCATAGGTTCAAAGGGCGGACAGGTAATCCGCTGCAAGACCACATTCAGATCCCAATCAGGGGCAGGTGGGCGCAAAGGAGGCTTAAGGAGAAGGCGGCCTCGGAGAAAACGAGCACCAAAGGGTGGTGGGAAAGAGGCCTGCCATCCACCGGTGCGTGATGTGCAGAGAGAGCACTGAGGTGGACCCTGACAGAGTTGGATTTAAGGCCCAGATTGGAGAGGTAAAGCAAGTATTGCAAGACCACTGCTACCAAGCAGGAGAAGGGATTCTCAGACTGCGGAGCACACCAAATGGAGAACAGACGCCACTTAAGAGCGTAGGACTTCCGGGTGGAAGGCCTCCTCGAGGCCAAGACAACCTCTTCCACCTACCGAGGCAGCTGGAGGGGAGCAAGGACTACCCTTTCAGCAGCCAGGCCATCAGATGAAGGGACCGGATGTTAGGGTGTAGGAGAGACCCTTGATCCTGTGTCAGGAGATCGGGCTGAAACCCCAGAGAAAGAGGAGTGTCCACCGCCAGCTGCATTAGAAGCGGGAACCAAGGTTGTCTCGGCCACCAAGGAGCCACTAGGATCAGCGAGGCTTTGTCTCTGAGAACTTTGAAGAGTCTTCGAGACACCAGCGGCATGGGAGGAAGGGCATACAAGAGGCCTGTGGACCATGGAATCAGAAAAGCATCCGCCGCTACTCTGAGAGGATGCGGTTGTCGAGAGCAAAATCTGGAAAGTTGCCGGTTCAGAGGACTGGCAAACAGATCCATGGTGGGGGAGTCCCCACTTGAGAAAGATCCGCTGAACCACTAATGGATCCAATCTCCACTCATGTGGTTGGAGGATCCTGCTTAGTTTGTCTGCCAGGTAATTTTCCTGACCTGGGAGATAGACCGCTTTGAGGAGTATGCCGTGGTGGACTGCCCAAGAGCACAGCCTTCGTGCCTCCTGACAGAGAAGGAAGGAGCCTGTGCCTCCTTGTTTGTTCACGTAGAACATTGCAATTTGATTGTCCGTCTGGACCAGTACAGACTGGTGAGAAGTGAGGTGGGAGAAGGCTCTCAGAGCTAGGCGGATGGCTCTGAGCTCCAGGAAGTTTATATGCTGCGCAGACTCCCAAGGAGTCCAGAGGCCTTGAGTACATATCCCTTGGCAATGTGCTCCCCAACCCAGGAGAGAAGCATCGGTTGTTAGTACCTGAGAAGGCGGAGGAGATTGAAAATCCACTCCCAGTAGCAGGTTTGGCAGATGAAGCCACCACCGCAGAGAAGAGACCAGCAGGTCGGAGACCTATACTGAGTCCGTCAGGCTCCCCGTGGCCTGATGCCATTGAGTGCGAAGGCACCACTGGGCAGGTCGCATGTTCAGGCGGGCATTGGGGGTCACATGGACCGTGGAAGCCATATGGCCAAGCAGTCTCAGAAATTGACTGGCAGAGACCAGGGAATTGCTGCGAAAGTGGCTGGCGAGATCCATGAGCCTGTGGGCCCTGTCCAGAGGCAGGAAGGCCCGTGCCTGAAGTGTGCTTAACCTTACGCCGATGAATTTGAGATCTTGAGAGGCGAGCAAAGTGGACTTTGCGAAGTTTATGACAAAGCCAAAGTGCTGGAGCAGAGAGACAGTGCGATGAGTGGCCTGAGAGGCCTCTTGGGAAGACTGGGCCCTGATGAGCCAGTCGTCCAGGTATGGAAACACAAAAAGGCCTTGAAGTCTTAGATAGGCTGCTACCACTGCTAGGCATTTGGTGAACACCATGGGGGCGGAGGATAGGCCAAAGGGCAGTACTCTGTACTGGTAGTGATTTCCTCCCACAACAAACCTGAGATATTGTCTGTGGTCTGGATGAATAAGGATGTGAGTATAGGCATCCTTTAGATCTAAGGAGCATAGCCAGTCTCCCCGCTGGAGGTAGGGCAGCAGGATTCCAAGGGTAAGCATCTTGAACTTTTCCCTCGCCAGGAACTTGTTGAGGTTTCGTAAGTCCAGGATGGGTCTGAGGCCTCCCGTTCTTTTTGGTATCAGAAAGTACCTGGAATAAAAGCCATGACCTCTCAGGTGGTGGGGCACCGGTTCCACAGCCTGGTCCTGAAGAAGACCTGCTAACTCCTGAAGGAGTAAGTCCCTGTGCAGAGGGAGTCTTGGAGGCTCCCCTGGAAAGTAGGAGGGAGGTACCTGGTGAAAGGGTGGAAGATAGCCCTTCTGAACTATATGAAGTACCCAGGTATCGGATGTGATGGCTGACCACCTGTGGGCAAAGTGGACCAGCCGGCCTCCTGTGCTGAGAGAAACCAGCTGAGGGGAAGAGGCTATGCTGATGGAGTCAAAAACCCCCACCCTGCTGAGCAGGGGCCGGTGTTGTGGGCTTGGGGGCCTGCTGCCTACAGGACCCATTACCCCGTCCCTTGGCCTGCTGACCCTTTTGGGGAGCTGCTGAGGCCTGATACTGAGGGTAGTATTTATAGGCAGCCGCCTTCCTCGGGTAAAAGGGCTTTTTCCCCGAGCCCTTCTTATTCTGAGAAGGGGCAGAGGTTTTTCTGGACAGCCTAGTTCTGGTCAGAGTCTCGGTCTCGATTTGTGCAGCCTTTTCAGCCATGGGTTTGCCAAAGAGGTTTTCACCTCTGCAGGGGACATCGACCAACTTGTCCTGGACCCATGGCTCGAGGTCGGATGACTGAAGCCAAGCCTGTCGGCGGGCACCGATGCCGGCCCCGGCTACTCGAGCCGATGCTTCGAAGCCATCGTAGGATGCTCGAGAGATAAACCTCGAGCATTCTCGAATTCCAGTGGACAAGGCTTGGAACCTCTGCAAAGGTTCCTCGGAGAGACCAGCAGAGATCCCGGCAATTTCTTTTGCCAGATCTCGGAGATACATGCCCATATAGAGCTGGTAGGTCTGGACTCGACAAGCAAGCATAGAGCCCTGGAAAAACTTTCTACCAAGGGCATCCAGGCTCCGGGCCTCCCGGCCGGGAGGCACTGAGGAGTGCATCTTCTGACTCTTGAGTCGATGCATGGCCGATTCCACCACCATGGAATGGTGCGGCAGTTGTGCCTTTTGGAAGCCGGAGCTCTTGCGGACTCGATAAATGGAATCGACCCGCTTGCTTAACACCGGCGACGACGCCGGGCTCTCCCACATGCGGAAGAGAAGTCGTTCCAGCATCGGAGGAACCGGTACAGTAAAGGCCTCCTTCGGGGGAGAGTCATATTGGAGGGCATCGAGTTCTTCGACTCGAGGCTCCTCCTCGGGATCCGCGGGGAACGCCAAGGCCTTGGCCATATCCCGCACGAAGTCCGAGAACCGGGTATCCTCCGGGGGAACCGTTTCCGAGGTTTGGACTCAGGCGAGTCCGATGGGACACACCGAGTCCGAAAAGTACCAGGTGACTCTTCGTCCTCCGTTTCCCAGTCGGACTCCTCGGAGGAGGAATCGAGTGGCTCCGGTCGGGAGGGCACCGATGCCCTCCGCCCCGACGCCGAGGGTGTCGGCGTCGACGACCTCGGTCCCGAACGGGAGGCCGAGGGAGACCGCAACCGAGGATCGACTCGAGCTCGCATGGACTCGAGGATCGGCTCGGTCTCCGGGGTCGACTTGGACGTCGACGTCCCGGTGGCCGGGCAGACGCATTGGCGAGGCCAGCGATCAATGCCCGCTGCTGGTCCATGAAGGCAGCCAAACTGCTCTCCAAGGCCGTCAACCTGAGTCCAAGCTCAGGAGACCCAGCAGCCCCCGACTCGGGGCCCGACGTCGGCTCCTTCGGAGGCGAGTCCACGAGGACTACAGTACTCACGTGTCCAGGCGACTCCATTTCGAGACGAGGATGTTTCGAAGGCCTCTCCGACTCCGAGGACCCGGGACGGCTATCGGGGCTATGCGACCTGGCCCTCGAGGAACCAGGAGCGTCCGACGCCGCCCTCGCGGGTTTTTTCTTCCGATGATGTTCCCGGGTAGGAGACCCCCGCTCAGAGGAACTCCGACGATGCTCAGGACCGGAGTCCCGGACGTCGAAGCCTCTGACGAGGTCCGGGCCCAGCCAGAAGCGGAGTCAGAGAAGATTCGTTCCCGTTGATGCTGCCGACTCCTCAACGCTTTTGAGGACATCTTACCACATGGACCACAGATCATCGGGTCATGATCGGGTCCCGAGGCAGCGGAGGCAGCAGTCGTGTGTGTCGGTAAGAGACATAAGTTTCTTACAGCGATCACACTTCTTAAACCCGCTGGCAGCCATCGAGGGAAAAAGGGCCCCTGCGAGGTCAAAAGACAGGGCTGCCAGTGAAAATGAAAAAATGGCGTGAACGCTTGTCACGAAGGACAAAAAACCGAAAAATAAAGAAACGGACCCGATACCGGCGTAGCGGGTCCGGGCAGGAAAAAGGATCCGGCATCGAACCGAGAAAGAATAAAAAATAAGAGAGAAAATCAACTTTTTCAGCAGCGATCACAAACAGCGTCTGTAGGGCTCCGCGGAAAAAAGAAGACTGAGCAAGATGGCACCCTTGGGCGGGAAGGGGACCGCGCATGCGCGCTGCAATTCCCAAAGGCTTTCTTTGAAAGCTGGGGAAATTGCTCCGCGAGGGCTCCGTCGGCGCCGACGTCACCCATATGTGAGGACTGACTTCCTGCTTGGTCCTGGAGAATACATTGAAACTTAAACTTGGTAATGTACATTAAACAGGGACATTTTATTTATTTTATTTTTATTATTTCTATCCCGTGCTCTTTAAAATCAGCGCGGTTTACATGTAACAATAATTTGTACAAAGCAGCGGAGCATGCGATGCACATTACAGAGAACAGGTTTATACAACTTGGGTTTAACAGGGGTAAATATATACAACTATTTACAATTGAGCTGTTCGTCTACAGGTATGCCACAGGTACGGCTGTGGAGTACACGACACTCTCTGAACTACATACATTTTAGGTTATATACAAGTTTGGGCAGTCGTATTCAGACTGTGGGTATGTTATCATGCCCTGGGTGTGTCGGTGGTGTCATTGTGGTGGGTAGAGGGTAAGCTTGGCTGTGCTGTTTCACTGGGCAGGGAGTAATGTAGGAGGAACTTGGATTTTTTCTGAGGCAATAAACTGTCCTCACTGCAGGATTTCTTGGGAAAAGGCCTGTGCATGAATTTCCCAGATCTCAGCATCATGCATATCACAGACTGTTGGAAATATCACTTTCATGCAATACCCCGCACTGGTATCCCTCAATCCTGAAAGCAGTGAAGCAGAATCCATCACATACATTGGCCGAGACACATGATATTTGAACTAGACTTGGCAAATGCAAAGGACCTTTCTGTATGCTCTTGACAATTACAAAGACCCTGCATGTCATCTTTTGACAATTGGTACAGCCAGAAATATTGGTCTAGGTTTCAAATACAACAGATTTATTTCATGGTTATCGGTGGTCTTGTCCTATACATCAGTGTTTCAGCCACACCTAGCCAGTCGAATTGTCAGGATTACCACAATGAATATGCATCTTTATCTTTATTAGACATTTGATATACGTATCATCCAGGCAAACTTGGCATCAGAGCAGTTTACAATAACAAAACTGGTGGCTGTAGGAAAAGGTGAAAGGAATGACAAAATTCTGACAGGACAGTGTAGAAAAAGAGACAGCGGAAGAAAAGAGCAGGAGGTGAGCAGTAGGAGCAGGAGAGAGATACATCAGGTCAAGGAGAAAAGGGAAGGCCTAAAGGTATCCTGCTGAGAGTTGGGGAAAAGGAGGTCGAAAGCAAGATGAAAAAGGTGGGTTTTTAACAGTGCTTTAAACTTGGAAAATGAAATTTCAGAGCGCAGGGAGGGAGGCCGAGAGTTGCATAATGCATGGCTATTGGTCTTGTTTCTGTGACTTCAGGAGAAAATTACCCATTGTGATATCAGATGACTCAATGGTAAAAATCGACTGATGCTGCTCAATGCACCCAAACTAGCATAAGTTACAGCTTGCAAAAATACCACACAACCAGAAAACACTGCAAAAAAACATGACTTATTCGTTCTACAGAAAAATATGGAACCAAGGTGGTTTTGCATGAAGATAGTGACATGAGGGATTCCACGCAGAGCACTCCAGAAAGCTCAGCTTGTAATTACTGCTATAGCCTTGGACTCAAACAAATGACACAATACACTTGTGACTCAATCTGCTTACCTCAAAGAATTAGCATTTATGACCAAACACACTCAGCTTACCCACATTTTTTCCAGAGTTTAAACTTTATATAGAAGCACTTTTGTCCTCTAAGTTGACTTACTTTTCTGTTTGCTGGTGACAGTTCATTCACAATGGGGGCGCGTAAATATTTATCGCACAATATCTATGACATATCCAGCATTTGACAATTAGGATACCAATCACAATAAGGATTTCTGACATAAACACCAAAGAGTACAACTTTTTGTTTTTTTTAGTTCATAGTTACATCTTGTGACTTACCTTGATCTTCTCTGCTAGAGAAGTCGATATCATGACCTCTCTATCACCTTCATCATACATCTGAAAGATCAGGTTGTGCATGGTATCACCTGCAATCCACTCAATTTCATCTTGATGTTTGATTTGAATAGCTTTTTGTCCTTCCATGCTAAAGATCTGCAGTTTGGCAACACGGCTACTGGGGAGTAATTTAACTGTTTTTTCCACTGCTGGCACATCTTTGCAGCTCTACGCATAAAATAAAAATAATATGCAAATGGATTAGTATACAGAAATACAGATACTTACACTTATATTTATTTTATTTATTTATTTATTTAAAGTCTTTTCTATACCGTGCTTTTTAAAATCAGCTCGGTTTACAGACAACAACAAATTTGTACAGTCCAGGCAGGGCCGGTACTGTACTTACAATGAACAGGATTTGCAACTTGGATTAACTGGGGTAACTATGTACAGGCTGCACAGCTAGGGAGCGAGGCATTTCTTTTAAGTAACTATATACAGGCTACAAAGTTGGGCCACCGATGGGCGGTGGCGACAGGGGCTGCTTGGCCACTATTTACACAATTAGGTGACTATTTACAAGCGCATACCAAGGTGTCTCTTAGTGCTGTTGTGCCGGGCTGGGTCTGTGTATTGTGGGTGTGTTGGGGAGATTGTCTTGGTGGTTGAGTGTGACTGGTTGTGGCGTGTCCCCTTTGTGGGAGTAGTGCTCGAGGAAGAGGTGGTGTTTCAGGGCCTTCTTGAATTGGATAATGTCGGTGACGTACCGGATGGTGGGCGGGAGGGCATTTCAGCATGTGAGTGCATAGTACATGAAGGCTCTGTTTCTTGTTGCTTGAGAGCACTTTGTAATTTTGCTGGGGATTCTCAGTGTGTTGGCAGCGACTGACCTTCTGACTGTTTGGGGGGAGTGGGGAGGATGAGGTCAGTGATGGAGGAGGCGGTGAGGCCATTAATGGCCTTGAAGGTTAGCAGTAGAATTTTAAAGGAGAGTCTGCAGTGGACCGGCAGCCAATGAAGGTGTTTCCGGATTGGTGTTATATGGTCTCTCCTGGCGGCTCCGTATAGTATTCTGGCAGCTGCATTCATTGCAAGCTGAAGTGGGTTCAGCATGTTTTTTGAAGTCCTTGTAGGATTGCAATGGGGGATTATCAAGGCTTGATAGATTGTGCGGAAGTCGTCTGGCTCGAGTAAGGTCGTAGATGTCAGACTGTCCATATTTTGTGGTATACTGCCTTGACAGTGTTCTTTATTTGGGCTTTCATATCCAACTGTTGGTCTAGTGTGACCCCTAGTTAGTGGATCGTGGACTTGCTTTGGAGCTCGGCGCATCTTTCTTTTAGTGATGCAGGGGGGTGTAAGCTTGGCTCCTGGTAATGAATAGTGCCTCTGTTTTCTTGAAGTTTATTCTGAGGTTTTGGGTGTGGAGCCATACAGTGACAGCATCGAAGCAGGCTGTTAGTGGTGAAAAGTCCGGCTGGTCAGTAGAGAATGGCATGTAGAGTAGTACGTCGTCAGCGTATACCAGGCATGCGACATTGAAGGAGCGAATGATTGCACAGATGGGCTGCATATATATGTTGAAGAACAGGGCCGAGAGCAAGGAGCCCTGTGGCACACCCTGTTTCTGTTGGAACGGTTTGGAAGTCGTAGGGCTGGTCCGTACCTGTTGCCATCTGTCTGTCAGGTATAATTTGCACCAGCTTAAGGCTGTGCCCTGGATCCCTTTCTCTGCGAGGCGTGCCAGGAGCAGTTCATGGTCGACGGAGTCGAATGCCGTGGCGATATCCAAGAAGATTATGGCGTATCCTTGTCTGATGTTGTCCAATCCAGTAATTAATGTGTTGAAGAGGGTGGTCAGGAGCTTCTCGACTCCATGCGACTCCCTGAATCCGTGATGACATGGGTCGAAGGGAGAGGTGGTCTCAATGTGGTGTTGGATCTGGCGTTGGATGCCTTTTTTTTATTATTTTGGCCATTAGTGGGATGCTTGAGATTGGTCTGTATGAATCTACCCTTCTGGGGGTCAAGTTTGCCATTTTTTAGGAGTGGTCTAATGGAGGTTTGCTTCAAGCTACTTGGGAACGACCCTGCTGAGAAGGATAGATCCACAAGTTTGGTCAGGAATGGGCTAAATTCTTTGCGTAGTGATTTTATCCAGAACGCTGGGCAGGAATCGTTAGGAGCTGTGGTGGTGTTGATAGCCGTGATGGTGTCCTCAATGCTTCTCTCTGATGGTGTTGAGAATGTGGTTAGTGGTGTTGGGTGGCGTAGTTCGTGCTCAGCGTTCGGGGTATGGTTTTCTCGATCTGGATTGTTTTTGACTGGAGATAGTCCGCGAATTCCTGTGGATTTGGCATGTTCAATTGGGCGGGGGATGGTTCTTTTGTGAGGGTCCTCACTAGATTGAATAGGTCCTGTGTTTTGTTCAGGGAGCACTGTAGGATTTCTGTGTGGTATTGTTTCATTCTTTCTGTGACTGCCTCGTGGTGTTCCCTTCAGGTGGGTGGTGTAAGATCCCAGGTCAGCGGCGGAGCATGATCGACACCATCTCCTTTCAATCTTCCTTAGGTGGAGGAGTGATGCTTGTAGTTCGGGAGAGTACCATGGAGCAGTCTGCTGCACTTCCATTTGTAGAAGGTTAAGATGACATTCATAAAAAGCGTAGTTACTCACCTGTTGCAGGTGTTCCCTGGGAACAGCAGGAATAAGTCCTGACATATGGGTGACGGCAGCATCAATGGAGTTCATGCGGTAATCACTCCCCAGCTTTCAAAGTAAGCCTTTGGGAGTTAGGCCACGCATGCACTGTCACCCTATCACCCAAAGGTGCCATCTTACCTCAGTTTGTTGACATAGCTTAATTAAGCATAAAATAAAACAACTCTACGGGGAGATGGGAGGGTTGTGAGGACTTATTCCTGCTGTTTCCGGAGAATACCTGATATAGGTGAATTACTATGCTTTCTCTGGGAACAAGCAGGAAGTAAGTCCTCACATATGTGACTTCCAAGCTACAGACTACTGAAAAAACCTGTAGAAACCAAGGGCAACCCAAAAGGGTGAACTGTGAAGGGCAGCAAGGAGAACTGATTGGCTTGACGTTCAGTGATGCAGCCCTAACATTGATGATTGAATCCTCACTCTGGTAGCCTGGACACAAAGAACCGGAAGGAAGGAGATGCACTATTCCCTAAAGAGATGATGAAGTACTGCCTGGCCGAAGGCGCTGTCATATTGTGAGCTCTCCTCTAAGCAGTAATTTACTGCAAAGATATGGATCAAAGACCAGATGGCGGTCTGGTAGATATCCTGCAGGGGAAGAGAATGCAGGTGAGACACAGAAGCCGCCATAGTGCGCACATTATGTGTGGCGACATGACGCTTGAGAGAAAGTCCGATTGCTCATAGGCGAAGGAGATGTAGTCTGCCACCCGGGTAAGATAGGGTACACATAGAGATTGTCTCCTATGACAGAAACAGCCTTGTGGTTGCAAACAACTGTGACAAGCAGCAATGGGCCTTTGTCCTCTCGAGGTAGAAGGCCAATGCCCTTTTGCAATCCAAGATGTGAAGCGTGGCCTCCGCCTCGATGCATAAGGCCTGGGAAAGAAGGTGGGGAAGACCACCTCTTGGTTAATATGAAAGGCGGAGACCACCTTAGGCAGGAATTTCGGGTGAGTCCAGAGAACAACCCTATTTTTACGGAACATGATGTAGGGGCATGTGCCACCAATGCCTGCAGCTTGCTGACTCATCTGGCTGAAGTGAGCACTACCAGAAACACTACATTCCACAATAGGAACTTGAGATAGCACAAAGCCATAGGCTCAAATGGGGGAGTCATGAGCTTCCCAAGGATGACGATCAGGTACAACATCACCAGCAGAGGGCAGACAGGGGGGGGGGGCGCGAGAGGAGAAGCCCCCTCATAAAAAGCTCATAAGGGAGGTGCACAGAGATAGGCTGGCAATTGACAAGGTGGTAATGTGCAGCCAGGGCGCTGAGGTGCATCCTGATGGAAATGGATTTTAGACCAGACCAGGAGAGGTGCCGCAGATAATGGAGGAAATCTTGCACCAAGCAAGAGAAAGGGTTGAGATTCCTGTCTGCGCACCAGACCGAAAATCTATGCCATTTGAAGGCATACGTGTGCCGTGTTGACTCCTTGAGCAATGCCAGTAGGATATCCTCCACATCCCAAGAGAGGTGGAAGTGTGCCAGGACTAACTGTTCAACAGTCACACCATCAGGGCAAGGGACTGGAGGTTGAGATGAAGAAGATTCCCTTCTTCCTAAGAAAGCAAGTATGGAGCATGGCACAGGGGTATCGGGGCAGCCCGTGATAGCTGCAGGAGAAGGGGTAACCATGGCTGCCGGGTCCACCAAGGAGCAATGAGAATCGCTGAGGCTCGGTCTGACTGCACCTTGAGTAAGGTCTTGGGAACCAGGGGAGAAGTGTACGCATACAGTAGGCTCTCAGACCAAGAAAGGAGAAAGGTGTTGGCTGCTATCTAGTTCAAGGGTCAGCATCCTGGAGCAGACGCGCAGCAGCTGTGCATAATTGGTGCTGGTGAAGAAGCCCATCATCGGGTTCCCCAACGTCGAAAGATGGAGATGGCTACCGTGTTGCGGCGCCAGTCGTGGGGCTGAAGGACTCTGCTGAATCTGTCTGCCAGCAGATTGCCCTGGCCCAGCAGGTAGACTGCCTGGAGGATCATCCCTTCTCCATGGCAAAGGTACAGAGGTGGACCACATCCCAACAGAGAAGGTACGAGCCCATTCCACCCTGTTTTTTTGATGTAAAACATCACTACTTGGTTGTCCATTTGAATGAGGATTACCTGGTTTGCCAAGTTGGCAAAAAATACCCAATGGGCATTCACTAGAGCTCAGAATTCCAGGAGGTTGATCTGGAGGGCCCTTTCTTCCCTAGCCCAGGTGCCCTGTGACTGAAGACTGTTGCAGTGGGCTCACCAGCCGAGCTTGAAGGAGTCCATGGCAAGACCACGTTAGGCCAGCTGGCCATGAGATTCCGCAGGTTCTGGCACCAGTCGAGGGAGGTCACTAGGGGTGGGATGACCCAGACCCAGTCTGTGGCCTGAGTCCACTGAGAGCTGAGGGTCCATTGGGTCTGTCGCATGCTTAGGCAGGCCTCCGGTGTTATGTGAACCATCGAGGCCATGTACCAAAATAGGCACAGCAGGAGACGGGCTGACACCATTGAGCGACCTTGCACTTCTTTTGCTAGGGTTGCCAGATGCTGAGTCCGGTCCAGAGGGAGGAAGGCCCTGGCTTGGGTTGAGTCCAGAAGGGCTCCGATAAACTCCAGGTGCTGGGTCGGCTGCAGATGAGACTTGGGGAAGTTGATAATGAACCCTAGATGCCGCACCCAATGATGCGGAAGGCACCGTGATGGACCTCTTCTGGAAAACTGCCCTTTAGGAATCAGTCATCCAGATAAGAGAAGACAAAGACTCCAAAGCAAGCAGAGGTGAGCAGCGATTACCACCAGGCACTTGGTGAACACCCTGAGGGGTGAGAAGAGACTGAAGGGGGATACCCTGTACTGGTAGTGGCATCCTCCGATGATGAAGCAGAGGTACTGACAGTTCCAGGGATGGATCAAGATGTAGGTATAGGCAACTTTTCCACACTGCTTAAATCCACTGACTGAAGACAGAGCGGGGAATACGGCACATACGAGATCAAACTCATACGTCTCGGTCAGGCTGGGCACGAGAAAAACCCTACGTACTGGAAAAAGGACCAGAGAAAAATGTGACACCAAGCAGAGGGTGGACTTGGGCGGTGAGAAGGTAATCGGGAACAGATTGGCAAAAAGAACAGCGAAAAATGCTAAGAGTAAGGCTAGAAAAAATATAGACTTTTACCAGGGACGTCTGGTAAAAGCGGAAAACAATATGACTGAGCTAAGATGGAACCTTTGGGCAGCCTAACTCCCAAAGACTTTCTTTGAAAGCTGGGAAGTGATTACCACATGGGCTCCGTCAACGTTACCCATATATAAGGGCTTCCTGCTTGTTCCTGGAGAATTACTGTTTAAATTCTTTACAAAAATGACTCAAAACTGCAAAGTCTCTTCATCCTGTTCGGTTAGCTGCAGGCTGTGTGTCAAAATTGTCACTCCTACTTCATTTATTTAACTAGGCTTATATACCGTTTTTCTACCAGTCAAAGCGGTGTGCATTCAGGTACAGTATATATATATATATTTCACTTGTCTTTGAAGGGCTCACAATCCATGTTTTTCTGCCTGAGACAATGGAGGGTTAAGTGGCTTGCCCAAGGCCACAAGGAGCACCTGTGGGACTAGAAACCCCAGTCCTTCCAGTTCAAGCTGGGGTCACCAAGGATTGTTTTTACCTGAGCGGGTGGGGGGGGGGGGGCGGGAATCAGGGCCACTGGGTCACCAGGGATTCACTTTCTGTCGGACACACTGGCCCCCAACAGTATTTTGATGGCATCGGGGGCTTTCCTCTGCCTGGATCACCTGGAGGGAGTTTGACATTTCCCTTCAGAAGATCCAGGCATCTGAGAAAGCCCCCAATGCCATCAAAATACTGTCAAGGCTCCTATGCAAATTAGCCACATGGTGCCCATTTCTCTAGGAGAGCATATCAAACTTGCACAGAATGCTTGAGCACGTGTTTGGCTTGCTCTCTCAGTTTAACACTGCCATTTTGCGCACAGCTTAACGTGTGACTCATTTGCGTCCACACAGTTTAACACATGACTCATTTGCATGCGCACAGTTTAACACATGGCTCATTTGCATATGAGCCCCTTTCTGCATGCCCACGCTGAAGTCGTGTGTTATCAGAGTTCTGCAAATAGGCATCAAAAGTTGATATAGTGTGACTTCAGCACCGCCTTTCTGCATTGGCCTGCCAGTTAGAATACATGATAAACAGTCTGTGCAGAGAAGGAAAAGCTTGCAAGATTTAGCTATCAGCATTGCCTCGTTGTTGATTTAGGGTTATGATCTCTCTTTTTTTTGTGGGAAAAGGAAGGCAGGTGAGTGTTTCTGCATTTGCAAGCTGTCTATGGAGAAAGAGTAGTTACTCACCTGTAAGAGGTGTTCTCCAGGAGCAGCAGGAATCAGTCCTCACATATGGGTGTCATCGGCGCCGATGAAGCCCCAGCGGAGCATTTCCCCAGCTTTCCATGAAAGCCTTTGGGAATGCTGACACGCATGCGCGGTTCCCTTCCCGCCTAAAGGTGCCATCTCAGTCAAATGACATAGCTAAGAACAGCACACAAAAATGTAAAAACAAACT
Organism: Ichthyophis bannanicus; assembly: GCA_033557465.1. Taxonomy (NCBI): domain Eukaryota; kingdom Metazoa; phylum Chordata; class Amphibia; order Gymnophiona; family Ichthyophiidae; genus Ichthyophis; species Ichthyophis bannanicus. The sequence goes on from CM066031.1 coordinate 1,284,149,013, forward strand.
ATGTACAACTGCAAATCCAAGGGGAGGAGGGAGGGTTGTGAGGACTGATTCCTGCTGCTCCTGGAGAACACCTGTTACAGGTGAGTAACTACTCTTTCTCCAGGACCAAGCAGGAAGTCAGTCCTCACATATGGGTGACTCCCTAGCTCTGGGCTACCAGGAACCCAGGCTGAACAAGAGAACTCCCTCTAGTCACAGCATCAAAGAAAAGCTTTTCAAGGACACAACCTCCACCGGTAGCCCAACAGAGGGCAGGAGTTGCCTAAACCTCAAAGAGATTCCGGAGTACTGCTTGGCCAAAAGCACTGTCCCTACGGGACTCCCTCTCCAGGCAGTAATGGGCCGCAAAAGTCTGGCTTAAAGACCAAGTTGCAGCCCTGCAGATGTCTACCAAGGGCACAGAGCGGAGATGAGCCACTGAGGCAGCCATTGCCCTGACACGATGGGCCGTGACCCTACCCTGCAAAGGAAGGTCAGCCGCCTTGTAAGCCCAGGTGATACAGTCAGCCACCCATATGGACAAGGTACGCTTGGACACAGCCAACCCCATCTTATTGGGGTCAAAGGAGACGAAGAGCTGAGTAGCCCTTCTATGCCCCTGCGTACGGTCAAGGTAGAAGGATAAGGCCCTCCTACAGGTCCAGGGTATGCAGGACTGCTTCAGCCTGGCTTGCATGAGGCCTAGGGAAGAATGTTGGAAGAACCACCTCCTGGTTGAGGTGGAAGGAGGAGACAACCTTAGGGAGGAACTTTGGATGAGTCCTAAGGACTTACCTGTTCCTATAAACCCTGGTGTAAGGCCTATCACAGACCAGGGCCTGAAGCTCACTCACTCGCCTAGCCGAGGTGAGGGCTATCAGGAAGAGAGTCTTCCAGGAGAGAAAGCGTAGAGGGCAAGTAGCCATCGGCTCAAAGGGTGGGCGAGTCAGTTGCTGCAAGACCACATTCAGCTCCCACTCAGGAGCAGGAGGACGGATGGGAGGCTTGAGCAAAAACAAGCCCCTGAGAAAGCGGGACACCAAAGGGTGACCGGACCGAGAATGTCCCTCCACCAGTGAGTGGTGAGCTGCTAGAGCTGAGAGGTGGACTCGAAAAGAATTGGACTTAAGTCCCTGATTGGACAAGTGCAGTAAGTACTGAAGCACTACTGGCACAGTACAGGAGAAAGGATCCTTTGTACGGAGCTGACACCACACAGAAAACCTCTTCCATTTGAGGGCATAGGTTTTCCTAGTGGACTGTTTCCTAGAGGCTAGGACAACCTCCTCAACTTCCTGAGGTAGGCCCCAGGGAGCCAAAACTACCCTTGCAGCCTCCAGGCCATCAAATTGAGAGCTTTGAGATTGGAGTGCAGAAGGGAACCCTGCTCCTGTGAGAGAAGGTCGGGTTGTAACCCCAGACGTAGGGGGGAATCCACTGCCAGCTGAAGTAGAAGTGGAAACCAAGGCTGCCTCAGCCACCTGGGAGCTACCAGCAGGACCGAGGCCTTGTTCTGAAGAGTCTTGAAAAGAGTTCGGGCCACCAAGGACGTGGGAGGAAACGCATACAGGAGACCCTGAGACCAGGACATCAGAAAAGCATCTGGTGCTATCCTCAAAGGATGTGGTTGCCTGGAGCAGAACTTGGGCAGTTGCTTGTTTAGTGGACTGGCAAAGAGATCTAACCAAGGGAGTCCCCACTTCAGGAAGATCTTTTGAACGACCAAGGGATGCAGCTGCCACTCGTGGGGCTGTAGAATTCTGCTCAACCTGTCGGCCAGGCAGTTCTCCTGGCCTTGAGAAGCATGTTGTGCTTCAGGGCAAAGGAACAAAGGTCCTAAGTCTCTCGACAAAGGAGCTTGGACGCAGTCCCACCCTGTTTGTTCACATAAAACATGGCTACCTGGTTGTCTGTTTGAATCAAGACTGAGCGGTGAGCCAGGGCCGGAGAAAAAGCCTTGAGAGCCAAGCGGATAGCTCGAAGTTCCAGGAGATTGATTTGTTGGGCTGCTTCCCAAGGAGACCAGAGGCCCTGAGTGCACTTGTCTAGACAATGAGCACCCCAGCCTTTCAGAGAGGCATCGATGGTGAGGACCACCGAGTATTCTGGCATTTCGAAGGGCATCCCCTTCAGCAGATTGGGTGGATGTAGCCACCAGCTGAGGGAGGCCAAAAGGGGTCTGGACAACTTTATCCTGTCTCTTAGGCGGCCTGTGGCTTGAGATCACTGAGTCCGAAGGCACCACTGTGCAGGCCTCATATGGAGCCTGGCATTGGGAGTCACATGCACTGTCGAAGCCATGTGGCCCAGAAGTCTGAGGCAGAGTCTGGCGGAGACCAGGGGTTTGTTTAGAAACTGTTTGGCCACGTCCATCAGCCTGTGGGCCCTGTCTTCTGGCAAGAATGCCTTTGCCAGTTGAGAATCCAACTTTGCCCCTATGAACTCCAAGTTCTGGGAGGGGAGCAAAGTGGACTTTGCTAAGTTTATGACAAAGCCCACGTTTTGAAGCAGAGCAATGGTTCTGAGGGTGGCTTGTCTGGCCTCCAGGAATGTCTGACTTCTGATGAGCCAGTCATCCAGATAGGGAAAGAGAAAGATGCCCTGATTTCTCAGGTAGGCTGCTACAACTGCCAGGCACTTGGTAAAGACCCTGGGAGCGAAGGTCAGGCCAAAAGGTAGTACTCTGTACTGATAATGGTTTCCTCCCACAATGAACCTGAGGTACTTGGTGTGGTCTGGATGAATGAGGATGTGAGTGTATGCATCCTTTAGCTCTAAGGAGCATAGCCAATCTCCCTGCTGGAGGTAGGGCAGAAATGTCCCAAGAGTAAGCATCTTGAACTTCTCTTTCTCTAGGAACTTGTTGAGGTTCCTGAGGTCCAGAATGGGTTGAAGGCCACCGGTCCTTTTGGGTACCAGGAAATACCTGGAGTAGAATCCGTGACCTTGCAAGTGGGGAGGCACAAGCTCCACCGCCCTGTCCACCAACAGACCATGAAGCTCTTGTAGAAGAAGGTCTGTGTGCAGGGGAGGCCTTGGAGGCTCCCCTGGAAAATATGGTGGAGGCAGTTGGTGAAAATGGAGGGCATAGCCCTTGTGGACTATCTCCAGCACCCAACTGTCCCCGGTGATAAGGGGCCACTGGTGGGCAAAGAGGGCGAGGCGACCTCCTGTGCAGGGTTGGGGGAGCAGTGGAGAAGAGGCTACGCTCAAGGAGTCAAAAACCCCCACCCTGCTGAGTGGTAGCAGAGGCCTGAGGCTTGGGGGTCCTCTGCCTACAGGGCCCATTACCCTGGCCCTTGGCTTGCTGACCCTGGGGGGCAGCTTTGGCAGCCTGATACTGAGGGTACTGTTTGTAGGCAGTGCCATTCCTCGGGTAAAAGGACTTTTTACCCGAGCCCTTCTTCTTGTGTGAAGGGGCAGAGGTCTTCCTCGACAGCCTTGTCCGGGTAAGGTGCTCAGTCTCGAGCTGAGCGGCCTTCTCGGTCACGGGTTTGCCAAAAAGGTTCTCACCTCGGCAGGGGACATCAACCAACTTGTCCTAAATCCATGGCTCGAGGTCCGATGACTGCAGCGACGCCTGGCGTCGAGCCGCGATGCCGGCAGCCGCAACTCGGGCCGAAGCCTCGAAGCCATCGAAGGCAGCGTGGGAAATGAACTTTGAGCATTCCCGAACCCCCGAGGACAAGGTCTTAAATCTCTGCAAGGGTTCCCCGGAGAGACCAGCGCTGATGTCAAGAGTGCGGTATATAAAAGCTGTTAAATAAATAAATAAATAAATAAATAAATAAATAAATAAACTCCTTGGCCAGGTCTCGCAAGTACATGCCCATGTACAGCTGGTAAGACTGGACACGGCAAGCAAGCATAGACCCCTGGAAGCACTTCCTACCGACGCCATCGAGGTTGCGGGCTTCCCTGCCAGGGGGCACCACGGAGTGCATCTTCTGGCTCTTCAGATGACGCATGGCCGATTCCACAACCATGGAATGGTGTGGTAGCTGTGCTTTCTGGAAACCAGGGCTTTTGCGGAGTCGATAGATGGGATCGACTCGCTTGCTCAGAACCGGCGCCGAGGCCGGTGCCTCCCACATCCGGAAGAGGAGCCGTTCCAACATCGGAGGAACCGAGACAGTAAAGGCCTCCTTTGGAGGAGAGTCGTACTGTAGAGCATCGAGCTCCTTGGCTCAAGGCTCTTCCTCGGGATCGGCAGGGATAGCCAAGGCAGCGGCCATATCCCGGATGAACTCCGAGAACCTAGTGTCCTCCGAAGGGGATCTACTCCGGGATTCAGACTGTGGTGAGTCCGACGGGACGCACCGAGTCTTAAATGTATCGGGAGACTCCTCGTCCTCCGTCTTCCAGGCGGACTCATCCGAGGAGGAGTCAGGGTCCGACCCCGCGGGGCCCCGAGGCACCCGCCCCGACACCAGGGGCACCGGCGTCGACAGCCTTGGACCCGAACGGGAGGTCGAGGGAGACCTCGACCGAGGACGACTTCGAGCCACGAGGGTCTCCGGGGTTGACTTCGAAGTTGACGTCCCGGTGGTCGGGGCAGATGCACCAGACAGGCTGGCCATCAGTGCCCGCTGCTGCTCCATGAAGGCAGGCAACTGCACTCCAAGGCTGTCATCCTGAGACTCAGCTCGGGAGACGCAGCAGCCACAGACTCGGGCCCCGGTGGCGCCGGGCCCGACGTCGGCTCTCTGGGAGGAGAGTCCACAAGGACTACGGGGCTTACGTGTCCAGCAGACTCCGGCTCCACGTGAGGAACTTTGGCAGGCTTCTCTTGGTCCACGGGCCCGGGACGGCGGTCGGGGGTCTTAGACCTGGCCCTCGAGGGACCAGGGACTTCTTCCGACGCCGCCCTCGCGAGCCGCTTCTTCCTCTTGCGTTCCCGGTCGGGGGACCCCCTGTCCGAGGAGCTTCGACGGCGCTCGGGATCGGAATCCCGAGATGTCGAGGTCTCAGACGAGGTTCGGGCCCGGCCGGAGGCAGAGTCAGAGAAAAACCTTTCCTTCTGATGCTGTCGACTTTTGAGTGCCTTGGAAGACATCTTCCCACATGGCACACACGACTTGGGGTCGTGGACAGGGTCGAGTCACCGAAGGCAGCAGTCGTGTGTGTTGGTGAGAGACATAAGTTTCTTACACCGATCACACTTTTTGAAACCACCGGAAGCCATCGGGGAAAAAAGAGCCCCTGCGAGGTCAAAAGACTGGCCTTCCAGGGAAAAAATGAAAAAAGGGCGCGAACGCCAGCCACGAAGGGCAAAAACCGAAAAAGAAATAAACGGGCTCGATACCGGTGTACCGAACCCGGCGGGAGGGGAACCGGCGTTGAACCGGAGAAAAATAGCGAAAAATCGCCGAAGAAAAAATCACTTTTATCCGGGAGAACAGGACACACGTCCGGCAGGCTTCTCGGGAAAAAAAGAGACTGAGGTAAGATGGCACCTTTAGGCGGGAAGGGAACCGCGCATGCGTGCCAGCATTCCCAAAGGCTTTCATGGAAAGCTGGAGAAATGCTCCGCTGGGGCTTCATCGGCGCCGATGACACCCATATGTGAGGACTGACTTCCTGCTTGGTCCTGGAGAACACCTATTACAGGTAAGTAAAGTTGCATTTTACACAGACCAGAAAGCAGGCAATGCAAGCACACTCCTTTGGTGCGTGGAGATATGGGCTTTAAGTAATTATATCTTGTACATGGTCCAGAAAGCGTAGTTACTCACTTGTAAAAGGTGATCTCCGAGAACAGCAGGAATTTAGTGTTCGCATATGGGTGACGTCGGCACAGACAGAGCCCATGCGGAAACGCTCCCCAGCCTCCTATAGGAAAGCCTTTGGGAGTACTCCACTGCACCTGCATGATTGTCTTCCTGCTCTTCTAACTCCCTCTCCTCAGTTGGATTTGTAACTGAGAAGGAAGAGTAAAAATAACCCTACAACTCCATGGGGAGGAGGGTGGGTTGTGAAGACTAAATTCCTGTTGTTCCCGGAGATCACCTGTTACGAGCAACTACGCTATCTTCAGAAACAAGGGAGGAATGTAGTTTTCACATATGGGACTCGCTAGCTCCCAGATCTACAAGAGAGTTGGAAACCAGGTCAGAGATGCCTGACTTGAGTTCAAATGGACATAGACATCCCCACCAAGGAGATATGGAGAACAGTGTGGGCGGAGGGTGGAGTTGTAGCTATGGAGGACTACTTGACCGAAGACCACATCCCGGCTGGAGTCCTTGTCCAAGCAGTAGTGGACAGCAAAGGTGTGGACAGAGGACCAGGTTGCTGCCCTGCATATTTCATCAAAGGCTAATGAGTGTAGGATAGCTACAGAGGTCGCCATTGCTCAGATCTTGTGAGCTATGACATGTCCTATAAGGGAGCATCCTGCTTTATCATAAGTGAAAGCAATGCAGTCTGCTATCCATCTAGAGAAAGTTCGCTTAGTTACCAGAAGCCCCAGATGAATGGGGTAAAATGACACAAACAGTTGTGAGGATTTATGGAGATCCTGAGTTCTCTGGAGGTAAAAGGCTTGGGCCCAATTAAAATCAAGCATGTGCAGGGTAGCCTCTGCATAGGAGGAATGAGGGCTTGGGAAGAAGACCAGAAGTATGACGGACTGATTTATGTGGTTTGGCGATATTACCTTTGTTAGGAAGTGGGGATGTGTCCTGAGTACAACCTTTGTATGATGGAATCTGGTGGATGGTGGATGGGCCATCAATGCCTGTAATTTACTAATGCACCTGGCCGATGTCAGGGCAATGAGGAATATGACCTTCCAAGTCAAGAAGAGAGGGTGGATTGTTCTCAGGGGTTCAAATGGGGTTTTGAGAAGCTGAGCCAAGATGACATTGAAATCCCATGCCACTGGAAGTGTTCGAATGGGTGGCTTAGAGAGGAGGCGGCCTCTCATAAAATGTGCCACTAAAGGGTGCACAGAGATGGATTGGTTTATGAAAAGCTGCAATGGCACTGAGGTGAATGCGAACCAAATTGGTTTTGAGTCCTGAAGAGGACGAGTGCATAGATATTGCAGGAGTGCAAATACTGGTGCGTCAAATAGATTAAGATTGTCTGTCGAGTACCATGATCCAAATCTGTGCCATTTGTAAAAGTACGTTCTTCTGGTGGAGGGTTTCCTGAAAGCCAGGAGGATGTTCTTTACTTCACTGGACAGGCTGAGATGCTAAAACGCTATGCTTTCAGCAGCCATGCAGTTGGATGGAGAGAACTCAGATTGGAATGGAGAACTGTTCTGTCTTCCTAGGAGGATGGAAGGTTTGGTCTGCAGCCTAGCCGGAATGGATTCATCTGTTGCAGTCGAAGAAGAAGGGGGAAACCACGGTTGTCGAGTCCAGAAGGGGGCTCTCTGAGCATCATAGTACTGCTATCCAACTGTAGTTTGAAAGGCATTGTTTGCTAGGCCGAGTTTGGATGGAACTTTGGTGCAGAAATGCGGACGTTGGTGTTTTGTGGGACAGCAAAGAGGTCGATGACTGGTGTTCCCCAGGCTTTGAATATCTGACACACCCTGTTCGGATGTAGATTCCACTCGTGTGGGTAAAGAATCCAACCGAGTCTGTCTGCAAGTTGATTCTGCTCGCCCGAAATATATACTGCACAAAGGTGTATGTGGTGAGAGATGACAAGTTCCACAGGCGACAGGCCTTCTCGCAAAAGGGAAGAGAACTTGTTCTACCTTGCTTGTTCAGATAGAACATTGACACTTGGTTGTCTATCCTTACAAGGACATGGTTGTTGGCGAGGTGATGTTGAAAAACCTGTAGGGCTTTTGAGATTGAATGTAGCTCCAACAAGTCAAGTTGATCTGCAGGGATGACTCCTGGGTTGTCCACAGGCCCTGAGTGGAGAGAGACTCCAAGTAGGCTCCTCAACTGACCTTGGGCACATCCGCTGTAAGGGTGTATTGAGGTTGAGGAATCCGAAAAGGTGACCCTTTGAGCAGGTTTTCTGTGTGCACCACCATAGTAGAGAATGGACTAGTGGGCGAGTGATCTGAATGATGTCCTTCAAATGTCCTGTGGATTGTGTCCATTGGGATGATAGAGTCCATTGTGCTAGGCACATATGTAGTCGTGCATATGGTACCACATGCATTATGGACGCCATATAGCCTAGTAGACGAAGGAAGTCCCAAACCATTGATGCTGTATGTTGCCATATATGGGTGATTGGAGCCCTGCAGGAGTAGGATAACCATGTTCCCCAAGACTGGGCATAACTTGTGTTTGAGCTGGTGGCTGCTGTTTAGTAGTTCTGGGCTGCTTAGCCTGTTTAGTCCCCTGCTGCTTGCCCTGCTGGTAAGAGGGCTGTGAATAAGAAGGGTAGAACCTCCTCTTTTTTTGGGTAGAAAGGCTTTTTTGCTGCTGGCCTCTTCTTTGAGGGGTCAGCAGCTTTCTTGGAGAGCATTTTTAGGGTAGTTTCATCAATTTCAAGCTCTCCAGCCTTTTCTCTCCAATTCTTACCAAAAAGGTTCTTCCCAGAGCAGGGGATGTTGCCCAGCTTGTCTTGGACCAACTGTTCAAGGTCCAAGGCCTGTAACCATGCCACTCTTCTAACACTGATAACAATAGCAGATGCTCTGCTGATAGATTCAAAAGCATTGAATGCTGCTCTGTTAAACTTGGAGACATTTTGGCTGTTTTTGAGGACAGTTTCAAAAGCTGGCTATTAGTCATCTGGGATGAATGGTAGGAAGGCTTCCCAATCTTTATTCATCTCCTTTAGGAACATTCCCATATATAAAGTGTAGTTGATCCTAATTGCCAGCATGGAGGCCAGAAAAGACCATCGGGCAAAAGCATTGAGGTTCCACGATTCTCTTCCAGGTGGTATCGATGCATGTGTTTTACCACTCTTGATGCTTTGCATCGTTGATTCGACTACTGTCGAGTATGTGGTAGTTGTGGCTTTTGAAAACCTGGGGCCTCCGGTACTCGATACATTGTATCAAGAAGTCTGCTGATAGGTGTTATTGTGACCAGGATCTCCCACATATGAAGCATAAGGTTGTGAAGGATCTTATGTACTGGTAAGATCGTTGCTTTCTTTGGTGTTGTGGGGTACTGGAGAATTTCCAGTTCCTCCACTCGAGCCTCCAATTCAACCATGGTTGGTATCGAGAGCCTTGCTGCAATGTATTGAATGAATTCTTGGAAGGACATGTCCTCCGGTGGGGATTTATGGTGGGAGGTGGTGCCCGTTGGTGATGGCTCCGATACCGATGTGAAATACAGAAGGTCCTCCGAGTCAAGAGATCAATGGTCTGAGTCAGATGCATCGGACTCTGTGCTTGGAGAATGTTGTTGGTGCCAATGACCATGTGAACAGTGTTGTCTGTACCTGTCATGCTCGATGTCCTCACCATGAGTAGTCAGCAGCACTGATTGTGGGCCTGCCGATGGAGCACCAGGTGTTGATGATGGTAAAGGAGCAGCATAGCCTTGAAGCGGTAGTATCATTATCGATACCAATGCAGATATTGCTTCTGATGTTGGTACGGATGTCGATACCAACCCTAGTGGTGCTGGAGTCATCAGTGGTCAGGGTTCCGAAGCTGCCAGGAGCGCCGCTAATGTTTTCTCAATGGATAGAATGCACTGATCCAATAAGATTTCCGGTGTCTGGTCCGAGGATGGAACAGGGCTTGCAGCCACCGTACCAGGACACGGCACTGGGGGCTCTGTAGAAGATGATGCCTCGGAGGCCTCCTGATCCCACACAAAGACTTTGGAGGACAAGTCCTCCTGCTGGGGGTGTATGGCCTGATATTCAGCTTCAGAGGATGTCTTCAGAGGTCTCTGTGTTTAGAACAAGACCTGTCCCTTGAACCTCTCAGTGTCTCCCTGGATTCCTTCGATGAAGCTTGAGACTCTTGAAGATCCTGTGGTGATTTTGGTGGGGATCCAAAGTTTTCTTCTTCTTGGAGTCTGAGCTGTGCTTCGAGGCTTTGGATACCTTGGAAGTCGATGATCAAGAGGATGTCGATGCCAGTGAAACAGAGTCCAATGGAAAAAGTTTGAACAATTTTCTGGTCTGGTTTCCTAAACCTCTCTTAGTCATCTGTTTACAGAGAGCACAAGAGTCTGAGTCGTGGTTGGGACCAAGGCACTTTAAGCATCAGTCATGTGTGTCCATGACAGAAATAGTGTGTGAACACTTGCTGCATTTTTTAAACTCAGAAGGGTGTTTCTTCATGATGGAGGGAATAGGTCTGAGGCCTAATGCAGGGCACTAAGCCCTCGATGAAGCAACTGAAAAAATAAAACTAAAACTAAAATAGAAAAACTAATGAAAAGTAAGAAAAAATATGGTAGCAGAATTGGGGGCGATGCCAGTGAAGAGACAGGAAGGCAGATGCGCAATTCCGAGAAATAAGATTTCTACGGTGACAGGAAAGCACAGTTACTTACCTGTAACAGGTGATCTCTGGGAACAGCAGGAATTAGTGCTCACATATGGGTACGTCGGTAGCGATGGAGCCTGCGCGGGAAAGCTCCCCAGCTTCCCAGAAAGAAAGCTTTTGGGAGCCCCCACAGCACCTGCACGCTGCCTTCCCGCCTTTCCTAACAAACTCCCCTCAGTTCAAGTTTAAAGCTGAGACAATAGAGAGAGAGAGGAAAGGAAAGATAGAGAGAGAGATACAACTCCTAGGGGAGGTGGGAGGGTTGTGAGGACTAATTCCTGCTGTTCCCAGAGATCACCTGTTACAGGTAAGTAACTGTGCTATCTCCAGGAACAAGCAGGAATAAGTCCTCACATATGGGGACTCCCTAGCTAAGATGCCTGGGAGATCCCCAAGGGTATGAGACCCTGAAGGGTTCCTCGTCTTCCTATGGATCTCAGGCATCCATTAAGGGACGGAGGGCAGGAGTTGTTTAAGAATGGAACAGGTGTCTGAGGACAGCCTGACCAAACAAGGCATCCCGGCGGGAGTCCTTGTCCAAACAGTAATGGGCTGTGAAGGTATGAACCGAGGCCCAATGAAGGAGGAAGGCATCCTTGGCCTGAACTCCCTGACACGGAATTCTGGAACAGAACCGGGGAAGTTTGGCATTCCACGGACTTGCAAAGAGATCTATGTCCGGGGTTCCCCATTCTTGGAAGATTCTGAGTACCTGATCCATATGCAGGGACCATTCGTGTAGAAGCAGAACTCGACTGAGTCTGTCTGCCCAAGAGTTTTGGATTCCTGGGAGGTATACTGCCAGGAGATGGATTTGATGCTCTCTGGCGAAGACCCATAATCTTAGAGCTTCGTTGCAAAGCGACAGAGAGCCAGTTCCTCCTTGCTTGTTTATGTAAAACATGGCTACTTGATTGTCCATATGAATGAGGACTGTCTTGTAGCTGAGGAGGGTATGAAAGACCTTGAGAGCTAGAAACACTGCTCGAAGTTCCAAGTGGTTGATATGAAGAGAGGTCTCCTGTGGGGACCAAGTGCCTTGGGGGGAGAGGTCTTGTAGATGAGCTCTCCAACCTGTTTGGGAGGCATCTGTTGTGAGGGTTGCTTGGGGTACCAAAGGTTGGAAGGGGGACCCCAGCAACAGATTTTGAGTGGACATCCACCATTGGAGAGACCAAAAGAGACGTCTGGAGGTTGCTATTTGGTCTGAGAGAGCTCCTGAAACTTGAGTCCACTGGGTGGACAAAGTCCATTGAGCTGCTCTCATGTATAGGTGAGCATAGGGTACCACATGTACTGTGGAAGCCATATGGCCTAGCAGTTGTAGCATCTCCCTGGCAGTTAAGTGGCTCTTTGACTGAATCTGGGAGGCTAACTGCACTAGACGTTGACAACAGGCCTGAGGAAGGTAGGCCCTTGCAGAAGTGGTGTCCAACCAGGACCCTATGAATTCCAGGGGCTGAGTAGGGGTGAGCTGGGACTTTGGGAGGTTTACCACAAGTCCCAGGTATTGCAGAATGCGCCTGGTGCGGTTCAGGGAGATATGAGCCTCTGACTGGGTTGGAGCTCGGATAAGCCAGTCGTCCAGGTATGGGAAGACAAATATTCCCAGAGTGCGTAGAAATGCAGCAACTATTGCCATGCATTTGGTGAACACTCTTGGAGCAGAGGCTAGACCGAAAGGAACCACTCTGTATTGGTAATGTTTTCCCTGGAACAGAAAACGTAGGAATTTTCTGTGAGATGGATGGAGGAGGACATGAGTGTATGCATCCTTGAGATCTAGAGAACAAAGCCAATCCTGACTCTGCAGGTATGGAAGGAGAGTGCCTAGAGAAAGCATCTTGAACTTCTCCTTGCATAGGAATTTGTTCAATTCTCTAAGATCTAGAATGGGTCTGTATTCCCCTGTTTTCTTTGGAATGAGAAAATAGGGGGAGTAAAACCCTGACCCCTGTTGAAGAAGAGAAACTTCTTCTATGGCCCCCTGGGCCAGAAGGGAAGTCACCTCCTGATCCAGAAGGTCGAGGAGAGATGTGGGAGAATTGAAGTGTCTCACCATGGTGTAGGGAGGAAGGTCTGAGAAATGAAGTTTGTAGCCCTCTCTTATGATGGAGAGGGTCCACTGCTCTGATGTGATTTGCTCCCATCTGGGAGCAAAATGAGCTAACCTTCCTGGAATGGTGAGAGGTTCTGGCTGTTGTAGAGCCAGAAAGGTTAAGTTCTCTAGTATCAAGTCAAAAACCCTGAGAGGGTTGGGACTGCTGGGTTGTAGCAGTCCCTGCAGGTTTAGGCCTGGCCTGTTTAGGTTGCTGACGCTTAGTAGCAAAGCGACCTGTAGAAGATTGTTGGCCAGAAGTGGAAGGAAATCTGCTCCTTTTGTAAAAAGGCTTTTTGAAAGGTTTTTTCTTGGCTGGAATGGAGGTTGACTTGGAAAGTCTATCCAGAGCAGAATTCTCTGCATCCATTTGAGTGGCCTTTATTTGCCACTCTTTGCCAAAGAGATTTTCACCCGTACAGGGCAGATTTCCTAACCCATCCTGAACCCAGGGCTCTAGATCAGAAGCCTGGAGCCAAGCAATTCTGCGAGCAGCTATGGCAATGCCTGAGGCTCTGCTGGCACCTTCAAAGGAGTCAAAGGCTGCCCTGTTGGAAAACTTTGAAATGTCTTGAGTATGCTTAAGCCAAAGGAGGAACTCATCCCTTTTATCCTCAGGAAGAAAAGGGAGAAAGTTGTGCAGCTTTTGTGCAATTTCCTTTAGAAACATACCCATATAAAGGCTATATGAGTTGATTCTGGCAATAAGCATGCTGGCTTGGAAGATTTTCCTACCAAAAGCATCCAAGGTCCTGCATTCTCTTCCTGGAGGAGCAGAAGAGTGTCTTTTGGTACTCTTTATCCTTTTCATAGCTGATTGCACCACAATGGAGTGGTGAGGAAGCTGAGTTTTCTGAAATCCAGGACAAGGAAGGACACGGTACATAGTGTCCAATCTACGAGAATGAGGAGAAAGGGTGAGAGGAGTCTCCCATAAGTCAACCATATGTTCATGAGGAATTTCATGAATTGGCAAGGTGACTGCCTCTCTGGGAGCCTTAGAGTATCCTAAAATATCAAATATTTTTGCTCAAGGCTCTACTTCAGAGGTTACTGAAATAGAGTCCTTTAGCCACTTCTATTATGAAGTCTTGAAAGGACAAATCCTCTGGAGGAGACATTCTCCTTTTTGGAGAAGTAGGTTCCTCAGGAAGGGTAATGGATACTTCAGGAGACTCATCTGATGAATCAGAATCATCAGAGGAATCGAAGTATCGCCTGTCCCCTTCCAACGATCGATACGCGTATCGATTGGTACCGACATCGGGCGTTCCCGGTACCGGATCGGTACCGAGAAATAGCCCTGGACATGGAACTGAAGTCGGTATGCTGGCCAATGTCGATGCAGTCGGTACAGGTATCGGCGCCGGTACCAACAACGGAACTCGTTGCGGTACCGTCGGCGTCGCAACATTAATAAAAGCCATTATAGCCTGCTGAATGGATTGAACAGTGTGATCCATGGACTCCACGACTGCCTGGATGTCGGTACTGGGATAAGGTGCCGGTACCCCAGAGCAGTCTAACAGGTGATCGGTCGAGGCCGTGCCATCGATGTCAACCTGTAACCCCATAGGAGGAGCATTGGAAGCCGGAGCTTCCTGCCGGGGTTGTTTGGCTGGGGCAGGATCCTCGAAGGCAAGCCCGAAGGCATCTCGATGCTGAGAGGGAGATTTGCCCTTCAAGGACCTGCTAGGTTTATGTTTGGTTACCTGAGACCCATCAGGAGAGGAAGACCTGGAAGATGTCGATGCCACCGCCGGTGCATCCGTGGGAAACAGCACATGGAGCTTGGCTGCTCGGTTCTGTAACCCTCGTTTAGACATTAGAGAGCAGGACTGGCAATCCGGAATGGAGTGTTCAGGACCCAAACATTTAAGACACCATTCATGGGTATCTGTAACAGAAATTGTACCGCTACACTTAGTGCATTTTTTGAACCCGGAGGCTGTTTTTTCCATGAGGGAAAATTTTCTTGTGGGCCTGTAGGCCTAAGAAGAAAAATACACCAAGTGAGGAAAAAAAAAATATATATTTTTTTTTTTAGAAAGAAAAGAAAAGACCACCGGTACCGGTCCGGTGTCGGGGAAGGCAGACACGCGACCAAAGAAATAAATTTAAAAAAAGAACTTCTTCAGCGGTGACAGGAACACGACCTGCTGGCTCCGCGAAAAAGAAGAACTGAGGAGAGTTGGTTAGGAAAGGCGGGAAGGCAGCGCGCAGGCGCTGTGGGAGGCTCCCAAAAGCTTTCTTTCTGGGAAGCTGGGGAGCTTTCCCGCGCAGGCTCCGTCGGTACCGACGTACCCATATGTGAGGACTTATTCCTGCTTGTTCCTGGAGATAAATGGGATACTAATCCTGCTGGCTTCACGGAAAAAGACGAACCGAGGAGTGGGAGTCAGAAGAGCGGGAAGGCAGTCATGCAGGCGCAGCGGAGTACTCCCAAAGGTATAGCACACTGAGGAGCGTTCCCATGCGGGCTCCGTCGGTGCCGACATCTCCCATATGTGAAGACTTCATTCCTGCTTGTTCCTGGAGATATGTGAAAGGTGGTGGTGCCAGTTATCTTAGCTATTATTCAGGCAAATAGGTTCTTAATGACTGCTTGTCCAAAAGCTATGTCTTGATGTAAAGACTGTTCAAGGCAATAACATGCAAAGTATGCAGAGAAAGCATAGTTACTCACCTGAAACAGGTGATCTCCGGGAACAGTAGGAATTTAGTCCTCACATATAGGTATCGTCGTAACCGAAGGAGCCTGTGCGGGAAAGCTCCCCGGTGTCCAATTAGGAAGCTTTTGGGAGCATACCACAGCGCCTGTGTGCTACCTTCCCGCCTTTCCCAACTGCCTCTCTCCAGTTGAGTTTTAAAGCTGAGACAAAGAGAGAAAGAGAAGGAAAGGGAAAGAGATAGATAGAGAGATACAACTCCTATGGGAGGTGGGTGGGTTGTGAGGACTAAATTCCTGCTGTTCCCGGAGATCACATGTTACAGGTGAGTAAGAGTAGTTACTTATCTGTAAAAGGTGTTCTCCAGGAGCAGCAGGAACCAGTCCTCACATATGGGTGACGTCGGCGCCGACGGAGCCCCCGTGCGGAGCATTTCCCCAGCTTTCATAGAAAGCCTTTGGGAATACAGCACGCATGCGCGGTCCCCTTCCCGCCCAAGGGTGCCATCTTGCTCAGTCTGATGACATAGCTAAAAGACCGCAAAAATAAATTATATGACTGCAACTCCAAGGGGAGGGAGGGTGGGTTGTGAGGACTGATTCCTGATGCTCCTGGAGAACACCTTTTACAGGTGAGTAACTACTCTTTCTCCAGGACCAAGCAGGAAGTCAGTCCTCACATATGGGACTCCCCAGCTCAGGGATACCAGAGGCCCCAAACTTAAACAATGAGCTCCCTCTAGAGCCCCAGCAAGCAAGAACAGAATCTTCTCTGATAACGGCCCCAAAAGGTAGCCCAACACCAGGGCTGGAGGGTAGGAGTTGCCTAGACTCAAAGAGATTATGGAGTACCGCTTGCCCGAAAGTACTGTCCCTGCGGGACTCCCTCTCAAGGCAGTAGTGGGCCGCAAACGTCTGGCTTGAAGACCAAGTAGTGGCCCGGCAGATGTCTGCCAACGGAACAGAGCGGAGATGAGCCACTGACGCAGCCTTCGCCCTGACACGGTGAGCCGTAACTCGACCCTGCAATGAGAGGAAGGCTGCCCTGTAAGCCCAGGCGATGCAGTCAACTAACCATATGGACAAAGTACACTTGGAGACAGCCAACCCCAACTTATTGGGGTCATAAGAGACGAAGAGCTGAACCGCCCTCCGGTGCTCCCGCGTACGATCAAGGTAGAAGGACAACGCACTCCTACAGTCCAGGGTATGCAAGACCATCTCAGCACAGCTAGCATGAGGCCTGGAAAAGAAAGTCGGAAGAACCACCTCCTGATTGAGGTGGAAGGAGGAGACAACCTTTGGAAGGAACTTAGGGTGAGTCCGTAAGACTACCCTGTTTCTATAGAACCTAGTATATGGTGCTTCTGATACTAGGGCCTGAAGTTCACTCACTCGTCTTGCTGAGGTAAGGGCTACCAGAAATAGCGCTTTCCAGGATAGAAAACGCAGAGGGCAAGTAGCCATAGGTTCAAATGGTGGGCAAGTAAGCCGTTGCAAGACCACATTTAAATCCCATTCAGGGGAAGGTGGACGCACTGGAGCTTAAGCAAAAGTAGGTCTCTGAGGAAGCGAGCCACCAAAGGATGGCTGGATAGAGACTGGCCCTCCACCTGTGAGCGGTGTGCTGAAAGAGCACTAAGATGAACTCTAACAGAATTGGACTTAAGTCCTAGGTTGGACAGGTGAAGCAAATACTGCAGCACCACTGGTACCAGGCATGAGAAGGGATTCTCGTTGTGTTGAGTACACCAGGTAGAGAAAGAGTAGTTACTCACCTGTAACAGGTGTTCTCCAGGAGCAGCAGGAATCAGTCCTCACATATGGGTGTCATCGACGCCGATGAAACCCCAGCGGAGCATTTCCCCAGCTTTCCATAAAAGCCTTTGGGAATGCTGGCACGCATGCGTGGTTCCCTTCCCGCCTAATGGTGCCATCTTACCTCAGTCAAATGACATAGCTAAGAACAGCACACAAAAATGTAAAAATTAAACTATGTACAACTTCAACTCCAAGGGGAGGAGAGAAGGTAGTAAGGACTGATTCCTGCTGCTCCTGGAGAACACCTGTTACAGGTGAGTAACTACTCTTTCTCCAGGACCAAGCAGGAAGTCAGTCCTCACTTATGGGTGACTCCCCAGCTGTGGGCTACCAGGAACCCAGGTTGAACAAGAGAACTCCCTCTAGTCTCAGCAACACAGTAAAGGCTTTGCAGGGACACCCTCCACAGGTAGCCCAACCAGAGGGCAGGAAGGCAGGAGTTGCCTAGACCTCAAAGAGATTCCGGAGTACTGCTTGGCCAAAAGCACTGTCCCTACGGGACTCCCTCTCCAGACAGTAGTGGACTGCAAATGTCTGGCTTGAAGACCAAGTAGCAGCCCTGCAAATGTCTTGCAATGGGACAGAGCGGAGGTGAGCCACTGAGGCAGCCATTGCCCTCACACGGTGTGCCGTGACCCTACCCTGCAAAGGAAGGTCAGCCGCCTTGTAAGCCCAGGTGATACAGTCAGCCACCCAGATGGACAAGGTATGCTTGGACACAGGCTTCCCCAAGTTATTGGGGTCAAAAGAAAGGAAGAGCTGAGAAGCCTTCCGGTGACCTTGCGTACGTTCAAGGTAGAAGGATAAGGCCCTCCTACAGTCCAAGGTATGGAGAACTGTTTCAGCCTGACTTGCATGAGGCCTAGGGAAGAAAGTAGGAAGAACCACCTCCTGGTTGAGGTGGAAAGAGGAGACAACCTTAGGAAGGAACTTAGGGTGCGTCCTGAGGACCACCCTGTTTTTATAGAACCTGGTGTAAGGCCTATCACAGACCAAGGCCTGAAGCTCGCTCACTCTCCTAGCCGAAGTAAGGGCGATCAGAAAGAGAATCTTCCAGGAAAGAAAGCATAAAGGGCAAGTAGCCATAGGCTCAAAAGGTGGGCGAGTCAGTTGGTGCAAGACCACATTAAGCTCCCACTGAGGAGCAGAAGGACATTTGGGAGATTTGAGCAGAAGCAAGCATCTGAGAAACCTAGACACCAAAGGGTGCACAGACAAGGAATGGCCCTCAACGAGGGAGTGGTGAGCTGCCAAAGCAGAGAGGTGGACCGAACAGAGTTGGATTTCAGACCTTGATTGGACAAGTGCAGCAGGTACTGAAGCACTACTGACACAGTACAGGAGAAAGTATCCTCAGCCTGTAGCTGGCACCACACAGAGAACCTATTCCACGAGAGCATAGGTCTTTCTAGTGGATTGTTTTCTGGAGGCTAGGAGAACCTCCTCAACCTCGGGAGGTAGGCCCCAGGGAGCCAACACTACCCTTGCAGCCTCCATGCCATCAGATTGAGAGCTTTGAGATTGGGATGTAGCAAGGAGCCCTGATCCTGAGAGAGAAGGTTGGGTTGCAACCCCAGAGGCAGAGGCAGATCCACCGCCAGTTGAAGCAGGAGGGGGAACCAAGGCTGCCTTGGCCACCTGGGAGCTACCAGGAGGACAGAGGCTCTGTCTTAGCAAATCTTGAACAGTGTTCGGGCCACCAGAGGGGTGGGAGGAAACGCATAGAGTAGGCCCTGAGTCCAGGGAATCAGAAAAGCATCTGCTGCTACTCTCAGAGGATGCGGTAGCCTGGAGCAGAACCTTGGCAGCTGGTTGTTCAGTGGACTGGCAAACAGGTCCATGGAGGGAAGCCCCCCTCTCAAGAAAATCTTTTGAACCACTAGAGGATGCAGCTGCCATCCGTGTGGTTGCAGAATCCTGCTCAATCTTTCGGCCAGGGAATTCTCCTGGCCTGGAAGATAGACTGCTTTGAGGAGCATGTTGTGTTTCAGGGCAAAGGAACAGAGGTTCTGGGCCTCCTGGCAAAGGGGCTGGGAACCAGTTCCACCCTGTTTGTTTACATAGAACATGGCAACCTGGTTGTCTGTCTGGATCAAGACAGACTGCTGTGCCAGGGAAGCAGTAAAGGCCTTGAGGGCCAAGCGGATAGCTCTGAGTTCCAGTGGATTGATCTGCTGGGACGCCTCCCAATGAGACCACAGGTCCTGGGTGCACTTGTCTAGGCAGTGTGGTCCCCAACCCTGCAGAGAGGCATCGGTGGTCAGTACCACTGTATGAGGTGGGATCTGAAAGGGCACCCCCACCAGCAGATTGGGGGGATGTAACCACCAGTTGAGGGAGGCCAGGAAATGGTGGGACACTCTGATTCTGTCTCTGAGACTGCCTGAGGCTTGTGACCACTGAGTCCGAAGGCACCACTGGGCAGGTCTCATATTGAGCCTGGCATTTGGGGTCACCTGTACTGTCGACGCCATGTGGCCCAGAAGCCTGAGACGGAGTCTGGCGGAGACCAGGGACCTGTGCAGAAACTTGCTGGAGAGGTCCATGAGCCTTTGTGCTCACTCCACTGGTAAGAATGCTCTTGCCAGCTGAAAATCAACCTTGCTCCTATGAACTCCAAGTTCTGGGAGGGGAGCAAAGTGGACTTTGCGAATTTGATGACAAAGCCCACCTGTTGGAGCAGTTCTATGGTTCTGCTGGTGGCCTGATGAACTTCTAGGGAAGTCTGGCCTCTGATGAGCCAGTCGTCGAGGTATGGAAACACAAAGATGCCCTGATTTCTCAGGTAGGCTGCCACCACTGCCAGGCACTTGGTAAAGACCCTGGGAGCAGAGGTCAGTCCAAAAGGCAGTACCCTGTACTGATAGTGGTTTCCTCCCACAATGAACCTGAGGTACTTTCTGTGGTCTGGATGAATGAGGATGTGAGTGTAAGCATCTTTTAGATCTAAAGAGCATAGCCAATCTCCCTGCTGGAGGTAGGGCAGAAGAGTTCCAAGAGTAAGCATCTTGAACTTTTCTTTCACAAGAAATTTGTTTAGGTTTCTGAGATCCAAAATGGGTCGAAGACCACCAGTTCTTTTTGGCACCAGGAAATACCTGGAGTAAAAACCGTGACCGTGGAAGTGGGGAGGCACAGGCTCCACCGCCTTGTCCAGCAACAGACCCCTGAGCTCCTGGAGGAGAAGGTCTGTATGCAGGGGAGGCCGGAAAGGTTCCCCTGGAAAGTGTGGCGGAGGCAGTTGGTGAAAATGCAGGGCATATCCTCGATGGACTATGTCCAGCACCCAACTGTCCTGAGTAATCAAGGGCCACTGGTGGGCGAACAAGGCTAGGCGGCCTCCTGTGCAGGGCTGGGTCTGCAAGGGAGTTATGGCTGTACTCAAGGAGTCAAAAAACCCCACCCTGCTGAGTGGGAGCAGGGGCCGGAGGCTTGGGGGCACTCTGCCTATGGGGCCCATTACCCCTTGGCTTGCTGACCCTGGGGGGCAGCTTGGGCAGCCTGATACTGTGGGTACTGTTTGTAGGCAGTGCCCTTCCTCGGGTAAAAGGGCTTTTTACCCGGGCCCTTCTTCTTATGTGAAGGGGCAGAGGTCTTCCTCGACAGCCTTGTCCGTGTGAGGTGTTCAGTCTCGAGCTGTGCGGCCTTCTTGGCCACAGGCTTGCCAAAAAGGTTTTCACCTCGGCAAGGGACATCGACCAACTTGTACTGAACCCATGGCTCGAGGTCCGATGACTGCAGCCACGCCTGGCGTCGAGTCGCGATGCCGGCAGCCGCTACTCGGGCCGAAGCCTCGAAGCCATCGTAGGCGGCGCGGGACATGAACTTAGAGCATTCCCGGATCCTCAAAGACAAGGTCTTGAAACTCTGCAAGGGTTCCCCGGAGAGACCAGCAGAGAACCTGGCCAATTCTTTGGCCAGATCCCGCAAATACATGCCCATGTACAGCTGGTAAGTCTGGACACGGCAAGCAAGCATCGAGCCCTGAAAGCACTTTCTACCGACGTCATCATCAAGGCTTCGGGCCTCCCTACCAGGAGGCACCGCGGAGTGCATCTTCTGACTCTTCAGACGATGCATGGCCGATTCCACAACCATGGAATGGTGTGGTAGCTGTGCTTTTTGGAAGCCAGGACTCTTGCGGAGCCGATAGATGGAATCGACTCGCTTGCTCAAAACCGGCGCCGAGGCCAGTGCCTCCCACATCCGGAAGAGGAGCCGTTCCAGCATCGGAGGAACCGGGACAGTAAAGGCCTCCTTCGGGGGAGAGTCGTACTGCAGAGCATCGAGCTCCTCGGCTCGAGGCTCTTCCTCGGGGTCAGCCGGGATAGCCAGGGCAGCAGCCATATCCCGGATAAACTCCAAGAACTTAGTATCCTCTGGAGGGGATCTACTCCGGGGTTCAGACTCTCGGTCCCGAACGGGAGGTCAAGGGAGACCTCGACCGAGGACGACCTCGAGCCACAAGGGACTCGAGTATAGGCTCGGTCTCCGTGGTCGACTTCGAAGTCGATGTCTAGGTGGTCGGCGCGGATGCGCCAGACAGGCTGGCCATCAGCGCCCGCTGCTGCTCCATGAAGGCAGACATTCTGCTCTCCAAGGCTGTCAACCTGAGACTCAGCTCGGGTGATGCAGCAGCCCCCGACTCGGTCCCCGGCAGCGCCGGGCCCGACGTCGGTACTCGGGGAGGCGAGTCTACAAGGACAACAGGGCTTACGTATCCAGCAGACTCCGGTTCGATGCGAGGAACTTTAGTTGGCTTCTCCTGGTCCACGGGCCCGGGACGACTGTCGGGGGTCTTAGACCTGGACCTCGAGGGCCCAGGGACCTCCTCCGACGTCGCCCTCGCAAGCCGCTTCTTCCTCTTACAGTCCCGGTCGGGGGATCCCCTGCCCGAGGAACTCCGACGCCTCTCGGGATCGGAATCCCGAGATGTCGAAGCCTCAGACGAGGTCCGGGCCCGGGCAGAGGCTGAGTCCGAGAAAAGCCTTTCACTTTGCTGCTGACGACTTCGGAGGGCCTTGGAAGACATCTTCCCACATGGCCCGCACGTTTTAGAGTCGTGGTCCGGGCCAAGGCACCAAAGGCAGCAGTCGTGTGTGTCGGTGAGAGACATTATCTTCTTACACCGATCACACGTTTTAAACCCTCTGGAAGCCATGGGGGAGAAAAGGCCCCCCGCGAGGTCAAAAGACTGGCCTTCCAGGGAAAAAGAAAAAGTTTTGGCGCGAACGCCTAGCCACGAAGGGTAAAAAACGAAAAAGAAAAAAAGGGGGTTCGATACCGGTGTACTGATCCCGGCAGGAGGGGAACCGACGTTGAAACCGAAAAAGAGCGAAATAACGCAAAGTAAAAAAACTTCTTTTATCCGGGAAAAACAGGACACACGTCCGATGGGCTTCACGGAAAAAAAAAGAGACTGAGGTAAGATGGCACCTTTAGGCGGGAAGGGAACCGCGCATGCGTGCCAGCATTCCCAAAGGCTTTCATGGAAAGCTGGGGAAATGCTCCGCTGGGGCTTCATCGGCGTCGATGACACCCATAAGTGAGGACTGACTTCCTGCTTGGTCCTGGAGAATCTACACTACTTAAAAACATAAGACTTTCTGGTGGACTGCCTCCTAGAGGCCAAGACTACGTCCTCTACTTCCCTAGGTAGTATAAAGGCACTAGGACTACCCTTTCAGCAGCCAGGCCATCAAATTGAGGGAATGGAGATTGGGGTGCAAGAGAGATCCCTGCTCCAGAGACAGGAGATCGGGTTGCATCCCCAGAGGAAGAGGAGTGTCCACCGCTAGTTGCAACAGTAGTGGGGAACCAGGGTTGACTTGGCCACATGGGGGCCAAAAGAATCACTGAGGCCTTGTCCCGGATCACCTTGAATAGTGTCTTGGACACTAGAGGCGTGGGAGGAAACGCATATAGGAGGCCTGTAGACCATGGGATGAGAAACGCATCCGCTGCTACTGAGAGGATGCGGTTGTCTGGAACAGAACCTGGGAAGTTGACGGTTCAGAGGACTGGCAAAGATCTTTGGTTGGAAGACCCCATCGCAGGAAGATCTGTTGAACCACAAAAGGATTCAACTGCCATTCGTGGGGCTGCAGGATCCTGCTCAATCTGTCTGCCAGGTAATTCTCCTGACATGGGAGATAGACCGCTTTGAGAAGAATGCCGTGATTGACTGCCCATGAGCACAGCTTCTGCGCTTCCTGACATAGAGGTCGGGAACCTGTGCCCCTTGTTTGTACACATAGAAGATAGCAACTTGATTGTCCATCTGCACCTAGACGGACTGGCGGGAGATAAGATGGGAGAAAGTTCTCAGGGCTAAGCGGATAGCTCTCAGTTCTGAGAGATTGATCTGCTGTGCGGCCTCCCAAGGAGTCCACAGGCCTTGAGTACATGCCCCTTGGCAATGTGCACCCCAACCTTGAAGAGAAGTATCGGTTGTCAGCACCTGAGAGTGTGGAGGTGCCTGAAAAGGCACCCCTTGAACTAGATTCGGAAGATGAAGCCACCACTGCAGAGAAGACTGTAGTAGGCTGGACACCCTCACTTTGTCCGCAAGGCTTCCTGTGGCCTAGTGCCACTGAGTCCTGAGTCCCCATTGAGCTGGCCTCATGTGAAGACGGGCATTTGGAGTTACATGGATCGTGAATGCCATGTGACCTAAGAGTCTGAGGAATTGTCTGGCAGAGACCTGAGAATTGCTGTGGAATAGCCTGGCAAGATCCATCAATCTGTGGGCCCTGTCCACTGGAAGAAAGGCCTTTGCCTGAAAAGTGTCCAGTCGAGCTCCTATGAACTCCATTTTCTGGGAGGGGTGCAAACTGGACTTTGTGAAGTTTATGACAAACCCCAGGAGCTGAAGCAGAGCGACAGTGCGAAGGGTGGCTTGATTGGCCTCTTGAGGGGATTGACCCCTGATGAGCCAATCTTCCAGATATGGAAAGACAAAGAGGCCTTGAATCCTGAGGTAGGCCGCTACCACCACCAGGCACTTGGTGAATACCCTGGGGGCGGATGTAAGGCCAAAAGGCAGTACTCTGTACTGATAATAGTTTCCTCCCACTACAAATCTGAGATATTGTCTGTGGTCTGGATGAATAAGGATGTGAGTATAAGCATCCTTTAGGTCTAAGGAGGGAGGAGTAGCCCTCCTCACCGAGGGAGTAGCCGCCTAGAGGTTGGGGCAAGGTATTTCAGGCCGGAAGGTCGGGGGTTCAAATCCCACTAGAGGACAGCAACCTTGGGCCGGAAGGACTGGGGTTTCTAGTCCCACAGATGCTCCTTGTGGTGTTGGGCAAGCCACTTAACCCTCCATTGCCCATATTCTCTGTAAATATTAGTGTATGTGTTTCATATCCCCGTGTGTTAAATGTATCCCCCAATTGTGTTGTGACCGCTTTGATTGAAGGATAAGGCGGTATACAAAACTGTCTAAATAAATAAAATAAATAAATAAGGAGCATAGCCAATCTCCCTGCTGGAGGTAGGGCAGCAGGATTCCAAGGGTAAGCATCTTGAACTTTTCCCTCTCCAGGAACTTGTTCAGGTTCCGCAAGTCTAGGATGGGTCTGAGGCCTCCTGTTCTTTTTGGTACTAGGAAGTACCTGGAATACAAGCCTTGACCTCTCAGGTGTGGGGCACTGGTTTCACTGCCTGTTCCTTCAGAAGACCTGCCAACTCCTGCAGGAGTAAGTCCCTGTGCAGAGGGAGTCTGGGAGGCTCCCCTGGAAAATAG
The DNA here is from genome assembly GCA_033557465.1 of Ichthyophis bannanicus. NCBI lineage: Eukaryota > Metazoa > Chordata > Amphibia > Gymnophiona > Ichthyophiidae > Ichthyophis > Ichthyophis bannanicus. The sequence goes on from CM066031.1 coordinate 1,284,173,767, forward strand.
GAGGAGGGTACCTGGTGGAAGTGGAGGAGATAGCCCTCCTGGACTATACTTAGAACCCAGGTAGCCCTTGTGACGGCTGACCACCTGTGGGCGAACAGGGCCAGCCTGCCTCCAGTGCTGATAGGTGCCAGCTGAGGAGGAGAGGCTATGCCATTGCAGTCAAAAAACCCCTCCCTGCTGAGCAGGAGCTGGAGTAGGAGGCTTGGGGGCCTTCTGCCTACGGGGTCCATGACCCTGCCCCTTGGCCTGCTGACCCTGTTGAGGAGCTACAGAGGCCTGATAATGAGGGTACTGTTTATAGACAGATGACTTCCTCGGGTAAAAAGTCTTTTTTCCTGAGCCCTTCTTCTTCTGAGAAGGGGCAGAGTTTTTTCTGGACAGCCTTGTCCGGGTAAGAGTCTCGGTCTCGAGTTCTGCAGCCTTGTCAGCCATGGGCTTGCCAAAGAAGTTTTCACCTCAGCAGGGGACATCGACCAACTTGTCCTGCACCCATGACTCGAGGTCCAATGACTGTAGCCAAGCCTGACGGCGTGCACCGATGCCAGCCGCAGCTACTCGGACAGAAGCATCGAAGACATCATAGGCTGCTCGAGATATAAACTTCGAGCACTCACGAATACCCGAGGACAGAGCATTGAACCTCTGCAAAGGTTCCTCGGAGAGACCAGCAGAGAACACGGCAATCTCCTTTGCCAGGTCTCGAAGGTACATGCCCATGTACAGCTGGCAGGTCTGGACACGGCAAGCAAGCATAGAGCCCTGGAAGCACTTCTTACCGAGGGCATCCAGGTTCCGGGCCTCCCAGCCGGGAGGCACCGAGGAGTGCATCTTCTGACTTTTCAGACGATGCAGGGCCGATTCCACAAACATGGAGTGGTGCGGTAATTGTGCCTTTGGGAACCCGGGGCTCTTGTGGACTCGATAGATGGAATCGACCCGCTTGCTCAATACCGGCGTCGATGCCGGCTTCTCCCACATGTGGAAGAGCAACCGTTCCAGCATCGGAGGAACCGGAACAGTAAAGGCCTCCTTCGGAGGAGAGTCATACTGTAGGGCCTCGAGCTCCTCAGCTCGAGGCTCCTCCTAGGGATCCGCGGCGAATGCCAAAGCCTTGGCCATGTCCCGCACTAAGTCCGAGAACTGGCTATCCTCCGGGAGGGATCTCCTCCAAGGCTCGGACTCGGGTGAATCCGAGTGAACACACCTAGTCCGAAAGGTGTCGGACGACTCCTCATCCTCCGTCTCCCAGCCGGACTCCTTGAAGGAGGACTTGAGCGGCTCCGGTCAGGCAGGTATCGATGCCATCCGCCCGGACGCCGAGGGTACTGGCATCGACAACCTCGGTCCCGAACGGAAGGCCGAGGGGGACCTTGGCCGAGGATCGACTCGAGCTCGCATGGACTCGAGGATCGGCTTGGACTCCGGGGTCGACTTGGACGTCGATGTCCCGGTGCTCAGGGCAGATGCACCGGTGAGACCAGCGATCAGTACCCGCTGCTGTTCCATGAAGGCAGCCAAGCTGCTCTCCAAGGACATCAAGCTGAGTCCGAGCTCAGGAGACTCAGCAGCCCCCAACTCGAGCCCCGGCGGCGCCGGGCCCGACATAGGCTCCCCTGGAGGTGAATCCACGAGGACTACAGTACTCACGTGACCCGGGGACTCCATCTCCACACGAGGTTGTTTTGCAGGCCTCTCCGACTCCGAAGACCCGGGACAGTGCTCGGGGCTATGCAACTTGGCCCTCGAGGAGCCAAGTGCGTCCAATGACGCCACCCTCGCGTGTTCTTTCTTCTGACGATGCTCCCGCGAAGGAGACCCCCTTTCAGAGGAGCCTCGACGCTGCTCGGGGCCGGAGTCCCAAGATGTCGAGGTCTCTGACGAGGTCCGGGCCCTACCGGACGCGGAGTCAGAGAAGATTCTTTCCTTTTGGAGCTGCCGAATCCTTAACGCCTTAGAGTACATCTTCCCACACGGACCACAGATCATCGGGTCATGATCGGGTCCGAGGCACCAGAGGCAGCAGTCATATGTGTCGGTGAGGGACATAGGTTTCTTACACCGATCACACTCTTTAAACCCGCTGGCAGCCACTGGGGGAAAAAGGGTCCCTGTAAGGTCAAAAGACAGGGCTGCCAGTGAAAAAAGAAAAAATGACGAACGCTAGTCACTAAGGACAAAAACCGAAAAAGAGATCCGGGCTCGATACAGATGTATCGGGCCCAGGCGGGAAAGGGAAACCGGCGTCGAACCGAAGAAAAACAGGTTAACGCAGAGAAAGCACAGTTACTTACCTGTAACAGGTGATCTCTGGGAACAGCAGGAATTAGTCCTCACATATGGGTACGTCGGTACCGACGGAGCCTGCGCGGGAAAGCTCCCCAGCTTCCTAGAATGGAAGCCTTTGGGACCTCCCACTGCACATGCGCACTGCCTTCCCGCCTTCCTGAACAGCTCTCCTCAGTTTCGAGTTTATAGCTGAGTCAATAGAGAGAGGACAGGAAGATAGATAGATAAAAGATACAACTCCTAGGGGAGGTGGGTGGGTTGTGAGGACTAATTCCTGCTGTTCCCAGAGATCACCTGTTACAGGTAAGTAACTGTGCTATCTCCAGGAACAAGCAGGAATAAGTCCTCACATATGGGGACTCCCTAGCTTAGATGCGTGGGATCCCCTGTCAAGGTTCGCCATCTTCGTATGGATCTCAGGCATCCATCCTGGGAAGGTGGGCAGGAGTTGTCTAAGAATGGAACAGGTGTTTGAGGACAGCCTGGCCAAACAAGGCATCCCGGCGGGAGTCTTTGTCCAAACAGTAATGGGCTGTGAAGGTATGAACCGAGGCCCAGGTAGCGGCTCGACAGATCTGATCAATGGAAACAGAGTGCAGATGAGCCATAGAAGTTGCCATGGCTCTCACATTGTGAGCTGTGACATGGCCTTCCAGAGAAATGTTTTTACTCTGGTAAGCAAAGGAAATACACTGAGCAATCCAATTGGAAAAGTGTACGCTTGGAGACTGGAAGTCCCAAATGTGAAGGATCAAAAGCCACGAAAAGTTGAGAAGACTTTCGATGTGGCTGAGTCCTATTAAGGTAAAAGGCTAGAGCTCTTTTACAATCCAGAGTATGAAGGTTCCTCTCTGCACTGGAGGCATGAGGAGCCGGAAAAAATACAGGTAGATATACCTCTTGATTAAGATGAAAAGGCGAGACCACTTTAGGCATAAAGTGGGGATTCGTCCTAAGGACCACCTTGTCATGATGAAATCTTGTATAAGGTGGATTAGCCACTAGAGCCTGCAGTTCGCTGATGCGACGAGCGGAAGTGACTGCAATTAGGAATAATACCTTCCAGGAAAGAAATTTCAAGGAGGTAGAAAATAAAGGCTCTCAAAAGGTGGCTTCATAAGCTGACCAAGCACTAGATTCAAATCCCATGCGACCGGGGGGGGTCTGATGGGAGGTTTAGTGAGGGTCAGGCCTCTCATGAATCTTGCAACAAGAGGATGAGAGGAGATAGGTTGTCCATTTACAGGTTTCAGGGATGCTGAAATAGCACTTAAATGGACTCTTACAGAATTCGTCTTAAGGCCTGCATTGGAAAGATGCAGGAGATAGTCTAAGAGGGAATTCAAAGGAAGTGCCAGAGGGTCAAGGCCCTGCTGAGCACACCAAATGGAAAAACGTTTCCATTTGAAAGCATAAGACCGCCTCGTGGAAGGTTTCCTAGAGGCATGAAGGATATCTTTCACAGGTTGAGAAAGATTAAAGTCTTGAAGACTTAAGCCTTCAGTAACCAAGCTCGGAGATGTAGGGATTTGGGGTTTGGGTGCCACAAAGTCCCGTCCTCCTGAGACAGAAGGTCTGGTGCAGCTCCTAAGTCCAGGGAGGATCCCTGGGAGAGCTGTAGAAGCAGAGGGAACCACACTTGGCGTGGCCAGCGTGGAGCTATGAGGATCATAGAGCCGTGATCTCTCTGGAGTTTGAACAGAGTCTTGGGAATCAGTGGAATGGGTGGAAAGGCATATAGGAACGCCTGACCCCAATGGAGGAGAAAGGCGTCCGTGGCCTGAGCTTCCTGACAAGGAGTCCTGGAACAGAACCGGGGAAGTTTGGCATTCCACGGACTTGCAAAGAGGTCTATGTCCGGGGTCCCCCATTCCTGAAAGATTCTGGTTATCTGGTCCACGTGTAGGGACCACTCGTGTGGCAGCAGAACTCGACTGAGCCTGTCTGCTCGAGAGTTTTGAACTCCTGGAAGGTACACTGCTAGCAGATGAATTTGGTGCTCTCTGGCGAAGGCCCATAATCTGAGAGCTTCGTTGCAAAGCGACAGAGAGCCCGTCCCTCCTTGTTGTTTATGTAAAACATGGCCACCTGATTGTCTGTCTGAACCAGGACAGTCAGGTTGGCAAGGAGGGTATGGAAGACCTTGAGGGCAAGGTAAATTGCTCGCAGTTCCAGGAGGTTGATATGAAGGGTGGCCTCCTGTGGAGACCAAGTGCCCTGAGTGGAGAGAGTTAGCAGATGGGCTCCCCACCCCAATTGGGAGGCCTCTGGTGTGAGGGTTGCTTGGGGTAGCAAGGGCTGAAAGGGAGCCCCCAACAACAGATTCTTGGTGGATATCCACCAATGGAGGGACCAAGACAGACGGTTTGAGGTTTGTATTTGGTCTGAGAGTGCTCCCGACGCCTGAGTCCACTGGGTGGCCAGGGTCCATTGAGCTGCTCTCATATGAAGACGAGCATAGGGCACCACATGTACTGTGGAGGCCATATGGCCCAGGAGGCGTAGCATTTCCCTGGCTGTCAAGTGAGTACTGGACTGGGCTTGGGAGGCCAAGCTCAGCAGACGCTGACCCCGAACCAGTGGAAGGTAGGCTCTTGCAGTGGTGGTGTCCAACCGGGCCCCTATGAATTCTAGAGACTGAGTAGGGCTGAGTTGAGACTTGGGAAGGTTACCACCAGTCCCAGATACTGCAGAAGGTTCCTTGTGCGGTCTAGGGAAATCTGGGCCTGCGACTGAGTTGGAGCTCGAATGAGCCAGTCGTCCAGATATGGGAATACGAAAATCCCCATGCTTCTGAGAAATGCGCTACGACTGCCATGCATTTGGTAAAGACTCTTGGGCAGAGGCGAGACCGAAGGGAAGTACTCTGTATTGGTAATGACTTCCCCTGAACAGAAAGCGAAGATATTTTCTGTGGGAGGGATGGATGAGTAGATGTGTATACGCATCCTGCAGGTCTAGAGAACAAAGCCAGTCCTGACTCTGAAGGTATGGAAGGAGAATGCCCAAAGAGAGCATTTTGAATTTCTCCTTGTACAGAAATTTGTTCAATTCTCTCAGATCTAGGATTGGTCTGAATCCCCCTGTCTTCTTTGGAATGAGAAAATAGGGGGAGTAGAAACCTGACCCCTGTTGATGAAGAGGAACCTCTTCTATGGCCCCTTGGGCAAGCAGAGAAGAGATCTCCTGATCCAACAGGGCAGGGAGACGAGATGGAGAATTGAAGGGTCTCACCATGTGATTAGGAGGAAGTTTGGATAAATGAATTTTTTAACCCTCTCCTATGATAGATAGGTTCCATTGCTCTGTTGTGATCTGTTCCCATCTGGGAGCAAAGTGAGCTAACCTTCCAGGTATGGTGAGAGGTTCTGGTTGGTCCAGAACCAGGAATGGCAAGTTCTCTAGGGGCAAGTCAAAACCCCTGAGGGGGTGGAGCCTGTTGAGCTGCAGTAGCTGCTGCAGGCTTTGCTCTTGCTTGTTTCGTTTGCTGACGTTTAGCCGCAAAACGAGGTTGAGAAGATTGTTGGCCAGTATTGGAAGCATATCTGGCCTTCTTATAATAAGGCCTCTTGAAAGACTTCTTCTTAGTGGGAGTAGAAGTGGACTTAGAAAGTCTCTCTAAGGTGGCATTTTCAGCGTCCATTTGAGTGGCCTTAACCTGCCACTCTGCACCGAATAAGTTCTCACCTGTACAGGGCAGATTCCGTAAGCCATCTAGAACCCAGGGTTCCAGATCAGAAGCCTGGAGCCAGGCCAGACGTCTGGCTGCGATAGCAATGCCAGAAGCTCTGCTGGCTCCTTCGAAGGAATCAAAGGCAGCTCTGTTGGAGAACTTAGAAACATCTAAAAGTTGTTTCACAACAGAAAGGAAGTCCTCCTGTTTATCCTCAGGGATAAGGGAGGCAAAATGCCGTACTTTCTTGGCAAGTTCCCCTAGGAACATGCCCATATAGAGGCTGTAGGAATTAATCCTGGCTATAAGCATACTAGCCTGGAAGATTTTCCTACCAAAAGAGTCTAGTGTCTTACATTCCCTTCCTGGAGGTGTAGAAGAGTGCCTTTTAGTACTCTTGATCTTTTTCATTGCAGACTTTACCACAATGGAGTGGTGAGGCAATTGAGTTTTCTGAAAACCAGGAGAAGGAGGGACCCGATACATGGTGTCCAACCTACGGGAATAAGGAGACAGAGTTAAAGGGTTCTCCCAGAAATCCATCAATTGTTCCTGAAGGATTTCATGGATAGGCAGAGTAACTGCTTCTTTAGGAGACTTAGAGTATCCTAAAATATCCAATCTTTTTGACCTTGGTTCCCTTTCAGAGGAGGTAGTGATAGAAAGGCCTTTAGCCATTTCTAAAATAAAGTCCTGAAAGGACAAATCCTCTGGAGGAGACATTCTCCTTTTTGGAGAAGAAGGTTCCTCAGGAAGGTCAAGGGAGAGCTCTGCAGACTCATCAGAGGAGACAAAATCCTCAGAGGAATCGGTGTATTCTCTAGTTTCCTCCAACGCACGATACGCATACCGATCGGTATCGACATCGGGCGTACCGGGTATGGAAGCGGTATGGAGCGAAAGCCCATACGGTACCGATTTGCGTTTAGAAGAGGAAGGCCTGGGTTCCGGCATGGCGGACGATACCGGAACCGGGCCCGGAACCGCTGGAAGCGGTACCGATGGCGTTGCAGCTTTAATGAAAGCCATGACGGCCTGCTGCATGGATTGGACAGTATTGCCCATAGACGCCACGGCTGCCTGGATGTCGGTACCGGTATGGGCCGGTACCCCAGAGCAGTCCAACAGGTGATCTGTCGAGGCCGTGCCATCGATGTCAACCTGTAGCCCCTGTATTGGCGTTTTGGAAGGTAGGGCTTCCCGCCGGGGCTGTTTGGCTGGGGCAGGGTCCTCAAAACTAAGAGCCTCTCGATGCTTTGAAGGAGATTTGCTCTTTGAGGACTTGCCCACAGAAGGTTTGGTTACCTGAGATCCATCGGAGATGATGACCTGGATGACTGTGATGTTGGATTCTCTGAAGCAAACAGCACATGGAATTTGTTGGCCCGGTTTCTGCAGCCCACGCTTAGACATTTGGGAGCAGGAAGGGCAGTCCGGAATGGAGTGGTCAGGCCCCAAACATTTAAGACACCATTCATGGGTGTCTGTGACTGATATTACAGCAGTACACTTGGTACACTTCTTAAATCCAGGGGCTGGCTTCTCCATGTGGAGAATTAAAGTAGGCCTGAAGGCCTAACTGAAGTGACCAAGTGCTGAAAAAATAATAAAAGAAAATAATTTTTTTAAGAAAGAAAAAGGAAGACCGGCGATACCGGTCTCGGTTATGGGAAGGCAGGTACGCGGTCTAAAGAAACAAAACAAAAAACTACAATTTCTTCAGCGGTGACAGGATACACGACCTGCTGGCTCCGCGGAAAAAGAGAAACTGAGGAGAGCTGTTCAGGAAGGCGGGAAGGCAGTGCGCATGTGCAGTGGGAGGTCCCAAAGGCTTCCATTCTAGGAAGCTGGGGAGCTTTCCCGCGCAGGCTCCGTCGGTACCGACGTACCCATATGTGAGGACTTATTCCTGCTTGTTCCTGGAGATAATCAACTTCTCCCTCGGTTGAAACGAACATACATCCGTCAGGCTCCGCGGAAAAAAGAAGACTGAGCAAGATGGCACCCTTGGGCGGGAAGGGGACCGCACATGTGCGCTGCATTCCTAAAGGCTTTCTATGAAAGATGGGGAAATGCTCCGCACGGGGGCTCCGTTGGCGCCGACGTCCCCCATATGTGAGGACTGACTTCCTGCTTGGTCCTGGAGAAACTATGCTATCTCCAGGAACAAGCAGGGATGAAGTCATCACATATGGGGACTCCCTAGCTTTAGTTGCTAGGGAGAGACTCCAGAAGTTGTGTGCCCCTAAGAAGGGCTCCACTTCCCCCCATGAATCTCTGGCATCCTACCAGGGGTGGTGGGTAGGAGTTGATTATGTATGGAACAGGTGTTGGAGAACAGCCTGACCAAACAAGGCATCCCGGCAGGAGTCCTTGTCCAAGCAGTAATGGGCTGTGAAGGTATGAACCGAGGCCCAGGTGGCTGCTCGACAGATGTCGTCGAAACACACAGAGTGCAGATGAGCCATTGAAGCTGCCATGGCTCTCACATTGTGAGCTGTGACATGGCCCCTACAGAGGAAGATTCTTACTCTGATAAGCAAAGGATATACACTGAGCAATCAAGTTGGATAGTGTTCTCATGGAGACTGGAAGTCCCAAATGAGAAGGATCAAAAGCAACAAAAGGTTGAGAGGACTTTCTATGTTGCTGTGTTCTTTGTAAGTAAAAGGCTAAAGCTCTTTTATAGTCCAAGGTATGAAGATTCCTCTCTGCATTTGATGCATGAGGCCTTCGAAAAAACACAGGTAGGTAGACCGCTTGGTTTAGATGAAAAGGCGAGACCACCTTTGGCATAAAGTGTGGATGAGTCCTAAGGACTACCTTGTCATGATGGAACCTTGTATAAGGTGGATCAGCTACTAGCGCTTGCAACTCACTAATGCGACGTGCTGATGTGATTGCAATGAGAAAGATAAACTTCTAAGAAAGGAATTTCAAGGAGGTAGTAGCAAAGGGTTGAAAAGATGGCTTCATGAGCTGCCCAAGAACCAGGTTTAAGTCCCATACCACTGGTGGTGGCCTAATGGGAGGCTTAGTTAGAAGAAGGCCTCTCATAAATCTTGCTTTAAGAGGATGAGAGGAAACAGGCTGTCCATTTAGAGGCTTAAAGGAAGCTGCAATAGCACTCAAATGGACTCTTACTGAGTTAGTCTTAAGACCTGCATTGGATAAATGAAGGAGATACTCCAGCAATGATTCCAGAGGTATCGCAAGGAAGTTAAGACCCTTCTGCGAACACCATATGGTAAACCCAAACCCTGAGACGCAGAGACTGGGGATTGGGATGCCATAACATTCTGTCCTCCTGGGATAGGAGATCTGGAGCAGAACCTAACTCCAGGGAGGGAGCTTGAGAGAGATGTAGAAGCAGAGGGTACAACACTTGCCTTAGCCAATGTGGAGCTATCAGAATCATATAGCCTCTGTCTCTCTGAAGCTTGAACAGGGTTTTGGGAATTAGGGGAATGGGTGGAAAGGCATACAGGAAGTCTTGACCCCAGTAAAGGAGGAAAGCATCCCTGGCCTGAGCCCCCTGAGCCGGAATTCTGGAACAGAACCGGGGAAGTTTGGCATTCCACGGACTTGCAAAAAGGTCTATGTCCGGGGTTCCCCAAATTTGAAAAATCTTGGCCACCTGGTCTGCATGCAGAGACCACTCGTGTGGAAGCAGAACTCGACTGAGTCTCTCTGCCCAAGAGTTTTGTATGCCTGGAAGATACACAGCCAGGAGATGAATCTGATGCTCTCTGGCGAGGGCCCATAGTCGCAAAGCTTCGTTGCAAAGCGACAGAGAGCCTGTTCCCCCCTGCTTGTTCACGAAGAACATGGCTACTTGATTGTCTGTATGAATGAGGACTGTCTTGTAGCTGGGCAGGGTGTGGAACACTCGAAGAGCAAGGAAGATTGCTCTGAGCTCCAAGAGATTGATATGTAGATGAGTTTCCTGTGGAGACCAGGTGCCCTGGGTGGAGAGTTCTTGCAGATGAGCTCCCCAACCCAGCGGAGAAGCATCTCTTGTGAGAGTTGCTTGGGGTAAGGGTTGTTGAAAAGGGGACCCCAGCAACAGGTTTTGAGTGGACTTCCACCACTGGAGGGACAAAATAAGGCGAATTGTGTTTGCTGTTTTGTCTGACAGGCATCCTGATGCCTGGGACCATTGAGTGGATAAAGTCCAATGGGCTACCCTCATATGGAGGCGAGCATAGGGAACCACATGCACAGTAGATGCCATGTGGCCTAGTAGATGTAGCATTTCTCGGGCAATGAGATGAGGCTTTAGCAGTGCTTGAGAAGCTAACTGCACCATGCGAAGGCAGCGGGCCTGGGGGAGATAGGCCCTTGCCTTTCTGGTGTCCAGCAAAGCTCCTATGAACTCTAAAGACTGAGTGGGGGTTAGACTGGATTTGGGGATGTTTATTACCAGACCCAAATACTAAAGGATACGCATTGTGCAGGATAGGGAAGTCCTGGCCTCTGACTCTGTTGGGGCTCGTATGAGCCAGTCGTCTAAGTAGGGGAAGACGAATATCCCTAGAGTGCGGAGAAATGCTGCTACTACAGCCATGCATTTCGTGAACACCCTTGGTGCTGAGGCCAGGCCAAAAGGAAGCACCCTGTATTGGTAGTGCTTTCCTTGAAAAAGGAACCGAAGGAACCTTCTGTGAGTTGGATGGATGAGAACATGGGTGTAACTCATCCTTGAGATCTAGAGAACAAAGCCAATCCTGACTCTGAAGGTATGGCAGCAGAGTTCCGAGAGAAATCATCTTGAATTTCTCTTTGACAAGGAATTTGTTCAATTCTCTGAGGTCCAAGATAGGTCTGTATCCCCTTGTTTTCTTTGGGATAAGGAAATAGGGGGAGTAAAACCCTGTACCCTGCTGATGGATGGGTACTTCTGCTATTGCTCCTTGGGCAAAAAGCATAGTGACCTCCTGACCTAACAGGTTGATGAGAGAGATCGGAGATTTGAACTGCCTTATTATTGTGGGAGGGGGTATGCTCGAAAAATAAAGCTTGTACCCCTCCTTTATGATGGAGAGTGTCCAATGCTCTACTGTTATCTGCTCCCATCTGGGGAAAAGTGACATAACCTTCCTGGAATGGTGGAAGGCTCTGGGGTCCCACGAGAGCCAGGAAGGCTAAGTTCTCTAGCTGAAAGTCAAAGGCCTTGTGGAGGCTGAGACTGCTGGGGCTTAGCAGTCTTTTCTTTCTTCTGTTTGGGTGGTTGCTGACCTTTCCTGACAAGCTGACCTGCAGAACGTCCTTCCTGAGCATAAGCAGGATATCATCTTTTCTTCTTAGAAAAGAATGGTTTCTTGAAAGATTTCTTTCTAGCAGGATCAGCTGTGGACTTGGATAATCTTTCCAAGGTGGAGTTGTCAGCATCCAACTCATTGGCCTTTTCCTGCCAATCTCTACCAAACAGGTTCTCACCAGTACAAGGGATATTTCCCAATTTGTCTTGTACCCAGAGCTCCAGATCAGATGCCTGGAGCCAAGCAATTCTACGTGCACCTATGGCAATGGCAGAGGTTCTGCTTATGCAATCGAAGCAGTGAAAAGCTGCACGGTTGACAAATTTAGAAACATCTTGGGCATGTTTGAACAATGTGAGAAAATCCTGTCTTCTATCCTCAGGAAGAATAGGACTCAAAGCCTCTAAATCACCTGTGACCTCCTTCAGGAACATTCCCAAGTATAGACTATACGAACTGATTCTGGCAGAAAGCATGGAAGCTTGGAAGACACGACGTCCCAAAGCATCCAGAGCTCTGTACTCACGTCCTGGAGGATTAGAGGCATGCCTCTTTGCACTCTTGATCCTTCTCATAGCTGATTCCACTACCATAGAGTGGTGAGGAAGCTGAGTTTTTTGGAAACCAGGACAAGAAGGGACTCGATACAGAGTATCCAGTCTACGAGAATGAGGAGAGGTGGTAAGAGGTGTCTCCCACATTCTTAACATGAGATCATGCAAAATCTCATGAATGGGCAATGTAGCTGCCTCCTTAGGAGTTTTGGGATATTGTAAAATTTCCAACTCCTTTGCTCTGCGCTCTGTTTCAGGGGCAACAGTAATGGACAGACCCCAAGCCACCTCTCTGATAAAATCCTGAAACGAAATATCCTCTGGAGGAGAAATCCTACGCTTAGGGGAGGAGGGCTCCTCTGGGAGAAGCATTCCTGCATCAACAGAACTGTCAGAATCCTCAGATTCTTCTGAGGACTCGAAGTACCATCTGTCCAGATGCTCTTGAAGAGCCCGATACCTGTACCGACCGAAGTCGGTACCGGGAGTAATCGGTACCGGAGTATCAGCACCTGAAGGCATCGGATGACTGGGTACCGGCAATGCAGACACCGATGTCGATGCTATCGGTACCAGTTGGATTTTCTGTCGCAGTTCCGAGGGCGTCGATGCCGCAAGGAGAGACGCCAGACTGTGCTCAATAGTCAGGACTCTCTGATCTATCGACGCTGCTGATGCCTGGATGTTGGTACTGGAGAAAATCGCCGGTACCCCAGAGCATGGCACCAGTAGATCTGCTGAGGTCGAGGCCTCGAGAACATCCTGGAGCCCCGATAATGCTTTGAAAGCCAAAGCCTCCCACCGGGGCAATTTTGCCGGTGCAGAATCCTCAATGGCAACGCCAGAGGCATCTCGATGCTTAGAAGGAGATCTAACCTTTGAGGACCGGCTAGACTTATGTTTAGTTACCTGAGATCCACGGGAGGAAGACGAAGCCCTGGAAGACGTCGATGCCACCGAAGCTGCATCAGAGGGAAACAGGGTACTGAGCTTGGCAGCTTGGTTTTGTCGACCTTTCTTGGACATCATGGCACAGGCCATACATTCAGAGATGGAATGGTCAGGACCTAAACATTTCAGACACCACTCATGGGTGTCAGTGACGGAGATGGTACCGCCACACTTGGTGCACGTTTCAAAACCTGAGGAGGGTTTCTCCATTATGGAAAAAATCCTGGGCCTAAAGGCCCAAAATGGCGCGTGCACCTGAAAAGAAAAGGAAAAAGTACTAAGAATTTTTTTTTTTAAAGAAAAGAATGAAAGAAAGAAGAACCGGCGGTACCGGTAAAACGTCGAGGAAGGCAGACGCGACCACAAAAAAGAAGAAAATTTTCTGCGGTGAAAGGAACACGACCTGCTGGCTCCACGGAGGATGCTCCCAAAAGCTTCCTAATTGGACGCTGGGGAGCATTCCTGCGCAGGCTCCATCGGTACCGACGATACCCATATGTGATGATTACATTCCTGCTTGTTCCTGGAGATAACCATGTAGCTGCATTATAGATATTTTGGTAGGGAGATATTTTATGTATGCACTATGGAAGCTGATTTCTGGAGGTTGATGTGGGCATATTGTTCCAGGGAGTGTTAAATGTGTTCTCATGTACCAAAAGTTGATATAATTGGGGACTTAATTGGCTATAGTTCTTTTTGATGCTGGATTGCTGGGATTGTAGGTGACGAAAAGCTGCTTGGCTTTCCTTACATCTTTAGTTGTTTGAAGGTAATAAAAAATGCACACCTGCAGTCCAGTGTGTAAACAGCATACGTCGGGCTCTCCCAGTTTAGTGTTGGGGAAAATTTTCAGGAGAACAATGAATTGATTCAAATGGGATAAACTTGGGATGGATGCAAAAGAGCATTCTCTTATGTTTATTACAAAACTTGCTATACTGCCCTTTGCAGGCATCAAGATGGTTTAAAGTAAAAAACATAACACACATAAAAGAGAAAAAATAGTAGCACAAGAACGACAACACAAACAATATACATGAAAACAACAAAAAATAAAAAGTTACTTCTACAATGCAATAGACTTTACTTAACTAGAAGGGCAGCAAAGAAAAAACCTAGTATATGTAGCATAATGCACCAGAGTTTGTAGCTCACTACTCTTCTTGCAGAAGGGATAGACACTAGAAAAACAGTTTTCCAGGTAATATCTTGTACAGAGAACTGGATCATTGGTTCAAAGGGGGGTTTCCATAAGTTGTACAACAACTTAAGGTCCCATGTAAGGTTAGCGTTCATGAAGCCTCTCATGAGTCTGGAAACTAGGGGAGGTTCAGATAATGTTTTCCCTTCTACTTGACTGTAATAGGCAGCAATGGCAGCTAAATGAATGTGAATGGAGGGCATTTCAATTCCAGATTCGGAGAGGTGATGAGGGAGTGACAGATGGAAGAAAACAAGTTAAGGACAATGCCCCAGAAAAAGCAAAAGCATGCAAATATTAAGAGTCATCATTATTGGGGAGCGTGCGAGGAAAGAGGTTGGCTGGTTACCCTGTGCACCGCCGTGAGATTCTTCTTGGCAGCCCGGAGCACCCGGTTCACCTGAGCGGCGCCTGCCCCTGATGTCATCCAGGGGGCCTTAAAGCTCGGCGGAATATCCCAGCAGTTGGGAGCGTGCGAGGAAAGAGGTTGGCTGGTTACCCTGTGCACCGCCGTGGGATTCTTCTTGGCAGCCCGGAGCACCCGGTTCACCTGAGCGGCGCCTGCCCCTGACGTCATCCAGGGGGCCTTAAAGCTCGGCGGAATATCCCAGCAGTTGGGAGCGTGCGAGGAAAGAGGTTGGCTGGTTACCCTGTGCACCGCCGTGGGATTCTTCTTGGCAGCCCGGAGCACCCGGTTCACCTGAGCGGCGCCTGCCCCTGACGTCATCCAGGGGGCCTTAAAGCTCGGCGGAATATCCCAGCAGTTGGGAGCGTGCGAGGAAAGAGGTTGGCTGGTTACCCTGTGCACCGCCGTGGGATTCTTCTTGGCAGCCCGGAGCACCCGGTTCACCTGAGCGGCGCCTGCCCCTGACGTCATCTAGGGGGCCTTAAAAGCACGACCGCTACGCGGTACGCGGTAGCGGTCACGTTTCAAAGGGGCGCGTTTTCAAGGGGCAGGTAATGCTCCTTTGGCGCTCGAGGAGCCTGGGAGCTGGTTTGTGATCGAGTAGGATGGGCAAACGCAGGAAGCGTCATCAAACTGTGAGTATTGTGAATCCTACAAAAGTTGTCAAAGTTTCCGGTCCCATGGATAGACATTTGGTCGCTGTGGGAAATATGGAGGCTCAGAAAGATGTTCCATCTGACACACAGCTCCCTAGTGATAGCTCCTCGACATCTTTGGGGGTTAGTATCTCTTCCCCTTCTGCTGGTAATGGACAGACTGCCCCAGTTACCTCCTCACCAGTACGGGAGGTTTTGCTGCAGCAATTGGATTGTTTGCCACCTGTATCCCCTTCTGGTTCCTCTTTAACCCATGGGGTTGTTCCTTTACCCCGGGTGTTGAAGGTACCGGAGGGCTTTGTCTCAGCACACAGGGACGGTTTATCGTCTGTACCTGCGGCTTCTCAGGAAATCTCCCTAGCGGATGTATGGCAGGTTCTATCTAGGATCGACTCTTCACTTGGCTCAATTGTATCTCAATTCTCAGATTTCTCAAGGGACTCTGTGGCGAAATTCGCCCAGCATGATACTCAGATTGCTGTATTAGATCAAAAATGCCAGAAATTGGAAGCTCAGTGTAATGTACTACAAAACTCCTCGATGTCTTTTATAAAAGATAGTATTACCTTACATTTTCAGCAAGAAATATTAGAAAATAGTTTGCGTGCTCCTAATGTGCGATGTTTAAATTTTCCGTATACTCGTTTTCTGTCTCCCCAAATTTTATTTGATAAATATCTAGTGGAAGTTTTAGGATATAGGGAAGACTCAAAACCACATGTTGTAAAATTGTTTTATATTTCTCGTAAAGGGACAGCACCAGAGGAGATGATCCCTGGAGCTGCCCCAGTAGTATCCCAGGATTCTCTGGACGTCTCAGCGTTCATTGAGTCCTCTCGGGATTTAATTTCTACACGAGCCACCCTTCTGGTATCATTTGCTTCTGAGGTGGAAAAGAATGCTGTGATGCGCTTATTTTTCACGAATAAAGATGCTGCCTTCTGTGGGGAGAAAATTAATATGTTTCCAGACGTCTCCAGGACGACTCAGCTGCGTCGTCGGGGTTTTCTTATGTTAAAGCCCCGCGTCCTAGCTATTGGTGCCACGTTTTTTCTGAAATTTCCCTGTAAATGTTTAGTTACCTTTAAAGGCACCAAGTATGTCTTTTTGGAAACGTCAGCTTTGGAAACTTTTCTTTTGACAAGTTCTACGCAGGTTAAATAGTTAGTTTCTAGGTTAAATTTTCTTGTCATCAGATGGGAAAAAAAGAGTAAAATGATTAGACTAGCTTCCTCCTTTCTTTCAGTTTTCTTGTGTAACAGGTTTCCTTGTTTATCTTGATCAGTTGTCGCTCCTCATGACCTGGACTGTAATTTGTATGTCTATTATATGGTAATGTTTCTTTTGGAATGTTTGTATTCTTTGAATTTTCTCAATAAAATATTTTGAAACTTAAAAAAAAAAAAAAAAAAAAAGAGTCATCATTATTACTACAACTTATTTGTACAGTGCTATAAAGCATAGATACTCCCCTGTAACAGGTGATCTCCGGGAACAGCAGGAATTTACTCTTCACGTATGGGTATCATCGGTAACGACAGAGCCCGCACAGAACGCTCCCCAGCATCCAATAGGAATGCTTTTGGGAGCATCCCACAGCGCATGTGTGCTGCCTTCCCGCCTCTGTACCTCTCTCACTTCAGCTGAGTTTATAGCTGAGACAAAAAGAGAGAAGTACAGAAAGAGATAGAGACAACTCCTAGGGGGGGTGGATGGGTTGTGAAGACTAAATTCCTGCTGTTCCCGGAGATCACCTGTTACAGATGAGTAACTACAAAGAGAGAAGTAGAGAAAGAGATAGAGACAACTCCTAGGGGGGGTGGATGGGTTGTGAAGACTAAATTCCTGCTGTTCCCGGAGATCACCTGTTACAGATGAGTAACTACGCTATCTCCAGGAACAAGCAGGAATGTAGTCTTTACATATGGGGACTCCCCAGCTGAAAGATGCCAAGGGGTTACCCCAGGTGAGATGGGTCATGCTTCCTCCCATGGATCTCTGGCATCCAAACCATGGATGGTGGGTAGGAGTTGTATTAAGTATGGAAGAGATGCTGATGAACAGCCTGGCCAAAAAAGGCATCCCGATGGGAGTCCTTGTCTAAGCAGTAGTGGGATATGAAGGTGTGTACTGAAGCCCAAGTAGCTGCTCTACAGATGTCATTAATGGACACAGAACGAAGGTTAGCTGTTGAGGCTGCCATTGCTCTCACATTGTGAGATGTAACATGGCCCTCGAGAGAAAGTCCTTTACTCCGATAAGTTTAGGATATGCAAGTTCTTTTGGAAACTGGAAGTCCCAAATGACTAGAGTCAAAAGCCACAAAAAGCTTAGAAGATTTTCTATGTGACTTAGTTCTTTGGAGATAAAAGGTTAAGGCTCTTTTACAATCCAATGTGTGAAGATTCCTTTCCACACTAGAGGCATGAGGCCTAGGGAAGAATATAGGAAGATAAACCAACTGGTTTAAATGGAAAGGCGAAACCACCTTTGGTATAAAGCGAGGATGAGTCCTGAAGACTACTTTATCATGGTGGAACCTTGCATAAGGAGGATCAGCTATTAACGCCTGTAGTTTACTAATGCGCCTTGCAGAAGTGATGGCAATTAGGAAAATAACTTTACATGAAAGAAACTTTAGGTCTGAAGTGTCTAAAGTTTCAAAGGGCGGTTTCATAAGCTGACCAAGAACAAGATTCAGATCCCATGCAACCTGTGGTGATATCATTCAGTCTCAGATGCTGGTTGCTTTTCAACAGAGGGATAAAGACAACGTGCTTCCCTTTTTGTTAAGTAAAACAGGGCGACTTGATTGATTATCCAAAAAGGCCCTTTTCTTCAAATAGGCAAATAACCTTTAATGAAGATTTATCTTAAATTCTAATTGATTGACATGAAGTATTTTCTCCTCCGGGGACTGGATAGATAGCAGTCCCAATGATCCCTCTTCTCTATCAGAATGGCTTGTGGATAAGCAAGGATATCACTGGGTCTTACTGATTCTTCAGCCCTTTAAGCAAAAGTGATAAGAAGTGAACTACATGGGGGGGGCGGAGCTTGCCGCGAAGCAAGATGGCTGCCTAAAGAGAATGCTCTTGTACCGTTTGAAGAATCCTAGCCTTCTCCCTCAATAGTACGAAGTGCTGTGAGTTCATTCTGGGTGCGGATAACAAAGAGAATGTCATCTCTAAAGCCAGCTAAGTTGGAATTTCAGCAAGCGGCCGGGCAAGCTGCAAAGCGTGCAAAGCAAAGGCACTGTCTCCGCAGAAAGTGGCGCCGGAGAAGGAGAATGGCGACGGGGTGCGAAAATCTTAGCAGAATTGAAAACAGTGAAGAAGTTAATTACCAACAACGGGATGACATTGGGTCAAATGCAGGAGGACTTGCAAGAGGTAAAGGAGACGTTAGAGGATATGAGTGGACGCCTAACTAAAGTAGAGGCGTTGGCACAAAAGCGCGAGAGCATGCTGACGCAGGTAGGCCCACTGGCTAAGAGGGTTGCAGCACTAGAGGTCCAAATTGAAGACCAGAGCCATCGGGCAAGAAGAAGTAATGTGCATATTACTGGCATTCCGGAGGGAGTAGAAGGGGCAGACATGATTGCCTATTTGGAAAAGTTGATACCGGAGCTGCTGCAAATTAACTTTACTAAAACTTTGTAACTGGAACGTGCACATCAAGTACCTTCGCACGCAGTTAGTCTGGGGAAAAGACCAAGGCCTTTTGTAGTTAAAGTTTTGAGATATCCACAAGCGCTGCAGATCTTGCAGGTGGCCAAGCAGAAAAGCACATTGCAATTGCACGGTAACAGGACTGCCTTCTATCCAGATCTTTCCAAGAAAACGGTGGAACGCAGAAGGGAATTGCTAGCGTGCAGGCCCATGATGCAAAAGATACAGGTAAGATATGGACTGTTCTATCCGGCCAAAATGAGGGTAACAATGCTGCAGCACTTCGGACATTTCTGCAGGACTTTGTACAAATGGAAGTAGGGCGATGAATAATAATCGCAGTAGCCAGGTAACAGGTGTGGACTATAGAAATGACCTTGGCAAGATGGATCTGACAGATCCTGCATTGGGACTCACAAGTTTGAATATGAAGGTTAGGTAGTTCCAGATGCACTAGAAAGTATATACATGATAATATAAATAAAGTGTTTATAAGTAATTAATGAGAGCAACTAGCAGGGATGTGGATAGGATGTTTAATGATAATAGTTATTGAAGGGGAGGGAGGCGAACAAAGGACGGTGTGTGAGAAAATTGGGGGGCGGAGGTTGGGGAGCTTGATCGCAAGGGGAACGGGATGTGCTCCACCATACAAGTATTTACAGTTGTTTTGTTTTTTAAGATCTGGCTGCATACAGTAATCTCTAAGAGTAGGGCAAAAATGGCAGAAGTGCACCTGGTGGTGAATACTACTCCCAAAAGAGTCAATGATAATCAATATGGCTAGTGGCAAGTTAAGGTTATTGACTTTGAATGTTCAAGGTATCACAAACCCAATAAAGCGGAAAAAAATTCTAACATATTGCCAACAGCAGGGTGCGGATATACTCTACATTCAGGAAACCCACCTATCCTTATCTGAGTCATATAAAGTAGGTAGTAGCGTATATCAAAATATACTAGCAGCGCCGGCTGTAAAGAAGAAGGGAGGAATAATTATAATGATTTGGAGAACATTGGAACCGACAATTAAGGAAACAAAAATAGATCCATGTGGGAGACGGGCCACGGCCAAAGTGCAGATTGATTGTCAAGAATACTTGTTAATGACTGTATATGGGCCAAATCATGATGAGCCGCAGTTTTTTGAGCAAGTAACAATGGAGTTAAGTGAAATGGCATAAACGCGTATACTCCTAGGTGGAGACTACTATCATACAGGACCCGTTAGTTGATCGTACCCCCTATAGGCAGCAACCTAAGCCTAAATCGGATAGAGTGCTACAGAATCTGATTGAGACACTGGAGCTGGTAGATCCATGGAGACTTATGCATCCAAGAGACAGATAATATTCATTTTATTCTCTCCCACATAATACTCAAACGAGAATAGACTTTTTTTTTATATCAAAAACAATGGTGCCTCAGCTAGTAGAGACAGGAATACAAACCAAAACGGTGTCGGATCATGCAGCAGTTATGCTTACTCTGGACAAAAGAAACCTAGATGGTGTTTTGATAAAGCATGGCTAGCTAATAAGGACTTTGTCAATTGCATGCAAAAAGGTATCATCGCATATTTTGAGCATAATACAGAATCTGATACATCAACATGGGCCTGGTGGGAAGCTTTCAAAGCGACTATACAAGGGTATATAGCCATGTATAGTATTCAGCAGAGGAGAGCTAGAGAGAAAGAGCTGGCTGAATTAAATCTGGAAATTCGAGCTGGGGAACAGCTTTTAGCCAAACAATTGGATCCATTAGTGTTGATAAGATTGCAGAAGCTGCGTTACCAATATAACTCTATATTGAACAAAGAGGCGCATCGGCAAATCAAAGCGCAGCAGACTGTATATTATCATGAGAATAATCGGGCGAGTACGCTTTTGGCCTGCACCTTGAGAGCGAAAGAAGCGGTGTCACGCATTACAGGCTTGCTGGATGCGAGTGGCCAGTTAATTGTGGATGATGAAGGAATACTTGAGCACTGCAGAGGATTTTATGCAAAGCTATATCAGTCAGAGACTGACTGGAATGAGGACGCGTTTGGAAAATTCATCTCCAGTGTAGTAGGACCGAAGTTATCCGAGCAGCAAGTGTCATCACTGGATGCGGGCATTACCTGCAAGGAGATACAGCAGGCAGTGAGACAGTTGGCGAAGGGGAAAGCGAGTGGACCAGATGGGTTGCCAATGGAATTCTATGCGACATTTGCGGAACAACTAGCACCAGAACATCAAGTATATTACAACCGAGAGTGCCCGAATGTAGGGGCTCTCGCTGAGGCAAACATAGTTATACATCCGAAACCTGGGAGGGATCCTCAGAAAGTGGAAAACTATCGGCTCATATCACTTCTGAATGCAGATTATAAAATATATGCAAAGATATTAGCCAATAGGTTGGGAAAAGTGCTTGATGTGCTTATTCACCCAGATCAATGTGGATTCACGGCAGGCAGGTCGACCACGGACAACGGTCGATTGCTGGCGCATGTCTTGATGCGAGCGCAACAGATAACTGATCCAGTGGTTGGGCTTGCCCTAGATGCCGAAAAGGCATTTGACAGGGTAGAATGGCCGTTCCTGTTCAGAACGATGAGATGGTTTGGATTCAAAGAAAAATTTCTGAAAAGAGTTGAAATGTTATACACCAAACCTTCAGCTCGAGTAATAGCGAATGCAACGATGTTGACGATCTTTAGGCTATACAGAGGAACGCGTCAAGGATGTCCTTTACCGCCACTGTTTAACCTTGCACTCGAGCCACTGGCACTAAAGATTAGACAGCATAAGGACATCAAAGGTTTAGATGTTTGTGGATGTCAATGCAAGCTATCAGCCTATGCGGATGATCTGTTTTTGTTCTTAGAGCCTAGTTCATTGACAACAGTGCTCGAAGTTATAGCTGAGTACTCAGCAATATCAGGATTTAAGGTGAATCTAACAAAAGCGACGGTAATACCTTTAAACTCTTATGTATCAATGTCAAAATTGAATCAATATCCATTCAAGGTGGAGCAATCCTCTTTTAAATATCTGGGTATAGTATACGGGACCACTGTGTGTGACACAATGCAGCAAAATAGGGTCGTCTGTGAAAAGATAATCTGGGAATATATGGACAAATGGTCCCTGTTGAATTTAACCTGGTGGGGCAGGCTAGAAACCATTAAAATGGTTATTGTTCCCAAGATAACTTATATCTTAAGTATGATACTGATGCTATTTGATCAACGATTTTATGCAAAACAGGTAAACTGCTGCTATCCTTCTTGTGGCGTAATAAAACGGCAAGAATAGCGGCATGGAAGCTTAAGTTGCCCAAAAAGCGAGAGGGTGTGCACTTCCCAGACTTCTTTTGGTACCATGTGGCTGCTCTCCTGAAGCAAGGAGTCCGTTGGAGTGAGGAGGAGATAACGGCGGAGGATCCCCAATGGTTGTGGATAGAGGCCGCAATAAGTAAACCGCTTTCGTTGTGGGCATGCATTGGGGCTGATGGTGCCTCGGAGAATCCACATAACGGAGTGATGCGGGCTACGCAGCAAGCTTATCAAATTATAATGAACTATGTAGAAGATGCAAGGGAATGTACTAAAGAGACTAAACCCGAGATTAAAAATTGCAGGGCAAAGTTTTGTTTGGAGTACCTGGATAAAGCAAGGCATATTACAGCCTGGGTCAGCTGATTCACAACAACGTATATAAATCCTTTCAGGTTCTGCAGCAAGAATTTAACCTGCCGGCTGTATGTATGTACCAATGGTGTCAACTGAGACATTGCCTGAGCAAGGCTGAAATCTCACCGGTTATGTTAAGTTCAGATCACCCGTTATTGCGAAAGATGAGAGAGATGAAAGTGAGTTCTCAGTTGATATCAAAGTTTGTGGCTATCATACGCGACGGAGAGAAAAGAAGATGTAAAGGTTTGCAGCTTGTCTGGGAGACTGAAATAGGCGAATTAGACAATTCTGAAAAGTGGAACATCTTTTGGGGATCGCAGATAAGAGTGACAAGAGCGGCCTCACTTACACAAACGTTGTATTTCCTGGCCCATCGAGCGTACTTAACTCCACTGAAAACAGCAAAGTGGCAACCCCAAGCAGGAAATCTATGTTGGTCGTGCGAGAATGATATTGGTACAATGGCGCATATGCTATACTACTGTCCCAAGTTGAAGGAATATCGGCAGCAAGTCTGGCGACGAGTGACCCAGTTATTAAAAATATGCACGCCACTGACATCGTATAGTTATCTATAAGTCACAGACTGAAATCCCTGATTTAGAGAAGCATGACTATTCAATTTTGGATTTGATGCTTGGCTTGGCATTAAAAGCGATACTGAGTCACTGGAAGAATTTTTCGAATTTGAAGGTTGAATACTGGTGGAATCTACTGTGTGCGCATCGGGCACACGAAAGAGCATATGTGAGCCAAAATCCGTGTTACTCTAAAATGCTTAAAATGTGGGATACCCTTGACTTGCAACTACTGAGCAAGTAGTGCTTTATAAGGCTTCGGGGGGGGGGGGGGGGGTGTTTCGTCACCAGGTAAACTAAACTAACGGACCCAAAGGTAGTAAGGGTTCAGAGGGCTGACAGATTGGAGGGGGGATTTGAGTTGGTAATGTCTAGTAGAGGTGAGCCCTTAGTTGTAGCCAGCATTGTTCTAATACTGTATACCGTATTGTATTAGGATGGTTTTATTATTTCTTTTATTTTGTGTATTGTAACTGTTCAGTTGTTTAAACTGCTAAATAAAAGTTTAAAAAAAAAAGAAGTGATCTACACTGATATTTTTGAAAGATCAGGTCAGAGTAACTCTTCTGAATGTAGGGTATACATATTTTTGAAGTAGTTTTTCATTTTTCACCGCCTAACACTGTATGTATATAAGATGTTTTTAGCACCACTGTATATAGCCCACATTGTACATAACTCAAACTAATCTAGCACACAACACAACACGCACCCAACTAAATTTTCACCCTCACTGCATGTATAACACACTCACACTACCAGATTGTTTGCTGTGATACCACCTTGATTATTATGATAAGGCGGTTTAGAAATACTGTTAAATAAATAAATAAAATTAAGTCTTGAAACATCTTTCTTATGTTTTTGGCGAGTCTGTATTGTTGAAGACCTAGGTAACGCTGGAGAAGAATATTCTGTTACTGTAACAAACACTGGTATAAACAAAGAGTATCAAGTTGATAAACATGAATGTTAATTGGACATTTTATACCTCTTTATTGGTTGATCAGCCAAGCGATTCCTGCTTTCAGTATCGCAAGTCTTTTTTTTCTGCTGGATAATCTCTCAATACGTCTCTTCTCCAACCACTCAGCCGACCACACTTTTGATTTAGTTTTATCATCATCTCATTCCACTAATTCTCTTTCAGATTTCTCCACGCTTACCCTCTCCTGGTCCAATCACTGCCTAGTTTCACCTGTCTTTAAATCCCCCTACCACTGTCAAAACAACAATGGTCACCAGAAATTAAAACAGTGTCAACTCTGAACACTTTTTAAGAATATTGTGTGCCTTTCTTCAAGGACTTACCTAAAAACTTAACTGATCAAATAATAACTTGGAATACCTTCTTTAAATCTAGCTCAAGAAAGCTGCCTCACTAGTCTCTCAGCAAGTGTAACCCAATAAAAATAATCAATGGTATCATCCAGACTTGCACTTTTTCTCCAGGGCAGAGCGCATCTGGAGAAAAAATAAAACAGACTAATTTCACCATCTGCAAGAAGCGGATATTAATAGTGTTAAGCTGGCTAAGAGACTACTATTCACCTATGCTCCAATTTAAAGGCAACAGATCTCAGACACTATTTATATTACTCGCCCTCCCTCACAAGGTCAACTCCACAATCATCCTGCCCTCCTGTAGAAGATGTGGCCTCATACTTCTCTATGAAAATTGAAACCATCCAACATAATTTTATTACAGCCACACCATTTCTCTCCAATTTGTCAGCCACTGTTGAGCGTCCTAACCCTATCACCTCCAAATTCATCAGAAATTTCTATTAAATATTCTGCCCAATTTGCTTCCAAGTGTCTGTACAGTCATCAACATCAGATGAAGTTCCATCAGTCTGGAAAAAAGCCACTGTTTGAACTACACCTAAGAAAAAAAATTCAAATTATAATCAGCCCAATTCCATCCTTTCATTTTTTAAAATTGCTGAGAAAGTTGTTTAGTTTCAATGAATTTCATGAAAAATCTTTAGTCTTGCATCCCAAGCAAGCTGATTTTCTCAGTGGCTATAGTACTGAAACTATACTTCTTGCTCTCCATAATATTATAAATCAAATTCTTAATCAAGAGAAATATGCTATTAAATTTAACAGCAGCCTTTGGTCTTGTTGAGTGCCACCTCCTAAACTCTTAGCTTGGTAATCTGAACTTTTCCCATATCAGATATGTGTTCAGATCTCTCAGATTTAGGATAGGACAGAATACTCATTTTCTAGGACACTAGGAAGTACCTGGAGTAAAATCTCTGCCCTTCCTGCTACAGTCAAACACAAAACCCCCCAGAAAAACGGTATTCAAATCATGAACAACTATTAAATAAATGAAATACCGTGGAATACAGTGGCAGGAGCCTGATGACATTTGCCATGCAAAAGGTATATATTTCCTGTAGAAATAGCTGGGAAATCAGTAAGTGATGTAACAGGAGGAAATCAGGAGGGAGATCAAATAAAAGCAATCAATACCCAAAGCAGACTATTTTTAGTACCCAGCAGTTGAAATTTACAAAGGCCAGCAGTCTGCGAAGACAGTGAGTCTCCCCCAACAGGTAGGCTTCCAACTCTTACACTAATAGATCGGCCATGTTCGAGGAGCTAGTCAAAATCCATTCCTGGTTTTAGCTGAGGTGCCAGCAAGGCCTTTTAAGACCTCTTCTGCCTGGAAAAGGAGTAAGGGGCCTGCTTGGAAAGGGAACAGCATGCAGCAAGTGAATATCTACATCTGCGAGAGTAGTAATATATCTCCTCTGCCCTTCCTTCTGAAACTTCCTAGATGAGCAGCCTGAGTCGAAAATGGGCCTGGAGGGAGCTTGCATGATGTCACTATGCTGCTTGTTCATGGTAGCAGCCTCTTGAACATTATCTTTGAAGATACTCTCTACACCTCCTCGTTTGCTTTAAAGCTCCTCTCCCTTACCTCCTCGTTTGATCTCCAACTTTGTTCCACTGCCCCCACTCACCAGCATGGCCACTGCCTTGACCTGATATTTTTCTCTAGTTGCTTACCCGCAAACCTCTGTAGCTCAGTTCTTCCCTTATCTGACCATCACCTTTTAAGCTTTAATGTTCATCACCCGCTGCCTCAGCCTCGTCCTGTCTCCTCCAACCTATTTAGAAATCTTCATGCTATTGATCCCTTGGCTCTCTCTTCCGCTATTTCTTCATCTCTTTCTTCCACTATGTCATCTAAGTCTGTTGACGAGGCAGTAACTTCTTATAATGCTGCACTCTCCTCAGCTCTGGATGCTCTCGCTCTGCCCATGCCATGTCCCTTTGAGACGTTCTGCACCCCAGCCCTGGCTTTCATCTACTACCCGCTATCTACGTTCCTGTGCCCGTTCTGCTGAGCGTGCTTGGCTCAAATCCCGCTCCCCTGCAGACTTTCTACACTTCAAATTCATGCTTGTCTCTTTACAGTCAGCCATAGCTCTTGCGAAACAAGACTACTGTGTCCATCTGACTAACTCTCTTGCCTCTGATCCTCGCATTCTCTTTACTACTCTCAGCTCTCTTCTCAAAGTGCCTCCACCTCTGATCCCTCCCTCCCTTTCTGCCCAAACCCTGGCTGACTATTTCCATGACAAAATCGACAAAATCACCCTCCAATTCCCCAAAAAGTCAGCTACTTTCCCTCCGCCTCTTCTTCACTCCCAACTTCCTCCCCCCCACCTCTGCTACCCTCTCTCTTCCTTTCCTGTGATCTCTGAAGAGGAAACTACACACCACCTTTCTTCCTCCAAACACCACCTGCTCCTCTAATCCTATCCCTACCCGTCTCCTACGTCCCATCTCCTCCACTGTTGTCCCTTCCATCTCTCATATTCTCAACCTATCGCTCTCTACTGCAACAGTCCCTGCAGACTTCAAGCACGCTGTGGTCACACCTCTCCTCAAAAAACCCTCACTTGATCCCACCTGTCCTTCTAATTATCGACCCATCTCTCTTCTTCCCTTCATTTCAAAACTACTTGAACGTGTGGTTCACCGCCGCTGCCTCGACTTCCTCTCCTCTCATGCCCTCCTGGATCTCTTACAGTCTGGCTTTCGTCCTTTACACTCTACTGAAACGGCTCTTGCCAAAGTCTCCAATGACTTGTTCCTGACAAAATCCAAGGGCCTTTACTCTGTCCTCATTCTTCTTGACCTCTATGCTGCTTTTGACATTGTTGACCACAACCTTCTCCTCGATACCCTGTCCTCACTTGGTTTTAGGGGCTCTGTACTATCCTGGTTCTCCTCCTATCTCTCCCATCGCTCTTTCAGTGTATGTGCTGGTGGCCCCTCCTCCTCTGCTACCCCGCTCCCAGTTGGTGTACCCCAAGTATCTGTCTTGGGTCCACTCCTTTTTTCTCTCTACACCCAGTCCCTTGGTGCAC
This sequence comes from Ichthyophis bannanicus, assembly GCA_033557465.1. Classification (NCBI taxonomy): domain Eukaryota; kingdom Metazoa; phylum Chordata; class Amphibia; order Gymnophiona; family Ichthyophiidae; genus Ichthyophis; species Ichthyophis bannanicus. Next base: position 1,284,201,086 of record CM066031.1, read on the forward strand.
TTATCTCTTCCCATAGCTTTCAGTACCATCTGTATGCTGATGACTCCCAGATCTACCTCTCTACACCTGAAATCTCTCCGGCCATCCAGACCCAGATCTCTGCCTGCCTTTCTGACATTGCTGAAATTGAACATGGCCAAGACTGAACTTCTTATCTTTCCCCCTAAAACCTCCCCTCCTCTTCCTCCTTTCTCAGTCTCTGTGGATAACTCTGTACTCCCTCCTGTTTCCTCAGCCCGCAATCTGGGGGTTGTCTTTGACTGCTCTCTCTCTTTCTCCACACATATCCATCTGATAGCTAAGATCTGCCGTTTCTTTCACTATAACATCAGCAAAATCCGCCCTTTCCTTTCTGAACACACTACTAAAACGCTTATCCACTCCTTAATCACCCCCCGTCTTGACTACAGTAACCTACTCCTCAATGGTCTCCCTCTGAATCATCTCTCACCCCTTCAATCTGTTCAACACTCTGCTGCGTGGCTAATCTTCCGCCAGCCTCGTCATGCCCATATTACTCCTCTAAGTCACTTCATTGGCTCCCTATCCGTTTCCGCATCCAGTTCAAACTTCTCCTGCTGACCTATAAATGCATTCACTCTGCGACTCCTCACTACCTTGCTTCTCTTATCTCTCCTTACAACCCCCCTTGGGAACTCCGCTCTTCTAGCAAACTGCTTCTATCTGTGCCCATCTCTTCTACTGCTAACTCCAGACTTCGCTCCTTTCAACTTGCTGCGCCTTACGTCTGGAACAAACTACCTGTGTCAGTATGCCAGGCACCTTCTCTAACCCTCTTCAAATCCAGGCTGAAAACTCATCTTTTTGCTGCTGCTTTTGAGATCTTGACCCACCTGATGATCTTTTCTTTCCCTTGCTTTATCCCTGCTTACATCTTTTGTGTTTGTCTTGACTAGATTGTAAGCTCTGATGAGCAGGGACTGTCTCTTACATGTCTGTGCAGCACTGCGTACGACTTGTAGCGCTATATAAATGCTCAGTAGTAGTAGTACATCATGGTTCATGAGCGAGTTAACTCCTGCACGCTAGTCTGTAAGACTGAGGACAGGAGCCATGAGAGTCTCAAGGAGCCAATACTTGTGGCAGAGGCTCTCTATGCCATATCAGACCATGTATTTTCTGCACTCTTTCCCATGAGGGAGGGGAAAGAGTAATTACTCACCTGTAACAGGTGTTCTCCAGGAGCAGCAGGAATCAGTCCTCACATATGGGTGACGTCGGCACCGACGGAGCCCTCGCGGAGCAATTTTCCCCAGCTTTCAAAGAAAGCCTTTGGGAATTGCAGCGCGCATGCGCGGTCCTCTTCCCGCCCAAGGGTGCCATCTTGCTCAGTCTGATGACATAGCGAAAAGACAGCAAAAAAGTAGCAAAAAAAAAAAAAAAAAGCATAGAACTGCAACTCCAAGGGGAGGAGGGAGGGTTGTGAGGACTGATTCCTGCTGCTCCTGGAGAACACCTGTTACAGGTGAGTAACTACTCTTTCTCCAGGACCAAGCAGGAAGTCAGTCCTCACATATGGGACTCCCAAGCTTAAGGCTACCGGAGACCCTAAGCACAAAAAGGAGCTCCCTCAAGCTCAGTAGCACAGAAGGAAGGAATCTTCTCTGAATACGCCTCCAACCGGTAGCCCAACATCCGGGACGGAGGGTAGGAGTTGCCTATACCTCAAAGAGATTAAGGAGGACTGCCTGTCCGAAAGCACTGTCCCTGCGGGACTCCCTCTCCAGGCAGTAATGGGCTGCAAAAGTCTGGCTTGAAGACCAAGTAGCGGCCCGGCAGATGTCTGCCAATGGAACAGAGCGGAGGTAAGCCACTGACGTAGCCTTCGCCCTAACACGATGAGCCGTGACTCGACTTTCCAACGAGAGGCCGGCTGCCTCATAAGCCCAAGCGATACAGTCAGCAATCCAGATGGATAGAGTACGCTTGGAGACAGGGAGCCCCAACTTATTGGGGTCATTAGAGACGAAGAGCTGAACCGCTCTTCTGTGCTCCCGCGTACGGTCAAGGTAGAAGGTTAACGCCCTTCTAGAGTCCAGGGTATGCAGGACCATTTCAGCTCGGCTGGAGTGTGGCCTGGGAAAGTAGGTCGGAAGTACCACCTCCTGGTTGATGTGAAAAGGGGAAACCACCTTGGGAAGAAACTTAGGGTGAGTCCGTAGGACTACCCTATTCTTGTAGAACCTAGTGTAAGGAGGATCAGATACTAGGGCCTGTAGCTCACTAACGCGTCTAGCAGAAGTGAGGGCTACCAAGAACAAGGTTTTCTAAGAAAGAAAACGTAGATGACAGGTAGCCATAGGTTCAAAAGGCGGACAGGTAATCCGCTGTAAAACCACATTCAGATCCCAGTCAGGGGCTGGCGGGCGCAAAAGTGGTTTAAGGAGAAGGAAGACTGTGAGAAAACGTGCCACTAGAGGGTGGCTGGAAAGAGGTCTGCCATCTACCGTCATGTGATGCGCAGAAAGAGCACTGAGGTGGACCCTGACCGAGTTGGACTTAAGTCCAAGATTGGAGAGGGAAAGCAAGTACTGCAAGACCACTGATGCTGAACAGGAGAAGGGATCTTGAGACTGCTGAGCACACCAGACGGAGAACCGACGCCACTTAAGAGCGTAGGACTTCCGGGTGGAGGGCCGCCTGGAGGCCAAGACGACTTCCTCCACATCTGGAGGCAACCGGAGGGGAGCAAGGACTACCCTTTCAGCAGCCAGGCCATCAGATGAAGGGACCGGAGGTTGGGGTGCAGTAGAGTCCCCTGATCCTGTGACAGGAGGTCGGGCTGAAACCCCAGAGGAAGAGGAGTGTCCACCGCCAGCTGCATCAGAAGCGGGAACCAAGGTTGTCTCGGCCACCGGGGAGCCACTAGGATCATCGAGGCTTTGTCTCTGAGAACTTTGAAGAGTGTCCGAGACACCAGCGGCATGGGAGGAAAGGCATACAAGAGGCCTGTGGACCATGGAATCAGAAAAGCATCCGCCGCTACTCTGAGAGGATGCGGTTGTCGAGAGCAGAATCTGGGAAGTTGCCAGTTCAGAGGACTGGCAAACAGATCCATGGTGGGGAGGCCCCACTTGAGAAATATCCGCTGAACCACCAAGGGATCCAACCTCCACTCGTGTGGCTGGAGGATCCTGCTTAGCTTGTCTGCCAGGTAATTTTCCTGACCTGGGAGATAGACAGCTTTGAGGATGATGCAGTGGTGGACGGCCCAAGAGCACAGTTTCTGTGCCTCCTGACAGAGAAGGAAGGAGCCTGTTCCGCCTTGTTTGTTCACGTAGAACATTGCAACCTGATTGTCTGTCTGGACCAGCACAGACTGGTGAGAAGTCAGGTGGGACAAGGCTCTGAGAGCTAGGCGGATGGCTCTGAGCTCCAGGAAGTTTATCTGCTGAGCAGACTCCCAAGGAGTCCAGAGGCCTTGAGTACATTTCCCTTGGCAATGAGCTCCCCAGCCCAGGAGAGAAGCATCGGTCGTCAGGACCTGAGAAGGCGGAGGAGGCTGAAAAGCCATTCCAAGCACAACGTTTGGCAGATGAAGCCACCATTGTAGAGAAGAGATCAGCGAGTCGGAGATCTTTACGGAGTCCGCTAGGCTCCCAGTGGCCTGATGCCATTGTCTGCGAAGGCACCATTGAGCAGGGCGCATGTTTAGGCGGGCATTGGGGGTCACATGGACTGTGGAAGCCATATGGCCGAGCAGTCGCAGAAATTGCCTGGCAGAGACCAGGGAATTGCTGGGAAAGTGGCTGGCAAGATCCATGAGCCTGTTCGCCCTGTCCAGAGGCAGAAAAGCTCACGCTTGAAGTGTGTCCAATCTTGTGCCGATGAACTCGAGATCCTGAGAGGGGAGCAAAGTGGACTTTGCGAAGTTTATGACAAAGCCTAAGTACTGGAGCAGAGCCACAGTGCGGTGCGTGGCGTGAATGGCCTCTTGGGAAGACTGTGCCCTGATGAGCCAGTCGTCCAGGTATGGAAATACAAAGAGGCCTTGAAGCCTCAGATAAGCCGCCACCACCGCTAGACATTTGGTGAACATCCTTGGGGCGGAGGATAGGCCAAAGGGTAGTACTCTGTACTGGTAATGATTGCCCCCCACAACAAACCTGAGATATTGTCTGTGGCTGGGGTGAATGAGGATGTGAGTGTAGGCATCCTTTAGATCCAAGGAGCATAGCCAGTCTCCCTGTTGGAGGTAGGGCAGCAGGATTCCAAGGGTAAGCATCTTGAACTTTTCCTTTGCGAGGAACTTGTTGAGGTTGCGCAAGTCCAGGATGGGTCTGAGGCCTCCTGTTCTTTTTGGTATCAGAAAGTACCTGGAGTAAAACCCTTGACCCCTCAGGTGGTGGGGCACCGGTTCCACAGCCTGTTCCTGAAGAAGACTTGCTAACTCCTGAAGGAGTAAGTCCCTGTGCAAAGGGAGTCGAAGAGGCTCCCCTGGGAGGAGGGAGGTACCTGGTGAAAGTGAAGAAGATAGCCCTTTTGAACTATGTGAAGCACCCAGGTATCTGTGGTGATGTTGGTCCACCTGTGGGCAAAGTGGACCAGCCGGCCTCCTGTGCTGAGAGAAACCAGCTGAGGGGGAGAGGCTATGCTGATGAAGTCAAAAACTCCCACCCTGCTGAGCAGGGGCCGGTGGTGCAGGCTTGGGGGCTTGCTGCCTACGGGACCCATTACCCCGTCCCTTGGCCTGCTTACCCTGTGGGGGAGCTGCTGAGGCCTGATAATGAGGATAGTGTTGATAGGCAACCGCCTTCCTCAGGTAAAAGGGCTTTTTCCCCGAGCCCTTCTTCTTCTGAGAAGGGGCAGAGGGTCTTCCTTGAGAGACGAGTCCTGGTGAGAGTCTCAGTCTCGATCTGTGCAGCCTTTTCATCCATGGGCTTGCCAAAGAGGTTTTCACCTCTGCAGGGGACATCGACCAACTTGTCCTGCACCCATGGCTCGAGGTTGGATGTCTGAAGCCAAGTCTGGCGGCGGCCACAGATGCCGGCTGCAGCTACTCGAGCCGATGCTTCAAAACCATCGTAGGCTGCTCGAGAGATAAACTTTGAGCACTCCCGAATACCAGTTGACAAGGTTTGGAACCTCTGCAAAGGTTCGTCGGAGAGACCAGCAGAGAACCCGGCTATTTCTTTAGCCAGGTCTCGGAGATACATGCCCATGTAGAGCTGGTAGGTCTGTACTCGACAAGCAAGCATAGAGCCCTGGAAACACTTCCTACCGAGGGCATCCAGGCTCCGAGCCTCCCAACCGGGAGGCACCGAGGAGTGCATTTTTTGACTCTTAAGTCTATGCATGGCTGATTCCACCACCATGGAATGGTGCGGTAGTTGTGCCTTTTGGAACCCGGGGCTCTTGCGGACTCGATAAATGGAATCAACCCGCTTGCTTAACACTGGCGACGACGCCGGGCTCTCCCACATGCTGAAGAGAAGTCGTTTCAGCATCGGAGGAACCGGTACAATAAAGGCCTCCTTCGGGGGAGAGTCATATTGGAGGGCGTCGAGTTCTTCGATTCGAGGCTCCTCCTCGAGATCTGCGGGGAAGGCCAAGGTCTTGGCCATATCCCGCATGAAGTCCAAGAACCGGGTATCCTCCGGGGGGGACAGTCTCCGAGGTTCGGACTCAGGGGAGTCCGATGGGACACACCGAGTCCGAAAAGAACCAGGTGACTCTTCGTCCTCGGATTCCCACTTGGACGTCGACGTCCCGGTGGTCAGGGCAGAAGCACCGGCGAGGCCAGCGATCAATGCCCGCTGCTGGTCCATGAAGGCAGCGAAACTGCTCTCCAAGGCCGTCAACCTGAGTCCAAGCTCAGGAGACCCAGCAGCCCCCGGACTCGACGTCAGGTCCTTCGGAGGCGAGTCCACGAGGACAACAGTACTCACGTGAGCGGGCGAGTCCATCTCGAGACGAGGATGTTTAGAAGGCCTCTCCATCTCCGAGGACCCGGGACGGGAATCGGGGCTATGCGACCTGGCCCTCGAGAAACCAGGAGCGTCCACCGACCCCGCCCTCGCGGGTTTCTTCTTCCGATGATGTTCCCGGGTAGGAGACCCCCGTTCAGAGGAACTGCGACGATGCTCAGGACCAGAGTCCCGAGACGTCGAAGCCTCTGACGAGGTCCGAGCCCGGCCGGAGTCAGAGAAGATACGTTCCCGCTGATGCTGCAGACTCAACGCTTTTGAGGACATTTTGCCACACGGACCACAGATCATCGGGTCATGATCGGGTCCGAGGCAGCGGAGGCAGTAGTCGTGTGTGTCGGTAAGAGACATGAGTTTCTTACAGCGATCACACTTCTTAAACCCGCTGGCAGCCATCGGGGGAAAAAGGGCCCCTGCGAGGTCAAAAGACCGGGCTGCCAGTGAAAAAGAAAAAAGGCGCGAAATCTGTCACGAAGGACAAAAAACCGAAAAATAAAGAACGGACTCGCAACCGGCGTCGCGGGTCCGGGCGGGAAAAGAACCGACGTCGAACCGAGAAAAAACAAATAAAATCAACTTTTCTGCGGGGAATTACAAACAACGTCTGTAGGGCTCCGCGGAAAAAAGAAGACTGAGCAAGATGGCACCCTTGGGCGGGAAGAGGACCGTGCATGTGCGCTGCAATTCCCAAAGACTTTCTTTGAAAGCTGGGAAAATTGCTCCGCGAGGGCTCCGTCGGCGCCGACGTCACCCATATGTGAGGACTGACTTCCTGCTTGGTCCTGGAGAAACAAAGCATCCAGATCTGCTGGAGACAGAGAAAAACTGAAAGAGACCCCTATGGGTAGGATTATATCACCAGGCTCCAGCCTATCAGAGCTCTGGTAGAATTCTCTGTCTCCAAGATCTGCTGGCAGGGGTGCATAACCCGTTTGTCTGGACTGGTCTAGCAGTATGAACTGGAAAGAAGTGTTATGGCTTGCCCCAAGTCACAAGTTCTGTAATGCAACAAACGAAAAAAACTTAGCATATTTGGCATGTCTATACTGTACGTCTTTTCAATTACATATTCGAGATATCCCCACTCTTCAGACCTGCACTAAAAGAAGCCACAGATGAACATTTTTTTCTGAGCTGCAAAAATTGGCTGACTGGCATATAAAAATGCTAAACATGCTCAACATAATCTTCTGCTGAAATATAGAACTTGTGCCTCAGACAAACCTCATACATCAATTGGTGGCTGCTATTTTTAAAATAATGGAATGTACTCACACTTTTGTTTTTGATGATGCCCCTTTAATAGCCTTGCAAAGAGGTAAAAACTTCAATGAGCATTTTAGGCCAAATAAGAGAACAAGGGTGACATCACTAAGAATGACCATCTTGCATGTGGCAATTGCAAATGGTGCTCACAGACAATTGATCAAAAGGTAGGACCGAGATTTAAAGCTCACCATCAACAGATTGCAATTTGGACTATGCGATAGATATTGTATGTCCATGTACACTGATTTATGTGACGTGTACTAAGTGTAAAATTAGGCTACATTTAAATGAGCACCACTGCTATTTTGCTACTAGGAATAGATCGGCTCCGCTGTTAGAAATCTGATGTTTAGAAAAACCAACAGACTGATGATTTAAAATGGCTGTGACAGGTAAATGTAAAGTTAAGAGGTGATAGAGCACATGTTAAATTATTGTGAGGCATTATGGATTTTTAAGCTTGATATGATTGCCATAAATGGACTGAATCTAGAGGTTGAATGGCTCACTCTTCTCTGTCTGGTTGCTCAAGTAATTTGACAAATTAAAACACCAGAGTAATATTATGGAATCTAAAGCAGTGGATTTTAACATATAAAAAAGAATAAATTAAAGAAAAAAATAAAGCGATGAGATTTTGATTTATAATGTTAAATGCCTTCCTTAGAGTGTTTTTTTGAGGGTCTTTCTTCAATCTAAACAATCTAAACAATGCATGATGCATTGTGGTTGTCATAGTAACCCACCTGAATATGAATAAATCAGGTCAAACAACAAGTTGCAGAAGACCATACAGCTGTGAAAGTGAAATGAAAAAAATGTTTTCACATGGTTCCTCATTTTCCTCCCTAACTACAAAATACATTACTTACAGGTATTTCAATCTTTACTTTAAGTATATGATCTTTCTTTAGGCTTGGGACATGTACTGCTGGGCCGGTTAAAATTCCTGTTCCAGTATTACTGCAATCCACTGTGTAAACTGGAAGGCTTTGAGCACCTAAAAACTGAATATACAATTCAAGAAAGAGTAGTTACTCATCTGTAACAGATGATCACCAGGAACAGCAGGAATCAGTCTTCACATATGAGTGACAACAGTACCGATGGAACCTGCGCGGGAACGCTCCCCAAAATCCAATAGGAAAGCCTTTGGGAGTACTACACTGTGCCTGCATGCCTGCCTTCCCAACTCCTCTCCTCAGTTGAGTTGGTAGCTGAGAGAAAGAGAAAAAAATAAAAAAAAAACTACAACTCCTAGGGAAGGAGGGTGGGTTCTGAAGACCGATTCCTGCTGTTCCCAGAGATAACCTGTTACAGGTGAGTAACTACGCTATCTCCAGGAACAAGCAGGAATGCCATTTTCACATATGGGACTTACTAGCTCCCAGATACCAGACTGTTATGGGGGAAGGGGGGGAAAGCAGTGATCCCAGAGGTAAAAAAACTTGTAACCGAAGGGTCTGGAAGAGTTGTGGGCCATTGGACTCTATTCCAGGATGCGATATTCCCCCAATGATAGTCTTGTCACTTGTAGAAGTCCAGGACGGGGGGTGGGAGGGGGGGGGAGTAGAAGTTGAGTTTAAATCCCAAATAGGTGCTGAGTACAGTTTGGCCAAAAAAAAATGTCCTGACAGGAGTCTCTGTCCAGACAATAGTGTGCAGCAAAAGTATGAATGGAGGACCATGTAGCTGCCCGACAGATCTCCTCAATGGATACTGAACGGAGATTGGCTACAGAGGTTGCCATAACATAGAAACATGATGACAGTTAAAAACCACATGGCCTCTCTAGTCTATCTTCCCATATAAACCACAACATTTCCCTTTTTTCCTTTAGAGATCTTCTGTGTTTGTCCCATGCTTCTTTGAATTCAGATACTGTCCTCATTTCTACCACCTCCACTGGGAGACTATTCCACGGATCCACCACTCTTTCCGTAAAGAAATATTTCCACATATCACTCCTGAATCTATCCCCTTTCACCCTCATCCCATGTCCCCTCGTAACAGAGCTTGCTTTCAATCGAAAGAGGCTCTCCTCCTGTGCATTTATGCCACGGAGGTATTTAAACATCTCAATCATATCACCTCTATCCTGTCTTTTCTCTAAGGTGTACATATTGTCACGCTTCCCCTGCCTAGCGCTGATGGCTCTATAGCAAGGGTGACCGCAATCTTGTTTCCAAGTGTCTTTTTACTATGTAGCAGCAAGGGTTGCTGGGACTTGTAGTTTTTAAGTTTTACTCTTCAACAAAATGTGTTGTGGCACGAGGGTCTTTGAACAGATAAATTTATTTAGGGGTTTTTCCTTTCACAAGGGTTCAACAGGCTTAGGCAACGCAATAGAATTTCTTTCCAAAATAATAGAAAACAGGAGCAAATGAAAAGTAGAAATAAAGTACAAAAACTGTTTCTTCACAGCAACTTAAACAGCCAAAACAACTTTGTATTCTTCTTCTACAAAGCTTGTTTAACGTAAATCTAAGTGATCAATGTTACACAGAGAACAGTCCATCTCATAACATTCAGGTGTTTCAGGAGTATTAGCTACGTTGATAATCATATCCTCACTCTCTTCATCACAGCTCTGCTTAGGGTAACTCTTGCACTGCAAACCTTGGATAACCTCTTGCAGCTGCTCTAGAACGTTTCCTCTCTCATTAGCCGTGACCTTCTCTAGTGCAGGAGATTGGTTATTACGTAGGCTCTTCCCTATGGCTTTTATATCAGCTTCAAGCCATTTACTGAAAGTGTTTCTGTTAGGAGTTACCTTTACAGCCGTGCTATCTCGGCACTTATTAGCACTAGCTTTCAATTGTTGCACAATATCTTCAACAAGTCTCTGGCTAGGAAGTAATTCTGACGTACCTTCTTTACTAGCAATGCCTTGTATGAGCTCAGAGCTTTCTCCCCTCGTGCAGGCAAACTTCTTGACCTTGTCCTCGGGTAGATTCCACAGAGGCTCTTGCTTTGCTTTCAAGTTACAGGGAATGGACCCTCCAGAATCCCTCTTGACTGGAACTGGGTTCCAAGGTTTCCCTGGTTGCTGCCCTCCTGAGTGCCTTCCTTGTTGAAGTGGCTCGGACAATTGCAGAGGCTTCTCTCTGCCTTCTGCTCTACAGCTCTCTTTCTCTTGGCTGTGTCCGTGTCCGTGTCTGTCTCTGTTCCTGTTCTCGTTCCTGTCCTCCTTCTTGTTTCTGTGCTTGTTCTCCAAGACTGACTCTGAAGCCGGTTTAAAACGGCTTCCTCCTGCAGCCACACCCCTCTGGTTACTCAGGTGCAAATCATTAGAGCTGCCTTCAGCTCTTACGTCATGGCTATGGCTGAGCTCCGTTCTGGCTGAAAGCTTCCTGTTGCCATGGGAACCTGGCTTGCTCTTACTTTTAAAGGTAAAGTGCTCGCTATTTTCCCATTCCATCTGTTCAGGAGTGCTTTCGGTACCACAATATTACGATCCTTAAGTCTGTCCTCATATGCTTTATAATGAAGACCACTAAACATTTTAGTAGCCACCCTCTGTACGGACTCTAGCCTGTTTATATCCTTTTGAAGGTGCAGTCTCCAGAATTGCACACAATACTCCAAATGAGGTCGCACCAAAGACTTATACAGAGGCACTATCACCTCCTTTCTTCTCCTGGTCATTCCTCTCCCTATGCACCCAAGCATCCTTCTAGCTTCTGCCATTGCCTTTTCTACCTGTTTAGCTACTTTAAGATCATCAGACACAATCACGCCTTGGTCCCGCTCTTCTTTAGTGGACAAACATACTTCACCCCTATACTATATTGCTCCCTTTGATTGCTGTAGCCCAAATGCATGACCTTGCATTTTTTAACATTAAATCTCAGCTGCCAAATTCTAGACCATTCTTCAAGCTTACCTAGATCCCGCCTCATGTTATCTATACATTCCTGGGTGTCTACTCTACTGCATTATTTGGTATCATCCGCAAAGAGGCAAACCTTACCCGATAGCCCTTTCGCTAAATCACTAACAAAGATGTTAACAATAATCAGACCAAGGACAGATCCCTGAGGCACACCACTGGTAACCTCCTTCTCCCTCAGAGTGAGCTCCATTTACCTGTACCCTTTGTTGCCTCCCACTCAACCAATTTCTAACCCAAGCAGTAACTTTAGGGTCCATCCCTAGGGTGCTCAGTTTGTTTATAAGTCGCCTGTGAGGAATGGTATCAAGGGCTTTACTGAAATCTAAATACACCACATCTATGGCTCTCTACGGTCCACCTCCCTGGTCATCCAGTCAAAGAAATCAATCAGATTTGTCTGACAAGACCTGCCTCTGGTGAATCCATGCTGCTTCGAATCCTGTAATCCGCTGGATTCCAGAAACCTCACTATTTTCTCTTTCAGCAGCGCTTCCAATAATTTACTCATCACCGAAGTTAAACTAACCGGCCTGTAGTTTTCAACCACATCCTTACTTCCGCTTTTGTGTAAAGGGACCACATGTGCCTCTCTCCAGTCCTTTGGCACCACTCCCAACTCCGAGGCATTGAAAAGGTCAGTCAGTGGAGCTGCTAGAACATCCCCAAGTTCCCTCAGTATTCTAGGGTGCATCCCATCCGGTCCCATCACTTTGTCTATTTTAAGTTTAGCTAGATTCTCACAAACACAGTCTTCTGAAAATTGTTCAAGATGCCCCTCGCTTCTATTCCTGTTTGTGGGTGTTTTATGAGGACCTGTTAAGGAAAAATTGAGGAGATATTGCAGAAGGACATCCACTGGGCAAGAAAAGGGGTCAATGTCCTTTGGGGAGCATCAAACGGCAAACCTATGCAACTTGAGGCATAAGATCACCTAGTGAAATCTTTTTTTTTATGCAAGGACATCTTTAAATGCCTGTGGAAGGTCAATGTCAATGAGAACTTATCCCTTCAGCAGTTATGCTGTCAGGAGTAGGGAGTGAAGCTTGTCTCAGGACAACAGGATCCTCCTCCATCCCAGAAGTTGGCTGCGTCTGCGCAAATCGAAGAAGCAGATGAAACCACAGTTGACGAGGCTAAAAGGGGGCTATGACAATCATGGAGCCCATGTCGGCCTGTAGCTTATTACTATGCGGATGATATCTTCCTCTTGCACCGCACTACCTCCACCTCTCCAGACATCACTCCTCTCAACCTCTGTCTTGCTGCTATTGCCACTTGGTTTTCCTCTGATTTTCTGCAGGTGAACCCTTCTAAGTCCCATGCTATTTGGTTCACGTTTGGGGGTCCCTCTCCCTCTTGTGCCCCCTCTTTTCCTTCACAATCTATTTCTCTTGTCTCTTCACTACGTTATTTAGGTGTCATACTTGATTCTTCCCTTTCCTTCAAGGACCATATCTCTTCCATTATTCAACGCTCTTTCTTCTCACTTAGACAACTCCGTTCTATCCGCCCCTTTTTGTCCCCTTCTGCCTTAGCCACTCTCCTCCTCTCCCTTGTGATGTCCCATCTCGACTATTGTAATGTCGTCCTTGTTGGTCTACCTCAATCCCAATTGTCTCGTCTCCAACGTATCCAAAATTCAGCTGTTCGTCTTCTTGCCCATGCCTCTCGTTTTGACCATGTTACCCCGCTTCTTCTTCGCTATCACTGGCTGCCTGTCTCTTTCCGTGCCCAATACAAAATTCTCATTCTCACGCACAGGGCTGCTCACACTGGCACTCCCCTCTATCTCGCTGACCAAATACACTTTCGTCTTCCCCCTCGCTTGCTTCGGGCCATACACTCTAATCGACTTGCCCTTCCCTCACCTACCCAGGCTCATCTTGTTTCCACTCGTACTTCTGCCTTCTACTTTCTAGCCCCCAGCCTCTGGAACTCACTCCCCCCCTCACTCCGTGCAGAGGAGTCCTACCCAAAATTCAAATCACAACTCAAAACTTATCTCTTCAGTCTAGCATTCGACCTGCCATTCCCATTTCCCTCCCCCCCCCTCTGTTACCCCCTCCCTCCTGCCCTCTTGATGTTTTATTCGCCTGTTATCAATTATTACACTGTGGTTTGTCCTTTCCTTGCCTTTCCTTTCCTCCTCTTTCCTATTTGTTTTACTGGCGTTCCTTTCTTCCTTCTCAGCCATTTTAAACGGTTTTAGAATACTGTTTTTAAGTTTGTTTTTAAACTTGTATTGTAAACCGCCCAGGTACTACTAAGTGTTGGGCGGTATATAAAGTCTGAATAAACGTAAACGTAGCTTGATAAGCATTTTGGGCATCAATGGGATGGGTGGGAATGCATAGAGCAGTCCCTGTCCCCAATATAGAAGGAAGGCAGGGCTTGTCAATACAGTGAAGGAATCCTGGAGCAGAAGAGGAGAAATTGTGTGTTTTGTAGAGTGGCAAAAAGATCTAGAAGTGGGGTTCTCCATGTTCAGAAGATCCAAGCAGCCATTTCTTGATGCAAGATCCATTGGTGTTGACAAAAGATATGGCTAGCCTGTCCGCAAGGACATTGAGTTTGCTCTGGAGGTGAATGTGATGCAAGATAGCAAAGGACCACAGACAATGAGCTTCCTCGCAGGGAGGATGAGATACCACCCACCCCTCCCCCCCCCCCTATCTTGACCAGAACAGGTTGCCCAGAAAGTTGGGGTTGAAAAATCCGAAGAGCATTTGTCAAGGCCCGTGGTTCTAGGAGGTTGATCTGCAGGGCAGATTCCTGTTGTGTTCAGAGTCCCTGTGTGGTTAGGTCATTCAGATGCACTCCACAACCTAGCTTGGAAGCATCCGTCGTCATGTTACACTGAGATGGAGGCATCTGAAAAGGTAACCCAATGAGAAAGTTCTGTGCAGAACACCATAACTGAAGAGATCTGATAAGTTGAGGGGTGGGTGACGTGGATGTCATCTCTGAGATGTCCCTTTGCTTGCGCCCATTGAGAAGACGGAGTCCACTGTGCTTGTCGCATGTGTAATCGAGCGTAGGGGATGATATGGATCGTGGACGCCATGTGTCATAATAGCCGTAGCATCTCTCAAGCTGTTATATGGCTTTGCTTTTGCACTCCCTTTGCCATCAATCTTGTGGATGGAAAGCTCAGGCCTGTTGAATGTCTAAGTGTTCCAATGAACTCCAATCATTGGGATAGAACGAGGCACGACTTTGGGAAGTTTATGACAAAAAACAGGTGTTGGAGCACCATGATGGTGTGATGAAGGAAAGCCTTATCTCTTGAGAGGAGTCCGCCTGATCAGCCAGTCATCTAAGCAAGGGAAGACAAAGATTCCTAAGGTGCTTAAGAAGGCAGCGATTACGGCAATGCATTTTGTGAAGACTCTTGGGGCAGAGGCTAGACCGAAGTGGAGAACCCAGTATTGACAGTGAACTCCCTGAAATATGAAGTGCAGATACTGCCTGTGCAAGGGATGGATCAGTAAATGCATGTATGCCTCCTTCAGATCTAGAGAACATATCCAAACCTGTCTCTAGTTTGTAGAGAAATCACTATGACTTGTTCTTGGAGCATTAATTTGTTTAGGTCTCCGAGATCCAAGATGGCCTGAATCCTCCTGTTTTTTTTGGAATGAGAAAATATGGAGAGTAAAAGCCCACCCCTTCCTCAGGAGGAGGAACTCTTTCTATGGCATCCTGGGAAAACAGGGCGGTCATCTCTTCTTTTAAGAGTGCACTTTGTAGGGGTTGTATGGGATAATTCGCTGTGAAGCTGTTGGGGGTAAAGGTTTCAAAGTGAAGCTGATAACCATTTTTGACAATCGGGAGTGTCCACTGCTCTGATGTTATGAGGTGCCACCTGTGGGCATAGTGACAGACTCTGCCAGCTATATGAAGGGGCTGAGGACCTTCCAGGGGCAGGTTGGCAATGTTCTCCAGGAAGGAGTCAAAAAACAAGCGCAGATTTTTTTTTTTTTTAGAATAGAAAGATTTCTTGTGAAGAGGCTTCCTTTTGGATGGGTCAGCTGTTTTCCTGGAAAGGCATTTTAGGGCGAGATCATCCATTTCAATTTCTCCTGCTTTTTCCCTCATCTTGGACTCATTGCTCGAGATCTGATGCCTGTAACTAGGCCATTCTATGAGCACCAATGCAGACTGCTGAAGCTCTGCTGGTTGATTTGAAGGCATCAAAAGAGCACCTGGTAAATTAATTTAGTGATATTTTGGCTTTGCTTGATGAGTGTGTGGAAAGCACTCCGTTTATCCTCAAGCAGCATGGGAATGAAAGTTTCCAGATCCCTGGTGACATCCTTCAGAAACATGCCTATGTACAGAATATAAGAGTTCATTCTGGAGTCCAAAATGAATACTTGGAAGCATTGCTGCCCAACGGTATCTAGTGTCCTTTAGTCTCTGCCAGGTGGCATGGATGGAAGGTTCTTTGAGCTCTTTATGCAGCACATTGCCGATTTCACCACCATGGATTGCTGGGGAAGCGGAGGTTTTCGGAAGCCTGGGAACTCTGGTACTCAGTATATGGTATCAAGCCTCTTGCTGACAGGCAAAACTGAGCGGGGATACCAGCATGTGGAGTATAAGATCCTGTAGGATTCCATGCACTGGCAATGTAGCTGCCTCCTTGGGTATGGCAAGGTAGTGAAGTATCTCCAGTTCCTCTACCCTCGGTTCCTTTTCTGAGGCTACTGTGATGGTGAGCCATGTCACATATGAAGTCCTGAAAGGACACATCATCTGGTGGGGATCAACGCCATTCCTGAGGCGGTGAAGGGCCTGACGGGATGTCTGGACGTTCTTGGGAATTGAGTGATCTCTCTTCAGATTCTGAAGAACTGGAGTCAGAATCTGGCAAGAAGTCAAAGTATTGGCAGTTTTCAGTTCAACCTCGATGCCTCTCTAAAGTCGATGTCAATACAACCCATACTCGGAAGTACCAGAACTGAGAGCTATGTCAGTTTGAGTCGTTTGGATACTGGGGGACTCTGACGGTTCCAATGGTGGTATTGCCCTCGGGGGTTTGAAGGCCGGCATCAGGTCCGATACACCTGGCTGAAGGATCGGTGCCAAAGCCTGCACACTCCTGGAGCTCTCAATGTTATTGGTATCGAGGCTGCCAGGATGTCGAAAGCCGGCATGCGCTGGTCCAGGGAGATGGCCGATGTCTGGGTGGAATTTCCAATGGGGCTCTGAACCACTGTCCCAGAACATGGAACCAGTAGCTATCCGGAGGTTGATTCCTTGGAAATTTATTTATTTAACAGTTTTTATATACCGCCTTTCTACAATTCAAGATGGTTTACAGAGAACATAACACAGCAGTATATTTCAACTGATTACACAGAAACAAACATAACAAGGGTATAAGTGGTTAATATAAGTAATTTTGTCCATGGGGAGTCTTCATGGACAGGAACTATTTATATGCTTATTTACAGGAGAGGTGGGGAGAGGTCAAAGGAGATGATTTAGGAAATGTCCCAAAGCCCCTCTTGTGCTTTGCAGGAAAGATCTTCCCGCCGGGGCTGTTTGACTGACTGATCTGCATTGGAAGCACCTCTAGGGGAGTCGCGATGCTTATACTGGGACTTCTCTCTGGTCTTAATATCGGTCTTCAATGCTGATGACTTTGGAGCAGCCAGAGATTTAGACTTACTTCTATGTTTGGACTTTGAAGAAACATGAAATGCATGAGAGAAGAAGTGGAAGCCACTGACTTCAAGTCCGAGGCGAACAACTATCTGGGTCCATTCTTTAGGCCTTTCTTTGTCATTTGCTAGCGCAAAGGACAAGAATTGTGTTGATGTTCAGACCCCAAACATTTGAGACACTAGTCATGTTTCTCAGAGACTGATATGATTGATACCAGCACACTTAGTACACTTTTTAAACCAGTAGTTTGCTTTTCCATACCTCAAAAAAGTTGTCTTCAGATTGAAGATAAGGCTATGGAGGCCTAAAGGCCTAGTTTAGCGGTTAAAGGAAAAAGAAATGAAAAAGGAAAAAAGAATTATCGGAACTGGTGTCAGATTTGATGGAGCGGCGTCGACGGGAAGGCAGAAGCACAATGTTCCACACAAAAAATATGACCTTTACAGCGGTGACAGGATAGCACGTCCTGCTGGCTCTGCACCAAATGAACTGAGGAGAAAAGGTGGGAAGACAGGCATGCAGACGCAGTGGAGTACTCCCAAAGATTTTCCTATTGGACAATGGAGAACGTTCCCACGTGAGCTCTATTGGTACTGACGTCACCCATTTGTAAAGACTGCATTCCTGCTTGTTCCTGAAGATAGACAGTTTGAAATATTTTTTATAGTAGACATACATACGAGAAAATAAACCAACACAATCCCAAGCTTGTATATCATGACCTATTTGATAAGAATCTACAGCACATTTATTTAATTTATTCAAATTGATTAACTATTATACCAATGAGATCAGCACAGGATACAGTATAAATGCACAATACTACTAATAAATCTAACAAAATACACAAAAATTAACAATTACACATCAGTTAGATAATATGACAATTTATGAGATAAAACTATGAAAAATGTATCAAAATACAAAGGGCGGTATCTGACACCGAACCCAATTTATTCCTATGGACTCTGCAACACAACATGCACTAATGCCATCAGTATGCACTAACCTTTAGTGAATGACCCCCTAAATCTTACAAACTAATACAACAGCAGCAAACCAAACCTATGCTAAGTTTATCCCTCAAGGATTTGACCATCACCCTGCTGGAAGCTTTTCTTACGCAGAATCCTAGTGCTACTAAGCAGGCTTGCAGCTCTCCTCCCCCCTCCCTTTCCATTTGTCTTGAAGCATGTTTCCCTTCCCCTCATATCTAACAGTGCTACAGGAGGAGAACATGGCTCTAGAACCATACATCTCCCAAAATCACCCCCAACTCTGCTTTTTCTTTCCTTCCACTGCCTTTCTTTTCAACTTCTCCATCTCTGCAATATGGGTATTCAGGCCAAAAATTTTCATTAGGTTTAGCTTCCTGTGTTTTGTTTAGTTTGTAGGACATTTTTCTTTGGGTGTTTTTTCTTTTAAATTAGATTTGAGGGAATAGTGCACACTATCACTCCTGGCAAGTGACAAAATTTCAAGGGCTTTTGCATCCATTTTGAATCCAAAACAACATGAAATGATAAAGGAAATATATCTGACATTTCCTATGTAATTTCAAATGAATAACATCATAAGAGATGCAAAACTGGTTTAGATCAAGGGTCCATCAAGCCCAATATACTGTTTCCAACAGTAGCCAATCCAGGTCACAAGACCTGTCAGGTTCTCAAAAATTATACAGATTCCATGCTGCTTTTCCAATAGGTAAGCAGTGGATTTCCTCAGTCCTCTTTAATAATGGTTTATGGCAGTGATGGCTAACCTTTTTGAGCCCGAGTGCCCAAACTGCCGCACAAAACCAAAGAATTTCCTCAAAGTGCCAGCACGTCAATTAAAGCCCCATTTGCATAAGGTGCTTCATTTGCATAAATATTTGCATAATGTTACCATACACTAACTTTTAGTAAACATGCCTCTTAATGAGTATATGGATAAAGAAAGACTAAAAGGTTTCTACATTACTATAATCCAGTACCAACCGCCAGGCACATTAGGAACTACTACAAACGCTGCCCATTTAGAACCCATAGCAAACCCGCCATATCCTAACAGCACTACCAGGACTCACAAAGCACCATACTCTACCTATCAAAAGGCAACACTGCAAATATTAAACCAATACATCTCAGAGAACAACAATACATGACCTACTGGGGAAAGAACAAGTGGCAATGTCAAATAGGAATTATATAAACAGAATACCTCAGCTCAGTTACACATGCAGAACAGACCATCACCAAACAAGGAATCACAATTTAGAAACAGGAAGACAATAATTAAACTGGGAACCCCAAAAGCCAAACTTGGAATATACAACAACACTGTAGAAATAAAACTATATATTAATTTCCTCTTGTACTAAACAAAGCGCAAAAATTAATGATGCACATTTCCCAGAGCTGACATATTCCAGTTAATAAATTCAAAATAAAGAGATATTTTTCTACCTTTTGTGCATTTTTTTTCAGTTGCAATTGTTCCAGCCACTTTCTTCTGGTTTCTTCGTGTCTTCTGCTAACTCTCCATCTGCTGTCCATTTGTCCTTTCTTCTGTCTTCTTGTTTTTTTTTTCCATTCTCTCTCTACATCTGCTTTAACATACTAATCTTTCTCCTTTGGCTCTTTCCTCATTCCTATTTCATCTACTCAAAATTTACCCCTCCATCCTCAATCCCCACTTACTCTCCCAATACCCGGCCAATTGTAGATTTTTTATCCCTCCCACACAAAATATTTTTCCCCTCTCCATTTTACTCTCCCAGCCCCATCCCATTCTAATCCTCCCCCAACACCAGCTCCCTTCTAGTTCCAGCCTCACCCAGCATCCATTCCCTTCTAGTCCCTGCATCAGCCCA
The DNA here is from genome assembly GCA_033557465.1 of Ichthyophis bannanicus. Classification (NCBI taxonomy): domain Eukaryota; kingdom Metazoa; phylum Chordata; class Amphibia; order Gymnophiona; family Ichthyophiidae; genus Ichthyophis; species Ichthyophis bannanicus. Next base: position 1,284,220,728 of record CM066031.1, read on the forward strand.
TTTCCAGTCCTAGCAGCCCCCCAACCCAATACCAGTCCTATCCCCCCCTCATCAACCCACTTCCAGTCCTAACCCCCCATCACCCCATTTTCAGTTTAAGCCCCCCCCTATAACCCATTACCAGTCCTAACCCCCCACTTCCAGTCAGCCCCCCATAGCCCATTGCCAGTCCTAACCCCCCCATCAGCCCACAGTCCATTACCAGTCCTAACCCCATCAGCCCACCTCAAGTCCTAACCCCTCCCCATCAGCCCATTTCTTGTCCCAGCCCCCCCATAGCCCATTATCAGTCCTAAACCCCCCCATAGCCCATTACCAGTCCTAACCCCATCAGACCACCTCCAGTGTTAACCCCCCATCAGCCCATTTCCAGTCCTAACCCCACCCAACAGCCCACCTCAAGTCCTAACCCTCCCCATCAGCCCATTAGCAGTCCTAACCCCCCGCCTAGCCCCTTAGCAGTCCTAACCCCCCTCTCTAGCCCATTAGCAGTCCTAACCCCCCCCCATAGCCCATTACCAGTCCTAACCCCATCACCCCATTTCCAGAGAGTGCCCATCAGCCCACTGCCCATTAGCAGTCCTAACCCCCCCTAGCACCTTAGCAGTCCTTACCCCCCTCCTAGCCCATTAGCAGTCCTAACCCCCCCCCCTCCTAGCCCATTAGCAGTCCTAACCCCCCCCCCCTAGCCCATTAGCAGTCCTAACCCCCTCCTAGCCCATTAGCAGTCCTAACCCCCCCCTCCTAGCCCATTAGCAGTCCTACCCCCCCCCCCTCCTAGCCCATTAGCAGTCCTACCCCCCCCCCTCCCACCCCATTAGCAGTCCTAACCACCCCCCCAGCCCATTATCAGTCCTTACCCCCCCCTTGCCCATTATCAGTCATAACCCCCCCCCTCTCTAGCCCATTAGCAGTCCTAACCCCCCCCCATAGCCCATTAACAGTCCTAACCCCCAACACCCCATTTCCAGACCGCCCCCCACAGCCCACAGCCCATTAGCAGTCCTAACCCCCCTAGCCACTTACCACTCCTAAACCCCCCCCTAGCCCATTAGCAGTCCTAACCCCCCCAGCCCATTAGCAGTCCTAACCCCCCCCCTGCCCATTAGCAGTCCTAACCCCCCATCACCCCATTTCCAGACAGCCCCCATCAGCCCACAGCCCATTAGCAGTCCTAACCCCCCCCTAGCCCATTAGCAGTCCTAACCCCCCCCCTCCTAGCCCATTAGCAGTCCTAACCCCCCCCTCCTAGCCCATTAGCAGTCCTAACCCCCCATCACCCCATTTCCAGACAGCCCCCATCAGCCCACAGCCCATTAGCAGTCCTAACCCCCCCTAGCCCATTAGCAGTCCTAACCCCCCCCCCTCCTCCTAGCCCATTAGCAGTCCTAACCCCCCCCCCCCCCCTCCTAGCCCATTAGCAGTCCTAACCCCCCCCACCCTAGCCCATTAGCAGTCCAAACCCCCCCCCCAGCCCATTAGCAGTCCAAACCCCCCCCCCCCCCCCGGCAAATTTAAAAACAGAAAAAGTGGGCTCTGGCTGCTGCCGCGGACGCGGCAGCATGCAGTGTCCCGCGGGGCCCCCTCCGCCCGCTAAGCCCCTCTGCAAGGGCTTTCAGATTCGCGAGGGAGACAGCGTCTCCCTCGCGTCTCTGTTAAGCCCGCAGGGCTAATGGGAAATTTCCCATCAGTCCCTCGCGTCTAAAGGGGCTGATGGGAAATTTCCCATTAACCCCTGCGGGCTTAACAGAGACGCGAGGGAGACGCTGTCTCCCTCGCGAATCTGAAAGCCCTTGCAGAGGGGCTTAGCGGGCGGAGGGGGCCCCGCGGGACACTGCATGCTGCCGCGTCCGCGGCAGCAGCCAGAGCCCGCTTTTTCTTTTTTTGCGGACCTTCACGCGTGCCAGCTGCAAGGCCTTCGCGTGCCACAGCTTGGACGCGTGCCATAGGTTCGCCATCGCTGGTTTATGGACTGTACCTCCCGAAACTTGTACAAATCTCTTTTAAGTCCAGCTATAGTAACAGCTTTTACTACATCTTCTGGTAATAAATTCCAGAGCTTGATTACACTGAGTGAAAAAATGTGTTCTCCAAATAGTCTTAAATGTGCTACATTGTAGCTTTATTGAATGTCTCCTAGTCTTTTTACTTTTTGAAGGGGATAAACAAGTGATCTATATTTACCCGTTCTAGTCCATTCATTATTTTACAGACCTCTATCTTATCTCCCCTCAGTTGTCTGTCTCCAAGTTGAAGAGCCCTAACCTTTTAACCCTTTACTTGTAGGGATATCCTTCCATCTCCTTTACCATTTTTATTGCTCTTCTCTATACCTTTTCTAATTCAGCTATGTTCTTTTTAAGATTTGGTGACCAGAATTGCACACAATATTCAAGGTGTGGTCACACTATGGAGTGATAGAGAAGCATTATAAAAGCCTTTGCTTTATTCTCCATTCCTTTCCTTATGATTCCTAGCATTCTATTTGCTTTCATGGTTGCCGCTGCACACTGGGCAGAGGGTTTCAACCTATTATCCATGAGGAAGCCTAAATCCTTTTCCTGGGAGGTCATTCCTAATGTGGAACCTTGCATTGTGGAACCGTAGTTTGGGTTGTTCTCCCCTAAATACATAACTTTGCACTTGTTCACATTAAATGCCATCTACCATTTGAACACCCATCTCCCAATTTATCAAGGTCCTCTTGCAATTTTTCACAATCCTCTTGTGTTTTAACAACTTTGAATAATTTTGTGTCATCTACAAATTTGATCACCTCACTCATTATTCTCATTTCTAGGTCATTTATAAATATATTAAAAAGCAGTGGACCCAGCAAAGATCCCTGGGGTAATCCACTATTCACCTTTCTTCATTAAGAAAATTGGCCATTTAGCCCTACTCTCTGTTTTCTATCTTTCAATCTTATAATCAGTTCCTAACCAACAACAGCACACTGCCTCCTGTCCCATGGCTTTTTCATTTCCCCAAGAGTCTCTCATGAGGGACTGTGTTGAAGGTTTTCTGAAAATCCAGATACACTAAATCAACCAGCTCACCTTTATCTATTTGTTTATTCACACCTTCAAAAAAATATGAGATTGGTGAGACAAGACTTTCCTTGGCTAAATCCATGTTGGCTTTCTGCCATTAAACTACTACTATCTACATGCTCAGTAATTTTGTTTTTTATAATGGTTTCTATCATTTTGCCTGGTATTGATGTCAATTTTACTGGTCTGTATTTCCCGGATCCCCTATGGCAGCGTTTTTCAACCACTGTGCCGCGGCACACTAGTGTGCCGTGAGATATTGTCTGGTGTGCCGTGGGAAAAATTCCAATTTCATCCGTAACATGTGGCCTCGGCTCACAAATTAGGGTTGCCAACCGGCCGGTTTTCAGCCGGCCTGGCCGGTTTTTCCATGGCCAGGCCGGCTGCCAGCACAGTTGTAAAACCGGCCATTGAAAAGCCGGTTTTTTTGCTCTGGCCGCAAGATCGGGAGCGGCCAGAGCAAAAAAACGGCTTTTGTGCCGAAGTCCGCGGCGCGAACGCGATTCCCTATATCAGTGCAGCTGCTGGTTCTGCTTTGTACAGAGCAGCGGCTGCACTACACTTACATTGAAAAGTAAAGAGAAACTGTGTCAGGAGCCCTCCGATCATGCAGAGCCCGAGGAAGTGATGTCATGGGGGCGGGCTCCTCACAGGCTGTCTTTCCTTTTCAAATTAACTTTAGCTGCAATAAAGTTAATTCGAAAAGGAAAGACAGCCTGTGAGGAGCCCGCCCCCATGACATCACTTCCTCGGGCTCTGCGATGACCGGAGGGCTCCTGACACAGTTTCTCTTTACTTTTCAATGTAAGTGTAGTGCAGCCGCTGCTCTGTACAAAGCAGAAGCAGCGGCTTGGGCAGAGGGGGGTGTGTGTGTGTGTGAGTGAACCAGCAGTGGAGGGGGGGGTGGGGTGAGAGAACCAGCACGGGGGGGGGGGGGCGATGGTGTGAGTGAACCAGCAGGGGAGGGGGGGTAAGTGAGTGAGTGACCCAGCAGGAGGGGTGAGTAAGGGACAGGGGGGTGGGTGAGTGAACCAGCAGTGGAGGGGGGGGTGGTGTGAGTGAACCAGCAGTGGAGGGGGGGTTGGTGTGAGTGAACCAGCAGGGGAGGGGGGATGGTGTGAACCAGCAGGGGAGGGGGGTTGGTGTGAGTGTTTGATTCCTATTCAAGAGAATTACTTTATATATAGTCAATATAGGCACAGAGGTAAATTTTTTTAACATTTTCTAATGGTGGTGTGCCTCGTGATTTTTTTCATGAAAAATGTGTGCCTTTGCACAAAAAAGGTTGAAAAACACTGGCCTAGGGCACCTTCAATCCTTGTGCTAGCCCTGTTGTTGCATGTCATGCTGAACGGATATCACCACAGATATTTGAAAAAATGCAATATAACATTAAAGCAAAAAAAGATAACTTTACAACTCTTTCTGGGAGCTTTGCTTGCTTGATCTTTTTTTTTTGTTTTTTTTAACTAAGCACACCCATCAATTTCACACTAAATTACTCCCCTCATTCTAACCATAATGCTCTCAAAGAGAGAGCTTAACATACCTTACAATGGACCACCAGTTTGGGCTGTGCAGTAATATTTGCAGCTTCATCTAGCACTTCCACTTGGAAAGGGAAAACTGTTCCGTTTTCAAAGACCAATATTTCAGACTCTGGTTTCACTTTCAGTTTCGAGGGTGGTCCTATAGAAAAAGGTTGTATTGAATAGGATATTTGTTCAGTACAGAGCAGCAGACCTGTTGTAGTGTTAAATGTGAAACTTTTGAATATGGATTTCTTCAACAGAATAAAATCTAACATAATTACAAAGCAGAATTTTTCATATTTAAATCACACATGTTCTTCCCTTTAACACAATGCCTCAAGTTCTGTTTCTTTCTCCGGATGCAAGCAGGGGGTATATATGCAGGCATACTCTAGGTGCTGTTCGCTGACAGCGCTCGTGCTTGGCTCTTCCGAGCTTAGAGAAATCACCGCTTCCTGCCCCGCTCTGTCTCTCTTCAGTTTCTAGTTTCTGCTCAGCAAGTGCCCATGGCTCTCCCCTCCTCCGTTGGTCATCGTGCTTCATTTCTTTTGTCTCACTTTCCTCTGCATCCCAATGAGTTCCCCGGTCCCCGAGAGCTCCGTTTAAAAAAAATATATATATTTTGCCACAGCTCTGTCGCTGCGGGGTTCCTCCCCCCCCCCCCCATTGGTTTCCTTTTCAGGAAAAGAAAACAGCATCGATATGTGGCACAGAACAGCAGCCGGTAGTTTTTTTCCTTCACTCCAACGAGCTCCCTTCTCTCCATCACTTAAAAAAAAAAAAAGACCAGTAGCCTTCAGCAACCAGCAGTGCACACAAAAAAAAGAGAAGAAAGTAAGAGAGGAGCAACTCCAGAGGAGGTAAGCTCTTCTCTCTTCGAGTGAGCCCCTCCCTCCACCTGCTGCAGCATGGCATCTGCTCCTGCTTCATTCCACCTCATTCCCATCGGGCTCAGACAAGCACGTTCGGGACATGAAGGGGCCACTGTGCATCTGGAGGCAGACTCCCTGCCAGCGTCAGTATTGAAGATGATGGCCCAGAGCCTCAAAAATCAGGTCAGAGGTCAGACTCCATTTCCTCCTAACCCAGCCTCCATTGGACACTCCCCGAGGCAGGTTACACTGATAAATCAAAAACATAAGTCTAAGTCGAAGCATTGCCGCAACAGTGTCCCTGCCAGCAATCCCAGCTCCAAGGAGTCCTGACCCCATAAGCGTAACTCAGAGGGTGGAGTCATCAGAGACCTCATCCCTTATCTCCAAGGAAACGAGACATCACACGGACCCCATTCCAATCCCGACTCCTGTAGTTCCTTTGCCGAAAGACACGTCTTTCTCTAGAGACCCTCTCCTACAGTTATACCGTTTCATCCAGGACAGTGCAGCTCTCCTAGCAGGCTTCCATCTCCAGAGGTGCCCTATTACCAGGCTCTCCCAGCCTCCCCAATGGGTACCCCCTCCCCCTTTAGATTGCCAGGACCCTGAAACTTTGCGTGATGATGTATCGCACTAGTGGGAGTAGGAGGGACGTGCTATTGAGTATGCAACACCCTCACTCTTGGGAGATGTTGACGAAGCACCATCTGCGGCTATGGAGCATTATCCTCCTGAAGAATTTTCCTATCCAAAATTTCTCCAGAAGCTATCTAGGGCACTGGCCCACAAAGCCCCACTAATAAGAACAACTTTCAAGCCATCTTGCAGGCTTGTAATACTCCCAAAGAGGTCCTAGCCATTCTACTCCCTCATGTCTTGCAAGATCTCTTTGCGTCTGTGTGGAACACACCGGCAATAAGAACATATCACAGCTCGCCATCTTGACCTTAAATACACAATGCTGCCCGCACCCGTTTCCAACATCAACAGCTTCCCCATCAATCTGAGGCGGTCCTCAAGAAGGCTAAGTCCACCAAAGTTCATGCTCAAACCCCCCAGGGAAAGACCAATGGACTTTGGACTCAGTGGGCAGGAAAACGTTCCAGAGTGGTATCTTAACCATGAAAATACTGGTACACTGACTGCAGATGCTTTAATACCATCACAATATTCCTTGCCAGGACCGGAGGAATAGAGCCTTCAAGACAATCTGCAGGAGTCGCTCTATCATATAATTCGGATTATCTATGATGTCTTTGATTCAGCTGCCCAAACTACAGCTACATCCATTTTTGCATTTCTGGTCTTCCAATCTCTGGGAGAGAAACTCAAGCTCATTGTTAACACTGTTGCATTCTCAGAAGTTCTACCTGTTCTTGGTAAGGGTACCAAAAGGCTGCATCACATTAACAGCTTTAATACATGGCTACAGACCTGGTGCAAACAAGGAGGATTCAGATTTATTGGCGACTGGGGAAACAGATGGACCAACAAGAGACAATGCTGTGCTGATGGACTACATCTCTCTGTCGCAGGGAAAAGAATCCTAAGTGAAAAATTCAGGCAGTATGTGATATGCATTTAAAATAGGAAAAGGGGGTGACGGATGTGGAAGGTCAAGATCTGCACGCCACCCCCTGCAAAAGCAGAACATCAGAAATAGCCACGTTTTTAAACCACACATCAAAAACAAATGGGAAGAAGTGGGCAGAACAAAATCAATGAAAAATACACACAAGCCAGGTAAATGCTGGAAAGCAATGAGCACAAATGCTCGAAGCTTAGCCAACAATGTTCTGAACCTGGAAGCCCTAATGGTGGAATTGGATTTGGACATTGTGGCCATTACAGAAACATGGTTCAATGAATCGCATGATTGGGATAGCCATAGCTGGCTATAATCTATTCAGAAGAGAGAGAGAAAATTGAAAGGAGGAGGAGTAGCCTTGTATGTCAAAAGCAATATTAAAGGTAATGAAATGCAGGGGAAAGGGGGAAAAGAAGAAGAGCTCTGGATTGCGTTGGAAAGAGGAGATGGAACTGTCATCCATACTGCTGTAGTCTACAGACCTCCGACTCAAATTGAAGAGAGAGATAACGAATTGATTAGAGATATTGCCAAGATTATTATTTATTTATTTATTTTATTTACATTCTCTTATATACCGTGCTATTCTGCATCAGTGCAGTTTACATTGAACAAACTGAAATTACATTGAACAGGGCATTATAACTTGGAGATAACTATTTTACAGGGAACATGGGCTATGGAGGGTTAAGTGGCTTGCCCAAGACCACAAGGAGCACCTGTGGGACTAGAAACCCCAGTCCTTCCGGCCCAAGGTTGCTGTCCTCTAGTGGGATTTGAACCCCCGACCTTCCGGCCTGAAGTACCTTGCCCCAACCACTAGGCCACTCCTCCACTCCACAAAGAGAGCCACAAAGGGGGAAGCGATCATATTGGGTGACTTTAATCTACCTGATGTGGATTGGATTACTCCTTCTGCACATCTGGAAAGAAGCAAAAAAAATTGACAAATGGTGATGGAACCAACCAGGGAAAGCTCAACGCTGGATTTAGTACTCACCAATAGTGATAGCGTGTCGAATGTCTGCGTGAGTGCCCCTGTGAGCAACAGCGATCATTACACAGTGTGGTTTGAGATAAAAGCCATGATACAGGCCAATCATAGCAAGCTCAAAGTCCTAAACTTCAAAACACTGACTTCAATAAAATGGCCGAGTACCTAAAGAAGGAGATGACAGGGTGGAAGGAGATAAGGGAAGTGGAATTGCAATGGGCTAAACTAAAGGTGGCAATAAAAGGGGCAACAGATAAATATGTAAGAAAAGTAAATAAAAACAAGAGGAGAAGGAAACCTATTTGGTTTTCCAAAGAAGTGGCTGCTCAAAGGAAAAAAAACACAGATTTCGCAAAATTCAAAAGCTTGCAAACAGAAAAACAAAGAAATGAATACAGGATCAAACTCAAAGAGTTAAAAAGAGAAATAAGGAAAGCAAAATCAAAGGCAGAGGAAAAGATGGCTAAAGATGTTAAGGGTGGCGACAAAACTTTCTTCAGGTATATTCGGGAAAGAAAGATTAGAGTTGGAATTGCAGGACTCAGAAGTGGAAAGTGACATTGAAAAAGCGAAATTGCTAAACAAATACTTCTGCTCTGTTTTTACTAAAGAAAATCCTGAAGACGGACCAGCTGTGACTCCCAAATATAAAAATGGGAGTGAAGTAGATACCACACCGTTCACAGAAGATGAGGTGTTAGAACAACTTGCTAAACTGAAAGTGGACAAAGCCATGGGACCGGATGGGATACATCCCAGGATACTGAAAGAACTCAAGAGAGGTTCTTGCTGGACCATTAAAGGATGTCTTCAACAGATCCTTGGAAACAAGAGAGGTTCCTCAGGACTGGAGAATGGCTGATGTAGTACCTCTATACAAAAGTGGGGACAGGGAAGAAGTGTCAAACTACAGGCCCGTGAGTCTTACTTCGGTGGTGGGAAAAGTAATTGAGGCGCTCCTGAAAGAGCAAATAGTGAAATTTCTCAAAACCAACAGGTTGCAAGATCCAAGGCAATATGGTTTTACCGAAGGACGGTCATGCCAAAACAAATCTGATTGAGTTCTTTGACTGGGTGACCAAGGAACTAGATCAGGGGCATGCGATGGATGCCATATCTACCTGGATTTCAGCAAAGCCTTGATACTGTTCCTCATAGGAGGCTTCTCAAACTCAGTAGCTTGGGGATGGGTCCCAAGATGGTAAACTGGATTAGAAATTGGTTGACTGACAGACAACAGAAGGTGACAGACAACAGAAGGAGCTCACTCAGATGAAAGGAAGGTGATTAGCGGGGTGCCCCAGGGTTCGGTCCTGGGTCTGGCACTGTTCAATGTATTTGTGAGTGATATTGCTGAAGGACTTAATGGAAAAGTCTGTCTTTTTGCAGATGAGACAAAAATTTGCAACAGAGTGGACTCCCCTGAGGGAGTGAATAGTACGCGATAGGGGGTGAGAGGTTGGTGTGAACGGTTCAGGAGAAAGACCTTGGTGTGATTATCTCCGATGATCTCAAGGTGGCAAAACAGTGCAACAAGGCAGTGGCAAAAGCCAGGAGGATGTTCGGCTGCATACAAAGAGGGAGTACTAGCAGAAAGGAAGAGGTACTTATGCCACTGTACAAGTCACTGGTGAGGCCTCACTTGGAATACTGTGTTCAGTTTTGGAGACCGTATCTTGCAAAAGATGTAAAAAGACTGGAAACCGTTCAGAGGAAGGCGACCAACATGATTTGGAGCCTGCGTCAGAAGTCTTATGAGAAGAGACTTGAAGACCTAAATATGTACACTTTGGAGGAGAGGAGGGATAGGGGAGATATGATTCAGACCTTTAAATACTTAAAGAGAAATGATGAACAAACAAACCTCTTCCAAAGACGGGGAAGCTGCAAAACTAGAAGGCATAACATGAAGCTGCAAGGTGGTAAATTGAAAGGCAATGTCAGGAAATATTTTTTCACTGAAAGGGTGGTGGATGCTTGGAATGTCCTCCAGATGGTAGTGGTGGGGGCAAACACGGTGACGGAATTCAAAACAGCATGGGACAAACACAGTGGATCCCTTTACAGCAACAGGATAAAAACAAAATAAACAGAACTATCTAACTTCTGAACCATCCAACATCTCAACAAATAGGGTTGTCCTACACAGAGTGGTGGGTTCACCCCTAAACAAAGACATGGGGAGGGGTGGCCTGCACAGAGCAACAGGTGCACCTACTCTTGCCATCTTGCTGGGCAGACTAGATGGACCATGCTGGTCTTTATCTGCCGTCATTTACTATGTTACTATAGTCTCCGAGAAGATCTTCATGACCACTTGGCAGAGGCTCCCTGTCAGGAAGAGAGCCTCTTCAGCTCCAAGGTACAGGAGGCTGCTTCAGAAGTGAAAAACCATTCTTCCATAGTATAAGAACTCTCAGCTCAACCGCTGGAGCAAGCCCAGCAGTCCCACCATCCTCCATACCCTCAGTACAGGACAGCATCTCATTACCACTACTTCCAGCAATATTACCCTCGGCGGCACTTTCAGTCTTATCCTAGGCCTCCACCACAGCATCAGCCTGCACCTGCTTATCCTCAATGCTCCAGGCAAAGAGAGGAAGCAGCCTGCCATCGCCTCAATGTAACTTTCCAATACAAGTTTAGTCTCTTGGTTCTTTCTTATCCCCAAAAGGTCTGGAGGGTTTCGCCCTATTCTCGACCTCTGGGACCTCAACCTCAATATCAAAAAAGAAAAGTTCAAGATAGTGTCCCTAGCCACCATTCTACATCTCTTGCGACAGGGTGACTGGCTCATGTTTCTAAGTTTCTATAGGAATGGCTAGCAGAAAAAAGGAGGTGATAATGCCTCTGTATAAGTCTTTGGTGCGACCTCATTTGGAGTATGGTGTGCAAGAAGGACAGACTAGATGGGCCTTGTGGTCTTTTTCTGTCATCATGTTTCTATGTTTCGCCTCTAAGACCTCAAGGACGCCTACATCCATATTCCCATACATCCTCATCACTGGAAGAACCTTTTGTTCGGCTTCAAGTCAGAACATTACCATTACAGGGTGCTACCCTTTGGGCTCTCGACAGCTCCAAACGCCTTCACGAAGTACCTGGCGATTGCCATGGCACACCTTAACAAACAAGTCCTATGTGTTTATCCATACATAGATAACTGGCTCATCTCAGGTGCTGACAAGGCTTGGACTCTGGCACCCGTCCACACAATAACCTTGCTCCTGCAGCAACTCGACTTCATCATCAACTCCCAAAAGTCCAAGTGCGAGCCTTGTCAGATTCTGGACTTCATCAGATCTCGCTTAGACACAACTGCAGCATGAGCTTACCTTCCTCCAAGAAGAATCACCACTCTAACAGCTCACCACTCAGCTGATAGTTTCTCCACAGGCCTCAGCACACAACATCCTGCATCTGTTGGGGCACATGGCAGCCTCAGTGCATGCGGTTCTGTTTGCATGCCTTTCTATGTGGGACCTCCAGTGGCACCTCAAACTGAACTGGAATCAGCATACTCAGCCCCTTCGCTGCCTTGTTCTTCTCTCATCAGTTGTGCAAGTCTGTTCAGTGGTGGACCCTCCCATCCAGCCTCATGGTGGGACGTCCTTTTCTACAGCTCCCGCATCACCTTACTTTAACCACAGATGCCTCCCAAATGGGCTGGGGTGCTCATCTGCTACATCTCTCGACTCAAGGTCATTGGTTTAACAAACAGTCCTCTCTATATATCAACCTTCAGGAGATGCGTGCAGTCTACTATGCCCTTCAGGGCCTTCCAATTTTGGGTGCGTGAGAAATCGCTCCTTGTGCAGACCGACAATCAAGTCACCAAAGTTCTACATCAACAAGCAGGTTGGCTCCAGTTCTCAGACTTTGCCGCAAAGCCACCCACCTATGGCTCTACACCCAATCCATCAGAGTTTACCCTCAATGCAATTTACCTTCCCGGAGTCCAGAACCAGTTAGTGGACTTCCTCAGTCGGTGCCTCGATCCCCACGAGAGGTCTTTGGATCCCAGGGTCCTATCCCCATCTTTCAGACCTACGGGATGCCCTAAGTGGATCTCTTTCCATCAAACAACAATGTCAAGTGTCCTCTCTACTGCTCCCTTCGTCTCAGCAAGGGCAGATGGACGGTGGATGCATTCCTCTTTTGGACAGATTGCCTTCTTTATGCTTTTCTGTCGTTCCCACTCATTCCTTGGACACTACTCAAAATTCATGTAGAGCAACTCTGATCCTCATCGCCCCTCATTGGTCCAGACAGATGTGGTATCTGCATGTACTCGCAATGGCTCAACATGGTCCCCTGGCCTCTACCACTTCATCCCTTCCTACTCACACAACACAAAGGTCATCTTCTCCACCCCAACCTCCAATTGGTTACCCTAGGCGTTTGGAAGCTGAGCAGCTAACTAATCTTGTCCTTTCCATGCCAGCTGAAGTTCAAACTATACTCCAGGCACCTTGATGCCCTTCAACACAGAGCTCCTATACTTCTAAATGGACTTGTTTCTCTCATTGGGCTTTGTCACAGGGTTTAGACCCTGTCTTGTGTTACCTTAGTTATATTCTCACTTATTTACTTCACCTGTCTGACAAAGGACTACAAACTTCGTCAGTTCATTACCATCTCTCTGCCATTGCTGCAACTCATCATCAGGACAATAGCAGACTGATCTCTATGCATCCTTTAGTTCTCAGTTCACGAAGAGCCTAACGAACTCTAAGCCTCCTTCTCCAGGGTGGGATCTCAATGTTGTTCTCGCAGCTCTTATGAAGCTCCCGTTTGAGCCCCTGGAGACTGCTTCATTAAAGCATCTCACTTGGAAAAGTGTAGTTACTCACCTGGTAACAGGTGATCTCCGGGAACAGCAGGAATAAGTCTTCACATATGGGTATCGTCGGTACCGACGGAGCCCACGCGGGAACGCTCCCCAGCGTCCAATAAGAACGCTTTTGGGAGCGTGCATCCACGCATGTGCGCTGCCTTCCCGCCTATCTACCTCCCTCTCTTGAGTTTAAAGCTGAGACTGAAGGAGAGAAGTAGATAAAAATAGAGAAAGAGAGAGAGAAAGACAACTCCTAGGGGAGGCGGGTGGGTTGTGAAGAATTATTCCTTCTGTTCCCGGAGATCACCTGTTACAGGTGAGTAACTACGCTATCTTCAGGAACAAGCAGGAATGAGTCTTCACATATGGGGACTACCCAGCTGAAAGATGCCTAGGGAAGACCCAGCATGTAGCAAATCTATGTAGATGGGCCATGCTTCCCCCAGGGACCTCAGGCATCCAAGTGGATGGAGGGTAGGAGTTGTACTATGAGTGGAAAAGGTGCTGGAGAACAGCTTGACCAAACAAGGCATCCCGGTGGGAGTCCTTGTCCAGACAATAATGGGCAGTGAAAGTTGTCAGACGGCTGCCTGGGTGAGAATTTTCGCACTCTTGGCAAGTGCATATTTCTATATGATTTGCAAGGTATTGTGGGCAATGTAGTTCATTCATACCAGACACAGCTGCTGACAATAATTTAGTTGTGCTCTTGGGTAAAGCCAATAAGATATTTATTTATGGGGTTATTTCTCCCAACACAGATATGCTTGGTAGCACATAAATTAGGTTACTTGCTTTCAGTGTTAACTTGGAAAAACAAAGTCAAAATCAGGAAAACAACAAATGAAAAGCCACAAAGCAAGAAACAAACTGTTCTTTTCAGGTTAACTTCTGATTACTTCCCACATAGATACAGAAGTGATTCTCTCCTAGCTCACAAGCAATTAGGTAAGGCTTAATTGCTAGCAGTTACCAGCTGAAACCCCTTAGCTGGCTTGCCTTCCACTGTGTGGGTCAAATCCTGCTTCAGGAGCTTTTCTGAGTAGATTAAAGAACAAATTTGTATTTCTTTGTGATGGTTGCTGTACTGTATAACAGAAAGTTACCAACGGAGTTTAGATAGAGAGCAGTCCATATAAACAGGATCCTCATCTGCTATTATTCCCCCTTGTTCAACAAGCATGGGTTCAATATCATGGATTGGCACAGATGAATCTCTCAATGGAGCATTTTCAAGAGAATACTTGTTTCCCTGCTGTCTTTCAAGGTTATAGCTAAGGCATAGATCAGTGTTCATACCTGAGCTTCCATTGCTGCTAGAGTTCCTCTCTATATAGCCTGGCCAGTATGTAGTCCAGTTCTTATGTCCAGCCTTCCAATCCAGATCCCTGGACACTGGATCTCTCTTCACATACCTTCTGGCACAGGTCTTAGGGTCCCTTCCACGTGCAGCCGTCTCCCTCACAGGTAGCCTCTGGTGATTCCTAGCTCTGCAGCACCATTCCTCTGGCTTTCCCCAGTCCAATGGTGTATGCTGGCCCTTGGAATACCTCCCAGTATACGTACTGCTTTGGACTCTTCTAGACCTCTCAAAGGCTTTTCTCTTCCTTCTTCCAAAGGGTCTCTTTCCCTCTCTGTCCGTCCGGTTTGGCTTCTGCTTCTGATGATCCTTCAGATGAAACTGATGATCAAACTCAAGCTGATTCTCAGGATATCCAAGGTGATCATGAAGATGGTCATCTGTAGAATAAACTCTACTCTTATTCTGCTTAGATGAGTGATCCTCCCTAACACAGCACAGCTGTGCTGAATCAGGCCCTGCCCTTTGAGATGAGTGCTTAGGGATTACCTCATAGCCCTCCTGATTGAACACACGTTTCCCCACTTCAGCTCCTCTAATGGCTGTTGGAAACCTGGTGCATTCTGGGACTGGTAGTCTTTTATGGGAAAATTCTGTTTTCTTATTTCTACCAGAACTGACAGGTTGCTTGTTCAGAGTCACTTCACCTTTTCTATAGCTCCTTCCTGAGCTATGATAAGCTTCCTTATCACAAAGTATGTACTGAGGCCCAAGTTGCTGCTTTGCATATTTCATCAATAGCCACTGAACGAAGGTTAGCTGTTGAGGCTGCCATAGCTCTGACATTATGAGCTGTGACATGGCCTTCAAGAGGTATTCCTTTACTTTGGTATGTATAGGAAATACAATCTGCAATCCATTTTGAGAGGGTTCTTTTAGTGACAGGAAGTCCTAAATGGCTAGAGTCAAAAGCCACAAAAAGCTGAGAAGACCTTCTGTGAGGCTGGGTCCTTTGGAGATAAAAAGCGAGAGCTCTTTTACAGTCCAAAGCATGAAGTTTCCTTTCCGCAGAGGAAGAATGAGGCCTAGGAAAGAAAACGGGAAGATAAACTGACTGGTTTAGATGAAAAGGTGAAACCACCTTTGGAAGAAAATGAGGATGGGTCCTAAGAACCACCTTATCATGATGAAACCTTGTATAAGGCGGATCAGCCATTAAAGCCTGAAGTTCACTAATGCGTCTAGCAGAAGTGATGGCAATTAGGAAAATAACTTTCCATGAAAGAAACTTTAGATCCGAAGTAGCCAAGGGCTCAAAAGGTGGCTCCATGAGTACACCTAGAACAAGGTTAAGATCCCATGACACTGGAGGTGGTTTAATGGGAGGTTTCGTTAGAAGAAGTCCTCTCATAAATCTGAAAATAAGAGGATGAGAGGAAATTGGTTGTCCATCTATGAGCGTATGAGATGCAGCAATAGCACTAAGATGGACTCTAACAGAATTGGTCTGAAGACCAGAAGCCGACAAATGAAGGAGATACTCTAGAAGAGAGTCTACTGGTACTAAAGAGAGAGTAAGTCCTCTCTGATAACACCAGGAAGAGAAACTTTTCCACTTAAAAGCGTAAGAGCGTCTTGTGGAAGGCTTCCTGGAGGCCAGAAGAATGTCCTTCACTTGTTGAGACAGGTCTAGATCCTGAAAGTCTAGGCCTGGAGTAACCAGGCCTTGAGATGTAGGGACTGGGGTGCAGTAGAGATTTGTTGTCCTGGGACAGAAGATCTGGAGCATTGCCTAACTCCAGAGGGGTGGCTTAACAGAGACGCAAGAGAAGAGGATACCATGTTTGCCTCGGCTAGGAAGGCGCTATGAGGATCATATGTCCTTTGTCTCTCTGGAGCTTGAATAAGGTTTTGGGGATTAGAGGGATTGGAGGAAATGCATATAGGTAAATCCAGACCCCAGTGAAGCAGGAATGCATCCCTGGTTTGACAGTTCTGTGCTGGAAGTCTGGAACAAAACCGGGGAAGTATGGCATTCTGTGGACTTGCAAAGAGGTCTTTGTCTGGTGTTCCCCAGGCATGAAAAACCCGAGCAAGATGGTAGGAGTGGAGTGACCACTCGTGTGGCAGGAGTACTCAACTGAGTCTGTCTGCCCAAACGTTTTGAACGCCTGGAAGATAGACTGCCAGGAGATGAATCTGATGCTCTCTGGCAAAGGCCCATAGTCGCAGAGCTTCGTTGCATAGTTGCAGAGAGCCTGCTCCGCCTTGTTTGTTGAGGTAAAACATGGCGACCTGATTGTCTGTTTGCACCAGAACTGTTTTGTTTATGAGCTGGGTGCAAAAGACTTGAATAGCATTGGAGATGGCTCTGAGTTCTAGGAGGTTTATATGAAGAAGAGCCTCTTGTGAGGACCAAAGACCCTGCGTTGATAGATTGCCGAAGTGGGCTCCCCAACCCATCTTGGAGGCATCTGTGGTTAGGGTAGCCTGAGGTGGTGGTTGCTGGAAAGGAGAGCCTATTAAAAGGTTTTCCAGAGATTGCCACCAACGGAGAGACAGAATCAGGGTGTGGTAACTCTGATCTTGTCTGACAGGCTTCCTGAGGCCTGGGACCATTGGGAAGCTAAGGTCCACTGGGCCGCTCTCATGTGAAGACGAGCATAAGGTATTACATGGACCGTGGATGCCATGTGACCTAGTAGGCGAAGCATCTGTCGAGCAGTAAGGAAGGTCTGCAGTACTGCTTGAGATGCTAGCTCGATGATACGCAGACAGCGTAGTTGGGGCAGGAAAGCCTTTGCAAGCTGTATGTCCAAGCGAGCCCCTATAAACTCGAGGGATTGAGATGGGGTGAGAGCTGGGACTTTTGAAGATTTATGACCCATCCCAAATACTACAGTATTTGTTTTCCTCGCAATAGGGCCTGATGAGCTTCTTGAGCTGACTGCGCCCGGATGAGCCAATCGTCCAAGTAAGGGAAGACAAAAATCCCCAGGGTCCTCATGAATGCTGCTACTACTGCCATGCATTTTGTGAAGACCCTTGGAGCAGAGGCCAGCCCAAAGGGAAGGACTCTGTATTGGAAATGTCTTCCCTGGACTAGGAACCGAAGGAATTTCCTGTGATCTACATGAATAAGGATATGCATGTAGGCATCTTTTAAATCAAGAGAACATAGCCAATCTTGCCTGTGAAGGTATGGCAGAAGAGAGCCGAGGGAAAGCATTTTGAACTTCTCTTGGACCAGATATTTGTTCAGCTCTCTGAGATCTAGGATTGGTCTTAAACCCCCCTGTCTTTTTTGGAATGAGAAAATAGGGGGAGTAAAACCCTGTACCTTGTTGGCATAGAGGAACCTCTTCTATAGCTCCTTGAGCTAGAAGAGTAGAGACCTCTTGTAACAAGAGGTCTATGCCTAGAGGTTGAGTGCTGAACTGTTTTACTAGTGTGGGTGGTGGCAAGCTGAGGAAACGAAGCTTGTACCCCAGACTCACTATGGACAAAGTCCAGGCTTCTGATGTGATTTGTTGCCATCTTTTGACAAAATGGCAGATACGGCCTGGAATATTTATGGGTTCTGGGCCTAACACAGGAAGAATGATTAAGTTCTCTAGACAAAAGTCAAAAACCCTGAGGAGGCCGAGTCTGCTGAGCCTGCTGAGGTTTGGGTTTTCTTTGTCTCGTCTGTTGTTGCCCTTTTTGGGTAACATATGCCTGTTGGGTGGAAGATGGATAGAACTTTTTCTACTTAGAGAAAAAGGGTTTCTTAAAGGACATTTTCTTAGCTGGGTTAGCAGAAATGTTTGACAATCTATTTAAAGTGGCATTATCAGTGTCAAGCTGATTAGCCTTAGATTGCCAATCCCTGCCAAAAAGATTTCCTCCAGTGCAAGGAATATTTCCCAGCTTTTCCTGCACCCATTCTTCCAAGTCTGAAGCTTGGAGCCAGGCAATACGTCGTGCTCCTATAGCTATAGCTTCTGCTAATACATTCAAAACAGTCAAAGGTAGCATGATTCAAGACATTCTGAGCGTGTTTGACTAGTGATGAATAGTGTGCTCTTTTATCCTCTTGAAGGAAAGGGTTCAAGAGCTCTAAGTTTTTTGTAATCTACTCAAGGAACATTCCCATGTACAAAATATAGGAACTAATCCTTGCTGAAAGCATGGAGGCCTGAAAACATCTACGCCCAAAAGCATCCAGGGTTCTAGATTCACGACCTGGCGGATTAGAAGAGTGTCTCTTTGTACTCTTAAACCATCTCATGGCCGATTCCACCACCATAGAATGGTGTGGTAGTTCAGTCTTTTGAAAACCTGGACAAGGTGGCACTCTATACATAGTGTCAAGGCGTTTAGAATGTGGGGATACTGTTAAAGGAGTTTCCCACATCCGTAACATTAGATCATGCAAGATCTGATGTATAGGGAGCATAGCTGCTTCCTTTGGAGCCAAGGGGTATTGCAGAATTCTTAATTCTTCTGCCCTAGGCTCCTTTTCAGGAACCACTGTAATGGCAAGAGCCCTTGCCATATCACGTACAAAATCGTGAAAAGACATGTCCTCAGAAGGGGACATTCTACGTTGAGGAGAAGGAGTTGAATCTTGTAAAAGTTCAGCTCTGGTACTGGTGGAGTCATCTGAGTCATCGGAATCGGAAGACTCAAAGGGATGAAGCACCGGGGTTCTCCTTCAAAAGATGTCTTCGGTACCACTCGAGGTCGGTACCTGATCCCCCATGCTTGAGAGTGATTCTAAACTCGGCATCGGGGGAAGTAAACCTGCCGACGCAGGTACCGAGGGTACCGGCACCGCTACCAACAGCGATACCAGTGCCTGTGGAACAGTCTGCAGTGACTTTAGCGGTACCGAAGTAGCCAAAAGATTCACTAGACTGTGTTCAATGGCAAGGATTCTTTTATCCATCACCATTTCCGATGCCGGGGTGTCGGTACTGATCGAAGCGACCACAACCCCCAAGCATGGAACAAGAATGTTTATCGAGGTCGAAGCCTCAAGGACATCCTGGAGCCCCAATAATGCTTTGGAGCCCGAAGACTCCCGCCGGGGCTGTTTTGCCGGTGCAGGTTCCTCGAGGGCAACACCAGAGGCATCTTGATACTTAGAGGGAGATCTACCTCTCGAGGACTGGCTAGACTTAGATTTATGTTTAGTTACCTGAGATCCCTGGGAAGAAGTAGAAGCCCTGGAGGACACTGATGCTACTGACATCGTGTCCGATGCAAAGAGGGCACCGAGTTGATTTGCTCGACTCTGAAGACTTCTTTTAGTCAGCTTCCTGCAGGAGAGACACTCTGCTGGGCAATGGTCAGACCTAAACATTTAAGACACCAGTCATGGGTGTCTGTGACAGAAATTGTGCTGCCACACTTTGAACATTTCTTGAAACCAGTAGCCGGTTTCTCCATGTTAAAGTAAAGAGGCCTAGTGGCCAAAATGGTGCCAAGCACCAAGCAGGGGAAAACCCCTGACTGAAAAACAAGAGTTCTGTCTCTTTTTTTTTGAAGAAAGAAAAAAAAAACACTGGTGGTACCGGTGGGCGTCGAACTAAGCCTTTTCCCCATAGGTACCTGGGTACAGGCTCTACTGTGTTATCCCTGAGCAGACCTGTGAGCTCCGAGAGCAGAAAGGGAAAGGAGCAGAGAACAGCGCCGGGTCCGGTGCTGGCTCGAGGCTGGAAGAAGAACTGTTATGCAAACCGGGAAAAGCTAACTTTTAAGGATATTAGCAAGGATTTTTTTTCCGGGGAAACAAGACAGGCACCTATTGGGCTCTGCGGAAAAAAAGGAGACAGAGCAAGATGGCACCCTTGGGCAGGAAGGGAACCAAGGATTCTTGGTAGCATGTCCCAAAGACTTTCTTGGAAAGCTGGGGAAATTCTCCACGCAAACTCCGTTGGCACAGTCACCTATATGTGAGGACTGACTTCCTGCTTGTTCCTGAAGAAAGCGTAGTTACTCACCTGTAACAGGTGATCTCCGGAAACAGCAGGAATTTAGTACTCACATATGGGTATCGTCGGTACCAATGGAGCCTGCGCGGGAACGCTCCCCAACGTCCAATAGGAACGCTTTTGGGAGCATCCCTCAGCACATGCGCGCTGCCTTCCCGCCTTTCCAACTGTCCCTCTTCAGTTAAGTTTGTAGCTGAGTGAAAGGATAGAGGGAGAGAGGAAAGAGACAAAGAGAGAGAGAGACAACTCCTAGGGGAGGTGGGTGGGTTGTGAGGACTAAATTCCCGCTGTTCCCGGAGATCACCTGTTACAGGTGAGTAACTACGCTTTCTCCAGGAGCAAGCAGGAATGTAGTCCTCACATATGGGGACTCCCTCGCTAAAGATCCAAGGGAGATATCCCCAGGAAGGTGCCACCGTCGAAGGTGAGAACCCTTCCTCCCATGGATCTCTGGCATCCCACCAGGGTTGGTGGATAGGAGTTGGTTTAAGTTTGAAAGAGATTTTGAAGAACAGCTTGGCCAAAGAAGGCATCCCGACGGGAGGCTTTATCTAGGCAGTAGTGGGCTGTGAAGGTGTGTACCGAAGCCCAGGTGGCTGCTCGACAAATGTCATCGATTGACACAGAGTGGAGATTAGCCATGGAAGCTGCCATGGCTCTCACATTCTGAGCTGTGATATGATCCTGAAGAGGAAGACCCTTACTCTCATAAGTAAAGGATATGCATTGGGAAATCCATTTAGATAAAGTTCTTTTGGAGACTGGAAGTCCCAAATGACTAGGGTCAAAAGCTACAAAAGGTTGCGAGGACTTTCTATGTTGCTGTGTTCTTTGAATGTAAAAGACTAAGGCCCTTTTACAATCCAAAGTATGAAGATTTCTTTCTGCATTAGAGGCGTGAGGCCTCGGAAAAAACACAGGAAGATAAATTGATTGGTTTAAATGAAAAGGCGAAACCACCTTTGGCATAAAGGGTGGGTGAGTTAAAAGAACAACTTTATCATGATGAAATATAGTATAAGGAGGATCAGCCACTAAAGCTTGCAATTCACTAATGTGATGGGCAGAGGTGATTGCAATCAGGAAGATGACCTTCCAAGTCAAAAAACGTTCAAAAGGCGGCCTCATGAGCTGCCCGAGAACTAGATTTAGATCCCATGCTACCGGTAGTGGCTTGATGGGAGTTTTAGTTAATAAAAGGCCTCTCATAAATCCTGATAGGAGTGGATGAGAGGAAATTGGTTGTCCATTTAGAGGCTTATAAGAAGCTGCAATTGCACTAAGATGGACTCTTACTGAATTCGTCTTTAAGCCAGAATTCGATAAGTGAAGGAGATACTCTAGTATCGATTCTAAGGGTATGACCAGGGGTGTAATCCCTTCTTGGAGCACCATATAGTAAAACGTTTCCACTTGAAGGTATAAGATCTTCTTGTGGAAAGTTTCCTAGAAGCCTGAAGGATATCTTTTACCTGCTGGGACAGGTTGAAATCTTGGAGGTCTAAGCCTTAAAAAACCAGGCTGTGAGATGCAGGGACTGGGGATTCGGGTGCCATAGCATCCCGTTCTCCTGGGAAAGGAGATCTGGAGCATGCCCTAACTCCAGAGGTGGCGCTTGAGAGAGATGCAGAAGCAGGGAATACCACGTTTGGCGTGGCCATCGTGGTGCTATGAGGATCATGCGTCCCCTGTCTCTCTGAAGTTTGAAGAGTGTCTTGGGGATGAGGGGAATGGGTGGGAAGGCATAAAGGAAGTCCGGGTCAGGAGGAAGGCATCCCTTGCCTGACAGTTGTGCGCCGGGATCCTGGAACAGAACCGGGGAAGTTTGGCATTCAGTGGACTTTCAAAGAGGTCTATGTCTGGAGTGCCCCAGAGATTAAATATTTTTGCCACCTGGAGGGACCACTCGTGAGGTAGCAGTACTCGACTGAGTTTGTCTGCTCAAAGGTTTTGAATGCCTGGAAGATATACCACTAGAAGGTGAATTTGATGCTCTCTGGCGAGGGCCCATAGTCGTAAAGCTTCGTTGCATAACGACAGAGAGCCTGTCCAGCCCTGCTTGTTCACAGAGAACATGGCTACCTGATTGTCCGTCTGGACTAGGACTGTCTTGTAGCTGAGCTGGGCGTGGAATACTCGAAGAGCTAAATAAATTGCTCTTAACTCCAGGAGCTTTATGTGTAAACCAACCTCCTGTGGAGTCCAGGTGCCCTGGGTAGAGAGATGATTCAGGTGTGCTCCCCAACCCACCTGTGATGCATCGGTTGTTAGGGACTACATGAACTGTGGATGCCATGTGTCCCAGTAACTGCAGTAGCTCCCGAGCAATGAGGGAGGACTTGCCTGCTGCTTGGGAGGCTAACTGCATTATGCGAAGACACCGGGCCTGTGGAAGGAAAGCCCTTGCCTGTCTGGTATCCAGACAGGCTGCTATGAATTCTAGGCATTGGGAAGGAACTAGTTGAGATTTCGGGAAGTTTATTACCAATCCCAAATATTGGAGGATTCGCATTGTACGAGACAGTGCAGTGCTGGCCTCTGAAACTGTGGAGGCTCAGATGAGCCAGTTGTCTAAGTAGGGGAAGACAAAGATCCCCAGGGTTCGTAGAAATGCAGCTACTACTGCCATGCATTTCGTGAATACCCTTGGTGCTGAAGCTAGACCAAAGGGAAGAACCCTGTATTGGAAATGTCTTCCCCTGAAAAGGAAACATAAAAATTTCCCGTGATCTGGATGGATAAGAATGTGAGTGTATGCATCCTTTAAGTCTAGAGAGCAAAGCCAGTCCTAGCTTTGAAGGTATGGCAGAAGAATTCCCAGAGAAATCATCTTGAATCTTTCTCAAAACAGATATTTGTTCAATTCTCTGAGATCTAGAATGGGTCTGTGTCCTCCTGTTTTCTTTGGAATAAGAAAATAGGGGAGTAGAACCCTGCACCCTGTTGAAGAATGGGTACTTCCTCTATTGCCCCTTGGGCAAGAAGAGTGGAGACCTCGTGATCTAGCAGATTGTCTGCAGAGGTTTGTGAATTAAACTGCTTTAGAATTGTAGGAGGGGGTAAGCTGTGAAAATGAAGTTTGTACCCCTCCCCTACAATGGACAAAGTCCAATCTCTGCTGTTATCTGATGCCATCTGTTGACAAAGTGGCATAACCTGCCGGGAATATTGGGGGGTTGAGGACCCCTCAGAGGCAGGAAGGCAAAGCTCTCTAGGAAGGAGTCAAAGCCCTTGAGGGGGCTGAACCTGGACAGCTGGTTGGGCTCTCGGGCCTTTTGGTTTCTTTTGTTGTCTAGTTTGTCCCTTTAGGGCAACCTGACCTGGAGCTTGAGTCTGATGGGTATAGGAAGGATAAAACTTCCTCTTTTTGCTAAAAGAGGGTTTTTTATAAGGCTTTCTTTTGGCTGGAATGGCTGTAGACTTTGACAATCTATCAAAGGTAGAATTGTCAGCTTCTAACTCGTTAGCCTTCTCCTGCCAGTTCTTGCCGAAGAGATTTTCTCCCGTGCAAGGAATGTTGCCTACCTTGTCCTGTACCCAAGTCTCCAAGTCTGATGCCTGTAGTCAGGCAATCCGTCTTGCGCCAATGGCAATAGCAGAAGTTCTGCTGATGCATTCAAAGCAGTCAAAGGCTGCACTTTTGACAAACTTGGAGACATCCTGAGCATGCTTAACCAGAGTAAGAAAGTCTTGTCTCTTATCATCTGGGAGAAATGGGCTCATAAGTTCCAAGTCTCCTGTGATTTCTTTGAGGAACATTCCCATATATAGGATATATGAGCTGATCCTAGCTGAAAGCATGGAAGCTTGAAAAGTTCTGCGTCCAAAAGCATCCAGAGTCCTGCATTCACGACCTGGAGGATTGGATGCATGTCTTTTAGCATTTTTCATCCTACGCATGGCTGACTCCACTATCATTGAATGGTGTGGCAGCTGAGTTTTCTGAAATCCAGGACATGGTGGGACTCGATACATAGTATCAATTTTCCTAGAGTGAGGAGAAGTAGTCAGAGGTGTTTCCCACATTCTGAGCATCAAGTTATGCAGAATTTCATGGATAGGCAGAGTAGCTGCCTCCTTAGGAGCTTTAGGATATTGGAGGATTTCCAATTCCTTTGCTCTGGGTTCCTCCTCAGGAGCTACTGTGATTGAAAGACCTTTAGCCATATCACGGATGAAATACTGAAATGACATGTCTTCTGGAGGTGACATTCTGCGTTGGGGAGAAAAGGGATCTTCTAAGAGAAACCCTCTAGTGCCAGCAGAATTGTCAGAGTCTTCGGAATCGGAGGACTCGAAGTATTCCTGACTCCGATGCTCCTGCAAAGCACGATCCCGGTACCGATCGAAGTCGGTACCGAGGTGACCCGGTACCACTTTATCCACTCCAGCTGGAGGTGGAATAGGAAGGGTTACCATCGGGGCCGGTACCGTCGGTACCAGCATCGTCAGCATCGGTACCGGCATTGTCAGCATCGGTACCTGTGTCGGTACCAGCATCGGTGTCGATGTTGGCACTGGTGCCCTTGGGACCACCGGTAGCGCAGCTGAGAGAACAGCTGCGATACTGCGTTCGATAGCAAGAAATCTCTGGTCTATCGACGTTGCCGATGCCTGGGTGTCGGTACCGGTGAGAAAGGCCGGAACCCCTGAGCATGGCACAGGTAGGTCTTGCGAGGTTGAAGCCTCGAGAACATCCTGAAGCCCCATCGATGCTTTGGAAGCCAAAGCCTACCGCTGAGGCTGTTTTGCCAGTGTGGTTCCCTCAAGGGCAATGCCAATGGCCTCTCGATGCTTAGCAGGAGAGCTACCCTTTGAGGACCGGCTTTTATGTTTAGTTACCTGAGATCCATGGGAGGAAGAAGAGGCCCTTGACGATGTCGATGCAATGGGTCTGGCATCTGAAGAGAAGAGGGTGCCGAGCTTTGCGGCCCAGTTCTGTCTTCCTCTTTTAGTCATCCCCATGCAGGAGAGACATTCAGTTGGAGAATGATCAGGTCCTAAACATTTTAGACACCAATCGTGGGTGTCAGTGATGGAAATGGTACCGCCACACTTAGTACATTTTTTAAAACCACTAGTTGGCTTTTCCATGATTTTGGACAAATGGGGCCTAATGCCCAAAATGGCACCTAGCACCAAAACAGGAAAGTTTCTGAAAAGAAACGGTTAAAGGTATTTTTGTTTTGTTTTTTTTTAGAAAAGAAAGAAAAGAACCGGCGGTACCAGTAGGCGTCGTGCGGTAGGCAAGCACGACCACAAAAAAGAATTTTAAAGATGGAATTTTCTGTGGTGACAGGGAGTAGGTCCTGTTGGCTCTGCAGAAAACGAAGAACTGAAGAGGGACAGTTGGAAAGGTGGGAAGGCAGTGTGCATGTGCTGAGGGATGCTCCCAAAAGCGTTCGTATTGGACGTTGGGGAGCGTTCCCGCGCAGGCTCCGTCAGTACTGACGATACCCATATGTGAGGACTACATTCCTGCTTGTTCCTGGAGATGCACAGATACCCAAAGCCATCGAGTGTCCTAGAGTCTGCCAGGGGGCATGGATGAATGGTTCTTAGAGCTCTTTATGCAGTGCATTGCGATTTCACCACCATTGAATGGTGAGGGAGCTGATGTATTTGGACGCCTTTGGCCTCTAGTACTCGATACATGGTATCAAGACTCCTGCTGACAGGCGGAACTGTGAGCAGGGCCTCCCACATACAGAGCATAAGAGCCTGTAGGATCTTATGCACTAGCAATGTAGCCGCCTCCTTGGGCATAGGAGGGTATTGGAGTATCTATAAGGTTACTGTGATGGCGAACCCTGCTGTTATGTCACGTATAAAGTCCTGGAAAGACATATCTTGTGGTGGGGACTGGCACCGTTCCTGAGGCGGGAACGGGTCCAAAGGGATGTCGAAGTTACTGGAATCAGAATCTGGTAAAAAGTCTAAGTATTGGCAGCCCTGAGTTTGAAAGTGATGCTTCATGGACGTTGAAGTCGATGCCAATACCAATACTCGGCAATATTGGAAGAGGGGGCCATATCAGTTTGAGTCATCTGGCTATCAGGGGACTCTGTCAATTCCAATGGTAGTACAGCCCCCGGGGATTCTGTCGATGCCAGTTCAAGGGCTGGTATCAAGGCCAATACACTTGGCTGAAGGCTTGGTGCTGGAACTCTCAATGTTATCGATATCAAGGCTGCCAGGAGTGCCATCAAACTCCTCTCAAGAGCCAGCACGCAATTTATTTTATTTTATTTATTTATTTAACCAGTTTTCTATACTGCCTTATCCTTCAATCAAAGCGGTTTACATTACGTAATCACTACATACAGGTACTGGATACATTCCCTTGTCCCCAAAGGGCTCATAATCTATGTGTACTTGAGGCATTGGAGAGTTAAGTGGCTTGCCCAAGACCACAAGGAGTGCCTATAGGACTAGAAACCCCAGTCCCTCCGGCCTGAGATTGCTGTCACCAGGTGGAACTTGAACCCCTGGCCCTAAGGTCTGAAGTACTGTGTCCTAACCACAATGGTCCAGGGAGATGCTCAATGTCTGGGTGGAATCTCCGAAGGGGCTCTGAACCACTTTCCCAGAACATGGAACCAGTAGCTCTCCGGAGGTTGATTCCTTGGAAATGTCCCGGAGCCCCTCTTGTGTTTTGCAGGACAGATCCTCCTTCCCGGGCTGTTTGGCTGGCCGGTCTGCATCAAAGCACCTTATAATGGTGATTTAATTATATTTATTTTTAATTTTATTAACATTTTTATACCACGTTTTCCGAATGATCAAGCGCCATTTACAAATAACATTGTGAATTGTACAATAACATGTACAAATTCTGTTACAGAGAACGCTATTAGAACTATATACATAGAGGTTGATACAAATTTAGCTAAGTACATGGATGTGCTTGGGAATTCTAAGCAGCAGGGATTATTTACATCTCTTGACTGAATGAGGTGTGGTATTTAGGGTGCAGGTGTGGTGGTTACTGGTGTATCATGCTCTTCTAGTGTGCCATAGTGGATGGAGAATAGATGGGTTTTAAGGTTTTATGAAATGTTTGTAGGCCATTTAATTCCCTGAGGTTGTCCGGTAGGGCGTTAGAGGTTTGGGACTACATGCGAGAATGCTTTGTTGTTTGTTTATTTCCTGGCTTTCCTGAAGTCTGTTGGGATAACCAGTTTGTTTTTGTTCCGGTTGCTTTGAGTTCTATTATTGGGTTCCTTAGATATTTATTTGTTTAGACAGATTTGTATACCACCTTATCCTATAATCAAAGTGGTCACATCACAATTGGAGGGTTACATTTAACATGAGGGTACTTAACAACATTATACAATGAACTTGTATGTCTAGTTGGGATGAGTGGGTATCGAGTTGGCAGAGGTAGTTGCATTACCGTTTGGGTGGAGACTGTTATCTGTCTGCTCATAGGTTTCTGTAAAGAGCAGGGTTTTAAGGGCCTTGCAGAAGTCTAAGATGTCATTTAATGCCCTCAGGCTCGTTGGGAGGGAGTCCCAAAGTGTGGACGCCAGTAGTGAAGGAGCTCGTCTTGAAGTTGTTTGTTTAGTCTTGTGATATCCTGCAGGTGTGCCGATCATGTTGTCATTATTGGTCCTTCTTGGTCTATTGCTGATATCCCTTGTCATGATATCTTGGAGTGCATCTGCCGAGAGATGGTGAATGATTTTAAAGATGATCAGGACTGTTTTAAATTTTGCTCTGACCATCATTGGGAGCCAATGCAGTTGCTGTAAGATGGGGGTGATGTGCTCAGTTCTTGGAGTGTCTGTAATGATGCGTGCTGCAGTGTTTTGCACCATTTGGAGTGGGTGTAAGGTCTGTTGAGAGAGGCCTTGATATAATGAGTTTCCGTAATCAAGCAGATGTGTGATGAGTGCTTGGCACCCTATGCGGAAGTGGTCTTGGCAGAGTATTGGTTTGATCTTTCTGATGGTCCTCAAATGTTGATAGGCCTTGTTTGTGGTTTTGGTGATGTGGGATTTCAGGTTCAGAGCTCTGTCCATTGTGATGCCCAGGAACTTAACTTCATCTTTGACTACTAGGAGTTTGTCTAGAATGCTGATAGTTTGTGGTGGAATGACGGTGGGGTTTCTGGTGACAAACATTGCCTCAGTTTTATCGTAGTTGACCGTCAGGTTATTGGCTGTGAGCCAGGCATTCATGTCTTCAAGGCATCTGGTTATTGTTGTGGTGTTAAGTGCTAGTAGGTTGATTGGAGCATACACCATGATGTCGTCAGCATAGAGGTGATGGTGGAGTTTGTGATGTTCGATGATGTTGCATATGGGCTGGATGTAAATATTAAAGAGCATTGATGACAGGACTGAACCTTGTGGTATTCCCTGCATGATGGGGAACTGTAGTGATTTGTTTATTGGGCGCATTTGACTTGTTGCGTTCGATCTTCCAAGTAGGAAGTAAACCACTTCAGAGTATTCTTGCATACTCCTATCTGCTGCAGGCGTTGCAATAACCTGGCGTGGGACACAGTGTCAAAGGTTGCCGAGATGTCCATGAACACTATCAGGAATCCGTTCTTTATGTTATCCATGCTTCTTAGGAGATTGTCAAAGAGGGAAGTGAGTAGTGTTTCTACACTGTGCTGGGGTTTAAAGCCACGCTGATGGATGTCCAGTGGGGCATTCATGTCAATATGGTCCTGAAGTTGCCTTTGCACTGTCTTTTCAACGATTTTCGCAAGGAATGGTAGGCTGTAGATGGGACAGTATGATTTTGGTTCAGCGGGGCTTAGGTTGTTGCTTTTAAGTATCGGTCGTATCATGGCGTGCTTCAGGGATTGTGGCATGTATCCTTGTTGGAGTCAATCTCTGACGATTTTGTGAATGTGATGGGAGAACTGGCTTCTTGTGGCTTTGAGCCAAGACACTGGGCATGGGTCTGATGGTGAGGTTGTTGTGTTGAGTCCATTTATTATGTCCTCTACTTGATGTGTTGATGGTATGCTGAAGTCCTCCCAGGTTTGATGCTGCTCTTTCATTTCATGGACATCTGTCTGTGGTGTGATAGAGCATGTCTGGATGGTGTTTTTCGATTTCATGTAGTCCGCAAATTCCTGTGGGTCAAGATGGTGGGTACAGTGCTGCGTGGCGTCCTTAGTGAGCTTTTGGACAATGCTAAAGAGTTTTCTTGGTCTGTTGACAGATTTCATGATTAGGTTGGTATGGTGTTGCTGTTTATGCTCACTTATCAGATTGTTATATTCCAGTTGCTTGGCTCTGTATTGAGTCAGGGAGTTATGTGACTTGTTCTGCCTCCATTTTCCCTCCAGTCTTCGGAGAGTGCGCTTTGCATCTCTAATATCACTTGAGTACCAGGGGGCGTTGGACCTCCTGCGTACTTGTGGTTCTGTACTCGTAGCGGATGATGCTGCATTAGATATTATGGGGTTCCATTTCTCTATGCTTAGGTCAAGGGTGTCATATTCCCGCTGGAGTTATGGAATGATTTTGTTTATGAATGTGTCTTTGTTGAAGGCACTAAAATGCCTGGCTATGCTCTCATCTTCCATGTGTTGGTTGGGGTTATTCAGGGTCAAGGTGAAGTCAATCACATGATGATCTGACCAAGGGACCGGCGTGATTGTTGGTGTTGTGGCCTTGCCCGGTTCCACCAAGTGCATTGGAATAAAGACCATATCCGGAGTAGTACCATGCTGGTGCGTTGGGGCGTTGATTGTCTGGCAATATTTTAGTGACTCCATGGCTTTTAGGAATGCTGCAGATTCCTTGGTGGGCTTGGAGGTTAGGTTCTAGTCTCCTAGTACAATGAGGGGTTTGTGTTTTCTGCTGTGTGCACATATTGCTTCAAGTACCGTGGAGAGATGTTCAGTTGTGGCTCCAGGAGGCCTGTAGGTGAGGGAGATGCTTAGGTACTTGTTAGCTATGGTGATTATGTTGGATTCAATCGTATTAGTGGTAGAGATTGTTTTAAAACTGTATTCCTTTCTGGCTAGTATTAGCACACCTCCTCCTCTCTTTTGTGCTCTGATGCAATTGAATGCCGAGTAGCCTGTTGGGGTTACTTGATTTAATATGACCTGGTCTGAGTCATCTAGCCAGGTATCAGTGGTGCAGATTATATCCAGTTTTTTGTCAAGGATAGTATTCGGTTTGTTTCTGATTGATCTGGCATTTAGTAAAGCACACCTGATTGTTGGCCATTATGATTGGGTTGGTGTGTACACTATTTGTGAGATGAGTGGGCGTAGTACGTGTAGAATTGTGTGGTTTGTGAACTGCAGGCTTAGTATGCTGGTGTTCTTTAGAGAGGGATGAGCCTGATGTTCATACAGATTGGGTGGTATGTAGGTGGAGCAAGGGGATTTGCTCGTTGCGTCTGATGCCCTGTGTGTAGGGTGCAAAAGTGTGGAGGAGTGTAAGGTAGGCAATGAGGTAGTGGGGTGTGGAGTGTATGTTGCAATTTACTGATCTGGGATTGGCTTGAATTGTGGCCCAGTGGTGGTGGGTGTTTGACCCTTCTCTTGTAGCTCTAAACTTGCCTGCTCTCTTTGTTCGGTCTCTCCTCCTCTTATGTAGCTCTGGAGTCTACGCACTATGCAGTATGTTATTTTACAAGCAGTGAGGTAGCAAACAAGCAATGAGGTACTAATGGAGTCAACAGGCTATGCAGCATATGTTATTTTTACAGCAATGAGGTATTAGTGAGGTAGCAAAGAGGTAGTAGTGGAATCTGCAGGCTATGCAGCAATAGTTATCTACAGCAGACTATGCAGCATATGTTATTTACAGCAGGCTATGCAGCCTATGTTATATTTACAGCAGGGTTGCTGTGTCCCGTGGCGGGTCTCTGACGGCGATCGCTGATGGCAGGTGGAATCGCTGATGTGATATGAGGGTGGAAAGGTGAGAGGGAGCAATGTCATTTATAACTTTGAAGGTGGAGATCACCCACATTCTAAATCACTGAACTGTAATGATGAAATTGAAAAATGCACACACTATAAATATTTTTAGGGATTCCCCAGTGTGCCAGAGGGGAATCTTGCTTCGAGACGAGAATTATATTACCGTCAGGTCAATAGTTTATCTTTTTCTCTTTGATTATTGTGATACATCTTTCAATATTTATAGTGTGTGCATTTTTCAATTTCATCATTACAGTTCAGTGATTTAAAATGTGTTTTTTTATAGAAAAATTGGTGTATGTATAAGTCCCTTGATAAACCCTGAACGGAGAAACGCATGGGCGCCTTGTAAGGCTGGCGTCGGGACGTTCTTTAAGAGCTGCGTTTGAGAAGAGGAGAAGAAAATTGAATGAAACTATAAACAGAAAGAAAATTTGAAAAAAATAGAAAACATTCCGTGTGCTGTGAAGTATCCCACAGATGAACAAGCTAAGTATTCTTTGTGCTACTAGTAGTGAATGAACAGATTGAGAAGTATTTTATTATAGAACAAGTTACATCAATCCTAAAATTTGGGTAGCTCTTATTTATTTATTTATTACAATTTCTTATATACCGCACTATTGTCAGCGCGGTTTACATACAACCAAATGACCATAACAAACTGTTTGGCTTCACATAGAACAGGAGAAAACAACTTGGATAACATGTTTATGCTTTACATAGAACAGGAGTAATAACTTGGATAAACGGGGAATGCAAACTAACTAACTTATGGCAGTGGATACTACACAGTTTTCAATCAACTTCAGCCGTTGATGTTAAACCAGCACATGTCTGGGAAGATATTGAATCCCAGTACTCTTCAGTGCTAATGGTTGTTTTCTGAAGCTGACGTTGTAGGAAAACTGAACTAGTAGGAATTATTGGATGAAGTTTATTTGGGTTACATTACAGTAATCATCCACAGAGATAGACCCCCTTCCTTTATTTAGTGCTCCAAGTAGAAGGCTAAGGCTCGCTAACAGTCCAACATGTGAAGTGCAGTTTCCCCTTTGTGAACATGAGGTTTGGGGAGAAATGTTGTAAAAACAATTGACTGATTAAGATGGAAATCCAATACTACTTTTGGAAGGAATTTAAGATGAGTATGGAGACCTACTCTGTTATGATGGAATTTAATATAAGATGGATGAACTACGAGAACCTGAAGCTCGCTCACCCTGCATGCTGACGTGACTGCCACCATAAGAAAACCTTCCAGGTTAAAAAATTCAGAGGGCAAGAATTGAGTGGTTGAAAAGGAGCTTTCAACAGCTGCATAAGAACCACACTGAGGATCCAATACACTACGGGCAGTTTTTAGGGAGACCTCAAGAGAAGCAAACCTTGCATGAAGCGAACTAAAGGCTGTACAGAGATGGGTTTCCCCTCTACACGTCTATGGTAAACTCCAATTGCACTGAGATGAACCCTAACAGAACTGGAAAGTCCAGACTCAGAGAGGTGTAGAAGATATTCAAGCAGTTTCAGTCTGGTGCAGGCAAAGGATTCTAGAAAATGGTCCTCATACCAGACAGACCTCTTCCATTTGCACATATAGGATTTTCTTGTTGAGGCCCTCCTGTAGGTCAAAAGGGCATCGGTCACATTGGCTGGTAGACTGAGCTTGGATAGCATTAGCTTTTCAACATCTACTCCATGATAGCCAAGGACTTGATGTCGGGACACATCATCATTCTGTTCTCCTGCGATATGAAGTCTGGGGCATGGCCTTACTGGAGGGGTTCCTGACTAGAGAGTTGAAGCAGGAGAGGAAACCAAGGTTGTCTGGGCTAGCAGGGAGTAATAAGAATCATTGTGTCTCTGTCTGTTTTGAGCTTCAGGAATGTCTCTGTGATGAAAGGGATTGGAGGATATGCATACAGAAGACCCTCACCCAAATTTAGGAGGAAAGCATTCTGAGGCTAGTATGCTATATGATCTTACTTTGGAGAAGAAATGACCCACCTGGGCATTCTGAGGAGATGCAAAAAGATTGAGGGGTTGGCCCCATTCTCGAAAGATTTGCATTGTAACCTGACCATCCAGTGTCCATTTGTGTGAATGGATGACCCGACGCAGTCTGTCTACCAGAGTGTTTTGTTTGCCTAGTAGGCATGTGGCTGTCAAGTGCAACCCATAAGAACATAAGATATGCCATACTGGGTCAGACCAAAGCCCATCAAGCCCAGTATCCTGTTTCCAACCGTGGCCAATCTAGGTGATACGTACCTAGCAGTTTCCCCAAAAGAGACAGGTTCCGCAATGCTTGTACTGGGTCAAGCAATGATATCATGGGTCCCTTCTTAATAATGGTTTATGGACCTTTCTTCCAGGAACTTGTCCAAACCTTTTTTAAACCCAGCTACACTAACAGCCTTTACTACATCCTCCGGTAACAAATTCCAAAGTTTGATTACACGTTGAGTGAAGAAATATTTTCTTTTATTAGTCTTAAATAGTTTACCCTGTAGCTTCATTGCATGTCCCCTAGTCTTTCTATATTCTGATAACGTAAACAATCGATCTACGTTTACCCAATTCCACTCCGTTCATTAATTTATAGACTTCTACCATATCTCCCCTCAGCCGTCTCTTTTCCAGGTTAAAGAGCCCTAACCTTTTTAGCCTTTCTTCATAGGAGCATCCTTCCATCCCCTTTACCATTTTGGTGGCTCTTCTCTGAACCTTTTCTAATAACGCTATATCCTTTTTAAGATTCGGCGACCAGAATTGCAAACAATATTCAAGGTGCGGTCTCACCACAGAACGATATAGAGGCATTATAATATCTTTTGTTTTTTTCCATTCCTTTCCTTATGATACCTAGCATTCTATTTGCTCTCTTGGCTGCCGCTGCACACAGGGCCGAGGGTTTTAACATGCTATCCACAATGACGCCTAAATCGTTTTCCTGGGTGGTGGTTCCTAATGTGGGACCTTGCATCGTGTAACCATAGTTTGGGTTCTTCTTCCCTAGGTGCATAACTTTGCACTTGTCCACATTAAATTTCATCTGCCATTTTGATGCCCAGTCTTCCAATTTATCAAGATCCTCTTGCAATTTTCCACAATACTCTTGGGTTTTAACAACTTTAAATAGTTTTGTGTCATCTGCAAATTTGATAACCTCACTTGTTATTCCACTTTCCAGGTCATTTATGAATATGTCAAAAAGCAGTGGACCCAGCACAGATCCCTGGGGTACACCACTATTCACCTTTCTCCATTGGGAAAATTGGCCATTTAGCCCAACCCTCTGCTTTCTTTCTTTTAACCAGTTCTTCAACCACAGTAGTAGACTGCCTCCTATCCCATGACTCTTTAGTTTTGCCAAACGTCTCTGATGAGGGACCTTGTCAAAGAATTTCTGAAAGTCCAGATACACTATATCAACCGACTCACCTTTGTCCACCTGTTTATTCACACTTTCAAAAAAACATAACAGATTAGTAAGACAAGATCTTCCTTGTCTAAAGCCATGTTGGCTGTCTCCCATTAGGCCATGACTATCTACATGCTGAGTAATTTTATTCTTTATGATGGTTTCTACCATTTTTCCCCGGTACTGACGTGAGGCTCACCGGTCTGTAGTTTCCCGGATCACCCCTGGAACCCTTTTTAAAAATTGGTGTTACATTGGCGATCCTCCAATCTTCAGGTATTAGAGATGATTTTAATGATAGTTCACAGATTACTAATAGCAGGTCTGCAATCTCATATTTCAGTTCTTTCAACACCCTTGGATGTATACCATCCGGCCCAGGTGATTTGCTACTCTTCAGTTTATCTAATAATTGTAATACATCTTCCCGACGTATCGATATTTCCTTCAATACTTCCGCACCTTTAAATACCACTTCAGTCATGGGTAACATCCCTACATCTTCCTCAGTAAAGACCGAAGCAAAGAATTCATTCAGTCTCTCCGCTATCGCCTTGTCACCTCTTAGTGCCCCTTTAACTCCTCTATCATCTAATGGACCAAATGACTCTCTCACAGGTTTTTTGCTACGAATGTACTTGAAAAAAAATCTTTATTTCGCGTTTTTGCTTCCACAGCAAGCTTCTTCTCAAATTCTCCCTTTGCCTGCTCTATCAATGCCTTGCATTTGACTTGCCGGTGCTTGTGCTGTTTCCAGGTTTCGTCGTTTGGCTCTTTTTTTCCATTTCCTGAAAGATGCTTTCTTGGCAACAACAGCCTCTCTGACCTCACCTTTAAACCATGCTGGCAGTTTTTTGGACTTCCAGCCACTTTTCTTAAAGCGTGGAATACAGCTGGACTGGGCTTCCAAGATAGTATTTTTCAACAACACCCAAGCTTGATGTAAGTCTTTAACCTTTGCAACTGCTCCTTTTAGTTTTTTCTTAACTATTTTCCTCATTTTATCATAGTCTCCCTTTCGAAAGTTAAAAGGTAGTACTGTGGATTTCCTTACTATCCCCTCCTCCACTAATTAAATCAAAGGCGATCATGCTATGATCACTATTGCCAAGTGGCCCCAACACCCTTATCTCTTGCACTAGATCTGGCGTTCCACTAAGGACAAGGTCTAATATGGCTTCCCCTCTGGTCGGTTCATGAACCAGCGGCTCCAAGAAGCAGTCATTTATGTCATCTAGGAACTTTATCTCCCTAGCATGTCCTGCCATGACACTCACCCAGTCGATATCGGGGTAATTTAAATCACCCATTATTATTACTGTGCTATAACTTTTGTTAGCTTCCTTGATTTCTTTGAGCATTTCATCATCCATTTGTTCATTCTGGCCAGGCGGTCGATAGTACACCCCCACTGCCATCGCCTTCCCCTTTTTACATGGAATTTCCATCCATAGAGATTCTACAGTAAATTTTGTTTCCTGCAAAATTTAATCCTTTCTAACTCAATGCCCTCTCCAACCCCTCCACCAATTTGATCAGCTCTATCATTACGATATAGTTTGTACCCAGGTATCACAGTGTCCCACTGGTTGCACTCCTTCTACCATGTCTCTGATATTCCAATCATATCTAACCTCTCATTTAGTGCTATATATTCTAACTCTCCCATCTTATTTTTTAGACTTCTAGCATTTGCATACAAGCATTTTAGAGACTGTACTTTATTCAAATTAATCTGGCTATTGGTAGACATGGGTAATTTGGGATCTTTAAGCTCTGTCTGCTCCGTACTAGAGGGCATTTGGGCTACTTTACTCTTTTTTGCAACCTCTCTGCTTTTGGTAGTATCCTTCAAGGATACATTCTTCTGAACCATCTGCTCTTGGGCGACTGTCGGCTTTCCCCTATTATCTAGTTTAAAAGCTGCTCTATCTCCTTTTTAAAGGTTAATGCCAGCAGCCTGGTTCCATCCCGGTTAAGGTGAAGCCCATCCCTTCGGAAGAGCCCATCCTTTCCCCAGAATGTTCCCCAGTTCCTAACAAATCCAAAACCCTCATCTCTGCACCATTGTCTCATCCACGCATTGAGACTCCGGAGCTCTGCCTGCCTTTTGGGTCCTGCACGTGGAACGGGAAGCATTTCGGAGAACGCTACCCTGGAAGTTCTGGATTTCAGCTTCCTACCTAAAAGCCTAAATTTAGCCTCCAGAACCTCCCTACCACATTTTCCTATGTCATTGGTACCGACATGTACCAAGACAGCAGACTCCTCCCCAGCACTATCTAAGACCTTATCTAGGTGGCGCGTGAGGTCCACTACCTTCGCACCAGGCAGGCATGTTACCAGGCGATCCTCACGTCCACCAGCCACCCAGCTATCTACATGCCTAATGATCGAATCACCAACTATAACGGCTGTCCTAACCCTTCTCTCATGGGCACATGGCCCTGGAGAAACTTCCTCGGTGCGAGAGGGTTTTACATCACCTGGAGGACAGGTCCTAGTTACAGGATCATTTCCTGCCACACCAGGGTGATGCTCTCCTGTCATGTAACCTCTCTCCTCCATGGCAACAGAGATGCTGCCAGACTGGAGGTGGGACTTCAGGACTATATCCCTGTAGGTCTCGTCTATGTACCTCTCTGTCTTTCTTATGTTTTCCAAGTCTGCTAATCTAGCCTCTAGAGAACGGACTAGTTCCCTGAGAACAAAGAGCTCCTTGCACCTAGTGCACACGTAAGACCTTTCACCAACTGGGAGAAAATCATACATGTGACATTCAATGCAAAAGACTGGAAAGCCCCCATCTCGCTGCTGGACTGCTGTCTGCATCTTAGTGTTAAGGTTTTGTTTAGATCTTTAAGTTCTTTACTTCCTAAGGGTTGCTATGGATATTTATACCAATAAAACTGTACCTAATACGTTTAATATACCTTGTTCACCTGAAGCTTAATTAATCTCAGGTCCTAAGTGTATGACTGATTTGGGAAACAAGCTTCACCTAAGAGCACCCGCTGTCTTTTAAGATGTGTAAGTACCTATAAAGCTACGGTTATCCCAGGGGTGGATGGGTGGGTGTGGGGAGGGAGGGAGGGAGGGAAACAACACCTATTAAAAGAGGGCTGCTACACAGTACCCTGTCCTTGGCTGTTCAGGTAAGCTATATTCTTATTTGATTTAAATTATAGCTCTTTGCTGCTGCTAGGCTCTAACTTACTATGAAATTTAAACTAGAAGCTCTCTGCTGGGTTCCAAATTAAACCAGAAAGCTATCTTCTGTGTTTTAAATTTAAATTAAAAGTACTTTGCTGATGCTAGGCCCTGAGTGACTATTAAATGAAAACTACAAGCTCTCTGCTGGGTATGAAATGAATCCAGAAAGTTCTCTTCGGTGTTTTAAATTTAAACTTAAACTGCTGCTACTAGGCCCTGACTGATTTAACAAAAAATAGTGGGTTCACAGATTAGCTTTAATACTAAGAATTCCTTTCAAAAAATTCCCAGAAGTATATACTCACAATTGCAGATCTCTCTCCAGAAGAAACAGTTCCTTTTTGTAGTCCTTCAAGACTGAGGATCACAGAGCTCTGGTTGAGCTATTTATGCCTGTGTTGCAGAGGTAAGCTGTGACCAACTTCCTGGATGATTAACAGTCCTTGCTTGGATAGAAGGAGTCTTTCAAAATGGCCTATTGACCTGCCACCTGGTGTTAACACCTATTGAAAAAGTTTCACAGGTCTCTTGCCCCCTAGGTAGAAGGCTTCTTTGTAAAGGTCTCTAGAAGACTTTATTTGCTCTTCAAAGAGTACTGACCCTGTTTTGCCTTTTGTGTTAATCTATATTCTTATTTGATTTAAATTATAGCTCTTTGCTACTGCTAGGATCTAACTTATGAAATTTAAACAAGCTCTCTGCTGGGTTCTAAATTTAACCAGAAAGCTCTCTTCTGTGTTTTAAATTTAAACTAAAAGTACTTTGCTGATGCTAGGCCCTGAGTGACTATTAAATTAAAAACTACAAGCTCTCTGCTGGGTATGAAATGAAACCAGAAAGTTTTCTTCTGTGTTTTAAATTTAAACTTAAACTGCTGCTACTACGCCCTGACTGATTTAACAAAAAATAGTGGGTTCACAGATTAATTAGCTTTAATACTAAGAATTCCTTTCAGAAGATTCCCAGAAGTATATACTCACGATTCCTGCCCCGCTCCGATTCTCTCTCCTCCCCCCGTTGCCTCCCCCCCACGCCCGTCTCTCAAACCTCCCACTTCTGGGCATCCTTGTCCTTGATCACTCGCCCCGAACTTCATCATCTCATTTCCTCCTCAAAGACCACCTCCTGTTCCCTAGACCCCATTCCTTCCTCCTGACTCCTGGAACCTTCCTTAGGTCTCCTTCCCCACATCCTTACTATGTTCAACTCCAGTCTTTCTACAGAGTCCTTTCCCCGCTCCTGGAAACATGCCTTAATTCGCCCCTCCTTAAAAACCCCTCACTCGATCCCTCGGTTCCCACTCACTACCGCCCTGTCTCTAATCTTCCTTTTCTCTCGAAACTCTTAGAGAAATTTGTCTTTGCACAACTTTCACATCACCTTGATTCTACTAATTTTCTTCACCCTCATCAATCGGGGTTCCGTCAGGGTCACAGTGTCGAAACTATCCTTCCTTCTTTTACTAATGCACTGCATTTAGCTCAAGATCGTAGTGACATCTCGGTGGCGGTTGCACTTGATCTTTCCGCTGCATTCGACTTAGTTGATCACCACCTCCTTCTTCTTCGCTTACGGGAAGCGGGTCTTTGTAGTACTGTTTACCGCTGGTTCCACTCTTTCCTCTCCTCTCGATCCTGTGCAGTCCTTTCCCCTTCCTCTTCTGCCCCTCCCTCGGACTCTTTCCCTCTTCCCTGTGGGGTTCCTCAGGGTTCTGTCCTGGCTCCCCTTCTTTTCAACCCCTTCTTGGCCCCCTTAGCCCTCTTAATCCAACAGTCTGTAATATCTGCCTTTTTCTATGCAGACGACATTGTTCTGCTTCATCACACCTCCCCTTCCTGCCCAGACCTCTCCATGTTAAACTCCTGTCTTTCCGATGTGACTAACTGGTTGACACTTAACTGCCTTCACCTTAATCTTGCTAAGACTATCTCTATCTGGTTCTCTCATAACAATCCACCTCCCACACTGGCCCCTTCTTTCTCTGGCTCTCCTGTTCCTCTAGTCTCCACTTTCCGTTATCTTGGGGTTCACTTCGATTCTGACCTATCATTCCATGCCCATATTTCACATGTCACTAAAACTTCCTTTTTCTTCATCCGACAAATCCGTGCAGTCCATCCTTTCTTATCTCCATCAGCCCTCACCACCTTCTTGCTATCTCTGGTTATGTCAAGTGTGGATTTTGCAAACTCAATCTTCATCGATCTTTCTAAATCTCAACTGTCCCGGTTACAACGGATCCAGAACACTGCTGCCCGCCTTGTCACCCATTCTTCCCCCCGAGATCACATAACACCCCTGCTATTCCATCTTCTTTGTCTACCCTTTCCCCATCGCGCTCAATTCAAGCTTCTCACCCTGGTCCATAAAGCTCTCTATGCCGGCACCCCTCAATACTTAACAGACCTTCTTTCTTTTCACTCTCCTAGGTACACTCCTCGCTCCTTCCACCTCAACCGTCTCACCCTTCCCTCCCCTCCCGCGCTCACTTACAATCTACTCACTCTTCTGCCTTCTTTTTTGCTGGCCCCGCCCTTTGGAATTCCCTTCCCTCTTCACTCCGTCTGGAACCTCATCACTCCACATTCAAACAAAACCTGAAAACCCACCTTTTTTCCCTGGCGTTAGATGTCCCCTCCCCTTTCATGTAAATACCACTCCCCCTATCCTCTATTTTCCTTGTGTCTTGTCCTTACTTATGTTTGGTCATGTCTCTCTTGTCTCTACTGCTTTTCTTTTAAGAAATTGTAATTCTTTTCCACTTCGCTGGCTTTGGCCTTCTTTTAAACATGTTTTTTAATTGTACACCGCTTTGCTTGTTATAGAAAGGCGGTTTTTATCAAATGAAATAAACAAACATAAACATTGCAGATCTCTCTCCAGAAGTAACAGTTCCCTTTTGTAGTCCTTCAAGACATGGGTAATTTGGGATCTTTAAGGTCTGTCTGCTCCATACTCGAGGGCATTTGGGCTACTTTACTCTTTTTTGGAACCTCTCTGCTTTTGATAGCATCCTTCAAGGATACATTTTTCCGAACCATCCGCTCTTGGGCGACTGTCGGCTTTCCCCTATTATCTAGTTTAAAAGCTGCTCTATCTCCTTTTTAAAAGTTAATGCCAGCAGCCTGGTTCCATCCCAGTTAAGGTGAAGCCCATCCCTTCGGAAGAGCCCCCCCTTTCCCCAGAATGTTCCTCAGTTCCTAACAAATCCAAAACCCTCATCTCTACACCACTGTCTCATCCACGCATTGAGACTCCGGAGCTCTGCCTGCCTTTTGGGTCCTGCACGTCGAACGGGAAGCATTTCGGAGAACGCTACCCTGGAAGTTCTGGATTTCAACTTCCTACCTAAAAGCCTAAATTTAGCCTCCAGAACCTCCCTACCACATTTTCCTATGTCATTGGTACCGACATGTACCAAGACAGCAGACTCCTCCCCAGCACTATCTAAGACCTTATCTAGGTGGCGCGTGAGGTCCGCTACCTTCGCACCAGGCAGGCATGTTACCAGGTCATCCTCACGTCCACCAGCCGCCCAGCTATCTACATGCCTAATGATCGAATCACCAACTATAACGGCTGTCCTAACCCTTCCCTCATGGGCACATGGCCCTGGAGAAACTTCCTCAGCAAGAGAGCAAATAGAATGTTAGGTATCATAAGAAAAGGAATGGAGAATAAAACAAAGGATATTATAATGCCTCTGTATCATTCCATGATGCGAACGCACCTTGAATATTGTGTGCAATTCTGTTCACCGTATCTTAAAAAGGATATAGCGCTGCACTAGGGCCACATTGAGGTACCAGACCACTGTTGGCCGCCTTTTTGGGCACAGAGGGGTATTGAAGGATTTCCAACTCCTATGCCCTGGGTTCAGTCTCTAATGCCACTGTGAACTGCAAGCCTGCTGCCATGTCCCAAATAAAGTCTTTAAAAAGACATGTCCTTTGGCAGGGATCAACACTACTCATGAGGAGCGGACAAATCGGAAGGGAGATACCAGGTTACCCTGGAATCCTCCAACGCATCATCGGAATCAGAAGAGTCAGATTCTGCCAGAAAGTCAAAGTACTGACGGTTCTATGCTGATGTTGAGACCAGATGCAGATACAGATACCGATGATTGGTTGATGTGGCAGCGAGAACCTGTTGGGTACCAACGATGCCTACCTGTTCCAAAGGAGGAACTGGAGGGAGGGATGCAGGTTTGAGGTCCAGCATCGGTCCTGGAGATATCGGTCCTGGGCCTGATGCCAACACCTGCACCGTTGGAGCTGTCAGTACAGACGATACTAAGGCTGCCAGGAGTGTTGCCAAACTCCTCTCAATAGCCAGGATGCATTGTCAAGGGAGGCGGCCGATGTCTGAGTGGAATCCCACATGGGGCTCTGTGCCATCATCCCACAGCATGGAACCAGATGATCTCGGAAGGTCAAGGCCTCGGAAGCATCCTGGAGCCAGTTGTGCTTTGGAGGGCTGGTCTTCCTGCTGGGGCTGTTTGGCAGGCCTGTCTGCATCAGATGCACCTTTTGGTGAATCACGATGCTAATGAAGGGACTTACCTCGAGGATCGGTATAAAGTTTTGATGCCGATGACAGACGTAGTCTTATATTTGGATTTTGAAGACCAAGAGAGGAGGCAGACATCCTCGACGATGTAAAAGCCACTGAAATAGAGTCCAGGGCAAACAGAGAACCATACTGTCTGGCTCTGTTATTTAGGACTATTTTTGTCATTTGTTGGTATGATAATCAGTCAGTAAATGGTCTGAGCCCAAACATTTTAAACACACTCATGTTTATCGGTGAGTGATATTGTACCAAAACATTTGGAACATTTTTTGAAGACACTGAAGTATTTTCCAACATGGCAGAAAAGAGTAGGCCAAAGCCTAATTTAGTGGTAGAAACCACCAAAAACTGGAAAAAAGGAAAAATGAAACAAAAATATTTTAAAAAGAAAAGAAATATTGGGGACAGAATCAAAGGCGGCAGAGCACGGATTTAAATCAAAAAAATGACTTTTTCGGGGGTGACAGGAAGAAAATCACCTGCTGGCTCTGCAAAAAATGAACTGAGGAGAGGACTTAGGAAGGTGGGAAGGCAGATGTGCAGGCACAGTGGATTGCTCTCAAAAGCTTTCCAATTGGACGCTGTGGAGGTTCCCACGCAAGCTCCGTCGGTACCGATGATACCCACATGTGAAGACTGCATTCCAACTTGTTCCTGGAGATATTGTTTCCACTTGTCCATCACCCTGAAAGGTGGGACAAAAATCGTGAAAGAGTACTCACCTGTAGCAGGTGTTCTCCAGGAGCAGCAGGAATCAGTCCTCACATATGGGTGACGTCGGCGCCAATGGAGCCCCCGTGCGGAGCATTTCCCCAGCTTTCATAGAAAGCCTATGGGAATGCAGCACGCATGCGCGGTCCCCTTCCCACCCAAGGGTGCCATCTTGCTCAGTCTGATGACACAGCTAAAAGACAGCAAAAATAGCAAAAATAAAGCATATGACTGCAACTCCAAGGGGAGGAGGAAGAGTTGTGAGGACTGATTCCTGCTGCTCCTGGAGAACACCTGTAACAGGTGAGTAACTACTCTTTCTCCAGGACCAAGCAGGAAGTCAGTCCTCACATATGGGACTCCCCATCTCAGGGCTACCAGAGGCCCCAA
Source organism: Ichthyophis bannanicus (assembly GCA_033557465.1). Lineage (NCBI taxonomy): Eukaryota > Metazoa > Chordata > Amphibia > Gymnophiona > Ichthyophiidae > Ichthyophis > Ichthyophis bannanicus. The sequence goes on from CM066031.1 coordinate 1,284,264,110, forward strand.
ACTGAAATAATGAGCTCCCTCTAGAGCCTCAGCATGCAAGAACAGAATCTTCTCTGATAACGCCCCCGAAAGGTAGCCCAACACCAGGGCCGGAGGGTAGGAGTTGCCTAGACCCCAAAGAGATTATGGAGTACCGCTTGCCCGAAAGCACTGTCCCTGCGGGACTCCCTCTCAAGGCAGTAGTGGGCCACAAACGTCTGGCTTGAAGACCAAGTAGCGGCCCGGCAGATGTCTGCCAACGGAACAGAGCGGAGATGAGCCACTTACGCAGCCTTCGCCCTGACACGGTGAGCCGTAACGTCACCCTGCAATGAGAGGCTGGCTGCCCTGTAAGCCCAGGCGATGCAGTCAGCTACCCATAAAAATGCTGTAAATAGCTTACCCCTGTTATCCAAGTTACTTGCCCTGTTATCTGTAAACTCTTACATGTTAACTGTACTGAGAATTTTGTTCCATGTAAACCGCGCTGATGCCGAATAGTGCGGTATATAAGAGACTGTAAATAAATAATAAATAAATAAATATGGACAAAGTACGCTTGGAGACAGCCAACCCCAACTTATTGGGGTCATAAGAGACGAAGAGCTGAAACGCCCTCCGGTGCTCCCGCGTACGGTCAAGGTAGAAGGTCAACGCCCTCCTAAAGTCCAGGGTATGCAAGACCATCTCAGCCCAGCTAGCATGAAGCCTGGGAAAGAAAGTCGGAAGAACCACCTCCTGATTGAGGTGGAAGGAGGAGACAACCTTTGGAAGGAAATTAGGGTGAGTCCGTAAGACTACCCTGTTCCTATAGAACCTAGTAAATGGTGCCTCTGATAATAGGGCCTGAAGTTCACTCACTCGCCTTGCTGAGGTAAGGGCTACCAGAAATAGCGCTTTCCAGGATAGAAAACGCAGAGGGCAAGTAGCCATAGGTTCAAATGGTCGGCAAGTAAGCCGTTGCAAGACCACATTTAAATCCCATTCAGTGCCAGGTGGACGCACTGGAGGCTTAAGCAAAAGTAGGCCTCTGAGGAAGCGAGCCACCAAAGGATGGCCTGATAGAGACTGGCCCTCCACCTGTGAGCTGTGTGCTGAAAGAGCATTAAGATGAACTCTAACAGAAATGGACTTAAGGCCGAGGTTGTACAGGTGAAGCAAATACTGCAGCACCACTGGTACCAGGCAGGAGAAGGGATTCTCATTGTGTTGAGTATACCAGGTAGAGAATCTACGCCACTTAAGTGCATAAGACGTTCTGGTGGACTGCCTCCTAGAGGCCAAGACTACGTCCCTAAGCAGTAGTAAAGGCGCTAGGACTACCCTTTCAGCAGCCAGGCCATCAAATTGAGGGACGGGAGATTGGGGTACAAGAGAGATCCCTGCTGCTGAGACAGGAGATCGGGTTGCATCCCCAGAGGAAGAGTCCACCGCTAGTTGCAACAGTAGTGGGAACCAGGGTTGCCTTGGCCACCTGGGGGCTACCAGAACCACTGAGGCCTTGTCCCGGATCACCTTGAATAGTGTCTTGGACACTAGAGGCGTGGGAGGAAACGCATATAGGAGGCCTGTAGACCATGGGATGAGAAACACATCCGCTGCTACTCTGAGAGGATGCAGTTGTCTGGAACAGAACCTGGAAAGTTGACGGTTCAGAGGACTGGCAAAGAGATCTATGGTTGGAAGACCCCATCACAGGAAGATCTGTTGAACCACAAAAGGATTCAACTGCCATTCGTGGCGCTGCAGGATCCAGCTCAATCTGTCTGCCAGGTAATTCTCCTGACCTGGGAGATAGACCGCTTTGAGAAGAAAGCCGTGATAGACTGCCCATGAGCACAGTTTCTGCGCTTCCTGACATAGAAGTCGGGACCCTGTGCACCCTTGTTTGTTCACATGGAACATAGCAACTTGATTGTCCGTCTGCACCAAGACGGACTGGCAAGAGATGAGATGGGAGAAAGTTCTCAGGGCTAAGACTGATCTGCAGTGCGGCCTCCCAAGGAGTCCACAGGCCTTGAGTACATGCCCCTTGGCAATGTGCACCCCAGTCTTGAAGAGAAGCATCGGTTGTCAGCACCTGAGAGTGTGGAGGTGCCTGAAAAGGCACCCCTTGAACTAGATTCGGAAGATGAAGCCACCACTGCAGAGAAGACTGTAGTAGGCTGGACACCCTCACTTTGTCCGCAAGGCTTCCTGTGGCTTGGTGCCACTGAGTCCTGAGTCCCCATTGAGCTGGCCTCATGTGAGGACAGGCATTTGGAGTTATATGGACCGTGGATGCCATGTGGCCTAAGGAGTCTGAGGAATTGTCTGGCAGAGACCAGAGAATTGCTGTGGAATAGCCTCGCTAGATCCATCAATCTGTGGGCCCTGCCCACTGGAAGAAAGGCCTTTGCCTGAAAAGTGTCCAGTCGAGCTCCTATGAACTCCATGTTCTGGGAGGGGTGCAAACTGGACTTTGCGAAGTTTATGACAAACCCCAGGTGCTGAAGCAGAGTGACAGTGCGAAGGGTGGCTTGATTGGCCTCTTGCAGGATTGACCCCTGATGAGCCGATCGTCCAGATATGGAAAGAAAAAGAGGCCTTGAACCCTGAGGTAGGCCGCTACCACCGCCAGGCACTTGGTGAATACCCTGGGGCGGATGTAAGGCCAAAAGGCAGTACTCTGTACTGATAATGGTTTCCTCCCACTACAAATCTGAGATATTGTCTGTGATCTGGATGAATAAGGATGTGAGTATAAGCATCCTTTAGGTCTAAGGAGCATAGCCAATCTCCCTGCTGGAGGTAGGGCAGCAGGATTCCAAGGGTAAGCATCTTGAACTTTTCCCTCTCCAGGAACTTGTTCAGGTTTCGCAAGTCTAGGATGGGTCTGAGGCCTCCTGTTCTTTTTGTACCAGGAAGTACCTGGAATACAAGTCTTGACCTCTCAGGTGGTGGGGCACCGGTTCCACTGCCTGTTCCTTCAGAAGACCTGCCCACTCCTGCAGGAGTAAGTCCCTGTGCAGAGGGAGTCTGGGAGGCTCCCCTGGAAAATAGGAGGGGGGTACCTGGTGGAAGTGGAGGAGATAGCCCTCCTGGACTATACTTAGAACCCAAGTATCCCTTGTGACGGCTGACCACCTGTGGGCGAACAGGGCCAGCCTGTCTCCAGTGCTGATAGGGGTCAGCTGAGGAGGAGAGGCTATGCCATTGCAGTCAAAAACCCCCTCCCTGCTGAGCAGGAGCCGGAGTAGGAGGCTTGGGGGCTTTCTGCCTATGGGGCCCATGACCCTGCCCCTTGGCCTGCTGACCCTGTTGAGGAGCTACAGAGGTCTGATAATGAGGGTACTGTTTATAGGCAGATGACTTCCTCGGGTAAAAGGTCTTTTTTCCCGAGCCCTTCTTCTGAGAAGGGGCAGAGGTTTTTCTGGACAGCCTTGTCCGGGTAAGAGTCTCGGTCTCGGGTTCTGCAGCCTTGTCAGCCATGGGCTTGCCAAAGAGGTTTTCACCTTGGCAGGGGACATCGACCAACTTGTCCTGCACCCATGGCTCGAGGTCCGATGACTGTAGCCAAGCCTGACGGCGTGCACCGATGCCGGCCGCGGCTACTCAGGCCGAAGCCTCGAAGCCATCATAGGCTGCTCGAGATATAAACTCCGAGCACTCACGAATACCCGAGGACAGAGCATTGAACCTCTGCAAAGGTTCCTCGGAGAGACCAGCAGAGAACCCGGCAATCTCCTTTGCCAGGTCTCGAAGGTACATGCCCATGTACAGCTGGTAGGTCTGGACACGGCAAGCAAGCATAGAGCCCTGGAAGCACTTCTTACCGAGGGCATCCAGGTTCTGGGCCTCCCGGCCGGGAGGCACCGAGGAGTGCATCTTCTGACTTTTCAGAAGATGCATGGCCGATTCTACGAACATGTAGTGGTGCGGTAATTGTGCCTTTTGGAACCCGGGGCTCTTGCGGACTCGATAGATGGAATCGACCCGCTTGCTTAAAACCGGCGTCGATGCCAGTGCCTCCCACATGCGGAAGAGCAACCGTTCCAGCATCGGAGTAACTGGAACAGTAAAGGCCTCCTTCAGAGGAGAGTCATACTGTAGGGCCTCGAGCTTCTCCTCAGGATCCGCAGGGAATGAAAACGTCTTGGCCATGTCCCGCACGAAGTCCGAGAACCGGCTATCCTCCGGGGGGGGGGGACCTCCTCCGAGGCTCGGACTAGTCCGAAGGAACGCACCGAGTCCGAAAGGTGTCGGGAGACTCCTCATCCTCCGTCTCCCAGCCAGACTCCTCGGAGGAGGAATCGAGCGGCTCCGGTCGGGCAGGCATCGATGCCGTCTGCCCCGACACCGAGGGTACCGGCGTTGACGACCTCGGTCCCGAACGGGAGGCCAAGGGGGACCTTGGCCGAGGATCGACTCGAGCTCGCATGGACTTGAGAATCGGCTCGGCCTCCGGGGTCGACTTGCACGTTGATGTCCCGGTGGTCGGGGCAGATGCACCGGTGAGACCAGCGATCAGTGCCCGCTGCTGTTCCAAGAAAGCAGCCAAGCTGCTCTCCAAGGCCATCAACCTGATTCCGAGCTCAGGAGACTCAGCAGCCCCTGACTCGGGCCCAGGCAGCAGCGGCGGGCCCGATGTCAGCTCCCCTGGAGGTGAGTCCACGAGGACTACAGTACTCACGTGACCCAGGGACTCCATCTCCACACGAGGTTGTTTTGCAGGCCTCTCCGACTCCGAAGACCCGGGACGGCGCTCGGGGCTATGCGACTTGGCCCTCGAGGAGCCAAGAGCATCCACCGACGCCGCCCTCGCAGGTTTTTTCTTACGATGCTCCCGCGAGGGAGACCCCCTTTCAGAGGAGCCTCGACGCTGCTCAGGGCCGGAGTCCCGAGATGTTGAGGCCTCTGACGAGGTCCAGGCCCTACCGGGCACAGAGTCAGAGAAGATTCTTTCCTTTTGGTGCTGCCGACTCCTTAACGCCTTAGAGGACATCTTCCCACACGGACCACAGATCAACGGGTCATGATCGGGTCCGAGGCACCGGAGGCAGCAGTCATGTGTGTCGGTGAGAGACATAAGTTTCTTACACCGATCACACTATTTAAACCCGCTGGCAGCCATCGGGGGGAAAAAGGGCCCCTGCAAGGTCAAAAGACAGGGCTGCCAGTGAAAAAAGAAAAAATGGCGCGAATGCTAGTCACTAAGGACAAAAACCGAAAAAGAGATCCGGGCTCAATACCGATGTATCGGGCCCAGGCAGGAAAGGAAAACCGGCGTCGAACCGAAGAAAAATAGGTTAATGCAGAGAAAATCAACTTCTTCCTCGGGTGAAACGAACATACATCCGTTGGGCTCCGCGGAAAAAAGAAGACTGATCAAGATGGCACCCTTAGGCGGGCAGGGGACCACGCATGCGCACTGCATTCCCAAAGGCTCTCTATGAAAGCTGGGGAAATGCGCCGCACGGGGGCTCCGTCGGTGCCGACGTCACCCATATGTGAGGACTGTCTTCCTGCTTGGTCCTGGAGAATCTTCCTGAATCCTTTGGGAAAATCAGTACAGAAAATTAATAACTAAAACTAGATTGTAAGATCCATGAAGCAGAGAATCTCTTGTGTGTTGGCACAGTATTGGTATAGTAATAGTGCTAAAGAAATGTTAAGTGGTAGTAGCAATAAAAACAAATACTTACCAGGCAGCAATCTTATTTTCAAAATCTGAGAGTCCTCTTTCAAGCCAGGCAAAATCACCTTTAGGCTGAAATTCTGTGGATCAATCAGATCAGTATATCAAAAAATTACATCAAGTACCACTGAACAAAGTCAGGATATTATTTAAATATATGTTTAGTTTTTCAAATGTTTATTCTAATATCAGATGCTAATCCAAATCTCCTCATTAACATAACATACACATAGGTACTGAGAAATAAACTGTAGCACTGAAAATGGGGGGGGGAGGGGGGGGATTTTCAGCAGCGACACCCAATGTTAGTACTGCTGAATATCCCGGTGACTGTGACCAACACAGTTAGCAGGTCTGCTACTGCGTTAATTGCAATGAATATCCCCTCTGTATTTTCATTTCATATAACAAATCATCCACTCCGAGAAAAAGACATTATGTAAAAAAGCTAGTTCTCTTTCCATGCACTGTTGATCAAAAATGCTCCTTTAATAAGCTCTCTTAGGTGACTAAAGATAACTTGTTTACCTGTAACAGATTTTTTCAATAAACAGCAGGGTACAGGAACACAAGTGGGTGATGTCATTACACAGAACAGTTCTACCAGAGCACAGAACTATTGTACATTTATGAGCACACGTGATCCTTCCCACATGGAATGCTTTCCTCACTCCTTTACTTGGTGTTTGTTTAGTTTGTATGTGTTTGTATATCTTTGTGGGCTGATAAACGTATATGTGTGGATACGTAAGTACATGCTTTCATGTGTGTGCACGAATGCCTACTTGTGTGTGTGTGTATGCATGGGTGTGTTAGTATTTATTATATTTTATTTCTTTAACAGCTATTTTATAACACTATCTACAAGTCACAGCGGTGTACAGGTAATATGGGTTAAGAAATTTTACATGTAACTTAAACAGTAGTTAAATAATAGTATAAAAATTATAACACATCAACAGCAGTTAAACAGTAGTATAATTTATAGCAAAACAAAAGATACAGGTTAAAGGAGATGAACGTCTTGTGGAGTGAAATATAGGTTATATAACGTTATTCAGTTAACAGAAAACATGAAGCTTATATGGTATGGCTGTATCGCGAGTGGGGTGTACAGCTAGGTGTTTATTTCTTTCTTTATTTATTTAACAATTTTTCTATACCGCCTTTTCATTTAAACAAGGCAGTTTACATTAACTTCAACTTTTACACAGAACTTGCAAGTGTAAACAATAACACTGAAAACATCAAAACTTCAAAACTTAAATAATCACATAAGAGTTTCAATGAAGAACAAAAGAGAGGGGTCGGGTGGAAGTTCTGAAACTAAACTTATATAGAGTAGTTACTCACCTGTAACAGGTGTTCTCCAGGAGCAGCAGGAATCAGTCCTCACATATGGGTGACGTCAGCGCTGACGGAGCCCCCGTGCGGAGCATTTCCCCAGTTTTCAAAGAAAGCCTTTGGGATGCAGCGCGCCTGTGCGGTCCCCTTCCCGCCCAAGGGTGCCATCTTGCTCAGTCTGAGGACATAGCTAAAAGACAGCAAAAATCAAAATAAAGTATATGACTGCAACTCCAGGGGAGGAGGGAGGGTCGTGAGAACTGATTCCTGCTGCTCCTGGAGAATACCTGTTACAGGTGAGTAACTACTCTTTCTCCAGGACCAAGCAGGAATTCAGTCCTCACATATGGGACTCCCCAGCTCTAGGCTACCGGGAACCCAAAGCTGAAAAAATGGCTCCCTCTGAAGAGCCTCAGCATCCGTGATAAGAAATCCTCTCAGAACACCCCTGTACGACAACCCAACACTAGGGCCGGAGGATAGGAGCTGCCTAAACCTCAAAGAGATTACCGAGTACCGCCTGTCTGAAAGCACTGTCTCTTCGGGACTCTCTCCCAAGGCAGTAGTGGGCTGCAAAAGTCTGGCTTGAAGACCAAGTAGCTGCCCGGCAGATGTCTGCCAAAAGAACAGAGCGGAGATGAGCTACTGACGCGGCTTTTGCCCTGACACGGTGGGCCGTGACTCAACCCTGCAAGGGGAGGTCGGCTGCCTTGTATGCCCAGGTGATACAATCTGCTACCCAAGTGGACAACGTACGCTTGGAGACAGGTAACCCCAATTTATTAGGGTCAAAGGAGACGAAGAGCTGAGTAGCCCTTCGATGCCCCCTCGTACGTTCTATGTAAAAGGACAACGCCCTCTTACAGTCCAGAGTATGTAAGACTGTTTCAGCCTGGCTGGTATGAGGCCTGGGAAAGAATGTTGGAAAAACCACCTCCTGGTTGAGGTGGAAAGAGGAGACCACTTTTGGAAGGAACTTCGGATGGGTCTGTAGGACCACCCTGTTCCTATAGAACCGTCTGGTCGAGGTAAGAGCTACCAGGAAGAGCACCTTCCAAGAAAGGAAGAATAAATGGCAAGTAGCCATCGGCTCAAACGGTGGGCGAGTAACTTGTTGCAAGACCACATTCAAATCCCACTCAGTGGCAGGTGGTCGAATCAGAGGCTTGAGCAAAAGCAGGCCTCCGAGGAAGCGGGACACCAAGGGGTGAACCGACAGAGACTGACCCTCCACCGGTGAGTGGTGTGCTGAGAGAGCACTGAGGTGGACCCGAACAGAGTTGGACTTAAGGCCCATGTCTGACAGGTGAAGTAGGTATTGTAGTACTACTGGCACAAGGCAGGAGAAAGGATCTTCATTGTGCTGAGCACAACATAATGAAAACCTACGCCACTTGAGGGCATAGGACTTTCTGGTGGACTGCCTCCTAGAGGCTAAGATCACTTCCTCAACTTCCCTAGGTAGAAGCAAGGGAGCTAGCACTATCCTGTCAGCAGCCAGGCCATCAGATTGAGAGATTTGAGATTGGGGTGCAGAAGGGAACCCTGATCCTAAGACAGGAGATCGGGTTGCAACCCCAGAGGGAATGGAGTTTCCACTGCCAACTGCAGAAGAAGTGGAAACCACAGCTGCCTCGGCCATCTGGGGGCTACCAGAATCACCAAGGCCTTGTCCTGTAGAATGTTGAACAGAGTTCGGGCCACCAGGGGCATGGGAGGAAATGCATACAGGAGGCCCGTAGACCAAGAGATCAGAAACGCATCTGCTGCCATTCTCAGGGGATGCGGCTGTCTGGAGCAAAACCTGGGCAGCTGACGGTTCAGTGGACTTGCAAAGAGATCGATGGATGGAAGTCCCCAGCGGAGGAAGATTTGCTGGACCACCATTGGATTCAACTGTCATTCGTGAGGCTGTAGAATCCCATTTGTCTGACAAGTTCTGTTGACCAGGTAGATCCACTGCTTTGAGAAACATGCCTTGTTTGACTGCAAAGGAGCAAAGGTCCTGCGCCTCCTGACATAGGAGTCTGGACCCTGTGCCCCCTTGCTTGTTCACATAGAACACTGCCACCTGATTGTCTGTCTGAATTAAGACAGACTGTTGAGAGAGGGCATGAGAAAACGTTTGTAGAGCTAAGCAGATTGCTCGCAGCTCCAAAAGATTGATCTGCTGTGTGGCCTCCAAAGGAGACCAGAGGCCTTGAGTGCACGTGCCCTGGCTATGTGCATCCCAGCCCTTTAAGGAAGCATCGGTCGTCAGCACCCTTGTGTGTGCTGGGACCTGAAAAGGTACCCCCCGAGGTGGTTTGGGAGATGTAACCACTGCAGGGAGTACAAAAGTGGTTTGGACACCTTTACTGTATCTCGGAGGTCACCTGTGGCCTGCGCCCACTGAGCTCTGAGGCACCACTGAGCAGCCCGCATGTGCAGACGGGCATTCGGAGTCACATGCACCATGGATGCCATGTGGCCCAGAAACCGCAGGAATTGCCTGGAGGAAACCTGAGAATTGCTTTGGAACTGATTGGCCAAGTCCATTAATCTGTGGGCCCTGTCCTCGGGCAAGTAAACTCTTGCCTGCAGAGTGTCTAATCTTGCCCCTATAAACTCTAGGTTCTGTGAGGGGAGCAAAGTGGACTTTGCGTAGTTTATGACAAAGCCCAGATGCTGAAGAAGAGAGACAGTGCGAAGAGTAGCTTGTCTGGCTCCTGAAGAGACTGGCCCCTGATGAGCCAGTCGTCCAGGTATGGGAAGACAAAAATTCCCTGATTTCTGAGATAGGCCGCCACCACCGCCGGGCATTTGGTGAAAACCATGGGGGCAGAGGTTAGGCCAAAGGGAAGTACCCTGTACAGGAAATGGTTTCCTCCCACCACAAATCTGAGATATTGTCTGTGGTCTAGATGGATGAGAATGTGGGTATAAGCATCCTTTAGGTCTAAGGAGTATAGCCAATCTCCTTGCTGGAGGTAAGGCAGCAGTATCCCAAGGGTAAGCATCTTGAACTTTTCCCTCTCCAGAAACTTGTTTAGGTTTCGCAAGTCTAGGGAATAGGTCAGAGGCCTCCTGTCCTTTTTGGTACCAGTAAGTACCTGGAGTAGAAGCCTTGCCCTTTCAGGTGGTGAGGCACCGGTTCCACCGCCTGTTCCTTTAGAAGACTTGTCAACTCCTGAAGGAGGAGGTTTCTGTGCAGAGGGAGTCTTGGAGGCTCTCCTGGAAAGTAGGAGGGGGGTACCTGGTGGAAGTGGAGCAAATAACTCTTCTGGACTATGCAAAGGACCCAGGTATCCCCTGTGATGGCTGGCCACCTGTAGGCGTACAAGGTCAGCCGACCTCCTGTGCTGAGTGGAGCCAGCTGTGGAGAAGAGGCTATGCTGTGGGAGTCAAAACCCCGCTACCTGCTGTGCAGGAGCCGGAGCTGGCGGCTTGGGGGACTTCTGCCTACGGGGCCCATGCCCCTGGCCCCTTGGCCTGCTGGCTCTGTTGGGGAGATGGAGAGGCCTGATATTGAGGGTAGGATTTGTAGGCAGCACCCTTCCTCAGGAAAAAGGGCTTCTTTCCCGAGCCCTTCTTTTTCTGAGAAGGGGCAGAAGTCTTCCTGGACAGCCTTGCCCTGGTGAGAGTCTCAGTCTCGATTTCTGCAGTCTTTTCCATAATGGGCTTACTGAAAAGGTTTTCACCTCAGCAGGGGACATGTCCTGTACCCATGGCTCTAGGTCTGATGACTGTAGCCAGGCCAGACGAAGTGCACCGATGCCGGCCGCTGATACCCGGGCCGAAGCCTCAAAGCCATCATAAGCTGCTCGAGAGATAAACTTCGAGCACTCTCGAATTCCTGTTGACAAAGCCTTGAACCTCGGATAGGCCAGCTGAGAACCCGGCAATCTCTTTTGCCAGGTCTCGGAGGTACATGCCCATGTACAGCTGGTAGGTCTGGACATGGCAAGAGAACATAGAGCCCTGGAAGCACTTTCTACTGAGGGCATCCAGGTTCCGGGCCTCCCGGCCGGAGGGCACCAAGGAGTGCATCTTCTGACTCTTCAGACGGTGCATGGCCGATTCCAGAACCATGGAGTGGTGCGGTAGCTGCGCCTTTTGGAATCTAGGGCTCTTATGGACTCGATAAATGGAATCGACCCATTTGCTAAGAACCAGCATCGAGGTAGGTGCCTCCCACATACAGAAGAGTAGCCGTTCCAGCATAGGAGGAACCGGTACAGTAAAGGCTTTCTTCGGAGGAAAATCATACTGGAGGGCATCGAGCTCCTCGGCTCAAGGCTCCTCCTCGGCGTCCGCTGGGAAGGCCAAGGCCTTGGCCATATCGCTCACGAAGTCTGAGAATTGGGTATCCTCCGGGGTGGACCGTCTCCGAGGCTCGGACTCCAGTGAGTCCGAAGGGACGCACCAGGTCCGGAAGGTGTCCGGGGACTCCTCATCCTCCGTCTCCCATTCCGACTCCTCTGAGGAGGAATCGAGCGGCTCCAGCCGTGCGGGCCTCGGTGCCACCCGCCCCGATGCCAAGGGTATCGGCATCGACGACCTCGGCCCCGCACGGGAGGTCGAGGGGGACCTTGACCGAGGATCGACTTGAGACTTCATTGACTAGAGGATCAGCTCAGTCTCCAGGGTCGACTCAGTCTCCAGGGTCGAGGTCCCAGTGGTCGGGGCAGATGCACCGGTCAGACTGGCGAACAGTATTCGCTGTTGTTCCATGAAGGAAGCCAAGCTTGTCTCCAAGGCCGTCAACCTGAGTCCAAGCTCAGGAGACTCAGCAGCCCCTGACTCTGGCCCCGACGGCGTTGGGCCTGACATCGGCTCCCCCGGAGGAGAGTCCATGAGGACAACTGTACTTACGTGACTCGGGGACTCTGGCTCCACACGAGTTAACTTGGACGGCCTCTCCGACTCCGAGAGCCCGGGGCGGCAGTCAGGGTTACACGACCTGGCCCTAGAGGAACCAGGAGCTTCCACCGATGCCGCCCTCGCGAGATTCTTCTTCCTTCTGTGCTCCTGGGAGGGAGACTCCCTTTCAGAGAAACCCCGACGGCACTCGGGGTCGGACTCCCGAGATGTCAAAGCCTCTGACGAAGTCCGGGCCTGGCCGGACACGGAGTCAGAGAAAATTCTCTTACGTTGATGCCGACGGCTCCGAAGCGCCTTCGACGACATTTTGCCGCACGGGCCCGAGGCATCGGAGGCAGCAGTCATGTGTGTCGGTGAGAGACATAAGTTTCTTGCACCGATCACACTTTTTAAACCCGCTGGCAGCCATCGGGGGAAAAAGGGCCCCTGCAAGGTCAAAAGAACGGGCTGCCAGTGAAAACACAAAAAGAGCACAAACGCTAGTCACAAAGGACAAAAACCAAAAACACAACTCCGGACTCGATACCAGTGTACCGAGCCCAGGTGGGAAGGGGAACCGGCATCGAACCGGATAAGACAAATGTGAAAAATCGCAGAAAAAAATCAACTTTTTCCGGGTGATACGAACTCATGTCCGTAGGGCTCCGCGGAAAAAGAAAGACTGAGCAAGATTCCCCCTTGGGCGGAAAGGGGACCGCACAGGTGCACTGCGTTCCCAAAGGCTTTCTTTGAAAGCTGGGGAAACGCTCCACACAGGGGCTCTGTCGGCGCCGACGTCACCCATATGTGAGGATTGACTTCCTGCTTGGTTCTGGAGAAACATCTTAACAAAAGTGATGGGTGGATGGAAGGTGCAGAAAGCACAACGTATGTAAATAGGCATGTGGAGTGGGGTGGGCAAGGTACAGTGGGATAATTAGTGTGATTGAGGTCTTCAATGTTCAATGAATAGGAAGGTTTTGAATAACTTCCGGAAATCTTTTATGTCAGTTGTGGACCTTAGCTTTTCAGGGAGTGAAAATGAGCCAAAATGTAAGATGAAAAGGTAGTTTTCAGCCTACAACAGAATTTGTGAGTTGTTTGTATGTCCAGGGGAGGGATTTCCATATGGAGGGTGCATATAGAGAAAAGGCTCCATTCAAAGCAGCATGAGTGCCTCAAGATGTCAAGGATGTGAAAATTAATAAGTTTTGGTTGGCTTTCCTCCTTGTCCTGTTGTTTGTGAGTGTCAGAATGAATGGCTGTGGAGAATTTTAAATATATTTAGACACTTATGTGAACGGGGAGCCAGTGAAGCTGCTTTAAGACAGGAGTAATGAGAGATCGTTGAGGAGCTCATGAGATGATCCTAGCAGCAGTGTTTTGTGCGAGCTGTAAGGGGAGTAAGAAAGCCTTTGGAAGTCCTTGGTAGATGTTTCCACACTCTAGGATTGGAGTAATGAGCACCTGACATACTTCTCTAAAATCACTGTGTTCAAGCAGAGGGCAAAGGTTTTGAACTGCTTTCATTTTATAGTATGATGATCTTGTGACCTGCTTGATGTGAGAGTGAAAGTTTAGCCTTTGGTCAATGATTATTCCAAGTATTTGACTTGTTTCTTAACTTGAAGGGTTATGTTATGATGAGATGGTGAGATGGTGAGTTGATTAATGAGAACTTTAACAGAGTCACTGAGCCATGATTCAGCTATACACATTAAATCAATCCGGTTGTCCTTGAAGTAGTTAATTACTAGTGGAATTTTGTTGCAGACCGAGAGTGCATTGATAAGAACACATTTAAGCAGCTGATTGCTGGATGATTTAGAGGGGAAAAGGCCTCCATGGAGGGACTGGATCCTAATTAGGCACTACCTGGACTGACCCTCGAACACAATGATCATGGTCATTTCGGCATTCCACCACTTGTGATTCTTCATACGTGGTGTATTTGATTAGTTGCCCGTGTGGACTGATCTATGTGGGCCGGACCGTTCGCCCATTGCGTGTTCGATTATCTGAACACACATCTCGGTTTCGCACCCGCACGGTCTTGGCCCCTTTAGTGCAACATATGCTCGGTTGTGGACACAGTTTTGAGCAGCTACAATGGAGAGCGATTGATCAGACTCCTCTGAACCTGTATGGGGGGGAGAGACAGGACTCAAAAGTTACAATACATTGAGCAGTGGTGGATTTTTCGGCTCAATACAGTGGCCCCATACGGTCTCAATTTGGAGTTGGACTGGCATAGCCTTTTCTGACAACGTTTTGGGGTACCTTGGATTCCTCCTACTTCTTCACGATTGGCTCTGAGGATTGGATGACGTCAGACGCCATGTTTTAAAAGTGTTCTCCCAAATAAGATGTTTTATTCATCAGTTTTGAGACGGCTTTCGATTGGTGATGACAATAATGACCTGAAGCAGGGCAAATTAAATTTGGTGCCCGAAACGCAGGACTGTGTCATGAGTGTCTTTCACCTTGAGGATTGTGCCGTGGCAGTTAAGTTTTGAAAAATTGCTTTCACTGCTTGTTTGATTAAAATGGACTAACAAGGTTGGGGAGTCTGGTTTTTGATGACCCCGAACGAGGTATTATATAGTCCGACAAAGATAATTATTTTGAATGGGAGTATTTCTTGTTCCCTCACTCACTTAGTATGTACATTGTTTGAGCCAGGTGACAGGATTTGGCTCATAGGGTTTGGCTTGCTGTCTTTTGTGTTTGAACTTCTAAGACCAAACATTATAGACTCCAGTGCCTTCCTATTGACTGGCTCTTATCTACAATTTTAGCTTCTAGTCACAGTGGAAACAGGAATGGTGGGCTCACTCACACAGAAGGGATTAAAGAATACAGATAGAAGAATTAAACTGTGAAAACTGACCAGACATATTACCCCTGTTTCAAGCATCTTTCCACTCAGCTGTCCCACCCTGTGGGACTTTATTTATTTTATTTAAACGTTTTTATATACTGCCCCTTCCAGTGATCAGGGGCGGTTTACAATGAACAGAACTCGTTTACAAAGAACATATCAAACTATATTACAAGGTATTATTTACAAATCAGCTGTTCACATATACAATCAGCTGTTCACATATACAGCAGAATAGCGGATGCTAAGGCAGAGCTATTTACAGTGTAAGGTGGGGAAGGGAATGGGATAAGGGAGAAATATATTAAATGGAGTTTCATAAATAGAAAGGTTTAGAAGGGGGAAAGAGTAATACCCTAATTAAGCTATATCAAGTGAGAACGCAGTTCAGGTGGGTATGTATTTATTCTATTTGTATTTCTCCAGTATATAGCGGAGAGAAGTAGGGGGGGATCATGGTGTTCGAGGGGGAGTAATAAAGGTATTGAGGTTAAAGTGTTGAATGAAGAGGAACATTTTAAGCTCTTTTTTTAAAAGTCTGCAGATCTTTTATTAGTCAGCTTGTCTGGGAGAGTGTTCTAGAGAACAGGAGCTATAAACAAGAACGCTCTTGAACTTGTAGCTTTATTTATTTATTTTATTTTATTTGAAAGACTTTTATATACCGCCACTTCCCAAGATCAGGGGCGGTTTACAAAGAACAAAGGTGAAAATACATGGAACGTTATGCAACATTTCAACTATATACATAAAACAGTATAAACATTAGTAACTATTTACAATTTATACTAAAACTTTGGAATATACACAATATGTGACATCGAACTATGTGTAGAAATGGACAAAGTTAAATTGAATGTGAGTAGTTATGTAGTGTTGCTAGATTGTGCTATGGGGGGTGGGAGTCCAGAGCAGAGTAATGGCAGTAATGCTGAGTGAATAGGAATGTTTTTAGTTCTTTACGGAACGTTTGGAGATTTTTTATCTCCCTTAAATGGTCAGGGAGATTATTCCATTGCGTGGGTGCTACATATGAAAAATCACCGTTACTTGTTATTTGTTTTGTCTTCCTTATTGAGTCTGGTACTTGAATGGTATTAATGTTCCTTCTTCTTCTAACTCTATTTTCAAGTCGGCTGTGGCTCAATGTAGATAGATATGATGGGGCAATCTGGTTAACTAACTTAAAGGTTGTCAGTATGACTTTATGTTGGATCCTGCTGGCAACGGGACGCCAATGCAGAGTATAAAATGGGTGAAATGTAGTCAGATAACTTAGCATTGGAGATTATTCGTGCAGCAACATTCTGAGCCATTTGTAGTATGTTTTGATTCTTCTTTGTTATACCTTTGAGGATTCCATTGCAATAGTCGAGGTGGGGTGTTATTAGGATTTGAGCAATGGTTCTTAAATCGTCTTTTTCTAGGAGTGGTCTAAGCTGCTGGATAGTCCTAAGCTTGAAATAGATTGTTCTGGCTATTTTCTTTATGTGTGAGGTGAAGCTAAGAGTCCTGTCAAGAGTGACTCCCAAATATTTTATCTCCTGCTTCACTGGGAGGGAGAAGTTTTGGAGCTTAATGTCTGAAGGGGTTGTGAAATTAGGATTTCTCGAAGTAAAAAGTACTTCAGTCTTTTTGAAATTAATGTGCATGTTCTTTGATTTGAGCCATAGTTCGGCTTCCGAGAGGCAGACTGCTAGGTTGTGGTAGTTGGGGTCTGCTATGTTAATCGGGGTGAACAACATAATATCGTCCGCATAAATGTGGTAGCTTATATTATGTCTTTTGAATATTGTGGTAAGGAGAGTGTAGCTCAGCATGGAAATAAAAGAGAAAGAAGAACTTTTTCTTCTTTTCGGGGGATGGGTGCACTAGAACACATACACCACAGCAAAATCCCTGAGAGAAACCAAGAGGGTTGAGCTAGGTTTAAGCCACTCCCAGACTCCATGACAACCCCAGGTAAGAGTAGGAGGTACAAGTGGGTGGAGTCAGAGAGGGAGGTGCCCTGCTCAACGTTTAAGTTTGAGAGAACAAACAAAGTTAGCAGAAGCAGGCAAGAGAAAAGCAGCCAAGCAAGAAGCAGCCAAGAGAGAAGCAGCCACAAAGAGAGCAGCAGCAGAGACAAGAGCAGCCAGCACTGCAGCCAAGGAAGCTACAGAGAAGGTTCCAGGCAGAGGACCAAACAGACTGGCAAGAGGGAGAGAGAAAAGGTTGGCTTTGAGAAGGCTAAGGCAAGAGTGCTTAGACTCCTCTGATGAAGGGTCTGTCTGCAGGCAGCAGAAGCCCCAGGAAGGGAAGTGGAGATCTTACCCTGATTCCCTGTCTAGTTCAGAGGCAGAGAAAGTCACAAGCCACAGAAGCCTCAGCCAGGAAGGTGCTGCAACAAGACTACAAGGTAGGAGAAAGAAAGCAGTAAACCCAAAACCCTGTGTTTCTTGCTCTGACTCTGAAGAGAGGTTTAGGCCTGAGAAAACCCGGATTAGGAAGAAGGGGTTTTCAGGAGAAACTGAACAGGAGAAGCCCGTTGAAATCCTACCTAGAGGAGAAGGGGCCATTCAGTGGAATAGGCTGTTTAACCTGTTAAAGGACATTAAGCATAAAGTGCCAGAGCGGTTTCAAACTTTGCCAAAATACAGCTCAGCAGAAAGCATGGAGGTAGAAAGTAAAGAAAGTGACCTGACTTCAGCTTGTTCTGAGATGGACTGTGATATGTGCATTGTGGCTAAGTAATGAAAGCCTGAGAGCAGTGAGAAGTTAGGAATTGTAAATACATGTGCTTTATGATTACGGAATTGAGAAGCATCATAAAGGGAAAAGAAAAGCAAGCCTGTGTAAATACTTCTACTACAACACTGGTTGTAAGCTTTGCTTTAATGGGAGAAGATTATCCTTTATTTTCTTTGACTTGAGTGTACAACTGCTTTAAAGATTTGTTACCCACTTGTCACGGAAGCTAATAAAATTCCTGTGTGCTTTGAAACAACCACTTGGTTCATTTATCTCTATACACAACTACAATCCTTGGTAAAGAGGAATTCAAGATGGCTTCCCGTCCCTACTAGGCGACTGCCTGGTAGGGGCGCGACTGCCACAATATGTTGCATATCAGTTGCAAGTATAGGTTAAATAGAAGAGCAGAAAGTGCAGAGCCCTGCGGAATTCCCTGTTCCTGAGGAAATGGTGGTGATGCAACTTGATCGATTTGCACAAACTGTGAACGGTCAGATATATAAAGGGTGAGCCAGTCAAACCTGCATTTTTGAAAAGGGCGGGAGAGCCGTGAAAGTGGGCGGAGCGAGTTAGCAAGGTTACCATTGTGTCCCCCACAATTAAGCATTTCAGTCGCCATGGAGCAGTGGTCTAAACAACAACGTTCATTCGCTGTGAAAGCGTTTTACCAAAGTGGTAGTTATGCAGCCGCTCAGCGTCGTTTCCGGACGAATTTTCAAATTAATCGAAATAAGCCAGTGCCGTCTGTTAATTCAATCAAATTGTGGGTGACAACCTTGAAGCAGTTGGTGAAACGAGAAGCAGAAGGGGTGGCAGTGCAAGATCAGTGCGAACTCCCGCGAATATTGACCGCGTGAGAGTTGCTGTGGAAAGAAGCCCTCGGAGATCGGCGCGTCGACAGAGTGCTGCGCTTGGCATGGCAAACACGAGCGTCCGAAGAATCTTGAGTTTAGATTTACACCATCACCCGTACAAAATTCAGGTTGTTCAGGCTATGAATGAAAACGATTTTGCAGCTCGACGGCGTTTTTGTCAAACGTTGTTGGACATGTTTGATGAAAACGAGGACCTTGTTCACAACCTGTGGATGAGCGATGAGGCACATTTCCATCTCTCTGGTTTTGTGAATAAACAAAATTTCCGTTATTGGAGTGATGAAAACCCTCAACAACTCCATCAAAAAACACTCCATTCAGGCAAGGTAACAGTTTGGTGCGCAATGTCCTCATTGGGAATCATAGGCCCGTATGTTTTTGAAAATGACAGGGAGCAAGCAGTTACTGTGAATGCACAACGCTATTCGGAAATGTTGCATTCGTTCTTCATTCCTCAGCTTTGTCAACATGGAATGAACAATGAAACCTTATTCCAGCAAGACGGTGCCACAAGTCATACAGCCCGTGTGAGCATGAATGTTCTCAACAATGTTTTTCCAAATCGGGTGATATCCCGAAATGGAGCAATTTCTTGGCCTCCTCGATCGCCCGACCTCACAGTGTGCGATTTTTTCTTGTGGGGGTACCTGAAGAGTAAAGTCTTTGAACAACGACCTCCAATGCTTGGGGAACTCAAGAGGAGAATACGGTTGGAAATCGAGAGAATTCCTCAGCGTATGCTCCGTGATGTGATGGGCAGTTTCAGAAATCGCCTACAAGACTGTCTCAATCGGGAAGGACACCATCTTACTGGCGTTATTTTTAAACAGTGAATGTTGTTTCTTAAATGCTTTTTAATGTACATTAAGATAGTAACAATAAAATTTTGAAATATCCATCCGTTTATTTTTTACAGTCATTTCAAAAATGCAGGTTTGACTGGCTCACCCTGTATGATTTAAACCATTTAAGTGCTACTTCCTTTATATCTAAGTGGCTGAGTCTTGAGATGAGTATATCATGGTTTACACTGTCAAATGCAGCAGATATGTCAAGGAATACCAATATGAAGGCTTGTTTGATGTTGTCCATTCCTTTGATAAGAGAGTCAAAGAGAACCAGGAGAAGAGTTTCTACGCCATGGTAAGGGCGAAACCCATATTGATGTTCATCAAGGGGAGCCGAGGTGTCGATAAAATCCTGAAGCTGGAGTTGTACAACTTTTTCGATGATTTCAGTTAGGAACGGAATACTGGCGATAAGTCTATATGAGGATGGGTCATTGTTGTCTAGTAATTTGTTTTTCAAAAGTGGACGGATTGCTGATAGTTTGAGTTCCTTAGGTAGTATAGTAAATAAATCCTTACAGCAAGGTATATCTAAGATGTAAGGAGTAAGTTCTAGTTTTGTTGCTTTAATCCAGTCTACTGGGCACGGGTCCAAGAGGGATGTAGTTGTAGTCAGTTTTGAAATTATATTGAGCAATTGATTTCTATCTATAAGGTGGAAAGTTTTCCATTCACTGCTGTCATTTATTATTGTGGGAAAGGGATCCGGTATCGATGGGGCATTTTGCTTTAGTTTGCCAGCAAAACAGTTTGCTAATGATTGGGGGTTAATAGGGATCTTGTAAGTGTTGGCAGGGGGAGGTTTAGATAAGGACTTTACAATTTCAAATAATTCCCTGGGACAGTTAATAGCTTTAGATAGGATTGTTGTATGGTATTGTTTCTTGGCGTTATTTGTAGCTAATTTGTAGGAATTAAGAGTTGCAAAGTATAGATCTCGTGTTTCGGGGGGGGGGGGGATCTCCATTTAAATTCTATCCTTCTGAGTTCCTTTTTAAAGGTAGTTAGTTCAGAAGTGTACCATTTTTCAGATGTCTTTTTATAGGTTCTGTTAGTTTTGGTGGTTATTGGTTTGGAAGCTATTTTTATTGTAGTGTTCCAGTCGCGACAAAGTCATGTCAAGGCTGTTTAGGTCATTGTCCAACTGAGGCATAATTGTTTCCAGGAACTTTTCAGCTACAAAAGGTCGGAATCTTGGACCTTGGTGTGCAGTAGTGTGGTGTGAGGTAGAGGTGTGGAGAATGTGAATGGAAAATTGAATCAAAGAGTGGTCGGACCATGGGATCTGAGTTATGTTAGGAGGAGTGTAATGAGGTAATTCAGTTATTTGTTCGGGAAGGAAGACTAGGTCGAGAGTGTTACCTCTGATGTGTGTGGGGTAATTGATTGTTTGTTTAAAACCCATTTCCTCCATTGAGTCTAGGAAAGTTATTGATTGGTTATTATTGAGAGTAGCCAGATTGAAGTCTCCTAGAATAATATGGGGCTTATTCATAGATGCTTTGCATGCAGATTCTAGGATAGTAGTTAAATTTTGTGGGTCTGGTATGGGGGGGTCTATAGAAGAGGCAGATGGCTATGTTTCTGTTTTCTATCTTCAGGATATCCATACCTGCTTGGTTATCGCAGATGGTGGTGGAGCAGTTAAGAATTGATTTTGCTATTATGAGAACTCCTCCCCCTTTCTTTTGATCTCAGCTGCAGTTAAATAAAGAGTACTGTGGTAAGGAAGCTCATTTTGAGTTAGGAGAAAGGGAAAAAAACAAAGAATTCACCCTAATAAAAGGACCTATTTTGCAAGGTCAGAGAAATAAAATCACAACCACACCTAGAAACCAGAAAATCCCCAGTTGGAACAGGTTTCAGAGTTTCCCTAGTGGAGTAAGGGAGAGTGAATACAGACTCAAGGTAAAAGACCCTTACGTCAGTAAGCTCCCTGATTACCCAGGTGCCAGAGGGCAAGCTGATCTCCGTCACCTGGGAAGAGAAGAGATGGGGCTGGAACCCTGTAGATTTAAGACTAGGTTAGAATATACAGAGATTAGGAAGGAGAGCAACGGGAACAGGAGCAGGAACAGCAGGCGAGGAGAGTGCTGGAAAGAGCCAGAGAGAGGTACCGAGCATGAGAGAGGAGAAGCTGCTACAAGCCAAGGCACAGGTACAAGCCTTAGAAGCATGTCCCATACTGAGCAGTGCAGAGTTGCAGGAGACACTCTCAGCTCTAATGAGAGGCTGTCAGCTAAGCCCAGTGAGCTAGAACGAGAGATAGAACCAATGCAACTAGGAGAGCCTGATGCAGCTTTGAATGAGGAAGATATATTCATGGATTGTTCTTTGTGCCAAGCCTTAGCTAGAGGGGTTGAAGGAAAGCCAACCTTAAGAGAAAACTCTCCAAAGCAAGGTAACCTTGAAAAGCAAGGAGAAATTAGGCCTTACCTGCTAATTGTCTTGCCTTGAGTTCTCTCCGGGCCAGTCCAGAACAGATGGGTAGTCAAATCTCCCTCCTCTAGCAGCTGAGGACTGAATTCTGATTCCTGTTGCTAGGTTACCCATCTCTCCCCTGGTGACAGAAGACAGTCTCTACATAGCAAGCAGCGAAAACAACAAAGCAGAAGAGATAGTGGGAAAAGTCACACAGAAGGTATATGATCATGCGCCGTGCTTGAGCACCAAAGCACCTGACAGCGAAAATAGCCAAAGTAAAGGCTAACATGTTATCTAAAAACATCTGTTGCGTAGAAAAAAAATTTTTTTTAATGCGTAATTAAGAATCATGAAGACAACTTCCAACTCCTGAATCACTGATAGGAAGATCCTTCATGGATGAAACGCGAGAAATACTGAGCGCAAAAATCGTATAAAACTCTTAGGGTGGGTCCTGGACTGGCCCGGAGAGAACTCAAGGAAAGACAATTAGCAGGTAAGGCCTAATTTCTCCTTCCTATTCGTCTCTCCGGGCCAGTCCAGAACAGATGGGTAGTACCAAAGCAGTACCTAACCCTGGGAGGGACCTGTGAGCCCCGCTATCACCGCTGAAGCCCCCACACATGCATCTTGCCGAGCGAGCACATCCAACCTATAATGACGTGAAAAGGCATGGAGAGAAGACCAGGACGCCGCACAACAAATATCTACCGGTGGAACCAGGGCGGATTCTGCCCACGAGGTAGCTTGACCCCTGGTAGAATGAGCTCGAAGACCTACAGGAACCGGTTTGCCTCTGGCTTCATACGCGACCCGAATTGCATGCTTTACCCAACGTGCAATGGAGGCCTTGGAGGCAGCTTGTCCCTTGGACGGCCCTCCAAACAACACAAATAACCGATCAGTCTTACGAAACGGCTCGGTCTCCCGAAGATATCTACGAAGTACTCGCCCCATGTCCAATTTCCGTAGAGAACGATCGAAAGAACTGTCCCCCAAATTCACGAAGGTGGGAAGCGAGACCGGTTGATTCACATGAAATGCAGACAGCACTTTAGGTAAAAAGGACGGTACCAGACGCAAAACCACTTTTTCCGCAGAAAATTGAAGAAAAGGCGGACGGCACAAAAGTGCCTGCAGATCCGAAATGCGTCTAGCGGAACATAAGGCCACCAAAAAAGCCGTCTTCCAGGAAAATTCCCGTAGCGAACCTGAGGAACGAGGCTCAAAGGGAGCCTCTGTTAAGACCCCTAACACCAGATTCAAATCCCAAGGAGGAATAACTGGTTGAAATGGAGGCCGAAGTTGCTTAGCCGCTCTAAGAAAACGCAGTACATCCGGATGTAAGGAAAGACGTAGCCCACAAACCGGCCCTCGAAAAACTGCAAGGGCCGCTAATTGCATCTTTAAGGTGCTCAGAGCAAGACCTTTCTCAAGCCCGCATTGAAGAAACGCGAGAATATCCGGAATGGACGACAGGCGGGCCCTCAAACTGCGGTCTGCACACCACGCCTCAAAAATGCGCCACACCCGAATGTACGCCAACGATGTGAACCGTCTACGTGACTGCAACAAGGTGTTGATTACCGACGCTGAAAAGCCTTTGCGGCGCAACCGCCGCCTTTCAAGAGCCATGACGTAAGCAAGAATCGATCCGCCTGCGGCATCCAAACGGCCCCCTGATGCAACAGGTCGGCCCGAGCGGGCAACCTCCACGGAGGAGCCACGAAGAGGCGCATTAGATCGGCATACCAAGGACGCCGGGGCCAATCTGGAGCAATAAGAATCAGCAGACCGTCGTGCTGAAGGGCTCGCTGAACGACTCGGCCCACCAAGGGCCACGGAGGAAACACATACAGAAGTTGCCCCAACGGCCAGGGCTGAACTAGACCATCGAGACCCTCCGACATATGCTCCCTGCGCCTGCTGTAAAAGCGAGCCGCCTTTGCATTGCCCAGAGTTGCCATCAGGTCTATTACCGGTTGACCCCAACGTACCGTGAGCTCGTGAAACACTTCGGCATTGAGCTCCCATTCTCCGGAATCGAGGACATGTCGACTGAGATAATCCGCCTGTACATTTTCTTTTCCTGCCACATGAGCTGCCGAAAGCGCCGTGAGGTGCACTTCCGCCCAGTGAAACAAGCGCTGACTCTCCTCCAGAAGAGGAAGACTGCCCGTCCCGCCTTGGCGATTTATGTATGAGACCATCACCAAGTTGTCGGAGAAGACGCGCACCGGCTTCCCCTCTAGAAGACTTGCAAACGCTAACAGCGCCAGATGCACCGTTCTCAGTTCCAGGCGACTGATGGACCACAGACTCTCTTCCGCCATCCAAGAGCCTTGTGCTATGTGAGTCAAACAATGTGCTCCCCAACCGGACAGACTGGCATCGGTAGTTACCAAAATCCAGTCCGGCAGAGCCAGGGGAACCCCCGCCTGAAGATGTTCCGGAACCAACCACCACAGAAGACTGACCCGAACCTGATCGGGACAGCTCAAGCGACAAGAAAAGGGATGACGTTGAGGAGACCATCGCGAAAGAAGAGCCTGTTGGAGAGGTCGCATGTGCGCTCTGGCCCACGGTACCAAATCCAAGGCCGCCGCCATTAGCCCCAGTAACTGTAAGTACCTCCAAGCTGTCGGCGCCCGTGCAAGCAAGAAACCCGACACGTGAGCGAGAAGCTTCCGAACCCGGTCTGGAGGTAACAGAACCAGAACTCGGGCCGTGTCGAAGAAGGCCCCGAGATAAGGCAGCTGTTGTACCGGCTCCAGATGACGTTTGGCCTGATTCACAACCCATCCGAGACTCTCCAAACAGGAAATTACCCGAGCGGTCGCTCTGAGCAATTCCTCTCGTGAAGCCGCTCGAATCAACCAGTCGTCTAGGTAAGGGTGAACCTGAATGCCGTCCCTGCGCAGAGCCGCCGCCACCACTACCATCACCTTGGTGAAAGTGCGCGGCGCTGTCGCGAGCCCGAACGGCAAGGCCTGAAACTGAAAGTGACCCATGGGAACCGCAAAACGAAGAAATCGCTGATGATCTTGTTTGATAGGAATATGCAGATAGGCTTCCATCAAATCGATGGAGGAGAGGAACTCCCCCGGCCTCACCGATCTCAATGTTTCCATTCGAAAGTGAGAGACACGCAAACATCGGTTCACGTGCTTTAAATCCAACACGGGCCGAAAAGAGTCTTCCTTTTTGGGCACCACAAAATAAATCGAGTATCGACCGAAGTCGCACTGGTCTAACGGAACCGGAACCACGGCCCGTAGTTGCAACAGCCGCTGCAACGTGTCGTGGATCGCCCTCCGCTTGGTCAGCGGACCGCATGGAGAAAAAACGAAAGCGTCGGCTAGATGACAATTGAACTCGAGAGCATAACCCTCGCGGATAATCTGCAGTACCCACTTGTCGGTAGTAATGGCGACCCAAGCGGAGAGAAACTCCTGCAATTGACCTCCTACTGGAATCTCCGCCTGGGCCGGCCTCACTTCATTGCGGTTTTTTAAGGGAAGCTGGAGGAGCTCCAAAGTAGCCTCTACTGGAGCCTCTAGCACCCCAAAAGGACTGCCCCCGAAACGGAAAGCGACCACGCTGATAAGGAGCAAAGCGGGCTCCCCGAAAACGGCAAAACTCACGCCCTTGACCCCTAGGAAAGGAGCCTTGCTTAGCTGATTTAGGATGGTCCTCGGGCAAACGCCCTCCTTTGGAGTCCCCCAAATCCTTAACAATTTTCTCTGGTGCCTCCCCAAAAAGAAGTTTACCTTTATAGGGAAGTTTACTGAGACGGGTCTTGGAGAAGGCATCCGCCGCCCAATTCCGTTACCAAAGAAAGCGACGAGCGGCAACCATGGAAGCCATAGCCTTCGCAGAAATGCGAATCAGATCGTAAAAGGCATCCGCCAAATACATCATCGTTCGTACCAGAGGCTAGCTGACTCCACCGAATCGCAGTTCTGGACACATATGCCCCAGAGACGGACGCTTGTAGCGCCAGAGCACTGGCCTCAAAGGCTTGCTTCAACAACCCTTCTAACCGACGATCTTGCATATCCTTAAGAGCAGCAGCTCCCTCTAAGGGTATGGTAGTTTTCTTGGTGACCGCCGAAACCAGAGCATCTACCTTAGGCATACGAAGGAGTTCCCTTTCTTCTTGGGGCATAGGATACAACCGTGCCATAGCCCTAGCTCCTCTTAAGGAAGCCTCAGGACATTCCCATTCAGACTCTATCATCTGTTTGATCACCCTATGCAGAGGAAAACATCTTTGTTCGGTTTTGAAACCCTGCAACAAGGGATCCTCCAAAGGTTCCTGTTGAACTACCGGAGGAACGATACTGAGAGCTGTAAGGGACTGTGCAATCAGGGCTGGCAACTCCTCTTTCCTAAAAACTCTAAAAATTTTGGGATCATCTCCAGGACCCAACTCTCCTTCCTCTAAGTCTGCGGGCCAGGAGTCTAAAGGCTGCTCTGAGAGAAGCTCCCCTTCTTCAGGCCCTAAAGCCTCAGTCCCCAGAGAAACGGTATCTAACTTAGACTCCTTGAATGCTGATAAAGAGGCCACCTCTTCTCCAGGACCCGACCGGCTAGAGACCCCTGCCTGAGCCAGCTGTGGAGAGTCTGACAAAAGTGGCTGAGAATCCTGAGCTTTCTTCAACAAAATAGAAATTACACTTACCTGGTAATTGTCGTTCCTTGAGTGACGACAGTTTAGTCCTCTACTTCTGGGTTGTGCACCTCTTCCTGCAGCTAGGAGACTGGGCATGTCAAAGTTGTGACATCACTGGATATAGCCTGCTGGTATCTCCCATCAGCCTCCAGTGTACTATTGACAAAGCAAACTCAAAGGAACAACAAATAAGTAACTATACCATAACTTTAAATAACTCCCCATTCTTCAACCGGCGGAGCCTTTTAAACCGTATCCGGCTTATATTTTCTTTTCTCTTTTTTTTTTTTTTTTTTTTGTATTTATTCATTTATTTTAACTTTACATTCATGTTCCCCCTATGCAAACACGTATCCTATACCATCACCTCGTTTAAATAAGAGAAAAGAAAGAAAGAACAGAGAGGGATACTCACTGCGATTGAGAAACTGAAAGGATCTGTCTACTCCTGGAGATTGATGCTCCACTCCGCCTGAAAATAAACTCTGAAGAAATCACACTCCTGGGCGGGAATGAGGACTAAACTGTCGTCACTCAAGGAACGACAATTACCAGGTAAGTGTAATTTCTATTTCCTTATCGTTCCTCCAGTTTAGTCCTCTACTTCTGGGATGTAACAGAGCAGTAATCATTGGGAGGGACCTATCAAGCCAACTCACCACACTGATGACCCGGAACAGGCCTCCTTTACTGCCAAAACATTGAGGCAGTAGTGGTTGCTGAGGAAAGGAAGAGACGACCTGGAAGCTGCTCTACCAATCCCACCTGGTGGAATGACACGGTGATTCACCCATGAAGCCGCTTGTGCCCTGGTAGCAAGAGTCAGAAAGCCCCCCGGAATCATACAACCTCGCCAGCAGAAAGCTGAGGCAACCACTGCCTTAACTCAGTGCGAAATGGCCGCCTTCGCTGCTGCTTCCCCTTTGTGGGGACCTCCAACCAGCACACAAAAACAAAGAAACGAACATCGCACCCTGCATGTAATGTTTCCTATCGGCGTAAGCTACGAATAAAAACCGAGAACTGGAAGAGAAACCAATAGGCTCAGGAGAAAAAAATCAGAAAGCCACCTATTGGAAGGACGACAAGACTGCTCGCAAACACCACCCTCTATCCAGAAAGGGTGAAAACGGCTCATTAGATGACAACGCCTGAAACTCCGAAACTCGTCGCACCGAACAACGAGCTATCAAAGCCACTGTCTATAACAGCAAATCCTTTACTGACGCCTGGAGTAAGAATCAAAGGACTCTTTAGCTAATGCCTCTAAGGCCCAATCGGGATCCCCCGGCGGCACCCAAACTCGCCTTGAGTAGCGCAGTCGGATCCCAACTTAAGGAAACGCTACACATCGATCCGAACACCTAGCGCTATTCCCTTCACAGACTCCTACAGCCAGAAACAGTCGCCCGCTGGATCCTCCAAGGAACTGTCCACTAGATCCTTCAGACACTGTCCTGCAGAGAACTCAGACCAAGGATACAGACACCTTTGTCGCCCGGACTTGCCGCCGTGAACAGCAGCCTTCCAAAAGGCGCTAAGCATGGACCTATGTAGCAGAAGCAGCCTGCCTCCTTGCTCTCAACAAGGCGGCGAAGACTGCCGCAGAATAACCCTTCTACATGAGCCCCGCCCATACAAAGGCCAAACCGTAGGCGGGCACCGATCCACCTGAGACATTCGTCACGGACCTAGCCGCAGCAGAACGTCCGCTACCGACAACTTCTAGGAAAAGCCTGTCGAGTAGACGAATGAGAAAAGCCTAGTACGGCCGTCTTGCCCAACCGGGCGCTACCAAGAGCACCTTTCTCTGAAAGCCTCGATACGCCAACTAGTTGCCCTATGAGAGCCCACAGGGAAAGGACAAGACAAAGACTTAATGGGAGCTTACTGACCCTCGACTTGGACGAACCATCAGCTGCCCCATTCCTCCACCAGAGGGACCTCTGGGTGAACCCCAAGGAAGCCAATAATATTAGCTAGCGCTTGAATTAATCCATAATGCACATTGGCCCCAAAAAGCAAATCAGGCTCTAGTCGATTCAACTCCCTGATCCTTTCCTGTTCCAGGCAAGTAGACTGCCGTAAACACTGCGACCAGCGGAAGCATGCTCTCGCCTCCCCAGGCTCCAAAAATCGGAGCTTGTAAGGCCAGAGCATTGCCCCCAACGATCACTTCAGTGAACCATCTACTTTCCCATCTTGCGATAAAGAAGATTGCTAGGGCTCTGTTCCATACAGTGAGTCCGCACCCCCTGGAAGTGCAAGGTGTGCGCCCACCCACGTAGTACCCAGGCGTGCCCCTGCTTAGCCTCAAAATGTCAATCAAGAACAGGCGAATTCAGGACAGCTGAATACTTTCTTTATTTTCCTTCCTTCTTTAGTTATTTATTTATATATATATATTTTTAATTATTATTTATTTATTTTACAAGACACCTCTAAACCAAAAATGCCTTCAGCATATGTTAAGAGACGCTCTTTCCGTGCCAACAATATGAAGTAGAAAGAACTCCCAAACACAGGCATACTAATCCACGGCCGTCCTGCTAGAGTAACGCCCCATTCCATCTGACTGCACAAAGATGGACTTTTATATTTTAAGTTCAACTAGCACCTGGTGATATGAAATACAGCTCTCATTCCACAGTAGCAATTGAGTCAGCAATCAAGAAGCTGAGAAACTGCAGACAAGTTCCCATTATACCACCTGGTAAAGACTCCATTTTTAGACCACTGAAGCAAAAAAGCATGCGAGCGTGCCTTGTGTCCTGCCAGCAGCTGATCGAATTGAAGGGATTCAGTGTATGCAGGGCATTTTCCAGAGAACGCAAGGCCCCTCATCCAGGCTGACTCCACATTCACAGTCTAAACTGGCAGTCACCTTGGCTGATGCCGATCAGCGCGGAAACCATCTTGAAAGCCCAGCATATGAAGTATGCCTACTAGAGTCTGAGCCGCTGCCATTGCTGCTAGAGAACTAGCCTGACTGCGTGCTTCTGGCCCCCCATTAAGGCATTCGCTGAACACTAGCAGAGACTCTCCGTACTGGAGAACTGCTGATAAATGGAATGGAAGCATAGATAGCTTCAAAGGCCAGAGTTCGATTTTGCAACCTCTCTCCGCTGAGCTGCCTTTTCCATACGTAAAATTAAACCACATATAGTCAAAATTAAGACATTACAAATCTACCGGAAAATCTTATAATTTGGGCAAAGCCAAACTAAATGGGAACATTTTCCATTAAGAAACCACACAACTATAAAATTCTTCCCATGACATAATGCTTATGGCAGAGCATTCCACATCTGTGGACTGGCCATGGCGCTCACCCAAGCACCTGTTACAACTATCCAAGAGAGTTATCACCATAATTCCTTTTGACTTGAATATGTTTACAGCGGATCATAGCGCTATATCACAGCAGCTAAGCCAAAATATTACCCTGCCATATAAACAGACTAACGGTTTATAGGACCCTCTATGGATAGCGGAAGGAGATTCTGGTAAATCAACATAGTTATGCCCCTTTTTCTTGGCTTGGCTTTTTCTTTTTTCTTTTTTTTTTTTAAAGTATAGGACTCCAAAAACCAAGTTTCCGCCAACTCCAATGAAATCAAAGCAGATCAGCTAAAATTATCCGAACTGCTACTATAGCTTTGCAAGAAGCTACCAGCCCCCGCTGCACCCAG
This sequence comes from Ichthyophis bannanicus, assembly GCA_033557465.1. Taxonomy (NCBI): domain Eukaryota; kingdom Metazoa; phylum Chordata; class Amphibia; order Gymnophiona; family Ichthyophiidae; genus Ichthyophis; species Ichthyophis bannanicus. The sequence continues at coordinate 1,284,294,080 of CM066031.1, forward strand.
TTGTCCTTCCCCCCCTTATCCAGGGGGATTCTGCAGTGCAGTAGGCGTTGCCCACCCCCTGCCAGCCTACTGCATCTGCCAGGTAGCTGAAGAGCAAAATAGAAAGTAGAACCCCTGGAAGCAAACAGTGTCCCGTCTCTGGGATTCAGGCGCAAAAGGTAAAAATCAAAAATAAAAGCAACAGTGTTAGCTAAAAATGAACAAGGCTATCTCTCACTAAAGCGAGTTTCTTTTTCTTTATGAAATCCCACCGAAGTCCGTGGGACCCAAGCTTTAACACAGCCCCTAACGCTGTGCATCAACCACAACCAGAGAAATGAAATGAAATGAAACCCTGCTCTAGTAATAGATGGGAATTTCCTGGGAAGGGCCTGCTAAGTGTTGCTATGAAACCCACAAGCACCTCACCAGGCCTTTCTGCAGTCAAAGAAATAGCAGTGGAAGACACCGTCCACCTTGAAAATGGAGGTCTGAGAGGTTGTTGCCTGTGTGAACCTGATGAGTAATATGATTTTGTATTGTACCACTCACCCCCCAGGGATGGGGGCACGGAATACTTTGTGTGATTCATGAGCAGCGCTGTCATTCGGTGGCCTTTAGGGCAGCAGAGCCCAACCAATGATACATAAATTAAGAGCTTTAAATCTTGGTCATATAAACTGGATTCTCAGACCTTACATCACATCACCGAGGCTCTGTGGTGATTTCTATCCTGACCTGCAGATAATGGCTGCCTGCACAGTCATAGAAAGGCACTATTGAGTGTACCAGCTGCCCTCTGGTGGCCATAGACCGTAGCACAGGCACTTCCCGGTTGGCAGTTTAACTGACAGTCTATTTTTGTACATTCTAAGGTTTTCTAAACCTGTCCCTGTGAATTTTGGGCAACTGTCACTATAGAATACATAAAGGCACACTTCTAGGCTTTCCCTCCTGCAAAACTACAAATTAGGGCTCTGCCCTTGAACCTAAAAGCTGACAATTTGCCTAATATCCTGGGCCTGAACAGATGCTCCTCAGAGACACGATTAGGAGGGAAAGAACATGTGGTATCAGGGATCAATGCCAAAACTGCTGTCCTGTTTTTTAGTTTATTCTTATTTATTCTATAAAGAGGATTGACAACAGTCCCCCTTAATGCTGAGGAACCCCCTGGCCTCAAAAAAAAACTACAAACAAAAGAAAGAAACAAACACTAGGCCCAATGCAGCAAGTGAAAATCACTGACAAGGAGGGAAGGCGAGAACTGCTACTAATTTAAAGAACCAGACTCAAATTTAAAATTACTGTAAATAAGGAAATTTGCTCCTAACTAAAGGGAACTAATCCCCGATTGTCAATTAACCAAAGGTAACTGAATGAAAAGTAAAATTAAAAGTAAATGAAAGGTAAAAATCAAAAGTAAAATCAGAATTTGTCACACTAAATGCTCCTATCTGTTCCCCCCAAGTGAGCCCAGAAGCTAGGCTCACTATATCCTCCTGCTGCAAGGAGACTGGACACACTGGAGGCTGATGGGAGATACCAGCAGGCTATATCCAGTGATGTCACAACTTTGACATGCCCAGTCTCCTAGCTGCAGGAAGAGGTGCACAACCCAGAAGTAGAGGACTAAACTGGAGGAACGATAAGGAATATGCTCTATGAAACGCTAGAATAAACTCTGCCGAAAGCAGAGGATCGAACGCATCTGAAACCGCTGGCATTACAGGCTCTGCAGGACCCTCTGCGCCATGACGAGACTTCGCCTTGCGTTTGCCTGCCTTAGGAAGAGGAGTTGATGAAACGGATAGCCCCCCTAAGATGGCCGCCGTTCCCGCGCTTTCTTCTGACGGCTGCAGCGTTGAAAACTGTTGCTGTGAATCCCCTTTGCTCTCCTGCATACCGCGGACTGAACGAACAGCAACCGGAGCAGCTGCGAGAGACCGGAGAGATACCGGAAGCGCCAGAGCCCGAGAAACGATTAGCCCCGACGCTCCGAGAGAGAGGAGAAGCACCCGCGAGCAAGCACTGAGCAAAAACTTCACAAGCAATACCTGAATTATATGCCGGATAGGCTGAATTGTACCCGTCTCCACAAGAAACCGCAGCCAGCGATTCGGTAAGTGAACAGACTACGAGGAGAGAGACAGTAGCTGGGGCCCCCAGGCCTGCTCCTCCCGAGCACTCCTAGCAGAGAAGAGGAGACAGGCTCTGTCACATTCTCTGAGCCGTTTACCCGGCTGACACTGACGCTGCCTCAGAAAACAGTCAGTATAATCATTAGCAAAGTGCCTAGATACCCTGCTAGGGCAAAGCACTAAGTCTTCTGTGTGAACTCCTCCAGAAAATAAAATAAAAAACAAAGAGAAAGAATGCTAATAGGTAACAGGTGGGGAGCCAAATCTCCACACATCCAGCTCAGCTGCTGAGGACAATAAGACTGTCTTCTGTCACCAAGGGAGAGAAGGGTAACCTAGCAACAGGAATCAGAATTCAGTCCTCAGCTGCTAGAGGAGGGAGATTTGACTACCCATCTGTTCTGGACTGGCCCGGAGAGACGAATAGGAAGGAAGATGTTTTGTGAATTCCCTGTGTTAAATAGGGGAAACTTATGCTGAGAAGTGAGAACAAGCTGAAGCTGTATAATTGTGCTTGTTAAACACCTGCTATCCTGTGCAGAGAGACGGCAAGAAGCCAAGCTAACGGTGAGAGGAAAAAAGCTTTTGTTTTGCTTTTGAATGTTCCTGAGAAAACCTGAATAGAGCTTTGTTTGCTTATTCGAAGTTTGTTCCTGTTGGAAGTTTTGCTTTGCTTATAAAGAGGAGAACAGCCTATAAATGTTTGGAACTGAAAAGAAAGAAAACTGCCATTGAAGAAAGCTGTTTGTGTTTATGCTTTAACCAGCAAGGCTAGAGAAAGCTGGAAGCCTTGCTGTTAAAGGGGTTTTTTGCTTTTGAGCTGAAGAATACTGTAAGCTGATATTTTGTTTTGACTTTTGCTTATGTCCTGTTGTGTTTTTGAAAGAAACCTGGAGAAATAATCCTAAAAGAGGTAATTTATGAACCTTGCATTTGAGTAATAAATTTCTGTCATTGCCTTACCACAAGAGCCAAACTACAAGTTTTTTTTTCTACCTGAAGCCATATGTGTAGCAGTTAAACTACATTTCCCAAGAAGCATTGCGGGGGAACCAGTCAGAGAAGGCTGAAAAGGGAAGTTTCTATTATAACCATGACCCTCCATGCTGAATGCAAGGAGCAAGGGCGTGACAGTAAGAGTAGTTACTCACCTGTAACAGGTGTTCTCCAGGAGCAGCAGGAATCAGTCCTCACATATGGGTGACGTCGGCGTCGACGGAGCCCTCGCGGAGCAATTTTCCCCAGCTTTCAAAGAAAGCCTTTGGGAATTGCAGCGCGCATGCGCGGTACTCTTCCCGCCCAAGGTTGTCATCTTGCTCAGTCTGATGACATAGCTAAAAGACAACAAAAATTAGCAAAAACGAAATCATAGAACTGCAACTCCAAGGGGAGGAGGGAGGGTTGTGAGGACTGATTCCTGCTGCTCCTGGAGAACATCTGTTACAGGTGAGTAACTACTCTTTCTCCAGGACCAAGCAGGAAGTCAGTCCTCACATATGGGACTCCCAAGCTTAAGGCTACCGGAGACCCGAAGCACAAAAAAGGAGCTCCCTCAAGCTCAGTAGCACAGAAGGAAGGAATCTTCTCTGAGTACTCCCCCAACCGGTAGCCCAACATCCGGGACGGAGGGCAGGAGTTGCCTATACCTCAAAGAGATTACGGAGGACTGCCTGTCCGAAAGCACTGTCCCTGCGGGACTCCCTCTCCAGGCAGTAATGGGCTGCGAAAGTCTGGCTTGAAGACCAAGTAGCGGCCCGGCAGATGTCTGCCAATGGAACAGAGCGGAGGTAAGCCACTGACGCAGCCTTCGCCCTAACACAATGAACCGTGACTCAACTTTCCAACGAGAGGCCGGCTGCCTCATAAGCCCAAGCGATACAGTCAGCAATCCAGATGGACAGAGTATGCTTGGAGACAGGGAGCCCCAACTTATTGGGGTCATAAGACACGAAGAGCTGAACAGCCCTTCGGTGCTCCCGCGTACGGTCAAGGTAGAAGGTTAACGCCCTTCTACAGTCTAGGGTATGCAGGACCATTTCAGCTCGGATGGAGTGTGGCCTGGGAAGGAAGGTCGGAAGTACCACCTCCTGGTTGATGTGAAAAGGGGAAACCACTTTAGGAAGAAACTTAGGGTGAGTCCGTAGGACTACCCTATTCTTGTAGAACAGAGTGTAAGGAGGATCAGAGACTAGGGCTTGTAGCTCACTAACGCGTCTAGCAGAAGTGAGGGCTACCAAGAATACGCTTTTCCAAGAAAGAAAACGAAGATGACAGGTAGCCATAGGTTCAAAAGGCGGACAGGTAATCCGCTGTAAAACCACATTCAGATCCCAGTCAGGGGCTGGTGGGCGCAAAGGTGGTTTAAGGAGAAGGAGGCCTCTGAGGAAACGAGCCACTAGAGGGTGGCTGGAAAGAGGCCTGCCATCCACCGGCATGTGATGTGCATAAAGAGCACTGAGGTGGACCCTGACCGAGTTGGACTTAAGTCCAAGTTCGGAGAGGCAAAGCAAGTATTGCAAGACCACTGATATCGAACAGGAGAAGGGATCATGAGACTGCTGAGCACACCAGACGGAGAACCGACGCCACTTCAGAGTGTAGGACCTCCGGGTGGAGGGTCGCCTGGAGGCCAAGACGACTTCCTCCACATCTGGAGGCAGCAGGAGGGGAGCCAGGACTACCCTTTCAGCAGCCAGGCCATCAGATGAAGGGACCGGAGGTTGGGGTGTAGGAGAGTCCCATGATCCTGGGTCAGGAGATCGGGCTGAAACCCCAGAGGAAGAGGAGTGTCCACCGCCAGCTGCATTAGAAGCGGGAACCAAGGTTGCCTCGGCCACCGAGGAGCCACGAGGATCATTGAGGCTTTGTCCCGGAGAACCTTGAAGAGGGTCCGAGACACCAGTGGCATGGGAGGAAAGGCATACAGAAGGCCTGTGGACCAGGAGAGAAGAAAAGCATCCGCCGCTACTCTGTGAGGATGCGGCTGTCGAGAGCAGAATCGGGGAAGTTGCCGGTTGAGAGGACTGGCAAAGAGATCCATTGTGGGTAGGCCCCATTTGAGAAAAATCCGCTGAAGCACCAACGGATCCAATCTCCACTCGTGCAGCTGGAGGATTCTGCTCAATTTGTCTGCCAGGCAATTTTCTTGACCCGGGAGATAAACAGCTTTGAGGAGGATGCCGCGGCTGACGGCCCAAGAGCACAGCTTTTGTGCTTCCCGACAGAGAGGGAAGGAGCCTGTGCCCCCTTGTTTGTTCACGTAGAACATCGCAACTTGATTGTCCGTCTGGACCAGCACAGACTGGTGAGAAGTGAGGTGGGAGAAGGCCCTCAGAGCTAGGCGGATAGCTCTGAGTTCCAGGAAGTTGATCTGCTGGGCAGACTCCCAAGGAGTCCAGAGGCCTTGAGTACATGTCCCTTGGCAATGTGCTCCCCAACCCAGGAGAGAAGCATCGGTCGTCAGGACCTGAGAAGGCGGAGGAGACTGAAAAGCCATTCCGAGCACTAGGTTTGGCAGATGAAGCAACCATTGAAGAGAAGAGACCAGCGGGTCGAAGATCTGTATGGAGTCCGCTAGGCTCCCAGTGGCCTGATGCCATTGTGTGGGAAGGCACCATTGAGCAGGCCGCATGTTCAGACGGGCATTGGGGATCACATGGACTGTGGAAGCCATATGGCCGAGCAGTCTCAGAAATTGCTTGGCAGAGACCAGGGAATTGCTGTGAAAGTGGCTGGCAAGATCCATGAGCCTGTTTGCCCTGTCGAGAGGCAGAAAGGCACGAGCCTGAAGCGTGTTTAATCTTGCGCCGATGAACTCGAGATCCTGAGAGGGGAGCAAAGTGGACTTTGCGAAGTTTATGACAAAGCCCAAGTGCTGGAGCAGAGCCACAGTGCGGTGCGTGGCGTGAGTGGCCTCTTGGGAAGACTGTGCTCTGATGAGCCAGTCGTCCAGGTATGGAAATACAAAGAGGCCTTGAAGTCTTAGATAAGCCGCCACCACTGCTAGACATTTGGTGAACACCCTTGGTGCGGAGGATAGGCCAAAGGGTAGTACTCTGTACTGGTAATGATTGCCCCCCACAACAAACCTGAGATATTGTCTGTGGCTGGGGTGGATGAGGATGTGAGTGTAGGCATCCTTTAGATCCAAGGAGCATAGCCAGTCTCCCTGCTGGAGGTAGGGCAGCAGGATTCCAAGGGTAAGCATCTTGAACTTTTCCTTTGCGAGGAACTTGTTGAGGTTCCGCAAGTCCAGGATGGGTCTGAGGCCTCCCGTTCTTTTTGGTATCAGAAAGTACCTGGAGTAAAAGCCTTGACCTCTCAGGTGGTGGGGCACCGGTTCCACAGCCTGTTCCTGAAGAAGACGACTTGCTAACTCCTGAAGGAGTAAGTCCCTGTGCAGAGGGAGTCTGAGAGGCTCCCCCGGAAAGTAGGAGGGAGGTACCTGGTGGAAGTGCAGAAGATAGCCCTCTTGGACTATGTGAAGTACCCAGGTATCTGTAGTGATGTTGGTCCACCTGTGGGCAAAGTGGACCAGCCGGCCTCCAGTGCTGAGAGAAACCAGCTGAGGGGGAGAGGCTATGCTGATGAAGTCAAAAACCCCCACCCTGCTGAGCAGGGGCCGGTGGTGCAGGCTTGGGGGCCTGCTGCCTATGTGATCCATTACCCCATCCCTTGGCTTGCTTACCCTGCTGGGGAGCTGCCGAGGCCTGATAATGAGGGTAGTGGTGATAGGCAGCCGCCTTCCTCGGGTGAAAGGGCTTTTTCCCCGAGCCCTTCTTCTTCTGAGAAGGGGCAGAGTTCTTCCTTGAGAGACGAGTCCTGGTGAGAGTCTCGGTCTCGATCTGTGCAGCCTTCTCATCCGTGGGCTTGCCAAAGAGGTTTTCACCTCTGCAGGGGACATCGACCAACTTGTCCTGTACCCATGGCTCAAGGTCGGATGACTGAAGCCAAGCCTGTCGGCGGCCACAGATGCCGGCTGCGGCTACACGAGCCGATGCTTCAAAGCCATCGTAGGCTGCTCGAGAGATAAACTTCGAGCACTCCCGAATACCAGTTGACAAGGCTTGGAACCTCTGCAAAGGTTCCTCGGAGAGACCAGCAGAGAACCCGGCTATTTCTTTAGCCAGGTCTCGTAGATACATGCCCATATAGAGCTGGTAGGTCTGGACTCGACAAGCAAGCATAGAGCCCTGGAAACACTTCCTACCGAGGGCATCCAGGCTTCGAGCCTCCCGACCGGGAGGCACCGAGGAGTGCATTTTCTGACTCTTAAGTCTATGCATGGCCGATTCCACCACCATGGAATGGTGCGGTAGTTGTGCCTTTTGGAACCCGGGGCTCTTGCGGACTCGATAAATGGAATCGACCCGCTTGCTTAACACCGGCGACAACGCCAGGCTCTCCCACATGCGGAAGAGAAGTCGTTCCAGCATCGGAGGAACCGGAACAATAAAGGCCTCCTTTGGGGGAGAGTCATATTGGAGGGCATCGAGCTCTTCGACTCGAGTCTCCTCCTCGGGATCCGCGGGGAAGGCCAAGGCTTTGGCCATATCCCGCACGAAGTCCGAGAACCGGGTATCCTCCAGGGGGGACCGTCTCCGAGGTTCGGACTCGGGGGAGTCCGATGGGACACACCGAGTCCGAAAAGAACCAGGTGACTCTTCTTCCTCGGATTCCCAGGCTGATTCCTCGGAGGAGGAGTCGAGCTGCTCCGGTCGGGCGGGCATTGATGCCGTACGCCCCGACGCCAAGGGAGTCGGCGTCGACGACCTCGGTCCCGAACGGGAGGCCGAAGGAGACCGCGACCGAGGATCGACTCGAGCATTCATGGACTCGAGGATCGGCTCGGTCTCCGGGGTCGACGTCCCGGTGGTCAGGGCAGAAGCACCAGCGAGGCCAGCAATCAATGCCCGCTGCTGGTCCATGAAGGCAGTCAGACTGCTCTCCAAGGCCGTCAACCTGAGTCCGAGCTCAGGAGACCCAGCAGCCCCCGACTCGGGCCCCGACGGCGTCGGGCCCGACGTCGGCTCCTTCGGAGGCGAGTCCACGAGGACAACAGTACTCACCTGAGCGGGCGAGTCCATCTCGAGACGAGGATGTTTGGAAAGCCTCTCCATCTCCAAGGACCCGGGACGGGAATCAGGGCTATGCGACCTGGCCCTCGAGGAACCAGGAGCGTCCACCGACCCCGCCCTCGCGGGTTTCTTCTTCCGATGATGTTCCCGGGTAGGAGACCCCCGTTCAGAGGAACTTCGACGATGCTCAGGACCAGAGTCCCGAGACGTCGAAGCCCGGCCGGAGTCAGAGAAGATACGTTCCCGCTGATGCTGCCGACTCCTCAACGCTTTTGAGGACATTTTGCCACACGGACCACAGATCATCGGGTCATGATCGGGTCCGAGGCAGCGGAGGCAGTAGTCGTGTGTGTCGGTAAGAGACATGAGCTTCTTATACCGATCACACTTCTTAAACCCGCTGGCAGCCATCGGGGGAAAAAGGGTCCCTGCGAGGTCAAACGACAGGGCTGCCAGTGAAAAAGAAAAAAAGGCGCGAAATCTGTCACGAAGGACAAAAAACCGAAAAATAAAGAACGGACTCGCAACCGGCGTCTAGGGTCCGGGCGGGAAAAGAACCAGCGTCGAACCGAGAAAAAAGACAAATAAAATCAACTTTTCTAGCGGGGAATTACAAACAACGTCTGTAGGGCTCCGCGGAAAAAAGAAGACTGAGCAAGATGGCACCCTTGGGTGGGTAGAGGACCGCGCATGCGCGCTGCAATTCCCAAAGGCTTTCTTTGAAAGCTGGGAAAAATTGCTCCGCGAGGGCTCCGTCGGCGCCGACGTCACCCATATGTGAGGACTGACTTCCTGCTTGGTCCTGGAGAACCCATTTACCTTTAACTGGTTTAAGATAACGGTGTCAGATTCAGTTATCCAAGTTTCTGTGATACAAAGAAAATCTGGTGCCTCATCAGTGATAAGGTCTGTTATGAGTGGTATTTTATTTCTAACTGATCTGGCATTGATGAGAACAATTTTCAGCTTTTGTAATTGGTTATATATTCTTTTAATTTTATCCTCTGGTGTTAATTTTATGTGAATTAACCTTTTAGACTGACTTTTTAGATGTGTGTAGAGGGGGGTATCGATATGAGAAAGGGTGGGTGTTGTAATGTTGCAATGTGTTGTAATGATTAAGATATTCTTGTCTAGTGAGATGGGGAATGATATGAATGTTCACAGATTCAAGTAGGTTCGGGGGGGGGAGTGTATGTAGGCAGGGGATTGATATGAGTAGTAGAATAATGGAGAAACATATAACATTTAGTATAAGCGTGGTTAATATCCTGAGCTTCATTTTTGGTCAAGTTCAGCAGTTATAGTATTGCAATAGTAACAATAACAGACAGCAGGATATAAAGGTTAGAATGTTGCAAGTATACAGTGTAATTAATTATAATAGTTTTCCAATAATTATAGTAGAGGAGTTAATTATAGTAGTTTTCCAGATAAAAGTCACAGTTTTCTATGTGATTCAATAGCTTAGTTGTTACAAAGGGTTATTTGCTACATTTGTTACAAATGGGTCATAGATTAAATCAACACTATGTCGGTGTGGTAGTAAATAATAGTAACCTTATCTACAGATCCTTGACAGAGTTAGAATTTTAATACCTAAGTATCGTACCTTATTTTCTGTGCCACTCCTAAGGGCCACGCCAAAGGGCCCTCTGGCGAGGCCCTCAGGCGTCGTCACGCCTGCAGCGTGCTCTTTTTATATTGAGCAGGAGAGCAACCGATTGGGGAATAACGGTGCAGGAGGAGTGCTGTTTTGATTGTGTTACGAAAATGGGTTGGAATTGAGAGAGTATTCTGGGTGCATGTTCTTCTGGATCTAATGGAGTCACTAGGGTTAATAAGAGAGGAAAGGTGTGAGGGGACGATCTTATTGTATAGTTCAAAAGTTATCAGTAGATATTTGTATTTGATATGTGCGTCTATGGATAGCCAGTGGAGGGTCTGGAGCAGTGGCATGATGTGGTCGTATCAGTGAGCATTGTGAATTATACGGACAGCAAGGTTCTGTGCCATTTGAAGTTGATGTGTGGTTTTTTTGGGCAGGCCATGAAGTATGCTGTTATAATAATCGAGGTGAGGCGTAATGAGGGCTTGTAGAACTGAGTGGAAGTCGCTATTATCCAGAAGGTGTCTTAGTGGTTGAACTGTTTTTAGTTTAAAGTAAATTGTCTTGGTTACAGCTTTTATATATGAGGACATGGATAGTGGTCGAGAATGATACTTAAGTATTTGACTTCCTGATTAACTTCTATGGCAACTTCATTTATGTAAACTTTAGCGGGTGAAAAGCTCTGGTCCCATACATTTGCTCATATAATGTATCGAATTTCTGTTTTGTTGAAATTGATACGTAGGTTGTGTGTGGAGAGCCAATTGGTAATGTCCTTGAGACACTCTTGAATTTGGGGGCAAAGGGGGTTGGAGATATCTACTGAATGATAGAACATTATATCATCTGCATATAGATGATAATGTACTTTATGTTTCCTGAGGATGTTGCAAATGGGTTGCAAATAAAGGTTAAAAAGGAGGGCAGAGAGGGAGGAGCCTTGAGGAACACCCTGGGTCTGGCTGAAGATAGAGGAGGTTGCCAAACCAATCAGGACCTGTTGTGTGCAATCTGTGCGATAAGATTTAAACCAATGTAATACAATACCCCGTAGGCCAATTTATTGAAGTCTGGAAATAAGAGATTCGTGGCAGACACCGTCAAAGGTGGCAGCTATATCGAGAAACACAAGCATAAATACTTGTTTGCAGTTGTTAATGCCGCAGATGAGTGTGTTCAAGAGAAACAGCATAAGGGTTTTGACACTGTGGTATTGTCTAAACCATGGTGTTAGATGTCCAAGGGGGCATTTAAATCAACAAAGTCTTGCAATTGGATCTGCACTGCTTTTTCGATAATTTTTGTCAGCAGAGGAAGGCTAGAGATGGGGGAGATAAGAATTTGGGAAAGATTTGTCAGTTACATTGGGTTTGAGGATAGGACGAATGATTGCTTGTTTCAGCATTGTTGGCATTTGGTCTCTCTCCAGGGATCTATTAACTATGTTAAGTATGATTGGAGAGAAATCATCTTTTGTGAATTTAATCCATCTACCAGGACATGGATCGGCAGGGGATGTGGTGGTGTTAAGGTTTGCTATTATATTTTTAAGTTGTTTGATGGTGATGGGATAGAATGAGGACCATGTAGCTTGGTTTAGGTGACTGATTGGGGCTAGATGGGGGCTGGCAAGTGGATATGGGCATACATTTGCTCATATAATAGTCAGCTAGGCTTTGGGGATCAATTTGGGTAAGGTCTGAATCAGGGTTAGGGGTTTTAGTGAGTGATCTGACAATTGTGAAGAGCTCTCTAGGTCTGTTGAGTGCTCTTGTCAAGAGTTTAAAGTGATAATCCTTTTTCCTATTGTTTACTGCTTCCTTATAGGATTTGAGCATAGACAACTAGGCCTGGTTGTTAGTGTGGGATCTTGTTGCTCTCCATTTGTGTTCCGATTTTCTCAGAGCTTACTTACAGTATACTTCCAGAGATCAGAGGTGTACTAATTTTTGGAGTTTTTAGGTTTGACGTTTTGTGCTGTTGAATGGTGTGATCCCTTCGAAATGATGGTGTTCCAATTATTAACGACAACATCAAGATCAATATCAGAGGAACATAAATGCGGTATGATCTCATTTAAAAATTTATCTTCATTATATGATTTGAACTTATTTTTAAATTGTGTAATATTGTTAGTTCCGCTAGGTGTAAGCATTACTAGGAGAGAAAAGTCGATTAGGTAGTGATCGGTCCAGGGTAAGGGGGGAAAATTAGGAGGAGAGGAGGGTGTCGTGTAAGATGTGAGAGGGGAGGAAGATTAGGTCAAGAATATTATCTTTACGATGAGTAGGAGACTGAACAATTTGATGAAATCCAAGTTCAACCATAGCGTTTATAAAGTGAGAGGCATGAGATCAGTTCAATGATGGGAGATTAAATTCACCAAGAATTATATGGGGTTTATGCGGCGTTGAGGTGCAGGCAGCTTTCAGGATTGTTGTGAGGCTGTCAGGGTTGGGCGATGGTGTTCTGTAAAAAAAAGGCTTATTTTAAATATTCCTATTTTCAGTAATTAGAAGATCGATATTATCTGAACTCTCACTACAGTGGCAGGTGAATTTTGAGGTTAGAATAATCTTTTGAGGTTAGAATAAGGACGCCTCCACCCCTCTTTCCGGACCTAGGGCTTTGCAAGATATTATAGTTGGATTCCCACTGCGATTGTCTGTCCCATCCTGTGGGACATATAACATGCTAGTTTATGACCCAGAAAATACAAGACTGGTTACTGGAGAATGTATGTGTCATATTTTTTATATTTTGACCAGTCTCTTGTTAAAATTTATTCCGATCTGGCATGACAGATATAGAAAGGGTTAACATAAAAATCTGTAGTCCTGAAAAAAGCCAAATAGATGTAAAACTTGGCTTATCAAGATCTAATCACATCTGATAAGGTCTCCCCTAAACTTTGGGCTTAGGTAGGTGACTATTATGCCAATGCTTTAATCTGGTTCTGCCTACAGAAACTGATTAATTGGCAGCACACATAACTGATAAGAAAACCGATTTAAATACTAGCTTTAATAGTAAAGTTAACAAAATAAACACACATCTGAATAACTTAAAAAGCAGCAGATCAAAGCTAGTGAATTATTTGTAACCTTGTGTGCATGTATGAACGTATTTGTGGTCAGGGTGTAGGGTTACTATTTAAGTTGATGGTGCACCAAAAATTGTTTTGCTCCCATCTAGCTGAAAAATAAGACCTTTGGGTTGCTCTTCTAAGTTGGTGGGGTACATGCTCCACTATGCATATAAATGCTATATCCATATGTGTGGGTGAGTTGTCTATGCCTAAATGTGTTGCATGAAAAAACACAACTAGAGGATATCAACTGCGGCACGCAGAACTCAGCCCACAAAGAAGTGCCATGCAACCAGAACTTCATGTTTTATTTTATGGCACATTTAGCATTTTAGTGGTCTCAGGGTAGATTTAACCCCTGACGAAGACTGATAAAGCTGAAACTTGGCAGAGTCAGGTACTACAATAAAGGATTTCATTCCAAACCATGATCCTACCTGAACTCTTTGGGATATGTCTACTAAGCTGAGGTAAGGGCACAGAGGTACCATTAGCAAGCATTATCTGTGCCCGCTAGTGATTAACGCAGTGGAACATGCCAATAACGCCGGCTTAATGGGCGGTAGCGGCTTACCAAGTGGTAAGGTACAAAGGGATGGAGAAGGGGCATTAACTGGGCAGAGCTTAGGCTGAGACAGTATGCGTTCCCTTAACACCGGGTGCTATTAGCAGGTGTTACAGATGCTACAGGCACAGCCGCCGGGAACCTTAATGCCAGCTCAGAGCAGGCATTAAGAGCTCCTTTACAGGGAGAGCACAGTTTTTGCGGGTTAAACACTACACAGAGAGCACACTGAGATGCATGCAGTGTGCACCTTCCAGACTGTAGCCCTGAAAAGAGTGATAGTTGTGGCCCATTAGCAGTCACAGCATGGGGCTCTTTTAATAAAGGACACTATGCTGTTGGTGCCAAAGGTAGTGCCACGTGAGTGATTCAATGGGGACTGCTAGTCCTCTAGGTAACTAGAGCCGCCTAGTCCTCACATCTCCGATCACCAGTGTGACTCTGGTGTGACAGAAGTGGCACACATATATACCACCGCTATCAAAAAGGAGTCATGCCACCGCCACTATGCAGCCATTTTAGCATTGTGTAGGGGTGGGGGTGGTGATAGCAGTGGCTTCTGCCTTGTGTAGAAGAAACCTTTGTCCCAGCCCTGCAGGTCAGGTGCAACGCTGCTGTGTCTACTATCAGAGGCATGCCAAGCGTGTCACTTGAGGGTAAGGCGGAGCCCACGGTGATTCCTCACTTCCATGCGGTGGAGAGATTTAAGGTCAGGAGTGGCATGTCCCAACTAGCCGCATGTGAACTGCTTTAAGAGTGCCCACAGCACTGAAGCGGCAGCAATGTCACACTTGCAAGGAAGGAGGGATTGGCTGGCATGCCATCCACCATGATCGGTGGACCTAGTCACCCACTTAGTTCGTCTAGTGGATGGACCAGCCCTGGATACTATGAACCATGAGCAGCTGAGTTAGGACTAACCATACATTTCCTAATGAAACACAACAGTGCATGACCCTTAACCTGCAGTGTGACAGAATGCATGAGCCAGCACAATTAATGGCGTCTATACCCAGCAATAATATTAAGGTCACTTTCAGAGCTACTAATGATACTTCATATAAACATTCAAAATAGCTCCACGCGATAGCCACATCTATAGTCCAATACTTTAGGAAAAAGCAATAAAGGAGAAAAGGCAGGTCTCAGAATTCAAAAGGTGAACAATCAGGCCATAACAAAAACTACCATAGTTATCGCCCCAGACAATACATCAATGCCCTACCCAAAAACTCCTTTTATTAACCATCAGTGGAATGAGCAGTCACAGAACACATTGAACTTAACTTAATTAGAACTCAATATAGCATTTCCATTTCCTTCAAATGCATAACTCATGAAGTGCCGCTGTCCACCAGACCATTCAAGGTGGACTAACCCCAATGCCCACTTGGATGTCCCATCAGCATTTCGCTTCCAGCTGCCTCAGGGGGATATCAATTTTATCTATCACCAACAATAAAAAACAGACAGAAACTCCTTACAAAAGCACTATAGCTTCATAGAACCACCACCATAATAAAACATTCTCCAGGACCAAGCAGGAAGTCAGTCCTCACTTATGGGTGACGTCGGCGCCGACGGAGCCCTCGCGGAGCAATTTTCCCCAGCTTTCAAAGAAAGCCTTTGGGAATTGCAGCGCGCATGCGCGGTCGTCTTCCCGCCCGAGGGTGCCATCTTAGCCAGTCTTCTTTTTTCCGCGGAGCCCTACAGACGTCCCCGTCTTGTCCCCGCGAAAAAGTCGATTTTCTTCATTATTTTATTCTTTTTCCTTTCGGTTCGACGCCGATCGCTTTCCCGCCCGGACTCGCGACGCCGGTCTCGAGTCCGCTTACTTTTTTCGGTTTTTCTGACTTAGTCAGCTTTCGTTTTCGGTTTCCCTGGCAGCCCGGTCCTTTGACCTCGCAGGGGCCCTTTTTCCCCCGATGGCTGCCAGTGGGTTTAAGCGGTGTGGTCGGTGTGACCGAAATATGTCACTAACCGACACACACGACTTTTGCCTCCGCTGCCTGGGCCCGGATCATGAGGAACTGATCTGTGGGCCCTGCAGCAAACTGTCCTCAAAGGCGTTGAGGAGTCGGCGGCATCAGCGTGAGAGAATCTTCGCTGACCCCAGCCGTACCCGGACCTCGTCGGAGGCCTCCGCGTCGAAAGGCTCCAGCTCGGACCGTCGCCGGAGCTCCTCCGACCGGGGTTCTCCCTCCGGGGACCATCGTCGGAAGGAAAAACCCGCGAGGGCGGCGTCGGTGGACGCTCCTGGTTCCGCGAGGGCCAGGTCGCATAGCCCCGACAGCCGCCCCGGGTCCTTGGAGAAGGAACACATCCCGAAGCGACCTCGCCTGGAGTCGGAGATGCCTGTCCGGGTAAGTCCTGTGGTCCTTCTGGACTCGCCTCCGCGACAGCCGACGTCGGGCCCGACGCCGTCGGGGCCCGAGTCGGGGGCTGCTGGGTCACCTGAGCTCGGACTCAGGTTGACGGCCTTGGAGAGCAGACTGTCTGCCTTCATGGACCAGCAGCGGGCACTGCTCGCTGGCCTCGCTGGCGCCGCTGCCCCGACCGCCGGGACGTCGACGTCCAAGTCGACCCCGGAGACCGAGCCGATCCTCGAGTCAATGAGAACTCGAGTCGATCCTCGGTCGAGGTCACCCTCGGCCTCCCGTTCGGGACCGAGGTCGCCGACGCCGACTCCCTCGACGTCGGGACGGCTGGCGCCGCACCCTGCCCGGGCCGACCCCACCGAGTCCTCGTCGGAGTCGGTCTGGGAGTCTGAGGAGGAAGAGTCACCTGATTCTTTCCGGACTCGGTGTGTCCCATCGGACTCACCGGGGTCCGAGCCTCGGAAGCAGTCCCCCCCGGAGGATGCCCGGTTCTCGGACTTCGTTAGGGATATGGCCAAGGCTTTGGCCTTCCCTGCGGATCCCGAGGAGGAGCCTCGAGCCGAAGAGCTCGACGCCCTCCAGTATGACTCTCCCGCGAGGGAGCACTTTACTGTGCCGGTTCCTCCTATGCTGGAACGACTACTCTTCCGCATGTGGGAGAGTCCGGCCTCCTCGCCGGTCCTGAGCAAGCGGGTCGATTCTATCTATCGGGTCCGCAAGAGCCCTGGCTTTCAGAAGGCACAGCTGCCACACCATTCCATGGTAGTGGAATCGGCCATGCATCGTCTTAAGAGCCAGAAGATGCACTCCTCGGTGCCTCCTGGAAGGGAGGCCCGTAACCTGGATGGCCTTGGCAAGAAGTGCTTCCAGGGCTCTATGCTCGCATGTCGTGTCCAGACTTACCAGCTCTACATGGGCATGTATCTCCGGGATCTGGCTAAAGAGCTAGCCGGATTCTCCGCTGGTCTCTCCGAGGAGCCCTTGCGGAGGTTCCTAGCCTTGTCCACGGGCATTCGGGAATGCTCAAAGTTCATGTCCCGAGCAGCCTATGATGGCTTTGAGGCCTCGGCTAGAGTGGCCGCAGCCGGCATCGGTGCCCGCCGACAGGCTTGGCTTCAGTCGTCGGACCTTGAGCCCTGGGTACAGGACAAGTTGGTCGATGTCCCCTGCCGAGGCGAAAACCTCTTTGGCAAGCCCATGGCGGAAAAGGCTGCACAAATTGAGACTGAGACTCTCACCAGGACCAGGCTTTCTAGGAAGACCTCCGCCCCTTCCCAGAAAAAGAAGGGCTCGGGAAAAAAGTCCTTTTACCCGAGGAAGGCGGCTGCCTACAAACAGTACCCCCATTATCAGGCCCCTGCAGCTCCCCAACAGGGCCAGCAGGCCAAGGGACGGGGTAACGGGTCCCGTAGGCAGCAAGCCCCCAAGCCTGCACCACCAGCCCCTGCTCAGCAGGGTGGGGGTTTTTGACTCGCTCAGCATAGCCTCTCCCCCCCCGCTGGTTCCTCCCAGCACCGGAGGCCGGCTGGTTCACTTCGCCCACAGGTGGTCCAGCATCACCGCAGATGCCTGGGTACTTCAGGTCGTGCGAGAAGGCTACCTTCTCCACTTCCATCAGGTCCCTCCCTCCTATTTTCCGGGAGAACCTTCGCGCCCCCCTCTGCACAGGGAGTTGCTCCTTCAGGAGTTAGCAGGTCTTCTGCAGGAACAGGCGGTGGAACCGGTGCCCCACCACCTGAGAGGTCAAGGCTTTTATTCAAGGTATTTTCTGATACCAAAGAGAACAGGGGGCCTCAGACCCATCCTGGACTTGCGCAACCTCAACAAGTTCCTTGTGCGGGAGAAGTTCAAAATGCTTACCCTTGGAATCCTTCTGCCCTACCTCCAGCAGGGAGATTGGCTATGCTCCTTGGATCTAAAGGATGCCTACACGCACATCCTCATCCACCCAAGCCACCGCCAATACCTAAGGTTTGTGGTGGCAGGAAATCATTACCAGTACAGAGTACTGCCCTTTGGCCTATCCTCTGCACCGCGAGTCTTCACAAAATGTCTCGCGGTCGTGGCGGCCCATCTCCGGCTTCACGGCCTCTATGTCTTTCCGTACCTCGACGACTGGCTCATCAGAGCAGCGTCCGCTCAAGAGGTCACCAACGCCACGTGCCGCACGGTGACTCTGCTGCAGCACTTGGGCTTTGTCATAAACTTCGCAAAGTCCACTTTGCTCCCCTCACAGGATCTCGAGTTCATCGGCGCAAGGCTGCACACTCCTCGGGCACGAGCGTACCTACCGCTCGACAGGGCTCAACGGCTCATGGACCTAGCCGACCGCTTTCGCAGCCAGCCCCTGGTCTCCGCCAGGCGCTTCCTGAGACTGCTCGGCCATATGGCTTCCACCGTCCATGTGACCCCCAATGCCCGCCTGAACATGCGGTCTGCTCAATGGTGTCTCCGCCAGCAGTGGCGACAAGCCACAGGCGGCCTGGCAGACCTAGTGCGCGTCTCCGAGCCGCTGCTCTCGTCTCTCCGGTGGTGGCTCCGGCAGCCGAACCTGATATTCGGAATGCCTTTCCAGTCACCTCAGCCGACCCGGGTGCTGACCACCGATGCATCCCTCCTGGGCTGGGGAGCACATTACCAAGAGGCACGTACTCAGGGCCTCTGGACCACGTGGGAGTCTGCTCAGCAGATCAACTTCCTGGAGCTCAGGGCGATCCGCCTAGCTCTCAAGGCCTTCTCCCACCTGACTTCCCAACAGTCCGTCCTTGTCCAGACGGACAATCAAGTTGCCATGTTCTACGTGAACAAGCAGGGGGGCACGGGCTCCTTCCTCCTCTGCCGGGAGGCACAGAAGCTCTGCTCTTGGGCCGTCAGTCACGGCATTCTCCTCAAGGCAGTTTATCTCCCGGGCCAAGAAAATTGCCTTGCAGACAAACTCAGCAGGGTCCTCCAGCCGCACGAGTGGCGTCTGGATCCCTTGGTAGTTCAGAAGCTCTTCCTCAAGTGGGGTCTCCCCACGGTGGATCTCTTTGCCAGTCCTCACAACCGGCAGCTTCCTCGCTTCTGCTCTCGTCAGCCACACCCCCTTCGGGTTGCGGCGGACGCCTTTCTGATCTCGTGGTCGGGGAGCCTTCTGTACGCTTTCCCTCCCATCCCGCTGGTCTCTCGGACTCTTTTCAAGGTTCTCCGAGACAAAGCCTTCATGATCCTGGTGGCCCCTCGCTGGCCCAGGCAGCCGTGGTTTCCGCTCCTGCTGCAACTGGCGGTGGAGGATCCAATCCCTCTGGGGGTACAACCGGATCTCCTCACTCAGGATCAGGGGTCCCTTCTGCACCCCAACCTCAGGTCTCTCAACCTCATGGCCTGGCTGCTGAGAGGGTAGTCCTTGCTCCCCTTCTCCTGCCGGCGGAGGTGGAGGAGGTCGTCTTAGCTTCGCGACGGCCTTCTACCCGCAAATGCTACGCCCTTAAATGGCGTCGCTTTGCAGTCTGGTGTACCCAACAGTCTCAGGATCCCTTCTCCTGCCCGGTGTCGGTGATCTTGCAGTACTTGCTGCACCTCTCTAATCTGGGACTTAAGTCCAACTCCGTCAAAGTTCACCTCAGTGCTCTTTCAGCACATCATGTGCCAGTGGACGGCAGACCTCTCTCCAATGACCCTCTCGTAGCGAGGTTTCTCCGAGGTCTCCTTCTACTTAAACCACCTCTGCGCCCGCCAGCGCCTGACTGGGACCTGAATGTGGTTTTGCAGCGGATCACCTGTCCGCCTTTTGAACCTATGGCTACCTGTTCTCTCCGTTTTCTGTCTTGGAAAACACTGTTCTTGATAGCCCTCACTTCCGCTAGGCGCGTAAGTGAATTGCAGGCCCTCGTGTCTGATCCCCCTTACACTAGGTTCTACAAGAATAGGGTAGTCCTACGGACTCACCCAAAATTTCTGCCTAAAGTGGTCTCCCCTTTTCACATCAATCAGGAGGTGGTACTTCCAACCTTCTTTCCCAGACCACACTCCAGCCGAGCTGAAACGGTCCTCCATACCCTGGACTGTAGAAGGGCATTGAACTTCTACCTTGACCGTACGCGGGAGCACCGTAAAGCTGCTCAGCTTTTTGTGTCTTTTGACCCCAATAAATTGGGGCTCCCGGTCTCCAAGCGTACTCTGTCCATCTGGGTTGCGGACTGTATCTCTTGGGCTTATGGGGCAGCCGGACTCTCCTTAGAAAGTCGAGTCACGGCTCATTGCGTTCGGGCAAAGGCCACGTCAGTGGCTTACCTCCGCTCTGTTCCGCTGGCAGACATCTGCCGGGCCGCTACTTGGTCTTCGAGCCAGACTTTTGCGGTCCATTACTGTCTCGAGAGGGAGTCCCGTAGGGACAGTGCTTTCGGACAGGCAGTCCTCCGTAATCTCTTTGAGGTCTGAGCAACTCCTACCCTCCATCCCGGATGTGGGCTACCGGTGGGTGATAATTCAGCGAAGATTCTATCCTTCTGTGCTGCTGAGCTAGAGGGAGCTCATTTTTGTGCTTAGGGTCTCCGGTAGCCTTGAGCTTGGGAGTCCCATAAGTGAGGACTGACTTCCTGCTTGGTCCTGGAGAAAGCGTAGTTACTCACCTGTAACAGGTGTTCTCCAGGAGCAGCAGGAATCAGTCCTCACTACCCTCCCTCCTCCCCTTGGAGTTGCAATCGTCTGCTTATGTTCTTTTTTGCAAATTTTTCTGCTGTCTTTTTTAGCTATGTCATCTGACTGGCTAAGATGGCACCCTCGGGCGGGAAGACGACCGCGCATGCGCGCTGCAATTCCCAAAGGCTTTCTTTGAAAGCTGGGGAAAATTGCTCCGCGAGGGCTCCGTCGGCGCCGACGTCACCCATAAGTGAGGACTGATTCCTGCTGCTCCTGGAGAACACCTGTTACAGGTGAGTAACTACGCTATCCTTACACCATCATTTAAACAAGACTTAGCAAAATGTTGCTATGAATACCATCTCACGGTACAACCATGATCACTCATGCAACCCCTCCAAAAACCGCTACGCAGGTGCAGAGACCTCTATATATAGAATAACTCCGTCCCTTTCTCCGTCAAAAATACCACTGCAAAGGAAACTAATAACCTTTTAACCAACTCTAGCAACAGACTCCCCAATCAATTTGTGAATTTAACCCATCATGAATCACAGTCTGAAGCAAAAAAATCCAATGCTGTTCCCAGATAACAAGATGTTGTTCTTGCGTTCGTGCTCCCCGTCCCATCATCACCCGCACAATACAAAACCAGCGTAAATCATTAAAAACATGTCTTTTACCTAAACAATGCTCAACCATTGGAGCCTCCCGACATTTGCTGTGTAACCTACTCTTATGTTCTCCCAAACACGTATCCTAAAGGGAAGCCAAGATGTCCACTTGTTATATGCATATGTGTCAGGAAGATTGTATGGTGATTACGACAGCTGTGACACCTAAATAGATGGTACTGGACCTTCCTTGTGGCACAGCAAATAATTTTTCACACAAACACACAACTGCAGTTATCTGCATTTGTGAAGTCACAACAGGTACACTGGAGCAGCAAGGCCATATAGCATACTCATTTTACCACCATCCATCCTTCAGTCCACCAGCATATGCCCATTCTGATCAGTCATGTTTTCTCCTGCCAGCTGCTACAACATAGCCCAAATGACAACATTTTAATCATTAGAACTTATCACTCACACCTCTCCTGCGACTGATGTGCATGTCACCATTCCTTCCCAGTCATCCTTTTGATGCCCACATCGTGGCCATGCTGACTCCTCCAGGGCACACTTCAACCCAATCCTATGCCATCCACTGACATCACAGCAGATTACATGAGCACCCCTCATTGATACAGTCAAACTGCCTTTCACATTATCTTCCCACTTACTAATACATAGGGCACATATGGATGGGACATGTCCATCACCTATTCCCTTTGATCCCATCCAGCACCTAAAATGTGACTTGCAGATAGGCTCCCTTATCCAGCATTAAGGAAACCAGCCTTAACAGACTGGATAACGTGCACACTTGGCGCTTTAACACTTGATGTCCACCTTATGCCCACTAACCAGCCGCTAGGCTCTTACCGCTGGAACACCTACTCCCCGCCCCAGTCTTTAATGCATGAAGGAGCACTTAATGCTGCCATTTGCACAAGCAAAATGGTGCTACCTTACCGCAACTTACCAGAAATGCCCCTTTGTATGGACTAAATATGTTACATGGCTAGGTTGAGGGCATGATTTATTTTAAGGAGCAAGGGCAGTTTGGTAGGGTGGGGAAGTTGCATTGAAGTAGTTTGAGGATAGGGGCAATTGGGGGTAGTTTCTGAAGTGTGGTCAGCCCTGTGAGGGGGTATTTTTTGTGGGCAGAGCAGTTAACGGGATAATGGGGCATTTGTGAGGGTAGTTTTGGGGGTTGGAGAAACAACAGGGTTGGAGGTATTTCTTGGAAATGGGGCAGTATGTGGGGTGGCAGGTAGTGGCAAGGGTGGCAGTTTTGGGGGGTAAGAAAAAAGGTTTGGAGTAGCTGGCAAAGGCTAATTTATGGGTCTGGAGTAGTTTACAAAGGGTGGGGCAATTCTGGAGGGGGATAGTTTTTCAGGGTGGAAGGAGTTTGTGGTATGTTGGGGTAAGCACTGGAGCATTTCTTAGAAATGGATACAGTTTGCAGGGTGGTGGGCTAGTTGTGAGGAAGTTTATGGGAAGGGGGGCCATTTGGCAAGTGGAACGACAATTGCAGGGATTAGGTTTTGCGGATGGAGGAAATCTGCATGGGTACTGTGGCAATTCTAAGGAGGGGTATTTTTTTGGGGGGTGAGGCAATTAAAGGGGGATAGGGTTTGTTTTTTTTAATATAAATAAAGTAGTTTAAAAAAAGGGGGGATAGCTTTTAAGGGGGAGGCAATTTTTAGGGCATTGAGACAGCTATAGAGGGATATATTTTGAGGCAGAGGCAGGCAGTGGGATGCTGGTGCAGTGCTGGGGGGGCATTTCTTAGAAATGGTGGCAGTTTGCGAGGTGGTAGTGCAATTGTGAGGGACAGCTTTTGGAGATGAGGTAGTTTGTGGGGTCCTGAGGTACACATGGAGGGATGTTTTTGGGTGATGGGGGCAGTTTGCAGGGCAGTGTGCCAATTGGAGGAAAAGGGTGGTAGGGCAGTTCTGTGGTGCAGATTTTGGAGGTGGTAGCAGAGGCAGTTTCTGTGGTGTTGCGGCAGTTTCAGAAAGTAGTTTTTTTGGGAGTGAGGCAGTTTTAGGGTAATGAGGAAATTGTGGGGATTAGATTTTAAAGGTGGAGCAGTTTGTAGGGAAGGTGTAAATATTTGGGGGTAGGGCCCTTTTATCTTTTTTTATTCATGGTGGAGTTGCAGGGAGGTAGATAGGTAGGTTTTAGGGTAGAATCAGTTTGCAGGGTCATGGTGTTCTGGGTTGTATTTTTTGGGGTGGGTGCATTGTGTGGCTAGGGTAATTGCAGAGCGTTTTTTTTTTTTTGTTTTGTTTTTGAGGAGTTGGGCAGTTTGGAGTTTGGAGAGAGTTGAGAACAGGAGAGAGAATATGAAAGAAGCAATTCCCTAATTGTTTTGTTCCACTGCATGTCATGCATCAGAAAGAGTGGTTACTCACCTGTAACAGGTGTTCTCCAGGAGCAGCAGGAATCAGTCCTCACATATGGGTGACGTCGGCGCCGACGGAGCCCCCATACGGAGCATTTCCCCAGCTTTCACAGAAAGCCTTTGGGACTGCCAGCATGCATGCGCGGTCCCCTTCCCACCCAAGGGTGCCATCTTGCTCAGTCTGATGACATAGCTAAAAGACAGCAAAAACCAAAATAAATCATATGACTGCAACTGCAAGGGGAGGAGGGAGGGTTGTGAGGACTGATTCCTGCTGCTCCTGGAGAACACCTGTTACAGGTGAGTAACCACTCTTTCTCCAGGAACAAGCAGGAAGTCAGTCCTCATATAAGGGACTCCCCAGCTTAAGGCTACCGGGGACCCAAAGCTGAAAAAATGAGCTCCCTCTACAGCATCAGCATGTACGAAAAGTTACCTATACCTCAAAGAGATTACGGAGTACCGCCTGTCCAAAAGCACTGTCCTTGCGGGACTCCCTCTCGAGGCAGTAGTGGGCCGCAAACGTCTGGCTTGAAGACCAAGTAGCGGCCCTGCAGATGTCTGCCAACGGAACAGAGCAGAGATGAGCCACTGATGCAGCCTTCGCCCTGACACGGTGAGCCGTGACTCGACCCTGCAATGAGAGGCCGGCTGCCCTGTAAGCCCAGACGATACAGTTTGCTACCCAAATAGACAAGGTTCTCTTGTCCAGGGAGATAGACCGCCTTGAGAAGTATGCCACGATTGACTGCCCAGGAGCACAGGCCTGTGCTTCCTGACAGAGAGGTCGGGACCTGTGCCCCCCTGTTTGTTCATATAGAACATAGCAACTTGATTGTCCGTCTGAACTAAGACGGACTGGTGAGAGAGGACATGAGAGAAAGTCCTCAGGGCTAAGTGGATTGCTCTGAGCTCTAGAAAATTGATCTGCTGTGTGGACTCCCAAGGGGACCATAGGCCCTGGGTGCATGCTCCTTGGCAATGTGCACCCCAACCTTGGAGAGAAGCATTGGTTGTCAGCACTTGAGTGTGTTAAGGTGCTTGAAAAGGCAACCCTTCTAGCAGATTTGGAAGATGAAGCCTCCACTGCAGAGAAGAGGCTAGTAGCTTGGACGCCCTCACTTTGTCCGTCAGGTTTCCCGTGGCCTGCAGCCACTAAGTTCTGAGGCCCCACTGAGCTGGCCTCATGTGTAGATGGGCATTTGGAGTTACATGGACCGTGGATGCTATGTGGCCTAAGAGCCTCAGGAATTGTCTGGCGGAGACCAGAGAATTGCTGTGGAATTGGCTGGCCAAGTCCATCAGTCTGTGGGTCCTGTCCACTGGCAAAAAGGCCTTTCCTTGAAGGGTGTCCAGTCTTGCTCCTATGAACTCCATGTTCTGTGAGGGGCGCAAAGTGGACTTTGCGAAGTTTATGACAAATCCCAGATGCTGGAGAAGAGCGACAGTGCAGAGGGTGGCTTGATTGGTCTCCTGTGGAGACTGACCCCTGATGAGCCAGTCGTCCAGGTATGGAAAGACAGAGTCCTTGAACCCTGAGATAGGCCTCCACCACCGCCAGGCATTTGGTAAAAAACCTGGGGGCGGAGGTTAGGCCAAAAGGGAGTACCCTGTACTGGTAATGGTTTCCTCACATTACAAATCGGAGATATTGTCTGTGGTCTGGATGAATAAGGATGTGAGTATAAGCATCCTTTAGGTCTAAGGAGCATAGCCAATCTCCCTGCTGGAGGTAGGGCAGCAGGATTCCAAGGGTAAGCATCTTGAACTTTTCCCTCTCCAGGAACTTGTTGAGATTTCGCAAGTCTAGGATGGGCCTGAGGCCTCCTGTCCTTTTTTGGTACTAGAAAGTACCTGGAATAGAAGCCTTGACCCCTCAGGTGGTGAGGCAACGGTTCCACCACCTGCTCCTTCAGAAGACTAGCTAACTCCTGCAGGAGTAAGTCCCTGTGCAGAGGGAGTCTTGGAGGCTCCCCTGGAAAGTAGGAGAGAGGTACCTGGTGGAAGTGGAGGAGATAGTCCCTCTGGACTATGCTTAGCACCCAGGTATCTCTTGTTATAGCTGACCACCTATGGGCATACAGGGTCAGCCGGCCTCCTGTGCTGAGAGGGGCCAGCTGAGGAGGAGAGGCTATGCCAATGGAGTCAAAATCCTGCTCCCTGTTGTGCAGGAGCCGGAGCTGGTGGCTTCGGAGTTTTCTGCCTACGGGGCCCATGTCCCTGCCCCTTGGCCTGCTGACCCTGCTGGGGAACTGTGGAGGCCTGAAAGTGAGGGTAGGATTTGTAGGCAAATGACTGCCTCGGGTAAAAGGTCTTTTTTCCCGAGCCCTTCTTCTTCTGAGAAGGGGCAGAGGTTTTCCTGGACAGCCTTGTCCGGATGAGAGTCTTGGAATAGGGTTGTGCAGCCTTTTCAGCTATGGGCTTGCCAAAGAGGTTTTCACCTCGACAGGGGACATCGACCAACTTGTCCTGAACCCATGGCTCGAGGTCCAATGACTGTAGCCAGGCCTGACGGCGTGCACCGATGCCGGCGACGGCTACGCGGGCCAAAACCTCGAAGCCATCATAGGCTGCTCGAGAGATAAACTTTGAGCACTCCCGGATCCCCAATGATAGGGCCTTGAACCTCTGCAAAGGTTCCTCGGAGAGACCAGCAGAGAACCCAGCAATCTGCTTTGCCAGGTCTCGAAGGTACATTTAAGACTAATAAAAGAAAATATTTTTTCACTCAACGTGTAATCAAACTCTGGAATTTGTTACCAGAGGATGTAGTAAAGGCTGTTAGTGTAGCTGGGTTTAAAAAAGGTTTGGACAAGTTCCTGGATGAAAGGTCCATAAACCATTATTAAGAAGGGACCCAGGATATCAATGCTTGAACCAATACAAGCATTGTGGAAGCTGTGTCCCTTGGGGAAACTGCTAGGTACATATGACCTAGATTGGCCACTGTTGGAAATGGAATACTGGACTTGATGGACCTTGGTCTGACCCAGTATGGCATATCTTATGTTCTGATGCCCATGTACAGTTGGGTAGGTCTGGACACGGCAAGCAAGCATAGAGCCCTGGAAGCAATTCTTAGCGAGGGCATCCAGGTTCCGGGCCTCCCGGTCGGAGGGCGCCAAGGAGTGCATCTTCTGACTCTTCAGAAGATGCAGGGCCGATTCCACAACCATGGAGTGGTGCGGTAGCTGTGCCTTTTGGAACCAGGGGCTCTTGCGGACTCAATAGATGGAATCACAACGCTTGCTCAGAACCAGTGTCGAGGCCGGCGCCTCCCACATGCGGAAGAGCAACCGTTCCAGCATCGGAGGAACCGGTACAGTAAAGGCCTCCTTGGGAGGAGAGTCATACTGCAGGGCCTCGAGCTCCTCGGCTCGAGGCTCCTTCTTGGGATCCGCGGGGAAGGCCAAGGCCTTGGCCATGTCCCACACGAAGTCCGAGAACCGGGTGTCCTCGGGGGAGGGACCTGTCTCCGAGGCTCAGACTCTGGTGAGTCCGAAGGGACACACTGGGTCCGGAAGGTGTCCGGGGACTCCTCATCCTCTGTTTCCCAGCCCGACCCCTCGGAGGAGGAATCGAGCGGCTCTGGTCGGGCAGGCACCGATGCCATCTGCCCCGACGCCGAGGGTACCGGCGCCAACGACCTCGGTCCCGAACGGGAGGCCGAGGATCAACTCGAGAGCGCATGGACTCGAGGATCAGCTCGGCCTCCGGGGTCGACTTGGATGTCGATGTCCCGGTGGTCGGGGCAGATGCACCGGTGAGACCGGCGATCAGTGCCCACTGCTGTTCCATGAAGGCAGTCAAGCTGCACTCCAAGGCCGTCAACCTGAGTCCGAGCTCAGGAGACTCAGCAGCCCCCGACTCGGGCCCCGACGGCATCGGGCCCGATGTCGGCTCCCCCGGAGGAGAGTCCACGAGGACTACAGTACTCACGTGACTCGGGGACTCCGTCTCTACACGAGGTTGTTTAGCAGGCCTCTCCGACTCCGAAGACCCGGGATAGCGCTCGGGGCTATGCGACCTGGCCCTCAAGGAGCCAAGTGCGTCCACCGACGACGCCCTCGCGGGTTTCTTCTTCCTTCAGTGCTCCCGCGAGGGAGACCCCCTCTCAGAGGAACCCCGGTGATGCTCGGGATCGGAGTCCTGAGACGTCGAGGCCTCTGACGAAGTCCGGGCCCGGCCGGACGCAGAGTCAGAGAAAATTCTTTCCTTCTGATGCTGACGGCTCCTCAATGCCTTCGAGGACATTTTCCCACACGGGCCACAGATCATCGGGTCATAATTGGGCCCGAGGCAGCGGAGGCAGCAGTCATGTGTGTCGGTGAGAGACATATGTTTCTTATACCGATCACACTTTTTAAACCCGCTGGCAGCCATCGGGGGAAAAAGGGCTCCTGCAAGGTCAAAAGACAGGGCTGCCAGTGAAAAATAGAAAAATGGCGCGAACGCTAGTCACAAAGGACAAAAACCGAAAAAAGAAGTCCGGGCTCGATACCGGTGTACTGGGCCCAGGCGGGAAAGGGAAACCGGCATCAAACCGAAGAAAAAACGGATCCACGCAGAAAATCAACTTTTTCCTCGGGTGAAAATGAAACACGTCCGTCGGGCTCTGCGGAAAAAAGAAGACTGGGCATGATGGCACCCTTGGGCGGGAAGGGGACCACAAATGCATGCTGCATTCCCAAAGGCTTTCTTTGAAAGCTGGAGAAATGCTCTGCATGGGGGCTCCATCGGCACTGTTACCCATATGTGAGGACTGACTTCCTGCTTGGTCCTGGAGAATATCTTTTCCATAATGGTAAAGAATTATAATTTACTCTATTTCTTTGAGACATCTCTCCCGTTAATTGTATCCCCGGGTATATTAGTTGCCCCTTTGTCCATCTGAATGGGAACCTTTTCACTATCTCTTGCTGTTTCTTCTCCGTAAGGGTCAGATTTAAGATTTCCATTTTATTAATATCTGTCTTAAACCCAGACAATCTTGTGATATTCCTCCAGCTCTTTCTTTACTTCACCTAATGAATACTCTGGCTCCGCTAAAGTCAGAAGGATATGATCTGCAAATAATGCAATCTTATATTGTCCACTAATCTTTATACCCTGTATTTTGTTCTTGGCGCAAATTCTTGCCGCCAGAGATTCCACTGAGAGGGCAAAAGGGGGCACCCCTGCATTGTTCCCCTCTGCAGCATAAAAAAGGAAGAGTAACTGCCATTAACTTTTACAGCTGCCTTGGGCTTAGCGCACAACGCTTTCACCCATCCCAAAATTTTTTCCCCTACACCTACTTTATGTAAGGTGTCCCATAAAAACTCCCAATCAATCCTATTGAACACCTTTTCAGCATTGATAACCATCACTATATCTGGTATTTGCTCCTGGCAGACATATCTACACAAGCCAACCACCCTTTTTGTGTTGTCTGCTGCAAGCCTCCCTTGTATGAATCCAGTTTGGTCAGGGTCTATGAGCGTAGGCAGATACCTCCCCAATCTCTTTGCTAGTATTCTTGCCAAAATCTTGGCATCTAAATTAATAAGTGAAATAGGCCGGTATGACTCACCTTTTGATGCATCTTTTCCTGGCTTTAACAAGACGCTAATTCCCACCTGCCCCACGGAGTCAGGTAACTCTCTTCCGGCGCTTACTTCATTAAATACCTGCACTAACCACGGGATTAGTTGCGCCTTAAAGCTTTTTTAAACTTGTGCTGTAAGGCCATCTAGGCCTGGGGCCTTACCAATCACTAGAGCCGAGATCGCATTGTCCACCTCCTCCAATCCAATTTTTAACTCTAAACTCTCTTGCTCTTCATTAGTCAGATGTGGCAACTCTGCTCCATCCAAATACTGCCGCACCTCCTCCAAATTGGGCTCCCTCTCTCTACTATATAATTTTTGATAAAAATTCTGAAATTCCTTTCTGGCTTCTTCTCCGCTGTATGCCCATCCTCCAGTACCCTTCTTTATCTTTACCACCACCAACTGTGCTTGCTGCTTTTTGAGGCTGCGAGCCAACAGCCTCCCTGGCTTATCCCCATGTTCATAAAAACGCTGACAGGCACATTGAAAGTGAAATATCACCGACTCAGCCTGAAGTTCAGTCACTCATGCCCTTGCTACTGACACCTCTCCAATTAGCTTCTCATCCTTCCCCTCACCTAGCCTCTATTCTCTTCAGTGTGCTCAAAGCTTCATCCATTAACTCCTGGCTTTTTCTTTCTTGCCCCCCATTTTATAAAGTGCCCCCGTAAATATGCTTTAAAAGCATCCTAAACAATGTCCCCCCTTCATTATTGAAGAAAAATTATTTTACCTCTCGTCCTATTTCTGCCACTATCCTTTGGTCCTTCAGCAAGCTATCATTCATACGCCAATATTTCACTCTCCCCCTGCTCTACCCAACTCAATTCCACCCATGCCATACCATGGTCAGACCAAGTGATAGTGAGGATAGATTATGAGCCTCTCTCGAACATTAGGGCCCACTGAACTAGTATCAAATCTATATGGGAGTAAGTGTCGTGTGGGGCAGAGTAACACGAGAAAACTCTGCTTCATGGGAACATCTCCCTCCATCTGTCTTCTAATTGCCACAGGTGCATCAGCTCATTTAAAAGCATCCTGGCCCTTTGCTCTAGTGATCTCTGCTCTTCTGTAGCATCCAAATTCAGCGCCAGTACAGTATTAAAATCTCCCATGACCACCAGTGCACCTTCTAAAAACTCAGAAAGCTCCTATCCTAACTGCTCAAAAAACTCGCCTTGACCAACGTTGGGAGCATAAACATTAAGTAATATAATCCCCGGACCCTGCAGGAGCTCCTTCACAACTATGTATTTCCCTCCTTATCACTCAAGGATCCCATTTCCTGGAAAGGCACTGAATCTCTCAAGATTATAGCCATCCCTCCCGCCCTCTTCCATCCTCTTTTAGAAGCACAATAATAGCCATGAACGCACTTCTCCTACAGCAACCTATAGTCTCTGGCTTTTAAATACATCTCTTGTATACATGCTATTTCAATTTGCATTCTGTGTAGCTCTTCAAATAATAACTGGCGCTCCCTCGGTGTATTAAGCCCCTTTGCATTTATTGTACCCACCCTTAACCCTATCATGATTAACCTATACTCTGCCCCCCTTCCTCTGTTTTTTTTCTCCCACAGGCATATCCCTTCCCCTTCTTCTACCCTCCCATCCTCCCTCCCCCTGGCCCGTGACCATGCTGCCTTTAACCACCAAGCAGTTCCAATCCCTTTAACCACCCAGAAGCTCCACTCCCTTTAGGAAGTGACATGTATCCCTACTCTCTCTTCCACCCACTTCCCCTACCCCTCCACCAACTTCCCCTACCCCTTCCCCCCCCCCCACGCTACCATACCGTTTATCTTTTCCCTTCCTTTATTTTATTTTATTATTTTTTGTTCCTTCTTTCCTGTAATTATTCAGATGCTTATTAGTCTATATCCAACCCTCTTATCCTCTCTCTCATATTGCGCTTCCCTCACGTTCTCTCTTACACCACTTCCCCCTTTTCACTCATACTTCCATGATTTACATCATTCAAAAACTCCATCCACCTTCCATTCGCACAAAATCACAGCATCGTCCTCCATCAATAATGTCCAAAGTTCAACTGTCCCCATGGTTGTTTCTCTGCCTTAGGAGCCACTTCCCCCTGTCTACTCTCTGCCACGAATTCACTTTGCACTACTCCCCTGGTCTCTCCGCGGGACAAGGGTAGTTACTCACCTGTAAAAAGTGATCTCCGAGAAAAGCAGGAATTTAGTCCTCACATATGGGTCTCGTCGGTACCGATGGAGCCAACGTGGGAACGCTCCACAACGTCCAAGAACACTTTTGGAAGCATCCCACAGCGCATTAGTGCTGCCTTCCCGCTTCTGTACCTCTCTCACTTCAGTTGAGTTTATAGCTGAGACCAAAGGAGAGAAGTAGAGAAAGAGATAGAGACAACTCCTAGGGGAGGAGGGTGAGTTGTGAAGACTAAATTCCTGCTGTTCCCAGAGATCACCTGTTACAGGTGAGTAAGAGTAGTTACTCACCTGTAACAGGTGTTCTCCAGGAGCAGCAGGAATCAGTCCTCACATATGGGTGATGTCGGCGCTGACGGAGCCCTCGCGGAGCAATTTCCCCAGCTTTCAAAGACAGCCTTTGGGAATTGCAGCACGCATGCACGGTCCCCTTCCCGCCCAAGGGTGCCATCTTGCCCAGTCTGATGACATAGCTAAAAGACAGCAAAAAAAGTTAGCAAAAACGAAATGAGAGGACTGCAACTCCAAGGGGAGGAGGGAGGGTTGTGAGGACTGATTCCTGCTGCTCCTAGAGAACACCTGTTACAGGTGAGTAACTACTCTTTCTCCAGGACCAAGCAGGAAGTCAGTCCTCACATATGGGACTCCCTACCTTAAGGCTACCGGAGACCTCAAGCGGAAAAATGAGCTCCCTCTAGCTCAGTAGCACAGAAGGAAGGAATCTTCTCTGAAAACGCCCCCGACCGGTAGCCCAACATCAGGGCCGGAGGGTAGGAGTTGCCTAAACCTCAAAGAGATGGTGGAGAACTGCCTGACCGAAAGCACTGTCCCTGCGGGACTCCCTCTCCAGGCAGTAATGGGCCGCAAAAGTATGGCTTGAAGACCAAGTAGCGGCCCGGCAGATGTCTGCCAATGGAACAGAGCGGATATGAGCCACTGACGCAGCCTTCGCCCTAACACGATGAGCCGTGACTCGACCCTCCAAGGAGAGGCCGGCTGCTCCATAAGCCCAAGCGATACAGTCAGCAACCCATATGGACAACGTACGCTTGGAGACAGGTAGCCCCAACCTATTGGGGTCAAAAGAAATGAAGAGCTGAACAGCCCTCCTATGCTCCCGCGTACGGTCAAGGTAGAAGGACAAGGCCCTCCTACAGTCCAGGGTATGCAGGACCATCTCAGCCCGGCTGGAGTGCAGCCTGGGAAAGAAGGTTGGAAGAACCACCTCCTGGTTGAGATGAAAAGGGGAAACCACTTTAGGTAGAAACTTAGGGTGAGTCCGCAGGACTACCCGATTCCTGTAGAACCTAGTGTAAGGAGGATCAGACACTAGTGCCTGCAGTTCACTAAGGCGCCTAGCAGAGGTAAGGGCTACCAAAAACAAGGTTTTCCAGGAGAGAAAACGAAGACGGCAGGTAGCCATAGGTTCAAAGGGCAGACAGGTAATCCGCTGTAAGACAACATTCAGATCCCATTCTGGGGCTGGTGGGCGCAAAGGAGGCTTAAGGAGGAGGCGGCCTCTGAGAAAACGAGCCACCAAAGGGTGGTTGGAAAGAGGCCTGCGGTCCACTGGTGCGTGATGCGCAGAGAGAGCACTGAGGTGGACCCTGACAGAGATGGACTTAAGGCCAAGATTGGAGAGGTAAAGCAAATATTGCAATACCACTGCCACCAAGCAGGAGAAGGGATTCTCAGACTGCTGAGCACACCACACGGAGAACCAACGCCACTTAAGAGCGTAGGACTTCCGGGTGGATGGCCGTCTGGAGGCCAAGACGACCTCTTCCACCTCCCCAGGCAGCAGGAGGGGAGCAAGAACTACCCTTTCAGCAGCCAGGCCATCAGATGAAGGGACCGGAGGTTGGGGTGTAGGAGAGTCCCCTGATCCTGTGACAGGAGATCGGGTTGAAACCCCAGAGGAAGAGGAGTGTCCACCGCCAGCTGCATCAGAAGCAGGAACCAGGGCTGTCTCGGCCACCGGGGAACCACTAGGATCATGGAGGCTCTGTCTCTGAGAACTTTGAAGAGCGTCCGAGACACCAGTGGCATGGGAGGAAAGGCATACAAGAGGCCTGTCGACCATGGAATCAGGAAAGCATCCGCCGCCACTCTGAGAGGATGCGGTTGACGAGAGCAGAATTTGGGAAGCTGCCGGTTCTGGGGACTGGCAAAGACATCCATGGTGGGGAGACCCCACTTGAGAACGATCTGCTGAACCACCAACGGATCCAATCTCCACTCGTGAGGCTGGAGGATCCTGCTTAGTTTGTCTGCCATGTAATTTTCTTGACCTGGGAGATAGACAGCTTTGAGCAGGATTCCATAAAGAACGGCCCAAGAGCACAGTCTCCGTGCTTCCTGACAGAGAAGGAAGGAGCCGGTACCTCCTTGTTTGTTCATGTAGAACATCGCAACTTGATTGTCCGTCTGGATCAGCACAGACTGGTGAGAAGTGAGGTGGGAGAAGGCCTTCAGAGCTAGGCGGATGGCTGAGCTCCAGGAAGTTTATCTGTTGAGCAGATTCCCAAGGAGTCCAGAGGCCTTGAGTACATGTCCCTTGGCAATGTGCTCCCCAACCCAGGAGAGAAGCATCGGTTGTTAGCACCTGAGAAGGCGGTGGAGATTGAAAATCCACTCCCAGCACTAGGTTTGGTAGATGAAGCCACCACTTCAGAGAAGAGACCAGTAGGTCAGAAACCTGTACTGAGTCCGTCAGGCTCCCCGTGGCCTGATGCCATTGAGCGCGAAGGCACCATTGAGCAGGCCGCATGTTCAGGCAGGCATTGGGGGTAACATGGACCGTGGAAGCCATATGGCCGAGCAGTCTCAGAAATTGCCTGGCGGAGACCAGGGAATTGCTGTGAAAGTGGCTGGCTAGATTCATGAGCCGGTGTGCCCTGTCTAGAGGCAGGAAGGCTCGCGCCTGAAGTGTGTCCAACCTTGCGCCGATGAATTCTAGATTTTGAGAGGGGAGCAAAGTGGACTTTGCGAAGTTTATGACAAATCCCAAGTGCTGGAGTAGAGTCACAGTGCGATGACTGGGCTAAGTGGCCTCTTGGGAAGACTGGGCTCTTATGAGCCAGTCGTCCAGGTATGGAAATACAAAGAGGCCTTGAAGCCTTAGGTAGGCTGCCACCACAGCTAGGCATTTGGTGAACACCCTGCGGGCGGAGGATAGGCCAAAGGGCAGGACTCTGTACTGGTAATGATTTCCTCCCACAACAAACCTGAGATATTGTCTGAGGTCTGGATGAATAAGGATGTGAGTATAGGCATCCTTTAGATCCAAGGAGCATAGCCAGTCTCCCTGCTGGAGGGAGGGCAGCAGGATTCCAAGGGTGAGCATCTTGAACTTTTCCCTTGTCAGGAATTTGTTGAGGTTGCGCAAGTCCAGGATGGGTTTGAGGCCTCCTGTCCGCTTTGGTATCAGGAAATACCTGGAATAAAAGCCTTGACCTCTCAGGTGGTGAGGCACCGGTTACACAGCCTGTTCCTGAAGAAGACTTGCTAACTCCTGAAGGAGTAAGTCCCTGTGCAGAGGGAGTCTGGGAGGCTCCCCTGGAAAGTAGGAGGGAGGTACCTGGTGAAAGTGAAGAAGATAGCCTTTTTGAACTATATGAAGCACCCAGGTATCTGATGTGATTGCTGACCATCTAAGGGCAAAGTGGACCAACCGGCCTCCTGTGCTGAGAGAAACCAGCGGAGGGGAAGAGGCTATGCTGATGGAGTCAAAAGCCCCCACCCTGCTGAGCAGGGGCCGGTGTTGTGGGCTTGGGGGCTTGCTGCCTACGGGACCCATTACCCCGTCCCTTGGCCTGCTGACCCTGTTGGGGAGCTGCTGGGGCCTGATAATGAGGGTATTGTTTATAGGCAGCTGCCTTCCTCGGGTAAAAGGGCTTTTTCCCCGAGCCGTTCTTTTTATGAGAAGGGGGCAGAGGTTTTTCTGGACAGTCTAGTCCTGGTCAGAGTCTCGGTCTCGAGTTCTGCAGCCTTTTCAGCCATGGGTTTGCCAAAGAGGTTTTCACCCTTGCAGGGGACATCGACCAACTTGTCCTGTACCCATGACTCGAGGTCGGATGACTGAAGCCAAGCCTGTCGGCAGGCACCGATGCCGGCTCCGGCTACTCGAGCCGACGCTTCGAAGCCATCGTAGGATGCTCGAGAGATGAACTTCGAGCACTCACAAATACCAGTGGACAAGGCCTGGAACCTCTGCAAAGGTTCCTTGGAGAGACCAGCAGAGAACCCGGCAATTTCTTTTGCCAGGTCTCGGAGATACATGCCCATATAGAGCTGGTAAGTCTGGACTCGACAAGCAAGCATAGAGCCCTGGAAGCACTTCCTACCGAGGGCATCCAGGTTCCGTGCCTCCCGGCCGGGAGGCACCGAGGAGTGCATCTTCTGACTCTTGAGACGATGAATGGCCGATTCCACCATCATGGAATGGTGTGGTAGTTGTGCCTTTTGAAACCCGGGGCTCTTGCGGACTCGATAATGGAATCGACCCGCTTGCTTAACACCGGCGCCGATGTCGGGCTCTCCCACATGCGGAAGAGAAGTCGCTCCAGCATAGGAGGAACCGGTACAGTAAAGGCCTCCTTCGGGGGAGAGTCATACTGGAGGGCATCGAGCTCTTCAACTCGAGGCTCCTCCTCGGGATCCGCGGGGAATGCCAAGGCTTTGGCCATATCCCGCACGAAGTCCGAGAACCGGGTGTCCTCCGGGGGGAACGTCTCCGAGGTTCGGACTCGGGCGAGTCCGATGGGACACACCGAGTCCGAACAGTACCAGGGGACTCTTTGTCCTCCGTTTCCCAGGCCAATTCCTCGGAGGAGGAATCGAGCGGCTCCGGTCGGGCGGGCATCGATGCCTTCCGCCCCGACGCCGACGGAGTCAATGTCGACGACCTCGGTCCCGAACGGGAGGCCGAGGGAGAACGCGACCGAGGATCGACTCGAGCCCGCATGGACTGAAGGATCGGCTCGGTCTCCGGGGTCGACTTTGATGTCGACGTCCCGGCGGTCAGGGCAGAAGCACCGGCGAGGCCAGCGATCAATGCCCGCTGCTGGTCCATGAAGACAGCGAAACTGCTCTCCAAGGCCGTCAACCTGAGTCCGAGCTCAGGAGACCCAGCAGCCCCCGACTCGGGCCCCGACGGCGTCAGGCCCGACGTCGGCTCCTTCGGAGGTGAGTCCACGAGGACTACAGTACTCACGTGTCCAGGAGACTCCAACTTGAGACGAGGATGTTTTGAAGGCCTCTCCGACTCCGAGGAACCAGGACGGCTATCGGGGCTATGCGACCTGGCCCTCTAGGAACCAGGAGCGTCCACCGACGACGCCCTCGCGGGTTTCTTCTTCCGATGATGCTCCCGGGCAGGAGACCCCCGCTCAGAGGAACTCCGACGATGCTCAGGACCGGAGTCCCGGGATGTCGAAGCCTCTGACGAGGTCCGGGCCCAGCCGGACGCGGAGTCAGAGAAGATTTTTTTCCCTCTGTTGCTGCCGACTCCTCAACGTTTTAGAGGACATCTTGCTACATGGACCACAGATCATCGGGTCGTGATCGCGTCCAAGGCAGCGGAGGCAGCAGTCATGTGTGTCGGTAAGAGACATAGGTTTCTTACACCGATCACACTTTTTAAACCCGCTGGCAGCCATCGGGGAAAAAAGGGCCCAGCAAGGTCAAAAGACAGGGCTGCCAGGAAAAAGGAAAAAATGGCGCGAACGCCAGTCACGAAGGACAAAAACCGAAAAAATCACGAAAGGACTCGATACCGGTGTATCGAGTCCAGGCGAGAAAAGGATCCGGCGTCGAATCGAGATAAGAAAAATAATAAAAATCAACTTTTTCAGCGGCGATCACAAACAGCGTCTGTAGGGCTCCGTGGAAAAAAGAAGACTGGGCAAGATGGCACCCTTGGGCGGGAAGGGGACCGCGCATGCGCGCTGCAATTCCCAAAGGCTTTCTTTGAAAGCTGGGGAAATTGCTCCGCGAGGGCTCCGTCGGCGCCGACGTCACCCATATGTGAGGATTGACTTCCTGCTTGGTCCTGGAGAAACTATGCTATCTCCAGGAACAAGCAGGAATGTAGTCTTCACAAATGGAGACTTCCAAGCTGAAAGATGCCAAGGGGTGACCCCCAGCAAGCTGCGAACCCAGGTGAGATGGGTCATTCTTCCTCCCATGGACCTCTGGCATACAAACTGTGGATGGTGGATAGGAGTTTTGTTAAGTATGGAAGAGATGCTGGAGAACAGCCTGGCCAAACGAGGCAGCCCGACGGGGTCCTTGTCTAAGCAGTAGTGGGCTATGAAGGTGTGCACCGAAGCCCAAATGGCTGCTTTACAGATCTCATCAAAAGACACAGAACGAAGGTTAGCCATTGAGGCTGCCATTGCTCTCACATTGTGAGCTGTGACATGGCCCTCGAGAGAGAGACCATTACTCTGATATGTATAGGATTTGCAATCTGCAATCCAATTTGACAGAGTTCTTCTGGAAACTGGAAGTCCCAAATGACTAGAATCAAAAGCCACAAAAAGCTGAGAAGATTTTCTATGTGGCTTAGTTCTTTGGAGATAAAAGATTAAGGCTCTTTTACAATCCAATGTGTGAAGATTCCTTTCCACACTAGAAGCAAGAGGACTAGGGAAGAATAAAGGAAGATAAACCGACTGGTTTAAATGGAAAGGCAAAACCACCTTTGCATAAAGTGAGGATGAGTCCTGAGGACTACTTTATTATGGTGAACCATGTATCAGGAGGATCAGCTACTAACGCCTGTAGTTCACTAATGCACCTTGCAGAAGTGATGGCAATTAGGAAAATAACTTTCCATGAAAGAAACTTTAGGTCTGAAGTGGCTAAAGGTTCAAAGGGCGGTTTTATAAGCTGACCAAGAACAAGATTCAGATCCCATGCCACCGGTGGTGCTTTAATGGAGGTTTTGTTAAGAGTAGGCCTCTCATAAATCTTGATACAAGTGGATGAGAGAAAATAGGTTGTCCATCGAAAGGTTTATGAAAAACAGCAATAGCACTAAGATGGACGCTGACTGAATTGGTCTTCAGACCAGAAGTTGATAATTGGAGGAGATACTCTAGTAGTGACTCTGTTGTTAAGTGCCGTCAAGTCGGAGTCGACTCATGGCGACCCTCTGGATAGCTATCCTAAATTGTGTTCGGTCTTCAGTCAGGTGGCTCATTGACGACAGACTGGTACCCGTAGCTGCTGTTATTGTATCGATCCATCTCATTGCTGGCCTTCCTCTTTTGCGTTTACCTTCTATCTTGCCAAGCATGATGTCTTTCTCTAATGATCTCTCTCTTCGCATGATGTGTCCAAACTATGAACGTTGAAGTCTTGTCATCTGAGCTTCTAAAGAAAGCTTAGGTTGATCTCCTCTAGTACCGACTGGTTTGTTCTTCGGGCAGTCCATGGTATACACAGTATTCGCCGCCAGCACCATAATTCAAAGGCATCAATTTTCTTTCTGTCTATCTTTTTCACTGTCCAGTTTTCACATCCATATGATGTTATTGAAAATACCACAGCTTGAACAAGTCGAATCTTTGTATGGAGAGAGACATCTCTGCTCTTGAGAATCTTATCTAGGTCTTTCATAGCCATTCTGCCAAGAGCAATGCGTCATCCGATTTCTTGACTACTTGTTGCTTCTTTATTGATAGTTGATCCAAGTAGGTTAAAGTTGTCCACGATTTCAATTTCTTCTCCTTCAGCGATGAACCTGTTGATTATGCCAGTTGTTATGATCTTTGTCTTCTTTACATTAAGGTGCAGGCCCATTTTGAGACTATGTTCTTTGATTGTGAGAAGCAAATGTTTCAGATCATCTTCACTTTCAGCCAGCAATGTGGTGAAGGTTGTTGATGAGTCTTCCACCAATCTTCACACCTCTGTTGTCTTCATACAATCCTGCTTCTCTGATGATTTGTTCTGCATATAAATTAAACAGGTAGGGGGAAAGTATGCAGCCTTGTCTTACACCTTTGCTTATTTTAAACCATTCTGTTTCTCCTTGATCCGTTCGAACTGTTGCTTCTTGATCAATGTACAGATTGTGCAAGAGTACGATCAGGTGTTCTGGTATACCCATGCTTCTTAATATGGCCCAGAGTTTCATGGTTTACACAGTCAAAAAGCCTTGCTATAGTCGATAAATCTCAAATAGATATCCTTTTGGTATTCTTTAGTCTTTTCAAGGATCCATCTCACATCCGCAATGATGTCTCTTGTTCCTCGCACTTCCCTGAACTCTGTTTGCACTTCAGGTAGTTCTTGTTCCAGGTATGGTTGTAGTCTCTTTTGAATAATCTTCAGTAGAATCTTGCTGGCATGTGGGATCAGAGCGATTGTGCGATAATTTCCACAGTCAGTTGGATCACCTTTCTTTAGTATTGGTATAAACACAGATCTTGTCCAGTCAGTTGGCCATGATGTTGTCTTCCATATTTCTTGGCAGAGCCTTGTAAATACGATAACAGCTGCATCAGATTGCTGTAATACTTCTATGTGAATGCTATCAATGCTTGGTGCTTTGTTCTTTAATAAGGCTTTCAATGCTACAGGTACCAAAAGGGGGTTAAGTCCCATTTATGAAAAACAGGCAGAGGACCTTTTCCACTTAAAACCATAGGAATGTCTTGTGGAAGGTTTTCTGGAAGCCAGAATTATATCCTTTACTTGTTGAGAAATGTTAATATCATGGAATTCGAGGCTTTCAGGAACCAAGCCCTGAGATGTAGGGAGTGGGGATTGGGATGCAGTAAGCATCCGTCCTCCTGAGACAGAAGATCTGGAGCATTCCCCAACTCCACAGGAGTGGTTTGAGAGAGACGCAGAAGAAGAGGATACCACGTTTGTCATGGCCAATGTGGAGCTATGAGTATCATACGACCTCTGTCTCTCTGAAGTTTGAATAAAGTTTTGGGAATAAGGGGAATGGGTGGGAAGGCATAGAGGAAGTCCTGACTCCAATGGAGTAGGAAAGCATCCCGGCCTGACAGTTGTGAGCTGGATACTGGAACAGAATCGGGGAAGTTTGGCATTCTGTGGACGTGCAAAGATGTCTATATCTGGTGTTCCCCAGATTCGAAACACTCGAGCAAGCTGATATGAGTGGAGGGACCACTCGTGTGGCAGCAGTATTCGACTGAGTCTGTCTGCCCGTAAGTTTTGAATGCCCGGAAGGTATACTGCAAACAGGTGAATTTGTAACTCTCTGGCAAGGGCCCATAGTCGCAAAGCTTCGTTGCATAGCGACAGAGAGCCTGTTCCGCCTTGCCTGTTCACATAGAACATAGTTTCCTGATTGTCGATTTGGACCAGAACTGTTTTGTTGCTGAGATGGCACTGAAAGACTTGAATAGCATTGAAAATGGCTCTCAGCTCTAGGAGGTTTATGTGAAGAGAAA
Organism: Ichthyophis bannanicus; assembly: GCA_033557465.1. NCBI lineage: Eukaryota > Metazoa > Chordata > Amphibia > Gymnophiona > Ichthyophiidae > Ichthyophis > Ichthyophis bannanicus. Next base: position 1,284,334,777 of record CM066031.1, read on the forward strand.
CCTCCTGTGAGGTCCAAAACCCCTGAGTGGAGAGATCGTGCAGGTGGGCCCCCAACCCACCTTGGACGCATCTGTTATAAGGGTGGCCTAATATAGAAGCTGCAGGAAAGGAGAGCCTACGAGGAGGTTTTCTAGAGATTGCCACCATTGCATGGACGAAATCAAATGTGTGGTTTTTCTGATTTTGTCCATTAACTGACCCGAGGCCTGTGACAATTGAGAGGATAGGGTCCACTGGGCTGCTCGCATGTGGAGGTGAGCATAGGGAACCACATGGACAGTGGATGCCATGTGTCCCAGAAGTTGAAGCACCTCTTGAGCAGTAAGGAACACCTTCATAGATGCTTGAGATACCAGTTGTATTATTCGTAGACAGCGTGGCTGTGGCAGGAAAGCCCTTGACTGCCGTGTGTCTAGATGAGCCCCTATGAATTCGAGAGATTGAGAGGGGGTAAGATGATATTTTGGGAGGTTTATGACCAGTCCCAAGTATTGAAGAATTCTCATTGCTCGAGAAAGAGCGAAGCTGGCCTCTGGAGCTGTCGATGCTCGAACGAGCCAATCGTCTAAGTAAGGGAAAGCAAATATTCCCAGAGTCCTCATAAATGCTGCTACCACTGCCATGCATTTTGTGAAGACTCTTGGAGAAGAGGCCAGTCTGAAAGGAAGAACTCTGTACTGGAAGTGTCTTCCTTGGACTAGGAATCGAAGGAACTTCCTGTGATCTGAGTGGATGAGAATATGCGTGTACGCAACTCTTAGATCTAGAAAACATAGCCAGTCCTGACTTTGAAGGTATGGTAGGAGTGTCCAGAGGGAGATCATTTTGAACTTTTCTCGGAACAAATATTTGTTTAATTCTCTGAGGTCTAGTATATGCCTATGTCCCCCTGTCTTCTTTGGAATAAGAAAATAGGGGGAGTAAAACCACGTCCCCTGTTGGGGTATGGGTACTTCTTCGATTGCTCCTTGAGCGAGAAGTGATGTGACCTCCTGCCCCAAGAGGTTGGTGGCAGGGGCCTGAGAATTGAACGGTTTTATTATTGTAGGTGGGGGCAGTTTGAGAAAATGAAGCTTGTACCCCAGTTGTACAATTGACAGAGTCCAATTTTCTGATGTCATTTGTTGCCATCTTTTGGCAAAATATCAGTCTTCCTGGAATGGTTAAGGGTTCTGGGCCTTTCAGGGGCAGAATGACTAAGTTCTCTAGGTAGAAGTCAAAGACACTGAGAGGGCTGGGTCGGTTGAGCTCTTTGAGCTTGCGGCTTTCTTTGCTGTCTGTTCTGTTGTTGCCCCTTCTGGGGAACATGAAGCGGACAGTGGCTTTGATGGGTGTAAGATGGATAAAGCTTATTTTTCTTACTGAAAAAGGTTTTTTTGAATATCTTCTTCTTTGCTGGTTTGGCTGTAGACTTCGAAAGACTGTTCAAGGTAGTATTTTCAGATTCAAACTGATTAGCCTTGTCCTGCCAGTCCTTGCCAAAGAGATTTTCTCCTGTACAAGGTATGTTTCCCAGCTTTTCTTGCACCCCAACTTTTCTTGCACCCACTATTCTAAGTCTGATGCTTAAAGCCAAGCAATACGACGTGCTCCTATGGATATAGCAGAGGTTCTGCTAATACAGGGATGGGCAATTCCGGTCCTGGAGGGCCGCAGACCAGTCAGGTTTTCATAATGTCCCTAATGAATATTCATGGACCTATTTCCATACAATGGAAGGCAGTGGATGCAAATAGATCTCATCAATATTCATTAGGGACATCATGAAAACTTGACTGGTCTGCAGCCCTCCAGGACCGGAATTGCCCACCCCTGTGCTAATACATTCAAAGCAATCAAAGGTTCATGAATTTAGAGACATTCTGGGCGTGCTTGACCAGAATAAGGTAGTCTGCTCTTTTTTCCTCTGAGACACAAGGGCTAATGAGCTCTAAGTCTTTTGTGACTTCTTCCAGGAACATTCCCATATAAAGAATGTAGGAACTGATCCTGGCTGATAGCACGGAGAATTGACAGCATCGACGCCCAAAGGCATCGAGTGTCCTGGATTCCCGGCCTGGAGGATTAGAAGAATGTACTTTAGCACTCTTGATTCTCCGCATGGCCGATTCCACTACCACTGAATGGTGTGGAAACTGAGTTTTTTGAAAACCAGGACAACTTGGTACTCTGTGCATAGTGTCAAGGCGTCGGGAATGTGAAGATATCGTTAAAGGAGTTTCCCACATTCTCAACATAAGATCATGTAAGATCTTGTGACTGGGAAGCATAGCTACCTCTTTGGGAGCCATGGGGTATTGTAGAATTCTTAATTCTTCTGCCCTAGGTTCCTTTTCTGGAATCACAGTGATTCCAAGACCCTTTGCTAAATCACGTATGAAATCCTGGAAGGACATATCTTCTGGAGGAGGCATCCTGCGTTGAGGAGAAGGAGTTGAATCCTCTAGTAGGTTCGCTCTGGTACAGGTAGAATAGTCAGAGTCATCGGAATCGGAAGACTCAAGGGCACTTCTGTACCGGGTGCTCCCTTAACGCATGGTATCGGTACCGAAATGTCTCGGTTCCTGGTCCCTGATACCCGAGATGGACTCAAGGCTCGGCATGGGGGGAAGCAGTTCTGTCGAAGCAGGTACTGTCGGTACTGGTACTGATGTCGGTTCTGATATCTGTTGAACCGTCTGTAGCGGTCTTAGAGGTACCGAAGTTGCTAAGAGGGACACTAGACTGCGTTCAATAGCGAGGATTCTTTTATCCATCGCTCCTGCTGATGCCTGGGTGTCGGTACTGGTGGAAGCAGCTACGACCCCAGAACATGGCACCATTACTTCTGCAGAGGTGGAAGCCTCTGGAACATCCTGGAGCCCCGTTAATGCTTTGCAGCCCGAAGACTCCCAAAGGGGCTGTTTTGCCGGTGAACTATCCTCGAGGGCAACGCCAGTGGCATCTCAATATTTTGAAGGAGATCTACCCTTTGAGGACTGGCCAGTCTTAGAAGACTTAAATTTAGTTACCTGAGATCCATGGGAGGAAGATGAAGTCCTGGAAGACGTCGATGCAAGTGACATCGTATCAGCGGCAAAAAGGGTACCGGGTTTTGCAGCTCTATTCTGCAGGCCCCTTTTGGTCATCCTCGTGCAGGAGAGACACTCTGTTGGACAATGTTCAGGACCTAAACATTTTAGACACCAATCATTTGTGTCGGTGACAGAAATGGTACCGCCACACTTTGAGCATTTTTTGAAACCACTAGCTGGTTTCTCCATGCCTGAAGAAAAATGGGCCTAGTGCCCAAAATGGCGCCTAGCACCAGAAACAGAGGAAAGACCCCTGAAGAAAATACAAGGTTTTTTTGTGGGGGGGGTTTTGAAAAGAAAGAAGAACCACCACCGGCGGTACCGGTAAAAATCGAATGCAGACACGACCACAAAAAAAACAAAGAATAAAACGAAATTTTCTGCGGTGACAGGGTACACATCCTGTCGGCTCCACGGAAAACGAAGAACTGAAGAGGGACAGTGGGAAAGGTGGGAAAGCAGCATGCAGGCACTGTGGGATGTTCCCAAAAGCGTTCCTATTGGAAGCTGGGGAGCGTTCCAGCACGGGCTCTGTCGGTACCGACGATACCCATATGTGAAGACTACATTCCTGCTTGTTCCTGGAGATCACCGTCTCTCCTGCTACTCCTTTAGTGCCATTATTGCCGCCACCCTTGTGCGGAATCTGGTCGTGCGACCCTCTTTAGTTATAGCCAGTACAAAGGGAAATTGCCATCTATACCAGACCCCCTTCTCACAGTTTCACCGTGATCTTAGATCTCTACTCCTTCTCAGCATGACAGATATATTTATTTAACATTTCTTATATACAGCCTTTCATGATATCAAGGCGGTTTACATTGAACAAACTGAAATTACATTGAACATGGCATTATAACTGGGAGATAACTATTTACAGGGAACATGGGCAATGGAGGGTTAAGTGGCTTGCCCAAAACCACAAGGAGCACCTGTGGGACTAGAAACCCCAGTCCTTCCAGCCCAAGGTTGCTGTCCTCTAGTGGGATTTGAAACCCCGACCTTCTGACCTGAAGTAACTTGCCCCAACCACTAGGCCGCTCCTCCCTAAAGGTGATAAATCTTTATAATTCTCCATTTTATGATTATTCCAATTTATGTTGTACACTCTACGGGCTTTTATCAAGAACTGTTCCTTTATAATAGTGATGAAAACATACAATATCATCCCTTGCTTGATTCCACCATTGGGGAGCAAGTGCTCTGTGCACTCTTCCTAGAGACATCTTGGGACAATTGTCCTCAGCCCATAATTCCTGTGTCTGTTCTCCAAATCCCACTTTTTCTATACGGGCCTGTTGATTAGCTTCTAGCTCCTCGATTTTTGCCTTATGTTCCTCAATCATGGATTCTTGCCCAACTACTTGTTCCCTCCACGGACTCAATGCGTCTGCCTACTTCATGCATTTCTGCCCGGAGGTCTGCTGCCAGAGTGCCAAAGTCTCCCCTCAAGTTCTGGATCTCCATCTTAAATTCCACCAAGTTGTTGATTTCTCTGTCTCGCACTGCTCTCTCCTCCATCTCCGGTTCACTTTCTCTCCCCAGGCTTTCAATGAGCGCACGATTCCTCGGCGGCTTGCCTGACGGCATCTTAAGACGCCCTTCTCTGCATCTTTGCTTTGGAGAAATTAGTCTTTCATATCTACTTTCTTTCTGCTCACAATTTACTCAGTAGCTTCCCCTGCCGCTCACCCTTCTCTTTTGCCGTATTTTCTGCCAACAACTACGGGAAACACACCTTATTGTGTACCCGGGGGGGGGGGGGGGGTAAAGAGAGCTTTTCGTTCACACCGCCAATTCTCTGGGTGATGTCACTTCCCCCTCAGAAACTCAATGTAAACCTGTTTTGCTATTATTGATGTTTCAGAAGTTTATGTAAACAGTTATGTTATTGTTTATTGTAAATTGCCTTGATTCCCAGAAAAGGCAGTATAGAAAAACAGATATTTAAGGAATCACCAGCACTTTTCCTCTCAAGAAGCTAATAGAAATTCCAAAAGTACATATTTACTAGGGATGTGCATAGGAAAAGAATTTTTGGTTTATTTTCAAATTTTTATGACTTTTGCCCAATTTTGGCTTTTTTTTCTGTTCACTTTTGACATTTGTTTTAATAAATAATTTATGCACATTAAAGCACAATGCATGCATATCAATCATATGCACTTGGATTCAATTTTACACACACTAAAATTTAAAGTGTGCTAACAAACCGATCGTGCGCTAACAAATGCATATCCCTGATGTTTACCTTCAGAGAGAAAGCACAGTTACTTACCTGTAACAGGTGATCTCTGGGAACAGCAGGAATTAGTCCTCACATATGGGTACGTCGGTACCGACGGAGCCTGCGCGGGAAAGCTCCCCAGCTTCCTAGAATGGAAGCTTTTGGGACCTCCCACTGCACATGCGCACTGCCTTCCCGCCTTCCTGAACAGCTCTCCTCAGTTTCGAGTTTATAGCTGAGTCAATAGAGAGAGGACAGGAAGATAGATAGATAAAAGATACAACTCCTAGGGGAGGTGGGTGGGTTGTGAGGACTAATTCCTGCTGTTCCCAGAGATCACCTGTTACAGGTAAGTAACTGTGCTATCTCCAGGAACAAGCAGGAATAAGTCCTCACATATGGGGACTCCCTAGCTTAGATGCGTGGGATCCCCTGTCAAGGTTCGCCATCTTCGTATGGATCTCAGGCATCCATCCTGGGAAGGTGGGCAGGAGTTGTCTAAGAATGGAACAGGTGTTTGAGGACAGCCTGGCCAAACAAGGCATCCCGGCGGGAGTCTTTGTCCAAACAGTAATGGGCTGTGAAGGTATGAACCGAGGCCCAGGTAGCGGCTCGACAGATCTGATCAATGGAAACAGAGTGCAGATGAGCCATAGAAGTTGCCATGGCTCTCACATTGTGAGCTGTGACATGGCCTTCCAGAGGAATGTTTTTACTCTGGTAAGCAAAGGAAATACACTGAGCAATCCAATTGGAAAGTGTACGCTTGGAGACTGGAAGTCCCAAATGTGAAGGATCAAAAGCCACGAAAAGTTGAGAAGACTTTCGATGTGGCTGAGTCCTATTAAGGTAAAAGGCTAGAGCTCTTTTACAATCCAGAGTATGAAGGTTCCTCTCTGCACTGGAGGCATGAGGAGCCGGAAAAAATACAGGTAGATATACCTCTTGATTAAGATGAAAAGGCGAGACCACTTTAGGCATAAAGTGGGGATTCGTCCTAAGGACCACCTTGTCATGATGAAATCTTGTATAAGGTGGATTAGCCACTAGAGCCTGCAGTTCGCTGATGCGACGAGCGGAAGTGACTGCAATTAGGAATAATACCTTCCAGGAAAGAAATTTCAAGGAGGTAGAAAATAACGGCTCAAAAGGTGGCTTCATAAGCTGACCAAGCACTAGATTCAAATCCCATGCGACCGGGGGGGGTCTGATGGGAGGTTTAGTGAGGGTCAGGCCTCTCATGAATCTTGCAACAAGAGGATGAGAGGAGATAGGTTGTCCATTTACAGGTTTCAGGGATGCTGAAATAGCACTTAAATGGACTCTTACAGAATTCGTCTTAAGGCCTGCATTGGAAAGATGCAGGAGATAGTCTAAGAGGGAATTCAAAGGAAGTGCCAGAGGGTCAAGGCCCTGCTGAGCACACCAAATGGAAAAACGTTTCCATTTGAAAGCATAAGACCGCCTCGTGGAAGGTTTCCTAGAGGCATGAAGGATATCTTTCACAGGTTGAGAAAGATTAAAGTCTTGAAGACTTAAGCCTTCAGTAACCAAGCTCGGAGATGTAGGGATTTGGGGTTTGGGTGCCACAAAGTCCCGTCCTCCTGAGACAGAAGGTCTGGTGCAGCTCCTAAGTCCAGGGAGGATCCCTGGGAGAGCTGTAGAAGCAGAGGGAACCACACTTGGCGTGGCCAGCGTGGAGCTATGAGGATCATAGAGCCGTGATCTCTCTGGAGTTTGAACAGAGTCTTGGGAATCAGTGGAATGGGTGGAAAGGCATATAGGAACGCCTGACCCCAATGGAGGAGAAAGGCGTCCGTGGCCTGAGCTTCCTGACATGGAGTCCTGGAACAGAACCGGGGAAGTTTGGCATTCCACGGACTTGCAAAGAGGTCTATGTCCGGGGTCCCCCATTCCTGAAAGATTCTGGTTATCTGGTCCACGTGTAGGGACCACTCGTGTGGCAGCAGAACTCGACTGAGCCTGTCTGCTCGAGAGTTTTGAACTCCTGGAAGGTACACTGCTAGCAGATGAATTTGGTGCTCTCTGGCGAAGGCCCATAATCTGAGAGCTTCGTTGCAAAGCGACAGAGAGCCCGTTCCTCCTTGTTTGTTTATGTAAAACATGGCCACCTGATTGTCTGTCTGAACCAGGACAGTCAGGTTGGCAAGGAGGGTATGGAAGACCTTGAGGGCAAGGTAAATTGCTCGCAGTTCCAGGAGGTTGATATGAAGGGTGGCCTCCTGTGGAGACCAAGTGCCCTGAGTGGAGAGAGTTAGCAGATGGGCTCCCCACCCCAATTGGGAGGCATCTGTTGTGAGGGTTGCTTGGGGTAGCAAGGGCTGAAAGGGAGCCCCCAACAACAGATTCTTGGTGGATATCCACCAATGGAGGGACCAAGACAGACGGTTTGAGGTTTGTATTTGGTCTGAGAGTGCTCCCGACGCCTGAGTCCACTGGGTGGCCAGGGTCCATTGAGCTGCTCTCATATGAAGACGAGCATAGGGCACCACATGTACTGTGGAGGCCATATGGCCCAGGAGGCGTAGCATTTCCCTGGCTGTCAAGTGAGTACTGGACTGGGCTTGGGAGGCCAAGCTCAGCAGACGCTGACCCCGAACCAGTGGAAGGTAGGCTCTTGCAGTGGTGGTGTCCAACCGGGCCCCTATGAATTCTAGAGACTGAGTAGGGCTGAGTTGAGACTTGGGAAGGTTTACCACCAGTCCCAGATACTGCAGAAGGTTCCTTGTGCGGTCTAGGGAAATCTGGGCCTGCGACTGAGTTGGAGCTCGAATGAGCCAGTCGTCCAGATATGGGAATACGAAAATCCCCATGCTTCTGAGAAATGCGGCTACGACTGCCATGCATTTGGTAAAGACTCTTGGGGCAGAGGCGAGACCGAAGGGAAGTACTCTGTATTGGTAATGACTTCCCCTGAACAGAAAGCGAAGATATTTTCTGTGGGAGGGATGGATGAGTAGATGTGTATACGCATCCTGCAGGTCTAGAGAACAAAGCCAGTCCTGACTCTGAAGGTATGGAAGGAGAATGCCCAAAGAGAGCATTTTGAATTTCTCCTTGTACAGAAATTTGTTCAATTCTCTCAGATCTAGGATTGGTCTGAATCCCCCTGTCTTCTTTGGAATGAGAAAATAGGGGGAGTAGAAACCTGACCCCTGTTGATGAAGAGGAACCTCTTCTATGGCCCCTTGGGCAAGCAGAGAAGAGATCTCCTGATCCAACAGGGCTAGGAGAGGAGATGGAGAATTGAAGGGTCTCACCATGTGATGAGGAGGAAGGCTGGAGAAATGAAGTTTGTAACCCTCTCGGATGATAGAGAGGGTCCATTGCTCTGTTGTGATCTGTTCCCATCTGGGAGCAAAGTGAGCTAACCTTCCAGGTATGGTGAGAGGTTCTGGTTGGTCCAGAACCAGGAATGGCAAGTTCTCTAGGGGCAAGTCAAAACCCCTGAGGGGGTGGAGCCTGTTGAGCTGCAGTAGCTGCTGCAGGCTTTGCTCTTGCTTGTTTCGTTTGCTGACGTTTAGCCGCAAAACGAGGTTGAGAAGATTGCTGGCCAGTATTGGAAGCATATCTGGCCTTCTTATAATAAGGCCTCTTGAAAGACTTCTTCTTAGTGGGAGTAGAAGTGGACTTAGAAAGTCTCTCTAAGGTGGCATTTTCAGCGTCCATTTGAGTGGCCTTAACCTGCCACTCTGCACCGAATAAGTTCTCACCTGTACAGGGCAGATTCCGTAAGCCATCTAGAACCCAGGGTTCCAGATCAGAAGCCTGGAGCCAGGCCAGACGTCTGGCTGCGATAGCAATGCCAGAAGCTCTGCTGGCTCCTTCGAAGGAATCAAAGGCAGCTCTGTTGGAGAACTTAGAAACATCTAAAAGTTGTTTCACAACAGAAAGGAAGTCCTCCTGTTTATCCTCAGGGATAAGGGAGGCAAAATGCCGTACTTTCTTGGCAAGTTCCCCTAGGAACATGCCCATATAGAGGCTGTAGGAATTAATCCTGGCTATAAGCATACTAGCCTGGAAGATTTTCCTACCAAAAGAGTCTAGTGTCTTACATTCCCTTCCTGGAGGTGTAGAAGAGTGCCTTTTAGTACTCTTGATCTTTTTCATTGCAGACTTTACCACAATGGAGTGGTGAGGCAATTGAGTTTTCTGAAAACCAGGAGAAGGAGGGACCCGATACATGGTGTCCAACCTACGGGAATAAGGAGACAGAGTTAAAGGGTTCTCCCAGAAATCCATCAATTGTTCCTGAAGGATTTCATGGATAGGCAGAGTAACTGCTTCTTTAGGAGACTTAGAGTATCCTAAAATATCCAATCTTTTTGACCTTGGTTCCCTTTCAGAGGAGGTAGTGATAGAAAGGCCTTTAGCCATTTCTAAAATAAAGTCCTGAAAGGACAAATCCTCTGGAGGAGACATTCTCCTTTTTGGAGAAGAAGGTTCCTCAGGAAGGTCAAGGGAGAGCTCTGCAGACTCATCAGAGGAGACAAAATCCTCAGAGGAATCGGTGTATTCTCTAGTTTCCTCCAACGCACGATACGCATACCGATCGGTATCGACATCGGGCGTACCGGGTATGGAAGCGGTATGGAGCGAAAGCCCATACGGTACCGATTTGCGTTTAGAAGAGGAAGGCCTGGGTTCCGGCATGGCGGACGATACCGGAACCGGGCCCGGAACCGCTGGAAGCGGTACCGATGGCGTTGCAGCTTTAATGAAAGCCATGACGGCCTGCTGCATGGATTGGACAGTATTGCCCATAGACGCCACGGCTGCCTGGATGTCGGTACCGGTATGGGCCGGTACCCCAGAGCAGTCCAACAGGTGATCTGTCGAGGCCGTGCCATCGATGTCAACCTGTAGCCCCTGTATTGGCGTTTTGGAAGGTAGGGCTTCCCGCCGGGGCTGTTTGGCTGGGGCAGGGTCCTCAAAACTAAGAGCCTCTCGATGCTTTGAAGGAGATTTGCTCTTTGAGGACTTGCCCACAGAAGGTTTGGTTACCTGAGATCCATCCGGGGATGATGACCTGGATGACTGTGATGTTGGATTCTCTGAAGCAAACAGCACATGGAATTTGTTGGCCCGGTTCTGCAGCCCACGCTTAGACATTTGGGAGCAGGAAGGGCAGTCCGGAATGGAGTGGTCAGGCCCCAAACATTTAAGACACCATTCATGGGTGTCTGTGACTGATATTACAGCAGTACACTTGGTACACTTCTTAAATCCAGGGGCTGGCTTCTCCATGTGGAGAATTAAAGTAGGCCTGAAGGCCTAACTGAAGTGACCAAGTGCTGAAAAAATAATAAAAGAAAATAATTTTTTTAAGAAAGAAAAAGGAAGACCGGCGATACCGGTATCGGTATGGGAAGGCAGGTACGCGGTCTAAAGAAACAAAACAAAAAACTACAATTTCTTCAGCGGTGACAGGATACACGACCTGCTGGCTCCGCGGAAAAAGAGAAACTGAGGAGAGCTGTTCAGGAAGGCGGGAAGGCAGTGCGCATGTGCAGTGGGAGGTCCCAAAAGCTTCCATTCTAGGAAGCTGGGGAGCTTTCCCGCGCAGGCTCCGTCGGTACCGACGTACCCATATGTGAGGACTTATTCCTGCTTGTTCCTGGAGATTGACAAACAACTGGTTTCAAAGCAGTCCTCATCCTTCAGACATCCAACTTACCTTGCCCAGGTAATGGTTTACAGGGCCTTTGGCAGTCACACCTTTAATAATATAATTTGTCTCTTTACTTATACATTCGTAGTGAAGTGACAGCCCACTGAAAGAAAATATAAAATAAAACATTTATAAGTAAAAAGAATAATATCACAATCTCTTATCAGAGAAAAATAAATCAACTATCAAAAGTGGAAAATACACAATAGGAAAATTAATGAAAAAAGTAATCATTTATCTTCATATTCAGCTACATTTAAACAGCTTAGACAAATGCTTGTTCTTCCTGCATCTCCATGACTGCTTATCTGCTCCTCTGACTCCAATCTACTCGGTTGGGTGTGTAGCTGATAAAGAAGAGTAAAAATAACCCAAGTCCCCATGGGGCTTCGCAGAAAAAGAAGAACTGAGGAGAGGGAGTCACAAGAGTGGGAAGGCAGTCACATAGGCGCAGTGGAGTACTCCCAAAGCCTATCCAAGCGGAGGCGATAGCCATCTCGGATTACCAGAAGGACCCAGGTGACCAAGGTGATGGAAGCCCACTGAGGGACAAAGGAGGGCAGGCGTCCCCCCACCAGTTGCTGTGTTGCCAGGGAGTGAAAGGCTATGCAGGTGGCATTAAAACCCCTGTGAGGGTTGAGGTGGTGATGGGGTTTGCGCCTTTGGTCCTTTCATCTTGCGGTGACACTGGGGTCCGGGCCTCCCTTGTGCCTCAGCTGTCGGCGAGGGAGTGGGCGGGTACGGTGGGTAGCCCTGGTAGGGCAGGCCTTTCCTTTGAAAGAAAGGCTTTTTAGTTGGCTGTTTCTTTCGAGGGAGGGTGGAGATCTTGCGTGAGAGACGGGTTCGGGTGACTAATTCCATCTCTATCTAAGCGGCTTTGTCCTCCATCGGTTTGCTGAAAAGCTGCTCATCCAGCAGCTTCTGTTGTACCCACTGCTCTAAATCCAAATATTGGAGCCATGCCTGGTGACGGACCCCGATGCCAACGGCTGCCACTCGAGCTGAGGACTCTTAAGTCATCGTAGGCGGCACGGGAGATGTACTTTGAGCACTCTGCGATGGACTTTAACAGGGTCTGGAACCTATTGAGGGGTTTAACCTCGAGGCCTGCGGAGAAACCCCGAGTTCCTTGGCCAGGTCGCGCAAGAAGATGCCCGTATAAAGCTGGTATGTCCGAATACAGCAGGAGAGCATGGACCCTCGATAGGCCTCGACTCCCTGCCCGGAAGAACCAAAGAATGTGACTTTGGAATCTTTTGTTTCCTCATGGCTGATTCCACCACCATGGATGTGTGAGGTAACTGGGTTTTTCTAAACCCAGGGCAGCGCTGGACCTTGTACATGGCGTCGAGGCACTTACTCACGATGGAAACTGAGGCAGGTGCCTCCCACATGCGGAGTAGCAGCCTGGACAGGATGGAAGGAACCGGGACAGTAAGAGATTTCCGAGGTGGCGACTCATACTAAGAATGTCGAGCTCTTCAGCTCAAGGGTCCTACTCAGCCTGGGTGACCAGGTTGAGAGCCCGTGCCATATCCCGGACAAACACCAGGAAGGTGTCATCCTTGGGTAGCGAGCGCCGCTGAAAAGTGGGTGTGGAGTGGTCTGATGGAAAGTCCTGATGGCCATGGGTATTTGGAGAAGTATCCCATCGGACTCCCAGCCCGAGAAGTCAGATAAAGAGTAGTTACTCACCTGTAACAGGTGTTCTCCAGGAGCAGCAGGAATCAGTCCTCACATATGGGTGACGTCGGCACTGACGGAGCCCTTGTGCGGAGCATTTCCCCAGCTTTCAAAGAAAGTCTATGGGAATGCAGCACGCATGCGCAGTCCCCTTCCTGCCCAAGGGTGGCATCTTGCTCAGTCTGATGACATAGCTAAAAGACAGCAAAAATCAAAATAAAGTATATGACTGCAACTCCAGGGGAGGAGGGAGCGTCATGAGGACTGATTCCTGCTGCTCCTGGAGAACACCTGTTACAGGTGAGTAACTACGCTTTCTCCAGGACCAAGCAGGAAGTCAGTCCTCACATATGGGACTCCCCAGCTCTAGGCTACCGGGAACCCTAAGCTGAAAAAATGGCTCCCTCTCAAGAGCCTCAGCATTCGTAATAAGAATATCCTCTGAGAACGCCCCCGTACGGTAGCCCAACACAAGGGCCGGAGGGTAGGAATTGCCAAAACCACAAAGACATTACGGAGTACTGCCTGTCCGAAAGCACTGTCCCTTCGGGACTCTCTCAAAAGGCAGTAATGGGCTGCAAAAGTCTGGTTTGAAGACCAAGTTGCGGCCCAACAGAAGTCTGAAAAAGGAAGAGAGCGGAGATGAGCTACTGATCCGGCTTTAGACTTGACACGGTGGGCCATGACTCGACTCTGCAAGGGGAGGTTGACTGCCTTATATGCCCAGGCGATACAATCTGCTACCCAAGTGGACAAGGTACGCTTGGAGACAGGTAACCGCATCTTATTAGGGTCACAGGAGACGAAGAGTTCAGTAGCCCTTCGATGCCCCCGTGTACGTTCTATGTAAAAAGACAATGCTCTCTTACAGTCCAGGGTATGCAAGACTGTTTCAGCCCAGCTGGTATGCGGCCTTGGAAAAAAGGTCAGAAGAACCACCTCCTGGTTGAGGTGGAAAGAGGAGACCACCTTTGGAAGGAACTTGGGTTGGGTCCCTAGGACCACACTGTTCCTATAGAACCGTGTGTACGATCTATCAGAAATCAGAGCTTGTAGTTCACTCACACGTCTGGCCGAGGTAAGAGCCACCAGGAAGAGCGCTTTCCAAGATAGGAAGCGCAAATGGCAAGTAGCCATTGGCTCAAATGGTGGGCGAGTAAGTTGCTGCAAGACCACGTTCAAAACCCACTCAGTCACTGGTAGACGAACCGGAGGTTTGAGAAGAAGCAGATCTCTGAGGAATCGGGACACCAAGGGGTGAACCGACACAGACTGTCCTTCCACCGGTGAGTGGAGCGCTGACAGAGCACTGAGGTGGACCCGTACAGAGTTAGACTTAAGGCCTAGGTCTGACAGGTGAAGTAGATACTGCAGTACTACTGGCACAAGGCAAGAGAAAGGATCTTCATTACACTGAGCACACCATACTGCAAACCTATGCCACTTGAGGGCATAGGACTTTCTGGTGGACTGCCTCCTAGAGGCCAAGACCACCTCCTCAACCTCCTTAGGTAGAAGTAACGGAGCTAGCACTATCCTTTCAGCAGCCAGGACATCAACTTGAGGGACCTGAGATTGGGGTGCAGAAGGAAACCCTGCTCTTGAGACAGGAGATTGTGTTGCAACCCCAGAGGGAATGGAGTTTCCACCGCCAACTGCAGCAGAAGTGGAAACCAGGGCTGCCTCAGTCATCTGGGAGCTACCAGAATCACCGAGGCCTTGTCCCAGAGAATCTTGAACAGAGTTTGGGCCACCAGGGGCGAGGGAGGAAATGCATACAGGAGAGGCCAGTAGACCAAGAGATCGGAAAAGCATCTGCTGCCATCCTCAGGGGATGCAGCTGTCTGGAGCAAAACCTGGGCAGCTGACGGTTTTGTGGACTTCCAAAGAGATCGATGGATGGAAGTCCCCAGCGGAGGAAGAAATGTTGGACCACCAATGCATTCAACTGCCATTCGTGAGGCTGGAGAATCCTGCTTAGCTTGTCTGCTACGAAATTCTCCTGATCAGGTAGATAAACTGCTTTGAGAAACATGCCTTGTTTGACTGCAAAGGAGCAAAGGGCCAGTGCCTCCTGACATAGGAGCCTGGACCCCGTTCCCCCTTGTTTGTACACATAGAATATTGCCACCCGATTGTCCGTCTGAACTAGAACAGACTGGTGAGAGAGGGCATGAGAAAATGTCTGCAGAGCTAAGCAGATTGCTCGCAGCTCCAAAAGACTGATTTGCTGTGTGGCCTCTCGAGGAGACCAGAGGCCTTGAGTGCACGTGCCCTGGCAATGTGAACCCCAGCCCTTTAAGGAAGCAACGGTTGTCAGCACCCTTGTGTGCTGGGACCTGAAAAGGTACCCCCCTGAGAAGGTTTGGGAGATGTAGCCACCACTGTAAGGAGTCCAAAAGTGGTTTGGACATCTTTACTCTGTCTTGGAGGTCGCCGTGGCCTGCGTCCATTGATCTCTGAGGCACCATTGAGCAGCCCGCAGTGCAGACGGGCATTCGGAGTCACGTACCGTGGATGCCATGTGGCCCAGGAGCCGCAGATAGCGCCTGGCGGAGACATGAGACTTGCTTTGGAAATGGTTGGCCAAGTCCATCAGACTGTGGGCCCTGTCATCGGGCAAGTAAGCTCTTGCCTGAAGGGTGTATAAGCTTGTTCATATAAACTCTAGGTTCTGAGAGGGGAGCAAAGTGGACTTTGTGTAGTTTATAACAAAGCCCAGATGCTGAAGAACAGACAGTGTAAAGAGTGGCTTGTCGGGCCTCCTGGAGAGAATGGCCTCTGATGAGCCAGTCGTCCAGGTATGGGAAGACAAAAATTTCCTGATTCCTGAGATAAACCGCCACCACCGCCAGGCATTTGGTGAAAACCCTGGTGGCAGAGGTGAGGCCAAAGGGAAGTACCCTGTACTGAAAATGGTTTCCTCCCACCACAAATCTGAGATATTGTCTGTGGTCTGGATGAATGAGGATGTAAGTATAAGCATCCTTTAGGTCTAAGGAGCATAGCCAGTCTCCCTGTTGGATGCAGGGCAGCAGTATCCCATGGGTAAGCATCTTGAACTTTTCCCTCTCCAGAAACTTGTTTAGGTTTCACAAGTCTAGGATAGGCCGGAGGCCTCCTGTCCTTTTTGGCACCAGGAAGTACCTGGAGTAGAAGCCTTGACCTTTCAGAAGGTGAGGCACCAGTTCCACCGCCTGTTCCTTTAGAAGACTTGCCAACTCCTGAAGGAGGAGGTTCCTGTGTAGAGGGAGTCATGGAGACTCCCCTGGATAGTAGGAGGGGGGTAGCTGGTGGAAGTGGAGCATGTAGCCCTTTGGGACTATACTCAGTACCCAGGTATCACCTGTGATGGCTAGCCACCTGTAGGCGTACAGGGTCAGCTGACCCCTTGTGCTGAGTGGAGCCACCGGTGGAGGAGAGGCTATGCTGTGGGAGTCAAAACCCTGATCCCTGCTGTGCAGGAGCCGGAGCTGGCAGTTTGGGGGTCTTCTGCCTACGGGGCCCATGCCCCTGCCCCTTGGCCTGCTGTCCCTGTTGGGTAGCTGGAGAGGCCTGATACTGAGGGTAGGATTTGTAGGCAGCACCCTTCCTCTGGAAAAAGGGCTTCTTTCCCGAGCCCTTCTTTTATTGAGAAGGGGCAGAAGTCTTTCTGGACAGCCTTGTCCTGGTGAAAGTCTCAGTCTCGATTTCTGCAGCCTTTTCAGTCATGGGCTTACCGAATAGGATGTCACCTCGGCACGGGACATCAACAAACTTGTCCTGCACCCATGAATCCAGGTCTGATGACTGTAGCCAGGCCTGACGGCGTGCACCGATGCCGGCCGCAGCTACCCGGGCTGAAGTCTCAAAGTCATCATAGGCTGCTCGAGAGATAAACTTCGAGCACTCTAGGATCCCTGTCAACAAGACTTTGAACCTCTGCAAGGCTTCCTCGGAGAGGCCAGCTGAGAACCCGGCAATTTCCTTTGCCAGGTCCCTTAAGTACATGCCCAGGTACAGCTGGTAAGTCTGGACACGCCAAGAAAGCATAGAGCCCTGGAAGCACTTTCTACTGAGGGCACCCAGGTTCCGGGCCTCCCGGCCAGGGGGCACCGACGAATGTACCCTCTGACTCTTCAGGCGGTGCATGGCCGATTCCACAACCATGGAATTGTGCAGTAGCTGCACCTTTTGGAACCCAGGGTTCTTACGGACTCAATAAATGGAACTGACTCATTTGCTAAGAAGTGGCGCCGAGGCCGGTGCCTCTCATATATGGAAGAGCGGCCGTTCCACCATCGGAGGAACCGGTACAGTAACCATAGTTACTCATCTGAAACAGGTGATCTCTGGAAAAGCAGGAATTTAGTCTTCACATATGGGTATCGTCGGTACCGGTGGAGCTTGCGCAGAAACGCTCCCCAGCGTCCAATAGGAAAGCCTTTGGTAGCATCCCACAGCGCCTGTGTGCTGCCTTCCCGCCCTTCCCAAATGTTCCTCTCCAGTTGAGTTTAAAGTTGAGACAAAGAGAGAGGGAAAGAGAAAGAGAGAAAGATATAACTCCTAGGGGTGGTGGGTGGCTTCTGAAGACTAAATTCCTGCTGTTCCCGGAGATCACCTGTTACAGGTGAGTAACTATGCTATCTGCAGGAACAAGCAGGAATATAGTATTCACATATGGGGACTCCCTAGCTGCAGATGCCAGGGAGAAGGCCCCAGAAGTTGTGTGCCCCTGTGAAAGGGCTCCACTTCCCCCAATGGATCTCTGGCATCCTACCAGGGAAGGTGGGTAGGGAGCTGATTAGGTATGGAACAGGTGTTGAAGAACAGCCTGACCAAACAAGGCATCCTGCCAGGAGTCCTTATCTAAGCAGTAATGGGCTGTGAAGGTATGAACCGAAGCTCAAGTAGCTGCTTGACAGATGTCGTCGATAGACAAAGAGTGAAGATGAACCATAGAGGCTGCCATGGCTCTCACATTGTGAGCTGTGACATGGCCTTCAAGAGGAAGGTTCTTACTCTCATAGGCAAAAGATATACACTGTACAATACAGCTGGACAGTGTTCTTTTGGAGACTGGAAGTCCCAAATGACTAGGATCAAAAGCAACAAAGAGTTGAGAGGACTTTCTATGTTGCTGTGTCCTTTGCAAGTAAAAGGCCAAAGCCCTTTTACAGTCCAAAGTATGAAGATTCCTTTCTGCATTTGAGGCGTGAGGCCTTGGGAAGAATACAGGAAGGTAAACCGCTTGGTTTAAATGAAAAGGTGACACCACCTTTGGCATAAAGTGTGGATGAGTCCTAAGGACTACCTTATCATGATGGAACCTTGTATAAGGAGGATCAGCCACCAACGCTTGCAATTCACTGATACGATGTGCTGATGTGATTGCAATAAGAAAGATGACCTTCCAGGAAAGCAATTTCAAAGAGGTAGTAACTAATGGCTCAAAAGGTGGCTTCATGAGCTGCCCAAGAACCAGATTTAAGTCCCATGCCAACAGTGGTGGCTTAATGGGAGGCTTAGTTAAAAGAAGGCCTCTCATAAATCTCGCTATGAGAGGATGAGAGGAAATAGGTTGTCCATTTAGAGGCTTGAAAGAAGCTGCAATAGCACTCAAATGAACTCTCACTGAACTGGCCTAAACCCCTGCATTAGATAAATGAAGGAGATACTCCAGTAATGATTCCAGAGGTATCGCAAGAGGGTTAACCTTTTCCACTTGAATGCATAAGAGCGTCTTGTGTAAGGTTTCCGGGAAGCATAAAGGATATCCTTTACCTGCTGAGAAAGGTTAAGACCGTGAAGTTCTAGGCTTTCAGCAACCAGGCCCTGAGATGCAGAGACTGGGGATTAGGATGCCACAGCATCACGTCCTCCTGAGAAAGGAGATTTGGAGCAGATCCTAACTCCAGAGGTGGAGCTTGAGAGAGCTGTAGGAGCAGAGGGTACCACATTTGTCGTGGCCAATATGGAGCTATGAGAATCATATGACCTCTGTCTCTCTGAAGCTTTAACAGGGTTTTGGGAATTAGGGGAATGGGTGGGAAGGCATACAGGAAGTCCTGGCCCCAATGGAGGAGGAAATCATCCCTGGCCTGACAACCCTGAGTCGGAATTCTGGAACAGAACTGGGGAAGTTTGGCATTCAGCGGACTTGCAAAGAGGTCTATGTCCGGGGTTCCCCAAATTTGGAAAATTTTGGCCACCTGGTCTGCATTGAGAGACCATTCATGTGGAAGCAGAACTCGACTGAGTCTGTCTGCCCAAGAGTTTTGAATGCCTGGAAGATACACCGCAAGGAGATGAATCTGATGCTCTCTGGCGAGAGCCCATAGTCGCAAAGTTTTGTTGCACAGCGACAGAGAGCCTGTTCCGCCCTGCTTGTTCACATAGAACATGGCTACTTGATTGTCCGTTTGAACTAGGACTTTCTTCAAGCTGAGCTTGGTGTGGAATACTCGAAGAGTAAGGAAGATTGCTCTGAGTTCCAGGAGGTTGATGCATAGATAGACCTCCTGTGGAGTCCAGGTACCCTGGGTAGAGAGGCCTTGCAGGTGGGCTCCCCTACCCACCTGTGAGGCATCTGTTGTTAGAGTGGCTTGGGGTGGGGGTTGCTGAAAAGGAGACCCCACCAAAAGGTTTTGGGGTGACTGCCACCATTGGAGGGACAAAATAAGGCGATCTGAGTTTGCTATTTTGTCTGACAGGCAACCTGACGCCTGAGTCCACTGAGTGGATAAAATCCACTGGGCTGCCTCATATAGAGGCAAGCATAAGGAACCACATCCATGGTGGATGCCATGTGGCCTAGCAACTGTAACATTTCCCAAGCAGTGAGGTAAGGTTTTAGAACTACTTGGGAAGCTAACTGCACAATGCGAAGGCAGCGGGGCTGTGGAAGGTAGGCCCTTGTCTGTCTGGTATCCAGCAGAGCTCCTATAAACTCCAAGGACTGAGTGGGAGCAAGGTTGGATTTTGGGAAGTTTATGACAAGACCGAAATACTGAAGGATGCGCATTGTGCGAGAGAGAGCAACCCTGGCCTCTGGCTCTGAAGAGGCTCTAATGAGCCAGTCGTCTAAGTAAGGGAAGACAAATATTCCTAGGGTGCAAAGAAATGTTGCCACCACAGCCATGCATTTTGTGAACACCCTTGGTGCAGAGGCCAGGCCAAAAGGAAGAACCCTGTATTGGTAGTGCTTCCCTTGAAACAAAAAGCGAAGGAACTTTCGATGAGTTGGATGGATGAGAACATGAGTGTAGGCATCCTTGAGATCTAGAGAACAAAGCCAATCCTGACTCGGAAGGTATGGCAGCAGAGTTCCCAGAGAAATCATTTTGAACTTCTCTTTGAACAGGAATTTGTTAAATTCTCTGAGGTCTAAAATGGGTCTGTGTCCTCCTGTTTTCTTTGGGATAAGGAAAAAGGGGGAGTAAAACCCTGTACCCCGTTGGGGAATGGGTACCTCTTCTATTGCCCCTTGGGCAATAAGCACAGTGACCTCTTGACCTAACAGGTCGTTGAGAGAGGTCTGAGAATTGAACTGTCTTACCATTGTAGGAGGGGGAATGCTGAGGAAATGAAGCTTGTACCCCTCTCTTACAATAGACAGAATCCAATTTTCTGCAGTTATCTGACCCCATCTGGGGGCAAAATGACATAACCTTCATGGGATGGTGGAGGGTTCTGGGCTGTTCAGGGCTAGGAAGGCAAAGTTCTCTAGACAGGAGTCAAAGCCCCTGTGGAGGCTGAATCTGCTGAGCCGGTTGAGGCTTAGCTGCTTTCGACTTTCTTTGTCTAGGTTGTTGCTGTTGTCCCTTTTGGGCAGACTGACATAAACGATGCCCCTGTTGGGTATAGGAGGGATACAACTTCTTCTTACTGAAGAATGGTTTCTTAGAGGATTTTTTCCTCACAGGATCAGCAATAGATTTGGACAATCTATCCAAAGTGATATTGTCAGCATCTATCTCATTAGCTTTTTCCTGCCAATTCTTGCCAAAGAGATTCTCTCCTGTGCAAGGAATATTCCCTAGTTTATCC
This sequence comes from Ichthyophis bannanicus, assembly GCA_033557465.1. Lineage (NCBI taxonomy): Eukaryota > Metazoa > Chordata > Amphibia > Gymnophiona > Ichthyophiidae > Ichthyophis > Ichthyophis bannanicus. The sequence continues at coordinate 1,284,355,482 of CM066031.1, forward strand.
TGTACCCAAATTTCCAAGTCAGATGCCTGGAGCCAGGCAATTCTACGTGCACCTATGGCAATGGCAGAGGTTCTGCTTATGCACTCAAAGCAGTGAAAAGCTGCACGATTCACAAACTTGGAAACATCCTGGGCAGGTTTGACAAGGGCGAGGTAATCTTACCTCTTATCACCAGGAATGAGAGGGCTCATAAGCTCTAAATCTCCTCTGACCTCCTTAAGGAACATTCCCATATATAAGATATAGGAACTGATCCTAGCAGAAAGCATAGAAGCCTGGAAGGTTCAATGCCCAAAGCCGTCAAGAGTCCTACACTCACGTCCTGGAGGATTAGATGCATGCCTTTTTGCACTCTTTATCCTTCTCATTGCTGACTCCACCACCATGGAATGGTGTGGTAATTGAGTCTTCTGAAACCCAGGACAGGGAGGAACTCAATACATGGTGTCGAGTCTTCGAGAGTGAGAAGATGTGGTTAGAGGTGTTTCCCACATCCTTAACATAAGGTCATGCAAGATCTCATGAATAGGTAAGGTAGCTGCCTCCTTGGGTGCTTTAGGGTACTGCAGGATTTCTAATTCCTTTGCCCTGGGCTGTTTTTCAGGAGCCACTGTGATGTTAAGACCTCGAGCCACATCTCAGATAAAATCCTGAAAGGACATATCCTCTGGTGGAGACATCCTACGCTGAGGAGAAGAAGAATCCTCAGGAAGAAGTACTCTGGTATCAGTAGAGCATTCAGAATCTTCAGACTCATCCGAGGATTCAAAGTATCTCCGATCCGGGTGATTGTGCAAGGCACGGTACCGGTACCGATCGAAGTCGGCATTGGAGTGGTCCGGTACCGACCTATCGATACCGGATGGATATGCATGACTTGTTCACGGAAGAATACCTGCCGATGTCGATGCGGTCGGTGCCGATACCAGTTGAATTGTCTGAAGCGGTTTCAAGGGCATCGAGGCCATGAGAAGAGCTGCCAGACTGCGTTCAATAGCCAAGAATCTCTGGTCTATCGACGCTGCCGATGCTTGGGTATCGGTACCGGAAGAAGCGGCTGGTACCCCAGAGCATGGCACCAGTAGTTCTGCCGAGGCTGAAGCCTCGAGAATGTCCTGGAGCCCCGTTACTGCTCTGGAAGCCGAAGCCTCCCGCCGGGGCAATTTTGCCAGTGAAAGTCCCTCAAGGGCAACACCAGAGGCATCTCGCTGTCTAGAAGGAGAACTACCCTTTGAGGATGGGCTAGATTTATGTTTAGTTACCTGAGATCCATGGGAGGAAGACGAAGCCCTGGACGACGTCGATGCCACGGAGGCTGCATCGGAAGGAAAAAGGGTGCTAAGCTTAGCAGCTCGGTGCTGCCAGCCCCTTTTCAACATCATTCCACAGGCAACACACTCTGAAATAGAGTGGTCAGGACCTAAACATTTGAGGCACCACTCATGGGTGTCGGTGACGGAGATGGTACCGCAACACTTAGAACCCTTTTTAAAACCCAAAGCGGGTTTTTCCATTCTGAAGGAAAAGTCGGGCCTAGAGCCCAAAATGGCGCGTGGCATCTGAGAGAAAATTACTGGAAAGACTCCAGAAGAAAGGTTTTTTGTTTTGTTTTTTTAAGAAAAGAAAGAAGAACAACCGGCGGTACCGGTGTAGTGTCGAGGGAAGGCAGACGCGACCACAAAGAAGAATAGAAGGGATTTTTTTCTGTGGTGACAGGATGTGCAACCTGTCGGCTCCGCGGAGAACGGAAAACTGGAGAGGGACAGTTGGGAAAGGTGGGAAAGCAGCATGCAGGTGCTGTGGGATGCTCCCAAAAGCTTTCCTATTGGACGCTGGGGAGTGTTCCCACGCAGGCTCCGGTCGGTACCGACAATACCCATATGTGAAGACTCATTCCTGCTTGTTGTTGGAGATGAGGCTTCCTTTAGAGGAAAATCATACCGGAGGGCATCGAGCTCCTCCGCTCGAGGCTCCTCCTCGGCGTCCGCAGGGAATGCCAAAGCCTTGGCCATGTCCCTCACGAAGTCTGAGAACCGGGTATCCTCCAGGGGGGACCTTCTCTGAGACTCGCACTCCGGGGAGTTCGAAGGGACGCACCGGGTCCGGAAGGTGTCAGGAGACTCCTCGTCCTCCGTCTCCCACACCGACTCTTCCGAGGAGTCGAGCGGCTCCGGCAGTGTGGACCTTGGTGCCACCCGCCCCGACGCCGAGGACACCAGCGTCGACAACCTCGGCCCCGCAAGGGAGGTCAAGGGGGACCTTGACCAAGGATCGACTCGAGACTTGATGGACTTGAGGATAGGCTCGGCCTCCTGGGTCAACTTAGACGTCGAGGTCCCGGTGTTCGGGGCAGATGCACCGGTCAGATCGGCGATCAGCACCCACTGCTGTTCCATGAAGGCAGCCAAGGTGCTCTCCAAGGCCGTCAGCCTGAGTCCAAGCTCAGGAGACTCAGCAGCCCCCGACTCAGGCACCAATGGCGTCGGGCCCGACGTCGGTTCTCCCGGAGGAGGGTCCACGAGGACAACAGAATTTACGTGACTCGGGGACTCCGGCTCCATGCGAGGTAGTCTGGAAGGCCTCTCCGACTCCAAGAGCCCGGGAAGACGGTCAGGGCTGCATGACCTGGCCCTCGAGGACACAGGGGCCTCCACCGACGCCGCCCTCACGAGCTTCTTCTTCCTTTTATGCTCCCGGGTAGGAGAACACCTCTCAGAGGAATCACGACAGTGCGTGGGATCAGACTCCCGAGATGTCGAGACATCTGACGAAGTCCGGGCCCGGCCGGACGCGGACTCTGAAAAAACTCATTCACATTGATGCTGACGGCTCTGAAGTGCTTTCAATGACATTTTGCCGCACGGGCCACAGACCAGCGGGTCATGGTCGGGCCCGAGGCATCGGAGGCAGCAGTCATGTTGCAATGGGGTAGATACGTCCCTTGCCATGCAGTCAGAGGAAACTGAGGAAAGTACGTCAGATTCTGAAGCCAAGTAAAGCACATGGCTACAGGTTGCCAGGGGAGATATAAACAAACCCAGCCACGAGTGCAGCAGCCCCGCCCAAGTTGCAAACAATCCCCGTGCCCTGAGTGTAATAGGATTCACCTGGATGGGGGAGGAACGAAGCTAAGCCCTAAGTCTGATAAAAAGCACTCATTAGAAAGCAGTAAGAGTGCTGGAGGGAGAGTTGGAAGCAGTTCTGGAAGGAGAGTTGAAAGGGAACTGAAACGGGAACTGGAAGGAGAACCGTTAGAAGGACTGATAGCAGAGAGGGTGAGAGTGATTTAAGCAGCCCTGAGAACAGACCAAGGAAAGCTTCAGCTGAAAAGGTACAGAGAACAAACCCAAAGACTACAGGAAAGCTACTCTTAGTTAGAGCCTGGTGTTGAAGGTAACTGGAGAGAAAAGCCACGCAGAAAGTCAGTTTGGGTGTGCCCAGAAGCTCCGGTGAGAGGAAGGTAAAAATCTCTAGACTCTGCTGATATTGAAGAAGCACTGCTGAGTAAACTTTACAGGCAAAAGCCAGACAGTGGTCTCTGTAAAAGAAACAGGGAGAAAACAAAGAATACCAGTTTTCTATGGGATAGTAAAGCTCTCCGGGACTATCTTAAAGGTAAAGAGAATTGTTTTAAATCCCTGTGTGAATGTGTTCCCATGTATCCAGCGGGGGAAGGGCTGGAAGATATGCAAGTTGAATCCATAGATGAATGTATAATTGATGAGCCTATGGATTGTACACTGACTATAGCAGATACCGTAGAATCACTTCGCTGAGTTGGATGTATAAAGCTGTAGGAACAGCATTGAGAAGCAAAGTGAGCCTTGCTGCCTTTGAAAAGGAACGTTTATTGATTCCTGTGTAAAAGGACTGTATAGTGAAAGCTGGAAGAAAAAGAAGTTATTTGTCTGCAGTTCCTGATTTACTTTTCTTTGTACCAGAAGCATGGTTATTTTGTCCTAAGTTCTTTGTGCTTACCAAACCCTGGGACGGGGAAATAAAACCTTATTTTGACCTTACTACTTTCGTTACTTCTATTCCTCTGCTTGGGGAGTGTTTGGGACTTCATTACTCAGAGGGTGTGTACTACTACGCCTGCACTACCCCCACTTCCTGGCTCAGGATATTCACCAGCTTGACCCTCTCTGCATGCCCTAGGACCCAGGGTGGGCCACTGGTGACAATGTGTGTCGGTTAGAGATATAAGTTTCTTGCCTTGATCACATTTTTTTGAACCCGCTGGCAGCCATCTGGGGAAAAAGGGCCCCTGCGAGGTCAAAAGACCGGGCTGCCAGTGAAAATAACAAAAAAGGCATGAACGCTAGTCACGAAGGACAAAAAAGGAGAAAAAAATTTCCGGACTCGATACCGGTGTACCAAGCCCAGGCGGGAAGGGGAACCGGTGTCGAACCGGATAAGAAAAAGCTAAAATCGCAGAAAAAAATCTACTTTTCCCGGGTGACACGAACTCACATCCATTGGGCTCCGCGGAAAAATTAAGACTGAGCAAGATGGCACCCTTGGGCAGGAAGGGGACCGCGCATGCGCGCTGCATTCCCAAAAGCTTTCTTTGAAAGCTGGGGAAATGCTCCGCACGAGGGCTCTGTCGGCGCCAACATCACCCATATGTGAGGAATGACTTCCTGCTTGGTCCTGGAGAAGGAATCCGATCCTGGCTGGTTGCCCTGTCCTATAGCTGAGGCCTGCGGCTCTCGGGGGTTTCCTGTGCGGATTTTAGTGTCCCATGCGATGTGTCTCTAGGCGAAGCTGGCCTTTGAGCGCCTGCTGGGAAGCAATGAATGCAGAAACGCTGCATTCTAACGCCAGCATGCGGGACTCCCACGCGGGCATGAGGCCCTGCGATGCCAACACCGGGGTCACCGGGTCAGGCATTGAGGAGGAGAGGGGGTCCTCACGGGATGGTCTCCAGGAGACCAGGCACCATTGCCGGAAGCCTTCGTATCTGTACAAGGTACCTGTGGGGCCGCTCCTTGTCTGACTCTCGGGAACGCTGACGGGGACTAAGCAACCGAATACGAGAGCGCTCGTGCTTGTTGGGGAACCCTGACAGCAACTTCAAGGCCTTCTTTTTATGCCGCTCCACTTCAGGGGACCCCTGGTCGGAGTGCCACCTTGAGTGCGGGGCCGAGTTGGGGGATCCCACCGCAGGAGAGACGACCGAGGGCGCAACCGGGGATTCTGAGGCAACCTTCCCGAAAATGTCTTCGGATTTCTGCTTATGACTCAGCAAGACATTAGAGGACATTTTCATACAAAAAGAGCAGAGTTCCAAATCATGGTCGGCCCCAAGACACCGCAGGAAGCAGGTCATGGGTGTCCGTAAGAGACATGTTCTTGGAGCATCTATCACATTTTTTGAATCCGGTGGCCATAGGGGCAAAAATGTCCCACGCAAGGTCAAAGACCCACACGGAGAGCAATTGGGAGAAAAAAGGGTGCAAAGCCCGTGAAGGCAAAAAATGCTAGGAAAAACGTCCCCTAATTGCTAAAAAAGTATAGAGCAGGGGAAGGACGGGTAGAGGACCGGTGCATCCGGAAAAATAATAGGCCGAAAAATGAAACACTTTTCCCGCAGAGAAATGGAGACTGAGCAAGATGGCACCCTTGGGTGGGAAGAGGATCACGCATGTGTGACAGCAATGGCAAAGGCTTTCTTTAAAAGATGGGGAATTGCTCCACGCGGGCTCCATCACCTTTAAGTGAGGACTGACTTCCTGCTTGTTCCTGGAGAACTACGCTTTCTCCAAGAACAAGCAGGAAGTCAGTCCTCACATATGGGACTCTTAGCTACAGGCTACAGAGGACCTGTAAAAAAAAAACAATGCATTGCCGTGAGCAATTGCCAGTGAAAGCCAAAGGCAGCTCGAGGACCCCGGGTCCATGGATGGCCCCGCTCCCGGTTGCCAGATCAATTAGAGTCGGAGGGCAGGAATTGCTTAAACCCCAAACAGATTATGGAGTACAGCATGGCCAAAGGCGACGTCCCAATGAGACTCCCTCTCCAGGCAGTAATGAGAACAGCAGCTCCGGTGGAAGACCAGAAGGTGGCCCGGAAGATGCTTGCCAGTGGCACACAGCGCGGGCTAGCGACAGACGTCGCCATTGCTCGAACATTGAGCCGTGTCTCGGCGTCCCAGGGAAAACCCGGAATGGGCCTGGGCAAAGGCGATGCAGTCCACCACCCAGATGGACAAGGTATGCTCAGTGACCGCCAGCCCCAAGCGGCTAGGGTCAAAGGAAATGAAGAGCTGCCCAGATCTTCGGTGGTTCCAAGTCCACTGCAGGTAAAAAAAAAAAAAGGGAGCCCTCTTACATTCCGGGGTGTGGAGGATTGCAGACGCCCAGTTGGGGCGGGGCTTCGGGAAGAAAGTGGGCAGCACTATCTCTTGATTGGGATGAAAATCTGAGACAATCTTCGGAAGGAACTTGGAGTGTGTCCACAGGACCACCCGGTTCCTATAGAATCTCATGTACAGTGCCTCGGCCATCAATGCCTGGAGTTCACTGACTCTCCGGACAGAGATGAGAGCTATCAAGGCAGCCACCTTCCACAACAGGTGCCGCAGCAGGCAGGTAGCTATTGGCTCAAAGGGCGGTTTGGTCAGCTGTGTGAGAACCACATTGAGGTCCAATTCCACTGGAGGAGGGTGGGTAGGGTGCTTGGAAAGAAGCAGGCCTCGCATGAAACGAGAGACAAACGGTAGCCCGAAAGAGGTCTGCCCTCAATGGGGTGGTGGTTCGCTGAGATGGCACTCAGGTGAACCCTGACTGAGTTAGACTTCAGCCCAGACTGCGAGAGGTGGAGCAGGTACTGCAAGACCAAACAGGTAGGACGTGAAAACGGGTCTGTTCGGAGCTCCGAGAACCACATTGAGAACTGACGCCACTTGAAGGCATAAACCCATCTGGTTGAGTCCTTCCACGAGGCCAAAAGAATGTCCTCTATCTCCACGGGGAGATAGCAAGAGGCCAAAGCAACCCGCTCAGTTGCCAAACTGTGAGGGACAGGGACCTCAGATGGGGATGAAGCAGCAGACCCTCCTCCTGTATCAGCAGCTCCGGTGAGAACCCTAGCGGGACTGGGGGTTCCGTCAAGAGAAGGAGCAGCAGGGGAAATGAAGCCTGTCTGGGCCACCTCGGGGCTATGAGAATCATCAAGGCCCTGTATCGCTGGACCTTGAGAAGGGTCCAGGCGATGAGGGGCATGGGGGGGGAAGACATATAGTAACCCCATGTCCCACGAGATGAGGAAGGCATCAGGGGCCACCCTGCCCAGGTGCGGGAGGGGACCACAGAACCGAGGAAGCTGTGAGTTCACCGGGCCGATAAAGAGGTCCAGGTCCGGAGTCCACCAATGCTGGAAGAGGCACTGCACCTTTCGGGGACACAGGCACTACTCGTGCGGCCGGAGGACCTTGCTGAGCCAGTCCACCAATGCATTGTCCTGACCTGGGAGGTAAATGGCCCGTACGGTCATGCCCTGGGCTCACCGCAAAGGAGCACAGGGCTGTCGCCTCCGAACAGAGGTTGTAGGAGCCGGTGCCCCCCTGTTTGTTCACACAGAACATCGTGACCTGGTTGTCCATCTGGACCAGCACTGCCCGGTGCTGCAAGCGGTCCCTGAAAACCTTGAGAGCTAGGCAAACTGCCCGGAGTTCCAGCAGGTTGATCTGCTGCCAAGACTCCTCAAAGGATCAGGACCCCTGAGTATGCCATCCCTCACAGTGGGCTCCCCCCTGCCCGCCAGGGAGGCATCCATGGTCACGACCAACTGATAAGAAGGGGCTTGGAAGTGCATACTGTGAAGCAGGTTTCGAAACTCCTGCCACCAAGCCAGAGACTCCACTGCGCTAGTGAAAACCCGAAATGGGGTCTCAGAGGCAGCAGACGGACTGCACCCATTGCACTCTGAGGCTCCACTGCGTTGCCCGCATGTTGAGACGGGCATTGGGCACAACATGGACTATGGAGGCCATGTGGCTGAGAAGGCGAAGCATCGTCTGGGCAAGGACGGCACCACACCTCGGACGCCAGGGACATGAGGCAGTCCGCTCTGTCCTGAGGAAGAAAAGCCATGGCATGAAGGGTGTCCAAGCAAGCACCGATGAACTCCAGGGACTGAACTGGAGTGAGGTGGGACTTTGGGTAACTGAACACGAACCCCAGATGCTCCAGGAGGCAAATGGTGCAGTCCGTGCCCTGTCTGGCTTTAGATGCAGTGTCTCCTGTTACGAGCCAGTCGTCTAGATATGGATAGACGAAGATGCCCTGCAGCCGCGGATGGGCTGCAGCCACAGCCAGGCACTTTGTGAAGACCAGCGGGGCAGACATGAGGCCGAAGGGAAGTACCCTGTACTGGCAATGGCTTCCTTCAACCATATAGCAGAGGTACTTTCTGTGCTTGGGATGGACAAGAATGTGAGCATAAGCATCCTTTAAGTCCAAGGAGCATAGTCAATCATTCTGCTGGAGGTAGGGCAGTAATGTTCCAAGGAAGAGCATCTTGAATTTCTCCCACACCAGGAACTTGTTGAGGTTCCGCAGGTCGAGGATGGGCCGAAGGCCCTATGTCCGCTTCAGGATGAGGAAGTATCGGAAGTAAAACCTCCAAACTTCGAGGTGCGGTGGGACTGGTTCTACCGCACCATCCTAGAGGCGGCCTGTGAGTCCCTGACTCAGGAGGACCTGGTGCTGGGGAAGCCAAAGTGGTTCCCTGGGAAAGTACGGAGGAGGGGTCTGGTCCAGATGGAGGCGACAGCCCTCCCGAATGACCTGGAGAACCCAGGCATCAGAGAAGATGGACTTCCACCTGTGGGAGAAATGGACCAGACGTGCCCCGACGGACAGCTGCCCTGCTGAAGGATGAGAGGCTATGCCGATGACGTCAAAACCCAGAGGCTGACTAAGCCGGAGCCGGGTGTTGGGTCTTGAGGGCTTTGGCTTGTGAGAGCTGTGGACTGTGGACTTGCCCTGGCCGCCCTGAACAGGGTCGATGCCGGCGGATAGGCCGGGTAGCCCCTGTACAGGAACCCCTTTCGTTGGAAGAAAGGATTCTTGCTCTGCTGTTTCGTTCTAGGGATGGAGGAAGTTTTCCGGGAGAGGCGAGTACAAGTCACATACTCAGTCTCGATCTCCGTGGCCTTGTCCTTCATGAGCTTGCCAAATAGCTGCTCCCAGAGGCAAGGGACGTCCAGTAGCTTCTCCTGGACACAATGTTGCAGGTCTGAGGACTGGAGTCAAGCCTGCCGGTGGGCTTCAATGCCAGCTGCCGCCACCCGGGCGGGAGACTCAAAGCTGTCGTACGCTGCTCACAGAGGTACTTCGAGCATTTCCCGATGGAATTTGAGAGGGCCTGAAAACACCAGAGACAGGCTCTGTCAAGGCCTGCCGCTAAGCCTCCGAGCTCCCTAGCGAGATCATGGAGGAACATCCTAATGCATAATTGGTAAACTTGGATGCAGCATGACAGCATGAAGCCCTGATAAGCCTTGCGCCTGAGGGCGTCGAAGGTACGAGACTCTCTGCCCGGCAGGACTGACGAATGAGTCTTCGGGCTCTTTAGCTTCCGCATGGCCAATTCAACCACCATCAAGGTGTGGGGAAGCTGGGCTTTCCAAAACCCCGGACCTCGCTGGACCTTATACATAGCATCCAGGTGCTTGCTCACAATCGGGACAGAGGCCGGGGTCTCTCACATGCGGAGTAGGAGGCGGTTCAGAATGCGAGGAACCGGCACCGAGACAGCCTCCCTCGGAAGAACTTCGTATTGCTGAATATCAAGCTCCTCGGTGCGGGGCTCCTCCTCCGACTCAGTCGTGAACACTAGGGCCCGCACCATGTCCCAGATGAACTCCAGGAAGGAGGTGTCCTTGGGAGATGACTGCCGCATCTGGGTCGGAGGGGCGGTCTCGGTGGGACGGAGTCTCCGGGGAGGTCTCTCTGTCGGACCTTCCAGTCTGAATAGTCTGTGGAGGACTCGAGGTCGGGTGGCTCAAGACAGGTCGGTGACTCTGGATCTCCGAGGACAAAACTTGCCCAGAGCCAGAAGTGCTTACCTGCGAAGATCTTATGCCCGAGGAACGGGAAGGAGATCGAGACCCATGCCGAGGATCCTCACGAGGCTTCTGGCTCTCAGAGTCACAACGGCAGCCAGTGGAGTCCTCTAGGTCGAGGTCCCTACGGTCTCGAGATGCGTGCCGGCAGGGCTGGGCATCAGCGCCTGCTGGGCAGCGAGGAATGCAGAAACGCTGCGTTCCAAGGCCAGCATACGGGACCCACTCGGGAGTGGGACCCTGAGACACAGATGCTGGGGTGACTGGGTCGGGTGTCGAGGAGGAGAGGGGATCCTCGCCAGGACGATCCTCAGGAGACCAGATGCCTTCGCCAGAGGCCTCTGTATCGGTTCGAAGTACCTTACTGGGCTGCGCTCTCTCCAACTCCAGAGACTGCCGAGGGGGGCTGAGTGACTGGGCGTGTGACCTCTCATGCTTATCTGGCGCTCCCGACCGAGTCCTCAAGGCCACCTTCTTCTTCTTCCGCTCGCGTTCAGGCAACCCCTGGTCAGCGTGCCACCGGGCCCGGGAAAAAGCCTTGGGAGACTCCGGAGCTTGCGGGGCTGAAGAACGGAAGGCTACTGGGGATACCGGGGCTGACTTACAGAAGAGATCATCCAACTTCTGCTTATGATTCTGGATGGCCTTGGAGGACATCTTACAGAGGGAGCATAGCTCCGGGTCATAGTTGGCTCCTAGATACCTGAGCCAACAGTCATTGGTGTCCGTGAGTGACATGTTTTTGGAGCAACTATCATATTTCTTAAAACCGGAGGCCATTGGGGCAAAAAGGACCCCTGCAAGGTCGAAGATCCTCGACGTGGCCAGTAGTTAAAAAGGGCATGAAGCGCGGTAAAAACAAAAATAGGCAAAAATGAAAAACCCCGAGACCAGGGCCAAAGCAGAGGCACTCGGGAGGCAGGAAGAGGACAGGCGAAGGCCGGCAGAGCAAAAACTGGCTGGAAAAAAGAAAAAAACTTTTTTCGAGGATGAGACATGTCCGAAGGGCTCCGTGGAAAAAGGGAGACTGAATAAGATGCACCTTTGGGCAGGGAAGGGGACCATGCATGCATGGTGGCATTCCCAAAGGTTTTCTTTGAAAGCTGAGGAAATGCTCCACGTGGGCTCCATTGGTGTAGTCGCCCATATGTGAGGACTTACTTCCTACTTGTTCCTGGAGAATGAGACTATTCCAATGGAAGACTGAAAATTTTATGAGATTTATATTATGCCACCATATTGAATGCTGTGTCACCAAAATGGACTGATGAGTAATAGAATGATGGACATGGACAGTTTTTACACATCTGATTGTTTATTTTGCGGTAGATTATAAATCTATATTAGGCTGATTTCGAACAATATTTATTAGGTCTTGTAATGTATGCCTCGGTTAAAATTGATGTCATCCATAATTACTATTTTCAATTGCAAGTGAAGAGTAGCAACAGTTTTCCATTTATAGATATGGCTCTCTCAAACCAATGGCATAAAAACACTCTCATTAAAATATATGCTGCTGCACTAAGAGCAATTGTGTTTTGTGTTCAAACCAACCTACTAACCTTAAATATAAAAGTAAAGAAAGAAGACAAAGCGTATTTCCTCACCTGTAACAGGTGATCTCTGGGAACAGCAGGAATTTAGTCTTCACATATGCGTGATGTTGGTACCGATGGAGCCCGCGCAGGAACACAACACAGTGTCCAATAGGAAAGCCTTTGGGAGCATGCCACTGCGCCTGTGTCGCTGCCTTCCCGCCTTTGTGACTCTCCCTCCTCAGTTGAGTTTGTAGCTGAGATAAAAGGAGAAATTAGAGAGAGAGGCCAAGGGGAGGAGGGTGGGTTGTGAAGACTAAAAATTCCTGCTGTTCCTGGAGATCACTTGTTACAGGTGAGTAACTATGCTATCTCCAGGAACAAGCAGGAATGTAGTCTTCACATATGGGACTCCCTAGCTCCCAGATGCTAGAGAAATGACCCCTGAATCAGTAGATTTGCCTCAGTGCAGGCCTCAAGAAGGCATGGATCCTTCATGGATGTCATGTATGGCATCGAAGTTACAAGATGGAGGGTAGGAGTTGCCCTAAATCTGAACGTAATGCTGGAGGTACAGCCTGATCAAACATGGCATCCCAGCGGGAGTCCTTGTCAAGACAGTAATGAGCAGCAAAGGTATGAACCAAAGACCAGGTGACTGTTTTGCAGGTTTCATCAATGGCAACAGAAACAGAAATTAGACCTTACCTGCTAATTATCTTTCCTTGAGCTCTCTCCGGGCCCGTCCAGGAACAAGTGGGTGATCAACCTTCTCCAGCAACTGAGGACTGAAATCTCAAACTTTGAAGAGCTGGCATCTGGCTCCCTCTGCTGGCCACTGTCAGTCTAACCTTAACAAAGCAGATGAAGAGTAGTGCCCAGCAACCAAAAGAAAATAGGGAATATAACAAAAAACAGTAGCTTTTCGTGAGGCTGACAGAAAGAACGAACCCACAGCAGCACCGCTGCTATATGACTTAAGTGGCAAAACCGTCAAGTTCGCTTTTTTTTTTTTTTTTTTCTAGTACAGAACAACCAACGAGTTAAAAGGCAACCCCTGAACGAGAAGAGAAACTACACTCTAGAAACTGTGGCACGGACTCCATCTCCATAAACAGAGTATTCGCAAGTTTCCGTGCCACACTGAAATTGGACAAAAAACCTGGGTGGGTCCTGGACGGGCCCGGAGAGAGCTCAAGGAAAGATAATTAGCAGGTAAGGTCTAATTTCTGTTTCCTTATCGTCTCTCCGGGCCCGTCCAGGAACAAGTGGGAAGTACCAGAGCAGTACCAAACCACGGGAGGGACCAAACAGGCCCGCTATGACGGCCAACGCCTCCACATAGGCATGACCCCTGGCCAAAACCTCTAGCCTGCAATGTTCCGCAAACGTGAGACGCGACGACCACGGAGCCGCCTGAGAAAAAGCACCGGCGTTACCCAAGGAGACGCCGCCCAAGACGTCGCGTGACCGCGCGTAGAAGAAGTACGAAAACCCCCCCGGAGGGACCGTCTCTGCATTCTAAAAAGGACACCACCATTGCTTGCTTCTCAGAACAAGTCAGGGACGACGGAGAAGCAGCTGCGTCCGTCTTAGGCCCGGCAAAGAAAACAACCGGCCCGACTTCCGGAAAGACGCAGTCTTCCGGAGGTACGTCCGGAGCAAGCGGAGAACGGCGGCCCTGGAAGGATCGCCCGCTATCCAAAAAGAGGGGAGAGACAGACTGAGCGACATAGAATACAGAGAAGAGTTGCGGAATAAGGAGGGAACCGTCCGCAACAGTACCCTGTCGACCGACCAATGCAGACAGGGAGCCCTACCCAATAGGGCAAGGGACACAAGACCCCCTAGAATGGCATTTCCCAAGAAGTCCCCCGAGTGAGATATCGCTATTTGGGCGAAAAAGAGGTCGCGCAACGCCTCAAGCCGCAATTCCAAGGCACGGCGTAACCACACCGTGAAGAGGGGAACGAATTACTGAACTGGTAGAAAGACTTAACGGAAGATTTGTAATGTCGTAATTGTGGCGATATGTGGAATAATTTTTTGTATGGAAAAAACAGCTCAGCGGAGAGGGGTTTGAAAATCGAACTCCGGCTTTCGAAGCTATCTATGCTCCCCGTGCATTTATCCACAGGTCTCCAATACGGATAGGCTCTGCTAGTGTTCAGCGAATGCCTTAATGGGAGCCAGAATACGCAGTCAGGCTAGTTCACTAGCAGCAATGGCAGCGGCTCAAACTCCAGTACGCATACTTCATATGCTGGGCTTCCAAGATGGCTTCCGCGCTGAACGGCATCAGCCAAGGGGACTGCCAGTGTAGACCGTGCCTGTGGAATCAGCCTGGATGAGGAGCCTTGCGTTCTCTGGAAAATGCCCTGCCGACAGTAAAGCACTGCAAATTCAATCAGCTGCTGGCAGGACACAAGGCACGCTTGCCTTTTTTTTTTTTTTTTTTTCTGCTTAAGTGGCCTAAAAATGGAGCCTGTACCAGGTGGTATAATGGGAACTTGTCTGCAGTGTGTCAGCTTCGTTATTGCTGACTCAATTGCCATTTGCGGAAGGAGAGCTGTATTTCATATCACCAGGTGCTAGTTGAACGCAAAATATAAAAAGCCATCTTTGTGCAGTCAGACGGGGTGCGGACTCACTGTATGGAACAGAGCCCTAGCAATCTTCTTTATCGCAAGATGGGAAAATAGATGGTGGTGCAGCTCTTCCTGCAAAGACCCCTCTAAACCAAAAATGCCTTCCGGATAATTTAAGAAACTCTCCGACCGTGCCAACAATATGAAGTAGAAAGAACTCTCAAGCACAGGCATACTAAGCTACGGCCAACTCCGAGAAACAACACTCCCGCTTTGACTGGTATCAGGGGAAGAAAAATGCTGCAGCGTCAGAACACTGCCCGGAATCCTACCAGAGGTAAGGAAGACTACAGAGCCCGGACTGCCAAGATCCCTGAGCTAAGGCAGCCAGCCAAGGAGCTCTAAAGTAATTTTAAACAAGTTCACAACGAGCGCCAGTGGGAATTGAACCCTTGATCTTTCGGGAATGAGGCAGTTGTTGTAACCTCTAGGGTACTCCTTCACTTCCCCCGCAACGAACGAGACTGGCATCAGCCATAACCATCCCCTAGTCGGGCTGACGTAAGGGAAAGTCACACTTAGAGGAACCGGAGCCAGGCACCCCTGGAGACTGCCGGCAACGGCGTTCAACCGGGGCAACCGGCATGCCAGGGGAAGGCTTGAGGATTCCAGCGCGAGAACAACGCTCGCTGTAACACCCGTAGGTGGATCCTAGCCCATAGCACGCGGACGAAGTGCGTCGCCATGGAATCGAGGAGCCGCGGATAGTGCCACGCAGTCGACGCACGAAGAAGCAAGAGGAGCCGCATCGATGACCAGAGCTAAACTCGTTGATTAGCCGGCCGGAAAAGTATCCCGACATGGAACTCGAATACCGTCGGTAAGGACGAACAAACGCACTAGAGCGTAGAAGTGATCAGCCACCTACGCCGCCGCTGACTCAAGTGAAGCCCTAGCCGCCGGCCCAGAGCGGGGACGTGAAGCCCCACGAACCCACTGAAGAGAGCCTTTGGAAACAGAAGCCGCATAGACCGCCGCCACCACGACAGAACCCAAGACTCAAATGCCTGTTTCAAGCAAGACTGCAATCTACTATCCCGCAGGACCTGTAGAGTGGCACCCCCTGCTACCTAGCGATTTACTTAGGTACGGCCGCTACGAATACATCCACCGTAGGGAAGCGCAAAAGAGTCGAGCTCCCCTTGCGGCAGTGGAAAGAAGCGACCTATAATCCGTGTCCCACGCAAGGAAGCCTCCGGGCATTCCGATCCCGACATGACCAGCTGTCGCTTCATCCTGTGCATAGGAAGCACCTGCGATCCGACCGGAAGCCTTGAAGAAGCGAATCCTCTAAAGACCCATTTGGGGACACCAGGAAGGCCAGAAACGAGATAAACTAGTCCAGCAGTTTCGTGCCAAAACATTGCAATTAAGTAAAAGGTTCTCTGACCAGATGAATGTCTGGCAGATATGAATTTTCACTGCCGTATGAATAAAAAGGACTTGGACTCCCCGTTACCCTAGCGTCTACTGACGGTAGCTTTGGTGCGGGAAGCATTGGTCCAACAAAAACAAAGTATTGAGAAACCTGCCTTGTGGTTTAAGTTCACCTATTGGCATCTATGTATATGGCTTTTGGGCCCGGTGAACCCTCAGGTCCATGGGGTTCGGACTAGACTCCTGTATCTAGTAAGGGCCATTAATAGTCAACCCAGCAGGGAACAACACAATTGACCCCCCCCCCCCCCCCGATACATAACTGGACCAGAGAAAGGTCAATATTAAAAGTACACAAAACCGTGGAAATATGCCCAGAAAGGGAATGAAAGCAATAAACCACCTAGACCAAGCAATGATGTAATGAACCAAGGCCAAAAAGTGTATTGGAATCTAAACAATAGTCACACCTCCTGATAAGAACACACACCTAAAGAAATAGGTAGGCGAATATACGCATGAAGAACACACAAAGTAAAAATTCAAACGAAAAAAAATGCAATATCCCGTGCACAGAAGCTAGCTGAGAGTAAAAGACTCCGGGTTGACCTAGGCAACTGTGAATGCCTAACGGAGACAGCAAACGTGGCCAAGAGAAGTGCCACTGAATGCAACACAAAATACCATAATGGAAGTGAGAACTTGCATATAAAAACTAAAAACTATGAAATGTAGTATTTGATCCCACGGAAACACTGAAAGCGTCAGGTTCATTTGAAATAATGTTATGTCCAAGGCGAGAGCCATTTAGAGAGTCATTTAAAGAACCATTTCCCACCAACAAGGGAGGAGGGAAGTAAGCATAGAAATCCCATTGGAAAACAAGCCAGAGGCAGAAACCAAAGAAGTTAAAGGCAGATACAGTGGTTAACACCTATAAATAAAAAACCGAGCGCATGGGATAAATGACCCTGAGTTATACATGAGGGGAAATAGCAGGCCGCTGGGACTCCCAGGGATGAGCCTTCTGCTCCGGAGACTAAATCTCTTGTGAGGCAGGCTCTGCCTACAGAAAGTAAAAGGAGCAAAACGGTTACCGCGCCGGAGGTGTACAGCAATAACGCTGCCCTTTAAGCGCCAACGGTAGCCTTATGATAAGGGTAATCCGTGCCCTGTTTTCATTTATTTATTTACTTATGTAGTGTTTCAACTGCCCTGCTAGGACAGATAAACGGGCTCTAGAGGTAAAGATTTCCTCCCTTTACCCAGGAACATGAGAGCCTTCGCCCCGTTCCTCATGTCCGCTGTTATCTAACCTGAAGAGACCAGGCTATTGGCGCCGCAGCAGCCCGGGCTGCCGTTCCCGCCAAAAACGAACCGCTGCGACGGCCTGCTGCGAAGGTCGGCGCTATGCCCGAGAGGCCCTTATGCCAAGTGAAGCAACGCAATCCTACTTTAATACCCAGCAAAATCGGAGGATGAACAACCACCATCATAAAACCGGCCTCTCAGACGCACCGCGGGAAAAACCAAAGACAACTGAGAAGAAAGAAAATGGCCGCCGACACACCAAAACTACTAACAAGCTGAAAAAACAAAAACAAAGGACCAACCTTAAGAAAACAGGAATCCCCTCCTTCAGCTCTGGGCACCCACTGCTAGTGGGGAAGGAAGCTGAGCACCGGAGGCAGCAGGCAGGTATCTGGGGCCCCCAGCACCGCTCTGCTCTCTGCTCTACGATACGGAGATGAAAACTGAGACAGGCTCTGCCTCTTCAGCTCCGTGCCTCTGAGCGCCGCGAAACAGCTGTCGGCAGCAATCGCTACTGGAAGGAACCCTGCTAGGATCCCCGGTGCTGCAAACACCAAAAAGAAAACCAAAGAAATAACATTTGCGAAGTCTTAAACCTCTGAAGGGGGGAGCCAGCCAGGAACACGTCCTTCAGCTGCTGAGGACTGAAAAGACTGACAGTGGCCAGCAGAGGGAGCCAGATGCCAGCTCTTCAAAGTTTGAGATTTCAGTCCTCAGTTGCTGGAGAAGGTTGATCACCCACTTGTTCCTGGACGGGCCCGGAGAGACGATAAGGAACGTAGGTTTGCCATCGAGGCAACCATGGCACGAACATTATGGGCAGTGAATGACCTTCAAGGGATAGTCCTACTTTATCATAAGCAAACGAGATGCAATCTGCTATCCATTTAGAAAGAGCACATTTGGATGCTGGCAACCCAAGTGACTGGGATCAAAGGAGATGAATAACTGAGAACCTTTATGGTGCTCAGCTGTCCTTTGAAGATAGAATGCCAAAGCCCGTTTGAGGTCAAGGGTATAGAGGGATGCCTTTGCCCTAGAGGAATGTAGTATAGGGAAAAAGACAGGAAGGTAGACTGCCTGATTTAAATGGAAAGGAGACACCACCTTGGGCATGAAACAGGGGCGAGTCCTAAGGACCACCTTATCATGGTGGAATATTTATGTTTTCTGGTTTGATATACCGCCATTCAAAGAATAACACAGCGGTTTACAAAAAAAAAAAAAAATACAAGAAAGGCCAATGGGCCGGAAAAAGGAAAAGAAGTTACAATGCATGACAGGAAAGCACTCAAGACATTTAAATACACGTAACCAAGGAGAAAAGGAGTGAGCAAAAGGGGGGAAAGGGTAGTTTCACACAAAAGGGGAAGGGAGATCAAAAGAGGAGGAGAAAAGGTGAGTTTTCAAATCCTTCTTAAAGGTGGAATAATGCTGTTCGAGTCTAAGGGAGGTGGGTAGGGAGTTCCAGAGTGCAGGACCGATAAAAAAGAAAGCAGAAGAGTGTGTAGATTGTAAGTGAGCACGTGATGGAGAGGGGAGGTGCAGTGACCGAAGTGAACGAGTGGGAGTATGAAACTGAATTAGATCTGCCAGGTACTGAAGGGTATGACTGTACAGGACTTGATGGACCAGAGTGAGGATCTTATACCGGATGCGAAATTGAAGGGGAAGCCAGTGGAGGTGAAGAAAGAGGGGAGTGACATGATCCCGGAGCGAAGAGTGAAAGATAAGGCGTGCTGCGGTGTTCAGAATACGTTGCAGGCGGTGTAGTTGTGAACGAGGAAGCCCAACCAGAACTGAATTGCAGAAGTCGACGCGTGACATAACTAGAGAAAGAAAGGTGGTAAGAGCCTGCGGGGTGAGAAATGGACGGATAGCTCGAATTTGGCGAAGGAAGAAAAACGAAGTCTTGGTAAAGTGAGAGATGTCAGCCTGAAAAGAAAGGTCAGAGTCAAAGAGAACACCTAGAATCTGGTATAAGGTGGGTCTGCCACCAACGCCTGAAGCTCACTGATGCATCCAGTTGAAGTGAGTGCAACAAGGAAGAACACTTCCAAGAGAGAAACTTTAGTGAGGTTCTGGCTAAAGGTTCAAAAGGCGGCTTAAGAAGCTGCCCTAATACGACATTAAGATCCCATGCTACCGGAGGTAGCCTGATGGGATGCTTGCTCAATAAGAGCCCTCTCATGAAACATGTCACAAGCGATTGTGAAGAGATAGGCTGCCCATCCAAGAGATGGTGAGAAGCAGCAATTGCACTGAGGTGAACCCTCACTGAGTTTGTCTTGAGACCAGAGGATGAAAGATGGAGAAGATACTGAAAGAGAGACTACACAGGAGCTGAGAAGGGATTAAGATCCTTTTGGGAACACCAAATGCAGAACCTACGCCACCTGAAGTCATAAGAACATCTGGTGGACAGTTTCATGGAGGCTAGCAGGATCTGCTTTACTTCCTGAGGAAGGTTAAGATCTTGCAACACTACACTTTCAGCAGCCAAGCCATGAGATGGAGAGAATGCAGGTTGGGATGGAGTAGCATCCCTTCCTCCTGAGAGAGGAGATCGGGGGCTGACCCGAAACTCAAGGGGCGAGCTTGTGACAGACTCAGCTGGAGAGGAAACCATAATTGATGTGGCCAACGTTGGGCTATGAGGATCATGTGGCCCCTGTTAGCTTGAAGCTTGAAAAACATTTTGGGAATCAGGGGTATGGGAGGAAAGGCATACAAGAAATCCTGCTCCCAGTGAAGGTGGAAAGCATCAACTTGCTGGAGGCTGGACATCGGGGTTCTGGTGCAAAAATGAGTTAGTTTGGCAAGAGGAGACCCACAACAAAGGAAATACTTTAGACCTGATATTCCTCCCTAAAAACTCTCAGCATCGAGAATTTAAACAACCTGAAATCCTTATTACACAGGTCCCATGGTCTGATCACCATCAAATTCAGATCACCATATATCTATCCTCTGAAACATACAAGTTAGATTCCCACACACCTAATCAAAGGAGAAAATTCCAACAGCTAAACAAGGAGACCCTAATAAGCTCTCTTGAGGAACACATAACCCTTGACAACACCAACATTGAAGACCTCACTCACCAATGTTTCTCTACAATCGAAACCACCTCTAAACCAACATGGAAGTCAACAGCCAGACTAATGAAAACAAAAACAGAACCTTGGTATACTCCACTGCTACACAAGATGAAAAAGGAGTTAAGAAAATTGGAAAGAAGATGGAGACAGACTAAGGATGACCTTCACAAGATGGAATACCTAGAGCTCCTAGCCAAATATAAAAATGAGACCGCAAGGCCAAGAAATCGCATCACACCAAGGTACTCAATAAGGCCATTAACAGACCCAGAGAGTTGTTTGAGCTAGTCAAGTCACTCACAAAGCCACTGCCTGAACCTAACTGCAATGGGAAAATAAAGGCCCAGGTCCTGGCCGATCACTATGCTAGCAAACTCAATCCAATGAACCATCCCCTCCAAACTCAGAATATGATTGATATAGTCCCAAAGCAGCCGGACAGTCAGAAGACAAGCTTTCAACCCAATGAAGGATGGTCTTCGTTCCATACTATTAACGAAAAACTAATCTTAAGTACGATCTCAAACCTTCATACAACGACTTCTCTCCTAGATCCATGTCCAGCAGAATGGATCAAATCAACTAAAAACGAAATTTTGCATCTGATAACACATAGTCAATCAATCCCTGCAGCAAGGTATCATGCCTGCTCAACTTAAAAGATCGCTAATTAGACCTATATTAAAAAATAAAGCTCTTAACGAAGAAGACCCTACCTCATACCAGCCGATTTCAAGCATATCCTTTCTTGCAAAGATTATCGAGAAGGTAACTCAGCAACAACTGCAAGACCACCTAGATGAGCACAAAATACTTGACGAGCATCAATATGGTTTTAGACCCCACCATGGTGTCGAAACCCTACTTATAGCCCTCTTAGACAACCTCATCAAGGGGCTGGAAAACAAAAACAAGATGTTCATACTAATATTCATAGATATATCTGCGGCGTTCGACACAGTACATCATCAAATACTCTTGCGCAGACTAGAATCAATAGGTATAACAGGCACACCCATAAAGTGGTTTGAGTCATACCTAACAAATAGAATGCAACAGGTTCGCTTCAATAACGAGCAAGCAAACCCCTTCCCCCAAACCCAAGGGATACCACAGGGCTCAGCCATCTCATCCCTGTTGTTTAACGTCTATATCCAGCCAGTATGTGCAATTTTCCAGAAGCATAATATCAGCTACCACCTATATGCAGATGACATCATGTTGTACACACAACTTGATATAAACAACCCCAATCTCAACCAATTAGAAGAATGCCTACACGATCTACAAAACTGGCTCCAATGCAACAATATGTCTATAAATCACAAAAAAACTGAAGTGATGTTCATATCAGGAAAACAAGATTTCAAACCTCCTGCATCTATCACCCTTAACGGAAACACCTATCTCTCTAAAAATGAGATCAAATACCTAGGGGTACTAATCGATGCTAACCTAAAGATGGACAAACACCTCCGGATAACTAACAGAGCAATTTTTCACAAACAGAGTTCTACAACCCATACGCTGCATCATTGACCACTCGGACTTTAGAACAGTAGCACAGGCACTCATCATTCCTCACCTGGATTACTGTAACGCTATCCTGCAAGGTCTACCGAAAAAAACACTAAACATCCTACAAATGGCGCAAAATGTAGCAGCCAGAATTATCATTAATAAGAGTTTCTCAGACCACATCACTCCAGTTCTTATAGAGCTCCACTGGCTCCCCATACCTGCAAGGATAATCTACAAAATGCTGGTATCTACATTTAAAATTATCCACAAAATATCTCCCTCCTTTCTCGATAACCTTATCACCACTCAGCCTGCCAACAGATGCCGACGAACTGCTAACCTGAACACTCTGCGTACCCAGCAGCATAAGGTCAGTAAAAGAACGGACCAGCAACCGGGCATTCACCTACTCAGCACCCATGCTCTGGAACCAGATGCCACACGAGCTACGTCAGATCAAGGACTTACAGGCCTTCAGAAAAGAGCTTAAAACACACCTAATCCAAATACACTACGGCATCACATAGACGGTTCCAACTATCCCCTCCCATGCTGCCCACCTACCTCAAAAGCCTAAGCCTCATATGAACCTAATGCTCATATGATGTCCACTTCCATGATGTTCAAAATGTCGATATGTTTATAAATTCTCCTATCATGCCTTTATATATTGTGACTCTGTTGTATATTTACTCTGGTGTTCAAACTGTAATTTATGCCAATGATATATATAACTGTAATTGTGCCGTTGTTAATCACCCCCCCCCCCCTTATCTTGTCCCCTCCCCCATGTCTTGTATAGTAATTTGTAATCCATACTGGTGTTTAAACAGTAATTTATTTGCCAATCAATTGTATAACTGTAATCTTCTCGTTGTTTATCCTTCCACTGTCTGTTCCCCTCTCCCTGTCTTGTACAACGATGGACCGCTTCTGATCGCTGGAAGGAGCGGTGTATAAATGTATGCCAAATAAATAAATAAAATTTTGTGGAGTGGCAAAAAGGTCTATCACCAGAGTTCCCCAGTTCTGAAAGATGTAAGAGATTGTCTTCTGATGGAGGGACCATTCATGCGGAAGGAGAATCCGACTCAACCTGTTTGCTACGACATTTTGCTGTCCTGGCAGATACACTGCTTGGAGGTGTATTCGATGAGCAATGGCAAAGAACAAAAGATGGAGAGCTTCTTTGCAAAGGGCCCAAGAGCCCATTCCTTCTTACTTGTTCATGTAGAACATATCTATCTGATTGTCCATCTGGACAAGAACTATGTGGCCTTGAAGTTGTTGAAACACTTTAAGGGTATTGAAGATAGCACGAAGCTCCTACAAATTTATCTGGAGCGGTGACTCTTGCTCTGTCCAGAGGTCCTGAGTGGAGAGAGTGTCCAAGAGGGCTCCCCAGCCCAGTTTGGAGGCATACATTGTCAGGATGCATTGATGTGGAGGCATCTGAAAAGGTGACCCTACGAGGAGATTTCCTGGGGTAGGCCACTACAGGGAGTCGATGAGAATGTCTGTGACCTGGATCTGGTCCCTTAGGAAGCAAGAGTCCACTGAGCTGTCCACATGTGCAGATGGGCATATGGAACTACATGCACTGTAGAGGCCATATGGCCTAGAAGTTTCAGCATATCCCTGGCCGAGAGATCATCTCTGATCCTTACTTGAGATGCTAGCTGCACTAGTCGAGTGCAACAGTTCTGGGGAAGAAATGACCTTGACCATCAAGTGTCTAGAAGAGCTCCTATGAATTCTAGTGTTTGAGTGGGAACTAGATGTGATTTTGGAAGATTCATCACAAATCCAACATCCTGCAGTACCTATAGTTTACGAAGGAGGGATAGATGAACCTCTTGAGAAGTGGTTGCCCTTATTAGCCAGTTGTCTAAGTAAGGGAAGACAAATATTCCGAGAGTCCTTAGATATGCAGCTACAACTGCCACACACTTTGTGAAGACTCTTGGGGCAGAGGCGAGTCCAAAGGGAAGGACTCTGTATTGATAGTGATTTCCTTAGAAGAAAAAGCGTAGATGCCTCCTGTGTTCTGGATGAATGAGGATATAAGTATACGTTTCTTTTAGATCTAGAGAGCAAAGCCAATCTGACAATGGAGATAAGATAGGATTCCTAGTGAGATCACCTTGAATTTCTCTTGGACTAGAAACTTGTTTAGGTTTCTGAGATCTAAGATGGGTCTTTACTCTCTGTTTTTCTTTGGTATGAGAAAGTAAGGAGAATAGACCCCCATCACCTGTTGGGAAGTTGGAACCTCTTTTATGGCACACTATGACAGAAGAGAGGTGATCTCTTGCTGCAGAAGAGCAGTGAGTGGGGGTTAAAAAAGCGTAGTTACTCGCCTATAACAGGTGTTCTCCAGGGACAGCAGGAATCAGTCCTCACATATGGGTGATGTCGGCGCCGACAGAGCCCTCGTGCAGAGCAAATCCCCAGCTTTCTAAGAAAACCTTTGGGAATTGCATTGCGCCTGCACAGTCCCCTTCCCGCCCAAGGGTGCCATCTTGCTCAGTCAAATGACATAGCTAAAAAGACAGCAAAACGAACAAAATAATAATAGTAGGACTGCAACTCCAAGGGGAGGAGGGAGGGTTGTGAGGACCGATTCCTGTTGTCCCTGGAGAACACCTGTTACAGGTAAGTAACTACGCTTTCTCCAGGAACAAGCAGGAAGTCAGTCTCACATATGGGACTCCCCAGCTATAGGCTACCGAGAATCCACAGCTGAAAAATAGGCTCCCTCTATGAGAGCCGCAAGCAGCCACAATAGGAATCTAACTGACAGAGTAACACTCCGGTAGCCTGACACCAAAGGGTCGGTGGGTAGGAGTTGCCTAGACCTCGAAAAGGTTACGGAGTACAGCCTGGCCGAAAGCACTGTCCCGTTGGGACTCCCTATCCAGGCAGTAATGGGTTGCGAAAGTCTGACCCAAAGACCAGCTTGCAGCCCAGCAGATGTCTGCCAGCGGAACAGAGCGGAAATGAGCCACTGATGCTGCCATAGCCCTGACCCGGTGGGCCGTAACACAACCCTGCAATGGAAGATCGGCTGCCCTGTAGGCCCAGGCAATACAGTCCGCTGCCCAGGTGGACAGCGTATGTTTGGAGACGGTCATCCCCAGCTTACTGGGGTCATAGGATACAAAGAGCTGAGAATCCTTCTATGGCCTTGCATACACTGAATGTAGAAGGCCAACGCCCTCTTACAGTCCAGGATATGCAGAACTGTCTCTGCCCGACAGGCATGCATCCTGAGAAAGAAGGTAGGCAGTACTACCTCCTGGTTGAGGTGGAACGAAGAGACCACTTTCGGAAGGAACTTGGGGTGAATGCGGAGCACCACTCTGTTCCCATAGAATCTTGTATAAGGCCTATCGGACACCAGAGCCTGAAGATCACTCACTCGCCGAGCCAAGGTGAGTGCCACCAAGAAAACTAACGTAGATAGTAGGTTGCCATCGGCTCAAATGGTGGACGAGTAAGCTGTCCTAAGAACACATTCAAATCCCACTCAGTTGCCGGAGGGCGAACCGGGGGCTTCAGCAGAAGTAGGCCTCTCAGGAACCTGGACACCAAAGGATGTGCAGAAAGAGGATTTCCTTCCACTGGGAAGTGGTGTGCAGTCAGGGCACTGAGGTGAACTCTGACGGAGTTGGACTTAAGGCCCAAATCTGAAAGATGGAGAAGATACTGCAGTACCACTGCAGCCTGGCAGAAGAAATAGTAATTACACTTATCTGGTAATTGTAGTTCCTTTAGTGACGACAGCTTAGTCCTCCACCTATGGGTAGTGCACCTCCTCCTGCAGCTTGAAGACTGGACCAATCAGATTTCAGCCTCACTGGATGTAGCGTACTGGCATCTCTCTATAGCCCCAGTGAACTATTGACAAAGCAGACTCAACAAAACAAAAGGCAAGAACAGTTAGCTAACCTTATACAATGTCTTTACAATGGGAAGAAAATCGGAAACTGCCCCCAAACAAAAAAGGGAAGTACTGTACTCCTAAAGGCAAAGGTGTCCCCGCTCGCCTGACCACAACCAGGGAGTGAGAGCAAAGAATGGAGCGACACGAGAGCGAAGCAGAGAACATGTGCCACCTGAAATACTCACCAGACTCGACAGCCGACAAGACCGCTCACGTGCCGTGCTAAATGCGAACCCAAGGGCGGGACGGAGGACTAAGCTGTCGTCACTAAAGGAACTACAATTACCAGGTAAGTGTAATTACTATTTCCTTAGCGTTCCTCCAGCTTAGTCCTCCACCTATGGGATGTAACAGAGCAGTATCAAAGGGAGGGGCCTTGCCAGCCGGCATGCAAGACAGCTGACCCAAAGCAGGCATCCCCCTCTGCCAGCACATCGAGCCGATAGTGCCTGCTGAAAGTATGCAGGGATGACCATGTCGCCGCCTTACAGATTTCTACCGGCGGGACCAGACTGTGCTCCGCCCAGGACGCCGCTTGCGCCCTAGTCGAATGAGCCCGTAGCCCCACCGGAGCCGGGCGCCCCTGCAACATGTAAGCCGAGACAATCGCCTCCTTAATCCATCTGGAAATAGACGCTTTCGCCGCAGGCTCCCCTTTCCTGGGGCCGCCAAACAAGACAAATAAGCGATCGGACTTGCGGAAGGACTCGGTGACCTTCAAATAACGACGCAACATTCTTCTAATGTCCAAGCGATTAAGGCCCCGGTCCGAAGCCAGTGCTCCCGACGAGCGCAGAACAGGGAGAGATACAGCCTGATTCACATGAAAAGGAGAAGACACCTTCGGAAGAAAGGAAGGCACCGGCCTGAGCACCACCTTCTGATCCGAAAAACAGAGGAAGGGCTCCCTACAGGAAAGTGCCTGCTGTTCCGAAATACGGCGCGCTGAAGAAATCGCCACCAGAAAAACCGTCTTAAGGGTCAAGTCCTTTAGCGAAACCTGGGAAAGAGGCTCAAACGGCGCTCCACCGAGCGCTCGTAGGACCAAGTTGAGGTCCCACGGTGGTACGGAAATCCAACGCGCCGGACGCAATCTGGAAACCGCTTTTAGAAAACGCACGACATCGGAGTGCTGGCTGAGAGGCACGCCGTGAACTTTACCACGGTAACAGGCCAGAGCTGCTAGCTGCACCCGTAAGGAACTAGCCGCTAGCCCCTTAGCAAAGCCATCTTGCAAAAAATCCAGAACCACCGGAACTGAAGCCGTAGCAGCGCGGACCTGGCGCCGCGAACACCAGTCCTCAAAAATTCGCCAGACGCGTACGTAAGCCAGAGAAGTCGATCCTTTACGCGCCTGAAGCATGGTCGTCACGACTGACCTAGAATAACCTTTTCTTTTTAGCTGCGCCCTTTCAATGGCCAAGCCAAAAGCGAGAATCGATCCACCCGTGGCATGAGAAGCGGGCCCTGAATCAGCAGCTCCGGCGATAACGGGAGGCGCCACGGAGCTCCGTCGAGCAATCTTACCAGATCCGCGTACCACGGGCGCCTGGGCCAATCCGGTGCTA
Organism: Ichthyophis bannanicus; assembly: GCA_033557465.1. Lineage (NCBI taxonomy): Eukaryota > Metazoa > Chordata > Amphibia > Gymnophiona > Ichthyophiidae > Ichthyophis > Ichthyophis bannanicus. Next base: position 1,284,382,565 of record CM066031.1, read on the forward strand.
TCAACAGCACCCACCCCCGGTGAGCTTCGATGCGCTGAATCACCCGACCTATTAGCGCCCACGGAGGAAAGACGTAAAGGAGGCCCGACACGGGCCATGGACGCATGAGGGCATCGAGCCCCTCCAACATAGGTTCCCGTCGCCTGCTGTAAAACCGCGCCACCTTCGCGGATTGAAAGGTCGCCATGAGATCCATGACCGGCGTTCCCCAGCGGCACACCAGTTGCGCGAACATTGAGGGATGCAGTTCCCATTCCCCTGCATCCACTCGGACCCGGCTGAGAAAATCCGCTGTCACATTGTCCTTCCCCGCTATGTGCGCTGCCGAAATTGCCTGCAACCGCGGTTCGATCCAGGCGAACAGCATCTGGGACTCCTCCTCTAAGCCCGTGCTTCCAGTACCTCCCTGCCGATTTATGTAGGCCACGGTCGCGACATTGTCTGACAGCACTCGCACCGCCCGGTGCGAGATCTGCGCTTCGAATCTCTGTAGCGCCAAGAACACCGCTCTCAACTCCAAGCGGTTGATCGCCCAACCGCTCTCCTCCTGGGACCAGAGACCCTGCGCAAAGTCCACTCCGCAATGCGCACCCCAGCCCGTCAGACTGGCATCTGTCAACAGCGGAATCCACTCCGGCTGCTCCAACGGCATGCCTGCCTGAAGAGAGGCCGGCCGCAGCCACCACAGCAGGTCCCTCCTGACCCGCGGCGGGCATGGAAGCCGCATGCTCAGCGAATCGAATTGATTGGACCATCGGCGAAGCAGGGTCTGCTGTAACGATCGCATGTGAACCCGGGCCCAAGGCACCACCTCCAAAGTTGCCGCCATCGTCCCCAACACTCGAAGATACTGCCACGCGGACGGGGCTGCGATCTTGCGGAAACCCCGGACCAGACTCTGAAGCGCCAGCATTCTCCGCTCCGTGAGGAAGACCAAACCTCTGCGAGCATCGAACAGTACTCCCAAGTACTCGAGAGACTGCGTCGGCTCCAGATGACTCTTGACCGGGTTGACCACCCAGCCCAGGGACTGCAGAAGATCGACGACCTTCCCCGTGGCTTGCACGCTCTCGGCATGGGACTTTGCTCGGATCAGCCAATCGTCCAGATAGGGATGGACTAAGACCCCTTCCTTGCGCAACGCCGCTGCTACCACCACCATTATCTTGGTGAAGACGCGTGGTGCTGTCGCCAACCCGAAGGGCAGAGCCTGGAACTGAAAGTGCCCCCAAGGAAGCACGAAGCGTAGAAACTGTTGGTGGGAGGCCCTGATGGGGATATGGAGATAAGCTTCGGTGAGATCGAGAGATGTCAAAAATTCGCCCTTCCGAACTGCGACAATAACCGACCGTAAGGTTTCCATACGGAAATGCGGCACTCTGAGACAGCGATTCATGCCCTTGAGGTCCAAAATGGGACGAAGAGCGCCATCCTTCTTTGGCACCACGAAATAAATGGAATACCGCCCCATGCCATATTCCGCCGTCGGAACAGGAACGACCGCCCCCAAGCGCAGAAGACGGTCCAGCGTTTGCCATATCTGAAATACCTTCTGGGGACTGCGGCAGGGGGACTGGACAAGAGTCGGGCACTGGCCTCGCGAGATCTAACGCATATCCCTCGCGAATGATCTCCAGGACCCACTGATCGGACGTGATACGGGTCCAAGCAGCCAGAAACCCCCGAAGACGACCTCCGATCGGTTGCACAGCTGCCGGGACCCACCGCCCTTCATTGGGACTTCCGAGGGGCTGCGGGGGATGCTGCTGAGAATCCTCTACTTGCACCGCGAAACCCCCGAAATCCCTGGGCCCTAGACACATATCGGCCTCTTTGGGACCCCGCAAAATGGGGCGATCGAAACCTACGAAAGTCCCGGGACGTGCCCCGGAAGGGTCCCGCGGGCTTCCCACGCTTGGGCCTATCCTCCGGCAACCTGCCGCCTTTGGAGTCCCCCAACTCCTTAACCAACTTATCAAGATCCTCGCCAAACAAGAGCTTCCCCTTAAACAGAAGCCGGTCAAGACGCGCCTTAGAGGATCCATCCGCCGCCCAATTTTTTAGCCAAAGAGACCGACGCACCGCTACCAAGGAGGCCATACTATTGGAGAGGGCCCGAATGAGATCGTATTGTACATCCGCCAAATAAGTCGATCCAGACTCCAAGTGCTGGAGCTCACGGACGTCATCGGATGCAATGGAAGCAGACTGCTGCAGGTGCTGGACCCAGCGAAGACAGGCCCTAGCAACCCAAGCCCCACATATGGAGGCCTGCAACGCCACCGCATCCGCCTCAAAGGATTGCTTCAACAAGCCGTCCATTTTCCTATCTTGCGCCTCCTTCAAGGCCGCACTGCCTTCCACCGGGATCGTGGTCTTTTTAGTAACTGCCGAAACCGCCACGTCAATCTTAGGGGAACGAAACTTGTCCTTATCTTTATCCGCTAAGGGATAAAGCTTGTTCATGATTTTCATCCCCTTAAGAGCAGACTCGGGAGTATCCCATTCAGTCTGGATCATCTGATCAATCACCTTATGAATAGGGAAAACCACCTGCATCTGACGGACCGCCTGAATGATGGGATCCGCACCATCCTCATCGACGGCCGGCTGCTCGGTAGAAAGCCGAAGCTTCTGAAGAGCCTCCGCAATAAGGGCTGGCAGCTCCTCGCGGCGAAATACTCTGATGATCCTCGCCTGATCCTCAGGCTCAGGGATTTCGCCTTCCTCTAACTCGTCCATCTCATCATCTACATCCAAGTCCGCATCTTCCCCCTCCTGCCAGTCCGCCTCGGAGGGAACCGTCTCCACCGCCCGCGGCCGTTTGGCTGGTTTGAGACCCACCGAGACACGCTCCGCTTTAGGAGCCAGCGCGCTAAAGGGAGGAAGGGACAGGGACCCTGCTAAGAGCCCTTGCCGTCTGCGACAAAACGCCTGATGCATCAATAAGACAAAGTCTGGAGAAAAATCGTCCATCTGCAGCGCGCTGTCAAACCCCGACTGCGAACCCGAAGTGCTCAAAGAGGGCTCAGCTACTGGCTCAGCACTCGCTGGGCCTGCGGACTCTGTCTGAGCAACCGGGGAAACGGCATGCTCGAACTGCTGCTCCATGCTAAGGGAGACGGACGCACAGCGCTGACAGATGCCGGTTTCTGCGCCCGCGCCCCTACGAGAGCCACAGATGACGCACTGAGAGCCGGAGGACATCGATGCACCCAAACTGGAAAGGACTCGGGAACCCCTAACAGCAGGGAGCCACAGGCCCCAGAGACAGCAAAGACGTGTCACCCAAGCCCAGCTGCTGCTCTCTGTTCTATTTGAGTTTACTTTGTATGGTAATAGAAGCCTTTTAATTAGGTTTCGTTGAAGCCTCTAGATACATATATACAGCAACAAAAAAATAGCAGCCGAGAAGCCCCGCGGAGTGCATCCGAAGAGAACTGGCAAACTAAAGAAAACTCTGCAAAACAGCTGACAGACCACCCCAAGGCCAACCGTATGGCCCGTTCAGCAGAAAATAAAGAAAAAACAAAAACGAAAGTAAAGTAAAGAAGAAAGAAAGGCACAATACCTGGTAGGTCTGCCCAGACCGCGGCACGGAGGAAATTGCAGCTCCAAAGAACCGCGGTGAGGCAGCCGGCTTCAGGCAAGACGCTGTGGAAGCCGCATGCTCAAAATGGCCGCGGCTTCTCACATCATTTTGGCGCGCTGTTGTAGCCTGCTCTCCTGAGCCTGCCTGCCCCGTTGAAGGCAGGATGCGCTGTGTTCCAACTCTGCCGCTCCGAAATCAAGAAGGAGAGAGAGGAAAAAAGCCGCGGTTGCGAGACCGGGCAGCCGGCTAAGCACCCAGGAAACCAAGAGAAGAAAACTTCTGTTCCCTGTGCTGAGGACTCACCCCCCTGGAGAATCGCGCTGCCAGTAAAGAGAGAAAGGAGCTCTGCCCCGAATAGTCTAGGGGCTAGAGATCCTATCGAAGCATCAGCTACTTTGAGAGCTGTGGTCAGAGAGGAAAAGAAACCTTCACCGGAGCCCACGGAGCCGGAGGGAGGGAGGGAGGGGGGGGTGTCGATTTTTTTTTTTTTTTTAAAGGGAAAGACCCAAATTTGGAATGAAAAATAAAGAAAAGTATATCAAGTAAAGAAAATTAAAAGGTTAGCCAACTATCTAGCTGCATAACTGGTTCCCTAGTGAGCCCAGCACCTAGGCTCACTACGTCCTCTAGCTGCATGAAGACTGGACACACTGGGGCTATAGAGAGATGCCAGTACGCTACATCCAGTGAGGCTGAAATCTGATTGGTCCAGTCTTCAAGCTGCAGGAGGAGGTGCACTACCCATAGGTGGAGGACTAAGCTGGAGGAACGCTAAGGAAAGGATTTTCTTTCTGCTGTTCACATCACACCTCAAACCTATGCCACTTAAAAGCATAGGTCCGTCTAGTTGACTGCCTCCTTGAGGCCAGCAAAACGTCTTCCATGTTTCTGGGAAGGAGGAATGGTGCGAGAACTATGCTTTCAGCAGCCATGCCATCAGGTTGAGGGAGCTGAGGATGGGGTGCAGAAGAGTGCCCCCTTCCTGAGACAGGAGGTTGGGATAGAATCCCAGAGGGATTGGGGCCTCCACCGCTAGTTGAAGTAGAAGCGGAAACAAGGGTTGCCTCGGCCATGTGGGGGCTAACAGAATGACTGAGGCTTTGTCCTGGAGAATTTTGAAAAGAGTTTTGGCCACCAGAGGTGTCGGAGGAAATGCATACAGAGGCCCACAGACCATGAGATGAGAAAGGCATCGGCAGCCACCCTGATTGGATGTTGCTCTCTGGAGCAATACCGGGACAACTGGTAGTTGTGTGGGCTCGCAAACAAACCCAGTGTCAGCTGTCCCCAGGTCTGAAAGAGCCATCGGGCCATATTCATATCTAGCTGCCATTCAGGGGGCAGGAGAATCCTGATTAACCTGTCGGCTAAGTAATTTTCCTGGACTGGCAGATAAACTGCTTTCAGATGAATGCCGTGCCGGACTGCAAAGGAGCACAGGTCCAGGGTTTCCTGACACAGAATGCGGGACCCCGTGCCTCCCTGCTTGTTCACATAGAACATCGCTACTTGGTTGTGTGTTTCTATCAAGACAGGTTGATGAGCCAAAGTTTGACAAAAGGCTTGTAGAGCTAGGCGAATGGCATGAAGTTCCAGGAAATTGATCTGCTGTGTGCTCTTGTATGGAGACCACACACCTTAAGTGCAAAGTCCCTGGCAATGGGCTCCCCAGCCCAGTAAGGATGCATCCGTAGTCAGGATCCTCGTGTGTTGAGGAGCCTGAAAGGTCACCCCCGCCTCCAAGTGTTTTGGCTGAAGCCACCAGACCAAGGACTGCACCAGTCTTTTGGATACCTTGACTCTGTCTCAGAGTCTGCCTGTGGCCTGTGTCCACTGGTCCCTGAGGCACCACTGAGCTGTTCGTATGTGGAGGTGGGCATTCGGTGTCACATGTACCGTGGAGACCATCTACCCAAGGAGGCGCAAGTGTCTTGCTGATATTTGGGACCTGCGACTCACTTGACGTGCCAGGGCCAGGAGTCTCTGCACCCTGTCTACTGGCAGGTATGCCCTTGCCTGAAGGGTATCTAGTCTGGTCCCAATGAACTCTAGTTGTTGAATGGGGACTAGGGCAGACTTGGGGTAATTGATTACAAACCCTAGATGTTGAAGAACCTGAATGGTAAGAGATGTGGCCTGTTGGACCTCCAGGGTTGACGTGGCTCTGATGAGCCAGTCGTCTAGGTAGGGGAAGACAAAAACTCCTTGTATTCTGAGGAAGGCGGCCACCACCGCCAGGCACTTTGTGAATACCCTGGGGGCGGAGGCAAGCCCAGGCCAAAGGGAAGCACTCTGTACTGATAGTGGTTTCCCCCTACCACAAACTGTGAACATTTCCTGTGATCTGGATGAATTAGTATGTGTGTATATGCATCCTTTAGGTCTAAGGAGCATAGCCAGTCTCCCTGGAAGAGGTAAGGCAGCAATACTCCAAGGGAGAGCATCTTGAACTTCTCCCTCACCAAGAATTTGTTTAAGTTGTGCAGGTCGAGGATGGGTCTTAGGCCTCCTGTCCTTTTTTGGTATCAGGAAGTACCTGGAATAGAAGCCCATTTCCTGAAGGGGGTGGGGCACCGGGTTCTACCGCCTGATCCTCAAGAAGACCTGATAACTCCTTCAGAAGAAGGTCCCAGTGAAGGGGAGACCTGAGAGGCTCTCCTGGAAAGTAAGAGGGAGGTACCTGGGTCAAATGGAGCAGATAGTCTTGATGGACTATCTGAAGAACCCAAGTGTCTGTGACGATGGCCGGCCACCTGTGGGCATACAGGGCAAGCCTTCCCCTTGTGGTAAGAGGGGCTATGCTTTGAGAGTCAAAAGCCACTACCAGGTTGGGCCGGAGCCGATGCCTGGGGTTTGAGGGCTTTCTGCTTATGCGGACCATGCCCCTGTCCCTTGGCTTGCTGCCCCTGTTGGGGAGCCGGGGAGGCCTGAAATGGGGGGTAGCTTCGGTAAGCAGCACCCTTCCTCAGGAAAAAGGGCTTCTTACCAGAGCCCTTCTTTTTAGAAGGGGCAGAAGTCTTCTTCGAGAGCTGTGTCCTGGTCATGTACTCGGACTCGATCTCAGCAGCCTTTTCGGTCATGGGTTTGCCGAAGAGGCTCTCACCACGGCATGGGACATCAACCAACTTGTCCTGAACTCATTGTTTGAGGTCTGACGACTGCAGCCATACCTGGCGGCGTGTACCAATGCCAGCCACAGCTACCCGGGCCGACGCCTTAAACCCGTCACAGGCCGCTTGAGTCATGAACTTCGAGCACTCATGGACTCCAGTGGACAGGGTCTTGAAGCGCTGCAAAGGTCCCTCAGAGAGACCAGCCGAGAACCCGGCAATCTCCTTCGCCAGATCCTGCAGGTACATGCCCATGTACAGCTGGTATGCCTGGATCCGACATGTCAGCATAGAACCCTGGCAGCACTTCCTGCCGAGGGCGTCCAAGTTGAGGGCCTCCCTGCCAGGAGGCACCAAGGAGTGCGTCTTCTGGCTCTTGAGGCATGGCCGATTCCACAACCGTGGAGTTGTACGGCAGTTGTGCTTTTTGGAACCCAGGACTCTTGTGGACTTGATACATCGAGTCGATAAGCCTGCTGATCACCGGTGTCGACGCCAGCGTCTCCCACATGCGGAGCAGCCGTTCCAGGATCGGAGGCACATGTACAGTAAGGGCTTCCCGAGGGGGAAAGTCATAATAGAGGATCTCGAGCTCTTTGGCTCGAGGCTCCTCATCGGACTCCGTAGGGAATGCCAAAGCCTTTGACATATCCCTTACGAAGTCCAAGAACCTAGTGTCCTCCAGGGGGGACCTTCTCTGAGGTTCGGACACCAGGGAATTTGACAGGACGTCCCTGGTCTGGCAGGTGTCCGGGGAATCTTCCTCCTCAGTCTCTCAGCCTGATGCATCCAAAGAGGAAACGAGTGGCTCTGGCCTTGAGGGATTCGGCTTTGACCGCCCCGAAGCCAGTGGAATTGGCGTCGACAACCTCGGTACCGAACGGGAACTCAAGGGAGACCTCGGCCGAGGATCGACTCGAATACGCATGGTCTTGAGGATCAGCTCAGCCTCCGGGATCGACTTGGACGTCGGGGGCCCGGTGGTCGGGGCGGAAGGACCGGTAAGACGGGCTATCAGCTCCCACTGCTGCTCCATGAAGGCAGATAGGATGTGCTCCAGGACCACCATTCTGAGACCGAGCTCAGAAGACTCGCAGCTCCTGGGTTGGGTCCTGACGCCGTTGGGCCCGATGCCGGTTCTCCTGGAGGAGAGTCCTCAACGAGGACAGTTGTTACCTGCCTCGACTGCTCCACGTCCCTTCGAGGAAGTTTTGCTGGACGCACAAACTCTAAGGATCCTGGCCGGCGGTCGGGGCACAGCGACCGGTCCCACGAGGAACCAGGCCGTTTCGGAACCATCCAACGACGCCGCCTTAGAGGATTTTCTTCTTCCTCAGATGTTCCCATGAGGGAGACCCCCTCTCCGAGGAAAGGCTCAGACAGTTCCCGAGACGTCAAGGCCTCAGACGAAGTCTGGGCCCCAGGAGAGTACAGACTCAGCAAAAATCCTATCATGATGTTGGTGGTGGCTTTTCAGAGCCTTCGAGGAAATTTTCTTACACGGGCCACAGACCTTCGGGTCGTGGTCAGACCCGAGGCACCGGAGATAGCAGACATGTGTATCGGTGACGGACATTAACTTCGTACACCGATCACATTTCTTAAACCCATTTGGCAGTCATTAGGGGAAAAAGGGCCCTTGCGAGGTCGAAGACCCGGGCTGCCAGTGAAAAAGAAAAAGCGTGAAAGCTAGTCACAAAGGACAAAAAATGAAAAATCAAACCAGACTCAATACCGGTGTAACGAGCCGAAGGCGGGAAGGGGAACCGATGTCAAACCGTCAAGAAAGAAAAATAAATTTATATCTTTAATCAACTTTTTTCACGGCAACTATGGGACAACGTCCGTTGAGCTCTGCGGAAAAAAAGGAGACTAAGCAAGATGGCACCCTTGGGCGGGAAGGGGACCGCGTATGCGCACTGCACTTCCCAAAAGCTTTCTTAGAAAGCTGGGGATTTGCTCCACATGAGGGCTCCGTCGGCACCGATGTCACCCATATGTGAGGACTGACTTCCTCCTTGTTCCTGGAGAATGATATTCCCCCACTAGAGTGGAGGGGGGTATGCTCTGTAGATGAAGCTTGTACCCTTCTCATACTATGGCTAGTGTCCACTGCTCTGAGGTGATAAGATGCCACCCTGTGGGCATAATGACAAAACCTGCCTGCTATGTGGAGGGGGTGGGGATTCTCCAGAGGCAGAGTGGCTATGTTCTCTAGGAAGAAATCAAAAACCAGGCGCAAAATGGGTCTGTGCAGCTGATTGGGGTTTAGGAGCCTGTGGCTTCTTCTGTTGCTTGGGAGGCTGTTGCTTCCTCTGGGTACTCTGAGGTTGGCATTGAGAAGATGGGGGGTAAGAAGGGTAACATTTCTTCTTCTTACCATAGAAAGGCTTGTCATGAGGCTGGTACCAATAAAGATGCAAAGTTGAAAAGAAACCCTGTTTCTCAGAGAGATCTAGATGTGCAATTACCGCAAAGCACAGCTAGAGGGGGCAGGAGTGATCATACAGGAGCTAATGAGCCTAACAGAGCTAACTACTTGCACCTGGGAATGAGCCCGGGAGATGCAAAGGAAAGATTCCTTTATAAGCAGAAGCTGAATGCTAGCAAAGGAGGACCAGCTCTGAAGAGAGGAACAGCTCTGAGGGAAGGAGCAGCTCTAAGAGAAGGAGAAGGACTTGGAGAAGGAACAAGGAGCACAGCTAAGGAAAGAAGGAGAGACCTGAGGGAAGGAATCCTCCTTGAGCAAGCCCAAAGGAACAGAGTTCACAGAGGTGGAGTTCAGAGGGGCCAAGCTACGAGAGCAGCTGTCCAGAGGGAGTCTGCTGGAGAAAGCAGTCAGGCTGGAGAGTGTGCCACTCCCTGCTCAAGCAACGTTCCTGAGTCCAAAGCTGAGAGACGTATCCAGAGAACCAGAGACCTAGGTTTGGAGGAGAACCTGCAGTCACTGGGATTTGCTGGACAAGTTTTACCAGGTACCAAAGGAAAAGCAGTTTCTAACAAAGCTAAGTTGTCACTGACGCATAGAGTTGAATCCATACCAGGTTTTACTAAGCTGCCAGAAAGCACAGCCCTGCCTAGAGGCTACCGGCAGAGAACCTGTTGCAAGAGAGACGTTCTTAGGAGAGAAGCCTCCAGGGATTCAAACTACAGAAACTTAAGGTATGAAAGCTTTATTCCTGATAAAGAATGCTTAACTCCTAGAAGCACTGCTAAAACAAATACTCAGTTTGTAAGAAGGAAGAAACCAGAGTGGTTTCAGAAAATACCAAGAGAACTTAAAAGACAGTCTTATTGGAGGCAAGAGCCTAGAGACAGTCCACGTAGAGCTGTAACAGCCAGGGACAGTATTTACTCGGAGGGGGAATGTAGTGGAGCAGAATCTATGGAAATAGAAGATATAAATGAGGTTCCCATTCCTCAGGAAGATATGGATTGTGGTTTGTGCATGGCCACCAGCCTAGAATCTATAGCCACTGTATGAATAAGAAGAAGCTTGTTTAATTCTTGTTGCTTTGGAATGAAGTGAATTCCTCCAGTTACCCTTTGCACTAATTGTGAAGATACTAGCAATTAGTCAACCTGTTTAATACTGGCACCTTTACAAAGGGCATTCTTTAATTTTCTAGTGTCTTAATGAACCCTTGCACAGAGGGGAAATAAAAGCCTTGTTTCCCTACACTCTTGACTTAATTGTTGAGTTCTTACCAGGAGCAGAAATACCTAAGGCCAATCTCCCTTTTTGTCTTACATAAACCCCACGCTCCTGGAAAATAAATACATCCTCTGGTGGATACATCCTATGCTGAGGAGAAGAGGAATCCTCAAGAAGAAGTACCCTGGTATCCGCAGAGCTTTCAGAGTCTTCAGACTCATCCGAGGATTCCAAGTATCTCCGATCCGGGTGATCGTGTAAGGCATGGTACCGGTGCCGATCGAAGTCGGCATCGAAGTGGTCCAGTACCGACTTGTCGATGCCGGATAGAGACGCATGACTCGGTCCCGGTAGAATACCTGCCGATGTCGATACAGTCAGTGCTGATACCGGAGTCGGTGCCGGTACCGGTTGAATTGTCTGAAGCGGTTTCAGGGGCATCGAGGCCGTGAGAAGAGCCACCAGACTGCATTCAACAGCCAAGAATCTCTGGTCTATCGACGCTGCCGATGCTTGGGTATCGGTGCCGGATGAAGCGGCCGGAACCCCAGAGCATGGCACCAGTAGTTCTGCCGAGGTTGAAGCCTCAAGAACATCCTGGAGCCCTGTTAGTGCTTTGGAAGCCGAAGCCTCCCACCGGGGCAATTTTGCCGATGAAAGTCCCTCAAGGGCAATGCCAGAGGCATCTCGATGCTTAGAAGGAGATCTACCCTTTGAGGATGGGCTAGATTTGTTTAGTTACCTGAGATCCATGGGAGGAAGATGAAGCCCTGGAAGGCATCGATGCCACGGAGGCTGCATCGGCGGGAAAAAGGGTGCTAAGTTTAGCAGCTCGGTTTTGCCGGCCCCTTTTTGACATCATCCCACAGTCAACACACTCTGAAATAGAGTGGTCAGGACCTAAACATTTGAGGCATGTCGGTGACGGAGATGGTACCGCCACACTTAGAACACTTTTTAAAACCCGAAGCGGGTTTTTCCATTTTGAGGGAAAAAATTGGGCCTAGTGCTCAAAATGGCACGTGGCACCCGAGAAGAAAATTTCTGGAGAAAGACTCCAGAAACAAAGGTTTTTTGTTTGTTTGTTTTTTAAAAAGAAAAGAACCACCGGCGGTACCGGTACAGCGTCGAGTGAAGACAGACGCAACCACAAAAAAAAAAGAAGGGAAATTTTCTGCGGTGACAGGATGTGTGACCTGTCGGCTCTGCGGAAAATGAAGAACTGGAGAGGGACAGTTGGGAAAGGCGGGAAGGCAGCACGCAGGCGCTGTGGGATGCTCCCAAAAGCTTTCCTATTGGACACTGGGGAGCGTTCCCGCGCAGGCTCCATCGGTACCGACGATACCCATATGTGAAGACTACATTCCTGCTTGTTCCTGGAGATTTGATAAGCCCCTCACCATATCCTTGATAAACTCTTGGAAAGACACATCTTCGGGAGGGGAAATGCGCCGTTGCGACGATGGTGAGGATTCCTTGGAAGGCTTCAAACTTCTTGCATACTGATTGATTCATCAGCCAAAGAATCTGAATCGGTAGAATCAAAGTTCATTGGGAGTGATGTACTTGCTCCTGTAATGTCTGCTACTGATCGAGATTGGTATCGGCCCGAGAGACCTGCCATATCGGTATCTCGGAACCGGGAAGGGATTCGAGGGCCAGAATGGGTAAGTGTAGCGAGCGACATGAAACCCGATGCCGAACGCATCGGCATGGACAATGGTAGCGGTACCGATGATACTGCCGGTAAAAGCCTTGACCAGTACTAACGCCGCTTACAGAGCCACTAAACTCCGCTCAATGGCCAGCATATGCTGATCCACAGAGCTTGCCGATGCCTGGGTATCTGTACCAAAAGTGTGGGCTACCGTCCCAGAGCATGGCACCAGGAGCTCTCCTGAGGTGGAGGCCTCGGAAACATCCTGGACCCCCTTTTGTGGCTTTGGAGGGGAGGTCCTCCCACCAGGGTAGTTGGGCCAGTCAATCCAACTCCAGGGCAAAGCTCAAAGTATCTTTATGTTTAGATAGAGATCTACCCTTGGGAGGACAGCCTGTCTTGGAGGAAGACTTGTGTTTCGATACCTGAGATCCATGTATGGAAGACGATGGCCTCGATGCGGTTGAAGCAAGTGAAACCGTATCAGAGGCAAAAGGGAACAGAGTTTTGCGGCCCAATTCTATAGGCCTCTCTTTGTCATCTTCTTGCATAGGGGACATTCAGATGACTGGTGACCTGGCCCAAGGCATTTAAAACACCAGTCATGGTATCAGTAGCACAGATAGTGCTACTATACTTAGAACATTTCTTAAAACCACTGGTTGGTTTTTCCATCGTGTCAGTAGACTGGATGGAAGGCCTAAGGCCCAAAATGGCATTGATGCACCTGGAAGAATTAAAGTTCTTTTTTTTTCTTAACAGAATGATTTTATTCTTTTTTAAGAGATTGGTTCCGGCGTTGACAGGAAGGCAGACTCAACCACAAAAAATAACAAAGAAGAATGAAGAAATTTTCTGCGGTGACAGGATTTGCTTCCCGCTGACTCCGTGGAAAACGAAGAACTGAGGAGGGAGAATCACAAAAGCAGGAAGGCAGCGACGCGGGCACAGTGGCATGCTCCCAAAGGCTTTCCTATTGGACGCTGGGAAGCACTCCCGCGCGGGGTCCATCGGTACAGACGTCACTCATATGTAAAGACTACATTCCTGCTTGTTCCTGAAGATGGAAGTTATATACAGTACCTGAATGTAACTTCCTCAACCACCTAGCTATGACCCACTATAGGAGGTATATCCAATAAACAAACAATAAACTATAAGATTATGTTTAAAAATTACCTAGCTTCGAGTACTGGTTTAATATCAGTCACAGGTGGAGTAGAATGACCAAATTCATCTTGCATGTCCAAAGGAATGTTGAAGGGTACTCCAACACGAAATGGAGGATCCAAAAGACCCACTGAAAATTTAACTGGTTTACCCTCTTGTTAAAAAGACAATTAAAAACATGTTAGAACAAACAGGAAAATTAAGATAGCAAATGTACAACTGCATTACTACTCATAACTCAGTCCAAAAAGATATAATCAGCAAGTTTTAAAATCAGAGGTGAGATGTATTAGATATCTGTAATGAACGACAATCAAGTTACATGATAAACTTCAGCAGAAGTACCTACTAAACAAAGCAAACATGTTTAAATGGTAAACCATAATATAGTTATGGTGCCATATGATGCCTTTGCTATATGATGCCTGTTAACAGGTGATCTCCGGAAACAGCAGGAATCAGTCTTCATATATGGTGATGTCGGTCCCGCGGAGCCCGCATGGAAATGCTCCCCAACATCCAAAAGGAAAGTCTTTGGGAGCACTTCACTGCGCCTGCGTGCCTGTCTTCCCGCATTCCCAACTCCTCTCCTCAGTTGAGTTTGTAGCTGAGAGGAAAGAAAAAAATTAACAAACCCTACAACTCCTAGGGGAGGAGGGCGGGTTGTGAAGACTTATTCCTGCTGTTACCAGAGATCAACTATTAAAAGCGAGTAACTACCCCATCTCCAGGAACAAGCAGTAATGCAATCTTAACATATGGGATTCACTAGCTCCCAGGTACCAGATTGGCATGGGAGGAAGAGCAGTGTGACCCCTGAGGCTAAAGGTTAGAGCCGAAGAGTGTGGACATGATGTGGCCCGCTGAACTCAATTCCAGGAGATTATACCACCTCTAATGATAGTCTGGTCTCCAGAAGACGGCTGGGATGAAGGGTAGAAGTTGAGTTTAAGACCCAAAGAGGTACTTGAATACAGCTTAGCCAAAGACAGAGTCCTGATGGGAGTTCCTGTCCAGACAATAATGTGCAGCAAAAGTATGAATGGAAGACTAGGTAGCTGCCTGACAAATCTCCTCAATGGATACTGAATGGAGGTTGGCTATGGAGGTTGCCATAGCCCGCACATTATAAGCAGTAACGTGACCCTCTAGGGAGAGTCCTGCCTGTGCATAATCAAAAGAAATGCAATCTGCTATCCATCTGGATAGAGTTTGTTTTGTCACCAGTAGCCCAAGGTGACTGGGATCAAAGGACATGAATAATTGAGAGGATTTTCTGTGAACCTTAGTTCTGTCCAAGTACTAAGCCAGTGCTCACTTTTATTCTAAGGTGTGTAACTTCAGCCCGAGACACATGTGGTCTTGGGAAGAAAATCGGGAGGATTACAGTCATTTAAGATGGAAGGAGGAGACTACCTTTCGAAGAAAATGTGGATGTGTACGGAGAACCACCTTATGGTAGAACCAAGTATAGGATGGATCCGCCACCAGAGCTTGCAGTTCGCTGATGCAAGATGATGTGACAGCAATGAGGAAGATTACCTTCCATGACAGTAACTTAAGTGAAGTGGTGGCTAAAGGCTCAAAAGGGGGCTTTAGAAGCAGAGCGAGAACCACATTGAGATTCCAGGCCACAGTAGGCAGCTTAATGGGTGGTTTGGACATTAAGAGACCCTGCATGAAGCATGCTACTAAGGGGTGTGAGGAGATAGGCTATCCCACCCAGTGGTTTGTGAGACGCCACAATGGCACTACGATGAACTCTCACTGAGTTAGTCTTAAGACCTGCCAAGGACAAGTGGAGGAGATATCTTAGAAGGGACTCCACCATGCAAGCAAAAGGGTCCATGCCCTTTGGGGAGCACTAGAGATCAAATCTTCACCACTTGAAGGCATAAGATCACCTGTAGGAGTCCTTGCGTGATGCAAGGAGGATATCTTTGACCTGTTGAGGCAGTCGAGGTCTGCGAGCACTATCCCTTTAGCTGCCCTGCTGTGAGGTGAGAGGAGTAAAGATTGGGATGGAGAAGTGTCCCTTGGTCCTGGTAGAGGACTTCGTGTGCACATCAGAGTTTGACAGGTTGAGTCTGCTCAAGGTGAAAAAGCAGAGGAAACCATGGTTGATGGGGCCAAAAGGGGCTATGAGGATCATGGAGCCTTTGTCGGCTTGTAGCTTGAACAGCATTTTGGGTATCAAGGGGATGGGAGGAAATGCATAGAGCAGACCCTGTCCCCAGTGGAGAAGGAAGGCGTCCGAGGCCTGTCGGTGCAGGGACAGAAGCCTGGAGCAGAAGAGTGGAAGTTGTGTGTTCTGCAGAGTGACAAAAAGATCTATGAGTGGGATTCCCCACGTTCGGAAGATCCAGGCAGCCATTTCCCGATATAAGGTCCATTCAGGTGGACGAAGGATACGGCTTAGCCTGTCTGCAAGGACTTTGAGCTCGTATGGAAGGGTACAGCGCTCTGATGTGAATGTGGTGTACAATAGCAAAGAATTAGAGACAAAGTGCTTCCTCACACAAGGGATATGATCCCGTCCCTCCCTGATTATTCATGTAGAACATAGCAACCTGATTGTCCATCCTAATACCTGTAGCCCTGAAAGTTGGTGTTGAAAAACCCAAAGGGCATTCATTAGTGCCCGTAGTCCTAGGAGGTTGATCTGCAGAGCAAATTCCTGTTGTGTCCATAGTCCCTGTGTGGTTAAGTTGTTCAGGTGTGCTCCTCAACACAGTTTGGAGGCATCCAATGTCAGGGTGCATCGAGGTGGAGGCATCTGAAAAGGAGACCACCACCACTGAAGAGACTTGGTCAGTTGAGGGGTGATGTGGATCCTGCCTCCAAGACACTCCTTTGCTTACATCCATTGAGAAAACAGAGTTTATTGGGCTTGTCACATGTGTAGTCGAGCATAGGGGATGACATGGATCATGGAAGCCATGTGACCCAAAATATGTAGCATCTCTCGAGCTGTTTCAGTAGCTTTGCAATTGCATAGCTTTTGCCAGCTCGATGACGGGGGCACAGCAATCTTGAGAAAGAAAAGCTTGGGCCTGTTGAGTGTCTAAGAATGCTCCGATGAACTCCAGACATTGAGTTAGAGCGAGGTGAGACTTTGGGAAGTTTAGCACAAATCACAGATGTTGGAGCACCGTGATGGTGCGATGAAGGGAGAGTTTTACCTCCTGAAGGCAGCTCTCCCCTGATTAACGTCTAAGTAAGGGAAGACAAAGACCCCCAAAGTGCGGAGATAGGCAGCGACTACTGCTATGCATTTTGTGAATACTCTCGGTGAAGAAGCTGAGTTGAAGGGCAGCACCTGATATTGGTAGTGGGTCCCTGAAACATGAAGCACAGATACCATCTATGCTGGATCAGTAAATGCGTGTACACCTCTTTTAGGTCTAGAGAACATAACCAATCATGCCTCTGGAGATACGAGAGAAAAGTTCCTAGGTAAATCATTTTGAATTTTTCTCAGACCAGGAACTTGTTTAGGTCTCTGATATCCAGGGTGGGCCTGAATCTGCCTGTTTTCTTTAGAATGAGAAAACATGGAGAGTAGAAGCCCAACCCTTCTTAAGGAGAAGCAACTCATTCTATGGTGCCCTAGGATAACAGGGTGGATTACTTCTTCTCTTAAGAGAGTGCTTTGAAGGGGATAAGTTGGATAGTCCCCTGTGAAGCTGTTCGGTGGTAAAATCTCAAAGTGAAGCAAATACCCCCCTTTGGATGATGTTCAGAATCCACAGTTCAGGTGCCACCTGAGGGGAGGGGCTGGGGGACCTCCAGAGGCAGAGTGGCAATGCTCTCTAGGAAAGACTCAAAAATCAGGCGCAGGTTGTGTCTGAGCTGCTGGTTGAGGCTTAGGTGCCTTGGGCTTTCTGGGTTGGTGAGGGTCCTGTTGTCGCTGTTGAGGATGCTGAGACTGGTAGACAGCTGAAGGTAGGCAGGAAGGATAATATTTCTTCTTTTTAGAATAGAAAGGTTTCTTGGAAACAGCCTTCCTTTTGGAAGTGTCAGCCATTTTCCCAGAAAGGCGTTTGAGGGTGAGATCATGTGTCTCAATCTCCCTAGCTTTTTCTCTCCAACCTTTTCCAAAAAGGTTTTCTCCCAGACATGAAATATTGGTCAGCTTGTCCTGGGGATACTGTTCAACATCTGATGTCTGTAGTCAGGCCATCCTCTGAACCTCACTGCAGACTGCTGAAGCTATGCTTGTTGACTCAAAAGCATAAAAAGAGACTCTGGTAGGAAACTTAAAGGTGTTCTGGCCTGTTTAATGAGTGTCTGGAATGTACTCCTCTTATCCTCAGAAAGCAGGGGAGTGAAAGTGCCCAGATCCCTAGTGATATCCTTTAGAAAATCTCCTTTATCCTGGAGACCAACATGCATGCTTGAAAGCATTGACGCCCAAAGGCATTGAGTGTCCTTGAGACTCTACCCGGAAGCATGGAAGAGTGATTTTTTGAACTCTTAATTGAGTGGTGTGGGAGCTGAGGCTTCTGGAAGCCTGGGAGCCCGGTACAGGGTATCGAGACTCTTGTTGACAGGTGGAACCATGAGAGAAGCCTCCCACATGAGGAGCATAAGATCCTGTAAGATACGATGCACATGTAAAGAAGACACTTCTTTGGGAGTAGGAGGCTATTGGAGTATTTCTAGTCCCTCTGCCCTCTGTTTCTTTTCCGAGGCTACTATGATGGCTACTCCTGCTGCCGTGTCCCAGATGAAGTCCTGGGAAGACATGTCTTCTGGTGGGGACCTGTGCTGCTTCTATGGAGGCGAAAGGTCTGAAGGGATGTCTGGAGGTTTCTGGGAATCCAGTGATCCCTCATCAGAATTAGAAGAACTGGAATGAGAGTCTGACAAACTCGAAGTATCAGCGGTCTTGTGTGTTACCTCGATGCTTCGTTGATGTCGCAGGTCGATGCCAATAACGATGCTCTGAGGTATCATAAGAACATACGATATGCCATACTGGGTCAGACCAAGGTCCATCAAGCCCAGTATCCTGTTTCCAACAGTGGCCAATCTAGGTCATATGTACCTAGCAGTTTCCCCAAAAGACACAGCTTCCGCAATGCTTGTACTGGGTCAAGCATTGATATCCTGGGTCACTTTTCTTAATAATGGTTTATGGACCTTTCCTCCAGGAACTTGTCCAAACCTTTTTTAAACCCAGCTACACTAACAGTCTTTACTACATCCTCCGGTAACAAATTCCAGAGTTTGATTACACGTTGAGTGAAAAAATATTTTCTTTTATTAGTCTTAAATAGTTTACCCTGTAGCTTCATTGCATGTCCCCTAGTCTTTCTATATTCTGATAAACAATCGATCTACGTTTACCCGTTCCACTCCGTTCATTAATTTATAGACTTCTATCATATCTCCCCTCAGCCGTCTCTTTTCCAGGTTAAAGAGCTCTAATCTTTTTAGCCTTTCTTCATAGGAGTATCCTTCCATCCCCTTTACCATTTTGGTGGCTCTTCTCTGAACCTTTTCTAATAACGCTATATCCTTTTTAAGATACAGTGGCCAGAATTGCACACAATATTCAAGGTACGGTCTCACCATGGAACGATATAGAGGCATTATAATATCTTTTGTATCGGAATCGGAAGCCCTGGCAGTTTTAGCCTGTTGGGTACCGGTGGTATTGGTGGGTTCCAACGGAGGCATTGGCCCCAGGAGCTCCAACGTTGCAGGTTTGAGGGCCGATATCGGGGCATTCCAAAGCATGGAACCAGTAGCTCTCCAGAGATTGATTCCTTAGGAGAGTCCCAGAGCCCCTCTTGTGCTTGGCTGGCCGGTCTGCATCTGAAGCACCCCTAGAGGAGTCTCAATGCTTATGCAGTGATTTTGCTCTAGTCTCTGTATTGGTCTTCGATGCCGATGTCGTCTTAGAAATTTGAGATTTATTTAAATGTTTGCACTTGGAAGAGACCTAAGACCCATGAGATGAGGTCGATGTTCTTGATGATGTGGAAGCCACTGAAATAGAGTCCGAGACGAATGATCCATACCATCTGGCTCTGTTCTTTAGTCCTCTCCTTGTCATTTGTTGACACAAAGGACACAAATCTGGTAAACGGACATTTTAGGCACCAATCATGTTTATCCATGACTGATATGGTACCAGCACATTTGGTACACTTTTTAAAACCATTAGTTGTTTTTTCCATTTTTAAAAGTATTCTTCAGAGCTGAAGAGGATATGGAAGCCTAAAGGCTTGCTTAGAGGTGAAACTACAGAAAAAAGAAAAGAAATAGAAAATTTTATAACTCAAAGAAAAACGTATCGTGACCGGTGTAGATTTTGACAGAACCAGCATAGCCAGAAAGGCAAAGCACGGTATTACACCAAAAAAAGAGATGTTTTTCAATGGTGACAGGATTGAACAACCTGCTGGCTCCGCAGAAAACAAAGAACCGAGGAGAGCAGTTGGGAAGGCGGGAAGGCAGGCACGTAGGCGCAATGGAGTGCTCTAAAAGGCTTTCCTATTGGACACTGGGGAACATTCCCATGCGGGCTCCGTTGGTACCAAGGTCACCATATGTGAAGACTGCATTCCTGCTTGTTCCTGGAGATTAAGTACTCTTACAATTTAGAATCAAGGATATTAAACTGTGATTCAGGATTTAAATGTTGCTCGTGTGTTTCCAGGCAGTGCAGTGCCAGAGGGTTACTACATGAAAGATGAGTCATCACAGATGTAAACCATAAATAGAATTAGTAGTTGCCAAAAATTATCTGATACTACATCTTTTTCTTACCTACAATTTTAAATTTGATTGCTTTAGATGGTAGAGGTCTTCCTGCGTAAGTATCTGCGTTACTTTCATTCAACACTACCTGCAGTTTCAATGAATAGCTTCCAAGCTTTTGGATGTTTTCTGTAAGTCACAAATAAAGAATTTAGTACAAAACACACATATATAGATCTACAGAGCTCAAACTACCTTTGTTCATCTGTCTATCCATGCAGGTAGGGTGCACAGCGCATCCTGCATCCATCTCATCCAACACCCCACCTACAGTCTCATAGGCCACACAAATCCTCCTCCTCCTACTACTACTACTTACCATTTGTATAGCGCTACAAGGCATATGCAGTGCTATACAGAGCCATGTAAGAGACCATTTCTGCTCATAAGAGCTTACAGTCTAGTCAAGAGAGACAACATAACAGTCATAACGGACAACAGAAGAACCGGGGACAAGGATATATCTAGGGGAATGGTAAGGAAACTCTTAGGAAGTAAACAGGAGAGAAAAGGGATTAGGATCCAAAAGGAGTCTCAAAGTTGTGAGTTTTTAGCCTAGCTTTGAATGAGGTCATAGATGGAGCCTGACATACCGACTCAGGCAGTTTGTTCCAGGCATAAGGAACAGCAAGGTAGAAAGATAAAACTCTGGTGTTGGCAGTGGAAAAGAAGGGTACAGATAGAAGGGATCTGCCAGAAAAGTGGAGTTCCGAGGAGGAATGCTGGGAGAGATAAGCCCCATATATCTCCTCCCACCCTCTTCCACAGCCCTCAGCCTTCTATACTCACAGTCCTCCGCTCAGCAATATGCATGCCCACACTACCCCCAGAGTCACATTAACCCAGAGGTTCCCAACTCCAGTCCTGGAGGGCCAAACACCATTCAGGTTTTCAGGCTGTCCCTAATAAATATGCATGAGATGCATTTGCATGCACTGCCCCCATTGTATTCAAATGTATCTCATGCATATTCATTAGGGGCAGCCTGAAAACTTGAATGGTGTTTGGCCCTCCAGGCCTGGAGTTGGGAACCTCTGCACTAACCCCTCCACTCACACACAACACAAGCACCAACCAATAAAAAAAAATCCACACCCCCACACACCCACATCTCCCTCCTACTCATATATCACCAACTGACTACAATACAAACACATACACATGTCCCAGACACAGTCTGCCCCTTTACTGAGGTTCAGCAGGTTCATTCTAGTATAAATAACATGCCCATCAAAATGAAAATAAAAACCAAAGACCCACAGTTAGAATGCTAAGATATTTTTAAAAAATAATAGAAAACTCACCCATTTTCTTAAACCAGTAGGGCCATTTACCCCCATGCTGACTAATATGGGAAATTATATCTTTATCGCCACTTGGTGCTTGGAAAGAAAAAAAAGAATATATTTTAGTAACACAAGTTCTAACTGAACAGCTGAAACTACCTTTTACATCTGGCTTTTAATGACACTTGCAAATCATCATAAAATATTCTTACAACCACAGAATACTGAGAGGTCAATATTTGAAGATTTTAAAAAGACTATGTATACCGTATATCTGTGAGTTAACTGCATAAAGTTGCTTTTCAAAAGACTGCAAGTTATCCCTAAGCATCAGCACATAAATGCATATAAACACATAAAAATGGGTATTTCAGAGGAGAAGCCAAAACAGATATGTTTAAATTATAATTTCCAGCATCACATTGGTGGCTAGGAGATGATGTAAATTCACATCCTTAGGGCAGCTTTTGTAAAATCACATAGAACCTTTCCCGCTTAAGACCACAGTTCTAGCATTTAATCTGTTTTTATAGCATTTCTTTTAGGCACAATGCTCACGCGGTGATAGAAGAGTCATTTTATTCCCTGAGCTTCAAATCTAATCTCTAGCTTTGTTACTGACACACTTAAGTGCTAGATTTAGTAAAGTGCACTACCATGTTAGCGTGTGCCAATGCCACTAAGGTGCATTATTAGCAAATAGGTCCCACTATATAGAATAAAACCTACAATTAAACAACACATATTAATGTGCATTAATATGGTAGAGCCTTTTAGTACATTTAGTTGTGATCACAAGGAGAGTCACTGTCTCCCTGAGCCTCATCTCTAATCCCCAAAGATCTATCATTGACTGTATGACTAGGATGAGTCACATTCACTTTTATTTATGTATTTACAATTGTATGTAGTCTATCTTATTGTAACAGGTCAAAGTAGAGAACAAACAAAAGGTAGTTACTCAACTGTAGCAGGTGTTCTCCATGGACAGCAAGAATACGTTTTCACGTACGGGTGACCAACAATGCAGCCCCGTGCAAGGATGCTCCCCAGTTTCTATTGGAAACTTTTGGGAGGCTTAAAAGGTTGGGGCTCTTCGACTTGGAAGAGAGACAGCTGAGGGGGAATATGATAGAGGCCTATAAATTAATGAATAGAGTTGAACGGATAAACGTAGATCAATTGGTTACGCCATCAAATAGTAGAAAACAAGAGGACACACAATGAAGCTACAATGCAACCCATTTAAAACTAATAGAGAAAATATTTTTTTACTCAACGCATAATCAAACTCTGGAATTTGTTACTGGAGGATGTAATTAAAGCTGCTAGTGTCTCGGTTTAAAAAAGGTTTGGACAAGTTCCTGGAGGAAAGATCCATAAACCATTACTAAAGAGGACAAAAAATCCACTGCTTGCCCCGGGACAAGCATTGTGGAACCTATGTCCCTCTTTGGGAACCTGCTGGGTACTTCTGGCCTGGATGTGATACTGGGCTTAATGAACCTTGGTCTGACCCAGTAAGGCATTTCTTATGTTCTTATGTAAAAAATGTTGTTAACCCTCTTCTGATCATTTGGCAATATTACTCCCTCACCATGGTTGCATTTGCTGAACTATGGATATGAACTCTCCTCTCATGTTCTCCTTTTACCCCCTACATATGCTATTATTTTCCCTTTTAATTTGGCTTTGGCTGCATTCCAGTGAGCAATGGGATCCATGCCCCCCACAAAATCTACCCAGACTTGTTTTAGATAATTATTGTATGTATTTGTTTGTTTGTTTCACTTTTCTATATCGCCCCTTCCAGAGATCAGGGGTGGTTTACAGAGAAGCAACATGTTACATAAAACAGGTACTAACTTTTTACGTAACTAACATGAAACATTTTCAACAGGTTAATGTTTTGATTATAACTATATTACATGTTAACTATATACAGGCGTTCTTTGGGTTTGAGTGAGTATGATTAGGGACTGTGTGGCCTTGAGTAGTCATTTACCATCAGTTATGTTAGGTAATAGAGTGGTGTGTCTGTGATACTTGTGAGTTTGGGTATGTGTTGTGTTCTCCATAGTGTGCAGTGAAGAGGTGTGTTTTAAGCTGCTTTCTGAACCCTTGGAGATCCTTGATTGCGTGGATGGACTATGGCAGGGAGTTCTAGAGACTGGGGGCCATATATGTAAAAGCTCTGGAGCTGGTAATGTGTTTCATTTTACGAACTGAATGTGGGATTACTAGGGAATGGAGAGCGTTCTCTCATCGCGATCTTATGTCTGCGGGGGTATGAAGAAGAGTTGAGAGGAAGAATGGTGCAACATTGTTAACTGCAGGATTATTAAAGGGAGATGCTGCTTTTTGTATAGCGTAGTTACTCACCTGTAACAGGTGTTCTCCAGGAGCAGCAGGAATCAGTCCTCACTTATGGGTGACGTCGGCGCCGACGGAGCCCTCGCGGAGCAATTTTCCCCAGCTTTCAAAGAAAGCCATTGGGAATTGCAGCGCGCATGAGAGGTAGTCTTCCCGCCCGAAGGTGCCATCTTAGCCAGTCATATGACATAGCTAAAAAGAAATCATAAAAATTTGCAAAAAGAACATAAGAAGACGATTTCAACTCCACGGGGAGGAGGGAGGGTAGTGAGTACTGATTCCTGCTGCTCCTGGAGTACACCTGTTACAGGTGAGTAACTACGCTTTCTCCAGGACCAAGCAGGAAGTCAGTCCTCACTTATGGGACTCCCAAGCTCAAGGCTACCGGAGACCCTAAGCACAAAAATGAGCTCCCTCTAGCTCAGCAGCACAGAAGGAAAGAATCTTCGCTGAATTATCACCCACCGGTAGCCCACATCCGGGATGGAGGTAGGAGTTGCTCAGACCTCAAAGAGATTACGGAGGACTGCCTGTCCGAAAGCACTGTCCCTACGGGACTCCCTCTCGAGACAGTAATGACCGCAAAAGTCTGGCTCGAAGACCAAGTAGCGGCCCGGCAGATGTCTGCCAGCGGAACAGAGCGAGGTAAGCCACTGACGTGGCCTTTGCCCGAACGCAATGAGCCGTGACTCGACTTTCTAAGGCGAGTCCGGCTGCCCCATAAGCCCAAGAGATACAGTCCGCAACCCAGATGGACAAGTACGCTTGGAGACCGGGAGCCCCAATTTATTGGGGTCCAAAGGACACAAAAAGCTGCGCAGCTTTACGGTGCTCCGCGTACGGTCAAGGTAGAAGTTCAACGCCCTTCTACAGTCCAGGGTATGGAGGACCGTCTCAGCTCGCTGGAGTGTGGTCTGGGAAGAAGGTTGGAAGTACCACCTCCTGATTCAAGTGAAAAGGGGAGACCACTTTAGGCAGAAACTTTGGGTGAGTCGTAGGACTACCCTATTCTTGTAGAACCGAGTGTAGGGGGGATCAGACACGAGGGCCTGTAATTCACTTACGCGCCTAGCGGAAGTGAGGGCTATCAAGAACAGCGTTTTCCAAGACAGAAACGAGAGAGCAGGTAGCCAATAGGTTCAAAAGGCGGACAGGTGATCCGCTGTAAAACCACATTCAGGTCCCAGTCAGGCGCTGGCGGGCGCAGAGGTGGTTTAAGTAGTAGGAGACCTCGGAGAAACCTCGCTACGAGAGGGTCGTTGGAGAAGAGGTCTGCCGTCCACCGCACATGATGTGCGGAAAGAGCACTGAGGTGAACTTTGACGGAGTTGGACTTAAGTCCCAGATTAGAGAGGTGTAGCAAGTACTGTAAGATCACCGACACCGGGCAGGAGAAGGGATCCTGAGATTGTTGGGTACACCAGACTGCAAAGCGACGCCATTTAAGGGCGTAGCATTTGCGGGTAGAAGGCCGTCGCGAAGCCAAGACACCTCCTCCACCTCTGCCGGCAAGAGGAGAGGAGCAAGGACTACCCTTCAGCAGCCAGGCCATGAGGTTGAGAGACCTGAGGTTGGGGCAGTAGGGACCCCTGATCCTGGGTGAGGAGATCCGGTTGCACCCCCAGAGGGATTGGATCCTCCACCGCCAGTTGCAGCAAGAGCGGAAACCACGGCTGCCTGGCCAGCGAGGGGCCACCAGGGATCATGAAAGCTTTGTCTCGAAGAACCTTGAAAAGGGTCCGAGAGACTAACGGGATGGGAGGGAAAGCGTACAGAAGGCTCCCCGACCATGAGATCAGAAAGGCGTCCGCCGCCACCCGAAGGGGGTGAGGCTGACGAGAGCAGAAGCGAGGAAGCTGCCGGTTGTGAGGACTGGCAAAGAGATCCACTGTGGGGAGGCCCCACCTGAGGAAGAGCTCTGAACAATCAAGGGGTCCAGACGCCACTCGTGCGGCTGGAGGACCCTGCTGAGTTTGTCCGCCAGGCAATTTTCTTGGCCCGGAGATAAACTGCCTTGAGGAGAATGCCGTGACTGACGGCCCAAGAGCAGAGCTTCTGTGCCTCCCGGCAGAGGAGGAAGGAGCCCGTGCCCCCCCTGCTTGTTCACGTAGAACATGGCAACTTGATTGTCCGTCTGGACAAGGACGGACTGTTGGGAGGTCAGGTGGGAGAAGGCCTTGAGAGCTAGGCGGATCGCCCTGAGCTCCAGGAAGTTGATCTGCTGAGCAGACTCCCACTTGGTCCAGAGGCCCTGAGTACGTGCACTCTTGGCAATGGGCTTCCCCAGCCCAGGAGGGATGCATCGGTGGTCAGCACCCGGGTCGGCTGAGGTGACTGGAAAGGCATTCCCAATACCCAGGTGCGGCTGCCGGAGCCACCACCGGATAGACGAGACAGCGGCTCGGAGACGCGCACCAGGTCTGCTAGGCCGCCCGTGGCCTGTCGCCACTGCTGGCGGAGACACCACTGAGCAGGCCGCATATTCAGGCGGGCATTGGGAGTCACATGGACGGTGGAAGCCATATGGCCGAGCAGTCTCAGGAAGCGCCTGGCGGAGACCAGGGGCTGGCTGCGAAAGCGGTCGGCTAGGTCCATGAGCCGCTGAGCCTGTCGAGCGGTAGGTACGCTCGCGCCTGAGGGGTGTGCAGCCTTGCGCGATGAACTCGAGATCCTGTGAGGGGAGCAAAGTGGACTTTGCGAAGTTGATGACAAAGCCCAAGTGCTGCAGCAGAGTCACCGTGCGGCACGTGGCGGTGGTGACCTCCTGAGCGGACGCTGCTCTGATGAGCCAGTCGTCGAGGTACGGAAAAACATAGAGGCCGTGAAGCCGAGATGGGCCGCCACGACCGCGAGACATTTTGTGAAGACTCGCGTGCGGAGGACAGGCCGAAGGGCAGTACTCTGTACTGGTAATGATTTCCTGCCACCACAACCTTAGGTATTGGCGTGGCTTGGGTGGATGAGGATGTGCGTGTAAGCATCCTTTAGATCCAAGGAGCATAGCCAATCTCCCTGCTGGAGGTAGGGCAGAAGGATTCCAAGGGTAAGCATTTTGAACTTCTCCCGCACAAGGAACTTGTTGAGGTTGCGCAAGTCCCAGGATGGGTCGGAGGCCTCCTGTTCTCTTTGGTATCAGAAAATACCTTGAATAGAAGCCCTGACCTCTCAGGTGGTGGGGCACCGGTTCCACCGCCTGATCCTGCAGAAGACCTGCTAACTCCTGAAGGAGCAACTCCCTGTGCAGAGGGGGGCGCGGAGGCTCTCCCGGAAAATAGGAGGGAGGGACCTGATGGAAGTGGAGAAGGTAGCCCTCTCGCACGACCTGAAGCACCCAGGCATCTGCGGTGATGCTGGACCCCCTGTCGGGGTCGTGAACCAGCGGGCCTCCGTTGCTGGGGGGAACCAGCGGGGGGGGAGAGGCTATGCTGAGCGAGTCAAAAACCCCCCACCCTGCTGAGCAGGGCTGGTGGCGCAGGCTTGGGGCTTGCTGGCCTACGGGACCCGTTACCCCGTCCTTGGCCTGCTGGCCCTGTTGGGGACTGCAGGGGCCTGATAATGGGGGTATTGTTTGTAGGCAGCCGCCTTCCTCGGGTAAAAGGTCTTTTTCCCGAGCCCTTCTTTTTCTGGGAAGGGGCGGAGGTCTTCCTAGAAAGCCTGGCCTGGTGAGAGTCTCAGTCTCAATTTGTGCAGCCTTTTCCGCCATGGGCTTGCCAAAGAGGTTTTCGCCTCGGCAGGGGACATCGACCAACTTGTCCTGTACCCAGGGCTCAAGGTCGGACGACTGAAGCCAAGCCTGTCGGCGGGCACCGATGCCGGCTGCGGCTACTCGAGCCGAGGCTTCAAGCCATCATAGGCTGCTCGGGACATGGACTTTGAGCATTCCCGAATACCTGTGGACAAGGCTAGGAACCTCCGCAAGGGTTCCTCGGACAAACAGCGGAGAAGCCGGCTAGCTCTTTAGCCAGATCCCTGAGCTACCTGCCCATGTAGAGCTGGGCAGTCTGGAGACGACGGTCGAGCATAGAGCCCTGGAAGCACTTTTTGCCAAGGCCATCCAGGTTACGGGCCTCCCTTCCAGGAGGCCCCGAGGAGTGCATCTTCTGGCTCTTAAGACTATGCATGGCCGATTACACAACCATGGAATGGTGTGGCAACTGCGCCTTTTGAAAGCCCGGGCTCTTGCGGACTCGATAGATAGAATCGACCCGCTTGCTCAGGACCGGCGAGGAGGCCGGACTCTCCCACATGCGGAAGAGTAGTCGTTCCAGCATAGGAGGAACCGGCACAGTAAAGTGCTCCCTCGCGGGAGTCATACTGGAGGGCGTCGAGCTCTTCGGCTCGAGGCTCTCCTCGGGGTCCGCAGGGAAGGCCAAAGCCTTGGCCATATCCCTAACGAAGTCCGAGAACCGGGCATCCTCCGGGGGGGACTGCTTCCGAGGCTCGGACCCCGGTGAGTCCGATGGGACACACGAGTCCGGAAAGAATCAGGCGACTCTTCCTCTTCAGACTCCCAGACCGACTCCGACGAGGACTCGGTGGGTCGGCTCGGGCAGGGTGCGGCGCCAGCCGCCCCGACGCCGAGGGAGTCGGCGTCGGCGACCTCGGTCCGAACGGGAGGCCGAGGGCGACCTCGACCGAGGATCGACTCGAGTTCTCATCGACTCGAGGATCGGCTCGGTCTCCGGGGTCGACTTGGACGTCGACGTCCCGGCGGTCGGGGCAGCGACGCCAGCGAAGCCAGCGAGCAGTGCCCGCTGCTGGTCCATGAAGGCAGACAATCTGCTCTCCAAGGCCGTCAACCTGAGTCCGAGCTCAGGCGACCCAGCAGCCCCCGACTCGGGCCCCGACGGCGTCGGGCCCGACGTCGGCTGACGCGGAGGCGAGTCCAGAAGACAACAGGACTTACCCGGGCAGCATCTCCGACTCCAGGCGAGGTCGCTTCGGGAGGTGATCCTTCTCCAAGGACCGGGGCGGCTGTCGGGGCTATGCGACCTGGCCCTCGCGGAGCCAGGAGCGTCCACCGACGCCGCCCTCGCGGGTTTCCTTCCGTCGATGGTCCCCGGAGGGAGAACCCCGGTCGGAGGAGCTCCCGTCGACGGTCCGAACTGGAGCCTTTCGACAGTGAGGCCCTCCGACGAGGTCCGGGTACGGCTGGGGTCAGCGAAGA
This sequence comes from Ichthyophis bannanicus, assembly GCA_033557465.1. Lineage (NCBI taxonomy): Eukaryota > Metazoa > Chordata > Amphibia > Gymnophiona > Ichthyophiidae > Ichthyophis > Ichthyophis bannanicus. The sequence goes on from CM066031.1 coordinate 1,284,411,346, forward strand.
TTCTTTCGCGCTGATGCCGCCGACTTCTCAACGCCTTCGAGGACAGTTTGCTGCAGGGCCCACAGATCAGTTCCTCGTGATCTGGGCCCAGGCAGCGGAGGCAAAGGTCGTGTGAGTCGGTGAGTGACATATTTCGGTCACACCGACCACACCGCTTAAAGCCACTGGCAGCCATCGGGGAAAAAGGGCCCCTGCGAGGTCAAAGGACCGGCTGCCAGGGAAAAAAAACGAAAACGAAAACTGACTAAGTCAGAAACCGAAAAACCGTTAGAGGACTCGAGACCGGCGTCGCGAGTCCGGGCGGGAAAACGACCGGCGTCGAACCGAAAGAAAAAAGGATAAATACAGAGGAAAATCGACTTTTTCGCGGGGACAAGACGGGGACGTCTGTAGGCTCCGCGGAAAAAGAAGACTGGCTAAGATGGCACCTTCGGCGGGGAAGACTACCGCGCATGCGCGCTGCAATTCCCAAAGGCTTTCTTTGAAAGCTGGGGAAAATTGCTCCGCGAGGGCTCCGTCGGCGCCGACGTCACCCATAAGTGAGGACTGACTTCCTGCTTGGTCCTGGAGAAAGTGTTGTTCCAGGTGTTTAGCGAGGTGTTTGGGTCTGTGGTATAATTTGAGAGCTGGGGTAGGACGTTGTGAAGTAAGGCATCTTTGTTGAATTGGGTGAAGCATTTGGTGTGTGATGGGCTACTCGGTGTATTGGCAGTAGTGCTCATTAGTGGGATCTGGAAGGTTACAAGGTGGTGGTCAGATCATGGAACTGCCGATGTAGATGGAGGGATGTAGTGGGGGTGATGCGCAGTTGAGGCAGGAAGGAAGAAAAGATCCAGGATGTTTTCCTTATTGTGGGGTGGGTACACTTATAATTTGCTGGAATCCCATGTCGGCCATTGAGTCCAGGAAGGAGGTTGCCTGGGAGGTGTCCAATGAGGGGAGGTTCAGGTCTCCTAGAATGATGTGTGGTTTACTGAGGGAGGCCATGCAAGCTGATTCGAGGATATGGGTTAGGCTGTTGTGGTCAGGTGTTGGAGGTCTATAAATGAGACAGATGGAGAAGTTCTTGTTTTGGATCTTGAGCATGCCCATCCCATCTAAGTTACTAGCTAGGGAAGGTGTAGCTTTGTGTTCTGTTTTGCATAGTATGAGTACTCCACCTCCACCCCCCCCCCCCCCCTTTTGGAGTCCCTGGGGCAACTGAAGAGGTCAAAACCCTGTACCTGTAGCAGGTTTGTTAGGACATTGTAAGTGAGGGAAGATAGAAGATAGAAGGTCAACGCAAAAAAGGAAGGCCAGCAATGAGATGGATTGATACAACAGCAGCAGCTACGGGTACCAGTCTGTCAACAATGAGCCGCCTGACTGAAGACCAAACACAATTTACGATAGCTATCCAGAGGGTCGCCATGAGTCGACTCCGACTCGACGGCACTTAACAACAACAACAACAAGTGAGGGAGAGCCATGTCTCTGTAACACAGAGAATGTCTGGGCTCTCTTCCTCTGGCATGTCTATGACTATCGGTATTTTATTCCATAATGATCTTGCATTAACGAGAATGCATTTCAATAACGCGTGTGGGGGAGGGGTATAATGTTTGATATGATTATGTTGTGTTGATGCGTACTAGTCTGTTGCAGGGTTTATAGTTGGCGTGTTTTGGATCACGTGCCATTAAACCCGTGGGGAGGGGACCGCATTAAGGCTTTGCAAAGATTAGAACAGAAATGGATTTTTCTGCTTAATACGGTCCATCCAGCAGGTTTAAACATGCAGTTGGACTGGTACACAATTATTTAGTATAATACTGTTAACGTTTTAGCCTTTCTGAACGGAGGTGGTTTCTATTTTGGTGGCTGCTCCTCCTGTTTTTTTCTGATTGGCTCTCGCAGTCTATAGTTTATCCGATTGGTTAATGTTGATTAACAGCTGTGCAAACGGATCTGTCACCAGGCTTTTTAAACCGCTCTCCTCAAATCGCTTTTTTGATGGCTGATGACTACCCGCGGATTGCTTGACCTGAAGCAGGGTGCTTAACTGGGGGTACCCGAAACGTGACACGTCGGATTAGAAGATTGCGATGTTACTGGGAGCAGCCTTGGGAAAAAAGCCATTGATCAGCTAAGTCAAGCTGTTGAACAAAATCTTTTCTTTATTAAAATGGAAGGGCCACAGTGGTGTTAGGATATTTCCTATTCACTGAGTTGGCAATTCTGACAAAAAATTAATTGGTCTACTCTGAGGGGTTGGTTCATAATGCGGACAGGGTTTTTGTGAGTGTGCAGGGTTTATAGTGACTTGTGTGTGCGCCCTGGAGATATGTTATATTAAACAGTGGCGCGTCTAGCTTATGTCTGTGTGTAGTGTGAATGATGGGAATGTGACAGGCGGAATGAGCGTCTGTGGTGAGTGAGAGTGCGATTGTTAGCTCATGTGATGTGATAAGAAGGTAAAGTATAGCAAGATCTATTTTGTGGGTATCCATTGTGCGGGTTCGTGTTAGGTTTTGTTTTAGAGTTTCTCCATATGTTGTTGTTGTCGTGGTGCAGTTTAAGGGTTATGTCGGTGTGGTCGGGGAGGGGTTTTGTTGCAATTTGTGAGCAAAGAGCTAGAGGGTGTGGTAGTGCTCAAGTCTTAGCCGGGCAGAAGTATAAAGGGTGGGTACCAAACTATATGAGGAGGGTTAGAGTTTCACTGCTTGCAGGGGTGGTAGTAGGGGTATGTCAGTTGGTTAAGTCGGGTTGTATGAGTTACAGTTTGGCAGATAAATTGCAGTGCAATTCGATATATAGCATTAGGCAACGTTAAGAGTAGTTACTCACCTGTAACAGATGTTCTCCAGGAGCAGCAGGAATCAGTCCTCACATATGGGTGTCATCGGCGCTGATGAAGCCCCAGCGGAGCATTTCCCCAGCTTTCCATGAAAGCCTTTGGGAATGCTGGCACGCATGCACGGTTCCCTTCCCGCCTAAAGGTGCCATCTTACCTCAGTCAAATGACATAGCTTAGAACAGCACACAAAAATGAAAAATAAACTATGTACAACTGCAACTCCAAGGGGAGGAGGGAGGGTTGTGAGGACTGATTCCTGCTGCTCCTGGAGAACACCTGTTACAGGTGAGTAACTACTCTTTCTCCAGGACCAAGCAGGAAGTCAGTCCTCACATATGGATGACTCCCCAGCTCTGGGCTACTGAGATACCCAGGCTGAACAAGAGAACTCCCTCTAGTCTCAGCAGCAAAGAAAGGATTTCCAAGGACACAACCTCCACCGGTAGCCCAACAGAGGGCAGGAGGGCAGGAGTTGCCTAAACCTCAAAGAGATTCCGGAGTACTGCTTGGCCAAAAGCACTGTCCCAACGGGACTCCCTCTCCAGACAGTAATGGGTCGCAAACGTCTGGCTTGAAGACCAAGTTGCAGCCCTGCAGATGTCTACCAAGGGCACAGAGCGGAGATGAGCCACTGAGGCAGCCATTGCCCTGACACGATGGGCCGTGACCCGACCCTGCAAAGGAAGGTCAGCCGCCTTGTAAGCCCAGGTGATACAGTCAGCCACCCAGATGGACAAGGTACGCTTGGACACAGCTAACCCCAACTTATTGAGGTCAAAGGATATGAAAAGCTGAGTAGCCCTTCTATGCCCTTCCCTACGGTCAAGGTAGAAGGATAAGGCCCTCCTACAGTCCAGGGTATGCAGGACTGCTTCAGCCTGGCTTGTATGAGGCCTAGGGAAGAATGTTGGAAGAACCACCTCCTGGTTGAGGTGGAAAGAGGAGACCTTTGGGAGGAACTTTGGATGAGTCCTGAGGACCACCCTGTTCCTATAAATCCTGGTGTAAGGCCTATCACAGACCAGGGCCTGAAGCTCACTCACTCGCCTAGCCGAGGTAAGTGCTATCAGGAAGAGAGTCTTCCAGGAAAGGAAGTGTAGAGGGCAAGTAGCCATCAGCTCAAAAGGTGGGCGAGTCAATTGCTGCAAGACCACATTCAGCTCCCACTCAGGAGCAAGAGGACGGATGGGAGGCTTGAGCAAGAGCAAGCCCCTGAGAAATCTGGATACCAAGGGGTGCCCAGACAGAGAATGTCCTTCCACCAGTGAGTGGTGAGCTGCTAGAGCTGAGAGGTGGACCCGAACAGAATTGGACTTAAGTCCCTGATTGGATAAGTGCAGTAAATATTGAAGTATTACAGGTACGGTACAGGAGAAAGGGTCTTCTGTACGTAGCTGACACCACACAGAAAACCTTTTCCACTTCAGAGCATAGGTTTTCCTAGTGGACTGCTTTCTAGAGGCTAGGACAACCTCCTCAACTTCCTGAGGTAGGCCCCAGGGAGCTAAAACTACCCTTGCAGCCTCCAAGCCATCAAATTGAGAGCTTTGAGAATGGGGTGCAGAAGGGAACCCTGATCCTGAGAGAGAAGGTCGGGTTGCAACCCCAGAGGCAGTGGGGGATCCACCGCCAACTGAAGCAGAAGTGGAAGCCAAGGTTGTCTCGGCCACCTGGGAGCGACCAGCAGGACCGAGGCCTTGTCCTGAAGAATCTTGAACAGAGTTCGGGCCACCAAGGGCGTGGGAGGAAACGCATATAGGAGGCCCTGAGACCAGGATATTAGAAAAGCATCCAGGGCTATCCTCAAAGGATGCGGTTGTCTGGAGCAGAACTTGGGCAGTTGCTTGTTCAGCGGGCTGACAAATAGATCTATCCAAGGGAGACCCCATTGTAGGAAGATCTTTTGAACCACTAAGGGATGCAGCTGCCACTCGTGGGGCTGCAGAATTCTGCTCAACCGGTGTGCCAGGCAGTTCTCCTGGCCTGGAAGGTACACTGCCCGGAGAAGCATGTTGTGTTTCAGGGCAAAGGAACAAAGGTCCTGAGTCTCCCGACAGAGGAGCCTGGACCCTGTCCCGCCCTGCTTGTTCACATAAAACATGGCTACCTGGTTGTCTGCTTGAATCAAGACTGATTGGTGAGCCAGGGCAGGAGAAAAAGCTTAGAGAGCTAAGCAGATAGCCAGGAGTTCCAGGAGATTGGTCTGTTGAGCTGCCTCCCAAGGAGACAAGAGGCCTTGGGTGCACTTGTCTAGGCAATGAGCACCCCAGCCGCGAAGAGAGGCGTCGGTGGTTAAGACTACCGAGCACTCTGGCATCCGGAAGGGCATCCCCTGCAATAGGTTGGGTGGATGTAACCACCAGCTGAGGGAGGTCAAAAAAGTGTTTGGACACCTTGATCCTGTCTCTGAGGCTGCCTGAGGCCTGTGACCACTGAGTCCGAAGGCACCACTGTGCAGGCCCCATATAGAGCCTGGCATTGGGAGTCACATGTACTGTCGAAGCCATGTGGCCCAGAAGTCTGAGACAGAGTCTGGCGGAGACCATGGACCTGTTTAGAAACAGTTTTGCCACGTCCATCAGCCTGTGGGCCTTGTCCTCTGGCAAGAATGCCTTTGCCAGTTGAGAATCTAACCTTGCCCCTATGAACTCCAAGTTCTGGGAGGGGAGCAAAATGGACTTTGCAAAGTTTATGACAAAGCCCACGTTTTGAAGCAGAGCAATGGTTCTGAGGGTGGCTTGTCTGGCCTCCAGGCACGTCTGACTCCTGATGAGCCAGTCGTCCAGATAGGGAAAGATAAAGATGCCTTGATTTCTCAGGTAGGCCGCAACCACTGCCAGGCACTTGGGTAAAGACCCTGGGAGTGGAGGTCAGGCCAAAGGGTAGTACTCTGTACTGATAATGGTTTCCTCCCACAATGAACCTGAGGTACTTTCTGTGGTCTGGATGAATGAGGATGTGAGTGTATGCATCCTTTAGATCTAAGGAGCATAGCCAATCTCCTTGCTGGAGGGAGGGCAGAAGGGTCCCAAGAGTAAGCATCTTGAATTTTTCTCTCTCTAGTCACTTGTTGAGGTCCCTGAGATCTAGAATGGGCCGAAGGCCACCGGTCCTTTTGGGTACCAGGAAATACCTGGAGTAGAAACCGTGACCTTGGAATTGAGGAGGCACAGGCTCCACCGCCCTGTCTTCCAACAGGCCCTGAAGTTCCTGAAGGAGAAGGGCTGTGTGCAGGGGAGGCCTCAAGGGCTCCCGTGGGAAGTAAAGAGGAGGCAGTTGATGAAAATGCAGGGCATAGCCCTTTTGGACTATGTCCAGCACCCAACTGTCGGTGGTAATGAGAGGCCACTGGTAGGCAAAGAGTACAAGGCGACCGCCTGTGCAGGGCTGGGAGAGCAGGGACGGAGTGGCTATGCTCAAGGAGTCAAAAAAACCCACGCTGCTGAGTGGAAGCAAAGGCAAAAGGCTTGGGGGTCTTCTGCCTATGGGGCCCATTACCCTGGCCCTTGGCTTGCTGACCCTGGGGGGCAGATTGGGCAGCCTGAGATTGAGGGTACTTTTTGTAGGCAGTGCCCTTCCTCGGGTAAAAGGACTTTTTATCCGAGCCCTTCTTCTTGTGTGAACGGGCAGAGGTCTTCTTCGACAGCCTTGTCCGGGTAAGGTGCTCAGTCTCGAGCTGAGAGGCCTTCTCAGTCACGGGTTTGCCAAAAAGGTTCTCACCTCGGCAAGGGACATCGACCAACTTGTCCTGAACCCATGGCTCGAGGTCCGATGACTGCAGCCACGCCTGGCGTCGAGCCGCAATGCCGGCAGCCGCAACTCGGGCCGAAGCCTCGAAGCCATCGTAGGCGGCGCGGGAAATGAACTTTCAGCATTCCCGAATCCCTGAAGACAAGGTCTTAAATCTCTGCAAGGGTTCCCCGGAGAGACCAGAAGAGAACCCGGCCAACTCCTTGGCCAGGTCTCGCAAGTACATGTACAGCTGGTAAGACTGGACACGGCAAGCAAGCACAGACCCCTGGAAGCACTTTCTACCGACGCCATCGAGGTTGCGGGCCTCCCTGCCGGGGGGCACCATGGAGTACATCTTCTGACTCTTCAGACTATGCATGGCCGATTCCACAACCATGGAATGGTGTGGCAGCTGTGCTTTCTGGAAACCAGGGCTTTTGCGGAGTCGATAGATGGAATCGACTCGCTTGCTCAGAACCGGCGCCGAGGCCGGTGCCTCCCACATCCAGAAGAGGAGCCGTTCCAGCATCGGAGGAACCGGGACAGTAAAGGCCTCCTTCGGAGGAGAGTCGTACTGTAGAGCATCGAGCTCCTTGGCTCGAGGCTCTTCCTCAGGGTCGGCAGGGATAGCCAAGGCAGCGGCCATATCCCGGACGAACTCCGAGAACCTAGTGTCCTCCGGAGGGGATCTACTCCGGGGCTCAGACTGCGGTGAGTCCGACGGGACGCACCGAGTCTTAAAAGTATCGGGAGACTCCTCGTCCTCCGTCTCCCAGGCGGACTCATCCGAGGACGAGTCAGGGTCCAACCCCGCGGGGCACCCGCCCCGATGCCGGGGGCACCGGCGTCGACACCCTATGTCCCGAACGGGAGGTCGAGGGAGACATCGACCGAGGAAGACTTCGAGCCACGAGGGTCTCGAGTATCGGCTCGGTCTCCAGGGTTGACTTCGAAGTCGACATCCCGGTGGTCGGGGCAGTTGCACCAGACAGGCTGGCCATCAGTGCCCGCTGCTGCTCCATGAAGGTAGACAATCTGCTCTCCAAGGCTGTCATCCTGAGACTCAGCTCGGGAGACGCAGCAGCCACTGACTCGGACCCCGGCAGCGGCGGGCCCTACGTCGGCTCTCTGGGAGAAGAGTCCACGAGGACTACGGGGCTTACGTGTCCAGCAGACTCCGGCTCCACGCGAGGAACTTTGGTAGGCTATTCTTGGTCCACGGGCCCGGGACGGCAGTCGGAGGTATTAGACCTGGCCCTCGAGGGACCTCCTCCGATGCCGCCCTCACGAGCCGCTTCTTCCTCTTGCGTTCCTGGTCGGGGGACCCTCTGTCCGAGGAGCTTCGACGGCGCTCGGGATTGGAATCCCGAGATGTAGAGGCCTCAGACGAGGTCCGGGTCCGGCCGAGAAAAGCCGTTCCTTTTGATGCTGTCGACTTCTGAGTGCCTTGGAAGACATCTTCCCACATGGCACACACGACTTGGGGTCATGGTCAAGGCCGAGGCACCGAAGGCAGCAGTCGTGTGTGTCAGTGAGAGACATAAGTTTCTTACACCGATCACACTTTTTGAAACCACTGGAAGCCATCGGGGAAAAAAGAGCCCCTGCGAGGTGAAAAGACCGGCCTTCCAGGGAAAAATGAAAAAAGGGCGCGAACGCCAGCCACTAAGGGCAAAAACCGAAAAAGAAGATGGGCTCGATACCGGTGTACCGAACCTGGCGGGAGGGGAACCGGCGTCGAACAGGAGAAAAATAGTGAAAAATCGCTGAAGAAAAAATCAATTTTATCCGGGAGAACAAGACACACGTCCGGTGGGCTTCTCGGAAAAAAAGAGACTGAGGTAAGATGGTACCTTTAGGTGGGAAGGGAACCGCGCATGCGTGCCAGCATTCCCAAAGGCTTTCATGGAAAGCTGGGGAAATGCTCCGCTGGGGCTTCATCGGCGCCGATGACACCCATATGTGAGGACTGACTTCCTGCTTGGTCCTGGAGAACATATATTACAGTGCATTATATGTATGACATTACTGGAAGACAATGTATATCGTGTAGTAGTGGATTACGATGGTAAGGACATGAAATGTTACAAATTAGAGGTTCATTAGTCAAATACACTTACCATCAAAACATTGTTTCAAGGTAGAGCAATACAGTGTGGCAACACGGGTGGGGAAATTTAACAGTGTGTGTCTGATGGGGTGAAGAGTCCTTTCAGCTGAGCGGTAATAGTTGTGGCAGCGGGGGCAGGGGGGTGTTCACCAGTTTTATTGGGGCGGTTTCGGGCGAGGGTGAAAGGATGGAACTGTTCAAAGTTTTGTGAGTTATCAATTTGGCAGGGGAGGCGGCTTGATTAAGTTTTTGATATCGATTCCTGCGTGGTAAGGACTTACATTCGTGCTGGTCGCAATTATAGGTGATCTGCGCTGTTCCTGAACCTGTATGAGGCTTATCCAGATCTTGTTTCATGTTCTTTGCCAGCTGGTATGGTGGTTCAGACGCTCCCCGTGTTAGAATTATATTTTGCTCCTGGCGCCTAATTTCCACACCTAACCCTCCATAGCCCATGTTCCCTGTAAAATAGTTATCTCCAAGTTATAATGCCCTGTTCAATGTAATTTCAGTTTGTTCAATGTAAACCGCACTGATGCAGAATAGCGCGGTATATAAGAGAATGTAAATTAAAATAAATAAATAAATAAATTCCTGCTGTTCCCGGAGATCACCTGTTACAGGTAAGTAAGTATGCTATCTCCAGGAACAAGCAGGAATGTAGTCTTCACATATGGGGACTCCCTAGCTAAAGATGCCAGGGAGATGGCCCCAGGAAGCTGCAACCCATTGTGAGATGGGCCATGCTTCCTCCCATGGATCTCTGGCATACTACCAGGGTTGGTGGGTAGGAGTTGAATTACGTCTGAAAGAGATGTTGAAGAACAGCCTGACCAAACAAGGCATCCCGGCGAGAGTCCTTGTCTAAGCAATAGTGGGCTGTAAAGGTATGTACAGAAGCCCAAGTGGCTGCATCGATAGATACAGAGTGAAGGTTAGCCACAGAGGCTGCCATGGCTCTCACATTGTAAGCTGTGACATGGCCTTCAAGAGGAAGACCCTTACTCTCATAGGCAAAGGATATGCATTGTGCAATCCAGTTAGACAGAGTTTGTTTGGAAACTGGAAGTCCCAAATGACTAGAATCAAAAGCAACAAAGAGTTGAGAAGATTTTCGAAGATTTTTTTCCTTTCTGCATTGGAGGCATGAGGCCTCGGAAAGAATACAGGCAGGTAAACGGCTTGGTTTAAATGGAAAGGGGAAACCACCTTTGGCATAAAGTGTGGATGAGTCCTAAGAACGACCTTATCATGGTTTAATCCTGTATAAGGAGGATCAGCCACTAGAACTTGCAATTCACTAATGCGGCGTGCAGAGGTGATTGCAATTAGGAAGATGACTTTCCAGGAAAGGAATTTTTGAGATGTAGTGGCTAAAGTCTCAAAGGGCGGTTTTATGAGCTGCCCGAGAACAAGATTCAAATCCCATGCCACCGGTGGTAGTCTGATGGGAGGTTTTGTTAATAGAAGACCTCTCATAAATCTTGTTATAAGTGGATGAGAGGAAATAGATTGTTCATTTAGGGGCTTGTAGGAAGCTGCAATAGAACTAAGATGGACTCTTACTGAATTTGCCTTGAGACCCGCTTTTGACAAAATGATGGAGATACTCCAGTACGAATTCCAGAGGTATCGCAAGGGGGTTAAGTCCCTTTTGAGAACACCATATGGTAAACCGTTTCCACTTAAAGGCGTATGATCGTCTTGTGGAAGGTTTTCTAGAAGCCTGTAGAATATCTTTTACCTGTTGAGAAAGGTTGAGATCCTGAAGGTCTAGGCTTTCAGCAACCAGGCCCTGAGATGCAGGGACTGGGGATTTGGGTTCCATAGCGTCCCGTTCTCTTGGGAGAGAAGATCTGGAGCACACCCTAACTCCCGAGGTGCAGCTTGAGAGAGATGTAGAAGCAGAAGATACCACGTTTACCGTGGCCAACATGGAGCTATGAGAATCATATGACCTCTGTCTCTCTGAAGCTTGAATAGTGTTTTGGGGAAGAGGGGAATGGGTGGGAAGGCATAAAGGAAGTCTCGACCCCAGTGAAGGAGGAAGGCGTCCCTTGCCTGACAATCTCGAGCTGGAATTCTGGAACAGAACCGGGGAAGTCTGGCATTCAGTGGACTTGCAAAGAGGTCTATGTCTGGGGTTCCCCAAATTTGAAATATTTGGGCAACCTGGTCTGAGTGGAGAGACCATTTGTGTGGCAGCAGTACTCAGCTGAGTTTGTCTGCCCAAAAGTTTTGAATGCCTGGAAGATATACCATGAGGAGGTGAATTTGATGCTCTCTGGCAAGGGCCCATAGTCGTAAAGCTTCGTTGCATAACGACAGAGAGCCGGTTCCGCCCTGCTTGTTCACGTAGAACATGGCTACTTGATAGTCCATCTGGACTAGGGCTGTCTTGTAGCTGAGCTGGGCTTGGAATACGCGAAGAGCAAGGAAGATTGCTCTGAGTTCCAGGAGGTTTATGTGAAGACAAGCCTCCTGTGGAGTCCAGGTACCTTGGGTAGAGAGATCGTGCAGGTGGGCCCCCCACCCCACCTGTGATGCATTTGTTGCTGGAGTGGCCTGGAATGGGGGTTGTTGGAAAGGAGACCCCCACCAGAAGGTTCTCCAGTGATTGCCACTATTGGAGGGACGAAACAAGACGTTGTTTGTTATTTTGTCCAACAGGCAACCTGTGGCCTGTATCCACTGAGTGGATAGGGTCCACTGGGCTGCTATCATGTGGAGGCGAGCATAGGGAACCATGTGTACAGTGGCTGCCATATGTCCCTGTAGTTGGAGCAATTCTCGAGCAGACAGGTAAGTCTTTAGTGCTGCTTAGGAAGCTAACTGCACTATGCGCAGACAGCGGAGCTGTGGAAGGAAAGCCCTTGACTGCCTGGTATCTAGACAAGTTCCTATGAATTCTAGGGACTGAGTAGGAGCAAGATGGGATTTTGGGAGGTTTATGAACAATCCCAAATATTGAAGGATTTGCATTGTGCAAGACAGAACAGAGCTGGCTTCTGGAGCCGTGGGGGCTCGAATGAGCCAGTCGTCTAAGTAAGGGAAGACGAATATCCCTATAGTTCACAGGAATGCAGCTACTACCGCCATGCATTTGCTGAATACTCTTGCTGCCGAAGCCAGACCAAAGGGAACAACTTTGTATTGGAAGTGTTCTCCCTGGAAAAGGAACTGGAGGAATTTCCTGTGATCTGGATGGATGAGAATATGAGTATATGCATCTTTTAGATCTAGAGAACAAAGCCAATCCCGACTTTCAAGGTATGGCAGAAAAGTTCCTAGAGAGATCATTATTAATTTCTCTCGGAACAGATATTTGTTCAATTCTCTGAGGTCTAAAATGGGTCTGTATCCTCCGGTTTTCTTTGGAATAAGTAAATAGGGGGAGTAGAACCCTGTACCCTGTTGTAGAATGGGTATTTCTTCTATTGCTCGAGCAAGGAGGGTTGTGACCTCCTGACCTAGGAGATTGTTGGCAGGGGTCTGAGAATTGAACTGTTTTACAATTGTAGAAGGGGGCATGCTGTGAAAATGAAGCTTGCACCCTTTCGTACAATGGACAGAGTCCAATTTTCTGCTGTTATTTGGTACCATCTGTTGGCAAAATGAAACAACCTGCCAGGGATGGCTAAGGGTTCTGGACTGTTCAGGGGCAAGAAAGCTAAGTTCTCTAGGTGGGAGTCAAAGCCCCTGAGGCGGCTGAGCCTATGGAGTTGGCTGAGCTCTTGGCCCTTTTGGCTTCTTTTGTTGTCTAGTTTGTTGCTGTTGTCCCTTTTGGGCAGCCTGAACTGGACCGTGCCCCTGCTGGGCATAAGAAGGATAAACCTTCCTCTTTTTTGCTGAAAGGTTTTTTTTATAAGATTTCTTTTTGGCTGGGTTGGCTGTAGATTTTGACAACCTATCCAGGGTGATATTGTCAGTATCTATTTCATTAGCTTTTTCCTGCCAATTCTTGCCAAAGAGATTTTCTCCTGTGCAGGGATATTTCCCAATTCATCCTGCACCCAAAGTTCTAAGTCGGATGCCTGAAGCCAGGCAATCCGACGTGCACCAATGGCAATAGCAGAGGTTCTGCTGATGCATTCAAAGCAGTCAAAGGCTGCACGGTTTACAAACTTGGAAACATCCTGAGCATGTTTGACAAGATTAAGAAAGTCTTGTCGTTTATCATCAAGAAGAAGGGGGCTCATAAGCTCCAAGTCTCCTGTGACCTCTTTGAGGAACATTCCCATATATAGGATATAGGAGCTGATCCTAGTTGAGAGCATGGAAGCTTGGAAGCATCGATGCCCAAAGGCATCGAGAGTCCTGCACTCACAGCCTGGAGGATTGGAAGCATGTCTCTTTGCACTCTTCATCCTACGCATAGCCGATTCCACAACCATTGAATGGTGTGGTAACTGAGTTTTTTGGAAGCCAAGACAAGGTGGAACTCGATACATTGTATCAAGCCTCCAAGAGTGAGATGCGGTTAAAGGTGTTTCCCACATCCGCAGCATAAGATCATGTAGGATCTGATGAATCGGTAAATTAGCTGCTTCCTTAGGAGCCTTAGGATATTGAAGGATTTCCAATTCCTGTGCCCTAGGCTCCTTTTCAGGAGTTACCGTGATTGCAAGGCCTCAAGCCACATCACGAATAAAATCCTGAAAGGACATGTCCTCTGGAGGAGACATTCTGCATTGGGGAGAAGATGGTTCCTCCGGAAGAAGTACTCTGGTATCGGCAGAGTCATTAGAATCATCAGAATCGGAAGATTTGAAATATCTCTGATCCCGGTGTTCGTGCAGAACACGGTATCGGTATCGATCGAAGTCGGTATCGAGGTGTCTCGGTACCGATCTGTCGATGCCGGAGATAGACTCAAGACTCGGCATGGAGGGTATACCCACCGAGGCCGGTGCCGTCGGTACCGGTGCCTGTTGAACCGTCTGTAGCGATCTCAATGGTACCGAAGCTGTGAGAGGAGCTGCCAGACTGCATTCGATAGTGAGGAACCTCTGATCTATTGACGCTGTCGATGCTTGGGTGTCGGTACCGGTAGAAACGGCCAGAACCCCAGAGCATGGCACTAGTAGTCCTGCCGAGGTGGAGGCCTCGAGAACATCCTAGAGTCCCGTTAGTGCTTTGAAAGACGAAGCCTCCCGCTGGGGCTGTTTTCCCAGTAAAGTTTCCTCAAGGTCAACGCCAATGGCCACTCAATGCCTAGAAGGAGATCTACCCTTTGAGGACCGGCTAGATTTATGTTTAGTTACCATGGGAGGAAGAGGAGGCTCTGGAAGACGTTGATGTAACGGACATTGCATCTGAAGCAAAAAGGGTACCGAGTTTTGCAGCTCTATTCTGCAGGCCCCTTTTTGTCATCTTCCTATAGGAGAGGCACTCCGATGGAGAATGGTCAGGGCCTAAACATTTAAGACACCAATCATAGGTGTCGGTGATGGATATGGTACCGCCACACTTAGAACTTTTTTTTTTAAACCAGTAGCTGGTTTTTCCATTTTTAAGGAAAATGGGCCTAGTGCCCAAAATGGCGCCGAGCACCGAGGAAAAAACGTTTCTGAAGAAAAATACCTCAGAACTACATATATATATCTATATATATATATATCTATATATATAAAATTTTGTTTTTGTTTTTTAGAAAAAAAGAAAGAACCACCGGTGGTACCGGTAGGCGTCAAAGGCAGGCGCGACCACAAAAAATAAAGAAGAAGGAATTTTCTGCGGTGACAGGGAATGCGAACTGTCGGCTCTGCGGAAAACAAAAAACTGAAGAGGGACAGTGGGAAAGGCGAGAAGGCAGCACGCAGGCGCTGTGGGATGCTCCCAAAAGCATTCCTATTGGACGCTGGGGAGCGTTCCCGCACCGGCTCCGTCGGTACCGATACCTATATGTGACGACTACATTCCTGCTTGTTCCTGGAGATACCTTACTACAAGAGGATGAGAGAAAACAGGTTGTCCCTCTAAGAGCTTATGAAAAGCAGCAATGGCACTAAGGTGGACGCTTAATGAATTGATCTTAAGACCAGAGGATGATAAATGGAGCAGATACTCAAGTAACGGCTCCACTGGCAGTGAAAAGGAGTTAAACTCCTTTTTAGAACACCAAATAGAAAACCTTTTCCATTTGAAGGTGTAGGCTCACCTTGTGGAAGGTTTTCTTGAAGCCAGAAGGATATCCTTTACCTGCTGAAAAAGGTTGATATCCTGGAATTCTAGGCTCTCAGGAGCCATGCCCTGAGGTGTAGAGACTGAGGATTTGGGTGCAGTAGTGTCCCATTCTCCTGGGAAAGCAGATCGGGAGCATATCCCAACTCCAGAGGTCTGGCTTGAGAGACATGTAGAAACAGAGGATACCACGTTTGTCATGGCCAACGTGGGGCTATGAGTATCATACGGCCCCTGTCTCTCTGAAGCTTGAACAGGGTTTTGGGAATGAGGGGAATGGGTGGGAAGGCATAGAGGAAGTCTTGACCCCAGTGGAGGTGGAAAGCATCCCTTGCCTGACAGTTCTGAGCCGGAATTCTGGAGCAGAATTGGGGAAGTTTGGAATTCTGAGGACTTGCAAAGAGGTCTATCTTTGGGTTCCCCAGATCTGAAAAATTCGAGCAACTTGCTCTTGATGAAGAGACCACTCGTTTGGCAGAAGTACTCGACTGAGTTTGTCTTCTAAAAGATTTTGTGTGCCTGGAAGATTTATTTATTTATTTTTATTTATTTGTACATTTTTCTATACCGCCCCTTCCAGAGATCAGAGGCGTTTTACAGAGAACAGAAGGATAATACTGACATTGAACATTTTTTGATACATAATATTCACAATAAAACAGCAACAATGCAACTATTTACAGTGAAGATACACCGCTAGAAGGTGGATCTGAAGATTCCTGGCAAAGGCCAAGAGGCGTAAAGCTTCGTTGCACAACGCCTGAGAACCTGCTCCACCCTGCTTGTTCATGTAGAACATGGCTACTTGATTGTCGGTTGGACCAGAACCGTCTTGTAGCTGAGGTGGGCCTGAAAAACCTGAAAAACATAGAAGATGGCTCCGAGTTCCAGGATGTTTATATGAAGGCAAGCCTCCTGCTGGGTCCAAAGACCCTGTGTGGAGAGATTGTCCAAGTGAGCCCCCCAGCCTAACTTGGACGCATCTGTCATCAAGGTGGCTTGGGGCAGTGGCTGCTGGAAAGGAAAGCCTACGAGAAGGTTTTCCAGTGACTGCCACCACTGTAGGGACGAAATGAGACGTGTCGAATTTCTGATTTTCTCCGTAAGGCGACCCGAAGCCTGTGTCCACTGAGAAGTTAGGGTCCACTGGGCTGCTCGCATGTGGAGTCGAGCATAGGGAACCACATGTACAGTGGATGCCATATGCCCCAGCAACTGAAGCATTTCTCGAGCAGTTAACAAGGATTTTAGTGCTGCTTGAGATGCCAGCTGAAGTATTCGAAGACAAAGTGGCTATGGCAAGAAAGCCTTTGACTGCCTTGTGTCTAGACAAGCCCCTATGAACTTTAGAGATTGAGAAGGGGTGAGGTGAGATTTTGGAAGGTTTATGACCAATCCCATGTACTGCAGAATCTGCATTGTGCGGGAGAGAGCGAAGCTGGCTTCAGGAGCTGTCGGTGCTCAGATGAGCCAGTCATCCAAGTAGGGGAAGATGAATATTCCCAAAGTTCTTAGGGATGCTGCTACTACTGCCATGCATTTTATAACGACTCTGGGGGCAGAAGCCAGTCCGAAAGGAAGAACCCTGTACTGGTAATGCCTTCCTTGAAAAAGGAATTGAAGAAACCTCCTGTGATCTATGTGGATAAGGATATGCGTGTATGCATCCTTTAGATCTAGAGAACATAGCCAATCCTGGCTCTGAATGTAAGGGAGAAGTGTTCTGAGGGAGATCTTGAATTTTTCTCAGAACATATACTTGTTTAACTCTGAGGTCCAGTATGGGTCTGTATCCCCCTGTTTTCTTTGGAATGAGGAAGTAAGGAGAGCAGAAACCCATTTCTTGTTGGGATATGGGTACCTCTTCTATTGCTCCCTGAGCCAATAGCGAGGTGACCTCTTGAGACAAGAGAGTGGTGGAGGGGCCCTGAGAATTGAACTGTCTTATGGTGGAAGGGGGCATACTGTGAAAATGAAGTTTGTACCCCTCTTGTACAATGGAAAGGGTCCAGTTTTCTGATGTTATTTGTTGCCATCTTCGAGCAAAATGGCAAAGTCTGCCGGGGATGGTGAGAGGTTCTGGACCTTTCAGGGGCAGGTTGACCAAGTTCTCTAGGAAGGAGTCAAAGCCCCTGAGGAGGCTGAGTTTGCTGAGCTGGTTGAGCTCTGGGGACTTGGGCTTTTCTTTGCTGTCTGGGTTGCTGTTGCCCCTTCTGGGGAACATGAACTAGACAGTGGCCAGCCTGGGTGTAAGATGGGTAGAATTTATTTTTCTTGTTGAAAAAGGGTATCTTAAAAGTCTTCTTTTTTGTTGGGTTGGCTGTAGCCCTTGACAATCTGTTCAAGGTTGTAGTTTCAGACTCAATCTGATTAGCCATGTCTTGCCAATCCTTTCCAAATAGATTTTCTCCTGTAAAAGGAATATTCCCTAACTTATCTTGCACCCATTGTTCTAAATCTGATGCCTGAAGCCAGGAAATGCAACATGCACCGATGGAAATAGCAGAGGTTCTGCTAATGCACTCAAAGCAATCAAAGGTTGCACGATTCATGAACTTAGACACATTCTAAGCATGTTTGACCAGAGTGAGGATGTCTGTTCTTTTGTCATCAGGGAGAAGTGGAGCCATGGGCTCTAAATCCCTTGTAACCTCTTTAAGAAACATTCCCATGTAGAGAATGTAAGAGCTGATCTTGGCTGATAGCATCGAGGATTGAAAGCATCGACATAAAAGGCATCGAGTGTCCTCGATTCTCGGCCTGGAGGATTGGAAGGTGAAATTGAACTTACCTGCTAATTGTTGTTCCTTGAGGAACTCCAGTCCAGTCCCAAACCTCAGGGGTTTAGCACCTCCTCCTCCCACAGCTTGGAGACTGAGCACATCATCTTCTCGATGACACTGGCATAAATAGCCCAGGAACCGCCTCCTTGCTCCAGTAACCTATTGACAAAGCAGACTCACCAGAGCAACAATTAAGTAGTAATCATAACACTCTAACTGTAACTATATTAACTTATACTTGAGAAAAGGACAACACCCCTTCTTTTAACTCTCGCAAAAGGCAATTTGTACCCGTTGCGCTGTTTAGGTCTGCCCTAGCCCTCTACAAAGGACCCTGACCACTACATAATCCCCAATATAATAACTCCTCTCCCCTTATGGACCGCAACCCTTTTAGCTGCTCCTCCAGCTTACCTGTGAAATACTCTTTCGCTTCAGGCCACAGTCCAAAGACAAACACCAGGGAGGGATGCGGGACTGGAGTTCCTCAAGGAACAATAATTAGCAGCTAAGTCTAATTTCACCTTCCTTATCGTCCCTCCAGTCCAGTCCCGAACTACTGGGAATGTAACAGAGCAGAGAAAAAATTAACGGGAGGGACCTGCCAGACCAGCCCGAAGCACTGCTGATCCAAAACGGGTATCCCATTCTGCCTGAACATCCAGACGGTAATGCTTGACAAACAAATTCAAAGACAACCAAGTCGCCGCTTTACAAATATCAACCGCTGGCACGAAGCTATACTCAGCCCAAGATGCTGCCTGTGCCCTAGTCGAATGAGCCCTCAGGCCCTTTGGAACGGACTTACCCTTCAACACGTACACCGACGCAATGGCCTCTTTGAGCCACCTTGCAATGGAAGCCTTTGACGCTGCCTCTCCTTTTCTTGTTCCCCCAAACAAGACAAAGTCTATCCAATTTGCGGAACAAAGATGCCCTCTGCAAATACTTCTTTAGTACTCGACGAACATCAAGTAGATGCAAAATCCCTTTAGTCGCATCCTTACTATCGTCTCCAAAAACTGGCAACGAAATAACTTAATTTAAATGAAACGCCGATACCACCTTAGGCAAAAAGGAGGGAATGGGCCTCAAGACCACTTTCTTGTCATAGAACGACAAAAATGTCTTTCGACACGACAAAACCTGTAACTCTGAAATCCTTCGAGCAGAACAAATGGCCACCAGAAATACCACCTTGAGAGTAAGATCTTTTATTGATGCGTTACCCA
This sequence comes from Ichthyophis bannanicus, assembly GCA_033557465.1. Taxonomy (NCBI): domain Eukaryota; kingdom Metazoa; phylum Chordata; class Amphibia; order Gymnophiona; family Ichthyophiidae; genus Ichthyophis; species Ichthyophis bannanicus. The sequence goes on from CM066031.1 coordinate 1,284,430,222, forward strand.
AGGGCTCAAACAGCTCGTGTACTAACGCCTCCAGCACTAAATTGAGATCCCAAATGGGCACCGTTGCTCTACACGGAGGCCTCAAGAGCGACACTGCTCGTAAAAATCGCTTAATATCTGGATGCGTCCCCAGCGCCTCCCCCTGTACCTTCCCCCGATAACAGGACAGCGCTGCTAACTGAACTCTCAAAGATACGGCTGCTAGGCCTTTATCAAAGCCATCCTGCAAAAAGGACAGAACTTGTGGAACCGAAGCCTTCAACGATTGAACCTGCCTGTCTTCACACCATGCCTCAAAAATACGCCAAACCCGTACTTAACGCTAGTGAGGTAGACCGACACCTGGCCTTCAATAAGGTAGAAATCACTGCTGTTGAGTATCCCCTCGCCCTCAGCCTTGCCCTTTCAAGAGCCAGGCTGTAAGTGAAAATCGATCCACCTGAGGCATGTTCAGCAGACCCTGCACCAATAGGTCCCCCCAGACCAGTAGTCGCCATGGCCAATCCACCAGGAGCCGTATCAGATTGGCAAACCATGGCCTCCTTGGCCAATCTGGCGCAATCAGGATCACTTGACCTCTGTGACCTTCTATTTGCTGTAGCACGCGACCTATCAAAACCCAAGGTGGAAATACGTACAGGAGCTGTTCTTCCGGCCATCTCTGTATTAGGAGCATCGAGACCTTCCGACATCCTCTCTCGCCTCTTGCTAAAGAAGCGACTGGCCTTTGCTGACTCGAACATCGCCATAAGATCCATCACTGGAGTTCCCCAACGATGCACCAGTAGAGTGAACACCTCAAGATGGAGAACCCGCTCTCCTGGGTCCACTCTGACCCGACTCAAAAAAAAAAAAAAAAAAAAAAAAAAAAAATATCGGCTTTCACATTGTCTACCCCTGCCACATATGTTGCTGACAAAGCCACCAGATTTACTTCGGCCCAGTCAAACAGCTGCTCGGCCTCGACCTCCAGAGCTACACTGCTGGTGCCTCCCTGGCGATTGATGTAGGCCACTGCGGTCGTGTTGTGGGACAGCACTCGGATCGCCTTCCCCTGCACCCACGGCTGAAAAGCCCGAAGTGCTAGAATTACCGCCAGCAGCTCCAACCTGTTGATGGACCAAACCTTCTCTAGTCCTGTCCACTGACCCTGGACGAAACATTCTTCGAAGTGTGCTCCCCAGCCGAACAGACTGGCATCCGTTGTTAGCGGCATCCATGATGGAGATTCCAAAGGCATCCCCTTTTCTAGACATCCTGGACTTAGCCACCACCGGAGATCTTGATGTGTCTCCGGCGGACAGGGCAGTCTGAGACAAATGATCCGACTGGTGCGACCATCTCCGGAGCAATGCCCTCTGCAATGGTCGCATGTGGGCTCTCACCCACAGCACTAACTCTAGCATAGCCGCCATCGTTCCCAGAAGTTGTAGATAATGCCATGCCGTGGGAATCTCTCTCTTCAAAAAGGTGCGGACGAGCTTTCTTAGCCCTCGCGCCCTCAGTTGTGGAAGGAAGACTCTTCCTACTCTCATGTTGAAGCGAGCGCCCAGATACTCCAGATCCTGTGATGGCGTCAGTCTGCTCTTTGCTACATTGACCCCCCAATCAAGGCTCTGCAGGAACTGTAACACCCGGAGAGTAGCCGACTCGCTCTCGCTCCTCGACTTTGCCCGAATCAACCAATCATCTAGGTAAGGGTGAAACAACACCCCTTCCTTGCACAATGCTGCCGCAACCACTACCATCACCTTGGTGAAGGTTCGTGGAGCTGTTGCCAAACCAAACAGCAACATCTGGAACTGAAAATGTCACATGGGAACTGCAAACCTGAGAAACCGTTGATGCTTCAAGCGAATTGGAATGTGTAGGTAAGTCTCCGACAAATCTAAAGAAGTCAAAAACTCCCCCTGTCTTACCGCTACAATGACTGACCACAGAGTCTCCATCCAAAAATGAGACACCCAGAGACATCGATTTACTCTCTTGAGATCCAGAATTGGCCGAAACGATCCTTCTTTCTTTGGTACCACAAAATATATGGAGTACCGACTGCAGCCGCACTGGTCTAGAGGTACCGGCACCACCGCATTGAGGCTCAGAAGTCTTTCTAAGGTCCCCTGAACCGTTGACAGCTTTGAGCTCGCCTTGCGGGGAGACTGAACGAAGGAATCGATCACCGGGCATTGGAATTCTAGAGCATATCCTTCCCGAATTACCTCCAACACCCACTGATCTGATGTAATTTGGGTCCAGGCAGGATAAAACTCCCATAGTCGACCTCCCACGGGCACCAATCCTACCTGGACCCCCCTGGCTTCAATGCGATTTTCTGAGGCTCGAGGACGAGGATGCCGCAAATCCTCTACCTGCCCCTCGGAACCTTCGAAACCCCTGGCTTCTGTAGGAAAAATGTCCTCTCTAAAACTGCCCGAATCGCCGCGAACGAAAACGGCGAAACTCCCTCTGTTGACCTTTGGTCGCCGCAGGTGGAAGTCCTTGTTTCTGTTTGTCCTCAGGCAGCCTTCCGCCCTTAGACTCTCCCAGGTCCTTTACCAACTTATCCAAATCCTCACCAAAGACGAGCTTACCCCTAAATGAGAGCTTACCTAGCCTTGCTTTGGAGGAACCATCTGCCTCTCAGTTACAAAGCCAGAGATACCGCTGTGCCGCTATAACTGATGCCATATTCTTCGATAGGCCTCGAATAAGGTCATAATGAATATCTGCCAGATAAGCCACTCCGGATTCCAACAGGGCCGCCTCCTTGGCCGGCTCCTCTACCTGCTCTCCCTGAATCCTCTGTGACCACCGAAGACAGGCCCTTGCTACCCATGCCCCACAAATAGAGGCTTGCATGGATAGCGCATTGACGTCAAAAACCTGCTTTAACAAGGTGTCCAGTTAACTCTCCTGGACATCCTTGAGAGCGGCACTGCCTTCTACAGGAATTGTTTATTTATTTATTTTTCTATACCACGCTCTTTGGTATCAGCTCGGTTTACAGATAAAGCACAGTTACTTACCAGTAACAGGTGATCTCTGGGAACAGCAGGAATAAGTCTTCACATATGGGTATCGTCGGTACCGACGGAGCCTGCGCGGGAACGCTCCCCAGCGTCCAGAAAGAAAGCTTTTGGGAGCATCCCACAGCGCCTGCGCGCTGCCTTCCCGCCTTTCCCAACCGCCTCTCTCCAGTTCGAGTTTTAAGCTGAGACAAAGAGAGAGAGAGAGGAAAGGAAAGATAGATAGAGAGATACAACTCCTAGGGGAGGTGGGTGGGTTGTGAAGACTTATTCCTGCTGTTCCCAGAGATCACCTGTTACAGGTAAGTAACTGTGCTATCTCCAGGAACAAGCAGGAATGAGTCTTCACATATGGGGACTCCCCAGCTAGAGATGCCAGGGAGATCTCCAACGTTGTGAGTCCCTGAGAAGGGCTCTACCTGCCCCCATGGATCTCAGGCATCCAACCAAGGATGGGGAATAGGAGTTGATTAGGTATGGAACAGGTGTTTGAGAACAGCCTGACCAAACAAGGCATCCCGGCGGGAGTCCTTGTCCAAGCACTAATGGGCTGTAAAGGTATGAACCGAGGCCCAGGTGGCCGCTCGACAGATTTGGTCGATGGACACACAGTTCAGATGAGCCATAGATTCTGCCATGGCCCTCACATTGTGAGCTTTGACATGGCCCTCCAGAGAAAGGTTCTTACTCTGGTAGGCAAAAGAAATACACTGAGCAATCCAAATGGACAGAGTTTTCTTAGAGACTGGAAGTCCCAAATGAGAGGGATCAAAAGCAACAAAGAGTTGAGAGGACTTTCTATGTTGCTGTGTCCTTTGTAAGTAAAAAGCGAGCGCTCTCTTACAATCCAGGGTATGGAGATTCCTCTCTGCACATGATGCATGAGGTCCTGGAAAAAAGACAGGTAAATACACCTCCTGGTTCAGATGAAAAGGTGAGACCACATTAGGCATAAAGTGTGGATTAGTCCTGAGGACTAACTTGTCATGATGGAACCTTGTATAAGGAGGATTAGCCACCAAGGCCTGCAGCTCACTGATGCGGCGAGCTGAGGTGACTGCAATGAGAAAAGTAACCTTCCAGGAAAGAAATTTCAAGGAGGTAGTGGCTAAGGGTTCAAAGGGTGGCTTCATAAGCTGGCCAAGAACCAAATTCAAGTCCCATGCCACTGGAGGTGGTCTAATGGGAGGTTTAGTTAAAAGAAGGCCTCTCATGAATCTTGCAATAAGAGGATGAGAGGAAATAGGCTGTCCATTGAGAGGCTTAAGGGATGCTGCAATAGCACTCAAATGGACTCTTACTGAATTTGTTTTAAGGCCTGCATGGGATAAACGCAGCAAATACTCTAGTAAAGAATTCAGAGGTATTGCAAGGGGGTTAAGACCCTTCTGTGCACACCAAATGGTAAACCTTTTCCATTTAAAAGCATAGGAACATCTAGTGGAAGGCTTTCTGGAAGCATGAAGGATATCCTCACCTGCTGAGAAAGATGCAAATCTTGAAGGTCTAGGCCTTCAGCAACCAGGCTCTGAGATGAAGAGACTGGGGATTTGAGTGCCACAACGTTCCCTCCTCCTGGGACAGGAGGTCTGGAGCAGATCCCAAGCCCAGGGAGGGAGCTTGAGAGAGATGCAGAAGTAGAGGATACCACACCTGGCGTGGCCAATGTGGTGCTATGAGGATCATAGACCCCTTGTCTCTCTGAAGTTTGAACAGTGTCTTGGGAATTAGGGGAATGGGTGGAAAGGCATAGAGGAAGTCTTAGGCATAGAGGAAGTCTTGCCCCCAATGAAGGAGGAAGGCATCCCTGGCCTGAACTCCCTGACATGGAATCCTGGAACAGAACCGGCGAAGTTTGGCATTCCACGGACTTGCAAACAGGTCTATGTCTGTGGTTCCCCAAAATTCGGAAGATCCTGGCTATCTGGTCCCCATGGAGGGACCATTCGTGTGGAAGCAGAACTCGACTGAGTCTGTCTGCCCAAGAGTTTTGAACCCCTGGAAGATACACTGCCACGAGATGAATTTGATGCTCTCTGGCGAAGGCCCACAATCTCAAAGCTTCGTTGCAAAGCGACAGAGAGCCAGTCCCGCCCTGCTTGTTCACGTAGAACATGGCTACTTGGTTGTCCGTGTGGATGAGGACTGTCTTGTAGCTGAGCAGGGTGTGGAAGACAGAGCTAGAAGAATTGCTCTGAGCTCCAAGAGGTTGATATGTAGAGATGTCTCTTGTGGAGACCAGATGCCCTGGGTGGAGAGATCTTGTAGATGAGCTCCCCAACCCCTTGGAGAGGCATCTGTTGTAAGGGTTGCTTGGGGTAGCGACTGTTGAAAGGGGGACCCCCAGCAACAGATTTTGAGTGGACTTCCACCACTGGAGAGACCAGAAGAGGCAACTGGAGGTTGCTATTTTGTCTGACAGGCACCCTGATGCCTGGGTCCATTGGGTGGACAGAGTCCACTGAGCTGCCCTCATGTGAAGGCGAGCGTAAGGAACCACATGCACGGTGGATGCCATGTGGCCTAACAGTTGTAACATTTCTCGAGCAGTTAAATGGGACTTTAACTGAATTTGTGAGGCTAACTGCACCAAGCGTAGGCAACGGGCCTGGGGAAGATAGGCCCTTTCAGTTGTGGTATCCAGCAAGGCCCCTATGAACTCTAATGAATGAGTAGGGGTTTTGGGATGTTTATTACAAGTCCCAGATACTGAAGAACACGCCTTGTGCAGGCCAGGGAAGTCTGGGCCTCTGACTGGGACGGAGCTCAGATGAGCCAGTCGTCCAGATATGGGAATACAAATATTCCTAGAGTGCGTAGAAATGCAGCTACTACTGCCATGCATTTTGTGAACACTCTTGGAGCAGAGGCCAGACCGAAAGGAAGCACTCTGTATTGGTAGTGCTTTCCTTGATAAAGGAACCGAAGGAACCTTCTGTGTGTTGGATGGATGAGGATATGGGTGTACACATCCTTGAGATCTAGAGAACAAAGCCAATCCTGACTCTGAAGGTATGGAAGGAGAGCACCGAGAGAAATCATCTTGAATTTCTCCTTGCATAGAAACTTGTTCAATTCTCTGAGATCTAATATGGGTCTGTAGCCCCCTGTTTTCTTTGGGATAAGAAAATAGGGGGAGTAGAACCCTGAGCCCTGTTGAAGAAGGGGTACTTCTTCTATTGCCCTTTGGGCAAGAAGGGTAGCAATCTCCTGACCCAGAAGGTCGAGGAGAGATGTTGGAGAATTGAACTGTCTCACCATGGTGTGAGGAGGAAGGTTTAAGAAATGAAGCTTGTACCCCTCCCTTATGATGGCAAGGATCCATTGCTCTGCCGTGACTTGTTCCCATCTGGGAGCAAAGTGGGCTAACCTTCCGGGAATGGTGAGAGGCTCTGGTTCTTCTAGAGACAGAAAGGCTAAGTTCTCTAGATGTAAGTCAAAGGCCCTGAGGAGGCTGAGGCTGTTGGGCCGTAGCAGTCCTTGCAGCCTTAGGCTTGGATTGTTTAGGTTGTTGCTGACGCTTTGCAGCAAAACGACCTGCAGAAGATGCCTGCTGACCATAAACAGGATAATATTTCCCCTTTTTGGGAAAGAAAGCCTTTTTGAACAACCTTTTTCTAACAGGAGCAGAAGTAGACTTTGAAAGTCTATCTAAGGCAGAATTCTCAGCATCCATCTGAGTGGCCTTTGCTTGCCAATCCTTGCCAAAAAGGTTTTCACTTGTACAAGGAAGATTTCCTAATCCATCCTGGACCCAGGGTTCCAAATCAGAAGCCTGTAACCAAGCAACTTTGCGTGCACCTATGGCAATAGCCGAGGCTCTGCTGGCACACTCAAAAGAGTCAAAGGCTGCACGGTTGGAAAATTTGGAAACATCCTGGGCATGTTTAAGCCAGGTGAGAAACTCCTCCCTTTTATCTTCGGAGATATAGAGACTATAGGAGTTGATTCTGGCAGCAAGCATATTGGCCTGGAAAATTCTCCGGCCAAAAGCATCCAAGGTTCTGCATTCTCTTCCTGGAGGATTAGATGAGTGTCTTTATGCACTCTTTATCTTCTTCATAGCAGACTCCACCACAATAGAGTGGTGAGGAAGCTGAGTCTTATGAAAGCCAGGACAAGGAGGAACACGGTACATGGTGTCCAACCTACGAGAATGAGGGGAGATAGTGAGAGATGTCTCCCATATGCCCACCATGTGATCATAAAGGATCTCATGAATTGGTAAAGTAGCTGCCTCTTTAGGAGCCTTAGGATATTGTAAAATATCCAATTTCTTGGCTCTAGGCTCTGATTCAGGGGCCACTGAAATGGAGAGGCCCCTTGCCACTTCCCTAATGAAGTCTTGAAAAGACAAGTCTTCTGGAGGAGACATTCTTCTTTTTGGAGAAGAGGGCTCCTGAGGAAGAAGTACCGATGCTTCGACAGAAGCCTCTGATTCATCAGAGTCTTCGGAGGAATCGAAGTATCGCCTGTCTGGATGCTCCTGCAGAGCCCGATACGCGTACCGAGTGGTATCGACATCGGGAGTGATCAGTACCGATTCGGTACCGATGGGCATCACAGAACAGGGTACCGCTGCAGTCGACACCGAAGCCGATGTCGATGCAATCGGTACCAGCACCGGAACCGATATCAGTGCCGGTGCCGAAACCGGTACCGACAACGGAGTTTGTTGCGGTACCGGAGGCGTCGCAGCTTGTATGAATGCCGTAATGGCACACTGCATGGTCAGAATATTCTGATCCATCGACGCAACCAATGTCTGGATGTCGATACCAGTGGAACCCACTGGTACCCCAGAACATGGCAACAGGTGATCGGTCGAGGCCGAGCCATTGATGTCAACCTGTGACCCAATAGATAAAGCTTTGGAAGCCAGAGCTTCCCGCCGGGGTAATTTTGCCGGTGCGGGATCCTCGAGAGCAAGCCCGGAGGCATCTCGATACTTAGAGGGAGATCTACCCTTCGAGGACCGGCTGGACTTATGCTTGGTTACCTGAGATCCATGGGAGGAAGAAGCAGCCCTGGAAGATGTCGATGCCACCGAAGCTGCATCAGAGGGAAACAGGGTACTGAGCTTGGCCGCTCTATTCTGTCGACCTCTTTTAGACATCATGGAACAGGACTCACAATCGGTGATGGAGTGGTCAGGACCCAAACATTTTAGACACCAGTCATGGGTGTCGGTGATAGTTTTTTTTGTTTTTTTTAAAGAAGAAAGAAGAAAAGACCGGCGGTACCGGTCCGACGTCGAAGAAGGCAGACGCGTGACCAAAGAAATAAAGAAATATAAAGAACTTCTTCAGCGGTGACAGGAACACGACCTGCTGGCTCCGCGGAAAAGAAGAACTGGAGAGAGGCGGTTGGGAAAGGCGGGAAGGCAGCGCACAGGCGCTGTGGGATGCTCCCAAAAGCTTTCTTTCTGGACGCTGGGGAGCGTTCCCGTGCAGGCTCCGTCGGTACCGACAATACCCATATGTGAAGACTCATTCCTGCTTGTTCCTGGAGATCATCAGCTTAGTTCAGACACAGGTAAACGCCCGTGCTAGACTTACAGAAAACAAGGTCATCCAACTTGGATTAACTGGGGGAACTATATACAAGATCTGGGTTAAGGTATTTTACAGCTTTTAGGTAGTTATATTGTGATAGGCGATGGCCTAGTATGTAGCAGAGCTAGGCCTGAAGCTAGGTCTGAAGCCCTTTTTCTCCTGCTTTGAAATGTTATTGCTGATTTGGAAAATTACAGAATGCTGTTAGCTGTTAGAAAGAAATACCGTTCTATTCTAGTTTGATAACATGTTCTGCTCTCCTGGAGATAAAGAGACTTAAATACTTTCTTACTGTTTATTGTTTAGATGTCTGATGTCTGTTTCAGTAGAATGCCGCGCCACTGTATCTTTGCTAGATGTGCACTGACCTCGTAATTAGGATGAAAATATAGCAGAGAAGCTGAACAATGTAAGAATATTTTGTCTAGCATTATGAAGATTGTTTAGTGTTTTGAGCCAGGGCTAGAGACACATCTTAGCCTTGCTTTGTTTGGCCTTGCTTTGTTTTGCTTTTGTTAAGAATGCTTCTGATATGCCTTCCACTATCTTTGTGGCTAACTGACCTTGCAAGAGTAGCGAAATATACTGTATACTTTAGCAGAAGTATTATGTTTAGTGTTATGTCTAGTTGCTGACCCGTGGCTAGTAAGACGCAAGCAGGGGGAGCGAGTCCTGGGCCTGGTCAGAGATGTCTATTGGATGAGAGTAAGTGGGCCACTGTGGCCAATGAGGAGTTTTGCCTGTATTAGACTGGAGAAGAAAAGTATATAAACTGTCATTTTTCTGAGCTCTGTGCTCAGACCATTTTGAATGCTACTGCAATCTGAGCCTGTGCACATTAAACCGGCTTGAATCTTTGCCTGACTCCGGGTATTATTTATTGCATTCTTATCAGCTACTACAATATACATGCTCTCGATGGGATTTGAATGTCCTATTGTGGCATACAGGGTGCATGCATAGTAGGGAGTTTGGTGTATGTGTCTTGGTGACTGCAGTTAGGTGGTTGTTGTGTGATACCATAATGCTGCAGGAAGAGGTGATGTTTCAATGCCTTCCTGAACTGTGTAAGGTCCGTAATTGCCCGAATGTTAGGCGGTAGCGCATTCCAGTACGAAGGGGTATAGAGCATGAAGGCTCTCTTTCTTGTTGCTTGCAGGGATTTTGTAATCTTGCTAGGGATACATAGGGTATTGGCTGAGACCAATCTTCTAGTTCTATTTGAGGGAGTGGGAAGAATGAGATCGGAGATGGACGTAGAGGTGAGGTCTGTTGATAGCCTTGAAGGCTATTAGTAGGATCTTGAAGATGAGTCTACAGTAGACTGGGAGCCAGTGTAGGTGCTTCAAGATTGGTGTTATGTGCTACCTTCATGGAAGCACCGTGTAGTGTTCTGACTGCAGCATTCATAGCCAGCTGAAGTGGGTACAGCGTGTTTTTCGGTAGACCCTGTAGGATGGCATTGGCGAAGTCGAAGTGGGGGATGACTAAGGCCTGGAAGATGTCCTAAAGTCATCAGGTTCCAGGAGGGGGCGTAGATGACGGATTGTCCGGATCTTGAGGTATACTGCCTTGACGGTGTTGCCTATATGTGTTTTCATATCCAATTGTTGATCGAGTGTTACGCCCAAGTAGCGGATTGTGTGCTTGCTTTGGAATTCGGCGCCTCTTACTTTTAGTGTTGCTGGCAGAACAAATGACTGGTCTCTGGTAATGAATAGAGCCTCTGTTGTCTTCTTAGTAACGGCCGATACTGCTGCATCCACTTTGGGAGATCGAAAGAGATTCCTATCCTGAACCGCCAAGGGATAAAGGCGTGCCATAACTGGACACCTTGAGACCTGCCTCTGGCATATCCCATTCCTCCTGAATCATCTCTCTCACTACCCTATGCACCGGGAAAACTCTTTGAGCCTTACGCACTGCTTGCAATAACGGGTCCTCCAAGGTGGAATCCTCATCGGTCCCGTAAAGGGCATGTTAAGAGCCTTAAGCGTTTCAGTAATGAGCACCAGCAACTCCTCCTGCTGGAATACTCAAACTACCCTACCTTGGTCCTCCTGCTCCATGAGCTCACCTTCCTCTAATTCCTCCTCTACATCCTGGATCCAAGTCCTCAGGCTGGTGCCCCTCCAAAGCTATGGCCTGTTCTGTCCAGTCCCTCACACTCTTAGGCTTTTTAGACGGGATGCCGCACGCCTCTAAGTCCAGAGGAGTCCCCGGGCACTTCTCACCCAGTTCTCCCTCCATGGATCTAACTCCTGAATCTCGCTTACCCCCACCAAAGGCCTGTTGGAGCAGCAACACAAAATCCGGAGAAAACATTGCCGTTAATCCTCCCTGCAATAGAGGTTGAGAAGACGGAAGATCTGGAGCCGAGGACGGCTCTGCCACCAGCTCCTGGGGTGGCAAAGGAGGAAAAAGAGGTTCCGGTAGGGCTTAAGAGGCCCCCTTCTGACCCTCTAACCCCTCTTCTAAGGCTTGCTTCATAGAGGCTGCTTCTTGGACGCACTCTGCACACCCCCGCTTCTGACACAGATCTCCTTCTAGTTCCACAGACCAAGCACTGAGGCCTGAAAGACATGTCGTCCAGCCAGGAATCCTGTCACTGCAAAAAGAAACTCAGCTCCACCTTGCCTGACCTGAGTCTACACAGCAGCGTAACAGCTTTCCTCTCAAAAGCAATACTGTTCCTTCTTTCCCCTTTTTCCTCTTATTTTCTCTTTTGTTTTTTTTGAAGTGCCAACGTTAAGCAGAGTCTCCTTTCAGGAACCCCACCTTAACATCTATTAACTATCCACCGAAGACCTCCTAAGGAAATGCCACCTACCCAGGAAATTTCCCCTTCAGCGTTTCCCGCGCGGCTGCAACGCGGCCGGGCCTACTCCCCCGGATATGCCTGCACATGCGGTCAAAAAATCGAACTGCCTGCCCCCTGCACGATTCGCGGCCTGCTTACCTCAGCCAGAGAACTTGCAGACAGCAGACTGTACCGCTAATCTCTCCCTGCGCTCAGCCGTAAACAGCCGTAAACAGCTGAGAGAAAGCTGCAGGAGGAGCCGCTTCAGCGATCGCCGCCAGAGAACTGAAGCCCGCATACTTTCAGCTGACTCCGGATTATCACTCTCCCGGATCCTCACCCATACAGCGGGTTCGAGAGCGGGAGGTCTTCCCCTTTCACTCTCACTTGCTTTCCCCGATGATGACAAGACCACAAGGGGAGGGGGGAGAGGGGGGGCACCCTTTGCAGTAGTTAAGCTTGCCTTGCTCCTCCTGCCTTTCTCCAAACAAGATATATATATATATTTTTTTTAAATAATAAGAACTGCTTATTCTTAAAATAACTGACTCTCCTTATTTATTCCTCAAGTGAGTCCTGAACCCCCAGGCTCACTACTCCTCCAGCTGCTTGGAGACTGAGATTAGTGGAGCAAGGAGGCGGTTCCTGGGCTATTTATGCCAGTGTCATCAAGAAGATGACGTGCTCAGTCTCCAAGCTGCGAGAGAAGGTGCTAAAGCCCCAGAGGTTTGGGACTGGACTGGAGGGACAATAAGGAAGAATGTGTTTTAGCACTCTTGATCTTACGCATCGTCGATTCCACTACCATTGAATGGTGTGGTAGTTGAGTCTTTTGAAACCCAGGGCATTGTGGAACTCGGTACATGGTATCGAGTCTCCAAGAGTGTGGAGACACCGTTAAAGGAGCTTTCAACATTCTTAGCATGAGATCATGCAAGATCCGGTGAATGGGAAGAGTTGCAACTTCTTTAGGGGCTACCGGGTATTGAAGAATTTCTAATTCTTCTGCTCTTGGTTCTCTCTCAGGAGTCACATTGATTGAAAGTCCCTTGGCGACATCACACATGAAATCCTGAAATGACATGTCTTCCGGAGGAGACATTCTCCACTGAGGAGGAGGAGAGGGATCCTCTGGTAGAATCATTCCGGTATCGGAGGACTCGAAGTATCGCCGTGCCGGATGCTCTTGCATTGCTTGATGCCAGAATCAATCGAAGTTGGCATTGGACTGTCTCGATACCGGATATTGATTCAATAACCAGCATGGGGGGAAGCACATCAGTTAAAGCAGGCACGGTTGGTACCGGTACCGATGACTGTGTAACTGTCTGAAGCAGTCTTAGCAGTACCGAGGCTGCTAAGAGAGCCGCTAGACTGTGTTTGATGGCCAGGATTTTATTTATTTTTATTTACATTCTGTTATATACCGCGCTATTCTGCATCAGTGCGGTTTACATTGAACAAACTGAAATTACATTGAACAGGGCATTATAACTTGGAGATAACTATTTTACAGGGAACATGGGCTATGGAGGGTTAAGTGGCTTGCCCAAGACCACAAGGAGCACCTGTGGGACTAGAAACCCCAGTCCTTCCGGCCCAATGCGCTGATACATAGGATACATAGGATGCCCTGATACATAGCCCCTGCCAATGCCTGGATGTCAGTACCGGTGGAACAGGCCATGACACCTGAACATGGGAACAGGCCACGACACCTGAACATGGCACCAGGAGTTCCCCCGATGTGGAAGCTTCGGGAACATCCTGGAGCCCCATTAATGCTTTGGAGGCCGGGGCCTCCCGCCGGAGTTGTTTTGCCAGTATGTTTTCCTCGAGGACAATATTACTAGCATCTCGATGCTTCGAAGGAGATCTACCCTTTGAGGATCGGCTGGTCTTAGAAGACCTGGGTTTAGTTATCTGAGATCCATGGGAGGAAGATGAAGCCCTGGAGGACATCGATGTAACGGACATAGCATCTGCAGCAAAGAGGGTGCCGAGTTTTGCAGCTCTGTTCTGCAGGCCTCTCTTGGTCATCTTTCTACAGAGGAGACACTCCGATGGTAAATGGTTAGGGACCCAAACATTTAAGACACCAGTCATGGATGTCGGTAGCAGAAATGGTACCTCTACTCTTTGAACATTTTTTTAAACCACTAGATGGTTTCTCCATTTTAGAAGAAAAGAGGGCCTAGTGCCCAAAATGGTGCCTGGCACCTAGAGGGGACAGACTCTCCAAAAAGAAGAATAAATTTTTTCCTTTTCTTTTTTTTTTTTTTTTAAAGAAAAGAAGCAAGAAAATGAAGAATAGACTGGTGGTACCGGTACAGGCGTCGACGGTGAAGACAGATGCGACCACATAAAGAAAATTTCTGCGGTGACAGGGTTTGCTGCCTGTCGGTTCCGCAGAAAACAAAAAACTGATGAGGGAGAGTTGGAAAGGTGGGAAGGCAGCGACGCAGGCGCTGAGGGATATTCCCAAAAGCTTTCCTATTGGACGCTGGGGAGAGTTCCAATATGTGAAGACTACATCCCTGCTTGTTCCTGGAGATTGCATCTGTCACTATCCGGTACAGGTGGGGCTGACAGGAGCAGAAGTGGGGCAACTTCTAATTGTCTGGACTGGCGAAAAAGTCCACCTGTGGGGTCTCCCAGAGTTGGAAGAGCTGGGTGGTCACTCTGGGGTCTAGTTGCCATACCTGCTCAGTTTCTCTGCCAGGGTATTGTCCTGGCCTGGTAGGTATACATCATATAAATAAGAAACAACTCCACAAATTAACCAACTGTAGTATTAGTAATCCTGCACTAAAAGGGTTTTTAGCACCATGACAACGTGGGCACAGACCTCAGAACTATCCTCAGATATTTATGTAATGCTTCAAGGCCAGATAAACCGTCTCTAGTCAAGCAATTTGAGGACATTTAACATCACCGGCCTGTATCCAACCCTCCGACCGTCAAAAACCCAAAATACAATCTACAATAAGCTGATGGTGAACCAATTGAAACATTATTTTTATAACATTTTTTAAACGGAACTCATCTCCTTTTAACCAATAAACAAAAACTAACAGCATAGGGATACATTATCAAAAAACCCTCAAGCATTTAACCATCTTAATATATCAGCAGTCAGCCATGGTTTAACACAGAGACAAGTTCCTGTATAACACAAAGACCCATCAGCCAGAAATAACGATCCACTGCTCAATCTTCCATGATGGTCATTGCGGTATCAACCCCGACGCCACATTCAGACGTCCCTCTTAGCGTTTCGCAGACGCTGCCTCAGGGGGGTATACTAAAGTAAAAACAAAACAAAAGTGCTAAATGCTCCTACTACAAAAACTATGCACTCACTTAAATCAAAGCAAACAGAACCCAGATCCTTACCCAACCCTTACAGCCAATAGGCGTATTCCCTGACGAATTGCATAGGAGCGGAGTGTCGTCACTTCGCGGCAGAGGGGGCGAGACCCTGTGCTCCCCTGCTTGTTCATGTAGAACTCTGCCACTTGATTGTCCATTTGGATCAGCACCGACTGTGCCTCAGGCAGTGGCAAAATGCTCTCGGAGAGCTAGATATATTGTCCAAAGTTCCAATAGACTGATCTGCTGATTGCCCTCTGCTTGCGATCAACTGCTCTGGATGCAAAGTTCCTCGCAGTGGACTCCCCATCCCAGCAGGGAGGAGTCCGATGCTAGGACTCTTCAGGGACTTGGAGTCTGGAAGGGCATTCCCTGCTTGAAGGTGTAGCGGGTTTTGCCATCAAGTCAGAGATTCTGCCAACTGCTGGGTCACTGAGACTCTGTCCTGGAGTTGGCCGGTAGCTTGTGTCCACTGGTCTCAAAGGCACCACTGGGCAACACTCATGTGCAGACAGGTGTTTGGAGTGACATGGACTGTGGAGGCCATTTGGCCGAGTAGATGCAACAGAAGCCAAGCCAACACCAAGGGACGGTGCTGCATGTCTGCGCCCAATTCCCTGAGAAGGTTGGCTGATCCAGGGGGAGGAAGGCCCTTGACTGAATAGTGTCCAGCTTTGCCCCTATGAATTTCAGACATTGTGTCGGGAGGAGGTGAGACTTGGGATAGGTTCACGAACCCCAGATGTTGAAGGACATGGATGGTGTGTGTTGTAGCTTGCTACACCTCAGCAGCCATGCCTCCTTTTATAAACCAATCGTCCAGATAGGAGAAGACAAATATCCCTTGGAGAAGGAGGTAGGCAGCCACTACTGCTAGGTATTTGGTGACGACCCTGGGGGCGGATGGCAGGTCAAAGGGTAGTACACCTTGTACTGATAATGGCCTCCCTCCACCATGAAGTGAAGATACTGCCTATGGTTGGGGTGAATGAGGATGTGGGTATTGAGGGAGGAGTGGCCTAGTGGTTGGGGCAAGGTACTACAGGCCGGAAGGTCGGTGGTTCAAATCCCACTAGAGGACAGCAACCTTGGGCCGGAAGGACTGGGGTTTCTAGTCCCACAGGTACTCCTTGTGGTCTTGGGCAAGCCACTTAACCCTCCATTGCCCATGTTCCCTCTAAGTATTAGTGTATGTGTCTCATATCCCCTCATGTTAAATGTATCCCCCAACCGCTTTGACCCGGTGAAAAGCGGGATATAAATGCAGCTAAATAAATAAATAAAGCAGCCTTCAGATCAAAGAAGCACAGCCAATCTCCCTGCTGGAGGTAAGGCAGCAATGTTCCAAGGGAGAGTATCTTGAACTTCTCTCTCACCAGGAACATGTTCAGGTTGCGCAGGCTGAGGATGGGCCTTAGGCCCCCTGTTCTTTTTGGCACAAGGAAACACCTGGAGTAGAACACCTTTCCCCTGAGATATTGGGATAGTGGTTCTACCGCTTTGTCCTCAAGAAGGCCTGCGAGTTCCTGCAATAGGAGGTCCCAGTGAAGGGGAGACCTTGGGGGCTCTACCAGAAAGAAAGGGAGAGATGTCTGTACCAGGTGGAGGAGGCAGCCCTCCCTGACCATCTGAAGTGCCCAGGCATCAGTGGTGATTGTTGGCCCCTGTGGGCATAGTTGATCAGATGTCACCCTGTAGGCTGCTGTCCTCCTTGGGATAAAAAACTCCTCCCAGGCTGGGCAGGAGCAGACACCTGGGGCTTGGGAGCCTTCTGCTTACGAGGGCCTTGCCCATGACCTTTGGCTTGCTGGGGAGTTGGGGAGGCCTGAAATTGTGGGTAGTTTTTCTAAACAGCCCCCTTCCTCAGGTAAAAGAGCATTTTGACCGAGCCCTTCCATCAGGAAGTGCAGCGGTCTTTTTGAAGAGTGTGGTTCTCGTCACAAACTCAGTTTCCAACTCGGCAGCCTTTTCCATCATGGGTTTGCCAAAGAGGTTCTTCCCTTGGCATGGGAAATCAACCAGTTTGTCCTGAACCCATTACTAGAGGTCAGAAGACTGTAGCCAAGCCTGGTATTGGGCACCGATGCCCACCGCAGCTACTTTAGGCATCAACTCGAAGCCATTATAGGCTGCTCGAGTCATGAATTTGGAGCACTCACAGACAGCTTTGGCCAGGTTCTTGAACTGCTGCAGGAGTTCCTCAGAGAGACCAGCCGAGAACCCGGTGAGCTCCTTTGCCAGGTCTCTCAAGTACATGCTCATGTACAGCTTGTAAGCCTGGATCCAGTTGAGGAGCACTGAGCCCTGGTTGCACTTTCTACCGAAGGCATCCAAGGTTCAGGGCTCCCTACCCGGGGGCATCAAGGAGTGCATCTTCTGGCTCTTCAGAAAAGGCATGGCTGACTCCACCACCATGGAGTTATGTGTTAGCTGTGCCTTCTCGAAGCCAGGCCTCTGGCGGGCCCAATACATCGAGTCAAGGGACTCGCTCACGACAGGCACCGATGCCGGTGTTCCCACATACAGACCATTAGCCATTCCAGGATGGGTGGAATGGGCACCATGAGCAATTCCATCGGTGGGGCCTTGTATTGGAGAATTTCTAGTTCCTCCGTCCGAGGGTCTTTCTCAGATTCAGTTGGGAATGCTAGAGCCTTTGAAATGTCCTGCAGAAAGTCGAGGAATACCATGTCCTCGGGCGGGGACCGAATCTGGGGCTAAAAGGTTGGAGAGTCCAAAAGGACATTGCAGTTGTGACAGGTGTCCAGGGACTCCTTGTCCTCGGTCTCCCGTTCCGAGTAGTCAGTCGAAGACTTGAGGGAAGGGCAGCTCGTGTGCTCCGGGCCTGAGCCTCGCCCACGTCCTTCGGAGGCCTCGTGGCTGGTGCCTGGTGCCATGTGTGCTAGCCGGGGAAGTTCTCTGTCCTGTGGAACAGGACTCAGATCTAGACCGCGGACGAGGATCAGCTCGGCCTCCGAGGACCTCCTTGAAGTCTAGGGCCTGGTGGTCTAGGCAGAGGAACCGGTTGTACTGGACAGCAACGCCTGCTGCTGGTCCATGAAAGCAAACAGGCTGTGTTCCAGGGCCGCCATTCTAGTTTCTAGTCCAGAAGGCTCCGCAACAATTGGTATGGGCATCAATGAACTTGGGCCCAGTGCCGGTTTCCCTGAGGGGAAATCCTCAACGAGGACGGGTTCGGGCGTCCGAGGCCAATCGTCGTACAATTCCTTCCAGGTGACCTTGGACGAGCGTTGTGGAGTGTGGGACATGGCTCGGGGCTTACCCGACCTGCCAGAACTGTCAAGGGACACCACCTTCAAGGGTTTCTTCTTCTTCTTGTGTTCCATCAAGGGAGACCTCCTCTCTGAAGACCCACAACGTCAACTGAGGTCCGTGAGGGAGCCTTGGTAGTCCAAGGCTTCAGACTTGGCCTTGGCTTTCAGAGGCACCAGGGACTCCAGGAAAAACTTGTCGTGCTGCTGCTGGCGGCTCTTAAGGGCCTTGGAAGACATCTTTTACAGAGACTGCAGGCTGCGGGGTCATGGTCTGGCCCTAGACAGCACAGGCAACAGTCATGTGTTTCGGTGAGGGACATGATTTTTGTACACCGATCACACTTCTTAAAGTCACTGGTAGCCATGAGGAAAAAACGGACCCCAGCAAGGTTGAAGACCCGCGATGCTGCCAGTTGGAAAAAAAGGCATGAAGGCGCCAAGGAGAGAGAAAATAAAAGTATACGGAGCCAAGACTCGATGCCGAGGCAACGTGTTTGGGTGGTGGGAAGAGTACCAGGTGCACAACTGGAGGAGAGTATGAAACTCAGGAACAAAATCAACTTTTTCCGGGGAAAAAAACAGATGGACGTCTGAAGGGTTACGCAGAAAAAAGGAGACCGAGCAAGACGGTACCTTGGGCGGGAAGAGCACCATGCATGCGTGGTGACATCTCCCAAAGGCTTTCTTTGAAAGCTGGGGGGATGCTTCCACGAGGGCTCAGTCGGCGCCATCGTCACCTATATGTGAGGGCTGACTTCCTGCTTGTTCCCAGAGAACAGCATTTCAGACACTAGAATGCAGTCCATGTGTGAGTAAATCTTGTGAGAAACAAGAACAGTAAGTGTATTCTATAGAGGCATCATCGTGGATATGTTGAAACCCTCCAGCTGTGTGCAGAAGTGGCCAAGAAAACAAATAGAATGTTTGGACTGATAAGGAAAGGAATGGAGAATAAAACAAAGGATATGATAATGCTTCTGTATTGTTTCATGATGTGCAATTCTGACTGCCATACCTTAAAAATGATATAGCAGAATTAGAAGAGGTACAGAGAAGAGCAACCAAACTGGTAAAGGGGCTGCAAGGATACCTCTGTGAGGAAAGGCTTAAAAAGTTAGGGTTCTTCAACTTGGAAAAAGATGGCTGAGGGGAGATATGATAGAGATATATAAAATAATGAATGGAGTGGAACGGGTAAATATAGCTCGGTTGCTTACTCCTTCAAAAAGTAGAAAGACCAGAGGGGACACACAATGAAGATATAATTGCTAATTGAAGAAAATATTTTTTTATTCAACGTGTAATCAAACTCTGGAATTCATTACCGGAGGATATAGTAAAAGCTGTTAGTGTAGCTGAGTTTAAAAAAGGTTTGGACAGGTTTCTGGAGGAAAGTCCATAAACCATTATTAAAGAAGACCCGGTAAATCCACTGCTTGCACTGGGCCAAGCACTGTGGAACCTGTGTGCCTCTTTGGGAACCTGACAGGTACTTCTGGCCTAGATTAGCCACTGTTTGAAACAGGATACTGGGCTTGATGGACCTTGGTCTGACCTTAGGTGCGCATAAGAACATAAGAAATGCCTTGTCTTCCCTTTTGCTGGATGCCATCTTCTCCAGTATGATAACAAAGCTGTAGCACAATACAACTCCTTGAGGAGGTGAGAGGGTTGTGAGGACTTATTCCTGCTATCCACGAACACCACCTGCTACAGGTGAGTAACAATTATTTCTCCGTGGACCAGCAGGAATAAAATTCTCATGTATGGGACCAAGGAGGCCAAAGTCCAACAGGGGCAACGTGAACCAAGGACTGGAGAATCAACTATATATAGCATTGGTAGTCCCCAAGGGGGAAACTCATCTGCTTCAACTTCTTCACTATAGAGAAGGGGTTCCCAACCCTGTCCTCGGGACCCACCTAGCCAGTCGGGTTTTCAGGATAACCACAATGAATATGTATGAGAGAGATTTGCATACACTGCCTTCATTATATGCAAATCTCTCCATGCATATTCATTATGGAGTGGAGGAGTGGCCTAGTGGTTGGGGCAAGGTACTTCAGGCCTGAAGGTCGGGGGTTCAAATCCCACTAGAGGACAGCAACCTTGGGCCGGAAGGACTGGGGTTTCTAGTCCCACAGGTGCTCCTTGTGGTCTTGGGCAAGCCACTTAACCCTCCATAGCCCATGTTCCCTGTAAAATAGTTATCTCCAAGTTATAATGCCCTGTTCAATGTAATTTCAGTTGGTTCAATGTAAACCGCACTGATGCAGAATAGCGCGGTATATAAGAGAATGTAAATAAATAAATAAATAAATTATGGTTATCCTGAAAACCCGACTGGCTAGGTGGGTCCCGAGGACAGGGTTGAGAACCCCTGCTATAGAGTTCAATTCATGCTCTGTGGTGCAATTTTTTTTTTTGGTAACCTGGATGGATAGAAGGGCCTTGGGAGGATGGAGTTGGATTCTAATCCCCAAACAGAGGCCAGAGTACAGATTGGCTGAAGTTGCTGTCATGTCGGGAATTCCCATCCAGATAGTAATGAGATGTGAAAGTGTGGCCAGAAAACCATGTTGCAGCCCTGCAGATCTCTTCCATGACAGCTGGGTCACCAGGAGTCAGCACTGACTTGAAGGTACTTAGGTTACAATTGTGGTGAAAGTAAAATAAAGAATAGGAAGGGGAGGGAAAGCACTATGGCCAGAGTTGCAAGAGGAATAAGAAAAAAGGAAACTAACTCCCAGGAAGCAAACTCAAAGGAAAGGCCAAAGAGAAGAGATAGGTCTTCAACTGAGCCTTGAATCGAGAAGGAGAAAATTCAGAGTGTAAGTCAAGGGGAAGAGAATTCCAGAGGGTTGGGGCAACTACATGAAAGGAAGAAGTACGAGCATGAAAGGAAGAAGTACGAGCAAGAGTTTATCGAACAAAAAGGACCCCAGGGACAGTAAGCAACAGGAGGAATGGAGAACACGCAAGGTAGTATAAGGGACAAAGAGATCAGAGAAGAAGGCAGGTACGAAAGGCATGAAATGTCAACAGGAGGACTTTATACTTAATATGAGAAGAGATCAGTAAACAAAGTTCAGAAAAAACGAGAGGATTGACATGAGTAAACCGAAGAGCACCATAGAGATGCTTCAGGGTCGTGTTTTGGGCTAACTGAATATACCGTAGCCGACAAAGAGGAAGACCGGAAAGAAGGGAATTAGCGTAATCAAGAGGTATCAGAATAAGAGACAAAAGACAACAGTGAAAGATGGTCCATTAACTTTCGCAAAGAACAAACCTGGTGTAAAGTGAAAAAGCAACACTGCACGATCGAAGAGATATGGTGGGAAAAAGCAAGCTGTGAATCGAAAAGCACACAGACAATCTTAATGGAATCACAGAATGGAAAGGGAATGCCATGGACTGAAAGGGGGGAGGGGATAAGGGCAGGGGAGGGGAGGGGCAAGGGAAGGTGGGGAGAACAGAAGAGAAGCCATCTTAGAAGGGTTAAGTTTTAAACATGGGAAGAAAGCCAATCTGCAATACGGTAAAAGGCAGAAGAAATAGTGAAAGCAGAAGCAGCAGAATAAGAAACATAATGGAAGAGGAGCTGAATATCTTCAGCATAGATAAGAGACGTAATACCAAGGGAGGAGATAAAAAAAGCCAAAGGGGCCAAATAAATATTAAAAAGAATGGGACCCAAAACCAAACTCTGTGGAACCCTCAGTGCAAAGGAAAGGGAGACAAAAAAGCCAAAGACCAAGATACCTAAAATGAAAGGTAAGAAAGATAAGATCAAAACCATGAGAGAGCAGAACCAGAGATCCTAATAGAAGGAATCTGAGGAGAATAGAATGGTTCACCAAGTCGAAGGTCGCAGAGAGATCAAGAGAAATAAGAACAATGTGATAAAGGGAATCCAAAGACGTGCGTATATTGTCAGTGATAGCCAAGAGAGAGTGTTCAGTCGAGTGATGGGGACGGAAGCCAGACTGGGAGGAATGAAGCGTCTGGGCATGCAAAATAAACATCTGAAGTTGCTGGGCCACCAGATGCTCAGCAACATAAGATAGAAAAGACAGAAGAGAAACGGGGTGACAGTTAAGGGGATTAGAAGGAGCCAAGGCAGGAGATTTCAGAATGGGAAGAACAACTGTTTCTTTACAGCAGGCTAGGAAAACACCAGAGGAAAAAAAAGAGGATGAAAGAATGAACTGCAGGGGAGAGAGAAACGATGCGCTAACCAGCCTAAACAACCCGGAAGGCATAGGAACAGAGAGTGCAGTAGTAGGGCAGGAAGAAAAGATGACCTGAGAGATGTCATGGTAAGTTTGGGGGGGGGGGAAAGAAGAAAGGGAAAGAGTAGAAGGAGGAAGGGGGGGGAGAAAGCATCAGAGGGGGCAGAAGGACAAGGAAGAGTAGATTGAATGAAAAGCACCTTATTCTGAAAGGCAGTTGCAAAGTCATTAAGGGAAAGGGAGGAAGGAGAAGAGGAGGAGGATGGAGGAGGATAAGTAAACTGGTGAAGATGACGAAACAGACAAGAAAGAGTAGTTACTCACCTGTAACAGGTGTTCTCCAGGAGCAGCAGGAATCAGTCCTCACATATGGGTGATGTCGGCGCCGACGGAGCCCTCGCGGATCAATTTCCCCAGCTTTCAAAGAAAGCCTTTGGGAATTGCAGCGCGCATGCACGGTCCCCTTCCCGCCCAAAGGTGCCATCTTGCTCAGTCGGATGACATAGCTAAAAGACAGCAAAAAAAATTAGCAAAAACGAAAAGATAGGACTGCAACTCCAAGGGGAGGAGGGAGGGTTGTGAGGACTGATTCCTGCTGCTCCTGGAGAACACCTGTTACAGGTGCGTAACTACTCTTGGACCAAGCAGGAAGTCAGTCCTCACATATGGAACTTCCTAGCTTAAGGCTACCGGAGACCTCAAGCGGAAAAATGAGCTCCCTCTAGCTCAGTAGCACAGAAGGAAGGAATCTTTTTTGAAAACGCCCCCGACCGGTAGCCCAACATCAGGGCCGGAGGGTAGGAGTTGCCTAAACCTCAAAGAGATTATGGAGAACTGCCTGACCGAAAGCACTGTCCCTGCGGGACTCCCTCTCCAGGCAGTAATGGGCCGCAAAAGTCTGGCTTGAAGACCAAGTAGCGGCCCGGCAGATGTCTGCCAACGGAACAGAGCGGAGATGAGCCACTGACGCAGCCTTCGCCCTAACACGATGAGCCATGACTCGACCCTCCAACGAGAGGCCGGCCGCCCCATAAGCCCAAGCGATACAATCAGCAACCCATATGTTGAATCCTATGTTGTCCTATGTTGTCCTATGTTGAATCTTCCTGTTCAGTGTAAAACTCAATGTTACTTGTATGCATTGTAGTATGTTCTTGTTTCAATGTACACCGCACTGATTGAAATAGCGCGGTATAGAAGAATTGTTAAATAAATAAATAAATAAATATGGACAAAGTACGCTTGGAGACAGGTAGCCCCAACTTATTGGGGTCAAAGGAAACGAAGAGTTGAACAGCCCTTCTATGCTCTCGCATAAGGTCAAGGTAGAAGGACAAAGCTCTCCTACAGTCCAGGGTATGCAGGACCATCTCAGCCCGGCTGGAGTGTGGCCTGGGAAAGAAGGTTGGAAGAACCACCTCCTGGTTGAGATGAAAAGGGGAAACCACTTTAGGAAGAAACTTAGGGTGAGTCCGTAAGACTACCCTATTCCTGTAGAACCTAGTGTAAGGAGGATCAGATACTAGGGCCTGCAGTTCACTAACGCGCCTAGCAGAGGTAAGGGCTACCAAAAACAAGGTTTTCCAGGAAAGAAAACGAAGAGGGCAGGTAGCCATAAGTTCAAAGGGCGGACAGGTAATCCGCTGCAAGACCACATTCAGATCCCAATCAGGGGCTGGTGGGCGCAAAGGTGGCTTAAGGAGAAGGAGGCCTCGGAGAAAACGAGCCACCAAAGGGTGGTTGGAAAGAGGCCTGCCATCCACCGGTGCGTGATGTGCAGAGAGAGCACTGAGGTGGACTCTGACAGAGTTGGACTTAAGGCCCAGATTGGAGAGGTAAAGCAAATATTGCAAGACCACTGCCACCAAGCAGGAGAAGGGATTCTCAGACTGCTGAGCACACCACACGGAGATCCTACGCCATTTAAGAGCGTAGGATTTCTGGGTGGATGGCCATCTGGAGGCCAAGACAACCTCTTCCACCTCCGGAAGCAGCAGGAGGGGAGCAAGGACTACCCTTTCAGCAGCCAGGCCATCAGATGAAGGGACCGGAGGTTGGGGTGTAGGAGAGTCCCCTGATCCTGTGACAGGAGATCGGGTTGAAACCCCAGAGGAAGAAGAGTGTCCACCGCCAGCTGCATCAGAAGCGGGAACCAGGGTTGTCTCGGCCACCGGGGAGCTACTAGGATCATCGAGGCTCTGTCTCTGAGAACTTTGAAGAGCATCCAAGATACCAGTGGCATGGGAGGAAAGGCATACAAGAGGCCTGTGGACCATGGAATCAGGAAAGCATCCGCCGCCACTCTGAGAGGATGCGGTTGTCGAGAGCAGAATTTGGGAAGCTGCCGGTTCAGGGGACTGGCAAATAGATCCATGGTGAGGAGGCCCCACTTGAGAAAGGTCTGCTGAACCACTAACGGATCCAATCTCCATTCGTGAGGTTGGAGGATCCTGCTTAGCTTGTCTGCCAGGTAATTTTCTTGACCTGGGAGATAGACAGCTTTGAGCATGATGCCATGAAAGACGACCCAAGAGCACAGTCTCCGTGCCTCCTGACAAGAGAAGGAAGGAGCCTGTACCCCCCCCCCCCCCGTTTGTTCACGTAGAACATTGCAACTTGATTGTCCGTCTGGACCAGCACAGACTGGTGAGAAGTGAGGTGGGAGAAGGCTTTCAAAGCTAGGCGGATGGCTCTGAGCTCCAGGAAGTTTATCTGCTGAGCAGACTCCCAAGGAGTCCAGAGGCCTTGAGTACATGTCCCTTGGCAATGTGCTCCCCAACCTAGGAGAGAAGCATCAGTTGTCAGCACTTGAGAAGGCGGAGGAGATTGAAAATCCACTCCCAGCACCAGGTTTGGTAGATGAAGCCACCACCGCAGAGAAGAGACCAGCAGGTCGGATACCTGCACTGAGTCCGCCAGGCTCCCCGTGGCCTGATACCATTGAGTGCGAAGGCACCATTGAGCAGGTCGCATGTTCAGGCGGGCACTGGGGGTTACATGGACCGTGGAAGCCATATGGCCGAGCAGTCTCAGAAATTGCCTGGCAGAGACCAGGGAATTGCTGCGAAAGAGGCTGGCTAGATCCATGAGTCTGTGTGCCCTGTCTAGAGGAAGGAAGGCTCGCGCCTGAAGTGTGTTCAACCTTGCCCGATGAATTCTAGATTTTGAGAGGGGAGCAAAGTGGACTTTGCGAAGTTTATGACAAATCCCAAGTGCTGGAGCAGAGTCACAGTGCGATGAGTGGCCTGAGTGGCCTCCTGGGAAGACTGGGCCCTGATGAGCCAGTCGTCCAGGTATGGAAATACAAAGAGGCCTTGAAGTCTTAGATAGGCCGCTACTACTACTAGGCATTTGAACACCCTTGGGGCGGAGGATAGGCCAAAGGGCAGTACTCTGTACTGGTAATGATTTCCTCCGACAACAAACCTGAGATATTTTCTGTGGTCCGGATGAATAAGGATGTGAGTATAGGCATCCGTTAGATCTAAAGAGCATAGCCAGTCTCCCTGCTGGAGGTAGGGCAGCAGGATTCCAAGGGTAAGCATCTTGAACTTTTCCCTTGCCAGGAACTTGTTGAGGTTTCACAAGTCCAGGATGGGTCTGAGGCCTCCTGTTCGTTTTGGTATCAGAAAGTACCTGGAATAAAAGCCTTGACCTCTCAGGTGGTGGGGCACCGGTTCCACAGCCTGTTCCTGAAGAAGACTTGACAACTCCTGAAGGAGTAGGTCCCTGTGCAGAGGAAGTCTTGGAGCCTCCCCTGGAAAGTAGGAGGGAGGTACCTGGTGAAAGTGAAGAAGATAGCCTTTTTGAACTATATGAAGCACCTAGGTATCTGATGTGATGGCTGACCACCTGTGGGCAAAGTGGACCAGCCGGCCTCCAGTGCTGAGAGGAAACAGCGGAGGGGAAGAGGCTATGCTGATGGAGTCAGAAACCCCCACCCTGCTGAGCAGGGGCCGGTGTTGTGGGCTTGGGGGACTGCTGCCTAAGGGACCCATTACCATGTCCCTTGGCCTGCTGACCCTGTTGGGAAGCTGCTGAGGCCTGATAATGAGGGTAGTGTTTATAGGCAGCCACCTTCCTCGGGTAAAACCCCGAGCCCTTCTTCTGAGAAGGGGCAGAGGTTTTTCTGGACAGCCGAGTCCTGGTCAGAGTTTTGGTCTCGATCTGTGCAGCCTTTTCAGCCATGGGCTTGCCAAAGAGGTTTTCACCTCTGCAGGGGACATCGACCAACTTGTCCTGTACCCATGGCTCGAGGTCGGCTGACTGAAGCCAAACCTGTCGGCGGGCACCGATGCCGGCTCCGGTTACTCGAGCCGAGGCTTCGAAGCCATCGTAGGCTGCTCGAGAGATAAACTTCGAGCACTCTCGAATGCCAGTGGACAAGGCCTGGAACCTCTGCAAAGGTTCCTCGGAGAGACCAGCAGAGAACCCGGCAATTTCTTTTGCCAGGTCCCGGAGATACATGCCCATATAGAGCTGGTAGGTCTGGACTCGACAAGCAAGCAGAGAGCCCTGGAAACACTTCCTACCGAGGGCATCCAGGTTACGGACCTCCCGACCGGGAGGCACCGAGGAGTGCATTTTCTGACTCTTGAGTCGATGCATGGCCGATTCCACCACCATGGAATGGTGCGGTAGTTGTGGCTTTTGGAACCCGGGGCTTGCTTAACACCGGCACCGGCGCCGACGCCGGGCTCTCCCACATGCGGAAGAGAAGTCGCTCCAGCATCGGAGGAACCGGTACAGTAAAGGCCTCCTTCTGGGGAGAGTCATACTGGAGGGCATCGAGCTCTTCGACTCGAGGCTCGTCCTCGGGATCCGCGGGGAATGCCAAGGCCTTGGCCATATCCCACACGAAGTCCGAGAACCGGGTGTCTTCCGGGGGGGACCGTCTCCGAGGTTCGGACTCGGGCAAGTCCGATGGGACACACCAAGTCCGAAAAGTACCAGGGGACTCTTCGTCCTCCGTCTCCCAGGCTGACTCCTCGGAGGAGGAATCGAGCGGCTCCGGTTGGGCGGGCACCAATGCCCTCTGCCCCGATGCCGAGGGTGTCGGCGTCGACGACCTCGGTCCCGAACGGGAGGCCGAGGGAGACCGTGACCAAGGATCGACTCGAGATCGCATGGACTCGAGGATCGGCTCAGTCTCCGGGGTCGACTTGGACGTCGACGTCCCGGTGGTCGAGGCAGATGCACCGGCGAGGCCAGCGATCAATGCCCACTGCTGGTCCATGACGGCAGCGAAACTGCTCTCCAAGGTCGTCAACCTGAGTCCGAGCTCAGGAGACCCAGCAGCCCCCGACTCGGGCCCCGACGTCGGCTCCTTCGGAGGTGAGTCCACGAGGACTATAGTACTCACGTGTCTAGGAGACCCCATCTCGAGACGAGGATGTTTCGAAGGCCTCTCCGACTCCGGGACAGCTATCGGGGCTATGCGACCTGGCCCTCGAGGAACCAGGAGCGTCCACCGACACCGTCCTCACGGGTTTCTTTTTCCGATGATGTTCCCGGGCAGGAGACCCCCGCTCAGAGGAACTCCGACGATGCTCAGGACCGGAGTCCCGGGACGTCGAAACCTCTGACGAGGTCCGGGCCCGGCCGGACGCGGAGTCAGAGAAGATTCTCTCTTTTTGTTGTTGCCGACTCCTCAACGCTTTAAAGGACATCTTGCCACACGGACCAAAGATCATCGGGTCATGATCGGGTCCGAGGCAGCGGAGGCAGCAGTCGTGTGTGTCGGTAAGAGACATAAGTTTCTTACACCGATCACACTTCTTAAACCCACTGGCAGCCATCGGGGGAAAAAGGGCCCCTGCGAGGTCAAAAGACAGGGCTGCCAGTGAAAAAGAAAAATTGGCGCGAACGCTAGTCACGAAGGACAAAAACCGAAAAAATCTCGAACGGACTCGATACCGGTGTATCGGGTCCGGGCAGGAAAAGGATCCGGCGTCGAACCGAGAAAAGAAAAACAAATAAAATCAACTTTTTCAGCGGCGATCACAAACAGCGTCTGTAGGGCTCCGCGGAAAAAAGACAACTGAGCAAGATGGCACCTTTGGGCGGGAAGGGGACCACGCATGCGCGCTGCAATTCCCAAAGGCTTTCTTTGAAAGCTGGGGAAATTGCTCCGCGAGGGCTCCGTCGGCGCCGACGTCACCCATATGTGAGGACTGACTTCCTGCTTGGTCCTGGAGAAGAGGAAGAATCCCTATGAATCAGTGTTGAATAATAGGTCCTTTTGGCACTAGTAAGGGCTGAGTGATAAAGCGTAGTTACTCACATGTAACAGGTGTTCTCCAGGGACAGCAGTATCAGTCCTCACATATGGGTGACATCGGCACCACCGGAGGTCGCACGGAGCATTTCCCCAGCTTTCAAAGAAAGCCTTTGGGAATGCCATCACGCATGTGTAGTCCCCTTCCCGCCCAAGGGTGCCATCTTACTCAGTCAGGTGCCATAACTAGAGCCCTACATCAAGAAGATGGCAAAAATGGACAGCAACTCCAAGGGGAAGAGGGAGGGTTGTGAGAATTGATTCCTGCTGTCCCTGGAGAACACCTGTTACAGGTGTGTAACTACAATTTCTCCAGGAACAAGCAGGAAGTCAGCCTCACATATGGGACTCCCTAGCTACAGAATTAGAAGGACCTGTAGGAAAAAAATTGTCACCAGTGAAACTGAAGGCAGCCCAAGGACCTTGAGTGCCTGGGTGGCCACGCTTCCGGTAGCCGGAACAAGAAGGGTCGGAGGGCAGGAGTTGCTTAAACCAGAACTGGTTACAGAGTACGGCCTGGCCAAAGGCACTGTCCCGATGGGACTCCCTCTCCAGACAGCAATGCACCGCAAAGGTGTGAGCGGAGGACTAGGCGGCGGCCTAGCAGATGTCTGCCAGCAGCACTGAGCGCACGCTAGCGGCAGACATCATCATTGCTCAGACATTGTGCGCCATGTCTCGGCGATCCAGGGGAAGCCCGGCCTGGGCAAAGGCAATACAGTCCGCAACCCAGATGGACAAGGTTCGCTTGGTGACCACCAACCCCAGGCTGCTGGGGTCATAGGAGACGAAGAGCTGCCCGGATCTGCGGAGGTCCTGAGCCCACTGCAGGTAGGAGAGAGCACTCTTGTAGTCCAGCATGTGGAGAACTGCCGAAGCACGGTCGGCATGGGGCTTCGGGAAAAAGGTGGGCAGCACTATCTCTTGGTTGAGATGGAAATCTAGACAACATTCAGGAGGAACTTGGGGCGAGTACGCAGAACCACCCTGTTCCCATAGAACCTCGTGTACAGAGCCTTGGCCATCAGCGCCTAGAGTTTGCTGACTCTCCGGGCAGAGGTGAAAGCCACCAGGAAGGCAATCTTCCATGACAGGTGCAGCAGCGAGCAGGTAGCCATCAGCTCAAAGGGCAGCTTGGTGAGTTGCATGAGGACTGCATGGAGGTCCCATTCTGCAGGTGGAGGGCAGGCAGGGGGCCTGGAAAGGAGCAAGCCCCGCATGAAGCGGGAGACTAGCACTTGCACTGATAGGGGTTTCCCCTCAATGGGGTGGTGGTTCACTAAGATAGAACTCAGGTGAACCCTGATAGAGTTTGACTTCAGCCCAGCTTACGAGAGGTAAAGAAGGTACTGCAGGACCAATCGGGTGGGGCAGGAAAACGGGTCCGCTCGGACCTGCGAGCACCATACCGAGAACCAGCACCACTTGAAGGCATATGTCCGCCTGGTCGAATCCTTCCCTGAGGCCAGAAGAATGTAATCAATCTCCATAGGGAGATGGAAGGAGGCTAAGGCAACCCACTCAGCCGCCAAGCTGTGAGGGAGAGACACCTCAAATTGGGTCAGCAGCACCGTAGACTTCCCAAGAGGAACCAGGGGCTCTGTCGAGAAGCAGAGTAACAGAGGGAACCATGGTTGTCTGAGCCACTTCGGGGCTACGAGGCTCATCGAGGCCCTGTCCAGCTGGTCCTTGAGAAGGGTCCAAGCAATGAGCGGCATAGGGGGAAGGCATACAACAGGCCGGTGGTCCATGACAGGAGGAAGGCATCTGGAGCCACCCTGCACAGGTGAGGGAGAGGGCCACAGAACCAGGGCAGCTGCAAGTTTGCAGAGCTGGAAAAGAGGTCCAAATCTAGGGTCTCCCAATGCTGGAAGTGCCACTGCACCATCCAGGGACACAGGCACCACTCGTGTGGCTGCAGGTCCCTGCTTGGACGGTCCACCAAGACGTTGTCCTGGTCTGGGAGATAGGTGGTTCCGAGAGTGATGCCCAGGCTCACTGCAGAAGAGCACAGAGCCATCACCTCCAGGCAGAGACTGTTAGACACGCTGCCCCCTTATTTGTCACATAGAACATCGTGACCTGGTTGTCCGTCTGGACAAGGACTGCTTGGTGCTACAAGCAGTGCCGGAAGGCCCTGAGCACGAGGAGGATGGCTCAGAGCTCCAGCAGATTGATCTGCTGCCGAGCCTCCTCGGAGGACCAAGTCCCCTGAGGGAGCAGTTCCTCGCAGTGGGCCCCCCAGCCCAACAGGGAGGCATCCGTCGTCAAAACCACCTGACACGTCAGGGTCTGGAAGGGCATGCCTTGGAGCAGGTTCCATGCATCCCGCCACCAGGCCAGGGACTCCGCCAAGCAGGGTGTGACTGAGACAGTCTCGAAGACAGCCTGCAACCTGGGTCCACTGTGCACGGAGGCACTATTGTGCCGCCCACATGTTGAGGAGGGCGTGGGATACGACATGGACCATGGAGGCCATGTGGCCGAGAAGGCGAAGCATCGACTGAACAGAGACCACACTGCGGTGTTGCACGACAAATGCCAGGGACACGAGGCGGTCTGCTCCGTCCTGCGGAAGGAAGGCCATGGCCTGCGGTGTCCCCAAATGGGCCCTGATGAACTCCAGGACCTGCGCCAGAGAAAGGTGGGATTTTGGGTAGTTGACTATGAATCCCAGGTGCTCCAGAAGGTGAATGGTGTGGTCTGTAGCCCGACTAACCTTGGAAACCATGCTCCCTATCATGAGCCAGTCATCTAGATAAGGATAGACAAAGGTGCCCTGCAACAGAGGGTGGTCGCAGCTACGGCCAGGCATTTTGTGAAGACCTATGGGGCGGACACAAAGCTGAAGAGGAGCACCCTGTACTGGTAGTAATTCCTCTGTACCATGAAGCGGAGGTACCTTCTGTGCTTGGGATGGATAAGGATGTAAGTATAAGCATCCTTTAGGTCCAAGGAGCATAGCCAATCGCCCTGCTGGAGGTAGGGCAGCAGTGTTCCAAGGGAGAGCTTCTTGATCTTCTCCCACACCAGGAACTTGTTTAGGTTCCGCAAGTCGAGGATGGGTCAGAAATCCCCTGTTCTCTTCAGGACGAGGAAGTATCGGGAGTAAAACCCCCATCCTCTGAGGAGCAGTGGGACTAGTTCTACCGCCACGTCCTCAAGGAGGCCTACTAGATCATGAGTCAGAGGAAGCCGCCGTGGCTCTCTGGGGAAGTACTGAGGGGGGGGGAACAGGTCCAGATTGAGGAGATAGCCCTCCCGTACGACGTGGTGAACCCAGGCATCTGTGGTGATGGATTCCCACCTGAGGGCGAAGTGAAACAGATGCCCCCGACCAGCAACCGACTTGCTAGCAAACGAAAGGCTATGCAAATGGCATCAAAATCCCGAGGTCAGCGGAGCCAGCGAAAGTTGTTGGGTCTTGAGAACCTTCAGCTTACGAGGGTTGTGGGCCATGCCTTTTCCCTGGCCACTCTAGGTGGGGATCGACACTGGCGGGTAGGGTGGGTAGCCCCTATACGGGAGCCCCTTCTGGTGGAAGAAAGGCTTCTTGCCCTGCGGTTTCTTAATGGGGAGGGAGGAAGTCTTTTGGGAGAGGAGAGTACAAGTCATGTACTCCATCTCAATCTCTGCAGCCTTGTCCCTCCATGGGCTTGCCAAACAGTTGCTCCCCAAGGCAAGGGACATCCAACAGTTTCTCCTGGACCCACTGTTCCAGGTCTGAGGATTGGAGCCAGGCCTGTCAGTGGGCTCCAATGCCAGCAACTGCCACCCAGGTGGAGGACTAGAAGCAGTCATATGCTGCCCCTGAGAGGTACTTAGAACACTCTCCGATGTTCTTCGAGGGGGCCTGGAAATGGCAGAGATGGTCTTCGTCGAGGCCCACCCACAAAGCCTCTGAACTCCTTAGCGAGGTCACGGAGGAACATCCCAATGTACAATTGGTAAACCTGAATGCGGCATGCCAGCATGGAGCCCTGGTAAGCTTTGCACCTGTGGGCGTCGAGGGTATGAGACTCTCTGCCCAGTGATACCGAAGTCTTCGGGCTCTTCTGCTTCTGCATGAACAATTCGACCACCATCGAGGTGCGAGGAGGCTAAGCTTTCTGAAACCCCAGTTCCCGCTGGATTCTATACATTGCATCCAGGCACTTGCTAACAACAGGGATGGAAGCTGGGGTCTCCCATATGCAGAGAAGGAGCTGGTTGAGGATGGAGGGAACCGGGACCATGAGGGTCTTCTTCGGGGAAGCCTCATATTGAAGGATGTTGAGCTCCTCTGCGCGGTGCTCTTCCTAAGACTCGGTGGCGAGCACCAGGGCCTGCGCCATATCCTGGATGAACTCCAGGAAGGAGGTATCCTTGGGAGGGGACAGCCGCTTCTGGGTCGGTGGAGAGGGATCCGAGGGATGGACCCGGTGGGACTGGGTTTCCGGGGAGGTATCCCCATCAGATTCCCAGTCCGAGTAGTCCGTGGAGGACTCCGGTTGGGCAGGCCAAGAAGGGTCAGTGACCCGCACCGGGCTCCTGAGGCCAAAGACTGCCCGGAGCCAGAGGCACTCATCCATGAAGATCTCGCACCCGAGGACCAGAACAGAGATCGAGACCCTTGCAAGGCCTCTGGCTCTCGGGGGTCACTGAGGCGTCCCGGGGAGTCCGCGAGGTCGAGGTTCCTGCAGTCTTGAGGCACGTGCTGCTGGTGGGGCCTGGTAGCAGGATCTGCTGAGCAGCGAGCAACGCAGAAACGCTGCACTCCAAGGCCCACATTCGGGTCCTTGCCAGGACGACCCTTGGGAGATCGGGCACCATCGCCAGAGGCCTCCATATCAGTTCAAGATACCTTTCTGGGCAGCTCCCTCTTAGACTCTGGGATCTGCCGGGGGTGGGGGGGCCTGACAGACCAAGCATGTGACCACTCACGCTTGTCTGGCACCCCCGACAGTGTCCTTGCAACCGCCTTCTTCCTCCACTCATTCTTGAGTCCCACCGGGCCTGAGGAGCCGCCTTAGGGGACTCCAGGGATTGCGGGACCACAGAGCAGGAGGCTACTGCGAATACCGTGGCTGCCTTACGGAAGAGATAATCCAGCTTCTGATCAAGACTCTGGATGGCCTTGGAGGACATCTTCTTCCAGAGGGAGCATTGCTCCGGGTCATGGTCAGCTCTCAGGCACCTGAGAAAACAGTCATGGGTGTTGTTAGAACACCTATCACATTTTTTGAAACTGGAGGCCATCAGGGCAAAAAGGACCCCAGCAAGGTCGAAGAACCTCAATATGGCCAGCGGTTAAAAAGGGCACGAAAGCACAGGAAGAAAATGAGGACAAAAAGAGAATACCAAGACCGAGAACCTAAGCAATGGAGCTCGGGATGGCGGGAAGATAACTGGCGAAGGCCGGAAGGCAAAAACAGAGTTAGAATTTGAAAACCTTTCTCTGGGGACGAGATCCACATCTGAAGAGCACCACAGAAAAAGGAAGACTGAGTAAGATGGCACCCTTGGGCAGGAAGGGGACAATGCATGCGTGGTGGCATTCCCAAAGGATTTCTTTGAAAGCTGGGGAAATGCTCTGCATGGGCTCAGTCTGTACCGACGTCACCCATATGTGAGGACAGACTTCCTGCTTGATCCTGGAGAACAGAGAAAAGACTGATGGAAGGCAGAGAGCAAAAAAGGAGCACAGAACTTACGCCAGCGTTGCTCCAATTGGTGAAGCTGGCATTTAAGGAGGCGAAGCCCAGAGTGATACCAAGGGGAGGATACGGTAGAAGACAGAAGCAATGGAGGCAGAGGAGCAACAGAGTGAAAGGTGGAAGTGAGAGAAGAAAGAAAAAGCACCTGGCATCTGTATCACACTGGAAAAAGTCAGAGGGAAGTGGAAGAAAGCACCTCACAAAGGAATCAGGAGAAAAATTATGAAAATCACAACGCTGAGAGCACAGGGATGGAGAAGAAGGGAAAGGACAGGAAAATAAGTAAGGGAGAAAGAAATAAGAGAATGGTCAGACCAAGGAAGAGGGGTGGCCACAGGCACTGAAAGGGTCAGAGACAAAGAAGTAATAACCAAATCCAAAATGTGCGCAGAGTGTGTGGGAAGGGACATATGTGGCAAAGCTGAAAGGTAGAGAGAAACTGGAAAAGGTCTTGAGCAGGAAGAGCAGATGAGGAGGACATATGAACACCGAAGTCACCCAGAATAAGAACAGGTGAATCATCCAAAAGATACGTGAGAGATTAGATCATAAAGAGTGTTAAGAGCCCCTATTGAAAGAGGAGGAGGATGTAAACCAAGAAAACAATAAGCGAAGAAAATAGGGAATCATGAACTTCCGAAATAAGATGAGAAACCAACAAAAGAAAACAAGAGGGCCAAACTACCACCACCCCATTGAGGGCGATGGAGAGAGAGAAAACTATAACCAGGACGACACAACTGATACGGATAAGTGAGTTAAGCAGGGGAAAGCCAAGTCTCAACAAGGTAGAGAAAATCAAACAAGAATGCCTCAATTAAATCATTAAGATGATGAGTTTTCTGCTCAAGAGAACAGATGTTCAGAAGACCAAAGGAAATCGGCAATCGCGGGGATGAGAAAAGGGGAGAAAGAGGAGAGGACAGAGGACGAAGGCAATGGAAAGAAAGGAAGGAATGATCTTACCGGAGGAGCAGGCAAATGAGGCAGAGAAGCAGAACACCTGCCTCATATAACAGGAATGGGGAAGCTATGTTGAGTAGCCTGTAGAGATACAACAGTAGGAGGCATAGAAGCTGATGAGGTGACCGTGAAAAGCAGAAGGAACATCAAATACATGAACAAAGTAATGCACAAAAACACATGAAGGAGTACTTAAAGAAGCATGCTTCTTTGTGCGCTCCTTCGTCACGCACCGGTATTCATTTATCTCTGCGTATTTTCTAGAAACGTGGCCTTGACCAGCCAATCACCCAAATATGGAACCCATGCACTCACAA
This sequence comes from Ichthyophis bannanicus, assembly GCA_033557465.1. Classification (NCBI taxonomy): domain Eukaryota; kingdom Metazoa; phylum Chordata; class Amphibia; order Gymnophiona; family Ichthyophiidae; genus Ichthyophis; species Ichthyophis bannanicus. The sequence goes on from CM066031.1 coordinate 1,284,465,738, forward strand.
TCTACGTAGATAGGCTACTACTACAGCAAGTCACTTAATGAACACCCAAAAAGTTGATGGGAGGCCAAATAGCAGAATATGGTACTGAAAGTGGTGTTTCCTTATTAAGAATCCAACATATCTTCTGTGACTGGGGTGTACCTCTCTGTGGATGTGAGCATCCATTAAGTTCAGAGAACAAACAGTCGTCATTCTGGAAGTAGAGAATGAGATTGCCCAAGAAAAGCATTTAGAACTTTTCTTGAACTAAAATCCTGTTCAAGGCCCTTAGATCTAGGATGGAATCTCCACCTTTTTGGAGAGTGGGTGGCAGGATACACGGAGTAGAATTCCTGCCCTCTTTCCCTTGGTGAAATAGGTTTGACTGCATTGGCCTCAGAGGGAAAAGAGATCCTTGCTAAGTATTCCTGATGCGGAGAGTTTGACCACGATACTCTTGATGGGCAATTTGGTTGAATTTTGAATAGATGAAAATGGTATCCTTACTGCATGATTTTCAGATCTCAATGGTCAGGGGTTATAAGGAGGCAGCAGTTTGCAAAAAGCTCCACCATACATCCCTATGGAAAGGTTGCCCAGCAAGAATACTGGAACACTGGCTATATTCTCATGGAGGTAGTCAAAACACCATCCCTGGTTAAGGCTACGGAGCAAATTGTCATTTATGGGCCCTCTTCTGTTTTGAGCAAAAGTTCCCTGACAAGTCTGATCCAAGGTGAAGGAAGAGTATGCCTATGAGAGCAATAGGATCTTCCTTTGATACCTCATACCTCCTAAAAGAGAACATAAGAAATGCCATACTGGGTCAGATCAAGGTCCATCAAGCCCAGTATCCTGTTTCCAACAGTGACCAATCCAGATCACAAGTACCTGGCAGGTTCCAAAAAGTTACAAAGGATCCACAATGCTTGATTTGTGGTAAGCAGTGGATTTCCCGGGTCCTCTTGGTTTATGGATTTTTCCTCCAGGAACTTGTCCAAGTCTTTTTTAAACACAGCTGCACTAATAGCTTTTACTAAATGTTCTGGTAACGAAATCCAGAGTTTGATTACGTGTTGAGTGAAAAAAATATTAGTCTTAAATGGGTTACTTTGTAGCTTCATTGCGTATCTTACTAGTCTTTCTCTACTTTTTGATGGTGTAAACAGATAAACATTTACCCATTGCACTCAATTCATTTATAGACCTCCATCATATCTCCCCTCAGCCGTCTATTTTCCAAGTTGAAAAACCCTAACCCAGAGGTTCCCAACTCCAATCCTGGAGGGCCAAACACCATTCAGGTTTTCAAGCTGTCCCTAATGAATATGCATGAGATACATTTGAATACAATGGGGGCAGTGCATGCAAATGCATCTCATGCATATTTATTAGGGACAGCCTGAAAACCTGAATGGTGTTTGGCCCTCCAGGACTAGAGTTGGGAACCTCTGCCCTAACCTTTTAAGCCTTTCCTCATAGAGGTATTCTTCCATCCCCCCCCCCCCCATCCCCACACTTTACCATTCTGGTGACTCTTCTCTGTACCTTTTCTAATTCTGCAATATCTTTTTTAAGATAGCACGACCAGAATTGCACACAATATTCAAGGTGCGGTTGCAACACGGAATGATACAGAGGCATTATAATAGCCTTCATTTTATTCTCCATTTCTTTTCTTATGATTCCTAGCATTCTATTTGCTTTCTTGGCCACCACTGCATACTGGGCAGAGGATTTCAACGTATTATCCATGACGACGACTAAACCTTTTTTCCTGGGTGGTGGTTCCTAATGTGGAACCTTGCATCATGTAACCATAGTTTGTGTTGTTTTTTCCTAGGTGCATAACTGCACTTGTCCACATTAAATTTCATCTGACATTTGGACGTCTAGACTTCCAATTTACAACCCTCTAATGTTTTAACAACTTTGAATAATTTTGTGTCATATGCAGATTTGATTACCTCACTTGTTATTCCCATTTCCAGGTCATTTATGAATGTTAAAAAGCAAAGGGTCCAGCACAGGTCCCTGGGGTTCTCCACTATTCACCCTTCTCCATTGAGAATATTGGCCATTTAGCTCTACTCTCTGCTTTCTATCTTTTAACCCGTTCCTGATCCAAAATAGTACACTGCCTCCTATTCAATGACTTTTTAATTTCACCAAGCGTCTCTCATGAGGGACCTTGTCAAAGGCTTTCTGAAAATTCAGATACACTATATCAACTGGCTCACCTTTGTCTACCTGTTTATGCATACCTTAAAAAAATGTAAAGGAGAAGTAAGACAAGACTTTCCATGGCTAAATCCATGTTTACTTTCTCCCATTAAACCATGACTATCTACATGTTCAGTAATTTTATTCTTTATAATGGTTTCTACCATTTTCCTGGTACTGATGGATTACTCTTGGAACCCTTTGTAAAAATTGGCGTTATATTGGCCATTCACCAATCTTAAGGCAATACAGATGATTTTAATGATAGTAGGTTTGCAGTCTCAAACCTACTATCAACACCCTTGGATGTATACCATCCAAATCCAGGTGATTTGCTACCCTTTAGTTTATCAAATAGTTGTAATAAAACTTCCCAGTTTATTGATATTTCTTTCAATTCTTCCAAAACATCACCTTTAAATTCCATTTCAGGCATAGGTAACTTCCTTACATCTTCTTCAGTAAAGACTGAACCAAATAATTTGTTCAGTCTCTCCACTATGGCCTTGTCCTCCTTTAGCATCCCTTTAACTCTTCTATCATCCAATGGTCTAACTCTCACACAGTTTTTTTTGCTATGAATGTACTTGAAAAAGTTTTTATTGTATGCTTTTGCTTCCACGGCAAGCTTTTTTCAAATTCTCTCTTTGCCTGCATTATCAGTGCCTTGCATCTAACTTCCCAGTGCTTATTTTGTTTCCAGTTTATGTCATTTGTCTCATTTTTCCATTTGACCTCACCTTTAAACCATGCTGGCAGTTTTTTTCGTATTCCTTTCACTTTTCTGGAAGCATGGAATACATCTAGTCTGGGCTTCCAAAATAGTATTTTTAAAGAATGCCCATGCTTGATGTAAATCTTTAACCTCTGCAGCTCATCCTTTTAGTTTTTTTCTTAACTATTTTCCTCATTTTATCAGTCTCCCTTTTGAAAGTTATAAGTAGTACTGTGGGTTTCCTTGCCATCCTGCTTCCATTTATTAAATCAAATGCAAACATGTTTTAATCACTGTTGCGAAGTGGTCCCAACACCCTCATGTCTTGCACCAGATCTTGTGTTCTAGTAAGGACTAGGTCCAAAATAGCTTCCCCTCTTGATGGTTCATGAACCAGCTGCTCCAAGAAGCAGTCATTTATTTCATCTAAAAACTATCTCCCTAGCATGTCCTGCTGTGACACCGACACAGTCAATACAAAGGTAATTAAAATCATCCATTATGAGTATTATTGTGCTGTAAATTTTGTTAGCTTCCTTGATTTATTTTAGTATTTCATCATCCATCTGTTCATTCTGGTTAGGTGGTTGGTAGTACAACCCCCACTGTTATTGCTTTCCTCTTCTTACATGGGATTTCTATCCATAGGGATTCAACAGTGTATTTTGTTTCCTGCAAAACTTTAATTCTATGTGACTCAATGCCCTCTCCAACAGAGCGCAATTAATCCACCAAACTTGATCTACCGTGTCTTTGCGATATAGTTTGTACTCAGGTATCACAGTGTCCTATTGGTTGTCATCCTTCCACCAGGTCTATGAGATGCCAATCATATCTAACCTTTCATTTAGTGCTATATATTCCAACTCTCCCATCTTATTTTTTTTTTAGACTTCTAGCATTTGCATACAGGCATTTTAGGGCTTGTATTTAACTCATATTAATCTGATTATCAGTTGATATGAGTAATTTGGAATCTTTCAACTGTCTGCTTTTTCACTTAAGTGCATCTGGGTTACTTTTAGCTTTATTGGAACCTCTCTGTTGCGATGCCTAATGTCCCTCTTTTGTTACTGTCATTCAAGGATACATCCTTCCGAACCATGAGCTCTTTGGTGACTGTCTGCTTTCTCCTATTATCTAGTTTAAAACCTGCTCTATCTCCTTTTTAAAGGTTAATGCCCGCAGCCTGGTTCCATCCTGATTAAGGTGGAACCCATTTTTTCGAAAAAGCCCCTACCTTCCCTAGAATGTTGCCCAGTTTCTAACAAATCCAAAACCCTCTTCCTTGCACCATCGTCTCATCCACTCATTGAGTCCTGTGCATGGAATAAATTCTTTGCTTTGGTCTTTACTGAGGAAGGTGTAGGGATGTTACCCATGACTGAAATGATATTTAAAGGTAATGTTGCAAAAGAATTGAAAGAAATATCGATACACCGGGAAGATGAGTTACAACATATTTGATAAACTGAAGAGTAGCAAATCACCTGGACTGGATGGTATACATCCAAGGGTGTTGAAAGAACTGAAATATGAGATTGCAGACCTACTACTAGTAATCTGTGAACTATCATTAAAATCATCTGTAATACCTGAAGACTGGAGGATGGCCAATGTAATGCCAATTATTAAAAAGGGTTCCAGGGGTGATCCGGGAAACTACAGACCGGTGAGTCTGACGTCAGTACTGGGAAAAAAGGTAGAAACCATTATTAAGAACAAACTTTTCTGAACATGTAGATATTCAAGGTTTAATGGGAGGCAGCCAACGTGGCTTTATCCAGGGAAAGTATTGTCTTACTAATTTGTTATATATTTTTTGAAAGTGTACATAAACAGGTAGACAAAGATGGGTCAGTCGATGTAGTACATCTGGATTTTCAGAAAACCTTTGAGAAGATCCCTCATGAGAGACTCTTAGCAAAATAAAAAAGTCAAGGGATAAGCAGCAGTGTACTATGGTGGATCAGGAACTGGTTAAAAGATAGAAAGCGGAGAGTAGGGTTAAACGGCCAATTTTCCCAATGGAGAAAGGTGACTAGTGGAGCACCACAGGGACTGTGCTGGGTCCGCTGCTTTTTAACATGTTCGTAAATGACCTGGAAATGGGAATAACGAGGAAGGTAATCATATTTGCAGACGATACAAAATTATTCAAAGTTGTTAAAAACCCATGAGGATTGTGAAAACTTGCAAGAGAACCTTGATAAATTGGAAGACTGGGCATCCAAATGGCAGATGAAATTTAATGTGGACAAGTGCAAAGTTATGCACAAAGGAAAGAACTCCTCAAATTATGGTTACACGATGCAAGGTTCCACATTAGGAACCACCACCCAGGAAAAAGATTTAGGCATCATCGTAGATAACATGCTGAAACCCTCCACCCAGTCTATAGTGGCAGCCAAGAGAGCAAATAGAATGTTAGTTACCATAAGAAAAGGAATGGAGAATAAAACAAAGGTTATTATAATGCCTCTCATCGTTCCAAACGACCGCACCTTGAATATTGTGTGCAATTCTGGTTGCCATATCTTAAAAAGGATACAGCATTATTAGAAAAGGTAGAGAGAACAGCCAGCAAAATGATAAAAGGGATGGAAGGATATGCCTATGAAGAGAGGCTAAAAAGCGTACTTACTCACCTGCAACAGGTGCTCTCCAGGGACAGCAGGAATCAGTCCTCACTTATGGGTGACGTCGGCACCGACTGAGCCCGGGCGGAACAATTCCCCAGCTTTCAAAGAAAGCCTTTGGGATTGCTGCCACGCATGTGTGGTCCTCTTCCGGCCCAAGGGTGCCATCTTGCTCAGTCAGGTCTCTTAACTCCAGCCCTACCAAGCAGATGGCAAGGGAAGGATAAAAATGCAGTAACTCATCAGGGGAAGTGGGAGGGTAGTGAGGACTGATTCCTGCTGTCCCTGGAGAACACCTGTTACAGGTGAATAACTACGCTTTCTCCAGGAACAAGCAGGAAGTCAGTCCTCACTTATGGGACTTCCAGGCTACAAGCTACTGAACCTGTAACCAAAAAACGCCTCCACGAGGTTATAAGTAGAAACCAATGCCCAAAGGAGTCCGAGTCCTCGGGTCCTTGGGGAGATGCTTTCGGTAGCCGTGAAGGAGGGTCGTAGGGCACGAGTTGCTTATACCCAGAACAGATTACGGAGTACGCCTGGCCGAAGGCACTGTCCCATTGGGACTTCCTATTCAGACAGTAGTGGGCAACGAAGGTGTTTGCTGAAGACCAGGTCGCTACTCGGCAGATGTCCAGCAGGGGCACTGAACGCAGCACGGGAACTGAACGAAGCCGCTTTGGCCCAGCCACCGTGTGTGGTGACCTGGCAATCTAACGGGGCACCTGCCTTCACATGGGCAGAGTTGATGCAGTCCACCACACAAATGGAAAGGAAGCGTTTAGTGACTGCCTGCCTCAGTCGATTAGGATTGTAAGTTGCAAAGAGTCGATCAGACTTGCGATTAACCTGTGTGCATTGTAGATAAAAGGCAAGAGCCCTTTTGCAGTCGAGAGTATGCAAAACCGCTGATGCCTGGTCAGCATGGGGTCTTCGGAGTGGAGGAGTGGCCTAGTTGTTGGGGCAAGGTACTTCAGGCCGGAAGGTCGGGGGTTCAAATCCCACTAGAGGACAGCAACCTTGGGCCGGAAGGACTGGGGTTTCTAGTCCCACAGGTGCTCCTTGTGGTCTTGGGCAAGCCACTTAACTCTCCATAGCCCATGTTCCCTGTAAAATAGTTATCTCCAACTTATAATGCCCTGTTCAATGTAATTTCAGTTTGTTCAATGTAAACCGCACTGATGCAGAATAGCGTGGTATATAAGAGAATGTAAATAAATAAATAAATAAAATAAGACAATCTCCTGATTGAGATGAAAATCCGAGACAACTTTCAGTAGGAACTAGGAGTGGGTATGGAGGATGACCATATTCCTATAGAATCTGGTTTAAGGGGCTTCAGCCATGAGAGCCTGGAGCTCAATAACTCAGCGGACCAAGGTTAAAGCCACCAGGAAGACCACCTTTCAGGATAGGTGCCAAAGCGAGCACATCGCCATCGGCTCGAAGGGTGAATGCATAAGTTGCATGAGCACTACGTTCAGGTCCCATTCCGCCAGAGCAGGCCAGATGGGCGGCTTGGAAAGCAAAAGACCCCGCATAAAGCGAGAGACCAAGGGCTGCCCCGAGAGGGGTTTTCCCTTGACGGGGAGGTGATTTGCCGAGATGGCACTCAGGTGCACCCTGACAGAGTTCAACTTCAGGCCTTCCTTCGAGAGATGGAGAAGATACTGAAGGACCCACCGAGTGGAGCAAGAGAATGGGTCAATCTGGAGCTCGGAGCACCAGGCCGAGAAGCGGTGCCACCTGAAGGCGTAAGCTCGCTTAGTCGAGTTTTTCCTCAACGCGAGGAGGACCTCCTCGACCTCCCTCGGGAGATCCAGAGGGGCTAGGGAGACCCATTCAGCCGCCAGGATGTGAGGGATAATGAGACCAGGTTCAGGTGTTGTACCTGCCCCTCCTCCTACATTAGAACAAAGATAGTGGATTCCAAAAAAAGAGACGTTTCCTAAGAAATAAGTAGAACTATTGCAAACAGCATTTTTTTTGTCGGACACATATCCGCTTGCCCAAGAGCCAAAGGATCACGCTGATAAAAAGCAGACCTGTCCATTTTATTCAAAAATGAACAAGCAGTCAAGCAGGAAATTTGTAACTTATAAAGCAAGAATTTCAAATTCAAAAAATCCAAACTTAGCTGCATAATAAGGATAGCAAGGGTAAACATCCATCGACACAGTCCTGTGTTTCGGGTCAAAAATTCATAAGACCCTGCATCAGGCAAAACATTTGTCCTCGTTAAATCACAGAACACTGTGATCCAAATCAAAAGGAAGCCTCTTAAAAAAACTGGCGTCTGACGTAATGGCTAATCACCTGCTCACTGCTCATCCAATGGGGATCGAAAGCATAATAGGCTGATGCCCCCAAAGAGGAAAGTCACAGCAAGCTGTACCAGTCAAGTTCCAAATTTAATTCATTGGGTGTAACGGTATCCAATCTGTAAATCCAACGTTGCTCAGCATATTGAAGTCGATGAATTCTATCACCTCTTGTGACAACAGGAGGAATCCATTCCAAAATCCACCAGGAAAACTGGGCAAAATCATGATTGTATATGAACACATGTTGTACCAAGGGAGCCGATAATACTTTCCTCCGAATGCGGGAGGCATGTTCCATCAATCGTACCTTGACCAGACGAATAGTGCGGCCAACATAATTAAGGCCACAAGGGCAGATCAACAAATAGACTACAAAAGTAGTATCACAGGTGGTTCGAAATTTGGATACCACAACTCGATGGGTATGGGGGTCGGTCCAAGTATCACCCACCAGGGAACCAGAGCAGTAGGAACATCGCCCACAAGGGAAATGGCCAACCTGATCAGAAGGTCCCCGGTCTATTTTAGGGCTTGTACGGACCAAACGCTCCTAAGATTTTTTCCCTTGATTATGAGCCTTTTCCGAAAACAAGTATGCAGGGATAAAACATGCCAATGTTTATGTAAGATAGATTGTAACAAGCGAGATCAAGTATTATAAGGAAACACTCCTACAATCTTATCCTCCAAGTTTTGATGGGATACAGAGGGAGTCAAAAGCCATTCCCGATGATTAAATAATGCCCGTCTAAAAGCTCAAGATATTATGGGTTTAGGATATCCACGGGCTGCTAATCTATGGCTTAATTCTCGTGCATGCTGTTTAAAATCAGCAGTAGAAGAGCAGATTCTTCGCAGCCACAAAAACTGCCCAAAAGGAAGTCCCTGTTTAAGAGAGGGAGGATGAAAACTGGGAGTATTGGAGAAGTGTATTTCGTTGCACCGGTTTTCTAAATAAGGATGTGGTAAGAATCCCATCTTGTAAAGTGACCAAGACTTCCAAAAATTCAATGGTGTGATGGTCATATTTCAAAGTAAATTTAATACAAGGGTCCACCTGATTTAGATATTGAATAAATTGTTCCAAAGTAGCCACAGTATCTTTCCACAAAAAGAAAAAGTCATCAGGGAACCTTTTCCACAGTAATACCTGAGAGATGAACTGGGATGGGTACACAAACCGATCCTCAAAACTGGACATAAACAGGGTAGCTATGGAGGGGGCTACCGTAGCCCCCATAGCTACCCCAAACACTTGTAGATAGGAAAAACCATCGTATAGAAAATAATTTCTCTCCAAAATCAGTCACAATAGGGGCATGACAAATTGATGCTGCAATCATGGTGGTAAATCCAAAACTAAATGGGAAATCACATCCAAAGCCTCAGTTTGGGAAATATTTGAATACAAAGCAACAACATCCAGTGTGACTAACAATACTGAGGCCGTAGGTAATTCAATTGCATCCAAAATGGAAAGAAAATGAGATGTATCTCGGATAAAAGACCGAACCTGACTTGCCAGAAGTTGTAAAAAAAACATCAGCAAATTTTGATAAGGGTTCAAGAACAGAACCACAACAAGAAACTATAGAGAACGATCTAACAATTTATGTATTTTTGGCACGGTATAGAAAACGGAGATCCTAGGATTGTCTTGGATCAAAAAACAGCATTCACGTCGTGTTATCCACCCCTCTTCCAATGCTTGATGACATAACACCGTAATGTCTGACAATAAGAAAGAAGTGGGATCCCCTTCCAAAAGCTGGTAGTAGTGCCTATCAGAGAGCTGGGACATAACTTCTGAGTGGCAATCACAAGACGATTGAACAATTGCACCTCCTTTATCAGCCGCTCTAATGATCAAATCTGGATCATCCACCAATGACTGCAAAGCCTTCCTATGTGCCACTGACATGTTGTATACAGGTGCTGGCAAGGATTGTTCCATCTTTTCTAAATCTGTCATGACCAACCGTTGAAAGGTGGAAATCACTGAGTCCACAGGGCCAGAAGGAATCCAATAGGAGGGTCTATACAGAACTGAATCACCATAACTCTACATTAGCAAGCCCGGGGCACAGCCCAGGGGGACTGGAAGCTCCGACAAGAGCTGGAGCAGGAGTGGGAACACGGCTGTTGAGGCCATGAGGAGACTACGAGGATAATCGACGCTCATTCACACTGAGCTTTGTGGAGGGTCCTCGCAATGAGAGGAGTGGGGGGAAACGCATAGAGCAGGCCGGAGGACCAGCTCAAAAGGAACGCATCCGGGCTTTCCCTGAGTGGGTTCAGCACTGGGCTGCAGAAGCGGGGAAGCTCTGCGCTTGACTGACTGGCAAAGAGGACCTTGTTCGGAGTTCTCCACCGCTGGAACTACCAGCCAGCCACCCACCCCTGGGTCCAGCCGCCACTCGTGAGGATGGAGGATTCTGCTGAGTTTCTCCACGAGGACATTCTCCTGGCCCAGGAGATAAAACGCTCTGAGGGTCATCCCCCGATGGAGGGCGAGGGAGCAGAGGAGGACCGCTTCCTGGCAAAGGAGGCATGATCCCGTGCCCCCTTCCTTGTTGATGTAGAACACTGCCACACGGTTGTCGGTCTGCACGAGCACCTACTTCCCTCTGAGGTGATCTTCGAAGGCCTTTAGGGCCCAATGAACCACCCGCAGCTCGAGCAAGTTTATTTCCTGTTGAGACTCCTCGGGTGACCATTGCCCTTGTGTGCACAATGCACCGCAGTGGATTCCCCACCCCAGCAGGGAGGTAATCCAGTGTCAGCACCAGCTCGTGCTGCGGGGCCTGGAAGGGCAACCCCTGGAGGAGGTTGCAGGGGTTCTGCCACCAGCCCAGGGACAGACGAGGGCTGTGGGAGACCCGGCTGGGGTCCCTGAAATGGCCGATGGACAGGCTCCACTGGGTGCTGAGGCACCACTGGGATGTCTGAATGTGCAGGCGGGCATGGGGAACCACATGGACGATGGAGGCTATGTGGCCCAGGAGGCGCAGCATAGTATGGGCTGTGACCTGAGGGGTGCTCTGGACTCAGGCTGCCAGGACTCGGAGGCGGTCGGCATGGTCCGCTGGTAGAAAAGTGGTCGCCTGCTGAATGAATTCTAAGGCCTGCACTGGTTCGAGGTGGGACTTGAGATAGCTGACCCGGAGAACCCAGATGTCAGAGATGATGGAAGCCCACTGAGGGGCAAAGGAGGACAGGCGTCCCCCCACCGGCTGCTATGTTGCTGGGGGGTGAAAAGCTATGCAGCTGGCGTCAAAAACCCTGCATGGGTTGAGGCGGTGCCGGGGTTTGGGCCTTGGGCCCTTTCGACTTGCGGTTACCCTGGTGCCCGAACTTCCCTTGTGCCGCAGTGGTTGGCATGGGAGTGGGTGGGTATGGTGGGTAGCCACAGTAGGAAAGAAAGGCTTTTTGGTTTGCTGCTTCTTTTGAGGAAGGGTGGAGGTCTTGCGCGAGAGATGGGTTCGGGTGATGAACTCAGTGTCTAACTCAGCGGCCTTGCCCTCCATCGGTTTGCCAAAGAGCTGCTAACCGAGACAGGGTACGTTGAGGAGCTTCTCCTGAACCCATTGCTCCAAATCTGAGGATTGGAGCCATGCCTGGCGACAGGTCCCGATGCCAGTGGCCGCCACTTGAGCCGAGGACTCAAAATCATCGTAGACAGCACGAGAGAGATACTTGAAGCACTCTGCGACGGACTTTAAAAGGGTCCGGAAACTATCGAACAAATATTTGTTTAATTCTCTGAGGTCTAATATAGGTCTGTGACCCCCTGTCTTCTTTGGAATAAGAAAGTAGGGGGAGTAACACCCTGTCCCCTGTTGGGGAATGGGTACTTCTTCGATTGCTCCTTGAGTTAGAAGTGATGTGACCTCCTGCCACAAGAGGTCGGTGGCAGGGGACTGAGAATTGAACTTCTTTACTATTGTAGGTGGGGGCAAGTTGAGAAAATGAAGCTTGTACCCCAGTTGTACAATGGACAGAGTCCAATTTTCTGATGTTATTTGTTGCCATTTTTTGGCAAAATAGCATAGTCTTCCTGGAATGGTCAAGGGTTCTGGACCTTTTAAGGGCAGAATGACTAAGTTCTCTAGCTAGAAGTCAAAGACCCTGAGGGGGCTGGGTCTGTTGAGTCCGTTGAGCTTTTTGAGCTTGCAGCTTTCTTTGCTGTCTGTTCTGTTGTTCCCCTTCTGGGGAACATGGAGCGGACAGTAAGTTTGATGGGTGTAAGATTGGTAAGGTTTCTTTTTCTTACTGAAAAAGGGGTTTTTGAATATTTTCTTCTTTGCTGGGTTGGCTGTAGACTGACAATCTGTTTAAAGTAGTATTGTCAGATTCAAGCTGATTAGCCTTGTCCTGCCAGTCCTTGCCAAAGAGATTTTCTCCTCTGCAAGGAATGTTTCCCAGCTTTTCTTGCACCCACTGTTCTAAGTCTGATGCTTGAAACCAAGCAATACGACGTGCTCCTACGGATATAGCAGAGATTCTGCTAATACATTCAAAGCAATCAAAGGTAGCATGATTCATGAATTTTGAGACATTCTGGGCATGCTTAACCAGAATAAGGTAGGTCTGCTCTTCTCTCCTCTGAAACACAAGGACTAAGGAGCTCTAAGTCCTTTGTGACTTCTTCCAGGAACATTCCCATATAAAGAATGTAGGAACTGATCCTGGCTCCTAGCATGGAGGATTGAAAGCATCGACGGCCAAAGGCATCGAGAGTTCTGGATTCCCGGCCTAGAGGTTTAGAAGAATGTGTTTTAGCACTCTTGATCCATCGCATGGCCGATTCCACCACCATTGAATGGTGTAGTAACTGAGGGGGGGGGGTTTGAAAATCAGTTGGCACTCGGTACATACTGTCAAGGCATCGGGAATGTGAAGATATTGTTAAAGGAGTTTCCCACATTCTCAACATTAGATCATGTGGGAGGAGTAGCCTAGTGGTTGGGGCAAGGTACTTCAGGCCGGAAGGTCGGGGGTTCAAATCCCACTAGAGGACAGCAACCTTGGGCCGGAAGGACTGGGGTTTCTAGTCCCACAGATGCTCCTTGTGGTCTTGGGCAAGCCACTTAACCCACCATTGCCCATGTTCCCTGTAAGTATTAGTGTATGTGTCTCATATCCCCGCGTGTTAAATGTATCCCCCAATTGTGTTGTGACCGCTTTGATTGAAGGATAAGGCGGTATACAAAACTGTCTAAATAAATAAAAATAAATGTATGATCTTGTGAATGGGAAGCATAGCTGCTTCCTTGGAAGCCATAGGTATTGTAGAATTCTTAATTCTTCTGCCCTAGGTTCTTTTTCTGCAATCACAGTGATTGCAAGACCCTTTGCTAAATCACGTATGAAATCCTGGAAGGACATATCTTCTGGAGGAGACATCCTGCATTGAGGAGAAGGAACTGAATCTTCTAATAGATTTGCTCTGGTACGGGTAGAATCATCAGAGTCATCGGAATCGGAAGATTCAAAGGCACTCTGTATCGGGTGCTCCTGTAACGCATGGTATTGGTACCGCTCGAAGTCAGTACCGAAATGTCTCGGTTCCTGATCCCCGATACCGATTCAAGGCTCGGAATGGGGGGAAGCAGGTACTGCCGGTACTGATACCGATGTCGGTACCAATACCTGTTGAACCATCTTTAGCGGTCTTAGCGGTGCAGAGGCTGCTAAGAGGGACGCTAGACTGCGTTCAATAGCGAGGATTCTTTTATCCATTGCTCCTCCCGATACCTGGATATCGGTACCGATGGAAGCAGCTACGACCCCAGAACATGGCACCATTAGTTCTGCAGAGATGGAGGCCTCTGGAACATCCTGGAGCCTCGTTAATGCTTTGGAGCCCGAAGACTCCCGCCGGGACTGTTTTGCTGGTGAAATATCCTCGAGGGCAACGCCAGTGGCATCTCGATACTTTGAAGGAGATCTACCCTTCAAGGACCGGCTAGTCTTAAAAGACTTAGGTTTAGTTACCTGGATCCTTGGGAGGAAGATGAAGCCCTGGAAGATGTTGATGCAAATGACATCATGTTGACGGCAAAAAGGGTACCGAGTTTTGCAGCTCTATTCTGCAGGCCCCTTTTGATCATCCTTGTGCAGATGAGACACTCCGTTGGACAATGTTCAGGACCTAAACATTTTAGACACCAATGATGAGTGTCGGTGATGGAAATGGTACCGCCACACTTTGAGCATTTTTTGAAACCACCAGCTGGTTTCTCCATGCCTTTAGAAAAATGGGCCTAATGCCCAAAATGGCACCTAGCACCAGAAACAGGGAAAAATCCCTGAAGAAATCTTTTTTTTGTTAAGGAAAGAAGAAGAGAACCGGCGGTACCGGTAGGCGTCGAATGAAGGCAGACGCTACCACAGAAAAAACAAGAAATAAAAGTAAATTTTCTGCGATGACAGGGTACCACGTCCTGTCGGCTCCGCGGAAAACGAAGAACTGAAGTGAGAGAGGTACAGAGGCAGGAAGGAAGCACACATGCGCTGTGGAATGCTCCCAAAATCTTTCCTATTGGACGCTGGGGAGCGTTCCCGCACAGGCTCCGTTGGTACCGACAATACCCATATGTGAAGACTACGTTCCTGCTTGTTCCTGGAGATAACATTTTTCACTCAATGTGTAATCAAACTCACATTACCAGAGGATGCAGTAAAAGCTGTTAGTGTAGCAAGGTTTAAAAAAGGTTTGGAAAAATTCTTTGAGGAAAGTCCCATAAACCATTATTAAAGGGGACCCAGGATATCCACTGCTTTCCCCAATACAAGCATTGTGGAACCTGTGTCTTTTAGGGAAACTGCTAGATACTTGTGGCCTAGATTGGCCACTATTGGAAACAGGATACTGGACTTGATGGACCTTGGTCTGACCCAGTATGGCATATCTTATGTTCTTAAGTATTTCAGAGAATGCTACCCTGGAAGTTCTGGATTTCAAAATTTTACTTAAAAGCCTAAATTTGGCCTTCAGAACCTCCCCCCCATACTTTCTTATGCCATCAGTACCAATATGTATCAAGACAGAAAGAAGAGGAAGTAGCAGAGTCACAAGTGGACATGGAAAGGGACTTAAGGGTGGTGCTATACTCATTTATGAGAGAAACAGTCTCCTTAATCTGCTCTCTGAAGAGATTCTCTCCTCGGCACAGCATTTCTGAGAGCTGTGCTTGCATATCGTACATGAAGTCTGAGGCCCTGAGTGTCTTTTGGTACCAGCACCCATCACAGACGCTCTTGATGCCTTCTACTATTACTACTACTATCAATTTGTGTAATGCTACACTGCATATAGCGTAGTTACTCACCTGTAACAGGTGTTCTCCAGGAGCAGCAGGAATCAGTCCTCACATATGGATGACGTTGGCGCCGACGGAGCCCTCGCGGAGCAATTTTCCCCAGCTTTCAAAGAAAGCCTTTGGGAATTGCAGCGCGCATGCGCGGTCCCCTTCCCGCCCAAAGGTGCCATCTTGGCCAGTCAGATGACATAGCAAAAAGACAGCAAAAAAAGTGCAAAAACTAAATCATAGGATTGCAACTCCAAGGGGAGGAGGGAGGGTTGTGAGGACTGATTCCTGCTGCTCCTGGAGAACACCTGTTACAGGTGAGTAACTACGCTTTCTCCAGGACCAAGCAGGAAGTCAGTCCTCACATATGGGACTCCCCAGCTTAAGGCTACCGGAGACCCTAAGCACAAAAATGAGCTCCCTCAAGCTCAGCAGCACAGAAGGAAGGAATCTTCTCTGAATAATCTCCAACCGGTAGCCCAACATCCGGGATGGAGGGTAGGAGTTGCCTAAACCTCGAAGAGATTACGGAGGACTGCCTGTCCGAAAGCACTGTCCCTGCGGGACTCCCTCTCGAGGCAGTAATGGGCCGCAAAAGTCTGGCCCGAAGACCAAGTAGTGGCCCGGCAGATGTCTGCCAACGGAACAGAGCGGAGGTAAGCCACTGACGCAGCCTTCGCCCGAACCCGATGAGCGGTGACTCGACTCTCCAGCGAGAGGCCTGCCGCCGCATAAGTCCAAGCGATACAGTCAGCTACCCAGATGGACAGAGTACGCTTAGAGACAGGGAGCCCTAATTTATTAGGGTCGTAAGACAGGAAGAGCTGGACAGTCTTACGGTGCTCCCGCGTACGATCAAGGTAGAAGTTCAGCGCCCTTCTACAGTCCAGGGTACGCAAGACCATCTCAGCTCGGCTGGAGTGTGGCCTGGGAAAGAAGGTCGGAAGCACCACCTCCTGATTGATGTGAAAAGGGGAGACCACCTTTGGAAGAAACTTAGGGTGAGTCCGCAGGACTACCCTGTTCTTGTAGAACCGAGTGTAGGGAGGATCAGACACCAGGGCCTGCAGTTCACTAACGCGTCTAGCGGAAGTGAGGGCCACCAGGAATAAGGTTTTCCAAGAGAGAAAACGAAGGGGGCAGATAGCCATGGGTTCAAAAGGCGGGCAGGTGATCCGCTGTAAAACCACGTTCAGGTCCCAGTCAGGGGCTGGGGGGCGCAACGGTGATTTGAGGAGAAGAAGGCCCCGGGAGAACCGAGCCACGAGGGGGTGGCCGGAAAGAGGCCTGCCTTCCACTGACACATGATGTGCCGAAATAGCACTGAGGTGAACCTTGACCGAGTTGGACTTGAGCCCAAGACTGGAGAGGGAAAGCAAGTACTGCAAGACCACCGACACCGAGCAGGAGAAGGGATCTTGAGACTGTTGAGTACACCAGTTGCAAAAGCGACGCCATTTAAGGGCGTAGGATTTCCGGGTAGAGGGTCGCCTGGAAGCCAGCACGACCTCCTCCACCTCCGGAGGCAACAGGAGGGGAGCAAGGACTACCCTTTCAGCAGCCAGGCCATCAGATGAAGAGATCTGAGGTTGGGGTGTAGGAGAGACCCCTGATCCTGGGTCAGGAGATCGGGTTGAAACCCCAGAGGCAACGGGGTATCCACCGCCAGCTGTATCAGAAGCGGGAACCACGGTTGCCGGGGCCACCGGGGAGCGATCAGGATCACGGAGGCCTTGTCCTGGAGAACCTTGAAAAGAGTTTGAGACACCAGCGGCATGGGAGGAAAGGCATACAGAAGGCCCGTGGACCATGAGAGCAGAAAAGCATCCGCCGCTTCTCGGAGGGGATGCGGTTCCCGAGAGCAGAATCGAGGAAGTTGCCTGTTCAGAGGACTGGCAAAGAGATCCAGTGTGGGGAAGCCCCACCGTAGGAAGATCCGTTGAACCACCAACGGGTCCAATCTCCACTCGTGCGGTTGGAGGATTCTGCTCAGTTTGTCTGCCAGGTGATTTTCTTGACCTGGGAGATAGACAGCTTTGAGGAGGATTCCCCGGCTGACGGTCCAAGCGCAGAGCTTTTGTGCTTCCCGGCAGAGAAGGAAAGAGCCCGTGCCCCCCTGCTTGTTCACGTAGAACATAGCAACTTGATTGTCCGTCTGGACCAGCACAGACTGGTGAGACGTGAGGTGGGAGAAGGCTCTTAGAGCCAGGCGAATGGCCCTGAGCTCCAGGAAGTTGATCTCCTGGGCAGATTCCCACGGGGTCCAGAGACCCTGAGTACATGACCCCTGGCAATGTGCTCCCCAACCCAGGAGAGAAGCGTCGGTCGTCAGAACCTGAACCGGCGGAGGAGACTGGAAAAGCATTCCGAGCACTAGGTTGGGTAGGTGAAGCCACCATCGTAGAGAAGAGACTAGCGGGCTGGAGATGCGTACCGAGTCCGCCAGTCTCCCCGAGGCCTGACGCCATTGAGAGCGAAGGCACCACTGAGCTGGCCGCATGTTCAGGCGGGCATTGGGGGTCACATGGACCGTGGACGCCATATGGCCGAGCAGTTTCAGGAAGAGCCGGGCCAAGACCCGGGGATGGCTGCGAAAACGGCTGGCGAGAGCCGAGAGCCATGAGCCGTTGAGCCCTGTCGAGCGGCAGAAAAGCCCGCGCCTGAAGCGTGTCCAGTCTGGCGCCGATGAACTCGAGGTCCTGAGAGGGGAGCAAAGTGGACTTTTCGAAGTTTATGACAAAGCCCAAGTACTGGAGCAGAGTTACAGTACGTTTTGTGGCGTGAGTGGCCTCCGTGGCAGACGGGGCCCTGGATAAGCCAGTCGTCCAGGTAAGGAAAGACGAAGAGGCCTTGAAGCCGGAGATAAGCCGCAACCACTGCGAGACATTTTGTGAAGACTCATGGTGCGGAGGATAGGCCAAAGGGCAGTACTCTGTATTGGTAGTGATTGCCCGCCACCACAAACCTTAGGTATTGGCGGTGGCTTGGGTGGATGAGGATGTGAGTGTAGGCATCCTTTAGATCCAAGGAGCATAGCCAATCTCCCTGCCGGAGGTAGGGCAGCAGGATTCCAAGGGTAAGCATCTTGAACTTTTCCCTCTCCAGGAACTTGTTGAGGTTCCGCAAGTCTAGGATGGGTCTGAGGCCTCCAGTCCGCTTTGGTACCAGGAAGTACCGGGAATAAAAACCGTGACCCCGCAGGTGGTGGGGCACCGGCTCCACTGCCTGTTCCCGAATAAGACTTGCCAACTCCTGAAGGAGTAAGTCCCGGTGAAGAGGGGGTCGCAGAGGCTCCCCTGGAAAGTAGCGGGGAGGTACCTGGTGGAAGTGCAGAAGATAGCCCTCTCAGACTATGTGGAGCACCCAGGCGTCTGACGTGATGTTGGACCACCTGTGGGCAAAGTGGACCAGCCGGCCTCCCGTGCTGAGAGAAACCAGCGGAGGGGGAGAGGCTATGCTGAACGAGTCAAAAACCCCCACCCTGCGGAGCAGGGGCCGGTGGCGCAGGCTTGGGGGCTTGCTGCCTACGGGATCCGTTACCCCATCCCTTGGCCTGCTGACCCTGATGGGGAGCTGCGGAGGTCTGATAATGGTGGTAGTGTTTATAGACAGCCGCCTTCCTCGGGTAAAAGGGCTTTTTCCCCGAGCCCTTCTTCTTTTGGGAAGGGGCAGAGGTTTTCCTGGAGAGCCGAGTCCTGGTGAGAGTCTCTGTCTCGAGCTGAGCAGCCTTCTCGTCCATAGGTTTACCAAAGAGGTTTTCACCTCTGCAGGGGACATCGACCAACTTGTCCTGCACCCAGGGCTCGAGGTCGGATGACTGGAGCCAAGCCTGGCGGCGGGCTCCGATGCCGGCTGCGGCCACTCGAGCCGATGCCTCGAAGCCATCATAGGCTGCTCGAGAAATGAACTTGGAGCACTCACGAATACCAGTGGACAAGGCCAGGAACCTCCGCAAAGGTTCCTCGGAGAGACCAGCAGAGAATCCGGCTAGTTCTTTAGCCAGGTCCCGGAGATACATGCCCATGTAGAGCTGGTAAGTCTGGACCTGACAAGCAAGCATAGAGCCCTGAAAACACTTCTTACCGATGCCATCCAGGCTGCGGGCTTCCCTGCCGGGAGGCACCGAGGAGTGCATCTTCTGGCTCTTGAGCCGATGCATGGCCGATTCCACCACCATGGAATGGTGCGGCAGCTGTGCTTTCTGGAAGCCAGGGCTCTTGCGGACTCGATATATGGCATCGACCCGCTTGCTTAAGACTGGCGACGACGCCGGACTCTCCCACATGCGGAAGAGAAGTCGTTCCAGCATCGGAGGAACCGGTACAGTAAAGTGCTCCTTCGCAGGAGAGTCATACTGGAGGGCATCGAGCTCCTCGGCTCGAGGCTCTTCCTCGGGATCCGCAGGGAAGGCCAAGGCCTTGGCCACATCCCTTATGAAGTCCCAGAACCGGGCATCCTCCGGGGGGGACTGTCTCTGAGGCTCGGACTCGGGGGAGTCAGAAGGGACACACCAAGTCCGGAAAGAACCAGGTGACTCATCCACCTCGGATTCCCAGGCCGACTCCTCGGAGGAGGAGTCAAGCGGCTCCGGTCGGGCGGGCACAGACGCCGTCCGCCCCGACGCCGAGGGAGTCGGCGTCGACGACCTCGGCCCCGAACGGGAGGCCGAAGGTGACCTCGACCGAGGATCGACTCGAGCCCGCATGGACTCGAGGATCGGCTCCGTCTCCGGGGTCGACTTAGACGTCGACGTCCCGGCGGTCAGGGCAGACGCGCCAGCGAGGCCAGCGATCAATGCCCGCTGCTGGTCCATGAAGGCAGACAAGCTGCGCTCCAAGGCCGTCAACCTGAGTCCGAACTCAGGAGACCCAGCAGCCCCCGACTCGGGCCCCGACGGCGTCGGGCCCGACGTCGGACCACTCGGAGGCGAGTCTACGAAGACAACAGCACTTACGTGAGCAGAGGAGTCCATCTCCAGACGAGGCTGTTTGGACGGCCGCTCCAGCTCCAAAGACTCGGGACGGTTGTCGGGGCTATGCGACCTGGCCCTCGAGGAGCCAGGAGCGTCCACCGACGCCGCCCTCGCGGGTTTCTTCTTCCGCTGATGTTCCCGGTTAGGGGACCCGCTCTCAGAAGAGCTCCGGCGGTGTTCAGAGCCAGATTCTCTGGACACCGAAGCTTCTGACGAGGTCCGGGTACGGCTGGGGTCAGAGAAGATTCTCTCCCGCTGATGCTGTCGACTCCGCAAGGACTTCGCGGACATCTTGCTACAGGGCCCACAGATCATTTCTTCATGATCGGGGCCCAGGCAACGGAGGCAGCAATCATGTGTGTCGGTAAGAGACATAAGTTTCTTACACTTAACACAGTTTTTAAAGCCACTGGCGGCCATCGGGGGAAAAAGGGCCCCTGCGAGGTCGAACGAACGGGCCGCCAGGGAAAAATAAAAAAAGGCGCGAAGTAGTCGCGAAGGACAGAAAAAACCGAAAAAGAAGGGAAGGCCTCGCAACCAGCGTCGCGAGGCCGGGCGGAAAAAGGACCGGCGTCGAACCGAAGAAATACTGAAATTAATAAGGAAAAAAATCAACTTTTCGGCGGTGACTATGAGACAACGTCTGTAGGGCTCTGCGGAAAAAAGACGACTGGCCAAGATGGCACCTTTGGGTGGGAAGGGGACCGCGCATGCACGCTGCAATTCCCAAAGGCTTTCTTTGAAAGCTGGGGAAAATTGCTCCGCGAGGGCTCCGTCGGCGCCGACGTCACCCATATGTGAGGACTGACTTCCTGCTTGGTCCTGGAGAAGCAACATTTTATATAATGAAGTAAGAGACAGTCCTTGCTCATCAGAGCTTACAATCTAATCAAGACTAACTTCACAATGCTGGGGACTAGAGTATGGTAAGATACACACAAGTAGTGAACACAGCTTTGAAGAGCATCAGGATTCAAAAGCAGCCTCAAAATCAGCATAGGTTAAGGACAGTTAATCATTAGGCACACCTAGGGCAGCAGTTTCTGGGAGTTGGGGTGGCAACAAAGAGCAGTTACAGTCAAAGCAAATCAATGGGTCCTGGCAAGTTGACAACCAAATTTGTATGCAAAGCAAAATGTCCACTTATCGCTCTTTATAAACTCAAATATTCTGTGGAAAAGGGTGGTGTAGTATTCCCTGACTTTTATTTATACCACCTCCTGGCCTTGCTCTAATATGTAGCAATATGGTTGACAGGTTATTTTGAGACAACACCCATGCCTCCATGGTTGACAGTTGAAAAGGAAATGTTCAATCCATTCCCTCTTTCATCCCTGCCCACCATGAATCTTCCAAGTAAAACCTCAATTCATCTCCGATCTGTACAGGGGTAGTATTAACACTTGTTCATGGGGGGGGGGGGGGATCTATATGGTAAAATCCTAAAATCCAAATAAGCAAGCACAAAATACATGGCAAGTATAGCAACAAAGGAATTTGGTGTCTTGGTCAATTGAATGAAGATGATAGGATTATTTAAGTTTCCCACCTCATAGATAACTTGCACCTAACAAGCTCAAGCATCCAAACTACACCACTTAAGTCAAAGTCTAACACAATTACTTTCAATATGGAAATATTTATCTAGTCTCTGATCTAACCTTAAACTATAAAAAGGTTCTTGCAAACGGTCATTCTATTTCAGGTTTCTACTCACTTTTAAGAGCATCCCACGTAGCATTCCCTAGTGGGACTACATCATACATAAGACAATGATGCAGAACTAGAAGACACTGTTGATTGGGCCATCCTTTGAAACTCCACTATACATCCAATGTTACTGAGTGGGCTCTTTCAAGCCCTCTACTTCTTAGCCCATCGGGCTGTGTGGACTCCCCAAAGGATGCTGAGGGCTAACTTTGTGAAATGTAGCTTGTTTTGGAACTGCTCCATATCAGTGGGGATGTTATCCCACATGCCCTACGAGCACCCTTCTCTGAAAGACTTCTGGGACAGTCTTTGGTCATATAGCAAAGATATTTCCAAATTAAATGTTACCTTAACACTTTAAATAGTTCTATTTTGATCTCTTATGATCAATGAAGGGCTTAAATGATGCAAGAAAAAATTACTAGACATACTAGGGTCATTGGCAGTGCAGGACATGCTACACAACTGAAAGATGTATACTTTTTAAATATTTCTTTTTGATGGAACATGGTATACATAGTTCACAAACTGGAAAGAGTTACCTCACTTCAAACTAATTTTTTAATTAAAAACAAAATTTGGAAGCTAGTGGAAGATTACTTGAACCCAAAATAGAATTGAATAGAATAGAAACATGAAGGCAGAAAAAGACCACATGGTCTATCTAGACTGCCCTTCCATACCAATTACAATAGTCCTTTTTTTCCTTAGAGATCTTCTGTGTTTGTCCCATGCTTTCTTGAATTCAGATACTGTCCTCATCTGTACTACCTTCATTGGGAGACTATTACAAGCATCAACCACTCTTTTTGTAAAAACGTATTTTCGCATATTATTCCCCAAGTATATCCCCTTTCACCTTCATCCTATGTCCCCCATAGCAGAGCTTGCTTTCAATTAAAGAGGCTCTCTTCTTGTGAATTTATGCCACAGAGGTATTTAAACGTCTCTATCATATCTCCTCTATCCCGCCTCTTCTCTAACGTACTGTCAACTATCACTCTATATGCTATTCATAATTAGCCGTTTTGAGACAAATTCTCTTTTTCTCCTCCTCTGTCCCTTTGGTAATTCTTTCTGTTATTCAATACATAAAGAGTAGTTACTCACCTGTAACAGGTGTTCTCCAGGAGCAGCAGGAATCAGTCCTCACTTATGGGTGTCATCAATGCCGATGAAGCCCCAGCGGAGCATTTTCCCAGCTTTCCATGAAAGCCTTTGGGAATGCTGGCACGCATGCGCGGTTCCTTTCCCGCCTAAAGGTGCCATCTTACCTCAGTCAAATGACATAGCTAAGAACAGCACACAAAAATGTAAAAATTAAACTATGTACGACTGCAACTCCAAGGGGAGGAAGGAGGGTAATGAGGACTGATTCCTGCTGCTCCTGGAGAACACCTGTTACAGGTGAGTAACTACTCTTTCTCCAGGACCAAGCAGGAAGTCAGTCCTCACTTATGGGTGACTCCCCAGCTCTGGGCTACCAGGAACCCAGGCTGAACAAGAGAACTCCCTCTAGTCTCAGCAACACAGTAAAGGCTTTGCAAGGACACACCCTCCACAGGTAGCCCAACCAGAGGGCAGGAGTTGCCTAGACCTCAAAGAGATTCCGGAGTACTGCTTGGCCAAAAGCACTGTCCCTACAGGACTCCCTCTCCAGACAGTAGTGGGCTGCAAATGTCTGGCTTGAAGACCAAGTAGCAGCCCTGCAGATGTCTTGCAATGGGACAGAGCGGAGGTGAGCCACTGATGCAGCCATTGCCCGCACACGGTGGACCGTGGCCCTACCCTGCAAAGGAAGGTCAGCCGCCTTGTAAGCCCAGGTGATACAGTCAGCCACCCAGATGGACAAGGTACGCTTGGACACAGGCTTCCCCAAGTTATTGGGGTCAAAAGAAAGGAAGAACTGAGAAGCCTTCCTGTGACCTTGCGTACGTTCAAGGTAGAAGGAAAAGGCCCTCCTACAGTCCAAGGTATGGAGAACTGTTTCAGCCTGACTTGCATGAGGCCTAGGGAAGAAAGTAGGAAGAACCACCTCCTGGTTGAGGTGGAAAGAGGAGACAACCTGAGGAAAGAACTTAGGGCGAGTCCTGAGGACCACCCTGTTTTAATAGAACCTGGTGTAAGGTCTATCACAGACCAAGGCCTGAAGCTCACTCACTCTCCTAGCCGAAGTAAGGGCTATCAAAAAGAGAGTCTTCCAGGAAAGGAAGCGTAGAGGGCAAGTAGCCATAGGCTCAAAAGGTGGGCGAGTCAGCTGCTGCAAGACCACATTCAGTTCCCACTCGGGAGCAGGAGGACGTATGGGAGGTTTGAGCAGGAGCAAGCCTCTGAGAAACCTAGACACCAAAGGGTGCACAGACAAGGAATGTCCCTCAACGAGAGAGTGGTGAGCTGCCAAAGCCAAGAGGTGGACCCGAACAGATTTGGACTTGAGACCCTGATTGGACAAGTGCAGCAGGTACTGAAGCACTACTGACAAAGTACAGGAGAAAGGATCCTCAGCACGTAGCTGACACCATACAGAGAACCTTTTCCACTTGAGAGCATAGGTCTTCCTAGTAGAATGTTTTCTGGAGGCTAGGAGAACTTCCTCCACCTCTGGAGGCAGGCCCCAGGGAGCCAACACTACCCTTGCAGCCTCCATGCCATCAGATTGAGAGCTTTGAGATTGGGATGTAGCAAGGAGCCCTGATCCTGAGAGAGAAGGTCGGGTTGCAATCCCAGAGGTAGAGGCAGATCCACCGCCAGTTGAAGCAGGAGGGGGAACCAAGGCTGCCTTGGCCACCTGGGAGCTACCAGAAGGACAGAGGCCCTGTCTTGGAGAATCTTGAACAGTGTTCGGGCCACCAGAGGGGTGGGAGGAAACGCATAGAGTAGGCCCTGAGTCCAGGGAATCAGAAAAGCATCTGCTGCTACTCTCAAAGGATGCGGTTGCCTGGAGCAGAACCTTGGCAGCTGGTTGTTCAGTGGACTGGCAAACAGGTCCATGGAGGGAAGCCCCCATCTCAAGAAAATCTTTTGAACCACTAAAGGATGCAGCTGCCACTCGTGTGGTTGCAGAATCCTGCTCAATCTGTCGGCCAGGGAATTCTCCTGGCCCGGAAGATAGACTGCTTTGAGGAGCATGTTGTGTTTCAGAGCAAAGGAACAGAGGTTCTGGGCCTCCTGGCAAAGGGGCTGGGAACCAGTTCCGCCCTGTTTGTTTACATAGAACATGGCTACCTGGTTGTCTGTCTGGATCAAGACAGACTGCTGTGCCAGGGAAGTAGTAAAGGCCTTGAGGGCCAAGTGGATAGCTCTGAGTTCCAGCAGATTGATTTGCTGGGACGCCTCTCAATGAGACCACAGGCCCTGGGTGCACTTGTCTAGGCAGTGTGCTCCCCAACCCTGCAGAGAGGCATCGGTGGTCAGTACCACTGTATAAGGTGGGATCTGAAAGGGCACCCCCACCAGCAGATTGGGGGGATGTAACCACCAATTGAGGGAGGCCAGGAAACGGTGGGACACTCTGATCTTGTCTCTGAGACTGCCTGAGGCTTGTGACCACTGAGTCCGAAGGCACCACTGGGCAGGTCTCATATTGAGCCTGGCATTTGGGGTCACCTGTACTGTCGACGCCATGTGGCCCAGAAGCCTGAGACAGAGTCTGGCGGAGACCGGAGACCAGGGACCTGTGCAGAAACTTGCTGGCGAGGTCCATGAGCCTTTGTGCTCGGTCCACTGGTAAGAAGGCTCTTGCCAGCTGAGAATCCAACCTTGCCCCTATGAATTCCAAGTTCTGGGAGGGGAGCAAAGTGGACTTTGCGAAGTTGATGACAAAGCCCACCTTTTGGAGCAGTTCTATGGTTCTGCTGGTGGCCTGCTGAACCTCTAGCGAAGTCTGGCCTCTGATGAGCCAGTCGTCCAGGTATGGAAACACAAAGATGCCCTGATTTCTCAGGTAGGCTGCCACCACTGCCAGGCACTTGGTAAAGACCCTGGGAGCGGAGGTCAGTCCAAAAGGCAGTACCCTGTGTACTGATAGTGGTTTCCTCCCACAATGAACCTGAGGTACTTTCTGTGGTCTGGATGAATGAGGATATGAGTGTAAGCATCTTTTAGATCTAAAGAGCATAGCCAATCTCCCTGCTGGAGGTAGGGCAGAAGAGTTCCAAGAGTAAGCATCTTGAACTTTTCTTTCACAAGAAACTTGTTTAGGTTTCTGAGATCCAAAATGGGTCAAAGACCACCGGTTCTTTTTGGCACCAGGAAATACCTGGAGTAAAAACCGTGACCGTGGAAGAGGGGAGGCACAGGCTCCACCGCCTTGTCCAGCAACAGACCCCTGAGCTCCTGGAGGAGAAGGTCTGTATGCAGGGGAGGCCGGAAAGGTTCCCCTGGAAAGTGTGGTGGAGGCAGCTGGTGAAAATGCAGGGCATATCCTCGATGGACTATGTCCAGCACCCAACTGTCCTGAGTAATCAAGGGCCACTGATGGGCGAACAAGGCTAGGCGGCCTCCTGTGCAGGGCTGTGTCTGCAAGGGAGTTATGGCTGTACTCAAGGAGCCAAAAACCCCGACCCTGCTGAGTGGGAGCAGGGGCTGGAGGCTTGGGGGCACTCTGCCTACGGGGCCCATTACCCCGGCCCTTGGCTTGCTGACCCTGGGGGCAGCTTGGGCAGCCTGATACTGTGGGTACTGTTTGTAGGCAGTGCCCTTCCTCGGGTAAAAGGGCTTTTTACCCGGGAACCTCTTCTTATGTGAAGGGGCAGAGGTCTTCCTCGACAGCCTTGTCCGTGTGAGGTGCTCAGTCTTGAGCTGTGCGGCCTTCTCGGCCACAGGCTTGCCAAAAAGGTTTTCACCTCGGCAAGGGACATCGACCAACTTGTCCTGAACCCAAGGCTCGAGGTCCGATGACTGCAGCCATGCCTGGCGTCGAGCCGCGATGCCGGCAGCCGCTACTCGGGCCGAAGCCTCGAAGCCATCGTAGGCAGCGCGGGACATGAACTTAGAGCATTCCCGGATCCTCAAAGACAAGGACTTGAAACTCTGCAAGGGTTCCCCAGAGAGACCAGCAGAGAACCCGGCCAATTCCTTGGCCAGATCCCGCAAATACATGCCCATGTAGAGCTGGTAAGTCTGGACACGGCAAGCAAGCATCGAGCCCTGAAAGCACTTTCTACCGACGCCATCAAGGCTTCGGGCCTCCCTACGAGGAGGCACCGCGGAGTGCATCTTCTGACTCTTCAGACGATGCATGGCCGATTCCACAACCATGGAATGGTGTGGTAGCTGTGCTTTCTGGAAGCCAGGACTCTTGCGGAGCCGATAGATGGAATCGACTCGCTTGCTCAAAACCGGCGCCAAGGCCAGTGCCTCCCACATCCGGAAGAGGAGCGGTTCCAGCATCGGAGGAACCGGGACAGTAAAGGCCTCCTTCGGAGGAGAGTCGTACTGCAGAGCATCGAGCTCCTCGGCTCGAGGCTTTTCCTCGGGGTCAGTCGGGATAGCCAGGGCAGCGGCCATATCCCAGATAAACTCCGAGAACCTAGTATCCTCCGGAGGGGATCTACTCCGGGGTTCAGACTCTGGTGAGTCCGAAGGGACACACCGAGTCTTGAAGGTGTCAGGAGACTCCTCGTCTTCGGTCTCCCAAGCAGACTCGTCCGATGTCGAGTCGAGGTCCGATCCTTCGGGGCCTCTGGGCACCCGCCCCGACGCTGGAGGCACCGGCGTCGAGACCCTCGGTCCCGAACGGGAGGTCGAGGGAGACCTCAACCGAGGACGACCTCGAGCCGCAAGGGACTCGAGTATCGGCTCGGTCTCCGGGGTCGACTTCGAAGTCGATGTCCCGGTGGTCGGGGCGGATGTGCCAGACAGGCTAGCCATCAGCGCCCGCTGCTGCTCCATGAAGGCAGACATTCTGCACTCCAAGGCTGTCAACCTGAGACTCAGCTCGGGTGACGCAGCAGCCCCCGACTCAGGCCCCAGCGGCGCCGGGCCCGACGTCGGTACTCGGGGAGGTGAGTCTACGAGGACAACAGGGCTTACGTGTCCAGCAGACTCCGATTTGATGCGAGGAACTTTGGTTGGCTTCTCCTGGTCCTCGGGCCCGGGACGACTGTCGGGGGTCTTAGACCTGGACCTCGAGGGCCAAGGGACCTCCTCCGACGTCACCCTCGCGAGCCGCTTCTTCCTCTTACGGTCCCGGTCGGGGGACCCCCTGTCCGAGGAACTCCGACGCCTCTTGGGATCGGAATCCCGAGATGTCGAAGCCTCAGACGAGGTCCGGGCCCGGGTAGAGGCCGAGTCCGAGAAAAGCCTTTCACTTTGCTGCTGACGACTTCGGAGGGCCTTGGAAGACATCTTCCCACATGGCCCGCACGTTTTAGAGTCGTGGTCCGGGCCAAGGCACCGAAGGCAGCAGTCGTGTGTGTCGGTGAGAGACATTATCTTCTTACACCGATCACACTTTTTAAACCCACTCGAAGCCATGGGGGAGAAAAGGGCCACCGCGAGGTCAAAAGACTGGCCTTCCAGGGAAAAGGAAAAAGTTTTGGCGCGAACGCCTAGCCATGAAGGGCAAAAACCGAAAAAGAAAAAAGGGGGTTCGATACCGGTGTACTGATCCCGGCGGGAGGAGAACCGACGGCAAAACCGAAAAAAAGCGAAATAATGCAAAAAACGTCTTTTATCCGGGAAAACAGGACACACGTCCGATGGGCTTCACGGAAAAAAAGAGACTGAGGTGAGATGGCACCTTTAGTCGGGAAGGGAACCGCGCATGCGTGCCAGCATTCCCAAAGGCTTTCATGGAAAGCTGGGGAAATGCTCCGCTGGGGCTTCATCGGCATCGATGACACCCATAAGTGAGGACTGACTTCCTGCTTGGTCCTGGAGAACTGACTGTATCTTAGGATATTGGTTACTGCATGTGAAAATCGCAAAAACAAATACATACATAAATAAGGCAGAGTTAGCAGGTTAGTTTGTTGTACAACAGAAAAAACACACCACTGATTCTGTTTTTAATAATCAGACATGGAGTTTTTTTTATTTCGTAATATTAGTTTCTTAACATATGTCAGAGTACTTACAATGTAGAATAATCTTGAGTTCCACAAGTAGTTTCTTTGATCCTCCATGGCCTGCTCCTGGTAATTTCTGCATGGCCTCTCCTTTTTTGTTCAGTATTTCGATTCTCAATGCTCCTACATAGAAAAGAAGTGGCATCCACTGGTTAGCCAGATAAAAAGGGCAATTAAACTTGATCAAACCATCACAGACAACAAAGAAAACGCTTATGTGAAAATGAAATCAAAGGAAACAACAAGGGTACCTATTGGAGTGCCAGCATGTATTGCATCATCTGGGATTAATTCATCTCCTTCAGGCCAAGTTACTGATAATCGATCTGGCAGTCTAAAGAAGAATAAAAAAAGTTGCCTATACTAACTCACATAAAAAGTACAACTTATATTTCTGCTTACTTAAAAAGCATCATACCTTGCCAATTCATCTTCTATGTACTTTTTAACCATGCTGGTAGCCATGCTTTTGTCCAGTTTTATAATTGGAATACTTTTCATTTCATCATATAATGCTTGAGGTTCCTGTATAAATTTAAATATTGACATCTATGTAAAAAAATCCTACTGAAACAGTACAACTATGGCATAACAGCTACATTACTAAGAATGTGTGAAATCTGTTAAATTTGTGTACAGAACAGTCTTACTCTATTTTAAAACAGTTCCTTTCCAACCAGAATTGAACATAAGTAGATTTCTCAACAGTAACAGATGTTTTCTGCAGATACGAATATTGATGAAGCACAAGAGTAGAGGCAGATATCTACCTGTCCCTTTGCTGTAAGCTCTACATATTCTGTCTGTTGTTCTTTGCTTTTCTAACAAAAATGGTGTTCCTTTCCATCAATTCCTATTCTATTGTTAACTGCTTTGAAATTGTACTGAAAGGCGTTATACTAAAAACCCAATAGAGTTGGTGACATCATTCAACAGGCGTCAAGTAGAAGGGGTGGGTGAGAATCTGCCAGCACACATAAGGAAGCAAAAGAATTTGCAAAATAAGAGAAAAATTGCTTTAAAGAATTAAATCAGCAAACAAGGAAAAAAGTGGTGAATGCACAAATATAGCAGGAAACACAATGTGTTACTTCAGGAACCCTTAGTCGAACAGAACTGGACACACAAATGATTAAAGCAGTGGTTCCCAAATGGGGTCTCACAAACATCGCCATTTCCCCTTCTCTCTAGACTTTCACTGTGACCTATGCTAAGTAGTGGCAGCCATCAGTCAGCATGTGGCCTATAAGCCAATGAACTTTCATAGGCCCTTACCCATTGCTGGGGAAATCTCCTGTTAGACTGGAAACCTATGCTGAGTGCTGGGATCTGTAGGCATACAATGGGCACTTAATACAAGATCTTGTGCTTACTGCTGTTTATGTTGCCTCTACTACTACTGTTGCCCTACTGCTTTAGATGAGTGGAGAGAGGGGCAGGAGGAGGACACTCTTATTTCACCATCATCTGGGGACAAATTTTTTTTAATTCTTAAATGGAGTCATACAGAATAAAAGTTTGAAAAGTACTGAATTAAAGAGAGGAGAACTGAAACCGAAGGTTGAGAGATTGATAGTGCAGTTCGGGATAGTGGATTTTGTTCACAGCAAGCATAGAAAACAACTGCCAAAACCAACCTATGTTAGATTCTGCAAAAGAGCTGAAGCAGTTACTCGTCTCATAGTTGGCTGGTAAGTTCTGATGACTGAAAATTTCTACACAGAAAGGCACAACAAGATGGCCCATCTCATATACTGAAAACTGTAAACATTACATTATCAATGTATGAGAAAAGCAATGGGATCACGACCCTAAGAGAATTACAAAGAGGTTATGGTCACCTGAGATATTGCCATTCTCACCAGAACAGCACTGATTATAAAGGTGTCAATTGCAAGAGATTAGTCCGTAAATCATATTGAGAGGAAGAAGCTCTTTGCATAATAAGAAAGGCAGTCCGAGACCAAGAACATGTAGCAGAAATTACAGAGATATTTCTCATCATGTTGGGTGCAGCACCCTTGATTAAGAGGAATTTCCAAGTGTTCCTTGTTAAATTGCCTATACGCTACATGTTATGCAGTGCAGAAGAAAGCTCTTTGGCACAATGAAGTAGTACACCAGTGGTTCCCAATCTTGGGGTCGGGACCCCAAATGGAGTCACATCATTAGTGGATGGGGTCACAGAAAGAGTAGTTACTCACCTGTAACAGGTCTCCACCAGGAGCAGCAGGAATCAGTCCTCACATATGGGTGACGTCGGCGCCGAAGGAGCCCCCATGTGGAGCATTTCCCCAGCTTTCACAGAAAGCCTTTGGGACTGCCAGCACGCATGCGCGGTCCCCTTCCTGCCCAAGGGTGCCAACTTGCTCAGTCTGATGACATAGCTAAAAAACAGCAAAAAACAAAATAAAGCATATGACTGCTCTCCAAGGGGAGGAGGGAGGGTTGTGAGGATTGATTCCAGCTGCTCCTGGAGAACACCTATTACAGGTGAGTAACTACTCTTTATCCAGGACCAAGCAGGAAGTCAGTCCTCACATATGGGACTCCCCAACTTAAGGCTACCGGGGACCCAAAGCTGAAAAAATATGCGCCCTCTAGAGCCTCAGCATGCACGAAAAGAATCTTCTCTGAGAACGCCCCCGAACGGTAGCCCAACACCAGGGCCGGAGGGTAGGAGTTGCCTATACCTCAAAGAGATTACGGAGTACCGTCTGTCCAAAAGCACTGTCCCTGCGGGACTCTCTCTCGAGGCAGTAGTGGGCCGCAAAGGTCTGGCTTGAAGACCAAGTAGCGGCCCTGCAGATGTCTACCAACGTAACAGAGCGGAGATGAGCTACTGACTCAGCCTTCGCCCTGACACGGTGAGCCGTGACTCGACCCTGCAACGAGAGGCCGGCTGTCCTGTACGCCCAGGCGATACAGTCTGCTACCCAAATGGACAGGGTACGCTTGGAGACAGGTAACCCCAATTTATTAGGGTCAAAAGAGACGAAGAGCTGACCAGCCCTTCGGTGTCCCTGCGTACGGTCAAGGTAGAAGGACAACGCCCTCCTACAGTCCAGGGTATGCAAGACCATCTCAGCCCGGCTGGAATGCGGCCTGGGAAAGAAAGTTGGAAGAACCACCTCCTGGTTGAGGTGGCTCCTGGTTGAGGTGGAAGGAGGAGACAACCTTAGGAAGGAACTTAGGGTGAGTCCGTAAGACTACTCTGTTCCTATAGAACCTATTGTATGGTGCATCTGACACCAAAACGTGAAGCTCACTCACTCGCCTTGCTGAGGTAAGAGCTACCAAAAACAACGCTTTACAGGAGAGAAAACGCAAAGGACAAGTAGCCATAGGCTCAAACGGTGGGCAAGTAAGCTGTTGCAAGACCACATTCAAATCCCACTCAGGGGTAGGTGGACAAACTGGAGGCTTAAGCAAAAGTAGGCCTCTGAGGAAGCGAGCCACCAAAGGGTGGCTTGAGAGAGACTGACCCTCCACCGGTGAATGGTGTGCTGAAAGAGCACTGAGATGGACCCTAACAGAGTTGGATTCGAGGCCTAGGTTGGACAGGTGAAGCAAATATTGCAGCACCACTGGTACCAGGCATGAGAAAGGATCCTCTTTGTGTTGAGCACACCAGGTGGAGAACCTGCGCCACTTAAGGGCATAAGACGTCCGAGTGGATTGCCTCCTAGAGGCCAAGACCAAGTCCTCCACTTCCTTAGGCAGCAGTAAGGGTGCTAGAACTACCCTTTCAGCAGCCAGGCCATCAGATTGAGGGACTGGAGGTTGGGGTGTAAGAGAGATCCCTGCTCCTGAGACAGGAGATCAAGTTGCATCCCCACCGCTAGTTGCAAAAGAAGTGGGAACCAAGGTTGCCTTGGCCACCTGGGGGCCACTAGGATCACCGAGGCCTTGTCCCGGATCACTTTGAACAGTGTCTTGGATACTAGAGGCGTGGGAGGAAATGCATATAGGAGGCCTGTAGACTAAGGAATGAGAAAGGCATCCGCTGCTACTCTGAGAGGAAGCGGCTGACTGGAGCAGAAACTGGGCAGTTGACGGTTCAGTGGACTGGCAAAGAGATCTATGGTGGGAAGACCCCATCTTAGGAAGATCTGTTGAACCACCAAATGATTCAACTGCCATTCGTGTGGCTGCAGAATCCTGCTCAATCTGTCGACCAGGTAATTCTCTTGTCCAGGGAGATAGACCGCCTTGAGAAGTATGCCATGATTGACTGCCCAGGAGCACAGGTCCTGTGCCTCCTGACAGAGGGGTCGGGACCGTGTGCCCCCCTGCTTGTTCACATAGAATATGGCAACTTGATTGTCCGTCTGCACTAAGACAGACTGGCGAGAGAGGACATGAGAGAAAGTCCGGAGGGCTAGGCAGATTGCTCTGAGCTCTAAGAAATTGATCTGCTGTGCAGACTCCCAAGGGGACCAGAGGCCCTGGGTGCATGCTCCTTGGCAATGTGCACCCCAACCTTGGAGAGAAGCATCGGTTGTCAGCACTTGAGAATGTGGAGGTGCTTGAAAAGGCACCCCTTTTAGCAGATTCGGAAGATGAAGCCACCACTGTAGAGAAGAAGCTAGTAGCTTGGACACCCTCACTTTGTCCGTCAGGTTTCCCGTGGCCTGCAGCCACTGAGTTCTGAGGCCCCACTGAGCTGGCCTCTTGTGTAGACGGGCATTTGGAGTTACATGGACCGTGGATGCCATGTGGCCTAAGAGCCTCAGGAATTGTCTGGCGGAGACTAGAGAACTGCTGTGGAATTGGCCGTCCAAGTCCATCAGCCTGCGGGCCCTGTCCACTGGCAAAAAAGCCTTTGCTTGAAGGGTGTCCAGTCTTGCTCCTATGAACTCCATGTTCTGTGAGGGGTGCAAAGCGGACTTTGCGAAGTTTATGAAAACCCCCAGATGCTGGAGAACAGCGACAGTGCGGAGGATGGCTTGATTTGTCTCCTGTGGAGACTGACCTCTGATGAGCCAGTCGTCCAGGTATGGAAAGACAAAGAGTCCTTGAACCCTGAGATAGGCCGCCACCACCGACAGGCATTTGGTGAAAACCCTGGGGGCGAAGTTAGGCCAAAAGGGAGTACCCTGTACTGGTAATGATTTCCTCCCACTACAAATCTGAGATATTGTCTGTGGTCTGGATGAATAAGGATGTGAGTATAAGCATCCTTTAGGTCTAAGGAGCATAGCCAATCTCCCTGCTGGAGGGTAGGGCAGCAGGATTCCAAGGGTAAGCATCTTGAACTTTTCCCTCTCCAGGAACTTGTTGAGATTCTGCAAGTCTAGGATGGGCCTGAGACCTCCTGTTCTTTTTGGTACTAGAAAGTACCTAGAATAGAAGCCTTGACCTCTCAGGTGGTGAGGCACTGGTTCCCCTGCCTGTTACTTCAGAAGACTTGCTAACTACTGCAGGAGTAAGTCCCTGTGCAGAGGGAGTCTTGGAGGCTTCCCTGGAAAGTAGGAGGGAGGTACCTGGTGGAAGTGGAGGAGATAGCCCCTCTGGACTATGCCTAGCACCCAGGTATCTCTTGTTACGGCTGACCACCTGTGTGCATACAGGGTCAGCCAGCCTCCTGTGCTGGGAGGGGCCAGCTGAGGAGGAGAGACTATGCCACTAGAGTCAAAACTCCGCTCACTGCTTTGCAGGAGCCAGAGCTGGTGGCTTGGGGGTTTTCTGCCTACGGGGCCCATGTCCCTGCCCCTTGGCCTACTGACCCTGCTGGGGAGCTGTGGAGGCCTGAAAATGAGGGTATGATTTATAGGCAGATGACTTCCTTGGGTAAAAGGTCTTTTTTCCCCGAGCCCTGCTTCTTCTTCTGAGAAGGGGCAGAGGTTTTCCTGGACAGCCTTGTCTGGGTGAGAGTCTCGGACTCTAGTTCCGCAGCCTTTTCAGTCATTGGCTTGCCAAAGAGGTTTTCACCTCGGCAGGGGACATCGACCAACTTGTCCTGCACCCATGGCTCGAGGTCCGATGACTGTAGCCAAGCCTGACAGCATGCACCGATGCCGGCCGCGGCTACAC
This sequence comes from Ichthyophis bannanicus, assembly GCA_033557465.1. Classification (NCBI taxonomy): domain Eukaryota; kingdom Metazoa; phylum Chordata; class Amphibia; order Gymnophiona; family Ichthyophiidae; genus Ichthyophis; species Ichthyophis bannanicus. The sequence goes on from CM066031.1 coordinate 1,284,500,719, forward strand.
GGGCCGAAGCCTCGAAGCCATCATAGGCTGCTTGAGAGATAAACTTCGAGCACTCTCGGATCCCCGATGACAGGGCCTTGAACCTCTGCAAAGGTTCCTCGGAGAGACCAGCAGAGAACCCGGCAATCTCCTTTGCCAGGTCTCGAAGGTACATGCCCATGTATAGCTGGTAGGTCTGGACACGGCAAGCAAGCATAGAGCCCTGGAAGTACTTTCTACCGAGGGCATCCAGGTTCCAGGCCTCGAGGCACCGAGGAGTGCATCTTCTGACTCTTCAGACGATGCATGGCCGATTCCACAACCATGGAGTGGTGCGGTGGGCTGTGCCTTTTGGAAACCGGGGCTCTTGCGGACTTGATAGATGGAATCGACCCGCTTGCTCAGAACCGGCGTCGAGGCCGGCGCCTCCCACATGCGGAAGAGCAACCGTTCCAGCACCGGAGGAACCGGTACAGTAAAGGCCTCCTTGGGAGGAGAGTCATACTGCAGGGCCACGAGCTCCTCGGCTCGAGGCTCCTCCTCGGGATCCACGGGGAAGGCCAAGGCCTTGGCCATGTCCCACAAGAAATCCAAGAACCGGGTGTCCTCCGGGGGGGACCGTCTCTGAGGTTCGGACTCCGGTGAGTTCGAAGGGACACCCCGGGTCCGAAAGGTGTCCGGGGACTCCTCATCCTCCGTTTCCCAGACCGACTCCTCGGAGGAGGAATCGAGCAGCTCCGGTCGGGCAGGCACCGATGCCATCCGCCCCGACGCCGAGGGTACCGGCGTCGACAACCTCGGTACCGAACGGGAGGCCGAGGGAGACCTTGGCCGAAGATCGACTCGAGAGAGCATGGACTCGAGGATCGGCTCGGCATCCGGGGTTGACTTGGACGTAGATGTCGCAGTGGTCGGGATAAGACCAGCGATCAGTTCCCGCTGCTGTTCCATAAAGGCATTATTGTATTCAAACAACTCTATTAATTGGTCTTTACCAGAGCTCAGTATAGAGTAGTTACTTACCTGTAACAGGTGTTCTCCAGGAGCAGCAGGAATCAGTCCTCACATATGGGTGACGTCGGCGCCGACGGAGCCCCCGTGCGGAGCATTTCCCCAACTTTCATAGAAAGCCTTTGGGAATGCAGCGCGCATGTGCGGTCCCCTTCCCGCCCTAGGGTGCCATCTTGCTCAGTCTGATGACATAGCTAAAAGATAGAAAAAATAAATCATATGACTGCAATTCCAAGGGGAGGAGGGAGGGTTGTGAGGACTGATTCCTGCTGCTCCTGGAAAACACCTGTTACAGGTGAGTAACTACTCTTTCTCCAGGACCAAGCAGGAAGTCAGTTCTCACATATGGGACTCCCTAGCTCAAGGCTACCAGAGGCTCCAAACTGAAATAATCAGCTCCTTCTAGAGCCTCAGCACGCAAGAACAGAATCTTATCTGATAACGCCCCCGAAAGGTAGGCCAACACCAGGGCCGGAGGGAGGAGTTGCTAAACCCCAAAGAGATTATGGAGTACCGCTTGCCCGAAAGCACTATCCCTGCGGGAGTCCCTCTCAAGGCAGTAGTGGGCCACAAATGTCTGGCTTGAAGACCAAGTAGCGGCCCGGCAGATGTCTGCCAACGGAACAGAGCGGAGATGAGCCACTGACGCAGCCTTCGCCCTGACACGGTGAGCCGTAACTCGACCCTGCAACGAGAGGCCGGCTGCCCCGTGTAAACGGGTGCCAGGCCTTCGCCTATGGTGCGAAGGTTGGGGTTACCCTGATATCTTCTGTTAGCAAATAATAGTCGTAAGGCGATTGTTCAAGGCAAAACATAACAAGGAATTTATTCCCCTTCCCAAAGGATTTTCAAGTGCAAAACAAAACATGGAAAACAAACTTCTTCTTCTGAAAGAAAAATATCTTCTTTTTCTTTGCTATATACAAAACGTAGCATAAAGACTCAATGTTGTCTGCAAGGCATAGCGTACAACCCATAGGAGCATATTCGGGTTCACTAGTGCTACACTCCCATTGCATATCTTCACATTCAGTGTGTGTGAGGTTTGGCTTCAGACCTTTACTGCTGTCTCTGGAAAAAACCCTCGTTGAGAACTCGGGTATCTCACAAGAACACAGTTCCATAAAGTGAGGTTTAAAAGTACCTGTAGCTGTAGTGTTTCTTCACCGGCTCTCCTTTTGTTCCCTCCAGTTATCAGGAACTCCTTTATAACTTTCTGCTGACACTTCTTGTGTTGCGCAGTGCCCTGGCCCTCTGTTCCGAACAGAACTTCTGGCTTTCCTTATTATAGTGCTAGGCTCCCACCTGTATGAATGCTGAAGCCTCTCCTCTGGCAGTGAGGTCTGGGAGACTCCCTGCTCTCTTGGTCCAGGTAAGTTCCTAGCCACAGGGTGTGCCTTCCTTCCTTCTGCTGCCCTGGATTCTCTCTCTGAGCTGCAACCTGGTTCCTCACAGGACCTCCAGCTGCCTGTAGTCTGTGTGCTTCTCCAGCCACGTTTCTCTGAAGCTTCTCCTCTGCTGCTTCCTGCTTCCCTGACATGCCCACTGCTTCTCTGAGGAATCACGGCACTTCCTTCTCTCTGGGGAATCACAGCACTCCCTTCTCTCTGGGGAATCACAGCACTCTCTTGCTGGAGCTACCCTCTGGCTTTTATCTCTCTGTTCCCTGCAGTCTGGCTCGGCTTTCTTGCCCAGGTGAGTGTAATCAAGCTCTAAGCTTGCTGCTATGTCAGAGCTTGGGTGTGTCAGCTCTGCTCCTCTCTTTCCCTGTTTCTCATGAGCTGTATATGCTGGCTGACTAACAGTTTCAAAGGTAAATTCCTCCTTTCTATCTATTTGCATAGGTTCTGTGTGGGCTTCTACGTCACATATCCCCCCCCCCTTAAGATATTACGGGCTGGTGAACCCACATTCTCTCACAGCTCGTAATCCGTGATAATGCATCCGCATTAAGGTGCAATCTGCTCGCTCTGTGCTGCACTGTAAAATGAAAGGCCTGTAACGCCAAGTGCCACCGAGTCAGACGAGCGTTATGGTTCTTCATGTTGCTCAACCACTTCAGGGGAGCGTGATCCGTGATCAATACAAACTTACGCCCAGTGAGGTAAAACCTAAGGGCCTCTACTGCCCACTTAATGGCCAAACATTCTCTCTCTATTGTGGAGTAGTTACCCTCCGCCTTGGACAGCTTTCTACTGAGATATATCACGGGGTGCTCAATGCCTTCAAATTTTTGAGAGAGGACCGCTCCCAATCCTGTCTCCGAGGCATCTGTTTGGACCATGAAAGGTCGTCCAAAATCCACACCGCGCAGCACCGGGGCTTTGCACAGCTTCCCCTTCAGCAATATAAATGTCTTCTCAGCCTCCGTTGTCCATTTTATGTTCTTCGGAGCGTTCTTCTTCAACATATCTGTGAACCTGGCACTCTCCTCCGCAAAACGGGGAATAAACTGGCGATAATAGCCTATGAGGCCCAAGAAACTCCTTAGTTGCTTCTTGTTTGTCGGTCTAGGAAAATTCTTTACGCTCCCTATTTTGCTCAGCAAGGGCCTGACCATTCCTTTCCCGACCATATGTCCCAGGTATTTTATTTCTTTCTCCTGCAAACAGGCACTTTCCTGGGTTTAGCGTCATCCCTGCCCATCTCATGGCTCTTAAAACGGCTTCTACCCTGGGCAAATGTTGTGCCCAGCTGGTACTATGTACAATGATGTCATCCATGTACGCTACCGCGTACTCATGGTGGGGCCTTAAAACATGGTCGATCAGCCTCTGGCATGTCGCTGCTGCCCCATGTAAGCAGAAAGGCATCCTACGAAACTGGAACAAACCAATTGGAGTACTAAAGGCAGTCTTTGGTCTGGATTCCCGGGTTAGTGGTATCTGCCAGTATCCTTTGGTCATATCGAGTGTGGTTAGATACCGGGCTTGACCCAGTTGATCTAATAACTCCTCGATACGAGGCATGGGGTAGGCGTTGAAGAGTGAAATGGCATTCACCTGCCTGAAGTCAATGCAAAAACGTAGGGTCCCATCAGGTTTTGGTACCAGGATGATGGGGCTACACCAAGGACTTTTTGACTCCTCTATAAGGCAAACATTGCATTTTGCATAACGCCCATGTTAAGCATCTCCCGTACCTGGGCTATCACCTCCTTTTTCCTGGCCTCAGGTAACTGGTAAGACCGCTGCCTAACCACCTTCCCCGGTGGGGTTAGAATCTCGTGCGCTACCAAGCTGGTTTCTCCAGGCACTGGCGTTGACATCTGTAAACTTCGCCAGTAATCTGGCCAACTCTTGCTTCTGCTGTAAGGACAGTTCTGCGCCTACCCTAGGCGCCGGGTTTTCCTTACAATCCGCGAGTTGTGGACCTAAATCATCCTCTACTTTTTCTTCGGCTGTGGCGGTCAGACCTTTTCCTTCTTTTTGCTCGGTGGACCCGAATCCCCCGGCTACCCGACTCGTAGGGGTCAGTAGTGGCACCTCTTCCTAGGAGGGGAACCCGACTCTTTCACAGATGATTTGAGCCACCCTATCACCCACCTTTATCTTAAAATCCTTATCCACGAAATTAAAAAGTAGTATTTTGACCACTCCCCTGTAGTCAGGGTCTATAACTCCCGCGCCCACTATAAAATGTTTGGATGCTAAACCTGAACGGGGGGCTATTCGGCTATAACAGCCAATAGGCATTTGCATTTGTAGGCCCATGTCTATTAAGGCCTTCCCTCGCTTAGGAATCATGTCTTCTACGGCGCTGAACAAGTCATACCCTGCAGTCTCGGGTGAGGCTCTCTGTGGCCTCTGCGCCATAGGGGACACTTTGCAGAATTTTAGTACGAATCCGGATTTTATGGGTGGTTCCATTTTCACTGGGGCCTTTGGACCTGAACCCGTCCTTCTAGGCTTCGCAAATAGAGGGCTGGGAACTACCGTCACCATGGCCTTCACCTTTGGACTATCCTCCTGTTCTCTCCCTTTCCTACCCTTCTTTTGTGTAGGAAGCTCTTCTAATGCATCTCCTGCAAGTCCACCCTCCTCCTCTGGGGGTTCCTCACCCTCTGTTGGGGGTTCAGCTGTTTCCCCCAGGGGTTCACCTTGTATCTCAGAGGTTCTTACCTGGGACCTAGTGGAGACCATCCCCTCCTTTAGGTGTAGGCCATTCTCCATCCCTCTACAAAATGAGGGCCAATCCCTCCCCAGGACAATGTCATGGGGCAGTTTAGGGACTACTCCTAGAACCTCCTTCCTTGTTCCTAACCCCTTTACTGAAATTCTATACAGTGGGTAAAAGGTGGATGCTCCATGTATGCATCGAATCTTCAACCGACCTTCGGGTTGGCTCGGTACTGACCCGCTGTGGGCTTGTATAGCCTGTCAGAGTTTTCTTGAGACCATACTCTGGTCAGCACCCGAGTCAAGCAATGCACAAGCTAAAACACCTTGAACTTCCACACTCAGAAGAAAACCTTCCTGTATCCGCTTGCTATTATCAATTATTAATGCTGTATGCATCATACAATCCCTTTGCATGTGACTCATTTTACCACATTTAAAACATTTTCCTTTTGCCCATCTTTCATCCCGCCTAGGCAAACAATTAGTCACACATTTCACATAGGGCTTTGGCTCCTTTGTTGATTTTCCAAAATTTGCCTCTCCTGTCACGCTCAGAGCGCCTCCTTTTGGCTTACCAGCCATTTCGGCCTCCAGGTACCGCTCAGTGAGGAGAGCTGCTTCTGCTGCAGTCTGGCAATTTTGCAAAATCAAAAAGGACCTTATTTCTGCAGGAACTGATTCCATATATTATTCTAACACAATGGAATCTACAACGGACTCGAGGGTCTTTCCCTCAGGAGCGAGCCATTTCCATGCTAAGCTCAGCTCCCTTTGGCACAAAGCCTTAGGTGTTTCACCTGGTCTCAGCTTAGTAGCTCTTAGCATCCCTCCTGTACATCATTGGTGTTAGACCTAACCTATCACGAACAGCTTTTTTAAGTTAGTCATAATTGGTCGCAAGAGCAGCGGGCATGGCTTTATAGGCCGCTAAGGCCTCTCCCGTCAGGGATGTAGCAAGCCTGACTGCCCATTGCTCTACCGGCCATCCCACATTAAGGGCTACTCTTTCGAATGCCTCTATGAAGTCATCTACATTGTCCTCAACCGTCAGTTGTCCAAAAGATAAAACTCCACAGTTCTGTGTTCCTACCACACAGGCATGTTCTTGTCGTGTTTTCTCGGCTGCCTTCTGGCCCTCCAGCACAGACGCTATTAAGTCCACCATGGGCTTCTGCTGGGCCTGCAACGTCCTGTTCTTGCACAAGCTGCAACATTTCCCTTTGCTTCTCGAACTGCGAATTCATCCATCGCAGGACTTCATGGGGATCCATCTCCGTGTTTTCCTCTATAGAGAAACAGTACAGAAAAACCCACCAAGTGCGGCACAACAAGTGTTTTCAGAGTCTGGCTTTCTAAGTGTGTCCTCAGCACTCTTTCTCTTACAAATCCCGCACCACCTATGCCCAAATACGTTTTACCTGAGCCAGGCGTAGATTCAGGTTTTGAGAAGGTGTCTTTGTGCTGGTCCGGGACCCTCTGGCCGATACAGCCAGCGAATATCCAGGCTGCTCCTCAGGAACGCAGTTCCACCATTTTCCAGTTGTATTCCACCCAAAAAATCTAAAAATCTTCAATACTACGCCACTTCTAAACGGGTGCCAGGCCTTCGCCTAGGGTGCGAAGGTTGGGGTTACTCTGATATCTTCTGTTAGCAAATAATAGTCGTATAAGGCAAAACATAACAAGGAATTTATTTCCCTTCCCAAAGGATTTTCAAGTGCAAAACAAAACATGGAAAACAAACTTCTTCATCTGAAAGAAAAATATCTTCTTTTTCTTTGCTATATACAAAACTTAGCATAAAGACTCAATGTTGTCTGCAAGGCATAGCGTACAATCCATAGGAGCATATTCAGGTTCACTAGTGCTACACTCCCCATTGCATATCTTCACATTCAGTGTGTGTGGGGTTTGGCTTCAGACCTTTACTGCTGTCTCTGGAAAAACCCCTAGTTGAGAACTCTGGTATCTCACAAGAACACAGTTCCATACAGTGAGGTTTAAAAGTACCTGTAGCTGTAGTGTTTCTTCCCTGGCTCTCCTTTTGTTCCCTCCAGTTATCAGGAACTCCTTTATAACTTTCTGCTGACACTTCTTGTGTTGTGCAGAGCCCTGGCCCTCTGTTCCGAACAGAACTTCTGGCTTTCCTTATTATAGTGCTAGGCTCCCACCTGTATGAATGCTGAAGCCTCTCCTCTGAAAGGTATTTGGTCCGTTTACAGAGGGTAGTTACTAAACAATTATATTATGTGGGATATCCCTCCAGTTAAATTAATCAAAGCTGGTGTAGCAGAATCCACAAGGTACAATCAATCATTTCTTATTCATGTGCCAATTTATATTGCTAATTGCTAACCACTGGTCTCAGACTATAGTGGGCATGCGCGGCGTTTTTTGAGAAGCTCAGGCAGCCATATCAAGCGTAAAGCTAGCCGTACAAGCCTGTTTCAGAGATATTCCAGTTCAGAGCCAATTTTTGTTTGCAAGCCCCCTGAAGAAGCAACGAAACGCGCATCAGATACCGAAATGGGGTAACTGCAATCTTGGCAAAAACGGAAACTGGATCAATATTTAAGATAAGTCTGTTTTTTTTGAGAAACCTATAAATTGGTACTGGACATTTTCAAGCCATATTCTAAATAACCCAACCTGGTCATTGATGTTACTGTAGCACGCAGCTCTTGCGACATGTATCCTGAGCAGTGCCCGCTATAGTCTGAGAGCAGTGGTTAGCAATTAGCAATATAAATTGGCACATGAATAAGAAATGTTTGATTGTACCTTGTGGATTCAGCTACACCAGCTTTGATTAATTTAACTGGAGGGATATCCCACATAATATAGTTGTTTAGAAGCCTCTCCTCTGGCAGTGAGGTTTGGGAGACTCCCTGCTCTCTTGGTCCAGGTAAGTTCCTAGCCACAGGGTGTGCCTTCCTTCCTTCTGCTGCCCTGGCTTCTCTCTCTGAGCTGCAACCTGGTTCCTCACAGGACTTCCAGCTGCCTGTAGTCTGTGTGCTTCTCCAGCCACGTTTCTCTGAAGCTTCTCCTCTGCTGCTTCCTGCTTCTCTGACACGCCCACTGCTTCTCTCTGAGGAATCACAGCACTCCCTTGCTGGAGCTACCCTCCGGCTTTTATCTCTCTGTTCCCTGCAGTCTGGCTCGGCTTTCTTGCCCAGGTGAGTGTAATCAAGCTCTAAGCTTGCTGCTATGTCAGAGCTTGGGTGTGTCAGCTATGCTCCTCTCTTTCCCTGTTTCTCATGAGCTGTATATGCTGGCTGACTAACAGTTTCAAAGGTAAATTCCTCCTTTCTATCTATTTGCATAGGTTCTGTGTGGGCTTCTACATCACACCTGTAAGCCCAGGCAATGCAGTCAGCTACACATATGGACAAAGTATGCTTGGAGACAGCCAACCCCAACTTATTGGGGTCATAAGAGACGAAGAGCTGAACCTCCCTCCGGTGCTCCCGCGTACGGTCAAGGTAGAAGGACAACACCCTCCTACAGTCCAGGGTATGCAATACCACCTCAGCCCGGCTAGCATGAGGCCTGGGAAAGAAAGTCGGAAGAACCACCTCCTGATTGAGGTGGAAGGAGACAACCTTTGGAAGGAACTTAGGGTGAGTCCGTAAGACTACCCTGTTCCTATAGAACCTAGTATATGGTGCTTCTGATACTAGGGCCTGAAGCTCACTCACTCGCCTTGCTGAGGTAAGGGCTACCAGAAATAGCGCTTTCCAGGATAGAAAACGCAGAGGGCAAGTAGCCATAGGTTCAAATGGTGGGCAAGTAAGCCATTGCAAGACCACATTTAAATCCCATTCAGGGGCAGGCGGACGCACTGGAGGCTTAAGCAAAATAGGCCTCTGAGGAAGCGAGCCACCAAAGGATGGCCGGATAGAGACTGGCCCTCCACCTGTGAGTGGTGTGCTGAAAGAGCACTAAGATGAACTCTAACAGAATTGGACTTAAGGCCCAGGTTGGACAGGTGAAGCAAATACTGCAGCACCACTGGTATCAGGCATGAGAAGGGATTCTTGATGTGTTGAGTACACCAGGTAGAGAATCTACGCCACTTAAGGGCATAAGACTTTCTGGTGGACTGCCTCCTAGAGGCCAAGACTACGTCCTCCACTTCCCTAGACAGTAGTAAAGGCGCTAAGACTACCCTTTCAGCAGCCAGGCCATCAAATTGAGGGACTGGAGATTGGGGTGCAAGAGAGATCCCTGCTCCTGAGACAGGAGATCGGGTTGCATCCCCAGAGGAAGAGGAGTGTCCACCGCTAGTTGCAACAGTAGTGGGAACCAGGGTTGCCTTGGCCACATGGGGGCCACCAGAACCACTGAGGCCTTGTCCCGGATCACCTTGAATAGTGTCTTGGACATTACAGGCATGGGAGGAAACGCATATAGGAGGCCTGTAGACCATGGAATGAGAAACGCATCCGCTGCTACTCTGAGAGGATGCGGTTGTCTGGAACAGAACCTGGGAAGTTGACGGTTCAGAGGACTGGCAAAGAGATCTATGGTTGGAAGACCCCATCGCAGGAAGATCTGTTGAACCACCAAAGGATTCAACTGCCATTCGTGGGGCAATCTGTCTGCCAGGTAATTCTCCTGACCTGGGAGATAGACCGCTTTGAGAAGAATGCCATGATTGACTGCCCATGAGCACAGCTTCTGCGCTTCCAGACATAGACATATGTAACAGATGGCAACAAGTCAGAGCAGGTTCCAAGACCTCTGAACCATTCTCACTGAAGCAAGGTGTACCCTCAGGGATCTTCCCTCTCTGCATTAATGTTTAACATCTACATGCAGCCTATTTGCGCTTTAATCCGTTCTTTCAACGTCCAATGCCTTGCATATGCAGACGACATCCTAATGTACGCACAGTTTAAAATCAATCAACCTGATTTTTCTCCAATTATAAGATGCTTCGAAGCGGTAGCAGATTGGCTCCTCTCTCAAAATCTACGTATTAACCAAAGCAAAACAGATGTACTATTCATCTCACGAAACCAGAAATTCACACCACCTTCCTCACTTCTAGTCAATAACATTGAACTGAAGTCCAAATCTACAATTCGATACCTGGGCATCACCCTCGACCAGCGTCTCGACATGTCAGCACATGTCATAAACACAACTAAGCATAATACGAATAAACTTCATCCAACCATTTCTACAGATTCAGTTTTTTCACAACGACAGCCTCAGAAACAACCATTAGCACTAAAGATGCTGGAATTCACTTTCCTTCCAGAAATGTGCTGGTTTAACATCAACGGCTGAAGTCGATTAAAACTGTGTTGTATCTACGGCTGAGTGTACTACTATACGTGCTAACAAAAAAACGTGATGCAACTTCACAATTTAATTATTCATTGTTGTTGTTAGCACTAAAAGTACTTAGCTTAATCAGTTGTAGAATACTTCACAGCACAAGAGTTTTTCCTTATTTTCTTATTTTCTCTTTTTTTATGTGAATAATATCCTTCAAATTCTTCTTCTCAAAACGCAGCTCCTGAAATGTGTCCCGACGCCAACCTTACAGGCGCCCTTGCATTTCTCCACTTAGGGTTTTTCAAGGGACTGTTATTTGCATCAAATTTTCTATAAAAAACCATATTCAAAATCACTGAACTGTAATCATAAACTGAAAAAAATGCACACTACAGATGTATGTCATAATAGAGCATGTGAAGTAAGATAAAAACATCTGACCTGATGATAATTGGACTCTCGTCTCAAATCAAGGTTCCCCTCTGGCTCACTAGGGAATCCCTCAAAAAGACGCCGCGCATGCGGTCTAACAGCCAGGACGGCCATTTTTAAATGCTCTGAAGGAACCGAGTCTACAGTGAAAAACTCGTCATTCATTGGTCAAAATCTAAATGCAAACTGCCCAATCAATGCCAGCATTAAGTCCATCAGGTTGCACTGTGGCTAAAGTGTGTATCCACCATTGTTCCCTGTAGAGTAAGAATTGTTCTTGAGATTTTCCTTTTGCTGCAGCTGTCACCCTCTCAATACACCAACAGCGAAGCTGGGCAAACACATGATGAAACTGTAAACAGTGTTGAACCAGGGGAGCTTCTCTCCGACTGCATCGCAATCGACTCTCATGTTCTTTCATCCGAATTTTGAAAGAGCGTATAGTTTTACCCACATAAAGCAAGCCGCACGGACATCGGACAACATAAACCACATGCGTGGATTCGCATGAAGTCGCTTGTTTCAATGTATAAGTGATGTCCCTGTGAGTGAACTTTGTTTGTTCTACAGTGATATTGCATATTTCACATTGCCCACCTTTGTAGTGGCCCAATCTGAGATCGCATGCAGCTGTAACATTGATATCTCGCAATCTTGTGGGACTAAGATGTTCCTTTAAATTGCGACTGCGTTTCCACACACATCGAATTGCTTTGTCTTGTAAACCCGGCACTGTGCTGTGTTTCTTAAAAATTCATTGTAAACTATGACTCAAAGGAGAATAACAAGTAATAAAATTCACAGTATGTGACTCATTGGGAACCCCTTGTTGTTTCTTCGGTTCCAACAACAAGTCACGGTTGTTACACAACGCTCGTTTATACGCCCGCTGAATTACCGAATTTGGATACCCTCTGTCACGAAAATTAGCTTTCAAATCTCTTGATAATAACTTAAAAGTGCCCACATCAGAGCAATTCCTACGATATCTCAAGAACTGTGACAAAGGAAGGCTGTTTTTTAACTGAGGAGGGTGAGCACTATCATGATGAAGGAAAGTGTTGCGATCTATAGCTTTTCGATACACTGAAGTATCCCAGCCAGTCTCACCTCGCATAACCTGTACATCCAAATATGCAATACAGCGTTTGTGTGACACACAAGTGAATTTAATGTTGATATCTTGTAAATTCAACCATTGAAGAAAAGATCCTAATAGATGTTCTGTACCCTGCCACAACATAAACACGTCGTCAATAAAACGATGCCAAGCTTTAATATTAACAGTATATGGTGAGTGGGAAAAACAGTTCCTTTCAAACGCTCCCATATACAGGTTGGCAATTGACGGGGCGCAGGTGGCACCCATGGCCACACCTGAGATTTGGTGATATAGAACCCCTTGAAATTCAAAAAAATTATGAAAAAGGGTTAAAGTTGTCAAAGCTTGCAAAAACTGTAATTGTGTTTGAGACAGATTCCCTCGAGCTGTTAACGCTTGTTGTACAACAACACTGGCCTCCGTTTGTGGAATGCTTGTATATAAAGACTGCACATCTAATGTCACTAAAAGTATGTCGTCTTCCATAGCCCAATGTGACAAATCTTTAAGAATAGCCAAAAAATGAGTTGTGTCACGCACATATGAGGGGATATCTTTATTTATTGTATATAGTTCAACCCTGTTATAGGATTTATTATTTCATGTATATAGTTCAACCCTGTTATCCAAGTTAGTTCCCCAGTTCGATGTAAAACCACAGAGTGTATGTTTTGGTCGTTTTGTTATACTGTAAACCGCGCAGATACCGAATAGTGCGGTATATAAACAACTGTAATAAATAAAATAAAATAATAAATAAATAAATATCTATTAACAAGGGACGCAGAAACGAATCAAGATATGTTGACAAAGGTTCCAACAGGGTCCCTTTGGTGGAAACAATTGGTCGGCCCGGAGGCCGAGTTTGATGTTTATGTATTTTAGGAACTGTATAGAATTGTGCCACTCTCGGTGCAGAGACATTCAAAAAGCCATATTCTTTTTTGGAAATAATTTGATTATGTAGGGCCTCCCGTGTAAGCTCTTTAATAGTGATCTGGAGGCCAGGACTAGGATCTACTGGCAAAACTTTATAAGTAGTAATGTCGTGTAACTGCGACCAAGCCTCTTCCAAATAGATATCCCTTGTTTGAATAACAATTGCCCCCCCCCCCCTTATCGGCTTTGCGAATTACCCAATCTGTTCGTGCTTTTAAAGTTCGCAAAGTAGCTCGTTGAGGGCGAGAAAGACGAGTATTACGCAATGGGTGACTGCTGATCAATTTGTTAACTTCCTGGAGTACTAACTCTTTAAAAATCTGTATAGCTGGATGAGTTGGACCCGGTGGCGTCCATTTTGACTTGAATGGAAGCCTGATCCGTCTAGATTCAGATGGTTCATGTGGCACATCAATAACAGACGTCGTTGCAAAAAAAATTTTTAGATGAAGCTTGCGTATCAGACCTTCCAAATCAGCACGAAATTGAAAAATATCAAATTCACCGCAGGGCGCCTGTAAGGTTGGCGTCGGGACACATTTCAGGAGCTGCGTTTTGAGAAGAAGAATTTGAAGGATATTATTCACATAAAAAAAGAAAAAAGAGAAAAAAAGAAAATAAGGAAAAACTCTTGTGCTGTGAAGTATTCTACAACTGATTAAGCTAAGTACTTTTAGTGCTAACAACAACAATGAATAATTAAATTGTGAAGTTGCATCACGTTTTTTTGTTAGCACGTATAGTAGTACACTCAGCCGTAGATACAACACAGTTTTAATCGACTTCAGCCGTTGATGTTAAACCAGCACATTTCTGGAAGGAAAGTAAATTCCAGCATCTTTAGTGCTAATGGTTGTTTCTGAGGCTGTCGTCGTGAAAAAACTGAATCTGTAGAAATGGTTGGATAAAGTTTATTCGTATTATGCTATAGCAATCGTCCACAGAGATAGACCCCTTTCTTTATTTAATAAACACAACTAAAGCAATCTATCATAAGATCTGTTCACCACGCCATCTCCGCCCACTTCTTGACTACCCTGACTACCGTTCAATATTTCAAGCCTTAGTCATCCCACACCTAGACTTTGCCAACATTATTCTACTTGGACTCCCACAGTTGACTCTTAACCCACTACGTCTTGCCATGACCTCAGCTGCAAGGGTAATATCAGGGCTCTCAAGATCAGACCACAACGCCAGTTCTAAAGAACCTACATTGGCTCCCGTTGCGGGCCAGAATCCATTTCAAGGCCCTTGTCATGACATTTAAGGCCCTTAAGAACCATCCCCCCACGCCCATCAGTGATCTTCTCCACAGCACGCCAGACAACAGAACCAGGAGATCTACTTCGTTGAATAAACATGAAGTCCCAAAACTGTTGATAAAATGTAAGAAAACAACAGCAAGTAGAGCCTTCTCCATTTTTGCACCTATGGCATGGAATGCCCTCCCGGCTGAAATCCGGGCCATCTCAAACCTGGCACTATTCCGAAAAGCCCTCAAATACCATCTATTCTTACAATATTACCCTGACACCATTCCCGACACTCACAAGGCCACCAACTCACATCCCTACCTAGCCCGTCCCTTAGATCATCCTCCTGTAGATAACGGCTAACCATTCCTTACTTACCTGCCTCCTTGACCCACCAACCAAGCCTCTAGGTAAAGTTCTTATCTTTATTTATCCGTAAGAGTATCCCTATTTATATAATTTTATATAATTTGTACATAGTTTTCCCTCGTTGTTTTCTCCATGTCTACATTCCCTGTTCAATGTAAAAAAAACTCGATGTAACTTGTTACATTCTTGTATGTTCTGTTCAAATGTAAACCGCACTGATTATAATAGTGCGGTATATAAGAAAAATAAATAAAATAAATAAATAAATAGAGGTCGGGACCCTGTGCCCCCCTTGTTTGTTCACATAGAACATAGCAACTTGATTGTCCGTCTGCACCAAGACGGATTGGCGAGAGAAGAGATGGGAGAAAGTTCTCAGGGCTAAGCGGATAGCTCTCAGTTCTAAGAGATTGATCTGCTGTGCGGCCTCCCAAGGAGTCCACAGGCCCTGAGTACATGCCCCTTGGCAATGTGCACCCCAACCTTGAAGAGAAGCATCGGTTTCAGCACCTGAGAGTGTGGAAGTGCTTGAAAAGGCACCCCTTGCACTAGATTCGGAAGATGAAGTCACCACTGCAGGGAAGACTGTAGTAGGCTGGATACCTTCATTTTGTCCGCGAGGCTTCCTGTGGCCTAGTGCCACTGAGTCCTGAGGCCCCATTGAGCTGGCCTCATGTGTAGACGGGCATTTGGAGTTACATGGACCGTGGATGCCATGTGGCCTAAGGGCCTCAGGAATTGTCTGGTGGAGACCAGAGAATTGCTGTGGAATAGCCTTGCTAGATCCATCAATCTGTGGGCCCTGTCCACTAGTAGAAAGGCCTTTGCCTGAAAGGTGTCCAGTCGAACTCCTATAAACTCCATGTTCTGGGAGGGGTGCAAACTGGACTTTGCAAAGTTTATGACAAACCCCAGGTGCTGAAGCAGAGCGAAAGTGCGAAAGGTGGATTGATTGGCCTCTTGCGGGGATTGACCCCTGATAAGCCAATCGCCCAGATATGAAAAAAAAAAAAAAGAGGCCTTGAACCCTGAGGTAGGCCGCTACCACTGCCAGGCACTTGGTGAATACCCTGGGGGCGGATGTAAGGCCAAAAGGCAGTACTCTGTACTGATAATGGTTTCCTCACACTACAAATCTGAGATATTGTCTGTGGTCTGGATGAATAAGGATGTGAGTATAAGCATCCTTTAGGTCTAAGGAGCATAGCCAATCTCCCTGCTGGAGGCGACCAACTTGTCCTGCACCCATGGCTCGAGGTCCGATGACTGTAGCCAAGCCTGACAACGTGCACCGATGCCGGCCACGGCTACTTGGGCTGAAGCCTCGAAGCCATCTCAGGCTGCTCAAGATATAAACTTCGAGCACTCACGAATACCCGAGGACAGAGCATTGAACCTCTGCAAAGGTTCCTCGGAGAGACCAGCAGAGAACCCAGCAATCTCCTTTGCCAGGTCTCGAAGGTACATGTCCATGTACAGCTGGTAGGTCTGGACACGGCAAGCAAGCATAGAGCCCTGGAAGCACTTCTTACCGAGGGCATCCAGGTTCCGAGCCTCCCGGCCGGGAGGCACCGAGGAATGCATCTTCTGATTCTTCAGGTGGTGCATGGCCAATTTCACAACCATGGAGTGGTGCGGTAATTGAGCTTTTGGAACCCGGGGCTCTTGCGGACTCGATAGATGGAATCGACCCGTTTCTTAAAACTGGCGTTAATGCCGGCGCCTCCCACATGCAGAAGAGCAACCGTTCCAGCATCGGAGGAACCGGAACAGTAAAGGCCTCCTTCGGAGGAGAGTCATACTGTAGGGCCTCGAGTTCCTCGGGATCCACGGGGAATGCCAAAGCCTTGGCCATGTCCCGCACGAAGTCCGAGAACCGGGTATCCTCCGGGAGGGGACCTTCTCCAAGGCTCGGACTCGGGCGAGTCCAAAGGAACGCACCGAGTCCGAAAGGTGTCGGGCGACTCCTCATCCTCCGTCTCCCAGCCGTACTCCTCGGAGGAGGAATCGAGCGGCTCCGGTCGGGCAGGCATCGATGCCATCCGCCCGGACACCAAGGGGAGTGGCGTCGACGACCTCGGTCCAGAACGGGAGGCCAAGGGGGACCTTGGCTGAGGATCGACTCGAGCTCGCATGGACTCGAGGATCGGCTCGGCCTCCGGGGTCGACTTGGACATCAATGTCCCGGTGGTCGGGGCAGATGCACCGGTGAGACCGGCGATCAGTGCCCGCTGCTGTTCCATAAAGGCAGCCAGGCTGCTCTCCAAGGCCGTCAACCTGAGTCCGAGCTCAGGAGACTCAGCAGCCCCCAACTCGCGGCGCCGGGCCCGACGTCTGCTCCCCTGGAGGTGAGTCCACGAGGACTACAGTACTCACGTGACCCAGGGATTCCATCTCCACACGAGGTTGTTTTGCAGGCCTCTCCGACTCCGAAGACCCGGGACGGCGCTCGGGGCTATGCAACTTGGCCCTCGAGGAGCCATGTGCGTCCACCAACGCCGCCCTCGTGGGTTTTTTCTTCTTACGATGCTCCCGCGAGGGAGACCCCCTTTCAGAGGAGCCTCGACGCTGCTCGGGGCCAGAGTCCTGAGATGTCGAGGCCTCTGACGAGGTCCGGGCCCTACCGGACGCGGAGTCAGAGAAGATTCTTTCCTTTTGGTGCTGCCAACTTTTTAACGCCTTAGAGGACATCTTCCCACACGGACCACAGATCATCGGGTCATGATCGGGTCCGAGGCACCGGAGGCAGCAGTCATGTGTGTCGGTGAGAGACAAGTTTCTTACACCGATCACACTTTTTAAACCAGCTAGCAGCCATCGGAGGAAAAAGGGCCCCTGCAAGGTCAAAAGACAGGGCTGCCAGTGCAAAAAAAAAAAAAATGGCACGAACGCTAGTCACTAAGGATAAAAACCGAAAAAGAGATCCGGGCTCGATACCGATGTATCGGGCCCGTGCGGGAGAGGGAAACCGGCGTCGAACCGAAGAAAAACAGGTTGACGCAGAGAAAATCAACTTCTTCCTCGGGTGAAACGAATATACATTCGTCGGACTCTGCGGAAAAAAGAAGACTAAGCAAGATGGCACCCTTGGGCAGGAAGGGGATCACGCATGCACGCTGCATTCCCAAAGGCTTTCTATGAAAGCTGGGGAAATGCTCCGCGTGGGGGCTCCGTCGGCGCCGACGTCACCCATATGTGAGAACTGACATCCTGCTTGGTCCTGGGGAATCACAGTCATCTCTCCTTCTCTCTGGACTTTCACTGTGACCTATGCCAAGTAGTGGTAGTCACCAGTCAGCATGTGATCTGTGCGCCAGTGAACATTCATAGGCTATTGCCGCTCATGAGTAAGCTTCCTTTTAGACTGGAAACCCATGCTGATTACTAGGACTCCGTGCCGACTGCTTCTGCTGTTGCCACTACTGTTGCTGCAGTTTTCTGCTTTAGATGAGTGAAGGGAGGGGAGCAGGCTGGAGACTGCTATTTTTATTTCATCATCATTTGGGGTTATGTGAATTTTTAGTTGTTAAAACGGTGTCATATGGGATAAAAGTTTGAAAAGCACTGCACGACACCAAGCAACAGCAGTAAATTTGATAGACCAAGATCATACTCCACATGCCCTGGCTTGGGATGAGGTTCATTATTGTCACGGTATGCGCAAATCTAATCCATATGGAGAATCTGCCCCCATGAATTAGCGGCATGCTTGCTAAACTACGTTAGGCTTTTGCACTTATCACGCCAAAAAAGGGCAGATAGCACAATGTTAGCTGCAAAAATCATGCGTTATCTGTTTGGGGAATGCACAGCATTTCCATAGCAGATAATACACTGAAAACGGAGAATGCAGTCAGGCAGCACTGTGGATACATCTAACGCCACCCATTGAGATGGTGTTAGCTGTACCCACGCCGTCTGCAAATCCAACAGTTATCACGTACTGTGGAGGCCTGAGGTAACCATGCGATGCACACATGCCCAATCTCCACCCTAATCCTGCCCACTCCTGTAAATAATGAGTTTTCTGAAAATAGTGCAGAAATTTGCTGCATTATCTGCAGTTGTCCCATGCTAACAGCTACCATGGCCGGAGAGCAGCCACTATCTGCAGTGTTAATAGCTAACGCAGTTTAGTAAACCTATCCTTTAGTGAATGGTTCTCAAACCTATCCTGGGGGCTTCCCAGCCAGTCGGGTTTTTAGGATATCCACTATGATATTCATGAGAGATATTTGCATACACTTCCTACACTGCATGCAGATCTACTTCCTGCACATTCATTGTGGATATCCTGAAAACCAGACTGGCTCAGGAGCACCCAGGACAGATTTGAGAACCACTGTCTTAGTGTAGTCTGAGCATGTAGAGGCTTTCCCACATGTAGCAGTCTCTTTAGACCCCTCAGATCCATGGCTGAAGAATATTTATCTATCATTTTTATATACTGTCAGACGGGTGCCTGGGTGAGAATGTTCACAGTCTTGGCAAAGGCATATATCAATATGATTTGCAAGGGATTGAGGGAAATGCAGTCCATTCACACCAGACACAGCCGCTCACAATAATTAGTTGTGCTTGAGTGTAAAGCCAATAAGATATTTATTTATGGGGTTATTTCTCCCAACACAGATATGCTTGGTAGCACATAAAACAGGATACTTGCTTTCAGTGTTAAACTTAGAAAAACAAAATCAGGAAAACAACAGCTGAACTTGTCAGGCAATCAAAGCAAAAGAATAAAGACCTGGTTGGTAACAAACTGGTCTTTTCTGTAGGCTCTAGCTAATATTTTCTTAGCAGTGCTTTAATCAACAAACAAAACCCACAAAGTAGGGAAAAACTGTTCTTTTCAGGTTAACTTCTTATATCTTCACACAGACTCAGAAGTGATTTCCTCAGAGCTCACAAGCAATTAGGTAAGGCTCAATTGCTAGCAGTTACCTAGCTGAAACCCCTTAGCTGGCTTGCTTTCTACTGCGTGGCTCAAATCCTACTCAGGAGCTTTTCTGAGTAGATTAAAGAACAAGTTTGTATTTCTTTGTGATGGTTGTTGTACTTTGTAACAGTAAATTACCAAAGGAGTTTAGACAGAGAGCAATCCATGTATTCACAGCCTGTATCTACCACCTCTCCCCCCTTCTTCAACAATGCAATCCATGTATTCACAGCCTGTATCTACCACCTCTCCCCCTTCTTCAACAATCATGGGTTCAATATCATGGATTGGCACAGAGGAATTTCTCAATGGAGCACTCTCAGGAGAAGACTTGTTTCCCTGCTGTCTTTCAAGGGTATAGCTAGGGCATAGATCAGTGTTCATACCTGAGCTTCCATTGCTGTTAGAGTTCCTCTCTAAATAGCCTGGCCAGTATGTAGTCCAGTTCTTATGTCCAGCCTTCCAATCCAGATCCCTGGACACTGGATCTCTCTTCACATACCTTCTGGCACGGGTCCTAGGGTCCCTTCCAAGTGCAGCCGTCTCCCTCACAGGTACCGTCTGGAGATTCCTAGCTCTGCAGCACCACTCCTCTGGTTTTCCCCAGTCCAATGGTGTATGCTGGCCTTTTGAATGTCTCCCAGTATACGTACTGCTCTGGACTCCTTTAGACCTCCCAAATGCTTTTCTCTTCTTTCTTCCAAAGGGTTTCTTGCCCTCTCTGTCCGTCCGCTCTGGCTTCTGCTTCTGATGATCCTCCAGATGATGAAAATGTCCAAGATGAATCTGAGGATATCCAAGCTGATTCTGAGCAGGATTCTCTGTAGAATAAACTCTACCTTTATTCTGCTTAGATGAGTGCTCCACCCTAGCACAGCGCAGCTGTGCTGAATCAGGCCCTGCCCTTTGAGATGAGTGCTTGGGGATTACCTCATAGCCCTCCTGACTGAACACACGTTTCCCCACTTCAGCTCCTCTAATGGCTGTTGGAAACCAGGTGCATTCTGGGACTGGTAGTCTTTTATGGAAAAATTCTGTTTTCTTATTTCTACCAGAACTGACAGGTTGCTTGTTCAGAGACACTTCACCTTTACTATAGCTCCTTCCTGAGTTATGATAAGCTTCCTTATCACAATACCACCCCTTCTCAGTGGCTTCAAACGTGGTGTACAGCAAAAATAAAAAAATACAGAATTCATTACATAAAAATATCATAACATAAGCAGTCTAAACATTAAAAACTAAATTTAAAAAATCTTTACAATGTTTATGGAAAAAAATCATTTCAGAATTCATCTTTAAGTCAAGAAGTAGATTTCAAAGAAGGGAGTCCTGCACACAAGACAACCCTACGTTTGAGCACTATCACCATACAGAACTTATGTAGAATATTTAAACAGGAAACATACCAGCTTAGAATTCCTAACACTCTACCCATCATCCATTAGCCCAAAATGGTCTCATGTTTTCAAGTCTCGTGAGACCAGTGCCAGAGTTCCTACAGTGCATCATCGTTAGATAAAGCACAGTTACTTACCAGTAACAGGTGATCTCTGGAAACAGCAGGAATAAGTCTTCACATATGGGTATCGTCGGTACCGATGGAGCCTGCGCGGGAACGCTCCCCAGCATCCAGAAAGAAAGCTTTTTGGAGCATCCCACAGCGCCTGCGCGCTGCCTTCCCGCCTTTCCCAACCGCCTCTCTCCAGTTCGAGTTTTAAAGCTGAGACAAAGAGAGAGAGAGGAAAGGCAAGATAGAGAGATACAACTCCTAGGGGAGGTGGGTGGGTTGTGAAGACTTATTCCTGCTGTTCCCAGAGATCACCTGTTACAGGTAAGTAACTGTGCTATCTCCAGGAACAAGCAGGAATGAGTCTTCACATATGCGGACTCCCCAGCTGCAGATGCCAGGGAGAAACCCCAGGTTGTGTGTCCTTGAAAAGGACTCTACCTCCCCCCATGGATCTCTGGCATCCAAACAGGGTAGGTGGGTAGGAGTTGATTAGGAATGGAACAGGTGCTTGAGAACAGCCTGACCAAACAAGGCATACCGGCGGGAGTCCTTGTCCAAGCAGTAATGGGCTGTGAAGGTATGAACCGAGGCCCAGGTGGTCGCTCGACAGATTTGGTCGATGGACACAGAGTTTAGATGAGCCATTGAGGCTGCCATGGCTCTCACATTGTCAGCTGTGACATGGCCCTCCAGAGAAAGGTTGGTAGGCGAAAGAAATACACTGAGCAATCCAGTTGGACAGTGTTCTCTTAGAGACTGGAAGTCCTAAATGAGAAGGATCAAAAGCAACAAAGAGTTGAGAAGACTTTCTATGTTGCTGTGTTCTTTTGTAAGTAAAAAGCAAGAGCTCTCTTACAATCCAAGGTATGAAGATTCCTCTCTGCATTTGATGCATGAGGTCCTGGAAAAAAGACAGGTAAATATACATCTTGATTCAGATGAAAAGGTGAGACCACTTTAGGCATAAAGTGTGGATTGGTCCTGAGGACTACCTTATCATGATGGAACCTTGTATAAGGTGGATTAGCCACCAAAGCTTGCAACTCACTGATGCGGCGTGCTGAGGTGACTGCAATGAGAAAAATAACCTTCCAAGAAAGAAATTTCAAGGAGGTGGTGGGCTAAAGGTTCAAAGGGTGGCTTCATAAGCTGGCCAAGAACCAGGTTTAAGTCCCATGCCACTGGAGGTGGTCTAATGGGAGGTTTAGTTAAAAGAAGGCCTCTCATGAATCTTGCTATAAGAGGATGAGAGGAAATAGGTTGTCCACTGAGAGGCTTGAGGGACGCTGCAATAGCACTCAAATGGACTCTTACTGAATTTGTTTTCAGACCTGCATGGGATAGATGCAGGAGATACTCTAGTAGAGAATTCAGAGGTATTGCAAGAGGGTTTAGACCTTTCCCCGAACACCAAATGGTAAATCTTTTCCATTTGAAAGCATAGGAACGTCTAGTAGAAGGCTTTCTAGAGGCATGAATAACATCTCTGACTTGCTGAGAGAGATGAAAATCTTGAAGGTCTAGGCCCTCAGCAACCAAGCCCTGAGATGGAGCGACTGGGGGTTTGGGTGCCACAAAGTTCCCTCTTCCTGGGACAGAAGGTCTGGTGCACAGCCCAAGTCCAGGGAAGGAGCTTGAGAGAGATGCAGAAGTAGAGGGTACCACACTTGGCGTGGCCAATGTGGTGCTATGAGGATCATGGTCCCTTGATCTCTCTGAAGCTTGAATAGTGTCTTGGGAATTAGGGGAATTGGTGAAAAGGCATAAAGGAAGTCTTGACCCCAGTGAAGGAGGAAGGCATCCTTGGCCTGAACTCCCTGACACGGAATTCTGGAATAGAACCGGGGAAGTTTGATATTCCACGGACTTGCAAAGAGGTCTATGTCCGGGGTTCCCCAAATTCGAAAAATCCTGGCTACCTGGTCCATGTGGAGGGACCACTCGTGTGGAAGCAAACTTGACTGAGTCTGTCCGCCCAAGAGTTTTGAACGCCTGGAAGATATACTGCCAGAAGATGCATGTGATGCTCTCTGGCGAAGGCCCACAGTCGCAAAGCTTCGTTGCAAAGCGACAGAGAGCCAGCCCCGCCCTGCTTGTTTACATAGAACATGGCTTCTTGGTTGTCCGTATGGATGAGGACTGTCCTGTAGCTGAGCAGGGAATGGAACACTCTGAGAGCTAAGAATATTGCTCTGAGTTCCAAGAGATTGATATGCAGAGAAGTCTCCTGTGGAGAACAGATGCCCTGGATGGAGAGATCCTGCAGATGAGCTCCCCAACCCATTGGAGAAGCATCTGTTGTCAGAGTTGCTTGGGGTAGCGACTGCTGAAAATGGGACCCCAGCAACAGATTTGGAGGGGACTTCCACCACTGGAGAGACCAAAATAGGCGACTGGAGTTTGCTATTTTGTCTGACAGGCAACTTGATGCCTGAGTCTACTGGGTGGACAAAGTCCATTGAGCTGCCCTCATGTGAAGGGCGAGCATATGGAACCACATGCACGGTGGATGCCATGTGGCCTAGTAGTTGTAACATCTCTCGAGCAGTTAAATGGGACTTTAACTGTACCAAGCGTAGGCAACGGGCCTGAGGAAGATAGGCCCTTGCAGTTGTGGTATCCAGCAAGGCCCCTATAAACTCCAGAGACTGAGTAGGGGTGAGATGGGATTTTAGGATGTTTATTACCAGTCCCAAATACTGAAGGACACGCATTGTGCAGGTTAGAGAAATCTGGGCCTCTGACTGGGATGAAGCTCGAATGAGCCAGTCATCCAGATATGGGAAAACGAATATTCCTAGAGTGCGTAGAAATGCAGCTACTACTGCCATGCATTTCGTGAATACCCTTGGTGCAGAGGCCAGACCGAAAGGAAGCACCCTGTATTGAAAAAGGAACCGAAGGAACCTTCTGTGTGTTGGATGGATGAGGACATGGGTGTACGCATCCTTGAGATCTAAAGAACAAAGCCAGTCCTGACTCTGAAAGTATGGCAGCAGAGTACCGAGAGAAATCATCTTGAATTTCTCTTTGAATAGAAACTTGTTCAATTCTCTGAGATCTAATATGGGTCTGTAGCCCCCTGTTTTCTTTGGAATAAGAAAATAAGGGAAGTAGAACCCTGAGCCCTGTTGAAGAAGGGGTACTTCTTCTATTGCCCCTTGGGCAAGAGGTGTAGCAATCTCCTGACCCAGAAGGTTGAGGAGAGATGTTGGAGAATTGAACTGTCTCACCATGGTGTGGGGAGGAAGGTTTAAGAAATGAAGCTTGTACCCTTCCCTTATAATGGAGAGGGTCCATTGCTCTGCTGTGATTTGCTCCCATCTGGGAGCAAAATAAGCCAACCTTCCTGGAATGGTGAGGGGCTCTGGTTCTTCCAGAGCCAGAAAGGCTAAGTTCTCTAGTTGCAAGTCAAAGGCCCTGAGGAGGCTGAGGCTGCTGAGCCGTGGGAGGCCTGGCAGCCTTTGACTTGGCCTGTTTAGTTGGTTGCTGACGCTTTGCAGCAAAACGACCTGCAGAAGATGCCTGCTGACCATAAGCAGGATAGTATCTTCCCTATTTAGAAAAAGTTGTCTTTTTGAACAATCTTTTCTTAGCAGGAGCAGAGGTAGACTTTGAAAGTCGATCCAAAGCAGAGTTCTCAGCATCCATCTGAGTGGCCTTTGCTTTCCAATCCCTGCCAAAAAGGTTTTCACCTGTACAAGGAAGATTTCCCAGTTCATCTTGGACCCAAAGTTCCAAATTAGAGGCTTGTAACCAAGCAATTCTGCGTGCACCTATGGCAATAGCCGAGGCTCTGCTTACACACTCAAAAGAGTCAAAGGCTGCACGGTTGGAAAATTTGGAAACATCTTGGGCATGTTTAAGCCAAGTGAGAAATTCCTGCCTTTTATCTTCTGAAATAAAAGGGGCTAAAGTCGGCAGATGATCTGTGACTTGTGTTAAGGAAGCTTATCATAGCTCAGGAAGGAGCTATGGAAAAGGTGAAGTGACTCTGAACAAGCAACCTGTCAGTTCTGGTAGAAATAAGAAAACAGAATTTTCCCATAAAAGACTACCAGTCCCAGAATGCACCAGGTTTCCAACAGCCATTAGAGGAGCTGAAGTGGGGAAACGTGTAGAATCTCTATGGATTGAAATTCCATGTAAAAAGGGGAAGGCGATGGCAGTGGGGGTGTACTATCGTCCGCCTGGCCAGAATGAACAAATGGATGATGAAATGCTCAAAGAAATCAAGGAGGCTAGCAAAAGTTACAGTGCAGTAATAATAATGGGTGATTTCAATTACCCCGGCATCGACTGGGTCAGTGTCACAACAGGACATGCTAGGGAGATAAAGTTCCTAGATGAAATAAATGACTGCTTCTTGGAGCAGCTGGTTCATGAACCGACCAGAGGGGAAGCAATATTAGACCTAGTCCTTAGTGGAACACCAGATGTAGTGCAAGAGATAAGGGTGTTGGGGCCACTTGGCAATAGTGATCATAGCATGATCGCCTTTGATTTAATTAGTGGAGGAGGGATAGTAAGGAAATCCACAGTACTACCCTTTAACTTTCGAAAGGGAGACTATGATAGAATGAGGAAAACAGTTAAGAAAAAACTAAAAGGAGCAGTTGCAAAGGTTAAAGACGTACATCAAGCTTGGGTGTTGTTGAAAAATACTATCTTGGAAGCCCAGACCAGCTGTATTCCACGCTTTAAGAAAAGTGGAAGGAAGTCCAAAAAATTGCCAGCATGGTTTAAAGCTGAGGTCAGAGAGGCTGTTGTTGCCAAAAAGCATCTTTCAAGAAATGGAAAAAAGAGCCAAATGATGAAACCTGGAAACAGCACAAGCACTGGCAAGTCAAATGCAAGGCATTGATAAGGCAGGCAAAGAGAGAATTTGAGAAGAAGCTTGCTGCGGAAGCAAAAACGCGAAATAAAGACCTTTTCAAGTACATTCGTAGCAAAAAACCCGTGAGAGAGTCAGTTGGTCCATTAGATGATAAAGGGGTTAAAGGAGCACTAAGAGGCGACAAGGCAATAGCGGAGAGACTGAATGAATTCTTTGCTTCGGTCTTTACTGAGGAAGATGTAGGGATGTTACCCACGACTGAAGTGGTATTTAAAGGTGTGGAAGAATTGAAGGAAATATCGATACATCGGGAAGATGTCCTACAACTATTAGATAAACTGAAGAGTAGCAAATCACCTGGGCCGGATGGTATACATCCAAGGGTGTTGAAAGAACTGAAATTTGAGATTGCAGACCTGCTATCAGTAATCTGTGAACTATCATTAAAATCATCTCTAATACCTGAGGATTGGAGGATCGCCAATGTAACACCAATTTTTAAAAAGGGTTCGAGGGGTGATCCGGGAAACTACAGACCGGTGAGCCTGACATCAGTACCGGGAAAAATGGTAGAAACCATCATAAAGAATAAAATTACTCAGCATATAGATAGTCATGACCTAATGGGAGACAGCCAACATGGCTTTAGACAAGGAAGATCTTGTCTTACTAATCTGTTATGTTTTTTTGAAGGAGTGAATAAACAGGTGGACAAAGGTGAGTCGGTTGATATTGTGTATCTGGACTTTCAGAAAGCCTTTGACAAGGTCCCTCATGAGAGACTTTTGGCAAAACTAAAGAGTCATGAGATAGGAGGCAGTGTACTACTGTGGATCAGGAACTGGTTAAAAGATAGAAAGCAGAGGGTAGGGCTAAATGGCCAATTTTCCCAATGGAGAAAGGTGAATAGTGGTGTACCCCAGGGATCTGTGCTGGGTCCGCTGCTTTTTGACATATTCATAAATGACCTGGAAAGTGGAATAACGAGTGAGGTTATCAAATTTGCTGATGACACAAAACTATTTAAAGTTGTTAAAACCCAGGAGGATTGTGGAAAATTGCAAGAGGATCTTGATAAATTGGAAGACTGGGCATCAAAATGGCAGATGAAATTTAATGTGGAGAAGTGCAAGGTTATGCACCTAGGGAAGAACAACCCAAACTATGGTTACACGATGCAAGGTTCCACATTAGGAACCACCACCCAAGAAAAAGATTTAGGCGTCCTTGTGGATACCATGTTAAAACCCTCAGCCCAGTGTGCAGCGGCGGCCAAGAGAGCAAATAGAATGCTAGGTATGATAAGGAAAGGAATGGAAAATAAAACAAAAGATATTATAATGCCTCTATATCGTTCCATGGTGAGACCGCACCTTGAATATTGTGTGCAATTCTGGTCGCCATATCTTAAAAAGGATATAGCAATTTTAGAAAAGGTTCAGAGAAGAGCCACCAACATGGTAAAGGGGATAGAAGGCTACTCCTATGAAGAAAGGCTAAAAAGGTTGGGGCTCTTTAACCTGGAAAAGAGACGGCTGAGGGGAGATATGATAGAAGTCTATAAATTAATGAACGGAGTGGAACGGGTAAACGTAGATCGATTGTTTACCTTATCAGAATATAGAAAGACTAGGGGACATGCAATGAAGCTACAGGGTAAACTATTTAAGACTAATAAAAGAAAATATTTTTTCACTCAACGTGTAATCAAACTCTGGAATTTGTTACCGGAGGATGTAGTAAAGGCTGTTAGTGTAGCTGGTTTAAAAAAGGTTTGGACAAGTTCCTGGAGGAAAGGTCCATAAACCATTATTAAGAAGGGACCCAGGATATCAATGCTTGAACCAATACAAGCATTGTGGAACCTGTGTCCCTTGGGGAAACTGCTAGGTACGTATGACCTAGATTGGCCACTGTTGGAAACAGAATACTGGGCTTGATGGACCTTGGTCTGACCCAGTATGGCATATCTTATGTTCTTATGTTCAATCAGGAGGGCTATGAGGTAATCCCTAAGCACTCATCTCAAAGGGCAGGGCCTGATTCAGCACAGCTGCGCTGTGTTAGGGAGGAGCACTCATCTAAGCAGAATAAAGGTAGAGTTTATTCTACAGAGAATCATCATCCTCATCCTCAGGATCATCATCTTCATGATCAGCTTGGATATTCTCAGTTTCATCTGAAGGATCATCAGAAGCCAGAGCGGACGGACAGAGAGGGCAAGAAAGCACAGTTACTTACCTGTAACAGGTGATCTCTGGGAACAGCAGGAATTAGTCCTCACATATGGGTACGTCGGTACCGACGGAGCCTGCGCGGGAAAGCTCCCCAGCTTCCTAGAATGGAAGCTTTTGGGACCTCCCACTGCACATGCGCACTGCCTTCCCGCCTTCCTGAACAGCTCTCCTCAGTTTCGAGTTTATAGCTGAGTCAATAGAGAGAGGACAGGAAGATAGATAGATAAAAGATACAACTCCTAGGGGAGGTGGGTGGGTTGTGAGGACTAATTCCTGCTGTTCCCAGAGATCACCTGTTACAGGTAAGTAACTGTGCTATCTCCAGGAACAAGCAGGAATAAGTCCTCACATATGGGGACTCCCTAGCTTAGATGCGTGGGATCCCCTGTCAAGGTTCGCCATCTTCGTATGGATCTCAGGCATCCATCCTGGGAAGGTGGGCAGGAGTTGTCTAAGAATGGAACAGGTGTTTGAGGACAGCCTGGCCAAACAAGGCATCCCGGCGGGAGTCTTTGTCCAAACAGTAATGGGCTGTGAAGGTATGAACCGAGGCCCAGGTAGCGGCTCGACAGATCTGATCAATGGAAACAGAGTGCAGATGAGCCATAGAAGTTGCCATGGCTCTCACATTGTGAGCTGTGACATGGCCTTCCAGAGAAATGTTTTTACTCTGGTAAGCAAAGGAAATACACTGAGCAATCCAATTGGAAAGTGTACGCTTGGAGACTGGAAGTCCCAAATGTGAAGGATCAAAAGCCACGAAAAGTTGAGAAGGCTTTCGATGTGGCTGAGTCCTATTAAGGTAAAAGGCTAGAGCTCTTTTACAATCCAGAGTATGAAGGTTCCTCTCTGCACTGGAGGCATGAGGAGCCGGAAAAAATACAGGTAGATATACCTCTTGATTAAGATGAAAAGGCGAGACCACTTTAGGCATAAAGTGGGGATTCGTCCTAAGGACCACCTTGTCATGATGAAATCTTGTATAAGGTGGATTAGCCACTAGAGCCTGCAGTTCGCTGATGCGACGAGCGGAAGTGACTGCAATTAGGAATAATACCTTCCAGGAAAGAAATTTCAAGGAGGTAGAAAATAACGGCTCAAAAGGTGGCTTCATAAGCTGACCAAGCACTAGATTCAAATCCCATGCGACCGGGGGGGGTCTGATGGGAGGTTTAGTGAGGGTCAGGCCTCTCATGAATCTTGCAACAAGAGGATGAGAGGAGATAGGTTGTCCATTTACAGGTTTCAGGGATGCTGAAATAGCACTTAAATGGACTCTTACAGAATTCGTCTTAAGGCCTGCATTGGAAAGATGCAGGAGATAGTCTAAGAGGGAATTCAAAGGAAGTGCCAGAGGGTCAAGGCCCTGCTGAGCACACCAAATGGAAAAACGTTTCCATTTGAAAGCATAAGACCGCCTCGTGGAAGGTTTCCTAGAGGCATGAAGGATATCTTTCACAGGTTGAGAAAGATTAAAGTCTTGAAGACTTAAGCCTTCAGTAACCAAGCTCGGAGATGTAGGGATTTGGGGTTTGGGTGCCACAAAGTCCCGTCCTCCTGAGACAGAAGGTCTGGTGCAGCTCCTAAGTCCAGGGAGGATCCCTGGGAGAGCTGTAGAAGCAGAGGGAACCACACTTGGCGTGGCCAGCGTGGAGCTATGAGGATCATAGAGCCGTGATCTCTCTGGAGTTTGAACAGAGTCTTGGGAATCAGTGGAATGGGTGGAAAGGCATATAGGAACGCCTGACCCCAATGGAGGAGAAAGGCGTCCGTGGCCTGAGCTTCCTGACATGGAGTCCTGGAACAGAACCGGGGAAGTTTTGCATTCCACGGACTTGCAAAGAGGTCTATGTCCGGGGTCCCCCATTCCTGAAAGATTCTGGTTATCTGGTCCACGTGTAGGGACCACTCGTGTGGCAGCAGAACTCGACTGAGCCTGTCTGCTCGAGAGTTTTGAACTCCTGGAAGGTACACTGCTAGCAGATGAATTTGGTGCTCTCTGGCGAAGGCCCATAATCTGAGAGCTTCGTTGCAAAGCGACAGAGAGCCCGTTCCTCCTTGTTTGTTTATGTAAAACATGGCCACCTGATTGTCTGTCTGAACCAGGACAGTCAGGTTGGCAAGGAGGGTATGGAAGACCTTGAGGGCAAGGTAAATTGCTCGCAGTTCCAGGAGGTTGATATGAAGGGTGGCCTCCTGTGGAGACCAAGTGCCCTGAGTGGAGAGAGTTAGCAGATGGGCTCCCCACCCCAATTGGGAGGCATCTGTTGTGAGGGTTGCTTGGGGTAGCAAGGGCTGAAAGGGAGCCCCCAACAACAGATTCTTGGTGGATATCCACCAATGGAGGGACCAAGACAGACGGTTTGAGGTTTGTATTTGGTCTGAGAGTGCTCCCGACGCCTGAGTCCACTGGGTGGCCAGGGTCCATTGAGCTGCTCTCATATGAAGACGAGCATAGGGCACCACATGTACTGTGGAGGCCATATGGCCCAGGAGGCGTAGCATTTCCCTGGCTGTCAAGTGAGTACTGGACTGGGCTTGGGAGGCCAAGCTCAGCAGACGCTGACCCCGAACCAGTGGAAGGTAGGCTCTTGCAGTGGTGGTGTCCAACCGGGCCCCTATGAATTCTAGAGACTGAGTAGGGCTGAGTTGAGACTTGGGAAGGTTTACCACCAGTCCCAGATACTGCAGAAGGTTCCTTGTGCGGTCTAGGGAAATCTGGGCCTGCGACTGAGTTGGAGCTCGAATGAGCCAGTCGTCCAGATATGGGAATACGAAAATCCCCATGCTTCTGAGAAATGCGGCTACGACTGCCATGCATTTGGTAAAGACTCTTGGGGCAGAGGCGAGACCGAAGGGAAGTACTCTGTATTGGTAATGACTTCCCCTGAACAGAAAGCGAAGATATTTTCTGTGGGAGGGATGGATGAGTAGATGTGTATACGCATCCTGCAGGTCTAGAGAACAAAGCCAGTCCTGACTCTGAAGGTATGGAAGGAGAATGCCCAAAGAGAGCATTTTGAATTTCTCCTTGTACAGAAATTTGTTCAATTCTCTCAGATCTAGGATTGGTCTGAATCCCCCTGTCTTCTTTGGAATGAGAAAATAGGGGGAGTAGAAACCTGACCCCTGTTGATGAAGAGGAACCTCTTCTATGGCCCCTTGGGCAAGCAGAGAAGAGATCTCCTGATCCAACAGGGCTAGGAGAGGAGATGGAGAATTGAAGGGTCTCACCATGTGATGAGGAGGAAGGCTGGAGAAATGAAGTTTGTAACCCTCTCGGATGATAGAGAGGGTCCATTGCTCTGTTGTGATCTGTTCCCATCTGGGAGCAAAGTGAGCTAACCTTCCAGGTATGGTGAGAGGTTCTGGTTGGTCCAGAACCAGGAATGGCAAGTTCTCTAGGGGCAAGTCAAAACCCCTGAGGGGGTGGAGCCTGTTGAGCTGCAGTAGGTGCTGCAGGCTTTGCTCTTGCTTGTTTCGTTTGCTGACGTTTAGCCGCAAAACGAGGTTGAGAAGATTGCTGGCCAGTATTGGAAGCATATCTGGCCTTCTTATAATAAGGCCTCTTGAAAGACTTCTTCTTAGTGGGAGTAGAAGTGGACTTAGAAAGTCTCTCTAAGGTGGCATTTTCAGCGTCCATTTGAGTGGCCTTAACTTGCCACTCTGCACCGAATAAGTTCTCACCTGTACAGGGCAGATTCCGTAAGCCATCTAGAACCCACGGTTCCAGATCAGAAGCCTGGAGCCAGGCCAGACGTCTGGCTGCGATAGCAATGCCAGAAGCTCTGCTGGCTCCTTCGAAGGAATCAAAGGCAGCTCTGTTGGAGAACTTAGAAACATCTAAAAGTTGTTTCACAACAGAAAGGAAGTCCTCCTGTTTATCCTCAGGGATAAGGGAGGCAAAATGCCGTACTTTCTTGGCAAGTTCCCCTAGGAACATGCCCATATAGAGGCTGTAGGAATTAATCCTGGCTATAAGCATACTAGCCTGGAAGATTTTCCTACCAAAAGAGTCTAGTGTCTTACATTCCCTTCCTGGAGGTGTAGAAGAGTGCCTTTTAGTACTCTTGATCTTTTTCATTGCAGACTTTACCACAATGGAGTGGTGAGGCAATTGAGTTTTCTGAAAACCAGGAGAAGGAGGGACCCGATACATGGTGTCCAACCTACGGGAATAAGGAGACAGAGTTAAAGGGTTCTCCCAGAAATCCATCAATTGTTCCTGAAGGATTTCATGGATAGGCAGAGTAACTGCTTCTTTAGGAGACTTAGAGTATCCTAAAATATCCAATCTTTTTGACCTTGGTTCCCTTTCAGAGGAGGTAGTGATAGAAAGGCCTTTAGCCATTTCTAAAATAAAGTCCTGAAAGGACAAATCCTCTGGAGGAGACATTCTCCTTTTTGGAGAAGAAGGTTCCTCAGGAAGGTCAAGGGAGAGCTCTGCAGACTCATCAGAGGAGACAAAATCCTCAGAGGAATCGGTGTATTCTCTAGTTTCCTCCAACGCACGATACGCATACCGATCGGTATCGACATCGGGCGTACCGGGTATGGAAGCGGTATGGAGCGAAAGCCCATACGGTACCGATTTGCGTTTAGAAGAGGAAGGCCTGGGTTCCGGCATGGCGGACGATACCGGAACCGGGCCCGGAACCGCTGGAAGCGGTACCGATGGCGTTGCAGCTTTAATGAAAGCCATGACGGCCTGCTGCATGGATTGGACAGTATTGCCCATAGACGCCACGGCTGCCTGGATGTCGGTACCGGTATGGGCCGGTTACCCAGAGCAGTCCAACAGGTGATCTGTCGAGGCCGTGCCATCGATGTCAACCTGTAGCCCCTGTATTGGCGTTTTGGAAGGTAGGGCTTCCCGCCGGGGCTGTTTGGCTGGGGCAGGGTCCTCAAAACTAAGAGCCTCTCGATGCTTTGAAGGAGATTTGCTCTTTGAGGACTTGCCCACAGAAGGTTTGGTTACCTGAGATCCATCCGGGGATGATGACCTGGATGACTGTGATGTTGGATTCTCTGAAGCAAACAGCACATGGAATTTGTTGGCCCGGTTCTGCAGCCCACGCTTAGACATTTGGGAGCAGGAAGGGCAGTCCGGAATGGAGTGGTCAGGCCCCAAACATTTAAGACACCATTCATGGGTGTCTGTGACTGATATTACAGCAGTACACTTGGTACACTTCTTAAATCCAGGGGCTGGCTTCTCCATGTGGAGAATTAAAGTAGGCCTGAAGGCCTAACTGAAGTGACCAAGTGCTGAAAAAATAATAAAAGAAAATAATTTTTTAAGAAAGAAAAAGGAAGACCGGCGATACCGGTATCGGTATGGGAAGGCAGGTACGCGGTCTAAAGAAACAAAACAAAAAACTACAATTTCTTCAGCGGTGACAGGATACACGACCTGCTGGCTCCGCGGAAAAAGAGAAACTGAGGAGAGCTGTTCAGGAAGGCGGGAAGGCAGTGCGCATGTGCAGTGGGAGGTCCCAAAAGCTTCCATTCTAGGAAGCTGGGGAGCTTTCCCGCGCAGGCTCCGTCGGTACCGACGTACCCATATGTGAGGACTTATTCCTGCTTGTTCCTGGAGATACCCTTTGGAAGAAAGAAGAGAAAAGCCTTTGAGAGGTCTAGAAGAGTCCGGAGCAGTACGTATACTGGGAGGCATTCCAAGGGCCAGCATACACCATTGGACTGGGGAAAGCCAGAGGAATGGTGCTGCAGAGCTAGGAATCTCCAGACGGTACCTGTGAGGGAGACGGCTGCACGTGGAAGGGACCCTAAGACCCGTACCAGAAGGTATGTGAAGAGAGATCCAGTGTCCAGGGATCTGGATTGGAAGGCTGGACATAAGAACTGGACTACATACTGGCCAGGCTATATAGAGAGGAACTCTAACAGCAATGGAAGCTCAGGTATGAACACTGATCTATGCCCTAGCTATAACCTTGAAAGACAGCAGGGAAACAAGTATTCTCCTGAAAGTGCTCCATTGGGAGATTCATCTGTGCCAATCCATGATATTGAACCCATGCTTGTTGAAGAAGGGGGATTGATAGCAGATGAAGAATGTGTTTACATGGACTGCTCTCTGTCTAAACTCCTTTGGTGATTTTCTGTTATAAAGTACAGCAACCATCACAAAGAAATACAAACTTGTTCTTTAATCTACTCAGAAAAGCTCCTGAGTAGGATTTTTAGCCACGCAGTAGAAAGCAAGCCAGCTAAGGGGTTTCAGCTGGATAACTGCTAACAATTGAGCCTTACCTAATTGCTTGTGAGCTCTGAGAGAATCACTTCTGAATCTATGTGGGAAGATATAAGAAGTTAACCTGAAAAGAACAGTTTTTTCTCTTCTTTGTGGCTTTTGTTTGTTGTTTGATACATTGCTAAGAGAATATTAGCTAAAGCCTACAGAAAAGACCAGTTTGTTGCCAACCAGGTCTTATTTCTTTTGCTTTGATTGCCTGACAAGTTCAAATGTTGTTTTCCTGATTTTGTTTTTCCAAGTTAAACACTGAAAGCAAGTAACCTGATTTATGTGCTACCAAGCATATCTGTGTTGGGAGAAATAACCCCATAAATAAATATCTTATTGGCTTTACACTTGAGCACAACTAAATTATTGTGAGCAGCTGTGTCGGGTGTGAATGGACTGCATTGCCCACAATCCCTTGCAAATCATATTGACATATGCACTTGCCAAGACTGTGAACATTCTCACCCAGGCAGCCGTCTGACAGACTTCTTTTAGAAACATCCCTATATAGAGACTATAGGAGTTGATTCTGGCAGCAAGCATATTGGCTTGGAAAACCCTTCGGCCAAAAGCATCAAGGGTCCTGCATTCACGTCCTGGAGGATTAGATGAGTGTCTCTTTGCACTCTTTATTTTCCTCATGGCAGACTCTACCACAATATAGTGGTGAGGGAGCTGAGACTTATGAAAGCCAGGACAAGGAGGGACACGGTACAAAGTGTCTAACCTACGAGAATGAGGAGAGGTGGTAAGAGGAGTCTCCCACAAGCTCAACATGAGATCATAAAGAATCTCATGAATAGGTAAGGTAACTGCTTCCTTAGGAGCCTTAGGATATTGCAAAATATCTAATTGCTTGGCTCTAGGCTCTGACTCAGGGGCCACTGTAATGGAGAGGCCCCTAGCCACTTCCCTAATGAAGTCTTGAAAAGACAAGTCTTCTGGAGGAGACATTCTTCGTTTTGGAGAAGCAGGTTCCTTAGGAAGAAGTACCGGTGCCTCGACAGAAGCCTCCGACTCATCAGAGTCTTCGGAGGAATCGAAGTATCGCCTGTCTGGATGTTCCTGTAAAGCCCGATACGTGTACCGAGTGGGATCGACATCGGGAGTAAGCAGTACCGATTCGGTACCGATGGGCATCATAGGACAGGGTACCGTTGCAGTCGACACCGACGCCGATGTCGATGCAACCGGTACTGGCACCGGGAACGATGCCGGTGCCAGAGCCGGTACCGGCAATGGAGATTGTTGCGGTATCGGAGGCGTCGAAGCCTGCATGAACGCCGTTAGGGTGCGCTGCATGGACAGAATCTTCTGATCCATCGACGCCACCAGAGTCTGGATGTCGGTACCAGTGGAGGCCACTGGTACCCCAGAACACGGCAACAGGTGATCGGTCGAGGCCGAGCCATCGATGTCAACCTGTGACCCCATAGACAATGCTTTGGAAGCCGGAACTTCCCGCCGGGGTAATTTTGCCGGTGCAGAATCGAGGACAAGCCCGGAGGCATCTCGATGCTTAGAGGGAGATTTGCCCTTCGAGGACCGGCTAGATTTATGTTTGGTTACCTGAGATCCATAGGAGGAAGAAGCAGCCCTGGAAGACGTCGATGCCACCGAAGCTGCATCAGAGGGAAACAGGGTACTGAGCTTGGCTGCTCGGTTCTGCCGACCTCTTTTAGACATCATGGTACAGGACACACAATCCGTGATGGAATGGTCAGGACCCAAACATTTTAGACACCAATCATGGGTGTCAGTGACAGAAATAGTACCGCCACATTTCGTGCACTTTTTGAACCCGGAAGCGGGCTTCTCCATGAGGAGAAAAATGTTCAGGCCTAAGGCCCAAACAGAAAATGCACAGTTAAGAACTTCTTTTTTTTAAAGAAAGAAAAGAAAAGACCGGCGGTACCAGTCTGACGTCGAAGAAGGCAGACGCGACACAGAAAAATAAAGAAAAAAATAAAGAATTCTTCTGCGGTGACAGGAACACGACCTGCTGGCTCCGCGGAAAAGAAGAACTGGAGAGAGGCGGTTGGGAAAGGCGGGAAGGCAGCGTGCAGGCGCTGTGGGATGCTCCCAAAAGCTTTCTTACTGGACGTTGGGGAGCGTTCCCGCGCAGGCTCTGTCGGTACCGACGATACCCATATGTGAAGACTCATTCCTGCTTGTTCCTGGAGATCAGGTTTACCTTCTGATAGCAAGTGTCTGTATGTGGTGCAATGGTGGTGTGTCTGTACATGGGATGTGGCGGTGGATACCTTTGTGCGAGTGGGGTGCACAGCTGTGGTGCCTGTATGTGTGCACTACAGGGCTGGAGAGCTTCTGTGTGTTGTGTACAGAGGTGGGGTGCCTGCATCTATGTGTGAATGTGCGCTTTTGTATGTGACGTGGATCTGGTGAGCATGTGTGTATGTGTGCATGCCGAGGGGGGGGGGGGAGGTGTTATGGTTGAAAGCATAGTTATTCATCTGTAGCAGGCATTCTCTGGGGACAGCAGGAATCGGTCCTCACATATCGGTGAGGTTGGCGCAGACTGAGCCCGCGCTGATCCACTCCCCAGCTTTAAAAGAAAGCCTTTGGGAGTTACACTGTGCATGCGCAGTCATCTTCCCACCCAAGGGTGCCATCTTACCTCAGTATGATGACATAACTTAATCAAGAATAAAATACTCCTCCTCCTCCACGGGGAGGGAGGGAGGGAGGGCTGTAAAGACTGATTCCTGCTGTCCCCGGAGAACACCTGTTACAGGTGAGTAACAAGCAGGAAAGTAAGTCCTCACATATGGGACTCCCAAGCTACATGCTATGGAAAAAACCCTGTAGAAGCCACGGGAGACCCAAAAAGTGGATCATAAAGGGCAGCACGGAGCACTGGTTGACTGGAAGTCTGGCTCTGCAGTACCAACATCAAAGATGCAATTCCCTCTCCAGTAGTCTGAACAGAAAGGGCTGGAGGGAAGGAGCACTATTCCCCAAAAAGGTGTTAAAGTACTGCCTGGCCGAAGGTGCTATCATGCCATGAGCTCTCCTCCAAGCAGTAGTGTGCTGCGAAGATAAGGATAGAGAACCACGTGGCAGCGTGGCAGATATCCAGCAAGGGCACCAATCACAGGTTGGCCAGATGTTGCAGAGAAAGTACAGACTGCTCGTAGGTAAGGGAAATGCAGTCTGCCACCCGCCATAAGAGGGTGCACTTAGAGACCGTCACCCCAAGACAGTTGGGGGTCAAAGGAGACAAAGAGCTGCACTGAGCGGCATTGGGACTGCGTCCTCTGGATGTAAAAGGACAATGACTCCTTGCAATCAAGTGTGTGCAGGGAGGCCTCTGCCCTGGAAGTGTGAGGCATGAGGCCTGGGAAAGAAGGTGGGGAGCACCACCTCTTGATTCAGGTGGAGCTTGGGGTGCGTCCAAAGGACCACTCTGTTCTTGTAGAACCTGGTGTAGGGCAAGTGAGTCACCCATCAGGTAGAGGTGAGCACCAACAGGAAAACAACCTTCCAAGACAAATATTTGAGATGGCACCTTGCCAAAGGCTCAAATGGGGGAGCCATGAGCTTCCCCAGCACCACATTTAAGTCCCATGCCACTGACAGTGGGCGGACCAGGGGCCGGGACAGGAGTTCTCCTCTCATGAAACAGTCCACCAGGGGGGTGCACCGAAATGGCCAATCTGTGGACAGAATGGTGGTGCAACAAAATGGCGTTAAGGTGCACTCTGACCATGTTTGACTTTAAGGTGGCCCCGGAAAGATGCAAGAGATAGCACAAGATGTCTTGCACCGAGCAGAAGGGGTTATGGCATCCGTCCGTGCACCAGAGAGAGAACCTGTGCCATTTGAAGGCATATGTTCGACGCATGGAGCCCTTATGCAAAGCTAGCAGGACATCCACCACCTCCCGAGAGAGGCAGAAGTGTGCGATGGCTAACCTCTCAGCATCCAGGCTGTCAGAGCGAGGGACTGGAGGTTGGGGTGTAAAAACATCCCATTCTCCTGTGAGAGCAGGCAGCGGGTCCCTCCGAGAGAACTGCAGAAGCAGGGGGAACCAAGGTTGCCTGGGCCATCTGGGAGTGATGAGGATGACAGAGGCCACTTCCGCTTGAATCTTGAGGGGTGCCTGTGGAACTGAGAGTGTAGGTGGTAATGCATATAGCAGATCCCTGGATCAAGGGAGGAGGAAGGCATTTGCCACCTCCCTACCCTGGGTGGGCCTCCAGGAACAGAAGCGGGGTATTTGCACATTCTCCAGACTGGCAAAGAGATCTATCTCTGGGGTCCCCAGCAGGAAAAACCTCTTTGAGTATTGCCGGGAGCAGCTGCCACTTGTGGGGTTGAAGTACACTGCTCAGGCTGTTCGCCAGCACATTGTCCAGAACTGGCAGGTAAACCGCCCAGATGGCGATGTTCTGCCTGATGACAAAGTTTCACAGACGAATGGCTTCCCAGCAGAGGAGGTACGAACTCATGCGCCCCTACTTATTGAGGTAGCACATTGCTTTCTGGTTGTTTGTCTGGACTTGAACTACCTGATCTTTCAAGTGGTCCTGAAACACCCAAAGGGCATTGTATACTGCTCTGTGCTCTAGTAGGCTGATCTTCAAAGCACTCTCTCCCGACAGCCAGGGGGCCCTGCAACTGCAGGTGATTGCAGTGGGTTCCCCACACAGTTTGGACGTGTCTGTTGTGAGGACATGCTGAATCGGGGTGCCTGGAAGGGCAGTCCAGCTTTGAGGTTGTGGGGGCTCTACCACTATTTGAGGGATGCTGCCAGGGTTGGCCTGACTTGGATCGTGTCTTCCAAGTGGCCGGAAGACTGTGTCCACTGGACGCTGAGCAGCCACTGGGCCTGCCACATCCTGAGACAGGCAAAGGGTGTGACGTGGACAGTAGAGGCCATGTGCACCAGCAGGCAGAGCATCTGTCTGGCCATCACCACTGAACAGCCCTGAACGTCTCTGGCCAGGGCGGAGAGACATAGCACATGAGCCTCCGGTAGTAAGGCCCATGCCTGGGTGGAGGGAGGCTATGTCCAAGGAGTCAAAAGCCTCTCCCAGACTGCAGCTGGGGCACTGTTTGCGGTTTGGGTGCTTTCTGCTTATGGGGGCCGTACTCTTGGACCTTGGCCTGCTGTCCCTGTTAGGGAGCATGATAGGCCGGAAACTGGGGATATTTCCCATAAGCTTTCTTGGTCTTCAGGCGGAAGGACTTTTTCCCCAAAGCCATCCGACGGGAAGGGTCAGCAGTCTTTCTGGACAGCCTGGTTCTGGTCAGGAATTCTATCTCCAGCTCGGTCGTCTTCTCCGTCATGGGCCTGCCAAAGAGATTCTCTCCCCAGCAACAGATGTCAGCCATCTTCTCCTGACCCACTGCTCCAGGTCAGAGGACTGTAGCCAGGCAAGGCAGCGGGCACTAACACCCACCGCAGCCACACGAGCCACTGTCTCAAAGCCATCGAAGGCTGCCCGAGTCTGAAACTTGAAGCATTCCTTGACTGAAGAAATCAGGGCCCAGAAGAGCTCAAGAGGTTCACCTGTTAACCCAGCCGAGAACCCAGCGAGCTCCTTCGCCAGGTCCTGCAGGTGCATGCCCAT
Organism: Ichthyophis bannanicus; assembly: GCA_033557465.1. Taxonomy (NCBI): domain Eukaryota; kingdom Metazoa; phylum Chordata; class Amphibia; order Gymnophiona; family Ichthyophiidae; genus Ichthyophis; species Ichthyophis bannanicus. The sequence continues at coordinate 1,284,540,602 of CM066031.1, forward strand.
GTACAGCTGGTATGCCTGGATCCGGGCTGTGAGCATGGGGCCCTGAAAGCACTTTCTGCCAAAGGCATCCGTGGTGTGTGCCTCCCTACCTAGGGCACAGAGGAGGACGTCTTCTGGCTTTTGATCTGACGCATGGCCGACTCCACCACCATGGAGTTGTGAGGTAGCTGTGTCTTTTCAAAGCTGGGGATACTGAAAATCAAGTCAACAGTTCAAAATTAGCACCATAACCGGGCACTCCCAAATCCTGAACAACAAAATCGCAAAAATGGGGGAGCATGGGAACCATCAATGCCTCCTTTGGAGGAGGGGGGTCTCATACTGTAGGATCTCGAGATCCTCAGTCCAAGGCTCGTAATCTGGCACTGCCACAAAGGCGAGAGCTTGGGACATCTCCCTTATGAAGTCCAGAAAGGCTACATCCTCCGGAAGGGACTGTTGATGGTGAGGCAGAGAAGGGTCGGAGACGATGTCCTGATGGAGGACGGTGTCAGAAGACTCCTCTCATCCATCTCCCAATCCGACTTGGCATCGGAGGAATCACCAAGCGATCCTAGAGTCGACTCAGTGTTGATGATGGCCAATGCCGGTGCTCCGTGGCCACAGCACCCAGCAGCAAGTCACATCATGAGTCAGCCGTCAATGGAATCAGCACCGGACAAGCGAGCTTCTTCAGGATTGGCCGAGTTTCCGCCGAGTAACTCCATACAGAGGATGGCCCTAAGGTCGGCACAGATGATCCAGAGGTTCCAAGCATCGGGCCATGCTGTGCCTCGAAGAAAGCAGCAAAGCTGCATTCCAAGGCCTCCAGGATATCCTGCATTCCAAGGGACCCAGGATATCAATGCTTGAACCAATACAAGCATTGTGGAACCTGTCTCTCTTGGGGAAACTGCTAGGTACATATGACCTAGATTGGCCACTGTTGGAAACAGAATACTGGGCTTGATGGACCTTGGTCTGACCCAGTATGGCATATCTTATGTTCTTATGTTCATTCTGGCCTCAATGCCAGTTGGCTCCAAAGTAGTTGACTCGGGTCTCAAGAACGTCGAGCCTGGAGCCACTTCCCTCACTGGGGAATCACCAATGATGATGGGTGTCGGGGAACCAGACCCAATCCCCCGATGCCATGGGAGTCTCCTCTCACCGAGGCTGCTTGGAGGGCCACTCCCAGTCGTCGCCATCGAGTTGAGGACTCTGAGCCCAGGCACCAGAGGTCTTACTTGCTGGCGCAGGATCGGATCTTATCTTCAGCTTCGAAGACATCCTGGACCCAGGGGGCAGCACTTCAGAGGACAATCCCTGGTCCGAGGCTACGCAACCCCAGGGCTCCGGGCGCGAAAGTCGTTGGATTCCAGTTCTGAGGGCAGGGATTCCACCGTCGATGCAGATCCCGAGGCAGACTTAGAACCAAACATCTCCCCTGAAGTTTTTTATGATCCTTATATGGGTCTTTGCCGACATCTGTTAGCAGAGCGAGAAGGCAGATACATCATGGTCCACCCCGAGGCATTATATGCAGCAACTGTGGTGGTCCGTGACTGAAAATGCAGGGGCACTTGCCACATTGCTTAAAACTGCTGATTGAGATCATAGCAGGGTAGACAGCACCTGCAAGGTCAAACTTCAACGTATTGATCAGCTAGGCCATGAGCAAAGACCCACGTGGCGAAGAAACAAGAGAAAAAAGGGGACCTGAGAAAAACATGACCCCAAAGCAGTGGGGTGGGGGAAGATGATCAGAACTAATCCCAGTGAAAAGGATGGAAGAAAAATTGGTCAAAAAACATTGACTTTAATCAAGGGCACATGGCATTGCGGAAAAAAAGGCTGAGGTAAGATGGCACCTTTGGGCGGAAAGGTGACCATGTATGCGTGGTTTAACTCCCAAAAGCTTTCTGTAAAAGCTGGAGAGTAGATCCGCATGGGCTCTGTCAGTGCCGATGGCTCCCATATGTGAGGACTGACTTACTGCTTTGTTCCCAGAGAATGCACATTTCAGCAAAAACATTGTGCCCTTTTGTCTGCATGCATTCATCCCTTTAACCTCCAACACCTTGCACACTTCCTTCCCCCTCCAACCCCTCCCACACTTCCTTCCCCCTCCAACCCCTCCCCACTCTGTTCACCTTCCAGACTCTGCCTTTCTCCCTTCCCCACCCTCCATTCCCCCATGCTCTTTATGTATTTATTTTAAGTTACTGGTCCTTTAAAGTTTTGCAGCTTCATACCCCACCTCCCACCATCTAACATTTTTTTTTCTTTTTTTTTTTTAATAATTGCAAGCCCCGATCAGCACTCCTCTTCTGCCCGTGGGAGATGGGGTCCTTCTAGGAAGCCTGAAGCCTTCCTCTCCTGTTCTGCCGGCAAGGATCTAATCTCCTGCAGTCAGACAGAAGGGGTCTTTAACGCAGTCACTGCCATCTCCCTTCTCTTCTGCCAGTTGGAATCTGATCTCTCGAGGGCAGACAGAAGGGGTCTTTGCCGCGATCTTCTGTCCCATGATCGTGTTTTTTATTTAAGGGGGAGACAGCGTAGTTACTCACCTGTAACAGGTGTTCTCCAGGGACAAGCAGGGATCAGTCCTCACATATGGGTGATGTCGGCGCCGACGGAGCCCCCATGCGGAGCAAATCCCCAGCTTTCTAAGAAAGCCTTTAGGATTGCATCGCACATGCGTGGTCCCCTTCCCACCCAAGGGTCCATCTTGCTCAGTCAAATGACATAGCTAAAAAGATGGCAAAATGAATAAAAATGAATAATAGGACTGCAACTCCAAAGGGAGGAGGGAGGGAGGTGAGGACTGATTCCTGCTGTCCCTGGAGAACACCTGTTACAGATGAGTAACTATGCTTTCTCCAAGAACAAGCAGGAAGTCAGTCCTCACATATGGGACTCCCTAGCTATAGGCTACTGAGAACCCATAACTGAAAAATACGCTCCCTCTAGAAGAGCCGCAGCAGCCATGATAGGAGTTCAACTGAGAACGTAACACTCCGGTAGCCTGACACCAAAGGGTCGGAGGGTAGGAGTTGCCTAAACCTCAAACAGGTTACGGAGTACAGCCTGGCCGAAAGCACTGTCCCGTTGGGACTCTATCCAGGCAGTATTGGGCCGCAAAAGTCTGGCTTGAAGACCAGGTAGCGGACCGGCAGATGTCTGCCAGCGGAACAGAGCACAAGTGAGCCACTGATGCCGCCTTAGCCCTGACCTGGTGGGCCGTGACTCGACCATGCAATGGGAGATCGGCCGCCGTGTATGCCCTGGTGATACAATCCGCCACCCAAGTGGGCAACGTACGCTTGGAGATAGGCATCCCCAGGTTACTGGGGTCATGAGACGAAGAGCTGAGAAGCTCTTTGATGTCCCCGCGTACGCTCCATGAGAAGCCAAAGCCCTCTTAAAGTCCAGAGTGTGCAGAACTGCTTCTGCCCAAATGGCATGCGGCCTGGGAAAGGTACTCGGAAGTACCACCTCCAGATTGAGGTGGAACGAGGAGACCACTTTCGGAAGGAACTTGGGGTGAGTGCGAAGCACCACCCTGTTCCAATAGAACCGTGTGTACGGTCTATCGGAAACCAGAGCCTGCAGCACTCACTCGGTCTGGCTGATGTGAGTGCCACCACGAAAAGCGCTTTCCAAGAGAGGAAGCGAAGATGGCAGGTAGCCATCGGCTCACAAGGTGGGTGAGTAAGCTGCTCTAAGACCACATTCAAATCCCATTCGGTCGCCGGGGGACGAACCGGGGGCTTCAGCAGAAGTAAACCTCTCAGGAACCTGGACACCAAAGGGTGCACAGAAAGAGGTTGTCCTTCCACTGCAGAGTGGTGTGGTGATAAGGCACTAAGGTGGACTCAGACAGAGTTTGACTTGAGGCCTAAATCCGAGAGGTGAAGCAGGTACTGCAACACTGCTGACACTTGGCAGGAGAAAGCACAGTTACTTACCTGTAACAGGTGATCTCCGGAACAGCAGGAATTAGTCTTCACATATGGGGTTCGTCGGCGCTGACGGAGCCCGCACGGGAATGCTCCCCAGCATCCAATCAGAAGGCTTTTGGGAGCATCCCTCGCGCCTGCACGGTAGCTTCCCACCCTTCCCACTGCCTCTCCCCAGTTGCGTTTAATAGCTGAGACAGAAGGAGAGGAGAGGAAGGAAGAGAGAGAGAGAGTTACAACTCCTAGGGGAGGTGGGTGGGTTGTGAAGACTAATTCCTGCTGTTCCAGAGATCACCTGTTAAAGGTAAGTAACTGTGCTATCTCCAGGAACAAGCAGGAATGAGTCCTCACATATATGGGGACTCCCTAGCTGAGGGTGCCAGAGGAGATCCCAGAATGCGCGCCCCTGGAAAGAGCGGCATTGCCCAACCTGGATCCCCGGCATCCCCTGAGGGATGGAGGGTAGGAGTTGAGAAGAGTTGCCAAGGCACAGCAACCGAAGACTACAGGGGAGTCTTCAAACCCACGTCAATTATCATTAAACCGTTAATGATCTAGCACAATCTAGAGCTTACCTACTGGATTGTAGAAGGCAGAGCTGCGACGGGTACTGTAGATGCAGTAGCGAAGTCTTCAAGGGAACTTCACCGCAGAGAGGACGAAGTTCCCAGTCCGGGCGGGCTGGAGACGCAGGTGTCAACCGGCACTGGAAAGACGGCAGGTCTTCACGAGGAGCTCTAAGAGAAGCTGAACTCCAGTAGGAGCAGAGTCCCCAATCCGGAGGACTAATCAGAAGACTGACCGATCTGGGAGAACCCAGCCCGGAGAAGAACAGGAGTGTACCCCGGGATACCGAGGGGTACACTGTCTACCCTAGCCGGCAAGGGATAGGAAGACAATGGGTTCGAAAACCTCCAGACAAGGAGGCGTAAACCAAGGGGCTGTTGACTTCACAGCAAGTTTAAGCATAACCGGTCTGAGCACCCGAGCCGCAGAACGCAGGCAAGCGGGCGGGCCGGCCGGACCCCGTAAGAAATAACAAAACGTCAGTACCGACAATTGGGACTTAGTCGGTAAGATACAGGGCGCTATAACATTTCCCAAAAGCGCCCACCTGTACCGATATATATCCAATAACAGGGATAGATGTATATCGGGCTATAGGTGGGCTCGGGAGCACCCACCCAGGTTACTAAACTGGTATGCACACGTGAGAACGATACTGCCAACTCGGACCGGCCCTTGATCCACAGGAGGGCGCCCACCTGGAAGGTGGCGGGGGGGAAGGGTCATCCAAGTGATGGGCCGACGTGCGTGGTGCAGGGCAGATCAGCGAGAGTAGCAGAATGGTTGCGTGACCGCCAGATCAGTTGGGGAGGAGCACATCAGGAGTACATAGGCCCCTGAGGCGTCCACCTGACAGCCACACAAAAAAACGTGTCCTCCGTACCACAGTGAAGGCAGGAGGATAGAAAACCCTATAGCCACGGCGTGACCGCGGGGGTCATCTCCGGCCTATATAAAAAAAACCCTCGGGGGTAGGGCCAATGCCCTCCGCCGCTCCGAAGAGTGCAGGGAGCGGAGCCGGGGATCGGCATGGGTCAGTGGGTCCCCTGTCCACCTTAACCTGACAGACCCAGGGATTTCTCTGCGAGAGCGGAGACACAGACCAGGGGGGGTGGTCCGGCCCTGTCGAGGATTGGTTCAGCCATGTTCGGAGAGTAGAGGCCAAGGCCTACACTGGGAGAAGGAGATTCGGTGCGCGATCCCCTCAATTCGGGGGAACCAGGCAGAGGGGAATCCGAGGGATGTACCCGAGGGTAAGTCCGAAGAAGACTAGCATGGCCCTGAGGAGCCAGGCTAACCTAGCGTGGGAAGGGTTCCCTCCCCCCCGGGGGAGGGGGCTCCATACCTCCAATCAAGCAGCCGAACCGCTTGTCACACTGAAAAGAACCCCAGTGTAGAACTGGACAGTAACTTCAGGTAAGAGGAGTTAAGCACAAAATGCCGCATACCGGAGCCTAAGGCTGCTTGGCATAGGCAGCCTAGTGCGAGCCCTGGCACTGCCGACCGGTGTGAGACGTCCCTGGCATGGGCGCACCCGGCAGGTGGGCAGAGGGATGAAACCTCCTCCTCTTCGGAAAGGAGGGTCGGGAAGGACATTTCCTACCCCCGGGAGAGGGGGAGGGCCGCGGGTGGCCAGTGCCAAACAGGTCGGCGGAGCACTGAGCAACCTGACGCAAAGCCTCGCCATTGAAGAGGTTCTCCCCGGTGCACGGGGAAGTGCCCAGATTATGTTGTGCCCAGCTGCACAAGTCGGAAGCCTGCAACCAGGCTGTACGACGCGCCCCTATGGCTACAGCAGAGGACCTGCTAAATGACTCAAAAGAGTCCACGGCAGCCCGAGAAAGAAACCAAGAGATATTCCTGCAATGGTAAAGAAGCAAGGAATAGTCAGGGGCCCGAGGGGCCGACACAAAGGGAGACAAAAGAGATAACCTCTCGGTGACCTCCCGAAGCGCCAGGCTCATATAGAAAATATATGAGAGAATCCTGGAAGCCAACATGGACGTTTGGAAGGTTCGCCGCCCAAAGTTGTCTAGAGTTTTAGACGCACGATTCGGGGGGCAGGAAGAGTGCTTCTTCTTACTTCCGACCTTCCTCAGGGCCGATTCCACCACAATGGAATGATGGGGAAGCTGGTGCATCTGGAAACCCGGAGAGGGGGCACCCGATACCGGGCATGCATGGCTGTAGGCGGCGCCGGTGCCTGTAAGGGCGAGCGCCAAATCCCGAGCAGGAGATCCCGCAGGGAGGGATGTAGAGGAAGCATTAAGGCTGCCTGTTCCGCAGTACTCGGACTTAGCGAAGGGCCCGGGATAGGAATGGCGAGCAAGTCCGCCATGTCAAGGAGGAAGTCCTGAAAAGACGGCTCTCCCAGAGGGGCTATCCTGGGGGAGGCAGCGGTGGAGGGGCCCGCTTGAACACCAGGGGACCCACCGTGCTGGTGCACGGGAGGAATCGCTCTAAACAGAGGAGGGTACTGACAGTCCCAATTCGAGGCAGTCGGTACTGCATCGTCAGAGCCCGGGATTGACTCCAAGCGGGGCATCGAAGGGAGCGACGTCCCCGACGGGCCCGCGGGACTCGGCCTCGGCCCCGACTCCGGGGGCGGGCCGCCCCCGGGGCAATCCGCAAGGGCGGCTGGAGTGGTGCCGAGGCAGCTGGAGAGCAGGCGAGCGCAACACTGCGCCGTCGGAAGAGACCGGGGTCGGATCCGAAATGCGTCGGAGCCACGCTTTCCAGACTGGAGATCGATTCGAGGCTGGGCATCGAACCGAGCGACACCTCCTTAGGGGGCCCCGGTGTCGGCGGCCGCGCCGGTGCTGCCACTCCCGAGGGCTTCCCAGGCCAAAACTCGGCGAAGAGGGAAACACCCGAAGTCGGCTCCGATGCCGGGAGAGAGGCCCTTCTAGGCGCCGGGGTTCTGCCCCGCGCCTGTTTTATTGAGCGGGAAACCCTTATGGGGCGTACTACGCGGCCTCGAGGGTACCCAGGTAACCCGCCGACGAGCCCCGGCGGGGAGAGAGACACCCAGCCCCGGCTCCGCGGCCACGGCGCTTCTTTGGGTCAACTCGACCGAAGGACCCGGGTCCCGCGGGCAAACTCTAGTGACGAGTTGAGCACTCGACGCCCGCGTAGATGCCGGGAGGTCGGTGGCGTCCGGGGGAGGCCCCGGCCCCGTGCAAGGTGGGGGTGCCGACCCGCCCGACCGGGATAGATCGATCGGCTCCGCAGGTGGAGCCCGGAGGCGACCCCTGGCGAAGAACGGGGCCCTTGTTCCCGAGACCGCCGCCGGAGGGGCGGAGCCGCTCAAGGCCAGTACCGCCCCAGCGGAAGCCGGGGACGAGTCGATCGGCCCTGGCGGAGCCAAGGGCACCCGGTGCCGATCCCCGGTGGGGAGTGGGGCCACCGACTCCGACGCCGAGGACTTGGTCCCGCTCGAAGCGGTCACCACCTCCGCGCATGGCAGGGGTGTGGGCACGCCATACCGGGTCAGGTTGGTCCGACGATCCCCGGTGACGAGTTGAACACTCGACACTGACGCCGATGCCGGGGAATCGGCACAGCCGAAAGCGGGTACCGCCCCCGCGCAGGGCCGGGATGCCGTAGAGCCAGACTGGGTCAAGTCGATCGGCCCCGAAGGCACCGAGGACACCAGCTGACAGTCCCTGGCGAAGAGTGGAACACTCGACGCCTGCGCCGATGCCGATGGATCTGCACCGCTCGAAGCGGGTGCCACCCTCGGGCATGGCTCGGAAATGTTCTGTGAGGAGCGAACCTCAGGAACAACCCGAAACCCCGTGGAGGCTCTGGAGCCCGAAGACTCCCTCCGGGGTGTAAGGGACTGGAGGGGAAGGCCGGAGCCATCGTCATGCAGCGCATGAGACTCACCCCTCAAGGCTCGGTTAGTCTTAACAGACTGTTGGGTTACCTGATCCTGGCGAGGAGAGAAAGCCGACGACCGCACCTCAGAGGGAAAGATGTCATCGAGGGACACTCGAAACAGGGAGGGTCTTCTCCCGACGCTGAAGCCTGGGGAACCGGGGGAGAAGGGGTCAGGGCCCCAACAGGAGAGACACCAGGCGTTGGAGTCGGAGAAGAAGACAACGTCTCCACAGTGGGGGCACTTCTTAGGGGAAGAAGGCTCCATGCTGGAAAGCCCAGTAGGCCTCAGAATAACACGAGGAGGATGCTCCTCGAAGGAAAATAAAGGAAAACAAAAAAATAAGGAAAAAGGGGGCACCAGCGGTGCCAGTCAGCGGGAAAAAACCCGCGACCACAGGAAACAAGAAAAGAAGAAAAATTTCTGCGGTGACAGGAGGTACGTCCTGTCGGCTCCGCGGAAAAACGAAAACTGGGGAGAGGCAGTGGGAAGGGCGGGAAGCTACTGCACAGGCGCGAGGGATGCTCCCAAAAGCCTTCTGATTGGATGCTGGGGAGCATTCCCGTGCGGGCTCCGTCGGCGCCGACGAACCCCATATGTGAGGACTCATTCCTGCTTGTTCCTGGAGATAGGGTTTTCTCCCTGCTTATCACACCACACTTCAAACCTATGCCACTTAAACGCATAGGTTTTCCTAGTCGATTGCCTTCTTGAGGCTAGCAGCACCTCCTCTACATTTTTAGGGAGAAGTGGTGCAAGAACTACCCTTTCAGCAGCAATGCCATCAGGTTGAGAGACCTGAGGTTGGGATGCAGAAGAGTGCCCTCTCCTGCGATAGGAGGTTGGGGTGTAATCCCAGAGGAATTGGAGCCTCTGCTGCCAGTTGAAGCAGCAGCGGAAACCATGGCTGTCTCGGCCACATGGGTGCTACAAGGATGACCGAGGCTTTGTCCTAAAGGATCTTGAATAGAGTCCGAGCCACCAGGGGCGTTGGAGGAAACGCATACAGGAGGCCCACAGACCATGATATTAGGAAAGCATCTGCAGCCACCCTGCATGGGTGTGGCTGTCTGGAGCAGAAGCAGGGCAACTGGTAATTCTGTGGGATCACAAACACATCTATGGATGGTCGCCCCCAGCACGGGAACAGCTGCTGGACTATGCTGGGATCCAGTTGCCACTCATGTGGCTGCAGAATTCTGCTTAGTTTGTCGGCCAAGAAGTTCTCTTGACTGGGCAAGTAAACTGCCTTGAGGTGCATACCCTGGTTGACTGCAAAAGAGCACAAGTCCAGGGTCTCTTGACAGAGGATGTGAGACCCTGTGCCCCCCCTGCTTGTTCACATATAACATTGCCACTTGGTTGTCTGTCTGAATTAAGACAGGCTGATGAGCCAGGGTTTGACAGAAGGTCCGTAAAGCTAGGCGGATAGCTCGAAGCTCTAGGAGATTGATCTGTTGTGTGCTCTCCTGTGGAGACCACACACCCTGACTGCACAATTCCTGGCAATGGGCTCCCCAGCCCAGCAAGGATGCATCGGTAGTCAGCACTCTCGTGTGCGAGGGAGGCTGGAAAGGCACTCCCTCCAGTAGGTTGTATGGCTGAAGCCACCAGTCATTTGGACACCTGGATGCTGTCTCTAAGTCAACCTGTGGCCTGTGTCCACTGGTCCCTGAGGCACCACTGAGCTGTTCTCATGTGGAGGCGGGCATTGGGTGTCACATGTACCGTGGAGGTCATGTGACCAAGGAGGCGCAGAAAGTGTCTTGCTGCGATCTGGGATCTGCGGCTCACTTGCTGCACTAGGGCCAGAAGTCTCTGTGCCCTGTCTTCCGGTAGATAAGTCCTTGCTTGAAGGGTGTCTAACCTTGCTCCTATGAACTCCAGTCCCTGAGAGGGAACCAATGGACTTTGTGTAATTTATCACAAACCCTAGGTGCTGTAGCAACTGGAAAGTGCGAGACGTGGCCTGTTGGGCTTCCAGGGCTGATTGGGCTCTCATGAGCCAGTCGTCCAAGTAGGGGAAGACAAATACCCCCTGGTTTCTTAGGAAGGCCGCCACCATCGCTAGGAACTTTGTGAACACCCTGGGTGCAGAGGCTAGGCCAAATGGAAGCACTTTGTACTGAAAGTGTTTTTCTCCCACTACAAATCGTAGATATTGTCTGTGGTCTGGATGAATGAGGATGTGTGTATAAGCATCCTTTAGGTCTAAGGAGCACAGCCAATCTCCCAGGCAGAGATAAGGCAGCAATATTCCAAGGGAAAGCATCTTGAACTTTTCCCTCACCAGGAACTTGTTTAAGTTTTGCAGGTCGAGGATGGGTCTTAGGCCTCCAGTTCTCTTTGGTATCAGAAAGTACCTGGAGTAGAAGCCCTTTCCCTGCAGGTGGTGGGGCACCGGTTCTACCGCCTGATCCTCGAGAAGACCTGCCAACTCCTTTAAGAGGAGGTCCCTGTGAAGAGGGTGTCTGAGAGGCTCCCCTGGAAAGTAAGAGGGAGGTGCCTGAGTGAGATGTAGCCGATAGCCCCTTTGGACTATCTGTAGAATCCAGGCATCTGTTGTGATGGCTGGCCACCTGTGGGCATACAGGGTCAGCCTTCCTCCTGTGCATGGCCTTGCTTCCTTGGAGAGAGGGACTATGCTCTGGGAGTCAAAAACCCCCCTCCAGGCTGGGCCGGAGCCGTTGCCTTGGGGGCTTTTTGCTTACACGGGCCATGCCCCTGGTCCCCTGGCCTGCTGCCCCTGGGGAGCTGGGGAGGCCTGATATGTGGGGTAGTTGCGATAAGCCATACCTTTTCTCGGGAAAAAGGGCTTCTTACCCGAGCCCTTCTTCTTAGAAGGGGCAGAAGTCTTCTTCTCAAGTCCTGTCTGGGTCAGGTACTCGGACTCAATCTCGGCAGCCTTTTCTGTCATAGGCTTGCCAAAGAGGTTTTCACCTCAGCAAGGGACATCGACCAACTTCTGTACCCATTGCTCCAGGTCTGACGTCTGTAGCCATGCCTGGTGGCATGCACCAATGCCGGCCGCAGCTACTGTGGCAAGGCAGCCTATCCAGAGTCCAGGGGAGGACAAAGAGACAGGGAATTCACCCTAGTAAAGGGCCCCCTTGTACTTAATCAGGGTAGGAAAGCCATAAACACCTCCAGGAATCAGAAAACCTCCACGTGGAAAACATTTCAGGCTCCCCCTAGTGGAATGAAGGGGAGAGGATACAAGGCTCAGAACCCCTTAGGCAGTGAATGCTTCAAGCACTCAGGTGCCCGGAGTCAGGCTGATTGCCGTCACCTGAGTAGGGTGGGGTTGGAGCTAGAGCCCTGGAAGTATAAACCCAGAGCAGAGTATGACTTAGAGAGGGAGAGGAGAGAAGCAGGAAGCCAGGCTGAGCAGAGCAGAGGAACGGAACTTCCAGCTGGAGAGTGTGCTATTTGGCATGTAGCATGACTGCAGGAGGGTTTGGAGCCAGGAACAAGAGAGACTCCAAGATCCCCCGGGAGGCTGTTAGCTGAGCATGCTAAGCAGGACAGGGAGACAAGAGCCTATGCAGCTGGGAGAGCCCGAGGTGAAGCTGATTGAGGAGGACATTCCCATGGACTGTTCTTTGTGCCAAGCTATAAACCTGGGGAACGTAGAGAAGGCAAGCCAGTCCTGAAAGAAGGTTATCCAGGAAAAAGGTACCCTTATTCCACAAGTAGGGTGGCTGTGTTTCCCTGGTGTTTATAAAGGGGAAGTTTACCACAGACTTTAAATGTGCTTTTTGTTTGGTGCTTTAGCCAGCAAAGCTAAGAAGGGAATATAATAGGCTTGCTGGTAAATACTGTGTATCCTGCAATAGAGAGAACCTTTAAAACTGCATTTTGTGGTTGGATATGTTTTGGACAATTTTTGCTTCCAAGAGTCCTGAACCAACAATCCTATGTGTGGTATGATCGAACCATTGTGTATATAAAAATAATAAATTTCTGTCATTTGCCTTACCTACTTGAGCCTGACTACAGCTTTCTGCATGGTGCACTCATACAGCTGAATAAGGACTACATTTCCCAGAGGGCATTGCAGGGAAATAGTTTTAAAAAAGCTGAAAAAGCATACAGCAGAAAGTTCCTTCAATAATCCACGTCCCTCTAACCTAGAGGTGAGTGGTGGTGTTGTGACAGTGGCGTAGTTGTGAGGATTTTCTACCACTCAGGATTTTCCACCACTCAGGATATACTTACAAGAGTGATAGCACAGAAGGTTGGCGGAAAAGATAAAGTTTTTTTTCTTCGAGAGTCAACACAGGAGCAAGGTATCACCGGAGATGGATCCAAATGAGCTGGTGCAATGGATGGCCACTCAATTTCAATGCCAGCAGGAGTGGGCCCAGCTAGCATAGGAAAATGAGGCGGCGGCTATGAGGGAGCAGCAAAAGCCTGTCCTGGACTTAGTGGAAGCCCCTATTACTTCCCAGAGGCAAGGAAGTGGAGGAACACTAACCCCGGAAGGACCAGAGATGCCGCGAATGGACAATCTAGCAGGCCCACACACTAGCGGGGCATTTAACTTTGGAAAACTTTCTCCTGATGACATAGATGACTTCTTGGAGTCATTTGAGAGGGTGGCTCAAGCCGTGGGTTGGCCAGATAGCCAGTGGGCAGTGAGACTGGCAACCTCCTTAACAGGAGAAGCACTAGCCACATATAGGGCTATGCCAGCTGCCCAGCCATGGACTATAATGCAGTAAAAAATGCAATTAGAGACCGATTAGGGTTAACAAAAATGTTACATCACCGTATGTTTAGAGCCACAGTCTTAAGGGCCGGAGAGACACCTAAGGCCTTAAGCCAGAGAATTTGAGGTTTAGCTTTAAAGTGGCTAGCCCCGGAAGGGAAAACAATGGATATGGTGGTGGATATGGTGATATTGGAGCAATTTATGGCTGCAATACCAAAAAGGGTACAATCTTTTCTGATTCAGCAAAACTGCCAGAGCACAGGTGAGGCAACCCTTTTGGTGGAGCGCTACATGGAAGCTGAATTGGCGTTTCCCCCAGAGGTGGGCCCTCCAAAAGTGGGGGCAGAGGCCAGTTTTGATTTATCAGAAAAAAAACCGGGAAATAATGTAAAATGTCTTAAAACTTGTGTGTCTGCTCATGAGGGTACGTGGGCAGAGAAAAAATGCTATCGTTGTGGGGAGATGGGACACCTGCAGAGAGAATGCAAAGCTTGCATGGGATTAACTGGTACCAATGTGAAACATCTAGGAGAGGGCTTTCTCTTAAATGTTAACATACAGGGGGTCACTACCCATGCTCTGCTCGACTCTGGGGCCGACCAAAGCATGGTGTCACGAAAGCTTTGGCAGGCAATTGAGGCCCAGGATGAGTCTTGCCAGAGGAGGCCAGAAGGGCAGGTGCAAATTAGGTGCATACATGGAGCTGCCTCTTTCTACCCTGTGTACAAAGTGGAGATAAAAGGGTTGGGGTGCAGAAAGAAGTTCTCGTGGCAGTGGTTCCAAAACTATCCTATGATTTAGTGTTGGGAAGGGATTGGCCACAATTTAGAGAAGGATTAGAGAAAGGCCTTGGGAGAAAAGGGGAGGGGATGATAACGGTGGTCCCTAGCCCTCTTTTTGAGAATCCCCGAAAGCCAAGTGAGAACCCAGGGAAAGTACCCCTGGGAAGTGTTGCTCCCCTTAAACAGAAGTTTATATTAAAATTTTGTACGGTATCCGAGAGGGCCCAGGCTCCCAGCAGGGCGTCCCGCAAGCCGCGGGATATGATTTATGCAGTGCCGAAGATCGGGTGATACCCAGCCGAGGAAAGGCTCTCATTGATAAGGGCCTTCAGATGGAGATACCCGTAGGATGCTATGGTTGGATAGCACCGCGATCGGGTCTGGCTCTGAAATATTTCCTGGACGTCGGGGCTGGAGTGATCGACCCTGATTATAGAGGGAGTGTAAAGGTATTACTGTTTAATTTTGGCAACGAAGACTACCACGTGAAAGTAGGAGACCGGATTGCCCAGCTGCTGTGCGAGAGAGTGGGGTTTCCCCCACTAGAAGAGGTCCCCATGTTGTCTCCTAAAGAACGGGGAGCCTCTGGATTTGGTTCCACCGGAGGGGCCAGGATGAAAAGCCTGACAGCCACCTGTGGAGAGAGAATGGAGGAGACTGAGAAGGACGACCTGGGACCTCAAGTATCAGACTGCAAGAAGAACCTGGAGCCCCAAGTAGGGGAAGAACTATCGTTGGTCCAGAGACGGGATCTGGCTCGACTATTGGAGAGGTTCCCAGATGTACTGACCCCGATCCCAGGTGAAACCCGACTGGTGGCGCATGAGATCCTGATGCCACCGGGGAAGGTGGTCAGACAACGACCCTACCGCCTACCAGAAGCTAAAAAGCAGGAGGTCGTGGCACAGGTGCGCGAGATGTTGGAGATGGGTGTCATTAAAGAATCAAGGAGCCCGTGGTGCAGTCCCATTGTCCTGGTTCCAAAACCGGATGGTACATTACGCTTCTAAATCAAATTCAGAGAGGTGAATGCCATCTCAGTATTCGACGCTTACCCGATGCCCCGTATTGAGGAGCTTTTGGACTGCTTGGGGCAGGCCCAGTTTTTGACCACCCTAGACATGACGAAGGGGTACTGGCAGATTCCGTTGACTAGGGAATCTCGGCCGAAGACTGCCTTCAGCACCACAATTGGGCTATTCCAGTTTAAGAGGATGCCCTTTGGCCTTCACGGCGCCGCGGCGACCTGCCAGAGACTGGTGGATCAAGTCCTGCGTCCTCATCAAGAATATGCTTTCGCATATATGGACGATATTATTATCCACAGTTGCAGTTGGATAGAACATATTCCGAGGGTTGAAGCCGTCCTGCGATCTATGAGGCAGGCGGGCCTCACCCTGAACCCAAGCAAGTGTGCCTTCGCCAAGCGAGAATTGAAATACCTGGGGCATATGGTAGGCCGGGGAAGGATCAAGCCCTTGATTGACAAAGTGGACAGCATCAAGAACTTTTCTCGTCCCGCAACAAAGAAGCAATTAAGAAGCTTTCTAGGCCTGATCGGCTATTACAGGATGTTCCTGTCACGCTTTGCGGAAGAAAGTTCCATCTTAAAAAAGAATTGCCCAATCAACTCCGTTGGACCCCGGAGGCGGAGAGGGTTTTCAACCGATTGAAAGAGCGGCTATGCACGGCCCCGGTATTACGCAGGGGTGGATTTCACGCAGCCCTTCATTGTACAGACGGATGCCTCGGAGGTAGGCTTAGGGGCCATTAGGTCCCAGAAGCATGAAGGAAATGAGCAGACTGTGATGTTCCTTAGTAGGAAGTTGTCCCCGGCAGAGCAACACTACTCTACGATTGAGAAAGAGTGCCTTGCCATCAAATGGGCAATAGAGACCCTCCGGGTCTACCTCACCGGATGAAAATTCCTGCTAGTTACCGATCACGCACCCTTGAAGTGGCTCCAGCAGATGAAGAACCACAATGCATGATTAATCAGATGGTACATGGCCCTGCAAGCTTTTGATTTTAAGAAAGAGCATCGGGCAGGGAAGCTACACCACAATGCAGATGCATTATCCAGGATTATGGACTGTTCGGAGTAGCTTCAACAACCTCCGCCAGCCCGTAATATCTTGAGTAGGGGGGTATGTGGCAAGGAGGCCTATCCAGAATCCAGGGGAGGACAAAGAGACAGGGAATTCACCCTAGTAAAGGGCCCCCCTTTTACTTAATCAGGGTAGGAAAGCCATAAACACCACCTCCAGGAATCAGAAAACTTCCACGTGGAAAACATTTCAGGCTCCCCCTAGTGGCATGAAGGGAAGAGGATACAAGGCTCAGAACCCCTTAGGGCAGTGAATGCTTCATGCACTCAGGTGCCCGGAGTCAGGCTGATTGCCGTCACCTGAGTAGGGTAAGGTTGGAGCTAGAGTCCTGGAAGTATAAACCCAGAGCAGAGTATGACTTAGAGAGACAGAGGAGAGGATAAGCAGGCTGAGCAGAGCAGAGGAACGGAGCTTCCAGCTGGAGAGAGTGCTATTTGGCATGTAGCACGACTGCAGGAGGGTTTGGAGCCAGGAACAAGAGAGACTCCAAGATCCCCCGGGAGGCTGTTAGCTGAGCATGCTGAGCAGGACGGGGAGACAGAGCCTATGCAGCAGGGACAGCCCGAGGTGAAGCTGATTGAGGACACTCCCATGGACTGTTCTTTGTGCCAAGCTATAAACCTGGGGAACGTAGAGAAGGCAAGCCAGTCCTGAAAGAAGGTTATCCAGGAAAAAGGTACCCTTATTCCACAAGCATGGTGGCTGTGTTTCCCTGGTGTTTATAAAGGGGAGGTTTACCACAGACTTTAAATGTGCTTTTTGTTTGGTGATTTAGCCAGCAAAGCTAAGAAGGGAATACAATAGGCTTGCTGGTAAAGACTGTGTATCCTGCAATAGAGAGAACCTTTAAAACTGCATTTTGTGGTTGGATATGTTTTGGACAATTTTTGCTTCCAAGAGTCCTGAACCAACTATCATATGTGTGGTATGATCGAACCATTGTGTATATAAAAATAAATTTCTGTCATTTGCCTTACCTATTTGCGCCTGACTACAGCTTTCTGCATGCTGCACTCATACAGCTGAATAAGGACTACATTTCCCAGAGGGCATTGCAAGGAAAGAGTTTTTAAAAAGCTGAAAAAGCATACAGCAGAAAGTTCCTCTTCTTGGCCCCCCTAGCCCTCTTAATCCAACAGTCTGGAATATCTGCCTTTCTCTATGCAGATGACATTGTTCTGCTTCATCACACCTCCCCCTCTTGCCCAGACCTCTCTGCGCTAAACTCCTGTTTTTCTGATGTGGCTAATTGGTTGACACTTCACCTTAATCTTGCTAAGACTATCGCTATCTGGTTCTCTCATAACAGTCCACCTCCCACTCTGGCCCCTTCTTTTTCTGGTTCCCCTGTCCCTCTAGTCTCCACCTTCCGTTATCTTGGTGTTCACTTTGATTCAGACCTATCATTCCATGCCCATATTTCACATGTCACTAAATCATCCTTTTTCTTCCTCCGTCAAATTCGTGCAGTCCGTCCCTTTCTATCTCCATCAGCCCTCACCACTTTGTTGCTATCTCTGGTCATGTCACGTGTGGATTTCACTCACTCAGTTTTCACTGGTCTCCCTAAATCTCAACTGTCCCGGTTACAACGGATCCAAAACACTGCTGCCCGCCTTGTCACCCGTTCCTCCCCCCGAGACCACATAACACCTCTGCTATTCCGCCTTCATTGGCTACCCTTTCCCTATCGCTCTCAATTCAAGCTTCTTACCCTGGTCCATAAAGCTCTCTACACCGGCACCCCTCAATACTTAGCAGACCTTCTTTCTTTTCACTCTCCCAGGTACACTCCTCGCTCCTTCCACCTCAACCGCCTCACCCTTCCCTCCCCCTCCCGCGCTCACTTACAATCTACTCGCTCTTCTGCCTTCTTTTTTGCTGGCCCTGCCCTTTGGAACTCCCTTCCCTCTTCACTTCGTCTGGAACCTCATCACCCCACATTCAAACAAAACCTGAAAACCCACCTTTTTTCCCTGGCGTTTGATGTCCCCTCCCCTTTCATGTAAATTCCACTCCCCCTATCCTCTATTTACCATTGAGTACTTTCCTTACTTATGTTTGGTCATGTCTCTCTTGTGTCTACTACTTTCCTATCAAGAAATTGTAATTCCTTTTCCATTTCGCTGGCTTTGGCCTTCTTTTAAACATGGTTTTTAATTGTACACCGCTTTGCTTGTTATAGAAAGGCGGTTTTTATCAAATGAAACAAACATAATCCACGCCCCTCTAACCTAAAGGCGAGTGGTGGTGGCGTGACACTACCCGGGCTGACGCCTCGAAGCCGTCACAGGCTGCTCGAGTCAAACTTCGAGCACTCCCGGATCCCAGTGGACAAAACTTGGAAGCGCTGCAAAGGTCCCTTGGAGAGGCCAGCTGAAAACCCGGCAACCTCCTTTGCCAGGTCTCGTAGGTACATGCCCATGTATAGCTGGTATGTCTGGATTTGGCATGACAGCATTGAGCCCTGGTAGCACTTCCTGCCAAGGGCATCCATGTTGCGGGCCTCCCGGCCAGCAGGCACCGAAGAGTGCATCTTCTGGCTCTTGAGCAGGTGCATGGCCGATTCCACAACCATGGAGCTGTGCGGCAGTTGTGCTTTTTGGAACCCAGGGCTCTTGTGAACTTGGTAAATGGATTCAATTCGCCTGCTGAGTACCGGCATCGAGGCCGGAGTCTCCCACATGCGGAGCATCAGTTGTTCCAGAATGGGAGGCACCGGTACAGTAAGGGCTTCCTGAAGGGGAAGTCATACTGGAGAATCTCGAGCTCTTCGGCTCCTCCTCGGCCTCCGCCGGGAATGATAAAGCCTTTGCCATGTCCCGGACGAAGTCCAAGAACTGAGTGTCCTCCGTAGGGGACCTTCTCTGAGGTTCAGATCCCGTGGAATCCGAGAGGACATATTTGGTCCAATGGGTACTCAGTGACTCCTCGTCCTCAGTTTCCCAACTGGACCCCTCTGAGGAGGAATCGAGCGGCTCCGGACTCGAGGGCTTCAGTCTCGGCCGCCCCGACGCCGGTGGAATCGGCGTCGACAACCTCGGGCCCGAACAGGAGGTCGAGGGGGACCTCGGCCGATGATCAACTCGAGTTCTTAGAGTCTCGAGGATCGGCTCAGCTTCCGGGATTGGCTCAGCCTCCGGGATCGACCTCGACATCTATGTCCCAGTGGTCGGGGCGGATGGACCGGTGAGACCAGCCATCAGCACCCGCTGCTGGTCAATAAAGGCAGCCATGCTGCGCTCCAAGGCCACCATCCTGAGACCGAGCTCAGGAGGCTCCGCAGCCCCCAGGATGCCGGCTCTCCTGGAGGAGAGTCCACAATGAGGACAGTGCTTACTTGCCTTGGTGTCTTCAGTTCCTTATGAGGAAGTTTTGCTGGCCTCTCTGACTCTGAGGATCTGGGGTGGCGGGCCGGGCTTTGCGACCTGGCCAGCGAGGGACCAGGCCGCTCGGAGCCATCTGAAGATACTGCCCTCATGGATTTTTTCTTCCTCCAGTGTTCCTGCGAGGGAGATCCCCTTTCAGAGGACACCCAACGCTGCTCAGGATCAGAGAGCTCCTGCGACGTCGAGGCCTCTTATGAGGTCCGGGCCGGGGCGGGTGCAGACTCAGGAAAAATCCTATCATGTTGCTGCTGCCTGCTCCTCAAGGCCTTGGAAGACATTTTCTTACACAAGCCACAGACCTTCGGGTCGTGGTTGGGCCCGAGGCAACAGAGGCAGCAGTCGTGTGTGTCGGTGAGGGACATTAATCTCGTGCACCGATCACACTTTTTAAACCCGCTGGCAGTCATCAGAGGGAAAAGGGCCCCTGCGAGGTCAAAGGACCGGACTGCCAGCTTAAAAGAAAAAGAGCACGAATGCTAGTCTCTAAGGACAAAAAACGAAAATTTGGACCAGACTCGATACCTGTGTAGCGAGCTGAGGCGGGAAGGGGAACCGGCGTCGAACTGGTCAGACAGAAAAGCAATTTTCAGATTTTTTTTAAAGACTTTTTTCGCGAGGGAACTTGGACAATGTCTGTTGGACTCCGCGGAAAAAAGGAGACTGAGCAAAATGGCACCCTTGGGCGCAAAGGGGACCGCGCATGCGTGACGCAATCTCAAAGGCTTTCTTAGAAAGCTGGGGGATTTGCTCTGCATGGGGGATCCATTGGCGCTGATGTCACTCCTATGTGAGGACTGACTTCCTGCTTGTTCCTGGAGAAAGTAAATCCAAGGCACCAGGTGTAATTTTCCATTCGCCATAGTATACTGGCACCTGAGATTTGTTGAGTCCTGTTCTAACACCATCAAATTTTGTGATCATAAGTAACATGCCGGTACATATTGATGTACCTGGGTGCACAGAGTCAAGGGCCAGGCCACGAAGAATCTTAATCTCAATAAGGTTTTAAACTCAACCCATTCCTTAACAGTCAGTGTGAAGACTTCAAGAACTGGTGCAATGTGCTCACACCATTTTGTGTTAGTCAAACAGCAGCTACATTTTGGACTAATTGTAATCTCTGCAGCTCAGTCTTAGATAGATGCAGATATAGTGTTACTTGCCTGTAAGAAGTGATATCCGGAACAGCAGAAATCACTCTTCACATATGGATGACGTCGGTACCGACGGAGCCCATATGGGAACAATCCCCAGCAGCCAATAGGAAAGCCTCTGGGAGCAGTCCACTGTGCCTAGACGTCTGCCTTCATGCCTTCCCAACTCCTCTCCTCAGTTCAGTTTGTAGCTGAGAGGAAGAGAAAAAAAATAAATCTACCAACTCATAGGGGAGGGCGGCGAGTTGTGAACACCGATTCCTGCTGTTCCTGGAGATCACCTGTTACAGGTGAGTAACTATGCTATCTCCAGGAACAAGGAGGAATGACGTTTTCACATATGGGACTCACTAGCTCCCATGTACCAGACTGATGGTGGGGGGGTAGAAAGAGCAGTGATCTCTGAGGCTAAAAGCTTGTAGCCAAAGTGTCTGGAAGAGTTGTGGGCCATTGGACTCTATTCCAGGAGGTGATACTCCCCCAATGGTGCTGGAGTAGAGTTTGGCCAAAGACAGCATCCCGATGGGAGTCTATAAAGAAAATATATGAATGAAGGACAAGGTAGTTGCCCAACAAATCCCCTGAATGGATTATAAGAACATAAGAAATGCCATACTGGGTCAGACCGAGGTCCATCAAGCCCAGTATCCTGTTTCCAACAGTGGCCAATCTAGGTCATACGTACCTAGCAGTTTCCCCAAAAGACACAGGTTCTGCAGTGCTTGTACTAGGCCAAGCATTGATATCCTGGGTCCCTTTTTAATAGTGGTTTATGGACCTTTCCTCCAGGAACTTGTCCAAACCTTTTTTAAACCCAGCTATACTAACAGCCCTTACTACATCCTCCGGTAACAGATTCCAGAGTTTGATTACACGTTGAGAGAAGAAATATTTTCTCCTATTTGTCTTAAATAGTTTACCCTGTAGCTTCATTACATGCCCCCTAGTCCTTCTATATTCTGATAGCGTAAACAATTTATCCACGTTTATCCGTTCCACTCCATTCATTAATTTATACACCTCTATCATATCTCCCCTCAGCCGCCTCTTTTCTAGGTTAAAGAGCCCTAACCTTTTTAGCCTCTCTTCATAGGAGTAGCCTTCCATCCCCTTCACCAATTTGGTGGCTCTTCTCTGTACTTTTTCTAATAACTCTATGTCCTTTTTAAGATACGGTGACCAGAATTGCACACAATATTCAAGGTGCGGTCGTACCATGGAGCGATACAGAGGCATTATAATATCCTTTGTTTTATTCTCCATCCCTTTCCTTATGATACCTAGCATTCTATTTGCTTTCTTAGCCGCCGCTGCACACTGGGCGGAGGGTTTTAACATGTTATCCACGATGACTCCTAAATCTTTTTCCTGGGTGGTGGTTTCTAATGTGGAGCCTTGCATCTTGTAACTATAGTGTGGGTTGTTCTTTCCTAGGTGCATAACTTTGCACTTGTCCACATTAAATTTCATCTGCCATTTGGATGCCCAGTCTTCCAATTTATCCAGATCCTCCTGCAGTTTTCCACAATCCTCTTGGGTTTTAACAACTTTAAACAGCTTTGTGTCATCTGCAAATTTGATTACCTCACTAGTTATTCCCTTTTCCAGGTCATTTATGAATATGTCAAAAAGTAGCGGACCCAGTACAGATCCCTGGGGTACTCCACTATTCACCTTTTTCCATTGGGAATATTGGCCATTTAGCCCTACCCTCTGCTTTCTATCTTTTAACCAGTTCCCGATCCACAATAGTACACTGCCTCCTATCCCATGACTTTTTAGCTTCGCCAAAAGTCTCTGATGGGGGACCTTGTCAAAAGCTTTCTGAAAGTCCAGATACACTATATCAACCGACTCACCTTTGTCTACCTGTTTATGCACACCTTCAAAAAAACATATCAGATTAGTAAGACAAGATCTTCCTTGTCTAAAACCATGTTGGCTGTCACCCATTAGGCCATGACTATCTACATGCTGTGTAATTTTGTTCTTTATGATGGCTTCTACCATTTTCCCTGGTACTGACGTCAGGCTCACCGGTCTGTAATTTCCCGGGTCACCCCTGGAACCCTTTTTAAAAATTGGTGTTACGTTGGCGACCCTCCAATCTTCAGGTATTACAGATGATTTTAATGAAAGTTCACAGATTACCAATAACAGGTCTGCAATCTCATATTTCAGTTCTTTCAACACTCTGGGATGTATACCATCCGGTCCAGGTGATTTGCTACTATTCAGTTTATCAAATAGTTGTAATATATCTTCCCGGTGTAGCGATATTTCTCTCAATTCCTCTGCAGTATCACCTTTAAATACCACTTCAGTCTTGGGTAACACCCCTACATCTTCCTCAGTAAAGACCGAAGCAAAGAATTCATTCAGTCTCTCTGCTATAGCCTTGTCTCCTCTTATTGCACCTTTTACCCCTCTATCATCTAATGGTCCAATTGACTCTCTCACAGGCCTTTTGCTACGAATGTACTTGAAAAAGTCTTTATTTCGTGTTTTTTGCTTCCGTAGCAAGTTTCTTCTCAAATTCCCGCTTTGCCTGCCTTATCAATGCTTTGCATTTAACTTGCCAGTGCTTGTGCTGTTTCCAGTTTTCATCATTTGGCTCTTTTTTCCATTTTCTGAAGGTTGCTCTTTTGGCAGCAACAGCCTCTCTGACCTCACCTTTAAACCATGCTGGCAGTTTTTTGGACTTTCTTCCACTTTTCTTAATGCGTGGAATACAGCTGGTCTGGGCTTCGAGGATAGTATTTTTAAATAACACCCAAGCTTGCTGTAAGTCTTTAACCTTTGGAACCGCTCCTTTTAGTTTTTTCCGAACTATATTCCTCATTCTATCATAGTCACCCTTTTGAAAGTTAAAAGGTAGTACTGTGGATTCCTTTACTATCTGTCCTCCACTGATTAAATCAAACATGATCATACTATGATCACTATTGCCAAGTGGTCCCAACACCCTTATTTCTTGCACCAGATCTGGCGTTCCACTAAGGACTAGGTCCAGTATGGCTTCCCCTCTGGTCGGTTCATGAACCAGCTGCTCCAAGAAGCAGTCATTCATTTCATCTAGAAACTTTATCTCTTTAGCTTGTCCTGCTGTGACACTGTCCCAGTCGATACCGGGGTAATTGAAATCACCCATTATTACTACTCTGTTGTGGCTTTTGTTAGCTTCCTTGATTTCTTTGAGCATTTCATCATCCATTTGTTCATTCTGGCCAGGTGGTCGATAGTATACTCCCACTGCCATCACCTTCCCCTTCATAAATGGAATTTCAATCCATAGAGATTCTACAGCATATTTTGTTCCCTGCAAAACTTTAATCCTTTCTGACTCAATGCCCTCTCTAACATAGAGTGCAACCCCTCCACCAATTTGTTCAGCTCTATCATTACGATATAGTTTGTATCCAGGTATCACAGTGTCCCACTGGTTATCCTCCTTCCACCATGTCTCTGAGAGTGCAATCATATCTAACCTCTCATTTAATGCTATATATTCTAATTCTCCCATCTTATTGTTTAGACTTCTAGCATTGGCATACAAGCATTTTAGAGACTGTATTTTATTAATATTAATCTGGCTATTGGTAGGCATGGGTAATGGGGAATCTTTATGCTCTGTCTGCTCCTTACTCAAGGGCATTTGGGCTACTATACTCCCTTTTGGAACCTCACTGCTTTTGGTAGTATCCTTCAAGGATACCTTTGTCCGAACCGTGCGCTCCTGGGTGACTGTCGGCTTTCCCCTATTTTCTAGTTTAAAAGCTTCTCTATCTCTTTTTTAAAGGTTAATGCCAGCAGTCTGGTCCCATCCTGATTAAGGTGAAGCCCATCCCTTCGGAAGAGCCCCCCCTTTCCCCAGAATGTTCCCCAGTTCCTAGCAAATCCAAAACCCTCATCCTTGCACCATTGTCTCATCCACGCATTGAGACTCCGGAGCTCTGCCTGTCTTTTGGGTCCTGCACGTGGAACAGGAAGCATTTCGGAGAACGCTATCCTGGAAGTTCTGGATTTCAACTTCCTACCTAAAAGCTTAAATTTAGCCTCCAGAACTTCCCTACCACATTTTCCTATGTCATTGGTACCAACATGTACCAAGACAGCAGACTCCCCCCCAGCACTATCTATGATCCTATCTAGGCGGTGCGTGAGATCTGCTACCTTCGCACCAGGCAGGCATGTTACCAGGCGATCCTCACGTCCTCCAGCCACCCAGCTATCTACATTCCTAATGATTGAATCACCAACTATAACAGTTGTCCTGACCCTCCCCTCATGGGGACATGGCCCTGGAGAAACGTCCTCGGTGCGAGAGGGTTTTACATCACCTGGAGGACAGGTCCTAGTTACAGGATCACTTCCTGCCACACCAGGGTGATGCTCTCCTGTCACGTGACCTCTCTCCTCCATGGCAACAGGGATGCTGCCAGACTGGAGGTGGGACTTCAGGACTATATCCCTGTAGGTCTCGTCCATGTACTTCTCTGTCTTTCTTGTGTCTTCCAGGTCTGCTACTCTAGCCTCTAGAGAACGGACTCGTTCCCTGAGAGCAAAGAGCTCCCTGCACTTAGTGCATATGTAGGACCTCTCACCAACTGGGAGATAATCATACATGTGACACTCGATGCAAAAGACTGGAGAACCCCCATCTCGTTGCTGGACCTCTGACTGCATCTGAGTTTAAAGCTTGTGTTTAGGTCTTTTAAATCGGTATATAATAAGGATTGGTGTAGATGCTTATACTAATAAAAGTGTATCTAATACCCCTAATACACCCTGTGTACCTGAAGCTAATTAATCACAGGTCCTCTGTGTATGACTGATTTGGATTAAGAGCTGCACCTGAGAGCAGCCCCTTTCCTCTAAGATGTCCAAGTACCTATAAAACTACAATTTCCCCAGGGGTGGGTGGGTGCTGGGGAGGGAGGGGGGGAGATAAGTCCTATTAAAGAGGGCAGTTACAAGGTACCCTGTCCTGAACCCTCAGCAGGGGGATGGGGGTACCACACAAAGCCCAGTTGAGAGAGGCAAGGTAAGTACAGCTGAGAAGGCTGAAACTTGCACACCACTAAGACAAACACTAAATAATTAAACAAACAACAGTTAGACAAACAGTAAATGAACGGAGATCAGCTACGGAGGTTGCCATAGCCCACACATTTGAAGCAGTGACATGACCCTCCAAAGAGAATCCTGCCTGAGCATGAGCAAAAGAAAAGCAATCAGCTATCCGTTTAGATAGAGCATGTTTTGTCACTGATAAGCCTAGATGACTAAGATCAAATGAGATGAATAATTTTCTTCTGTGATCCTTTTTTCTATCCAAGTAGTAAGCCAGTGCTCACTTGCAATCTAATGCGTGTAGCACTGCTTCAGCCCAAAACAAGTGTGGTCTAGGGAAGAAAATCGGTAGGATTACAGCCTGGTTCAGATGGAAAAAGGAGATTACCTTCGGAAGGAAATGTGAATGGGTATGCAGAACCACTTTGTCATGGTGGAACCTGGTATACCCACCAAAGCCTGCAGTTCAAAGATGCGGTGAGCCGATGTGAGGACAATGAGGAAGATTAACTTTCAAGATAGAAACTTAAGTGACGTGGTGGCTAAAGGAGCAAAAGGTGGCTTTAGAAGTTGAGAGAGAACCAAATTGAAATCGGTGGCCTGGGAGGGTGTCTTGGACAGCTGCAGACCCCGCATAAAGCATGCTATTAAGGGGTGTGAGGAGATAGGCTGTCCATCCATTGGTCTGTGAGAGGCCTAAATGGCACTAAGATGAACTCTCACTGAGTTAGTCTTAAGACCTGTCAATGATAAGTGGAGGAGATATTGAAGAATTCACTCCACCGGGCAAGAAAAGGGGTCAAAGTCCTTTTGGGAGCACCAAAGGGCAAACCTACGCCATTTGAATGCATAAGATTGCCTGGTGGAATATTTACATGATGGAAGGAGGACATCCTTAACTGCCTGTGGTAGGTAAAGGTTGGTGAGCACTAGACCTTCAGTAGCCATGCTGTCAGGTATAGGAAAGAAAGATTGGGATGGAGAAGCATCCCGTGGACCTGACAGAGGAGATTGGGGGCACATCCCAAACTGAGAGGTTGAGCCTGCGCAAGGCGAAGGTGGTGAGGCAATCACGGTTGATGGGGCCAAAAAGGGGCTATGAGAAACATCAAGCACTTGTTGGCCTGTAGCTTAAAAAGCATTTTGGGTAAAGGGATGGGTGGGAATGTGTAGAACAGTCCCAGTCCCCAATGTAGAAGGAAGGCATCCAGGGCCTGTCGGTGCTGCGACAGAGCCCTAGAGCAGAAGAGTAGAAGCTGTGTGTTTTGCAGAGTAGCAAAAAGATCTATGAGTGGGGTTCCCCACGTCTGGAAGATCCAAGCAGTCGTCTCCTGATGTAAGGTCCATTCATGCGGACAAAGGATACAGCTAAGTTTGTCTGCAAAGACACTGGAGTTCGCCCAGGAGGTACACCGCTCTGAGGTGAATGCGGTGAGAGATGGCAAAGGGCCACAGGCGAAGCGCTTCCATGCAGAGGGAATGGGACACCATTCTCCCGTAGAACATGCAACTTGGTTGTCCGTCCCAACAAGAACAGATTGCCCCGAGAGTTGGGGTTGAAAAACTCAAAGAGCATTTGTCATTTGCTTGTAGTTCTAACAGGCTGATCTGCAGATTCCTGTGGTGTCCTGAGCCCCTGTGTGGTCAGGTTGTTCAGATGCACCCCCCAACCCAGTTTGGAAACATCCGTTGTCAGGCTGCATCGAGGTGGAGATATCTGAAAAGATGACCAAATGAGTAGTTTTGTGGAGAAAACCACCACTGAAGGGAACTGATCAGTTGAGGGGTGATGTGGATCTTGTCTCCAAGATGCCCCTTTGCTTCTGTACATTGAGAAGACAGAGTCCATTGTGCTTGTTGCATGTGTAAATGAGCAAAGGGGACCAAATGAACCATGGAGGCATGTGTCCTAAAAGCCTTAGCATCTCTCAAGCTCTTACTCGACTTTACTTTTGCACCTCCTTTGCCAGCTCAGTGAGGCGGACACAGCGATCCTGTGGAAGGAAAGCTCGTGCGTGTTGAGTGTCTAAGAGCGCTCCAATGAACGTAACATTAGGTTGGAATGAGGTGAGATTTTGGGAAGTTTATGACAAAGCCCAGGTGTTGGAGCACCATGATGGTGCGGTGAAGGGAGTGTCTTACCTCTTAAGGGGAGTCTCCCCTGATCAGCCAGTCATCTAAATAAGTGAACACAAATACCCTCAAGGTGCATAGGGAGGCAGAGATTACTGCCATACATTTTGTGAAGACTCTTGAGGCAGAGGCTAGACCGAAGGGGAGAACCCGATATTGATAATGATTTCCCTGAAACGTGAAGTGCAGATACTTTCTGTGCGAGGGATGGATCAGTAAATGCATGTACACCCTTTTTAGGTCTAGAGAACATAGCCAATCGTGTCTCTGGAGGTATATGAGAAGAGTTCCTAGGAAAATCATTCTGAATTTTTTTTGGACCATGAATTTGTTTAGGTCTCCGAGATCTAAGATGGGCTTGAATCCTCCTGTTTTCTTTAGAATGAGAAAATATGGAGAATAGAAGCCCATCCTTTCTTGAGGAGAAGGAACTCTTTCTATGGAACTCTGGGACAATAGGGTGGGTCAGATCTTTTGAGAGAATGCTTTGAAGGGGTTGCGTGGGATAATCCCCTGTGAAGCTAGTGGGGGGGGGGGGGGGGAGAGACAGGGTTTCAAAGAGAAGCTGATAATCTCCTTGGACAATCTGAGGTGTCCACTGCTCTAATGTTACGAGGTGCCACCTGTGGGCATAGTGACAAAGTCTGTCTGCTATGTGGAGAGACTGGGGACCCTATGGGGGCAGATTAGCAATGCTCTCTAGGAAGGAGTCAAAAACCATGCACAGATTGTGGTTGTGCAGCTGATTGAGGCTTAGGAGCCTTGGGTTTCTTGGTTGGCGAGGGCCCTGCTGTCTCTGCTGAGAATGTTAAGGCTGATAGGCAGCAAAAGGCAGATAAAAAGGATAGTATCTCTTCTTTTTAGAATAGAAAGATTTCTTGGGAAGAGCCTTCCTCTTGGATGGGTCATCTGTTTTCCTGGAAAGGCACTGTAGGGTGAGATCATCTGTCTCAATCTTCCCTGCTTTTTCCCTCCAATCCCTACCAAAAAGGTTTTCTCCAGTACACGGGATATTGGCCAGTTTATCATGGACTCATTGCTCAAGATCTGATGCCTATAATCAGGTCATTCTGCAAGTCTCAATGAAGACTGCTGAAGCCCTGCTTTTTGATTCAAAGACATCAAGAGAGACCCTGGTAAGAAACTTAAAAGTATTCTGGCCCTGTTTAGTAAGTATCTGGAATGCACTCCCTCTTATCTTCAGGAAGCAGGGGAGTGAAAGTGTCCAGATCTCTGACGACATCCTTCAGAAACATGCCCATGTACAGCATGTAAGAGTTTATTCTGGAGGCCAACATGCGTGCTTGGAAGCACCGACACCCAAAGACATCGAGTGTCCTGGAGTCTCTGCCAGGTAGTATGGATGAATGGTCTTTAGAGTTATTTATTCGGTGCATCGCCGATTCCATCAACAATGAGTGGTGGGGGAGCTGAGGTTTTTGGAAGCCTGGGCACTCTAGTACTTGGTATATGGTATCGAGCCTCTTGCTGACAGCAGGTAACCGTGAGCGGGACCTTCCACATGCAGAGCATAAGATCCTGTAGGATATGATACACCGGTAATGTAGTCGCCTCCTTGGAAGTGGGAGGGTCTTGGAGTTGTCTCCAATTCCTCTGCCCTCTGTTCCTTTTCCGAGGCTGCTGTGATGGCGAGCCCTGCTGCTATGTCATGGATAAAGTCCTGAAAAGACATATCATCTGGTGGGTAAGGGTCTGAAGGGATATCTGGAACTTCTCAGGAATTGAGTGATCCCTCTTCAGAATCTGAAGAGCTTGATTCAAAGTCTGGTAAGAAGTCAAAGTATCAACGGTCTTGGGTTCAACCTTGAAGCTTTATGGACAGTAAAGGTCAATGAAGATTCCGACACTCTGAGGTATCTGAACCGAGAGCCATGTCAATTTGAGTCTGTTGGATATCGGGGTTCTCGGTTGGTTCCAACTAAGGTATCACCCCCTCAGGGGTTCCGAAGACACCAGTTCGAGGGCCAGCATCGTGGCTGATACACCTGACTGGAGGCTCGGTGCCAAAGCCTACTCCTGGAGCCCTCAATGTTATCAATACTGAGACTGCCAGGAGTGCCTTCAAACTCCTCTCAAGTGCCAGCATGTGCTGGTCTAGGGAGATGGCCAATGTCTGGGTGGAATCACCCATGGGGTGGATCCACCCAGAACATGGAACAGTTAGCTCTCCAGAGGTTGATTTTTCGGAAGCATCCCGAAGCCCCTCTTGCGCTTTAGAGGACAGATTCTCTCGTCAGGGCTGTTTGTCTGGCTGGTCTGCATCGGAAGCACCTCTAGGGGAAATCACAGATACTTATGCTGGAAATTCTCCCTGGTCTCGGTATCAGTCTTCGATGCTGATGACCAGAGAGCGGCCAAAGACTTTGATTTACTTTTATGTTTGGACTTCGAAGAAATCTGAGATCCATGAGAGGAAGTCGATGCCCTCGAAGAAGAGGAAGCCAATGAAATAGAATTTGAGGCGAACAATAATCCGTACCGTCTAGCTCGGTTCTTTAGGCCTCTCTTTGTCATTTGCTGGCACAAAGGACAAGAATTGGGTTGATGTTAAAGTCCCAAACATTTTAGACACCAGTCACTTTTATCAATGACTGATATGGAACCGGCACACTTGGTACATTTTTTTAAAACCACTAGTTGCCTTTTCCATGCCTCAAAAAAGTTGACTTCAAGATTGAAGATAAGGCTATGAAGGCCGAGAAGCCTAGTTTAGCAGTGAAAACTGCTTTAAAGATGAAGAAAAAAGACATAAGAAATAGAAAATTGCAAAAGAAAAAATAAAATTATTGGGACCGGTGTTGCATTCGATGGATTGGCGTCAACGGGAAGGCAGAATCACGATGTTCTACACAAAAAAGTGAAGTTTTTCAGTGGTGACAGCATGGAATGTCCTGCTGGCTCCATGGAAAACAAAGAACTGAGCAGAAGAGTTGGGAAGGCAGGCACATAGGCGTGTTCCTAAAGGCTTTCCTATTGAATGCTGGGGAGCGTTCCCGCACGGGCTCAGTCATTGGCGACATCACCCATGTGCAAAGACTGCATTCCTGCTTGTTCCTGGAGATAACTACATCACAGACACAACCAGCATCCAAGCTCCTGAAAAAAATCATTCATCAAAGCTAGGACAGCTGTTTCTGTGCTGTATTTCTTTTGAAAACCAGATTGACAATATGTCCAAAAATTATTTTCTTCTAAAAATAGTAACATAGTATATAATAGCAGATAAAGACAGTATGGTCCATCTAGTAAACAATCTGTTAATTGCCAATTGAGGGCTGTGATCTCCAATTCGTTGGCTAAATCCCAGGGATGACAGACCTTTCATAGGCCTTAAAAGATCTGAGATGCTGGAGCTCTTCCTCCTCTGCATCTAAAGGTTTCCAGTGTGGTTAAGTGAGCCCCTCTTTGGATATGCAGATGGGAGGGAGTTCCTACCTGTTCTTTCAGGAGAGGGTGCAGATTATATTGTATGCCTCCCCATTAAGGGGAGAAAAAAAAACAGATGCTCTAGATCAGTGTTTCTCAAAGTGTGATCCTAGGACCCTCGGAGGTCCCCAAGACCCCCTCAAGGCATCCTTGAGGGTTTGAGAAAGTCTACAATGGCATGTCATGTCGATAGTACAGTCCACAAGAACAAAAGCTCATGGGGGTCCTCAAAACGTTTTAAGAACGTAAAGGAGTTCTGAATCAAAAAAAGATCCTCCTGAGGGAGGGGATACAGTCACCCCATGATCCTGGAGCTATTCAAGACCAGATTGAGATATTCCCAACACTACCAAAACTCTTAAGACAGAACCTTATGCAGGGGGAAATCCTAGAAAGATTTTTGCAGCCCTTCCAAAATACTATCTCCCTATACCGCTTGCTCCAACACTGCTTCAACCATGCACACTGAAGTGGTGACTGGAGTGACAAGAGATGGGAGCTCAACTGGTTTCAGACTGCTCAAAGGACTACTAGCCCCCCCCCCCCAACCTTATCCTCTTCTTCTTACTTCTCCATCCAGTAAAGTGGGTGGGATTGCAGCGATACTCTGCTCCAAAATTCTATCTAACATCGTGGGACACTTGAAAGTCTGAGAAGACTCCAGCATAGCATTCTAGGGTCCCCCCATGGACACCTTAATGGGATCCCGAGGTTGGGCTGGGACCTGCAAGCCATCCAAAGCACTCTGAAGACAAAGAGTCAGAACATTAATGAACTAAGGCCTCAAAACTGCAAAGGCGCCCTCCAGCGGAATCTCAATGTGAGCCCTTTATATGAGGGATTTTATTTATTTATATTTATTTATTTACATTTCTTTTATACCGCGCTATTCAACATCAGTGCGGTTTACACAGAACATAAAACATACACGTTGCATATAATGAAACAGTGTTTACAAGTAACAGGAACTAGAACTTGGATAACTTGGGGTAACTATTTACATCAGATTTTCATATTATATAAGCTATACTTATAAGTGTCTTATAGCGGAGGTTTTGTCATGATATCCATATTAGACTGTAGGTGACGTTACTGTATCTTCGTCTATCTTGTAGTATTGAAGGAATAGGTAGTGTTTCACTGCCTTCCTAAATTGGGCCAAGTCAGTGATTGCTCGTATGTTGGGTGGGAGAGAATTCCAGCTTCTCGGTGCACATAGTTTGAAAGCTCTGTTAGCTGTAGCGTGAGTGCAGTGGGTTAATTCTATTGGGACAACTAATGAGTTTATCGCTGTTGATCTCCTGGACCTGTTGGATGGTGTGGTATGAATGAGTTCTGCTAGTGATGTAGAGGCTAGACCATTGATTGACTTGAAAGTAAGCAGCAGAATTTTAAACGATAGTCTAGACTGAATGGGGAGCCAGTGAAGATGTTTTAGGATGGGTGTGATATGATTCTTCTTAGGCGCTCCGATTAGAACTCTCGCTGCAGAATTCATTGCAAGCTGTAGAGGGTTTAAAGTAGATAGAGGGAGACCATGCAGGATTGAATTTGCGTAGTCAAAATGAGGCATGATAAGTGCCTGATAGATAGTTCGGAAGTCGCTTGGATCAAGTAGAAAACGAAGGTGCCTGAGGGTATGGATCTTGTGGTATATCGCTCTGACTACATTGCTTATGTGGAGTTTCATGTCAAGGCGCTGGTCCAAGGTGACTCCAAGGTACCTGATCGAGGATTTAGTCTGGAGTTCTGCATCCTTATTTATTTATTTATTTTTATTTATTTGTATTTCTTATATACCGCGCTATTACAATCAGTGCGGTTTACATTGGAACAAAACATACAACAATGTAACAATTTACATTGGGTTTACAATGAACAAGGGATACAAACTTGGATAACAGGGAGAAAAACTATGTACAGTGTTACGTAAAGAAGAAGATTAAACATCATACGAAGGGCATGGTTATGGAATGTAGTAAGAAGAATGGAAATGTAACAGGAGGAGTGTCAGGCTATCGAATTTTCTAGTTGGGGTTGTGTTAGGGTGGGTTTTGGTGAAGGCGTGTATTATTTTAGGATTGGCTGGGGGGGGATGAGATTGGAATAGTATTTTGAGAACAGATGATGTTTGATAGCCTTTCTGAACGAAATGATATTGGTAATGGAATGGATTTCTGGGGGGAGGGAGTTCCATGCTCCTGGTACAAAAAGTGAGAAGGCTCTATTGGCTGTTGTCTTTGAGCATTTCGTGATTGTTTTAGGCACTTCTAGTTTGTTCATACATGACGAGGGTCTGTTTCTGTTTGGTGGAATGGGCTGGATGAGCTTGGTAAGCGGGGTGGGGGGCTGATTTCTTGAGGCCTTGAAGGTTAGAACGAGGGCTTTGTATATGATTCTGGCGTGTAAAGGCAGCCAGTGTAGGCTCATCAGTACTGGAGTTATGTGCTCCGATCTAGATGTTCCGGTGAGTATTCTTGCTGCAGAGTTCATGGCTAACCTAAGCGGGTTCAATGTTGCTTGTGGGAGCCCAAGGAGGATAATGTTAGCGAAGTCAAGGTGGGGGGTTACCAGAGCTTGGAATATTGAGCGGAAATCGGAGGGGTCCAGTAATGATCGAAGGTGGCGTAATGACCATATCTTGTGGTAGATAGATCTAGTAATGTTTTTGATATGCGGTGCCATGTCCAGCTTTTGGTCGAGGATGATGCCCAAGTACCTTTATGTACTTTATCCTTGACTTTTATGTGTGTTGGTGTTATGAAATTTGAATTCCTCGTGATGAAAAGCACCTCCGTTTTCTTGTGCTGAATTCTAAGGTTTTGTGATTGAAGCCAATTGGATACTGAGTGAAAGCATTCTGTAATTGGTGAAAGGTCTGGGTTTTCTGTTGAGAAGGGCATGTAAAGTAGGACGTTGTCCACGTATACCAGGCAGTTTACCCCAAAAGAGCGAATGAGATTACAGATAGGTTGCATGTAGATATTAAACATCAGGGCGGAGAGGGATGATCCCTGCGGGACTCCTTGCTTTTGGTGGAAAGGTTTAGAAGTTGAGGCCCCTGAACGTACATGTTGCCATCTGTATGTGAGATAAGATTCACACCAGGTTATTGCCATTTCTGAAATACCCTTCTTCCTGAGGCGCACCAGTAGAAGCTCGTGGCATACTGAGTCAAAAGCAGCTGCTATGTCAAGGAAAATAAGGACAAAGCCCTGCCGGACGTTATCAACTCCTGTGGTTATGTTATTTATAAGTGTGGTGAGGAGGGTATCTACGCCGTGTTGTCCTCTAAAACCGTGTTGGCATGGGTCTAGTGGTGAGTTGTTGTCGACATGGTCTTGGATTTGTCTTTGTACCTCTTTTTCTATTATTTTAGCCAAAAGTGGAATGCTCGATATCGGTCTGTAAGAGTCCACTTTCAGGCTATTGAGCTTGCTGTTTTTCAACAGAGGTCTAATGGAGGTATGTTTGAGGAATTGAGGAAACACCCCTGTTGTGAAAGATCTTTCCATGAGCTTGGCTATAAATGGGCTAAGATCAGACCGTAGCTCCTTTATCCAGAAGGCAGGGCATGGGTCGGTCTGGGCAGTGGTGGTGTTGATCGTAGTGATGGTGTTTTCAATGTGTTTCCT
Organism: Ichthyophis bannanicus; assembly: GCA_033557465.1. Classification (NCBI taxonomy): domain Eukaryota; kingdom Metazoa; phylum Chordata; class Amphibia; order Gymnophiona; family Ichthyophiidae; genus Ichthyophis; species Ichthyophis bannanicus. The sequence goes on from CM066031.1 coordinate 1,284,575,425, forward strand.
AGCTGGTGTAGAGAACATGGTCAAGGATGTTATATTGTTTTGTACTATTGCCCTTGAGGGTACTGGAGATTTGTTGGTATGGTTTATCTTTGTTTGCAGATAGTCAGCAAAGTCTTGAGGGTGGATATCGTTTGATTGTTCAGATACTGGTTCCTTTGTTAATTTTTTTACGAGGCTGAAAAGGTCATGAGGTTTGTTCAATGACCGCTTCAGCGAATCTATGTGAAATTGCCGTAGGTTGGTAGTTACTGCTTCACGATGTTGTGCCAGATGGGAATTATATGCCTTTTGATCTATTTCTGAGTGAGATTTGCGCCAGCGTCTTTCCAACTTCCGTAGGGAGGTGAGAGATGATCGAAGTTCTGAGGTGTACCAAACTGCTGAGGCTCTGGTCCTTAGTGGTTTGTTGGATGGTGGACGTACGGCAATATTACTGAAGGTTTCGTCCCATTCAGAGACCATGTCTTCCGGACTGAATATCGTCGTGGCTAGAAGTGGGCGTGTTTTACTCAGGATCAACTCTCTATCAAAGGCTTGAAACTTTCGTTCTGGTGCCTTGGGAGAGCTAGTCATCCTTTTGATTTTGTTTGGTTATTTCTGATTATGGGTAGTTGGAAAACGATCAGTTTATGATCAGACCAGGGAACTGCAGATAAGTAGAGTCCCAAGTTGTCTTTTGACTTGGGAGATGTCTGTGGAGCAAAAATCAGATCAAGTAGACCTCCTTTAACGTGTGTAGGTTCATCTACTAGTTGGGTATATCCTAGGTCTTTGAGAGCCTCAAGGAAGGCTGAAGACTGAGCCTCTTGTAGTGATGGGAGGTTGAAATCTCCCAAAACCCAACTCGATATGCATGGGCTTTGAGTGTTAGATGCCAGGTCAATTATTGAGGAAAGAGCATCTGGATCTTGAGATGGGGCTCGATAAATGAGATTAATAGAGCAGAGTTTGTTAGATATAGTAATTGACTCAAGATTCTTTGTGCTGTCTGAGTTTATCATGTAGAAGTGAAGGTCTGATTTGGTGAGGGCGAGTACCCTTCCTCCTCCTTTATTGTTCCTATGACACGTGTGAATTGTGAAATTGGATGGCAGGAGTTGGTTCAGCAGGACGTTGTCGTCGCTAGACAGCCATGTCTCTGTAATCATGAGAATGTCAAGGTTATGGTAAGATATCAATTCTGTGATCACTGGCCATTTTTTGCGTATTGATCGGGCGTTTATGAGCCCACATCTTAGGTTTTGGGTAGGAGAGATTTCCTCATGTTGTGGGGTTTCTTGTTCTGTTGTAGTGCAATATGCAGTAAGTGGGACTGGCGGGTTTGGAGCGTTTTGTTGAATCTTTGAAAGGTGTCATTTGACCATCTCCTCTCATGGTTCTGAAGGATTAGTATGTTAAATTGATTGGGAGATAGCGCTTTGGCATTATTGCTCAATTCTGTTAGGAGATACAGAGCAACTAAGGTGAAGGCTAAGGTAGACATTTTCATTACCATCCCTGGAGTGTGTAATTAATGAGTGTATGCAGGGTGGAGGCAGACCAGTGGTAATGAATAATGAAATAAACTATAGGTAGGTTGTGTGTCCAGCTCACTAGTATACCTAAAGCAAATGAGAGCTCACTAGTATACATAAAGCATATGAAATTGGCTAGCTTCAATATGTGGTGCAGTATCTAAATAGACAATAATGAATATACTATATGCAGACAATAATGAATATATTATTGGTAGGGAATGTGTCAGCTCACTAGTAACGTGAGGCATATGAAGCTGGCTAGCTTCAAAATATGGTTCAGTATATATGCAGATATAGAGGAAAGCTGCGAACAGTAAAGCACAGCTACTTACCTGTAACAGGTGATCTCTGGGAACAGCAGGAATAAGTCTTCACATATGGGTACGTCAGTACCGACGAAGCCTGCGTGGGAACGCTCCCCAGCGTCCAAAAAGAAAGCCTTTGGGAGCATCTCACACGCATGCGCGCTGCCTTCCCGCCCATTCACTTCCCTCTCATCAGTTGGGTTTGTAGCTGAGACCGAAGGAGGGAAGCAGACAAATTAGAGAGAGAGAGAGAGAGAGAGAGAGAGAGAGAGAGAAACAACTCCTAGGGGAGGTGGGTGGGTTGTGAAGACTTATTCCTGCTGTTCCCAGAGATCACCTGTTACAGGTAAGTAACTGTGCTATCTCCAGGAACAAGCAGGAATGAGTCTTCACATATGGGGACTCTCAAGCTAGAGATGCCTGGAGGAGGTCATAGCATGTTGCAAATCTAATAGATGGGCCATGCTATTTCCCAGAACCTCAGGCATCCAAGGGATGGAGGGTAGGAGTTGAATTAAAAAGGGTGTGCTGTGGAACAGCTTGACTCAACAAGGCATCTAGGGGGATCCTTGTGTAGATCATAAATGTTAGAGAAATATTGAATTCCAATTTTCTAATGTGGACCTTAGTCAAAAGTATTGCAAAAGTATTTTTTGAGGCTAATATGGTCTGGTGCTAAGAGCCAGTACATTTTCCTCAAGAAAATACCTCACTGTGAAGTAGAAGAAATAAATTTTGCAATACAGGCAGAGGTCAGAAGTCTTAATGGCTAGAACTAATCCCAGAAGAAAAACTGGGGGAGTTTAATGAAGTTGGACTTTAGATGAGAAGCTAAAGCTTCTGTAGGCCAAAGTTTGAAGCTCTTTGTCCTTGGAGCAGAATAAGGCTCTAGGAAGAGAGGAGCTAAATCTGACTGGTTTGCAGAAAAAGGATGGGTCTTTAAGACCCCTCTATCCAAATGAAAGAAAGAAACATTTGTAGTAGGCGATGTAGCCTCCAATTTCTTGAAGATGAGTAATGTCTTCCCTATGTGATGTCACTTAGGATAATGACTTACATGAAGAGCTTCAGATGTAACGTAACCTATCCTGCAGTGTAAATAGCTCATGTATATAGTTAACCCAGTTATCCAAGTTTCTTTTCCCTGTTCAATGTAAAACCAGACACCTTGTCGTATGGTAGTTATGTTATGATGTAAACCGCGCTGATGCCGAATAGCGCGGTATATAAGAAACTGTAATAAATAAATAAACCGAAGAGGCTACAGTAAAAGAAGGTAATTTCTAATTACCATAGAAAATTAGTTGTCCATTTAAACCTTATGGTATGCTGGAACAGCATTCATATGGACAATAACAAATCTTTCAGAGTGAGATATGTGTATTTATATAACTATATATATATATATATATATATAAAAGAGACTCACTTAATAACAAGAAGGGGTAAGACCTGCTTGAGAATATGGATAGAGAACCCCTTACTGGTTACACATGGGAGAACCATGAAGGTGGTTACATGGAAACCAGTGGAATGTTCCTAGTCAGAAGGATAGGTCTAGATGTCTTTAAATTCTAGACTTTGAATAACCAGATATGGAGATCTACGTGAAGGGGTGCAGAGAAATCCTTAGTCTTAAGACCACAAGTCTGGATCCTTCTATAACTTCAGTGTGGAGAAAAAGACGCAATATAAGGGAATACCATATTTGCCCATCTATGAGGGCACTATGAGTATAATGCGTTCTTTGTTCAGCGTAAGCTCCAATGAAGTATTGGAGATTAGAAGGAATACACTAGACAAGGACCGACTGTAGTGAAAAGAAATGCATCCCTGTTGGAGAGTTCCACTGGAGATGTGGAACAACTCAGGGAATTAAACAATTCTTTATGCTTTCACGTGATCTAAGCCCTGGTATATTTTCCCTAAAATTAAATTTTAAGGAAGATGGTGGAGTAGGAAAAAACCGGTCATGTGGGAGCATGACTGGGGAAAGCCCTTTAACCATCTGGAAGTAACCTACCAGGAATGGCTCTGACGCTCTCTAGCAAAGGCCCACAGTTGCAGAGCTTTTTGTAGAATTGCAGAGAGCATGTTGTAGGTTGCTTAGGTGAGATCTGGCTGTTTAATTGCCAGTATGCAACCTAATCTATTCTGTGGGAGCCAAAGAATTGAAGATGGCTAAGAATAGTAGACAGGCCGGTTGCCTACAACGATAAATTGTCCAAGTAGGTTTTGGAACCTCTCCAGGAATTATCTGTTATTAAGGCAGCAGAAGAGGTAGGTCCTATAGATTGGAAAAGGACCAACAGACATAATTAGAAGTGATAAAACTCAATTATGGTCTGATAAGCTGTCTTAAAAGAAATATTTGAAAAGATTGCAGAGGGAGGAAACTCTGTATGGAAATCACTTACTGGAGTAGGTATTGAAGACAATCCTATGGCTTAAAGGGTAAGCCCTCCAGTCAAATAGTATCACTCTTGGAGTGAGGTCTCGAGTAAGAGGGATAGAAAGTAATACAGAGTTGTGAAGACTTACAATTTGGTAAGTCTGTGAAAAAGGTAAAACTCCCCTGCAGTCAAAAATTTGAGATATCCTGGTACAGGACAACTGTCAAGGTAAAGGGCATAGCCATACCTTGGAATTAGTTGTTACTCCTCTATTTAATTTAAAAGGAGAGGAGAAACCTGTTACCTGTAGGGCATGACTATCTTTAATAGCTCTAAGAGCTAAAAGAATGGACTCCTTTTGGCAAAGGATTCATGCCTAAAGTGGAGTATTGAGACAGTGTATCACTGACCTCTCAGTAAGGATGAGAAGAACTGTAAACGCTTCTGCTGTTAAGAAGTAGAGGTTCTGAAACTCAACAGGAAAAAGATTTAATGAATAAAAGATCAGAAACCCTGCGACTGTTGGGTTTGCTGAGCCTGTTGAGGCTTTGGTTTTCTTAGCCTGGTATGATGTTGCCCTTCTTTGGAAACATCTGCATGATGGGTAGAAGATGAATAAAACTTTTTCCCCTTAGGGGGATAAAGTTTGTTAGGAGATTTTTTATTAGCTGGGATAGAGGAACGTTTTGACAATCCTCTGCAAGCAATAATATCAGTGTTTAACTGATTAGCTTGGAATAAAGCATCCTTGTTAAAGAGATTTTCACCAGTACAAGGAGTATTTCCCAGCCTTTCTTGTACCCATTTGTCCAAGTCTGAAGCTTGGAGCCAGGCCATACGTCGTGCTCCTATGGCTATAGCAGAGATTCTGCTAATAGACTCAAAACAGTCCAGGGAAGCACGATTAAGGAATTTGGAGACATTTTGAGCATGACTGACTAATAAGAGAAAGTCTGCTCTTTTATGTTCTTGAAGAAAAGGGATCAAAAGCTTTAAGTTCTTTGTGACCTCTTCAAGAGATAATCCCATATAGAAAATATATGAGATAATTCTTGCTGAAAGCATGGATGCCTGGAAGCATCGACGTCCAAAGGCATCTAAAGTCCTAAACTCACGACCTGGCGGATAAGAAGAGTGCTTCTTTGCACTCTTAATCTGCCTCATTGCTGATTCTACAATAGAATGATGAGGAAGTTGAGTCTTTTGAAAACCTGGAGAAGGTGGCACCTTGTACATAGTGTCAAGTGTCTTAGAATGTGGGGATACAGTTAAAGGAGTTTCCCACATTCTTAATAGTAGATCCTGTAAGGTCTGATGCAAAGGAAGTATGATAACCTCCTTTGGAATCCAGGGGAATTGCAGGGTCTCAGAATCCCCTGGTAGGGATTCTTTACCAGGTATAGAAATGGCAAGTAACTTTGCCATATCAAGCAGAAAAGCTTGAAAAGAAATCTCCCCTGAGGAGGACCCTCTAAAATGAGGGGCAAAGGCTAGACTTGTTGAAAAATTAGCCTCGGTACCGATGGATTCATCCCAGTCATCGGGATCTGAAGACTTGAAAGGATGAAGCATCGGGTTTTCGCTAAAGCGATGTCTTCGGTACCGCCCCAGGCCGGTACCGAGATGAGTCGGTACAGAATTCTCCATGCTAGAGATCGATTCCAGGCTCGGCATCGAAGGAAGCGAGTCTGTCGAAGCAATCATGGACGGTACCGACACCGATGCTGATGTCGATACCGGTACCGAAGCCGATACCGATACTCGAGGAACGGTCTGCAGCAACTCCAGCGGTACCAAAGTAACCGAGAGCACTAGACTACGTTCATTGGTGAGGAGTGTTTCATCCATCACCATAGCCGATGCCGGGGTGTCGGTACCGCACGAAGCGGCCACATCGCCCTAGCATGGCCCAGGTATGTTCATCGAGGTAAGAACCCCGGGAACAACCTGGAGCCCCGTTGATGCTTTGGAGCCCGAAGACTCCCGCCGGGGCTTTATTGCCAAATTGTCCTCGAGGGCAAGGTCAGAGCCATCTCGATGCTTGGAAGGAGATCTACCACTCGAGGACTGGCTATTCTTTACAGACTTTTGTTTGGTTACCTGATCCTGTGAAAAAGAAGATATTCTAGCTGGTAACATCGAGTGCGATGTGAACCGGGTATCGAGTTGTGCTCGATCCTGAAGACTTCTTCTGTTTCAGCTCCAGCAGGAAAGACACTCCAGTGGGCAATGGTCAGGACCTAAACATTTTAGACACCAAGTATGAGTGTCTGAAAATATATCTGTACCGCCACACTGAGCATTTCTTAAGGATAGTGGCTGGCTTTTCCATAATGGAAGAATAGAGGCCTAGTGGCCTAGAAACAGTCAGGCACTAAGTAGGAAAAAATTTTAAAGAAAAGAAGAAATTCTTTAGTAAAAAGAAAGAAAAGCACCGGCGGTACCGGTGGCGTCGGGGGAAGGCAGACGCCACCACAAAAAAGTAAAAATAAAAAGAAGAATTTCCTGCAGTGACAGGAATACTTCCTGCCGGCTCCACGGAAAATGGAAAACTGATGAGAGGGAAGTGAATGGGCGGGAAGGCAGCGCATATGCGTGTGGGATGCTCCCAAAGGCTTTCTTTTTGGACGCTGGGGAGCGTTCCCGTGCAGGCTCCATCGGTACCGACGTACCCATATGTGAAGACTCATTCCTGCTTGTTCCTGGAGATTATAGAAGCCACACAGCAGAGTCTAAACTGACTACTGCTCCTAACAGCTCCTCAGCCAACAAAGGCCTGCCTCCCTCTGACTTTCTAAATGGCAGTAAAGGTGGCACATATCCCTCCCATGTGGCCATCAGCTCTCCATTACAACCAAAGCAGAAGAAGAGAAGCAAACTAACTTACTGGCCCCTATATGCCCCACATGGTCAGCATCTCAGAGATATCGCTGCCACACCAAGCTGCGAACTACAGCGGGCTCTCCAAGCAGCTGAATTACCCAGAAAGGAGTTCATCACTCTGTTAAGCATCTGTAGCTTCCCCAATGCTGTTTCCATTTTTTTTTTAAAATAAACTTTAATCCCTCAACAAGGCTCCCAAACTGGAAAACAGCATTAGAAGATACTTAAGGATAGATAGGGGAATCCCCGCCACAACTGGCAATAGCCTCTCAGGACCACAGCCAGATGCACCCTAACAAAGGCAAGATTCATGGGGCAAAGCTTGGGACATAGGGAAGTAAAGACCTCCTGCTGAATCAGGGCAAAGATCCGCAGACCAATTCCAAGAACCTTCTCAGACCAAAAACTCAGAGGATCACAGGTTGTAGCTTGTGCCCTGGAGCAGTGTTTTTCAACATTTTTTGTGCAAAGGCACACTTTTTTCATGAAAAAAATCACGAGGCACACCACCATTAGAAAATGTTAAAAAAATTTACCTCTGTGCCTATATTGACTATATATAAAGTAATTCTCTTGAATAGGAATCAAACACTCACACCAACCCCCCTCCCCTGCTGGTTCACACCAAACCCCCCTCCCCTGCTGGTTTCACTCACACCCCCCCCCCTCCACTGCTGGTTCACTCACCCACCCCCGTCACTTACTCACCCCTCCTGCTGGGTCACTCACCCACTTACCCCCCCTCCCCTGCTGGTTCACTCACACCATCGCCCCCCCCCCCTTGCTGGTTCACTCACACCACCCCCCTCCTCGACTGATGTTTCAATAACACTCCCCCCCCTTGCTGGTTCACTCACACTCCCCCCCCCCTTGCTGGTTCACTCACACACACACCCACCCTTGCTGGTTCACTCACACACACACCCACCCCCCTCTGCCCAAGCCGCTGCTTCTGCTTTGTACAGAGCAGCGGCTGCACTACACTTACATTGAAAAGTAAAGAGAAACTGTGTCAGGAGCCCTCCGGTCATCGCAGAGCCCGAGGAAGTGATGTCATGGGGGCGGGCTCCTCACAGGCTGTCTTTCCTTTTCAAATTAACTTTATTGCAGCTAAAGTTAATTTGAAAAGGAAAGACAGCCTGTGAGGAGCCCGCCCCCATGACATCACTTCCTCGGGCTCTGCATGATCGGAGGGCTCCTGACACAGTTTCTCTTTACTTTTCAATGTAAGTGTAGTGCAGCCGCTGCTCTGTACAAAGCAGAACCAGCGGCTGCACTGCTATAGGGAATCGCGATCGCGTTCGCGCCGCGGACTTCGGCACAAAAGCCGGTTTTTTGCTCTGGCCGCTCCCGATCTTGCGGCCAGAGCAAAAAACCGGCTTTTCAATGGCCGGTTTTACAACTGTGCCGGCAGCCGGCCTGGCCATGGAAAAACCGGCCAGGCCGGCTGAAAACCGGCCGGTTGGCAACCCTAATTTGTGAGCCGAGGCCACATGTTACGGATGAAATTGGAATTTTTCCCACGGCACACCAGACAATATCTCACGGCACACTAGTGTGCCGCGGCACAGTGGTTGAAAAACGCTGCCCTGGAGAGTCAGGCCAAGAACAAGAAAAATCCTGCTGCATCAGTACAACATCCACCATTTGATAGAGGCAAAGAAATACTGGCAAGTTCCAGGCTGCATCACTCTTTATACTGTGATGTCACTGGAAAGCTCAGGTCTCTGCTGCCTCCTGCTCGAAAGTTAGCACAATTCACTGGTCTAGACAGGTCTAATAGGATGAAAAAGAAAGGAGGATTAGATAAAATGTATGCAGAATATGTGCAGAAGTCAGATTTATGCGAGCAATGTTACACTGGGTTTAGTGTAATTCTTAACCAGGACTCCTGAAAACTAGAGATATGAAAGCAGATGAATAAAACTACACATACTGGTCCAACATATTTCAAGTGGTCACTGCTTAACAATGTTAGAGAGCTTGTCAGTATTTGATCTAGTATGGAAGTTCATATGTTTCTGCATTACAAATGACTCTCACACAAGCAGCAGACAAGAAAATACTTGAAACTTTTAGAATTATTTTTCTTTTGATTTGCTTAACATGACATTACACACATAGCCTAGCACAGAAAAAAAACCCGAAGTTTATGAATCCAGGGTCTAAAATCACCATTTTATAACAAAAGCATGGCTATAGTTTACATGTCTCAGTTAACTGCCTTACCATAACTATTTGAACCTCCCCTCCAGTAGCATATACATCCCCATCATGATCTCCATACAGAACAAACTGGACTATGCTTCCATAGAATATGGGAACTGTTTTGATTGTTTTCACCTATAAAAAGAAAAAATATAGTTAATAAAATTATATTGCTGCACTTCACATTAAACAGGGAAGGAAGACAATTTCCAAAATTATATTTGTGCTGTCTGCCTTAATTCTATGCAACTAGAAGTCCATGCATTGCTCCACAATACAAAAAAAAGGGAGCCAAAAGAGTGTGCAACATAAAAATTCACTAACAGTTGTTGATGAATTGATGTGCATCTCTTCAGGGGAGAGAATGAAGTTCCCTAATCAAGTCTTGCCGAATACTTTCACATGATGATTGCGATGTATAACATCAATACTAAAACTCAGCAAGGCGATACTACAATTGAAGTATGGTAGAAATGAAAAAGAAAAATACATACTGGCCACACGTCACCCAGGATAAAAAGGTGCCCACTCGTAGCTTATACAATAGGGCTAATGATGGTGGTTGCAATAGCACAAACACTGCAGATGTAGATCACATCCCTGCCACAGATAAAGGCCATGGTGAGTGTGTTCATGAACCCACTGTGGCAGGCAATAAAGCGTAGTTACTCACCTGTAACAGATATTCTCCAGGGAAAACAGGAATCAGTCCTCACATATGGGTGATGTCAGCACCGACAGAGCCCAAATGGAAGCATCTTCCCAGCTTTCAAAGAAAGCCTTTAGGAGATGCCACCACGCATGTGTGGTCCCCTTCCCGCCTAAGGGTGCCATCTTGCTCAGTCATATGACATAGCTAACACAGCAAAAAAAAAATATATTTTTTTACAGTTAAAGCAACTCCACAGAAAGGAGGGAGGATTCTGAGGACTAGTTCCTGCTGTCCCTGGAAAACACCTGTTACAGGTGAGTAACTTCGCTTTCTCCAGGAACAAGCAGGAAGTCAGTCCTCACATATGGGACTCCCTATCTACAGGTTAACAACAACCTGTAGAAAAGACACCGTCAAGCTGTGAGTAGCAGCTGATGAGTCTGAAGGACAGACTCTGAAAAGACCCCAGTATCCAGGGAGAACCAACACTCCAGTAGCCTGAACACAAAAGGGTTAGAGTTGCCTAAACCCCAAAAAGATTATGGAGTACAGCCTAGCCGAAGGCGCTTTCCAGTCAGGACTTCATCTCCATGTAGTAGTGAGTTGCAAAGGTGTGGACTGAAGACCAAGTGGCGGCCCAGCAAAGGCAAATGTCTGTCATCGGGACAGAACGCAAGTTTGCAACAGAGATCGCCATAGCCCTGACACGTAAGCCGTGATTTGGCACTCCAGTGAAAGCTCAGCCTATTCGTAGGCGAGGACAATACAGTCCGCAACCCAGGTGGACAGGGTCCACTTGGTCACCGCCTCCCCCAGCTAGCTGAGATCATAGGAAACAAAAAGCTGGATGGCTTTGCGGTGGCCCTGGGTACACTGCAGGTAGATGAACAGGACACTTACAGTCCAGATTATGAAGTATAGCCTCCGTTGGCGTGAGGCCATGGGTAGAACGTGGGGAGCACACCTCCTGATTGAAGTGGAAGGAGGAGACCACCTCCGGCAGAAATTTGGGGTGTGTGAGAAGCACGACCCTGTTCTTATAATAGAACCTCATATATGGTGGCTCCGCCATCAAAGCCTGGAGCTTGCTGACCCTGCGAGCAGAAGTAAGTGCCACCAAAAAGGAGACCTTCCAGGAGAGGTACCACAGGTGGCAGTTGGCTAGGGGCTCAAACGGCAGCCGGGTGAGCAGTGTCAGCACTACGTTATAGTCCCATTCCGCCAGGGGCAGGCAGATTGGGGACTTGGAGAGCAGTAGGCCCTGCAGGAAGGGGGTGACAAGGGGGGCTGAGCCAAGAGAGAGGCTTGCGCTCGATAGAGTGGTTGAGTGCTGAAAGGGCACACAAGTGCACCCTGACTGAGTTGGACTTGAGTCCAGCATGGGAAAAGTGCAGCAGGTATTGCAGGACTACCTGCACCGTGCAGAAGGGGGGTCTGCCTGTTTCTTCAAGCACCACACTGAGAATCTCTGTCATTTGAAGGCATAAGCATGTCTTGTGGAAGACTTGCAGGAGGCCAGCAGGACCTCCTCCACCTTCTCCAAGAGTTTAGATGGAGATGAGGCTACAAGTTCAGCAGACACGCTGTTAATGCCAGAGACCCCAGGATAGGGTGAAGGAGGGAGCTCTCCTTCTGAGTCAGCAGCCCCGAGGAGTTCCAGAGAGGGACCGGGGATTCTGTTGCTAGGCAGAGCAGCCGTGGGAACCACGGCTGCCTGGGCCACCGGGCGGCTACCAGGATTAGCGATGCCCTGTCCTAAAGGACCTTGAATATGGTCTTGGTGACCAGTGATGTGGGTGGGAAGGTATACAGAAGACCTTTCGACGATGAGATTAGAAAAGGGTCCGCTACTACCTGGGATGGGTGAGGTTAGCAGGAGCAGAAGCGGTTCAGCTAGGGATTGGCTGGGCTGGCGAAGAGGTCCATCTGGGGTGTCCCCCAGAGCCAGAATAGCCTGTGGACTACTCCGGGATTTAGCAGACATCCATGCAGTTGCAGGACTCTGCTTAGCTTGTCTGCGAGGACATTGTCTTTGCCCAGCAGGTAGACCACTCTCAGGAGCGTCCCCTGGCTGACTGCATACAAGCAGAGGGCTATTGCCTCCTGGCAGAGAGCGTAGGAGCCCGTGCCTCCCTGTTTGCTCACTTAGAACATTGTCACTTGGTGACCCATCTGGATGAGCACCGGCCAGTGCTAGAGATGGTGGCGGAAGGCATTGAGCACCAGGAACATGGTCCTGCACTCCAAGAAGTTGATCTGTTATTCGGCTTCAGCCCAGGATCAGGTGCCCAGTGTGTGGAGATTCCCACTGTGGGCTCCACAACCAAGCAATGAGGCATCCGTGATGAGGACCTGCTGAGGAGTGGGGAATTGGACAGTATGCCTGCCCTCAGGTGTTGCATGGTCTGCCATCAGCAGAGCGACTCTGCCAGAGGGCAGGGCACATAGACTTTGTCCCAGAGGTTGCCAGTGGCCTGCATCCACTGAGACCTGAGGCACCACTAAGCCATCCTCATGTGAAGGCGGGCATTCAGTGTGACGTGTACCTTTGAGGCCATGTGGCCGAGCAGGTGGAGCATGCCACATGCCAGCACGGCATGAGCTGTCCAGCCCTGTCACTGGGCAGGAAGGCCTTCACCTGGAGGGTATCTAGGTGCACCCCAATGAACTCCAAGCTCTGTGCTGGGGTGAAGTGGGACTTGGGGTGGTTTATCACAAGCCACAGGTATTGCAGAACACTGATGGTGCAGCCTATGGCATGTTGCACCTCGGTGGCTGTCTCCCCTCTGATGAGCCAGTCGCCTAGGTAGGGGAGGACAAAGGCTCCTTGGAGGTATAAGTAGGCCGCCACGACTGCCAGACACTTTGTGAAGACACTGGGTGCAGAGGTGAGCCTGAAGGGTAGTACCATGTATTGGCAGTGGTTGCCTCCGACCATGAACCTGAGGTACTGTCAGTGCCTGGGGTGGATAGGGATGTGGGTATACACATTCTTTAGGTCCCTGCTGAAGGTATGGCAGCAAGATTTCAAAGGAGAGCATCTTGAACTTCTCTCCCACACCAGGAACTTGTTTAGGTCTTTCAGATCTAAAATGGGCTTTAGGCCTCCCTGTCCTTTAGAGAATGAGTAAGTTCCTTGAGTAGAACCCCCTGCAGTGTTGTTGAAGGGACTCTCCGGGAAGAAAGGTGGTGGTGTCTGGTCCAGGTGGAGGAGATAACCCTCTCTGACAACCAGGAGTGCCCAGGTGTCAGTGGTGATGGTCGACCACTGGTGAGCAAAGTGGGCCTGATGATCCCCAGTGGGCTGCTATCTCCTGGAGGGGAAGAGACTATGCCCAGCAAGTTAAAGGCTCGGCCTGGTCTGAGCCTAGGCTGCAGCTGGGGCCTTTTTGATTGTGAAGTCATTGCCAAGGTCCCCGGAGACCATGCTGAGGGGTCTGTGGGGCCTGGTATTGTTGGTAGCTCCGGGATCCCAGGCCCTTCCTGAGAAGGGGGTTTCTTCCCGGGGACGTTACACTTGGGGCCAAAGGAAGTTTTCTTCAAGAGCCGGGTCCTTGTCATGTATTCGGCTTCAAGTTTTGCGACTTTGTCTTGCATGGCCTTGTCAAAGAGGTTCTCTCCCAAGCAGGGGACATCCAGGAGCTTTTCCTGGACCCATTGCTCGAGGTCGGAGGACTGGAGCCAAGCTTGTCTCCTGGCACCGATACAGGTGCTAGCGACTTGGGCCATGGCCTTAAAGCCATCGTAGGCAGCCTGAGTGATAAACTTTGAGCAATAAGCAGCAGTTTTGACTGGTGTCTGGAACCTCTGGAGGGGTTCCGCATAGAGGCTGGCGGAGTAGCCCTTTAGCTCCTTCATAGTGTCCCAGAGGAACATTCCCATGGAGAGGAGGTATGCCTGGACCCGGCAGCCTGCATAGAGCCCTGGTAGCATTTTCTGCCAAGGGCATCGAGGATCTAGGCCTCCATGCCGGGAGGCATGGAGACGTGTGTCTTTTGGCTTTGACTCAACCACCATTGAGCTGTGTGGTTAATTGGCTCCTGCGGAAGGCCGGGCATGGGCGGACCTTATACATAAGGTCGAACCAGCAACTGATTGTGGGTACCATAGCCAGTGTCTCCACATACAGAGGAGTAGCCTCTCGAAGATCACCACGACTGGCACCAATAGAGACTCCTTCAGGGCCGGGGGGAGGGGGGGAGGGGGGGAGTCGAATTGGAGGATCTTGAGATCCAACAGAGTAGTCTACTGATTCAGTGGTGAAGGCCGGAGCTTTGGCCATGTCCTGCATGAAGTCGAGGAAGGCCTTCTCGGGCGGGGACCTACACTGGGCCCCGGGCGGGGATGGGTCCGAAGGTCTCGATGCCTCTGGGTGTCCAGGGATGTGTCATCCTCGGATTCCCAGTCTGAGTCATCGGGGGTGGAAACGACAATCAAATGGATCCAGGTCGGGGTCAGAGGTTCGTAGTCCTTGGCAGCGTGGCCGAAGCCACAGGCCAGGGAGGATTAGGGTCCTGTGGAACAGGACCACAAACGTGACCTCCATCGGTGATCGGCCCAGGCGGGGGAGCTCCGGGGGTTCAACTCGACGGCAAGGGAAGTCCTCAAGGTTGAGGTCTCTGTGTTTTTTGGCGGATGAACCAGCAGAGCTGGACAATGCTGCCTGCTGAGCAGCCAAGAAGGCAGACAAACTGCACTCCAGGGCCTTTATTCTGGTCTTCAGCCCAGATGGGGGTCACAGCAGTTGGCGTGGACGCCAAGGATATCGGGTCTGGCACCGGTGGAAGAGAAGAGTCCCTGATGGGGATGGCCAAGGTGACCTGGGGCCAATCGTCTGAGTCCATTGAGTCCTTCCATGGAGGTTTTGGTGACCACCCCTGCTCCCACACTTCGGCCCTCCTCCAAGGGCTCAGGGATCTGACACGGAACTTACTGCCTTCCCCAAGTATCATGAGGAGGTTCGCTAAGCTTTCTTCTTCTTCTTTGGGATCCAGAATGGGAACATCCTGTCGGAGGATTCGTGGCTCAGAACTGGTGGCCACGGAGTCACTGCGCAATCCCAGTGTCTCAAACTGGGCCCAGGAAGGGGTTTCTGAGACAGAGTATGGCCTGAACATCCAGTCGTGATTCTTCTGCCTGCTTTTCACTGCTTTAGGGTGTCAGCTTCTGGCAGGAACCGCAACTCTCCAGGTCATGGTCAGGACCGAAACAATGGAGACAGCAGTTGTATGTGTCGGTGATAGAAAAATTACTCGAAGACCAATCACACTTTTTAAAGCTGCTGGCCATCGGGGAGAAAAAGGGCCCAGTAAGGTTGAAGACCTGAGGAACTGCCAGTGGGAAAAGGAAGCAAATTGCACTGGAAAGAAAAATTCATGGGCCAGAGGATGCGGTACCGAAGCAAGCGAACTCAGGGGTGGGAAAGGGACTGGTTGCGGCCGGAGAGAGAAAATTAACTCTAACAGAAAAAGAATACTCTTTTTTCCAGGGAATCAGACACACATCTGCTGCACTCCATGGAAAAAAAGGCAAGAAGGGGACCACGCATACATGGTGGCATCTCCCAAAGGCTTTCTTTGAAAGCTGAGGTTAAGTGGATTTCTGCAGATAAAGAGGAGATAATGTACTGCTATTTTAATGCTACAAACACTATATTTAAATCAAGAGGGAAGAGAAGCCACCCAAAACTGGAAGAATGAGAAAAACTGCTACAAAAAACCTCCAAAAAGCAACAGATGAAAATTTACGATCTTTAATTTCACAGATTGAAGTAAAGTAGCATGTGAATGATAGCATCTTGAAGCAACTAAGGGCTTCCATGGAAAAGGAAAAACAGGGAGGAGGAGATCTAGGTGAGAGTAGATGAGAGTACCAGGAGAAAAGAATACACCAAAAAAAGCATAGTTACTCATCTGTAACAGGTGATCTCTGGAAACAGCAGGAATCAGTCTTCACATATGGGTGATGTCGGCACCGATGGAGCTCCGCGCGGGAACACTCCCCAGCATCCAATAGGAATGCTCTTGGGAACATCCTTCCATGCATACGTACCTGCTTTCCCATCATCCCAGCAATTCTCCTTAGTAAGGTATGGAGTTCAGAGAAAAAAACAAAACAAAACAGAAAAACCCATTCTACAACTCCCTGAGGAGGAGGGTGGGTTGTGAAGACCAATTCCTGCTGTTCCCAGAGATCACCCGTTACAGGTCGTAACTATGCTATCTCCAGGAACAAGCAGGAATGCAGTCTTTGCATATGGGACTCACTAGCTCCTGGCTACTGTGGATGTCAGAGAGGAGTAAGGTGTGACCTATGGGGGGAAAATCCCCCAACCACAACAAGGGTGGAGTATGGATCCATCAGACTCAGCCCCTTGAGCACACTCTCCGCTCAATTAGGAAAGGTTACCGGCAAGAACAGAGGGTCGGAGGGAAGGTGGTGTAAAGTCCCAAAAAGGTGCAAAAGAACTGCTTGGCCAAAGTTTGTGGCCCTACTGGAGTCCATGTCTAGACAGTAATGGGCAGCAAAAGTATAAATGGAAGACCATGTGACAGTTCGACAGATTTCCGAGATGGAGACGGAACCTAGATGGGCGACTGTGGCGGCCATGGCTTGGATGTAATGAGCTGTGATGTTACCATCTAGGAAAAGTCCGGACTGCGTATAAGCAAAGGAAATGCAGTTTGCTTGGGTTACTAGTAGGCCCAAGTGACTAGATCAAACAATACAAAAAGCTGTGTCGAAGGGCTTTGGTTCTGTCCAAATAGCCTACTATTCCTTACAATCCAGGAAATGCAGCATTGCTTCAGCTTTTATCTTTATTCGTATAACTTGATTAACCGCCCAGGCCGGAGCGTCAGGGCGGTGTACAATACAAATTATAGGCTACCGAAAATAAAGTTAGAAAGGAACGCCAAAAAACTGACAGGAAAGAGAGGTAATAAGGTAAAGACAGAAAGAAAGAAGAGCCCGATAGGGCAAAGTGGGCAAGGTAGAGGGAGGGCAGAAAGGGGAGGGAGAGGGAACGGACTGCTGGGGGATGCTCATGGGGGGAGGGCACGACCAGAGGACAGAGCACCATCGACAGGAGGGGGAAGGTCGAAGGCTTGGCAAAAGAGGTGAGTCTTAAGAAGATTTTTGAAATGAGGGTAGGAAAGTTCTAAGTGCAGAAACAGGGGGAGTGAATTCCAGAGGGCAGGACTCAGGAAAAAGAAAGCGGAGTGACGGGTAGATTCTAAGCGAGCC
Organism: Ichthyophis bannanicus; assembly: GCA_033557465.1. Taxonomy (NCBI): domain Eukaryota; kingdom Metazoa; phylum Chordata; class Amphibia; order Gymnophiona; family Ichthyophiidae; genus Ichthyophis; species Ichthyophis bannanicus. Next base: position 1,284,592,628 of record CM066031.1, read on the forward strand.
TGTGAGGGAGAACGGAGAAAGAGGCGGTTACCAAAAGCGGAGCGAAGAAGACGTGGAGAAGGCTGAAGAAAGATGGCGTCTGATAAATATTGAGGGGTGTTGGAATGGAGGGCCTTATGCGTGAGAATAAGAATCTTGAAGATGAAGCGAAACTTGACTGGGAGCCAGTGCAGGGCGAGAAGACATGGAGACACATGGGAACGGATCGGGGAGCCAGTGATAAGGCGGGCGGCAGCATTCTGTACGATTTGAAGACGGCGTAACTGGGAAGCGGGGAGACCTGCATAAATGATATTGCAGTAATCCAACCGAGACATAACTAATGAAAGGACGAGTGTGATAATTGAAGAAGGAGGAAGTGAAGATTGAACAGCCCTAATCCTACGTAGATGAAAAAAGGAAGTGCGGATGACAGCTGAAATATGTTGATGAAAGGAGAGGGAAGAATCCAGAGTGATACCCAGATACCGCAAGGAAGAAACCAATGGGATAGAACAGGAAGACATAACTGGGGCCAGGCTAGGAGAAGGGAGACCAAAAGAAAACCAGATGGCGTAAGATTTAGAGGGGTTGGCATGGAGAAAATTAGAGGCAAACCATGAAGACACCGAGGACAGACAGTGATTGAGTGGGGCAAGATCGGGGACAGAGGAGGAAGTATGGTGAACCAGCAAGATATCGTCTGCATAAACATAGAAAGAGATGCCAGACTGTTGGATTAATAAGGCAAGTGGGGCAAGAAAAACGTTAAAAAGAAGGGGGGCGAGAATAGAGCCCTGGGGAACACCACAGATGGAAGGGGATGGCGGGGAGGCTGAGTGAGAGGAGTGGACAGCAAAAGAGCGAGACGACAGAAAGGAACGAAACCATTGCAGAACAATCCCACTAATCCCACAATCAGATAAGCGAGCCAAAAGAGTGCGGTGATCAACCATGTCGAAAGCGGAGGAAAGGTCTAGAGACACCACCATAGAGAAATCACCGCGGTCGTGAGCTGAGTGCAGTTCAGAAAGGAGGGCTGTGAGGATAGTCTCGGTGCTGTGACCCGCACGGAAGCCGGATTGACGGGGGTGAAGGGCGAGTGTAGAATCTAGGTGAGAGGCAAGTTGGGAAAATACCACCTTTTCAAGGATCTTTGAGAGGAAAGGAAGGTTAGTGACAGGTCACCAGTTTGCAGGGGTGGCGGGATCGAGGGTGGGCTTCTTCAATATGGAGCGGACTATGGCGTGTTTCCAATTAGAAGGGAAAAGACCGGAGGACAAGCTAGTGTTGAGGATGGATAGTATAAAAGGCATGAGAGCGAGGTCTGGGATCAACAGCCAAGAAGACGGTAAAGGGTCGAGGGGGCAAGTGGTCTGATGAGCAGAGGAGATGAGCTTGAGTATTTCTGGAGCAGAAACGGGTGAAAAAACCTGCCAAGTGTGGGTAAAGGTGAGAGAAGAGGGTGGGGAGCTAACGGCGAGGAGGGCAGCGGGGGAGGCAGGGGGAGGAGAGAGCGGGGAGGGGCAGACTGGGAAAGAGGAACGAAGGGAAAGGACCTTGTTCGTGAAAAAGGAGGCAAGGGTAGATGGACTAGGGGCTGAAGGAGGGGAGTGGGGGGGGAGGGAAGAGGTAGAGGAAAGGGACTTGAGAATAAGAAAGAGACGGCGAGAGGAATTAGAAGAAGTGGAGATGAGCTGGGAAAAATAAGATTGTTTAGCAGAGGTAATCTGGGAACGGTAAGAAAGATGGGCATGCCGAAAAGCAGACAAAGAACCAGAAGTACGCCGTTTCCGCCATAGGCGTTCTGCTCGGCGGACGTGAGAGCGGAGAAGGAAGAGTCCAGAGTGGTACCAGGGATGCCGCGTAGAGGGACGAAGTGAGGTGGTGCGAAGGGGGGCAAGATCATCGAGGGCAGCTGAAAGCGTAGAAGACCAGGTGCGAGCCTGATGATCAACAGATAAAGTACAAAAATCAGGAGGAAAGCGAGAACTGGCCAGAGGGAAAGAGCGTAAGGTATGGGGGGTCAGGCGTCGCCGAACAATCAAGATTGTAGGGTCCGAAAGAGAAGGCAGTAGGGTAGCAACTGAGAAAGGAAAGGAGAAGAGAAGACAATGGTGATCAGACCAGGGGACCGGCACGGAATGAATAGCAGATGGGGTACGTGTGGATGGGTCCAGAGTAAGAACGAGGTCCAATGTTCGACCAGAAGCATGGGTAGGACAGTCTACATGTTGTGTGAGGGACAGATCAGAAAACAGAGAGGTAAGGGTCTTATCACGGGAACGGAGCGGAGGGGCCAGGTGAACATTGAAGTCTCCTAAGATAACCAAGTTTGGGGACAAGAGAACAGAGTCAGATAGGGTAAGCTGAAGGGAGTCCCAGAGATCTGGACGCAGTGACGGGGGAACATAGAGAAGAAGAAAATAAACTGGGAGAAGTGAGTTAGAACGGACTAGCAGGGATTCGGGGTAAGTGGGGGAGGGTGAGACTAAAGAGAAAGAAAGGGTGGACCGATAGATTAAAGCCACCCCACCCCCTGAACGACGAAGGCGGGGGGTATGGAACGCTGAATAACCGGGGGGAAGGCATTGATTGAGAAGAGCGTCCTCCCCCTCACGAAGCCAGGTCTCCGTGAGGAAGAGCGCGTCCAAGGAGTGTTGGGTCAAAAGATCATGGACAAGGTGAGTTTTGGAACGGATAGACCGACAATTCAGGAGAGCCAAGGAGAATGTGAGAAGGGAAGTGACAGAGGGAGACACGGAGGGAGGGAGGGAGGGCGGGACTCGGAGGGATGGGAAGAGAGCGACAGTGAAGAAGATTAGCGGGGTTACGTGTTGAAAACCCTGGGGGAAAAACAGCCGGCAGCGGCCGGAGACTCCAGATAATGGGGATAGCGGCCATACTCACCAGGGTAGGGCTGAGACTAGCAGGAGCTGGGGTAGAACACGGGTCCACACGTGGAGAGGTGCTCAGAGCAAACAACAGGAGCAATGCTACAGTCAGGGCAAGGGAGTGCAGCCAATGGGAGGGGGTACAGGGAGGCCTACGGTGCTGGTCACCCCGGTCGTCACCCCAAGGAGCTCGCCCAAGGAGCAGGAGTCCTTAAATGCCGGTGAGTACCTGGAGAATGACGTGGGCGCGTTGCACGCGTCCACCTCACCTCCGGGAGGCGGGACCGCGGGCCGCAACTAGGTACTGTATGGGAAGGCAGGTACCGGGAGATCTGGAGAATGACGTGGACGCGTTGCACGCGTCCACGTCACGTCCGGGAGGCGGGACCTCGGGCAGCAACTAGGTACTGTATGGGAAGGCAGGTACCGGGAGATCTGCAGGGAAGAGAGAATGACAGCAGGCAGCATACAGCAACAGGAGACAATAGCAGCTGTAAAGGGTTAGCTTGAGAAGAATGAGGTCTTGGAAAAAAAGGTCAGAAGAGAAACAAACTGATTAAGGTAGAAAGAAGAGATCACCTTCAGAAGGAACAGAGGATGGGTTGGAGGACCACCCTATTACGGTAGAAGCATATGAAAGGAGATAAGCCACTAGAGCTTATAATTCACTGACATGACAAGCAGATGTGAGAGCAACCAAGAAAGCAACCTTCCAAGTGAGGAACATTAGCAAAGCTGAGGCAAGGGGTTCAAAACGAGGTTTGAGCAGCTGAGCCAGGACAATATTAAGGTCCCAGAATATAAGAACATAAGATATGCCATACTGGGTCAGACCAAGGTCCATCAAGCCCAGTATCCTGTTTCCAATAGTGGCCAATCTAAGTCATAAGTGCATAGCAGTTTCCCCAAAAGAGACAGGTTCCACAATGCTTGTATTGGGTCAAGCAGTGATATCCTGGGACCCTCCCCTCCCCTCTCCCCCCTTCCCTCTCCCCTCTCCCCCCTTTCCCTCCCTTCTCTTTCTCTTCCCTTTTCCTTTCCTCTTCTTCTTACCCCCTTTTTTCTCTTTTCTCCTTTTTCTTTCTTTCATCCCCCTCCCCTTCCTTCTTCCTTCCCCTCCCCTTCCTTCCCTTCACCTCTCCTCCCCCCCCCCCTTCTCTTCCTCTTGCCCTCTTGTCGGTTTATGAACCAGCTCCTCCAAACACTAGTCATTTATTTCATCTAGAAACTTTATCCCCCTAGCACGACCTGCTGTAACACTGACCCAGTCTATATTGGGGTAATTGAAATCACCCATTATTGTGCTGTAACTTTTGTTAGCTTCCCTGATTTCGATTTGCATTTCATCGTCCATCTGTTCATTGTGGCCAGGTGGTCGGCAGTATATCCCCACTGCCATCGCCTTTCCCTTTTTACATGGGATATCTACCCATAGAGATTCTATAGTATATTTTGTTTTCTGCAAAATGTTTATCCTACTGTATGTGACTCAATGCCCTCTCTAACACAGAGCACAAACTCTCCACTAATTTGTTCTACCCTATCATTACAAAATAGATTGTATCCAGGTATCACAGTATCTATGGGTTATCTTCCTTCCACCTGGTCTCTGAGATGCCAATCATATCTAACCTTTCATTTAGTGCTATATAGTCTAGCTCTCCCATTTTATTTTTTTTTTAGACTTCTAGCATTTCCATAGAGGCATTTTAGGGGTTGTATTTTATTCATATTAATCTGGTTATCACTAGACAGATATGAAAGATTCCAAACTACCCCTATCTGCTCTGTATTTATCTGGGATACTTTTTACCTTTGTGGGAACCTCTCTCAAGATGCCCTAAATTTTCTCTTTTCCTAATGTCCTTCAAGGATACATTCTTTCAAACCATGCGCTATTGGGCGACTGTCAGCTTTACCCTATCATATAGTTTAAAAGCTGCTCTATCTCCTTTTGAAAGGTTAATGCCAGTAGCCTGGTTCCATCCTGGTTAAGGTGGAGCCCATCCTTTCGGAAAAGCCCCTCCCTTCCCTAGAATGCTGTCCAGTTCCTAACAAATCCAACACTTTTCCTTGCACCATCGTCTCATGCACACAAACTCCAGAGCTCTGCCTTCATTGGAATGGCAAGCATTTCAGAAAATGCTTCCTTGGAAGTTCTGGATTTCAGCTCCATACCTAAATGCCTAAATTGGGGCTCCAGAACCTCCCTCCCACACTTTCCTATGTCATTGGTACCAACATGTATCAAGACAGCAGGCTCCTCTCCAGCACTATCTAATACTTTGTCTAGATGGCGCAAGAGGACTGCTACCTTCTCACAAGGAAGGCATGTTAATAGGCGATCGTCATGTACACCAGCCACCCAACTATCTACATGCCTAATGATTGAATCACCAACTATAATGGCCGTCCTAACCCTTCCCTCATGGGTACATGGCCCTAGAGAAACCTCCTCTGTGCAAAGAGGTTTTACATCACCTGAAGGACAGGTCCTAGCTACAGGATCACTTCCTGCCACACCAGGGTGATGCTCTCCTTTCACGTGACCTCTCTCCTCCATGGCAACTGGGAGGTTGCCACTGGAGGTGGGACTTAAGTACTACATCTCTGTAGGTAGTGTCTATATACCTCTCTGTCTTCCTTATGTCCTCCAAGTCTGCTACTCTAGCCTCCAGAGATCGGACTCTTTCCCTGAGTGCAAAGAGCTCCTTGCACATTGTGCAAACGTAAGACCCCCTCACCAACTGGGAAAAAATAGTACATGTGACACTAAATGCACAAGACTGGCTTGCCCCCATCTTGCTGCTGGACTGCTGTCCGCGTTTTAGTTTTAAGGTTTGAGCTAGCTATTTAAGTTGTTTACTTAAAGTTGCTAGGGACACGTACTGATAAAACTATATATAATGTGTTTAAAGAACTTTGTTCACCTCAAAATTAGTTAATTTAATTTTAGGGCCTTAATTTAAAAATTCCTGGTGAGGATAACCAGTTGGACCCGAAAGTGAATGTGACCTACAGCTTCAATAGGTTTAACAACCTATAAAGCTAAAAATATATCTGGGGTGGGTGAGAGGGAAAGAACAGTAAAAAAGCTGGATGTTCATTGGCTCCACACCCCTGCTGGAAGGGGAACACAACCCTCTTGTCTAGACTGGTCTAGCAGGATGAATGTTTTTGCAAAAATAATAGTCTAACAAAATAATCAAAGATAATACCCATATTCAAAAAGCAGTTAATCTTTCAATCAAAGCCAAAGCTTATTTTATAGAAGTAACACTGAATTCAGGACGGAACATTTACTAAAGACATTTCTTCTTCAAACACTTTGGAGGAACTCTCACTTAATGCATGGGACCATACTGTCCCACAGCGACCATACACTCCTTGCTTACCCCCTCTGTTGCTCTTCCCACCACTATCCCCCTTCCCTGCTCTAATTCATTACAACATGCAAGCAACCCTACTTACCCAACTCACCCTTTTGTATATGTACATCTTAAGTGGTTGTTATTAACTGCCATCGAGTCGGTGTCGACTCATAGCGACCTTCTGTACAGTTGTCCTAAACTGTGTTCGGTCTTCAGTCAGGTGGCTCATTGTTGATAGAGTGGCAACCACAGCTGCTGTTATTGTATCGCTTCATCTCCTTGCTAGCCTTCCTGTGTTGACTTCTACCTTGACAACCATGTCATCTTTCGCTAATGATCTCTCTTCGCACAATATGTCCAAAAGTATGAAAGTTGAAGTCTTGTCATCTGAGCTGCTAAGGAAAGCTACTACTACTACTACTATTATTCAGCACTTATAAAGCACCACGCACGCAGCGCTGCACAGCTAACCTACAAGGTTAGGTTTGATCTCCTATAGTACTGACTGGTTTGTTCTTCAGGGCAGTCCAAGGTATACACACTATTCGTTACCAGCACCATAATTTGAAGGCATCAATTTTCTTCCTGTCTTATCTTTTTCACTGTCCAACTTTCGGATCCATATGATGTTATTGAAAACACCACACACGGCTTGAACAAGTTGAATCTTTGTATGGAGAGAGACATTTCTGCTCTGAAGAATCTTGTCTAGGTCCTTCATAGCCATTCTGTCAAGAGCAATACATCGTCTGATTTCTTGACTGCTTGTCATTTCTTTATTGATAGTTGATCCAAGTAGGTTAAAGTTCTCAACTATTTAAATTTCTTCTCTATTAATGATAAAGTTATTGATTTTGCCAGTTATTAGGATATTTCTTTAATTTACGATAAGGTGCAGACCTTTGATCTTGAAAAGCAAATGTTATAGATTGACTTCAATTTCATCAAGTAATGTGGTATCATTAGCATAGCGAAGGTTATTGATGAGTCTTCCACCAATCTCTGTACCACAGTTCTCTTTATACAGTCCTGCTTCTCTGATGGTTTCTTCTACATACAAGTTAAACAGATAGGAGGAAAGTATGCAGTCTTGTCATACATCTTTGCTTATTTTAAACCATTCTAGTTCTACTTGTTCCGGTCAAACTGTTGGTTCTTGATCAATGTAAAGGTTATGCAAGAGAACTATCAGGTGTTCTGGTATACCCATGCTTCTTAATGTTGCCCAGAGTTTCTCATGGTTTACACAGTCAAAAGCCTTGCTGTAGTTGATAAAAAATATACAGAGACCTGGTGGAAGGAGGACAACCAGAGGGACACTGTGATACCTGGGTACAAACTATATCATGACGATAGGGAAGATCAAATTAATAGACGAGTTGCACTCTATGTTAGAGAGGCCATTGAGTCACAAAGGATGAAAGTTTTGCAGAAAACAAAATTCACTTTAGAATCTCTATAGATTGAAATTCTATGTAAAAAGGGGGAGGGGAGGGGAGGGCGATGGCAGTGGGGCATACTACCGATCGTTCGCTTGGCCAGAATGAACAAATGATGATGAAATGCTCAAAGAAATCAGGAAAGCTAACAAAAGTTACAGCACAGTAATAATAATGTGTGATTTCAATTACCCTGGTATCGACTGGGTCAGCGTCACGGCAGGACATGCTAGAGAGATAAAGCTTCTAAATGAAATAAATGACTGCTTCTTGGAGCAGCTGGTTCATGAACAGACCAGAGGGGAAGCCATTTTGGACCTAGTCCTTAGTGGAACACAAGATATGGTGCAAGAGATATGTGTTGGGGCCACTTGGCAATAGGGATCATAGCATGATTGTGTTTGATTTAATAAATGAAGGAAGAACAGTAAGGAAATCCAAAGAACTACCTTTTAACTTTCAAAGGGGAGACTATAATAAAATGAGGAAAACCGTGCAGAAAAAAAACTAAAAGGAGAAGCAAAGTTAAAGATTCATATCAAGCATGGGAGTTGTTTAAAAATACTATCTTGGAAGCCCAGACCAACTGTATTCCATGCTTTAAGAAAAGTGGAAGGAAGTCCATAAAACTGCCAGCATGGTTTAAAGGTGAGGGCAGAGAGGCTGTTGCCAAAAAAGCTTCTTTCAGGAAATGAAAAAAGCCAAATAACAAAAACTGGAAACATAAGAACTGGCATGTTAGATGCAAGGCATTCATAAGGCAGGCAAAGAGAGAATTTGAGAAGAAGCTTCATGTAGAAGCAAAAACACGTAATAAAGACTTTTTCAAGTACATATGTAGTAAGAAACCTGTCACAGTCAGTTGGACAATTAGATGATAGAGGGTGTAAAAGGGGCACTAAGAGAGGACAAGGCAATAGCGGAGAGACTGAATGAATTCTTTGCTTCCGTCTCTACTGAGGAAGATGTAGGGATGTTAAACATTGACTGAAATGGTATTAAAAGGTAATGCCGCAGAAGAACTGAAAGAAATATCAATACAACTATTTGATAAACCGAAGAGTAGCAAATCACCTGGACTGGATGGCATACACCCAAGGGTGTTGAAAGAACTGAAATATGAGAATGCAGACCTACTATTAGTAATCTGTGAACTATCATTAAAATCATCTGTAATACCTGAAGATAGGAGGATGACCAATGTAACGCCAATTTTTAAGAAGGGTTCCAGGGGTGATCCGGAAAACTACAGACTGGTGAGCCTGATGTCAGTACAGGGAAAATGGTAGAAACAATTATAAAGAACAAAATTACTGAACATGTACTGTAGATAGTCATGGCTTAATGAGAGATAACCAACATGGCTTTGGTCAAGGAAAGTCTTGTCTTACTAATCTATTATGTTTTTTTGAAGGTGTGAATAAACAGGTAAGAACATAAGAACACAAGACATGCCATACTGGGTCAGACCGAGGTCCATCAAGCCCAGTATCCTGTTTCCAACAGTGGCCAATCTAGGTCATACGTACCTAGCAATATCCCCAAAAGACACAGGTTCCACAATGCTTGTACTGGGTCAAGCATTGATATCCTGGGTCCCTTTTTAATAGTGGTTTATGGACCTTTCCTCCAGGAACTTGTCCAAACCTTTTTTAAACCCAGCTATACTAACAGCCCTTACTACATCCTCCGGTAACAGATTCCAGAGTTTTATTACACGTTGAGTGAAAAAATATTTTCTCTTATTTGTTTTAAATAGTTTACCCTGTAGCTTCATTACATGTCCCCTAGTCTTTCTATATTATGATAGCGTAAACAATTTATCCACGTTTATCCGTTCCACTCCATTCATTAATTTATAGACCTCTATCATATCTCCCCTCAGCCGTCTCTTTTCCAGGTTAAAGAACCCTAACCTTTTTAGCCTCTCTTCATAGGAGTAGCCTTCCATCCCCTTCACCAATTTGGTGGCTCTTCTCTGTACTTTTTCAAATAACGCTATGTCCTTTTTAAGATACGGTGACCAGAATTGCACACAATATTCAAGGTGCGGTCGCACCATGGAACGATACAGAGGCATTATAATATCCTTTGTTTTATTCTCCATCCCTTTCCTTATGATACCTAGCATTCTATTTGCTTTCTTGGCCGCCGCTGCACACTGTGCGGAGGGTTTTAACATGTTATCCACGATGACTCCTAAATCTTTTTTCTGGGTGGTGGTTTCTAATGTGGAGCCTTGCATCGTGTAACTATAGTGTGGGTTGTTCTTTCCTAGGTGCATAACTTTGCACTTGTCCACATTAAATTTCATCTGCCATTTGGATGCCCAGTCTTCCAATTTATCCAGATCCTCCTGCAGTTTTCCACAATCCTCTTGGGTTTTAACAACTTTAAACAGTTTTGTGTCATCTGCAAATTTGATAACCACACTAGTTATTCCCTTTTCTAGGTCATTTATGAATATGTCAAAAAGCAGCGGACCCAGTACAGATCCCTGGGGTACTCCACTATTCACCTTTTTCCATTGGGAATATTGGCCATTTAGCCCTACCCTCTGCTTTCTATCTTTTAACCAGTTCCCGATCCACAATAGTACACTGCCTCCTATCCCATGACTTTTTAGCTTCGCCAAAAGTCTCTGATGGGGGACCTTGTCAAAAGCTTTCTGAAAGTCCAGATACACTATATCAACCGACTCACCTTTGTCTACCTGTTTATGCACACCTTCAAAAAAACATATCAGATTAGTAAGACAAGATCTTCCTTGTCTAAAGCCATGTTGGCTGTCTCCCATTAGGCCATGACTATCTACATGCTGTGTAATTTTGTTCTTTATGATGGTTTCTACCATTTTCCCTGGTACTGACGTCAGGCTCACCGGTCTGTAATTTCCCGGGTCACCCCTGGAACCCTTTTTAAAAATTGGTGTTACATTGGCGACCCTCCAATCTTCAGGTATTACAGATGATTTTAATGAAAGTTCACAGATTACCAATAGCAGGTCTGCAATCTCATATTTCAGTTCTTTCAACACTCTGGGATGTATACCATCCGGTCCAGGTGATTTGCTACTATTCAGTTTATCAAATAGTTGTAATATATCTTCCCGGTGTAGTGATATTTCTCTCAATTCCTCTGCAGTATCACCTTTAAATACCACTTCAGTCTTGGGTAACATCCCTACATCTTCCTCAGTAAAGACCGAAGCAAAGAATTCATTCAGTCTCTCTGCTATAGCCTTGTCTCCTCTTACTGCCCCTTTACCCCTCTATCATCTAATGGTCCAATTGACTCTCTCACAGGCCTTTTGCTACGAATGTACTTGAAAAAGTCTTTATTTCGTGTTTTTGCTTCTGTAGCAAGTTTCTTCTCAAATTCCCGCTTTGCCTGCCTTATCAATGCTTTGCATTTAACTTGCCAGTGCTTGTGCTGTTTCAAGTTTTCATCATTTGGCTCTTTTTTCCATTTCCTGAAGGTTGCTTTTTTGGCAGCAACAGCCTCTCTGACCTCACCTTTAAACCATGCTGGCAGTTTTTTGGACTTTCTTCCACTTTTCTTAATGCGTGGAATACAGCTGGTCTGGGCTTCGAGGATAGTATTTTTAAATAACACCCAAGCTTGCTGTAAGTCTTTAACCTTTGGAACCGCTCCTTTTAGTTTTTTCCTAACTATATTCCTCATTCTATCATAGTCTCCCTTTCGAAAGTTAAAAGGTAGTACTGTGGATTCCTTTCTATCTGTCTTCCACTAATTAAATCAAACATGATCATACTATGATCACTATTGCCAAGTGGTCCCAACACCCTTATTTCTTGCACCAGATCTGGCGTTCCACTAAGGACTAGGTCCAGTATGGCTTCCCCTCTGGTCGGTTCATGAACCAGCTGCTCCAAGAAGCAGTCATTTATTTCATCTAGAAACTTTGGAGCATGTTTACTAAACTCCGAAATTGTGCGGGGCCACAGTAGTGTGCCTGTGCCATATAAGGAGTGGGCGGTTCAGGCAGAGAAAAGAAAAAACCGGGAGACAGTGACCGTACTTGTGCGCGTCGCGCTAATGTGCGGGGTCCACATTAGCGCGTGGGAAGGCTAAGCGGCGCGCTGCTGGGCACAGAAAAGAACAGAGCCGTAGTACAACGGTGAAGACACTGACCAATGGTGCAGGGGCCATGGGTTCAATCCCCCATTGTGCGCAACAAAAGCTTTTGTCTGAGGCAATAACTGTAATGGGTTAAAATGCTGTAGGAGGCATATTAATTTTGTGCAGCATAAGGCGGCGCACTGTTAATGTTGGGCGACATTAGGCGGTGCGCTGTTAGGTGTGGGCGTCATAAGGCGTAGCACTGTAAATAGTGGGCATTAGGCGGCGCGCTGTTAAGTTTGTGCGGTTTGGGCGGCAGAAGGTGGTGCGCTGCTATGCCATGAAGGCCTAAGGCAGTGCGGCAATGTCCAAACACAGGAATAGAGCCACAGCACAATGGTTAAGACACTGACCAATGGTGCAGGGATCAGGGGTTCAAACCCTTGCAGTGCCCAATGGAGACAGCTGGCAGAGGCATTGTTTTAGGAGGCATTTAAATGATGGGCGGTATAAGGCGGCGCGCTGATGGGCATAAGGCGGTGTGCTAATGTTTTAGGAGGCTTTTTAAGACTGGGCGGCATAAGGCGGCGCGCTTATGTGCAATCACAGGAACAGAGCCACAGCACAATGGTTAAGACACTGACCAATGGTGCAGGGATCAGGGGTTCAATCCCTCACAGTGCCCAGTGAACAAGGCTGGCTGAGGCATAACGTATTATGGGGATGAGTGCTGTAGGAGGCATATTAGTTCTATTTTATTTATCAGTACTAGCAAACTCACTCTCAAAGCGTGCTAACATAAGGCGGCACAGACGGCACATGTTAAAGTTCACTGTCCGCCAAGGCACCCTAGAATGTCCCCTATAGGTCACCACATATGTTGCGTCACAGGATAATGTATAGTGCACCTTATATGGACGGCAACCATAAGTTGCCTTATAGGGCGCCCTATAAAGCACCCTCAGCGGCACCTTATGGGTCCAGTACGCTGCGGGTGTTTTTGCTGGCATCAACATATGTACATTAAATAAAAAAAACTTTGGACAACCCTAGCAAATTAACCCACTGTGGGTTTGAACCCATGACCTCTGGCTTCTCAGGCAGTGAAGTAACCATTGGGCTACAGCTCTATAGCTGCCAGCAAGCCCCTGGCTGGCTGCAGAGAGCCTGCACGTCACCACACAGACAGTCTGCTGTGGTAGCCAGGATAGGGTTAGGCCACCCGTACCCATGATGCACTGCACATGCAAATCAGCTGTCCACAGATGAACACAAGATGGGGAATGCACCCCAACAGCTCCCCGGCGTGGTAGGGGGAAGTTGCCGTGTGCACCCTCACAGCACCTCGGCCTGGTAGGGGGTACTGTGACACAGTGGCAGGGCTAGAAAGCGTAGTTACTCACCTGTAACAGGTGTTCTCCAGGAACAGCAGGAATCAGTCCTCAGATATGGGTGACGTCGGCGCCGACGGAGCCCTCGCGGAGCAATTTTCCCCAGCTTTCAAAGACAGCCTTTGGGAATTGCAGCGCGCATGCGCGGTCCTCTTCCCGCCCAAGGGTGCCATCTTGCTCAGTCAGATGACATAGCAAAAAGACAGCAAAAACTAGCAAAAACGAAAGCATAAAACTGCAACTCCAAGGGGAGGAGGGAGGGTTGTGAGGACTGATTCCTGCTGCTCCTGGAGAACACCTGTTACAGGTGAGTAACTACACTTTCTCCAGGACCAAGCAGGAAGTCAATACTCACATATGGGCCTCCCAAGCTTAAGGCTACCGGAGACCCTAGGCACAAAAATGAGCTCCCACTAGCTCAGCAGCACAGAAGGAAGGAATCTTCTCTGAATACGTCTCCAAAAGGTAGCCCAACATCCGGGATGGAGGGTAGGAGTTGCCTATACCTCGAAGAGGTTACGGAGGACTGCCTGTCCGAAAGCACTGTCCCTGCGGGACTCCCTCTCTAGGCAGTAATGGGCTGCAAAAGTCTGGCTTGAAGACCAAGTAGCGGCCCGGCAGATGTCTGCCAATGGAACAGAGCGGAAGTAAGCCACTGACGTAGCCTTCGCCCGAACACGATGAGCGGTGACTCTACCTTCCAGCACGAGGCCCGCAGCCTCGTAAGCCCAAGCGATGCAGTCCACAATCCAGATGGACAGAGTACGCTTGGAGACAGGGAGCCCCAACTTGTTGGGGTCATAAGACACGAAGGGCTGAACAGCCCTTCGGTGCTCCCGCGTACGGTCAAGGTAGAAGTTCAGCGCCCTTCTACAGTCCAGGGTATGCAGGACCATTTCAGCTCGGCTGGAGTATGGCCTGGGAAAGTAGGTCGGAAGTACCACCTCCTGGTTGATGTGAAAAGGGGAAACCACTTTAGGAAGAAACTTAGGGTGAGTCCGTAGGACTACCCGGTTCTTGTAGAACCTAGTGTAAGGAGGATCAGATACCAGGGCCTGCAGCTCACTAACACGTCTAGCAGAAGTGAGGGCCACCAAGAACAAGGTTTTCCAGGAAAGAAAACGAAGAGGACAGGTAGCCATAGGCTCAAAAGGCGGACAGGTAAGCCGCTGTAAAACCACATTGAGATCCCAGCTCGGGGCTGGCGGGCGCAAAGGTGGTTTAAGGAGTAGGAGGCCCCGGAGAAAACGAGCCACCAGAGGGTGGCTGGAAAGAGGCCTACCATCCACCGGTAGGTGGTGCGCAAAAATAGCACTGAGGTGAACCCTGACCGAGTTGGACTTAAGTCCAAGATTGGAAAGGGAAAGCAAGTACTGCAAGACCACTGATGTTGAACAGGAGAAGGGGTCATGCGACTGCTGAGTACACCAGACGGAGAACCGACGCCACTTAAGAGCGTAGGACTTCCGGGTGGAAGGCCTCCTGGAGGCCAAGACGACCTCTTCCACATCTGGAGGTAGCTGGAGAGGAGCAAGGACTACCCTTTCAGCAGCCAGGCCATCAGATGAAGGGACCGAAGGTTGGGGTGCAGGAGCGTCCCCTGATCCTGCGAGAGGAGGTCGGGCTGAAACCCCAGAGGAAGAGGGGTGTCCACCGCCAGCTGCATCAGAAGCGGGAACCAAGGTTGTCTCGGCCACCGGGGAGCCACTAGGATCACCGACGCCTTGTCTCTGAGAACTTTGAAGAGCGTCCGAGACACCAGAGGCATGGGTGGAAAGGCATACAAGAGGCCTGTGGACCATGGAATCAGAAAAGCATCCGCCGCTACCCGGAGAGGATGCGGCTGTCGAGAGCAGAATCTGGGAAGCTGCTGGTTCAGAGGACTGGCGAACAGATCCATGGTGGGGAGGCCCCACCGGAGAAAGATCCGCTGAACCACAAGGGGATCCAATCTCCACTCGTGCGGTTGGAGGATCCTGCTCAGTTTGTCTGCCAGGTAGTTTTCTTGACCTGGGAGATAGACAGCTTTGAGGACGAGGTGGCGATGGACGGCCCAAGAGCAGAGCTTCTGTGCTTCCTGATAGAGAAGGAAGGAGCCGGTTCCGCCTTGTTTGTTCACGTAGAACATGGCAACCTGATCGTCTGTCTGGACAAGTACCGACTGGTGAGAAATCAGGTGAGAGAAGGCTTTGAGCGCTAGGCGGATGGCCCTGAGCTCCAGGAAGTTGATCTGCTGAGCGGACTCCCAAGGAGTCCAGAGACCCTGAGTACAAGTCCCTTGGCAATGTGCTCCCCAACCCTGGAGAGAAGCATCGGTCGTCAGGACCCGAGAATGTGTAGGGGGCTGAAAAGTCACCCCCAGCACTAGGTTTGGCAGATGAAGCCACCATCGCAGAGAGGAGACCAGCTGGTCGGAGATCTGTACTGAGTCCGCTAGGCTCCCAGTGGCCTGATGCCATTGTTTGCGAAGGCACCATTGAGCAGGTCACATGTTCAGGCGGGCATTGGGGGTTACATGGACCGTGGAAGCCATATGGCCGAGCAGTCTCAGAAATTGCCTGACCGAGACCAGGGAATTGCTGTGAAAGCTGCTGGCGAGATCCATGAGCCTCTGGGCCCTGTCCAGAGGCAGGAAGGCCCGCGCCTGAAGAGTGTCCAACCTGGCGCCGATGAATTCTAGATCTTGAGAGGGGAGCAAAGTGGACTTTGCGAAGTTTATGACAAAACCCAAGTGCTGGAGCAGAGCCACAGTGCGATGAGTAGCCTGAGTGGCTTCTTGGGCAGACTGGGCCCTGATGAGCCAGTCGTCCAGGTATGGGAACACAAAGAGACCTTGAAGTCTCAGATAGGCCGCCACCACTGCTAGGCATTTGGTGAACACTCTGGGGGCGGAGGATAGGCCGAAAGGCAGTACTCTGTACTGGTAATGGTGTCCGTCTACAACAAACCTGAGGTATTGTCTGTGGTCGGGATGAATAAGGATATGAGTATACGCATCCTTTAGATCTAAGGAGCATAGCCAGTCTCCCTGCTGGAGGTAGGGCAGCAGGATTCCAAGGGTAAGCATTTTGAACTTTTCCTTTGCAAGGAACTTGTTGAGGTTTCGCAAGTCTAGGATGGGTCTGAGGCCTCCTGTTCTTTTCGGAATCAGGAAGTATCTGGAATAAAATCCTTGACCCTTCAGGTGGTGGGGCACCGGTTCCACGGCTTGTTCCTGAACAAGACTTGCTAACTCCTGAAGGAGTAAGTCCCTGTGCAGAGGGAGTCTGGAAGGCTCCCCTGGAAAGTAGGAGGGAGGTACCTGGTGAAAATGAAGAAGATAGCCCTTTTGAACTATCTGAAGCACCCAGGTATCTGTGGTGATGTCGGACCACCTGTGGGCAAAGTGGACCAGCCGGCCTCCTGTGCTGAGAGAAACCAGCTGAGGGGGAGAGGCTATGCTGAGAAAGTCAAAAACCCCCACCCTGCTGAGCAGGGGCCGGTGGTGCAGGCTTGGGGGCTTGCTGCCTACGGGACCCATTACCCCGTCCCTTGGCCTGCTTTCCCTGTGGGGGAGCTGGTGAGGCCTGATACTGAGGGTAGTATTTATAGGCAGCACCTTTCCTCGGGTAAAAGGGCTTTTTCCCCGAGGCCTTCTTTTGAGAAGGGGCAGAGGTCTTCCTTGAGAGACGAGTCCTGGTGAGAGTCTTCGTCTCGATTTGTGCAGCCTTCTCATCCATGGGCTTGCCAAAGAGGTTATCACCTCGGCAGGGGACATCGACCAACTTGTCCTGTACCCAGGGCTCGAGGTCGGACGTCTGAAGCCAAGCCTGGCGGCGTCCACCGATGCCGGCCGCGGCTACTCGAGCAGAAGCCTCAAAACCATCATAGGCTGCTCGAGAGATAAACTTGGAGCACTCCCGAATACCAGTAGACAAGGATTGGAACCTCTGCAAAGGTTCGTCGGAGAGACCAGCAGAGAACCGGCTATCTCCTTAGCCAGGTCTCGGAGATACATGCCCATGTAGAGCTGGTATGTCTGGACTCGACAAGCAAGCATAGAGCCCTGGAAGCACTTCCTACCGAGGGCATCCAGGCTTCGGGCTTCCCTACCCGGGGGCACCGAGGAGTGCATTTTTTGACTTTTCAGTCTATGCATGGCCGATTCCACCACCATGGAATGGTGCGGTAGTTGTGCCTTTTGGAACCCGGGGCTCTTGCGGACTCGATAAATGGAATCGACCCGCTTGCTTAACACCGGCGACGACGCCGGGCTCTCCCACATGCGGAAGAGAAGCCGTTCCAGCATTGGAGGAACCGGTACAATAAAGGCCTCCTTCGGGGGAGAGTCATATTGGAGGGCATCGAGTTCTTCGACTCGAGGCTCCTCCTCGGGATCTGCAGGGAAGGCCAAGGCTTTGGCCATATCCCTCACGAAGTCCGAGAACCGGGTATCCTCCGGGGGGGACCGTCTCCGAGGTTCGGACTCGGGGGAGTCCGAAGGGACACACCACGTCCGAAAGGAACCAGGTGACTCTTCGTCCTCAGATTCCCAGGCCGACTCCTCGGAGGAGGAGTCGACCAGCTCCGGTCGGGCGGGCACTGATGCCATCCGCCCCGACGCCGAGGGAGTCGGCGTCGACGACCTCGGTCCCGAACGGGAGTCCGAAGGAGACCTCGACCGAGGATCGACTCGAACCCTCATGGACTCGAGGATCGGCTCGGTCTCCGGGGTCGACTTGGAGGTCGATGTCCCGGCGGTCAGGGCAGAAGCGCCAGCGAGGCCAGCGATCAATGCCCGCTGCTGGTTCAAGAAGGCAGACAAACTGCACTCCAAGGCCGTCAACCTGAGTCCGAGCTCAGGAGACCCAGCAGCCCCCGACTCGGGCCCCGACGGCGTCGGGCCCTTCGGAGGCGAGTCCACGAGGACAACAGTACTCACGTGAGCGGGCAAGTCCACCTCGAGTCGAGGATGTTTTGACGGGAATCGGGGCTATGCGACCTGGCCCTCGAGGAACCAGGAGCGTCCACCGATCCCGCCCTCGCGGGTTTCTTCTTCCGATGATGCTCCCGGGTAGGAGACCCCCTTTCAGAGGAACTCCGACGATGCTCAGGACCAGAGTCCCGAGACGTCGAAGCCTCTGATGAGGTCCGAGCCTGGCCGGAGTCAGAGAAGATACGCTCCCGCTGGTGCTGCCGACTCCTCAATGCTTTTGAGGACATTTTGCCGCATGGCGTGCAGATCATGGGGTCATGATCTGGGCCGAGGCAGCGGAGGCAGAAGTCATGAGTGTCTGTAAGAGACATAAATTTCTTACAGAGGTCACACTTTTTGAAACCACTGGCCGCCATAGGGGGAAAAAGGGCCCCTGCGAGGTCGAACGACCGGGCAGCCAGGGAAAAAAGAAAAAAGCGCGAAATCTGTCACAAAGGACAAAAAACCGAAAAATAAAGGACGGACTCGCAACCGGCGTCGCGAGTCCGGGCGGGAAAAGAACCGGCATCGAACCGAAGAAAAAATAGAGAAAAATAGAGAAAAATCAACTTTTCTGCGGGGATTCACAGGCAACGTCTGTAGGGCTCCGCGGAAAAAAGAACACTGAGCAAGATGGCACCCTTGGGCGGGAAGAGGACCGCGCATGCGTGCTGCAATTCCCAAAGGCTTTCTTTGAAAGCTGGGGAAAATTGCTCCGCGAGGGCTCCGTCGGCGCCGACGTCACCCATATGTGAGGACTGACTTCCTGCTTGGTCCTGGAGAAGCCATGGAAACTGATACTGACCCGCTGGTTGGTTCAGGTATTGCAGGAAAAGGCAAGGTTTTCCCTTCTCAGCACAAGCTGCAGGGAGCTAATCAGCTAACACAGTTCACCTCAGGGGAGGAGAGAAGCAGAGCTGCTGATTGGGCACGCCCTAGTAGGAGGCGGGCTCCCCAGAGCAGGGGCACCTTGTTAAGCAGAGAGAAGGAAGACAGTAGTAGGATGAGTAGGATGATGACAAGAAGGCAAAGGACGTTGGAAAAGCAACAAGGAAAGGAGAGTGACTTTGGAATAAGGCAAGAAGCTCTCTTTGATGCAGGATCCTTTGACCTAGCAAGAGAAACACTGCCCAGCCGTAATACAAGGAAATGGGATTCAGAACCAGGAAGTAGGTACCAGGGATACTCAGTGCCAGAAAGAACCTTCTGGGAGCAACAGAGGTTAGAAGCACTGAGAGACCCAGGATTAAAGCCTAGGTTTCTGGAAGACACAGTTGACCCTTGGAGAGAAAGGCACCGTGGCAAGGCATTCTCAGACAAGCCTCATTTTAAGGTACCTGCTGTATTTAATTCATATGACAAGTTTTATGAGAAGCCAGAAAGAGTGAATGCTGACTTTAAAGCTCAGGACAGTTTCAGGCAGTGTGAGAGCCGTTGGCTACAGCCTGAAGTCTCTTTAGACAAACCCAGCTTTTCTCACCAAACAGCTCCAGCTTTTAGCAAGCAGGCTGACAAAGAATTCAGCTGAACTGTTCAGAAGAGAATTAAGCCAAGATAATTCAGGAGGTCCTACACCTTTGAATCACTCTTTAAAAGCAGATCTCGTGCAAAGGAACTTCTTAACCCAACACTTGCAAACAGAGATAAGTGGGGGAGGGGTAACTCCACTGCAGGCATTGATTGTTTAAACAGAGACGGCATTACTTGCTTTCCAGAAGTAAATAATCATTTACCCAAGCAAGGAGAATATCTTCAGTCTAGCCCAGCTAGAAGGCAAGCTGAACTTCTTCTCAATGAGTTTTAACAGTTCTTAGATAAAAGAGCTGTTGCCGAACAAAACTCAGTCCAAGCAGGAAATAGTCCTGAGACAGGAATACCATTACCTGCTCCGTTGCCCATGATTGAAATTAATCAGCCAATGGACTGCTCAATTGGGCTGATTGACAAAGCTGACAAAAGCAAAGTTTGAATGGTCATATTTTTCTACCTTATCCTGAATGGTATGCTGTTTAAATACCCGGATGAAAAGCTTATGAAAATGAGTAGTGTTTAAAAGTACCTGGATGAAGAGCTTATGAAGTACTAGGAAAATAAGCTAAAGTATAATCTGGTTACAACACATGAACATTATTGTTTCTCACTTGATTGTTTGTGAATACAAAGTAAAAGGACACATGATGTAATGTGCACTCCAGTGTGAAGAATAATTTAAGCACAGTATTGCAAAGCCTGGATTTTTCCTTTGTTCCTGTTTTGGTAATCCTCACGCCTGTTCCATTCCACCAAGGAGTGGGGTAAATAAATCCTTACAAAATAAATATTCTTGTTCCCGACTATCATTTGGCCCCCACAACTACAAAAGGCCCATCCCTCCTTAACCCTCAAAGTTAGGGAGTGGGTGCAGGGTAACAGTACTGACCGGGTGTTTTACTGGCACAGAGTAGCTACACACCGTCACATTGTGCGGGTACTGTGCTCA
This sequence comes from Ichthyophis bannanicus, assembly GCA_033557465.1. Lineage (NCBI taxonomy): Eukaryota > Metazoa > Chordata > Amphibia > Gymnophiona > Ichthyophiidae > Ichthyophis > Ichthyophis bannanicus. The sequence continues at coordinate 1,284,613,218 of CM066031.1, forward strand.
CCCTGAGGGTGTGAAGAGGCGCCCAGGACCAGGTCCACAACACCCTCCATGGATGAAAGAGGCCATGCCAGAGCTCCACAGCAGTATTAATCTGTGAGATAGGTAGTTTCTGCAGAAACACCTTGGATATCACTTTCTGTCTTAGTCAGGGGAACCCCTTATGGACACCTAGGTGGGCTATGTACCACCACCCAAGGTTGAAAAAACAGGGTCTCCTATCAACAGATCCACATTCTACCTCCCTGCAATGGTGGCAGTAGAGTGGACCATCAACCCCGGTCCTGCTGGGGAACAGACACCCTACAGGGCGGTCAAAGCAGCTCTATACACCTCCACAACACAATATCAGACAGACATTAGGCCTGGATATGCTAAGCTGCACCCCACCACTATCTGATATTCTCCTGCAGCAAGCCTTCAGCCGCTGCACCCTGCAAGGCGCTCCATCACGACACAGACCAGCTGAAAACAGTCTGCTAGCTAGTCCTGGTGGAAATGCATGCACCCAGAACTGGGATGGCAGTGCACACCAGCAGATAAGTCAGTGACTGGGCCCAAAAAGGAAACCCATATATATCACATGAGAGAAATACTATATAGCACTATGGGGGTGCCTAGACATGCTGTGGTCACTGCACAGTCAGGGTGAGAGTGATCCCCCAGCAGGACAGAAAGAGGTCACCCTGTCTGTGTAGGTGGTGGCCGGCCACAACAATGTCCCAGGCAGTGCCCTATGCCCTGTGCAGATGCATCCTGGCCAGCCCACCCTGTCTGAGCTATACCCATGGTACCTTGCTGCTCATTATGCACATTGGCAGGCCAATAATGGCAACAGTGCTGGCAGTGTGGGCTGTGGAAGGTGTTTGCAGCCAACACACACTGTATAGACCAGGGGTGGGCAATCTCGGTCCTGGAGGGCCGCAGACCAGTCAGATTGGCAGAATATCTGTAATGCATATATATTGCATGCTTATTCATTAGGGATATCCCAAAAACCTGACTGGTCTGCGGCCCTCCAGGACCGAGATTGCCCACCCCTGGTATAGACAGACACACACTCCCACACGTATGCCAGCATTGTGCTACTATAGAGGAGTTTATCAGCCTTGCCCACCACACCAGTCCTGGGCACAGCACAGGCATGGATATGGTACGCAATACTGTTGGGGGTCACTCCCCAGGGTGGTGAGCACTGTCAGAGGCCAGACCTGAAGCACACACCGCAGACATCAGAAAGATTGTTATGATGGAGCTCAAAGAGCAAACTGTGCTTAACGTAGGAATGTCTATCTGCCAGTACTCATAGCAAACGTTTGAGAGCTGTGTACCGTATACCCAGGTGTAGGGTGGCATTGCTAAGGTATGCAGGTGCTAGTATTGGGAGATGCACGCAGGGCCCAATGTCCTGCCTCTCCAGGAGGCATTGGCCAATGGGGCCTGTGGGTGTGGCCGCCCCTGCCCCTGTTGGCTGCTGCTTTACGGCAGAGGTTCCCAACTCCAGTCCTGGTGTGCCTAACACTGTTCGGGTTTTCCTGCTGTCCCTCATGAATATGCATGAGCTACATATACATGCCATGGGGGTGGTGCATAGATATGCAGCACAGGTGGTGCATAGATATGCAGTATTAGAGGCAGCATGGAACCTGAATGGTGTGTGGTCCTCCAGGACTGCATTTCGGAGACTCTGCTCTAGGTAATGCCCCTGTTCATGGTGTCTGTGCTTGGTGTGGTAAAAGATAGGCGTATTACCAATGCATATGCCCTCAGCAATAAAGGTTTGTCCTTACTATCACGGTTTAGTTGTGGGAAAAATATGTGGACAGGATTGGCAGTAGCCCCAGCTGGGCTTTGAACCTGTGACCTTCTGTTCTTGCACACACTGTCTGTGTGCACTGCACCACCGTGTTGCCACAGATTGGCTGAATTCCCTGGGAGGTCCATGACTGTACATCCGACAGGGCCTGTCTGTTGCAGTGGATGGTGCCATCCTGCACATGGCTAGGCCACTGTCTTCTGTGGCTAGCAGCCACTGCCCCTCCACCACCTGTACCCTTCCGCCAACACGCTGGCATGTCCTTATCGTAGTAAAACTATATGACCTGATTGAGTTGTGGCACTCCAGGCCTGCATTTGGGGGCACTCGGCTGTAGGTAATGCCCATTGTTATGGTGTGTGAGCGGTGTAGGGTAAAATATGGGTGTTTGCAACATGCTTATGTTCTCTGCAATAAAGGAGTGTCTTTACTATCGCTGTTTAGTGGTGGGTAAAATATGGGGACAGGGCTGGCAGGTGCCCCCAGCTGGGATTTGAACCTGTGACTCTCTGGTCCTAGAGACACTGGCTCTGTCCGCTGCACCACACTGTGGCCACATAGACAGTGCAGTCTCTGGAGATAGGAAACCTGGCAAGAAGGAGTCGGAAGCCATGCTCTGCACATTTTAACTGTGGGCTCGTTCACCTTGTCTGGGGACAAAAGTGCAAATACACCACGAAAATGCCTGCAAAAAAGGGGGAAAAAAGATAGCCAAGCTGGGCAACAGTGTTATTAATGGGCAACCATACACAACACTCCAAGGACAGCTCCAATAGCAAGAAATGATTTTTGGAAGGGTCTCCACTCCGTGGACCCTTCCAAAATTCATTTCTAATGTTATGGAGCTTTCCAGGGAGTGCTTTTTGTTGTTGCCCATTAATATCACTGTTGCCCAGCTGAAGTACTATTTTTAATATGTTTGTTGTGGTCATTTTCGCTTTTTATTTGCACTTTTGTTCTATGCACATGTATCACACTGCTCACGTTTTGTGGGTTTCCCCGGTTTTCCTGTACATTGCTGACGTAAATGGTTTCTCTTCCCTTTAAATGCCCTCTACCGCGAGTGTTTCACTCGCGGTATTTTTTACTTGTATATTCGGCCCCGTAAATGTGCGAGGAGCCTCTCCCCTCCCCTTCCCCGCCCATTGCAGCCGTCTCTCCGCCCCTCGGGAGCCTTCCTCCGCCCTCCGTTAGCCTTTCCACGCCTCTATCGGACATTTGCGGGCCTGTACTTGTGCGGTGCCCGTTAGTGTGCCGCGCACGTGTGCAGGGGTTCATCGCACGTGTGCGGGGCGCTTAAGAGCACTTACGTGATGCTTTTAGTGCGCTATTGTGCGGCGCGCAATTGTGCGGTTTTTAGTAAACATGCCCCTTTATCTCCTTAGCTTGTCCTGCTGTGACACTGACCCAGTCGATACCGGGGTAATTGAAATCACCCATTATTGCTACTCTGTTGTGACTTTTGTTAGCTTCATTGATTTCTTTGAGCATTTCATCATCCATTTGTTCATTCTGGCCAGGCGGTCGATAGTATACTCCCACTGCCATCACCTTCCCCTTCATACATGGAATTTCAATCCATAGAGATTCTACAGCAAATTTTGTTCCCTGCAAAACTTTAATCCTTTCTGACTCAATGCCCTCTCTAACATAGAGCGCAACACCTCCACCAATTTGATCAGCTCTATCATTACGATATAGTTTGTATCCAGGTATCACAGTGTCCCACTGGTTATCCTCCTTCCACCATGTCTCTGAGAGTGCAATCATATCTAACCTCTCATTTAGTGCTATATATTCTAACTCTCCCATCTTATTGTTTAGACTTCTAGCATTGGCATACAAGCATTTTAGAGACTGTATTTTATTCATATTAATCTGGCTATTGGTAGGCATGGGTAATTTGGAATCTTTATGCTCTGTCTGCTCCTTACTCAAGGGCATTTGGGCTACTATACTCCCTTTTGGAACCTCACTGCTTTTGGTAGTATCCTTCAAGGATACCTTCGTTCGAACCATGCGCTCCTGGGTGACTGTCGGCTTTCCCCTATTTTCTAGTTTAAAAGCTTCTCTATCTCTTTTTTAAAGGTTAATGCCAGCAGTCTGGTCCCATCCTGATTAATGTGAAGCCCATCCCTTCGGAAGAGCCCCCCCTTTCCCCAGAATGTTCCCCAGTTCCTAACAAATCCAAAACCCTCATCCTTGCACCATTGTCTCATCCACGCATTGAGACTCCAGAGCTCTGCCTGTCTTTTGGGTCCTGCATGTGGAACAGGAAGCATTTCGGAGAATGCTATCCTGGAAGTTCTGGATTTCAACTTCCTACCTAAAAGCTTAAATTTAGCCTCCAGAACTTCCCTACCACATTTTCCTATGTCACTGGTACCAACATGTACCAAGACAGCAGACTCCTCCCCAGCACTATCTATGATCCTATCTACGCGGTGCGTGAGGTCTGCTACCTTCGCACCAGGCAGGCATGTTACCAGGCGATCCTCACATCCACCAGCTACCCAGCTATCTACATTCCTAATGATTGAATCACCAACTATAACAGCTGTCCTGACCCTCCCCTCATGGGGACATGGCCCTGGAGAAACGTCCTCGGTGCAAGAGGGTTTTACATCACCTGGAGGACAGGTCCTAGTTACAGGATCACTTCCTGCCACACCAGGGTGATGCTCTCCTGTCACGTGACCTCTGTCCTCCATGGCAACAGGGATGCTGCCAGACTGGAGGTGGGACTTCAGGACTATATCCCTGTAGGTCTCGTCCATGTACTTCTCTGTCTTTCTTATGTCTTCCAGGTCTGCTACTCTAGCCTCTAGAGAACGGACTCGTTCCCTGAGAGCAAAGAGCTCCTTGCACTTAGTGCATACGTAAGACCTCTCACCAACTGGGAGAAAATCATACATGTGACACTCAATGCAAAAGACCGGAGAACCCCCATCTCGTTGCTGGACTTCTGTCTGCATCTTAGTTTAAAGCTTGTGTTTAGGTCTTTTAAATTCTGTATATAATAAGGATTGGTGTAGATGCTTATACTAATAAAAGTGTATCTAATACCCCTAATACACCTTGTGTACCTGAAGCTTAATTAATTAATCTCAGGTCCTCCGTGTATGACTGATTTGGATAAAGAGCTGCACCTGAGAGCAGTCCCTTTTCTCTAAGATGTGCAAGTACCTATAAAACTACAATTACCCCAGGGGTGGGTGGGTGCTGGGGAGGGAGGGAGGGAGATAAGTCCTATTAAAGAGGGCAGTAGACAAAGGTGAATCAGTTGATATAGTGTATCTGGATTTTCAGACAACCTTTGACAACGTCCCTCATGAGAGACTCTTGGCGAAATTAAAAAGTCATGGGATAGGAGGCAGTGTAGTATTGTGGATCAGGAAATGGTTAAAAGATAGAAAGAATTGAGTAGGGTTAAATGACCAATTTTCCCAATGGAGAAAAGTGAATACTAGGGTACCCCAGGGATCAGTGCTGGGCCCGCTGCTTTTTAAAATTTTCGAAAATCACCTGGCAATTGGCAATGAGTGAAGTAATCAAATTTGCAGATGAATCAAAATTATTCAAAGTTGTTAAAACCCAGGAAGATTGTGAAAAATTGCAAGAGGACCTTGATAAACTGGAAGACTGCACTGTGTATCCAAAATGAAGATGAAATTTAATGCAGACAAGTTCAAAGTTATGCACCTGGGAAAGACCAATCCAAACTATGGTTACACGATGCAGGGTTCCACATTAGGAACCACCACCCAGTAAAAAGATTTAGGCGTCACTGTGGATAACATGTTAAAAGGAGGGAGGAGTGGCTCAGTGGTTGGGACAGGTTACCTCAGGCCAGAGGGCCGGTGGTTCAATTCCCGCATGGGGACAAGCAACCTCAGGCCGGAGGGACTGGGGTCTCTAGTCCCATGGCCACTCCTTGTGGCCTTGGGCAAGCCACTTAATCCTCCATTGCCTCAGGTACACTTAGATTGTGAGCCCTTCGGGGACAAGGGAATAAAAAAAGTACCTGTTAGTATACATGTAAACCACACTGATTCTAAAGAGCGAGGTATAAAAAAAGAAATAAACAATAATAATAATAACAATAATAAATAAATAAAACCCCCCGCCCAGTGTGCAGCGGCGGACAAGAGAGCAAATAGAATGCTAGTTATTATATTGCAGAATAAAACAAATGATATAATGCCTCTGTAATGTTTCATTGTGTGAAATTCTGGTCGCCGTATCTTAAAAAGGATATAGCGTTATTACATAAAGTACAGAGAAGAGCCACCAAAATGGAAAAGGGGATAGAAGGATACCCCTATGAAGAGAGGCTAAAAAGGTTAGGGTTCTTCAACCTGGAAAAGAAATGTCTGACGGGAGATATGCTAGAGATCTATAAATTAATGAATGGAGTGGAATGGGTAAACATAGATTGATTGTTTACGTCATCAAAATATAGAAAGAATAGGGTACATACAATAAAGCTACAGAGTAACCTATTTAAGACTAATAAGGGAAAATATTTTTTCACTCAACGTGTAATCAAACTCTGAACTTCGTTATTGGAGGATGTAACAAAAACTGTCAGTGTAGCCAGGTTTAAAGAAGGTTTGGACAAGTTCCTGGAGGAAAGCGCCATAAACCATTATTAAAGAGGATCTGAGATATCCACTGTTTGCCCCAATGCAAGCATTGTGGATCCGAGATATCCACTGTTTACCCCAATGCAAGAACTGTTTGCCCCAATGCAAGCATTGTGACTTTTGGGGAACCTGCTAGGTACTTGTGACCTAGATTGGCCATTGTTGGAAACAGGATGCTGGGCTTGATGGACATTGGTCTCATCCAGTATGGCATATCTTATGGTCTTATATTAGATATCCTTTTGGTGTTCCGGGTCTTTTCAAGGATCTATTACACATGCACGATTTTGTCTCTTGTTCCTCGCCTTTCCTGAGCCCTGCTTGTATTTTAGGCCAGTTCCCGTTCTAGTTATGGTTGTAGTCACTGCTGAATAATCGTCAGTAGAAACTTACTATTATATGCGATCAGAGCGATTGTGCGATAATTTCCACAGTCGGATGGATCACCTTTTTTAGTATTGGTATAAACATAAATCTTTTCCAGTCAGTAGGCCATGATGATGTCTTCCAAATTTCCTGGCAGAGCCTTATAAGTACGGTAACAGCTGGATCCGACTGCTGTAATACTGCTTTGACTTCTTCTTTCATCACCAATGGTTCCAGATAATAAGGTACAGGTTGAAATAGCTGTTAGTCCACTTGATCTTTATGGTATAATGAATCTGTATATTCTTTCCACATTTTCTTGATCATCTCAGCATCATTCAAAATGGATCCTTGAGCATTTTGTAGCATTCCAATTCGAGGCTGGAATTTTTTCTTTAATTCTCGTAGCTTTAGGAAAGACAATCTTGTTCTTCCTCTAATACAGGGGTTCTCAACCCAGTCCTCGGGACCCACCTAGCCAGTCGGGTTTTCAGGATAACCACAATGAATATGTATGAGAGAGATTTGCATACACTGCCTCCATTATATGCAAATGTCTCCCATGCATATTCATTGTGGTTACCCTGAAAACCCGACTGGCTAGGTGGGTCCCGAGGACAGGGTTGAGAACCCCTGCTCTAATAATTTCTGATTCTATTTCCTTGCATGTGTCAATGTAGTACTTCTCCTTGTCTCGTCTTGCTGCACGTTGGAAATCTCTGTTGAGTTCTGCGAATGCCTCTCTTTCTCCTCTGGCTTTAGCTTCTCTCTGCTTCTGGGCAATTTTTTTTAGAGTTTCTTCGTCCATCCTTTTTGGCCGTTTCAGCTTTTTCACCCTTAGTAGAGTCTTCTCACTTTCTTCCAACAGCATTCTTGATATCATCCCGTAACTCTTACAGAGCTCTGTCATTTGTATCTAAAGCAGCAAATCGATTTTGCAAGCAGTCTTTAAATTCCAGTGGTATATTTTCAAGGTCATATTTTAGTACATTCATGAGTGGCTTGCTCTTTTTCAACTTTAGCTCAAATTTGCAAACTAGGAGTTGGTGATCTGTACAAGTCTGCTCCAAGTTTTGTCTATGTTAATGTTATAGAGCTTTTCCATCGCTGACTTCCTCAGATGTAGTCAATTTGATTTTTGTACAATCCACTGGGTGAAGTCCATGTGAATAGTTGCTGTTTGTGTTGCTGGGGAATGGTGTTTGAGATTGATAGAATTCTGTAAGACCAGAGATCTATTAGTCTCTCTCCAGCTTCATTTCTGTTGCCAAGTCCATAGTTTCCAACCACTTTGCCTTCTTTGTTGCCAACTTTTTCATTCTAGTCACCCATGACTATCAGGATATCCCGTTTGCAAGTTCTGTCAATTTCAACTTGTATTTGTTCATAGAACTCATCAACTTCATCCTCTTCTGCAGCTGTTTTTGGGGCATATACCTGAATTATACTTGTGTTGATGGGCATTCCTCATAGACGAATAAAAATTAAGCGTTCACTAATGGTATTGTATTTCATTACAGTTCTTACAATTTTCTTCTTGATTAAGTGTAGCTACTCTCCTGTAACAGGTGTTCTCAGGGGACAGCAGGAATCAGTCCTCACATATGGGTGAAACTGACACCGACCGAGCCCACGTGGAGCAAAAACCCAACTTTCAAAGAAAGCCTTTGGGAACTGCTACCATGCATGTGTGGTCCAATTCTCGCCCAAGGGTGCCATCTTCCACAGTCAAATGACAGCTAAAAGGACAGCAAAACAAACTAAAAATAATTGGACTGCAACTCCAAGGGGAGGAAGGACGGTTGCGAGGACTGATTCCTGCTTTACCCGGAGAACACCTGTTACAGGTGAGTAAAGCATGGAATTTAGTCTTCACATATGGGTATCATCGGTACCGACGGAGCCTGCGTGGGAACGCTCCCCAGCGTCCAATAGGAAAGCTTTTGGGAGCATCCCACAGCGCCTGCGTGCTGCCTTCCCGCCTTTCCCAACTGTCCCTCTCCAGTTGAGTTTAAAGCTGAGACAAAGAGAGAGGGAAAGAGACAAAGAGAGAGAGATAGAGAGATACAACTCCTAGGGGAGGTGGGTGGGTTGTGAAAACTAAATTTCTGCTGTTCCCGGAGATCACCTGTTACAGGTGAGTAACTATGCTATCTCCAGGAACAAGCAGGAATGTAGTCTTCACATATGGGGACTCCCTAGCTGCAGATGCCAGGGAGAAGGACCCAGACGTTGTGTGCCCCTGTGAAAGGGCTCCACTTCTCCCCATGGATCTCTGGCATCCTACCAGGAATGGTGGGTAGGAGTTGATTAAGTATGGAACAGGTGTTGAAGAACAGCCTGACCAAACAAGGTATACCGGCGGGAGTCCTTGTCTAAGCAGTAATGGGCTGTGAAGGTATGAACCGAAGCCCAAGTAGCTGCTCGAAAGATGTCATCGATAGACACAGAGTGAAGATGAGCCATAGAGGCTGTCATGGCTCTCACATTGTGAGCTGTGACACAGCCTTCAAGAGGAAGGTTCTTACTCTCATAGGCAAAAGAAATACACTGTGCAATACAGCTGGACAGTGTTCTTTTGGAGATTGGAAGTCCCAAATGACTAGGATCAAAAGCAACAAAGAGTTGAGAGGACTTTCTATGCTGCTGTGTCCTTTGCAAGTAAAAGGCCAAAGCCCTTATACAGTCCAAAGTATGAAGATTTCTTTCTGCATTTGAGGCGTGAGGCCTTGGGTAAAATACAGGAAGGTAAACCGCTTGGTTTAAATGAAAAGGTGATACCACCTTTGGCATAAAGTGTGGATGAGTCTTAAGGACTACCTTATCATGATGGAACCTTGTATAAGGAGGATCAGCCACCAACGCTTGCAATTCACTGATGTGATGTGCTGATGTGATTGCTATAAGAAAGATGACCTTCCAAAAAAGGAATTTCACAGAGGTAGTAGCTAATGGTTCAAAAGGCGGCTTCATGAGCTGCCCAAGTACCAGATTTAAGTCCCATGACATCGGTGGTGGCTTAATGGGAGGCTTAGTTAAAAGAAGGCTTCTCATAAATCTCGCTATGAGAGGATGAGAGGAAATAGGTTGTCCATTTAGAGGCTTGAAAGAAGCTGCAATAGCACTCAAATGAACTCTCACTGAACTGGTCTTAAGCCCTGTATTAGACAAATGAAGGAGATACTCCAGTAATAATTCCAAAGGTATCGCAAGAGGGTCAAGACCCTTCTGCGAGCACCATATGGCAAACCTTTTCCACTTGAAAGCATAAGAACGTCTTGTGGAAGGTTTCCTGGAAGCTGAAAGGATATCCTTTACCTGCTGAGAAAGGTTAAGACCATGAAGTTCTAGGCTTTCAGCAACCAGGTCCTGAGATGCAGAGACTGGGGGATTGGGATGCCACAGCATCCCGTCCTCCTGAGAAAGGAGATCTGGAGCAGATCCTAACTCCAGAGGCGGAGCTTGAGAGAGATGAAGGAGCAGAGGGGGTACCACATTTGCAGTGGCCAATGTGGAGCTATGAGAATCATATGACCCCTGTCTCTCTGAAGCTTGAACAGGGTTTTGGGAATTAGGGGAATGGGTGGAAAGGCATACAGGAAAGTCCTGGCCCTAATGGAGGAGGAAAGCATCCCTGGCCTAACAACCCTGAGCCGGAATTCTGGAACAGAACCAGGGAAGTTTGGCATTCAGCGAACTTGCAAAGAGGTCTATGTCCCTGGTTCCCCAAATTTGAAAAATTCTGGCCACCTGGTCTGCATGGAGAGACCATTTGTGCGGAAGCAGAACTCAACTGAGTCTGTCTGCCCAAGAGTTTTGAATGCCTGGAAGATACACCGCAAGAAGATGAATCTGATGCTCTCTGGCGAGGGCCCATAGTCGCAAAGCTTTGTTGCATAACAACAGAGAGCCTGTTCCACCCTGCCTGTTCACATAGAACATGGCTACTTGATTGTCCGTTTGAACTAGGACTGTCTTGTAGCTGAGCTGGGTGTGGAATACTCAAAGAGCAAGGAAGATTGCTCTGAGTTCCAGGAGATTGATGTGTAGATAGGTCTCCTGTGGAGTCCAGGAACCCTGGATAGAGAGGCCTTGCAGGTGGGCTCCCCAACCCACCTGTGAGGCATCTGTTGTTAGAGTGGCTTGGTGTGGGGGTTGCTGAAAAGGAGACCCCACCAAAAGGTTTTGGGGTGACTGCCACCATTGGAGGGACAAAATAAGGCGATCTGAGTTTGCTATTTTGTCTGACAGGCAACCTGACACCTGAGTTCACTGAGTGGATAAGTCCACTAGGCTGCCCTCATATGAAGGCGAGCATAAGGAGCCACATGCACGGTGGATGCCATGTGGCCTAGCAACTGTAACATTTCTCGAGCAATGAGGTGAGGTTTTAACACTGCTTGGGAAGTTAACTGCACAATGCAAAGGCAGAGGGCCTGTGGAAGGTAGGCCCTTGTCTGTCTGGTATCCAGCAGAGCTCCTATAAACTCTAGGGACTGAGTGGGAGCAAGGTTGGATTTTGGGAAGTTTATGACAAGTCCCAAATACTGAAGGATGTGCATTGTGCGAGAGAGAGAAACCCTGGCCTCTGGCTCTGAAGAAGCTCTAATGAGCCAGTCGTCTAAGTAAGGGAAGACGAATATTCCTAGGGTGCGATGAAATGCTGCCACCACAGCCATGCATTATGTGAACACCCTTGGTGCCGAGGCCAGGCCAAAAGGAAGAACCCTGTATTGGTAGTGCTTCCCTTGAAATAGAAAGCGAAGGAACTTTCGATGAGTTGGATGGATGAGAACATGAGTGTATGCATCCTTGAGATCTAGAGAACAAAGCCAATCCTGAATCTGAAGGTATGGCAGCAGAGTTCCTAGAGAAATCATTTTGAACTTCTCTTTGAACAGGAATTTGTTCAATTCTCTGAGGTCTAGAATGGGTCTGTGTCCTCCTGTTTTCTTTGGAATAAGGAAATAGGGGGAGTAGAACCCTGTACCCTGTTGGAGAATGGGTACCTCTTCTATTGCCCCTTGGGCAAGAAGCATAGTGACCCCTCTTGACCTAACTGGTCGTTGAGAGAGGTCTGAGAATTGAACTGGAGTGGAGGCGTGGCCTAGTGGTTGGGGCAAGGTACTTCGGGCTGGAAGGTCGGGGGGTCAAATCCCACTAGAGGACAGCAACCTTGGGCCGGAAGGACTGGGGTTTCTAGTCCCACAGGTGCTCCTTGTGGTCTTGGGCAAGCCACTTAACCCTCCATAGCCCATGTTCCCTGTAAAATAGTTCTCTGTGTGCTGTGCTTTCCTATCTAATCAATGTGTTTATACCTCAAAAATTTCCTGTCACGATTTGACAATTTCCAATCTGTAATCAAAACCTCTGCTGATCGCTGGAAGTAGCGGTATACAAATGTATACTAAATAAATAAAATAAAATAAATAAACTGTCTTACCATTGAAGGAGGGGGCATGCTGAGGAAATGAAGCTTGTACACCTCTCTTACAATATGTAGAGATGGACAGATAAAGGGATACCAGAATCCCCAATATGTAATTGAAGATGGATGAATTTCTTGATACAAAATGTGTTTAGAAGTTTGACTTCTCACCTACTTCCTTTTAAATAGAATAGGATGTCATGATCATGAGTTCTGTAAAACCGTCTTTAAAATAGATGGAACAATGTTAACTAAGCATAAAGGCTATGAACTGTGCAAGCATAAAGTTCATTGTACAGTCAACTGGAAGTCCCTGCTGACAAAACATAATTTTTGCAACTTTTGCAATTATAAACAATTTTGTCATAATTGAGTAAATTTTATCTAATATACTGTAATCAGATCTTACTGTGTAAAAAGAACTTTGGCGACACCTTGTGTTATTTTGTGGTTATAATAAATGACTGTTACTTCCTCTTTTTCTCTAATAAAAAGGAGCTTTTCACAAGGAGGACTTTGAATTCAATAAGCCTGGAATTATGCCTGTTCATAACCCGCTTGTTGTCTTCCCTCTGAGCTCAAAGAAAGTAACACTTGTGTGTGTGATTGTGTTCTGTATTACTCTCTGCCTGTCTCTCACTGCTTGATGGACCAGAGACCTAAAGAGCCGTGGTATTATGGTATTGTGGTTAGATCACGGAGTTTTCTTCACAATAGACAGAGTCCAATTTTCTGCTGTTATCTGACCCCCTCTGGGGGCGAAATGACAACCTTCCTGGAATGGTGGAAGGCTCTGGGCCGTTCAGGGCCAGGAAGGCAAAGTTCTCTAGATAGCAGTCAAAGCCCCTGTGGAGGCTGAGTCTGCTGAGCTGGTTGAGGCTTAGCAGCTTTTGTTTTTCTTTGCCTAGGTTGTTGCTGCTGTCCCTGTTGGGCAGACTGACCTAAACGATGCCCCTGCTGGGTATAGGAGGGATAAAACATCTTCTTACTGAAGAATGGCTTCTTGTAGGATTTTTTCCTTGCAGGATCAGCTGTAGACTTAGACAATCTATCCAAAGTGATATTGTCAGCATCTATTTCATTAGCTTTTTCCTGTCAATTCTTGCCAAAGAGATTCTCTCCTGTGCAAGGAATATTCCCTAGTTTATCCTGTACCCAAAGTTCCAAGTCAGATGCCTGAAGCCAGGCAATCCTACTGCACCTATGGCAATAGTAGAGGTTCTGCTTATGCACTCAAAGCAGTCAAAGGCTGCACGATTCACAAACTTGGAAACATCCTGAGCATGTTTGACAAGGGCGAGGAAATCCTGCCTCTTATCATCAGGAAGAGAGGGCTCATAAGCTCTAAATCTCTTGTGACTTCCTTAAGGAACATTTCCATATATAATATATAGGAAGTGATCCTAGCAGAAAGCATGGAAGTCTGGAAGGTTTGACGTCCAAAGGCGTCAAGAGTCCTACACTCACGTCCTGGAGGATTAGATGCATGCCTTTTTGCACTCTTGATCTGTCTCATAGCGGATTCCACCACCATGGAATGGTGTGGTAGCTGAGTCTTCTTAAACCCAGGACAAGGAGGAACTCGATACATGGTGTCAAGTCTTCGAGAGTGAGGAGATGTGGTTAGAGGTGTTTCCCACATCCTTAACATGAGATCATGCAAGATCTCATGAATAGGTAAGGTAGCTGCCTCCTTGGGAGCCTTAGGGTATTGTAGGATTTCTAATTCCTTTGCCCTAGGCTCTTTTTCAGGAGCCACTGTGATGGAAAGACCTCGAGCCACATCTCGGATAAAATCCTGAAAGGACATATCCTCTGGTGGAGACATCCTATGCTGAGGAGAAGAAGAATCCTCAGGAAGAAGTACTCTGGTATCGGCAGAGCTTTCAGAGTCTTCACTCATCCGAGGATTCAAAGTATCTCCGATCCGGGTGATCGTGCAAAGTACGGTACCGGTACCGATCGAAGTCGGCATCGGAGGGGTCCGGTACCGACTTGTCAATGCCGGATGGATAAGCATGACTCAGTCCCGGTAGAATACCTGCCGATGTCGATGCAGTCGGTACCGGTAACGGAGTTGGTGCCGGTACCGATTGAATTGTCTGAAGTGCTTTCAAGGGCATCGAGGCCGTGAGACGAGTCGCCAGACTGCATTCAATAGCCAAGAATCTTTGGTCTATTGATGCTGCCGATGCTTGGGTATTGGTACCGGATGAAGCAGCCGGTACCCCAGAGCATGGCACCAGTAGTTCTGCCGAGGTTGAGGCCTCGAGAATATCCTGGAGCCCCATTAGTGCTTTGGAAGCCGAAGCCTCCCACCTGGGCAGTTTTGCCGGTGAAAGTCCCTCAAGGGCAATGCCAGAGGCAACTCGATGCTTAGAGGGAGATCTACCCTTTGAGGACCGGCTAGATTTATGTTTAGTTACCTGAGATCCATGGGAGGAAGACGAAGCCCTGGAAGACGTTGATGCCACAGAGGCTGTATTGGAGGGAAAAAGGGTGCTAAGTTTAGCAGCTCGGTTCTGCAGGCCCCTCTTTGACATCATCCCACAGGCAACACACTCCGAAATAGAGTGGTCAGGACCTAAACATTTGAGGCACCACTCATGGGTGTCTGTGACGGAGATGTTACTGCCACACTTGGAACACTTTTTAAAACCCGAAGCGGATTTTTCCATTTTAAAGGAAAAGTTGGGCCTAGTGCCCAAAATGGCGCGTGGCACCTGAGCAGAAAATACCTGGAAAAGACTCCAGGAAAAAAGTATTTTTTTTTTCCAAAAAAAAAAAAAAAAAAGAACCACCGGCGGTACTGGTGTAGCGTCGAAGGACGGCAGACGCGACCACAAAAAAGAAGAATAAAAGGGAATTATTTTCTGTGGTGACAGGATGTGCGACCTGTCGGCTCCGCGGAAAACTAAGAACTGCAGAGGGACAGTTGGGAAAGGGGGGAAGGCAGCACGCAGGAGATGTGGGATGCTCCCAAAAGCTTTCCTATTGGACGCTGGGGAGCGTTCCCGCGCAGGCTCTGTCGGTACCAATGATACCTATATGTGAAGACTACATTCCTGCTTGTTCCTTGAGATCTACGCTTTCTCCGGGAACAAGCAGGAAGTCAGTCCTCACATATGGGACTCCCCAGTTACAGGCTACCCTGAACCTATAGCTAAAAAAGGCTCCCTCATCGAGAGCCGCAAGCAGCCGCAATGAAAACCCTAACAAGGGAAGTAGCGCTCCAGTAGCCTGAACAGAGAAGGGTCGGAGGTTAGAAGTTGCCCAGACCCCAAAAAGGTTACTAAGTACAGCCTGGCCGAAAGCACTGTCCCATCGGGACTCCCTATCCAGGCAGTAGTGAGCTGCGAAAGTATAAACTGAAGAACAGGTGGTGGCCCGGCAGATGTCTGCTAAAGGAACAGAGTGCAGGTGAGCCACTGATGCCGCAATGGCCCTGACCCTATCAGCCGTAACACGGCCCTCCAACGGAAGCCTCACTTCCTCATAAGCCCGGGCAATACAGTCCGCCACCCATGTGAACAGCATACGCTTGGCCACTGCCTCCCCCAGCTTACTGTGGTTGTAGGAAACAAAAAGCTGAGAGGCTTTCAGTTGACCCTGAATACGATGAATGTAGAAGGACAGAGTCCTCTTACAGTCCAGGGTATGGAGGACCGCCTCAGCCGGACTGGCGTGTGGTCTGGTAAAGAAGGTAGGAAGAACTAGCTCCTGATTGAGGTGGAATGAGGAGACCATCTTCGGAAGAAACTTGTGGTGCATGCGAAGCACTACCCTATTCTTGAAGAACCTGGTATAAGGCATCTCCGCCACTAGGGCTTGTAGCTCACCCACCCTCCGGGACGAAGTGAGCACAACCAAGAAAACCACCTTCCAGGAGAGATAACGGAGGTGGCACATGGCCAACAGTTTGAAGGGTGGCCAGGTGAGCTGCCCCAACACCACATTGAGATCCCATTCGGTCGCCGGAGGACAGACAGGAGGCTTCGACAGGAGTAGGCCCTTTAGAAACCGGGACACCACTGGGTGAACTGAGAGGGGCTTCCGGTCCACAGGGTAGTGGTTCGCCACTAGGGCACTGAGATGCACTCTGACGGAGTTGGATTTGAGCACGGAGTTGGATTTGAGCACTGTCTGGGAAAGGTGGAGAAGGTGCCACAACTACCGGGCAAGAGAAGGGGTCTACCCCTTGCCCAGCAAACCAAAGCACAAATCTGCGCCACTTAAAGGCGTACGCTCATCTGGTAGACATTCTGTGCTAAGCCAGTAAGACCTCCTCTACGTCTTTTGGAAGGAGGAGCGGGGAGAGAGTCACCCTCTCAGCAGCCATGCCATCAGCGAAAAGGAGCTGAGGTTGGGATGCAAAAGAGAAACCCCCTCCTGGGAAAGGAGCTGCAAAGACGATCCCAAGGGAATGGGGGTCTCCACCCTAGATGAAGGAGAAGCGGGAACCACAGTGGCCTGGGCCACCGTGGGGCTATCAGGATGACTGAGGCTCTGTCTTGAAGGATTCTGAACAGAGTCTTGGCGATCAGAGGCGTCAGGGGAAAAGCATACAGAAGACCCACCATGAGAGAAGAAAAGCGTCGGCTGCCACCCTGGCTAGGTATGGCTGCCTTGAGCAGAAACGTGGCAACTGGTGATTGTCCGGGCTTGCAAACAAGTCCATCACTGGTTCCCCCCAGGTCTGGAAAAGCCTGTAGGCTACTACCTGGTCCAGCTGCCACTCGTGCGGCTGAAGCATTCTGCTGAGTCTGTTGGCTAGGAAGTTGTCCTGGCCCGGCAGGTATACTGCCCTGAGGAGAATCCCCTACCGAACTGCATAAGAAAACAAATCTAGGGCTTCCTGGCAAAGGATACGGGACACCGTGCCCCCCTGTTTGTTCACATAGAACATGGCAACTTGGTTGTCCGTTTGCACTAGAACAGACCAGTGGTCCAAGTACTGCCTGAAAGCCCTCAGGGCGAGACGGATTGCACACAACTCCAACAGGTTGATCTGTTGGGCACTCTCGTCCTGGGACCAAACCCCGTGTGCAGTATCCCTGGCAATGAGCTCCCCAGCCCAGCACGGAGGCATCTGTGGTGAGGACCCTCGAATGGTGAGGGACCTGGAAAGGCATCCCTGCTTCCAGGTGATGGGGCGAGAGCCACCAGGTCAGGGACTGTACCAGGCTCACCGGGGTCGACTTCGACGTCGAGACCCTGGTGGTCGGGGCGGAGGAACCAGATGTGCTGGACATCAGCGCCCACTACTGTTCCATGAAGGCAGTAAAACTGCGCTCCAAGGCTGCCATCCTGGACACCAGTCCCAGAGGCTCCGCAGCCTCCAACTCGGGCACCGACACGCTTGGGACCGCAGCAAGTTGACCCGGAGGGGATTCCTAGGCCGATTTGCCTAGGCCGATCCGCATCTGTGTCTCTGCGAGGAACCTTGGCTGGGTGCTCCTTCACCGATACCCCAGGCAGGCGCTTGGGGCTTCGCAACCGGCCTCGAGAGGTGCCAGGCAGTTCGGAACCGTCCAGAGATGCCGCCTTCGAGGGTTATATCCTTCTCTTCTGTTCCCTCGAGGGAGACCCCCTTTCCGAGGAACCCCGACGACACTCGGGTTTGGAGTGTTCCTCCTGAGTCATGGAGGCCTCAAACGAGGTACTGGCTCTCAGAGGCATGGGGGAGTCAGGAAAAATCTTATCATGCTGCTGTTGGTGGCTCTGCAAGGCCTTCAAGGACATCTTTTTACACAGACCACAGACCGCCGGGTCGTGGTCCGGTCCGAGGCACCAGAGGCAGCAGTCTTGTGTATCAGTGAGGGACATAATTTTCCCGCACCGATCGCACTTTTTAAACCCGCTGGTAGCCATGGGGGGAAAAAGTACCCCAGCAAGGTCGAAGACCCTTTGGACAGCCAGCGAGGGAAAAATGGGCGCGAAAAGAAAAGCCCCAAAAAAAAAAAAATCAAACTAGAGGAACCAACCCCATATCAAGATACCGAGGCCGAAGGCAGGAAGGGTACCGGTAACAAACCGGTGGAAGTCAAAAGACACGAAAAAATCAACTTTTCCCAGGACACTACAGACAATGTCTGATGGGCTCCGTGGAAAAAAAGGAGACTGAGCAAGATGGCGCCCTTGGGCGGGAAGTGGACCACGCATGCATGGTAGCAATTCCCAAAGGCTTTCTTTGAAAGCTGGGGATTTGCTCCGTGTGGGCTCTGTCGGCGTCGATGTCACCCATATGAGAGGACTGACTTCCTGCTTGTTCCCGGAGAATAAATGCAACACCATTTCTTTGTTGTCTTTTATTTCCAGCAAAGTAGACCATGTGATCATCAGAGGCAAATTTACAATACCAGTCCATTTCAATTCCTCGACACCCAGCAGATCGAGTTGTACATATTCCATTTCATTATTGACCACCTCCAACTTTCCTTGGTTCATGCTTCGTATGTTCCATGTCCCAATATGTAAGACATTTTTTAACTTTGGATTCTCATTTCATGCGCAGCTACATCAACAGTCAGATTTCCAGAGGACTTTGATCAACCACATCATAAATGCTGGCTTTGCTCTGAAAAGTCTTCAGCTCATCCCCAGAAGCCAGTTAAGTGTCTTCCAATCTAGGGTTCTCACCTTTCAGCACCATAGTACAATTTGTTTTGTTGTAATTATCCATCAGGGTTTTGTGGCAAGATATGGAAGTAGATTGCCAGGCCTTTCTTCTGCGCAGGTAATTCTAGTGTTGTTACCATTGTCACAGAAATATGATCCTCCGCTGCCAACACCATCCCATTCTGCTGCAGCGCAGATGGGTGTTTTGTCTTAGTCTGGCACCTCAGTTAAGAACTGTCCATCTTGGGAGATGCTGCCAGTAGTTAATCTACCGATAGTTTAGTTCTCAGCATCACTGAGGAACTCAAGCCCTCACAGCACGACAAGCTGCAAACCAAGTGAACACAGTGCATATATGTTCAATAAGCTACCCATCGGCTTAATATGCTACACTTTTATTGTTCATTTAACTTTCTTGCATTCTGGTATACTGTGTTCCATGTAAACCGCCTTGGTTTTATGAGAAAGCGGTGTATAAACCAGCTAAATAAAGAAATACATACAAACTGGTAGAATTAAAAAGCCATATTATCAACTATTACCAAATATGGGACAGAGAGTGTAAGGTAACAATGTTTAAAATGTAGAAATAGATTATGGCTAGACTGCCCCCCCCCCTTTCCTGTGAACACTATTACTAAATAGAAATAACCCAGCGGGTTTCAATAGGTCTCACTATCTGCTGGACAGGTTTTGGTCAGACAGATATCATCTTAACGTATAGTGAAAAATCAAGTCACAGGTAAGGTATCATTTAATTTTAAAATGGAGTACATTTAGCAAACCAATACTGAGGGGTACAGAGTCAGGGGGAAGCACTAGTAGGTAATAGCTCCAGGATTATGCTAAGCATATAGGCAGTAAGGGGAAGCATAGTTACTTGCCTTTAACAGGTGATCTCCGAGAACAGAAGGAATCAGTCTTCACATATGGGTGACACCTGAACCGACGAAGCCCAGTGCGGGAACACTCCCCAGCATCCAATAGGAATGCTTTTGGGAGCATTCCTCCATGCATGTGTGACTGCCTTCCCGCCTTCCCTCCTGGTCTCCTCAGTCAGGTGTACAGCAGAGAATAAAAAAAATTGGTATACCAGGAATGAGAACAAAAATCGGACAACTTGACGGGGAGGTGGGCAGGTTGTGAAGACTGATTCCTGCTGTCCCCAGAGATCACCTATTACAGGAACAAGCAGGAAGTCAGTCTTCACATATTGGACTCCCTAGCCCAAGACAACCGCGCGAGAAAGTATCCTGGCACAGCTAGTAATTGCAGCAGGGATCCAACAGACTCAGTTCATTCAGAGCACTCCTCGCGAGGTAGTCGGATGGGCGGTGGGCAAGTTGTCTAAATTTGAAAGATGTTTTGCAGAACAGCATGTCCAAATTGAGCATCAGCTCTGGAGTCTTTATCCAGGCAATAGTATGCTGGAAAGGTATGCAGAGAAGACAGTGTTGCCACTTGGCAGATATCTGAAATAGGGACAGAACAAAGGTTAGCTACAGTAGTTGCCCTGGCTCTGAAACTATGAGGGACACAGTGTGGTAGAGACAGTCCAGCTTGTGAATAAGTGAAGTATATGCAATCTGCTAACCAATTTGAAAGTGTTCTCTTGGATACTGGTGTCCTCAAATGACTTTGGTCAAAGGAGACAAACAACTGAGAGGACTGGCGATGGACCTTAGTGCACTCTAGACAGAACGCCAATGCTCTCTTGAAATCAAGAGTATGAAGTTTGTCTTCAGCCGGAGAGGCGTGGGGTCTTGGAAAAGAAGTCGGTAGTGAAATCGATTGATTCAGGTGGAAGGAGGTGACAACCTTCGGCAAGAACTTAGGATATGTGCGAAGGACCACCTTGTCGTGATGAAAAGTGGTATAAGGTGCATAGGTTACTAAAGCTTGCAGTTCACTGACTCTGCGAACTGAGGGAACTACTATGAGGAAGAGAAGCTACCATGTGACAAACTTTAATGAAGCAGACCCCATTGGTTCAAAAGGATTGTCCATGAGTTGTACAAAGGACATTTATATCCCATAGGTTGGGAGGTGAATGGAAAGGTGGCTTGGTCAGGAGAAGACCCCGCATGAATCTGGCCACTAAGGGGTGTGCCAAAATAGGGCGGCTCCCTAGAGTACAGTGGAAGGCTGCAATAGCGGATAAATGCAGTCTCACCAAACTAGTCTTGAGATCCGAAATAGACAAATATAGCAGATAGTGAAGTAAGTCTGGAATGGGACATGTGAAAGGATCCAGTGTTCTAAGGTAACACCAGATGGAGAACCTGCACCATTTAAAGGCATAAGAGTATCTGGTTGAATCCTTTCTTGATGATAAAAGTACATGCAACATGTCCTCTTGGACATTTAAGTGTGCAAGGACAAAGCGCTCAGCTTCCAGTCCTTCAAGCGGAGTGGCTTGAGGCTGTGGCACAGACAGATCCCCTCATCCTGGGAGAGCAGTGTGTGAATAACCGAGCCGGAGAGGAGGTGCTTGAGCACCTTGAAGGAGGAGGGGAAACCACGGTTGTCTGGGCCAGTAAGGAGCAATGAGAATCATTTGTCCCCGTTCGGCCTGAGCTTGTCTTTGCTATGAGCCTAAGTGGAGGGAAATCATGAAGGAGCTCTTGACCCCAATGGATGAGGAAGGAATCCGACGATTCGCTGTGGGGATAGAGAATCCTTCAGCAGAACAATGGTAGTTGGTCATTGAGGGAAGACGCAAAGAGATTGATTAGTGGCATCCTCCAGAGTTGGAAATAGCATTGGGTTACTTGAGGATCCAGCATCCACTCGTGTGGATAAAGGATCCGACTTAGTCTATCAGCCAATTGATTCTGTGCTCCCGGAAGGTAGATGGCGTGAAGGTGAATATACCTTGGAGAATTGCCCAGTTCCAAAGGCAAATGGTCTCCTTGCATAGGGCTTAATAGCCTGTCCCCCCTTGTTTATATAAAACATAGCACCTGGTTGTCACTCTGCACAAGAACAGAATGTTCCCTGAGTTGGGGAGAGAAGATTCTGATGACACCGAAGACCACTATGAGCTCCAGAAGGTTGATCTGGAAGCGGTTCTCCTAAGCGGACCAAAGGCCCTGTGTTGTAAGACCATTGAGATGTGCTCCCTAGCCTAGTTTTGATGCATCGGTGATTAAGATAGACTGTGGTGCAGACTTTTGAAAAAGGGACCCTTTGATTAGATTCTGTGGTGTGACCCACCACTGAAAGTCTGCCTTTATCTGCAGAGTGATGTTGACAAGGTCTGAAGGATGACCTGTGGACTGTTTCCACTGGTGTGACAGGGTCCACTGTGTGATCCTCATGTGGAGACATGTGTAGGGCACAATATGGACTAGAAAAGCCATGTGGCTTAAGAGGCATATAAATGTTCTGGCAGTAACCAATGGTTGCTGCTGCACCTGGATGGAGACGTCTGTCATCTGGGAGGAAGGCTCTGCTTTTTACCACATCCAAAGGAGCTCCTATGAACTCGAAGTCCTGAGTTGGGCAGAGATGTGATTTTGGATAGTTTATCACAAAACCCAACTCCTGGAGGACAAATGGCTTGATTTAGGGCAGAGGTGACTGCTGAAGCAGAATCTGCCCTTAGCAGCCAGTCGCCTAAATAGGGGAACAGAAAGATCCCCAAAATTCTTAAGTAGGCCACCACAATGGGCAAATACTTTGTGAAGACTCTGGGTGCTGAGGCCAGTCAGAATGGGAGGACTCAGTACTGATAGTGATTGTTTTGAAAGACAAACCTGAGGAACCTTCTGTAGTCTGGGTGAATGAGGATATACGAGTAAGCATCCTTTAGATTCAGAGAGCATAGCAATCGTTTTGTTGGAGGTTTGGCAGAAGGGTGCCTAGAGAAATAATCTTGAATTTCTCCTTGATGAGAAATTTGTTGAAATTTCAGAGATCTAATATAGGCTTGTGACCTGTCTTTTTAGGAATTAGGAAATATCTGGAGTAGAATCCCAGGCCCTGTTGAGTGGACGGTACCTCCTATATGGCTCCTTGTTTCAGCAGTGAGACGATCTCCTGTTGGAGCAAGGAGGAGTGAAGGGTATCCAGGGTGGGTTGTACCACAAAGTGAGTGGGAGGACGAGTCTGGAATTTTAGTTGTAGGTCCTGACTGACTAAATGTAGGGTCCAGGAAGTGATACATTAGTCTTCCTGGAATCATGGAAGGAGGAGGAAGAATGATGGGAGAATTGGCCATGCTCTTCCTGAAGCAGACAAAAGCTCTGAGGTTGCAGAGTAGATGGTGCAGGCTGTAGTTTGGTAACCTTGGGCTTCCTGATCTGTTTCTGGCCTTGTTGCCTCCGTTGCTGTTGTGGGGCAGTGTAGCTAGCATAGCCCAGATATGGAGGATAAAGCATACTCACCTGTAACAGGTGATGTCCGGGAACAGCAGGAATTTAGTCCTCACATATGGATATCGTCGGTACCGACGGAGCCTGTGCGGGAACGCTCCCCAGCGTCCAATCAAAAAGCTTTTGGGAGCATCCCACAGCGCCTGCGTGCTGCCTTCCTGCCTTTCCCAACTGCCTCTCTCCAGTTGAGTTTTAAAGCTGAGACAAAGAGAGAGAGAGAGGGAAAGGAAAGAGATAGAGAGATACAATTCCTAGGGGAGGTGGGTGGGTTGTTGTGAGGACTAAATTCCTGCTGTTCCCGGAGATCACCTGTTACAGGTGAGTAAGGGTAAATTAGACTTACCTGCTAATTGTTGTTCCTTAAGGAACTCTAGTCCAGTCCCGGAACCGTAGAGTTTAGAATCTCCTCCAGCAGCTTTGGAGACTGAAGATGAAATTAGATTTTACCTGCTAATTGTCTTTCCTTGAGCATTCTCCGGGCCAGTCCAGGGAAGGTTAGGGTTGTCAATCCCCTTTAGCAGCTGAGGACTGAAGACTTCAAGTTTTCTTGAGAGGTGAAGCCACTCCCCCTGAGGTCAACCAGCCAGTCTACTCTTGACAAAGCAGCGAACTAGTAAAGAACTGAAAACACAAGGTTAACTTTGTAAAACTGATAATGCTCCATAATCCCTTAGGAAAGAGGAAGCAAACAAAACAGTGCTTCTGAGGACGCGGTTGAATTTCCTTTTGTTTTATTTTTTTTTTGTTGGTTTTTTTTTGTTGTTTTATTATTTTTTTTAAATGATGCACGCCAATCTCTGAGAAAGAAACATAGAAGCCCCGATACACCCCCTTCGCACGAACACCCACATTGCGCTATGATGTCTGCTCTACGGCAGAGGTATCCGAAAAACGAAAAAAAAAAGGGGTGGGACCCTGGATTGGCCCGGAGAATGCTCAAGGAAAGACAATTAGCAGGTAAGATCTAATTTCATCTTCCTTATCGCTTCTCCGGGCCAGTCCAGGGAAGGTTAGGGCAGTACCAAAGCAGTACCTAAACCCGGGAGGGACCCGCCAGCCCCGCGATAAGAGCTGACGCCCCCACTTTCGCATCTTCCCTGGCTTGAACATCCAATCGGTAATGCTTCGTAAACGTATGCAATGAAGACCACGTCGCCGCTCTACAGATATCCACGGGAGGAACAAAAGCAAATTCCGCCCAGGAAGCCGCTAGAGCTCGAGTGGAATGAGCTTTCAGCCCAGCTGGAGGAGAGAGTCCTCCGGCCTGGTAAGCTGCCACAATAGCGCAGCGTACCCAACGAGCAATCGTGGATTTCGACGACGCCTGCCCTTTATTGGGCCTAGCATACTGGACAAACAATCTGTCTGTTTTGCGAAAGGGCTCCGAGACACTAAGGTACGCCTTTAAGACCCGACCAAGATCCAACTTTCGGAGAGCTCAGTCAACCGGAGAACTTGACAAATTCAAAAAAATGGGTAAGGCCATAGACTGATTAACATGAAAAACAGACAGCACTTTCGGCAAAAAAGAAGGGACCGTACGCAGTAACACTCGTTCAGAGAGAAATTGCAGATAAGGTTCCCGACAAGACAAGGCCTGTAAATCGGAAATCCGGCGTGCGGAACATAAGGCCACCAGAAAAGCTGTCTTCCAGGAACACTCCCGCGAAGACCGCGAGGAAACCGACGCCAATGGCGATCTCGAAAACGCCTCGAAAACGACATTCAAATCCCACGGAGGCACTATCTGGCGCAGTGGAGGACAAAGAATCTTAGCCGCCCGAAAAAATCTTTGCACATCTGGATGCATCGATAGCCGGCGGTTTTGCACCAATCCTCTAAAACATGTTAGCGCTGCCACATGAACTTTAAGGGTATTCAGCGCCAAACCTTTATCCAAACCCTCCTGGAGAAATAAAAGCAATTGAGGCAAGGTAGACGAACGAGGAAGAACGTCGCGCCGTCCACACCAATCCTCGAAGAGCCGCCATATCCGAACATACGCAAGGGAAGTCCCTGGCCTCCTAGATCTAAGTAAGGTAGCCACGACGGAGCTCGCATAACCTTTGCGTCTTAAGCGCGCCCTCTCAAGAGCCAAGCCGTAAGCAAGAAGCGATCCACCTGTGGCATGAGCACTGGTCCCTGATTTAAGAGATTGATCCGGACCGGAAGACGCCAAGGAGGAGCTATCAGGAGCCGAATCAGATCGGCATACCAAGGACGTCAAGGCCAATCTGGCGCAATCAGAATCACCGAACCCCGGTGTCCCGCTATGCGTTGAATAACGCGACTCAACATCGGCCAAGGAGGGAAAACGTACAAGAGTGTCCACCGGCCATGGCTGAACCAGAGCATCTAGCCCCTCTGACATGCGTTCCCTGCGTCTGCTGAAAAAGCGGTTCGCCTTGGCATTGCTGAAAGTCGCCATTAAATCCATAACTGGTTGTCCCCACCGTAAGGTCAGCTCGTGAAAAACTGCTACATTCAACTCCCACTCTCCGGGATCGAGGACATTGCGACTGAGATAATCGGCCTGAACGTTCTCTTTGCCAGCCACGTGAGCAGCTGACAACGCCAGGAGACGGCCCTCTGCCCAAGTCATCAACTCCTGACATTCGGTGAGGAGAGAGGAACTCTTGGTCCCCCCCCTGCCGATTGATATATGCCACTGTTACGGCATTGTCGGAGAACAACCGGACTGCAGTCCCCTTTAGCAGGGCTTCGAAGTGTTGAAGGGTGAGCCGAGCAGCGCGTAGCTCTAGTCTGTTGATCGACCACGAGCTCTCCTCCGGAGACCAAGATCCTTGAGCGAGCTGCGACTGACAATGCGCTCCCCAGCCTGCGAGACTGGCATCTGTGGTGACTAAAACCCACGAGGGCTCCTGCAAAGGAACGCCTGCTCTGAGATGGACAGGGTTCAACCACCACTCTAGACTTTGTCTCACCAGCTCCGGACAAAGCAGGCGCTGTGATAGAGGATGAAGCTGCGGCGACCATCGGGAAAGCAACGCCTGTTGTAAGGGCCGCATGTGAGCCTTGGCCCACGGAACCAGATCCAAGGACGCCGCCATGGAGCCCAAGAGTTGTAAGTACGTCCACGCCGACGGAGCCGGAATTCGCAAAAACGCCTGCACCTGCTGCAAAATCTTGTTCACTCTGATCTCGGTCAAGAAAACTGCACCTCGAGCCGTGTCGAAGAAGGCCCCTAGATAAGTCAGTTGCCTTATTGGCTGTAAGTGACTTTTGGCCTGATTTATGACCCAACCTAGCTGCTCCAAAAGTTGAACAACTCGAGCCGTTGCTGCTACGGGGGCCAAATGAGAATCGGCCCTGATAAGCCAATCGTTTAGATACGGATGAACACGGATCCCTTCCTTCCGCAGCGCCGCTGCTACCACTACCATGAGCTTTGTGAAGGTCCGCGGAGCCGTGGCAAGTCCGAACGGCAACGCTCGAAACTGGAAATGACCCATAGGCAGGGCAAAACGTAAAAATTGTTGATGAGATGGCCTGATGGGAATGTGAAGATAGGCCTCCGTGAGATCTATGGACGAGAGGAATTCTCCGGGACGCACTGCCCGAATCATGGTACGCAATGTTTCCATGCGAAAATGAGGCACCCGCAAAGCACGGTTGACGCCCTTGAGATCGAGTACCGGTCGAAAAGAACCTTCCTTTTTGGGAACTACGAAATAGATCGAGTATTGACCGCGACCGTATTGGTCTCGAGGCACGGGGACTATCGCCCGAAGTTGCAAGAGGCGAAAAAGCGTGTCTGAGACGGCCTGCGCCTTTAGTCCCGGCGCACAGGGAGACATTACAAAGGCGGGCGACAAAGGGCAAGCGAAATCCAGCGCATACCCTCTTTGAATTATCTCTAATACCCATTTGTCTGCAGTAATTGCGGTCCAGGCTGCTAGAAAATCCTGCAGGTGCCCCCCTACAGGCACCGACGCCTGGACCAGCACACCTTCATTGTGGCTTCTTAGCTGAGGACTGAGAAGCACTGAAGTAAGACCTGCCAAAACCTCTGGCTCCTCGAAAGGACTGACCGCGAAACCCCGCACGGCCTCTGGAATAGGGAGCAAAGCGCGCTCCTCAGAATCTACGGGCGTCTCGACCGGAGCCTCGGAGACTTCCTGCGCCTCGTCCGAGCTTGGGCTTATCCTCTGGCAAACGCCCTCCTTTAGAGTCACCCAGATCTTTAACAATCTTCTCTAACGCCTCCCCAAAAAGCAATTTTCCTTTATAAGGCAATTTGCTAAGCCGTAACTTAGATGAAACATCCGCCGACCAGTTACACAACCATAAAAAAACGCCTGGCCGCGACCAGGGAGGCCATGGTCTTGGCGGCAATCCACAGCAGATCATAGAAGGCATCGGCCATATAAGCTGCGGCCGATTCCAATTTTGCACTTTCCGCCCCCTGCACCGAAGCGGAAAGCGTAGTTACTCACCTGTAACAGGTGTTCTCCAGGAGCAGCAGGAATCAGTCCTCACTTATGGGTGACGTCGGCGCCGACGGAGCCCTCGCGGAGCAATTTTCCCCAGCTTTCAAAGAAAGCCTTTGGGAATTGCAGCGCGCATGCGCGGTCCTCTTCCCGCCCAAGGGTGCCATCTTAGCCAGTCAGATGACATAGCTAAAAAAGACAGCATAAAAATTTGCAAAAAACTAAAGCAGACGATTGCAACTCCAAGGGGAGGAGGGAGGGTAGTGAGGACTGATTCCTGCTGCTCCTGGAGAACACCTGTTACAGGTGAGTAACTACGCTTTCTCCAGGACCAAGCAGGAAGTCAGTCCTCACTTATGGGACTCCCAAGCTCAAGGCTACCGGAGACCCTAAGCACAAAAATGAGCTCCCTCTAGCTCAGCAGCACAGAAGGAAAGAATCTTCGCTGAATTATCACCCACCGGTAGCCCACATCCGGGATGGAGGGTAGGAGTTGCTCAGACCTCAAAGAGATTACGGAGGACTGCCTGTCCGAAAGCACTGTCCCTGCAGGACTCCCTCTCGAGGCAGTAATGGACCGCAAAAGTCTGGCTCGAAGACCAAGTAGCGGCCCGGCAGATGTCTGCCAACGGAACAGAGCGGAGGTAAGCCACTGACGTGGCCTTTGCCCGAACGCAATGAGCCGTGACTCGACTTGCTAAGGAGAGTCCGGCTGTCCCATAAGCCCAAGAGATACAGTCCGCAACCCAGATGGACAGAGTACGCTTGGAGACCGGGAGCCCCAATTTATTGGGGTCAAAAGACACAAAAAGCTGAGCAGCTTTACGGTGCTCCCGCGTACGGTCAAGGTAGAAGTTCAATGCCCTTCTACAGTCCAGGGTATGGAGGACCGTTTCAGCTCGGCTGGAGTGTGGTCTGGGAAAGAAGGTTGGAAGTACCACCTCCTGATTGATGTGAAAAGGGGAGACCACTTTTGGAAGAAATTTTGGGTGAGTCCGTAGGACTACCCTATTTTTGTAGAACCGAGTGTAAGGGGGATCAGACACGAGGGCCTGCAATTCACTTACGCGTCTAGCGGAAGTGAGGGCTACCAAGAACAGTGTTTTCCAAGACAGAAAACGGAGAGAACAGGTAGCCATAGGTTCAAAAGGCGGACAGGTGATCCGCTGCAAAACCACATTCAGGTCCCAGTCAGGCGCTGGCGGGCGCAGAGGTGGTTTAAGTAGAAGGAGACCTTGGAGGAACCTCGTTACGAGAGGGTCGCTGGAGAGAGGTCTACCGTCCACTGGCACATGATGGGCCGAAAGAGCACTGAGGTGAACTTTGACGGAGTTGGACTTAAGTCCCAGATTAGAGAGGTGTAGCAAGTACTGCAAGATCACCGACACCGGGCAGGAGAAGGGATCCTGAGACTGTTGGGTACACCAGACGGCGAAGCGACGCCATTTAAGGGCGTAGCATTTGCGGGTAGAAGGCCGTCGCGAAGCCAAGACGACCTCCTCCACCTCTGCCGGCAGGAGAAGGGGAGCAAGGACTACCCTCTCAGCAGCCAGGCCATGAGGTTGAGAGACCTGAGGTTGGGGTGTAGTAGAGACCCCTGATCCTGAGTGAGGAGATCCGGTTGTACCCCCAGAGGGAATGGATCCTCCACCGCTAATTGCAGCAGGAGCGGAAACCACGGCTGTCTGGGCCAACGAGGGGCCACGAGGATCATGAAGGCTTTGTCTCGGAGAACCTTGAAAAGAGTCCGAGAGACTAGCGGGATGGGAGGGAAAGCGTACAGAAGGCTCCCCGACCATGAAATGAGAAACGCGTCCGCCGCAACCCGAAGGGGGTGTGGCTGACGAGAGCAGAAGCGAGGAAGCTGCCGGTTGTGAGGACTGGCAAAGAGATCCACCGTGGGGAGGCCCCACTTTAGGAAGAGCTTCTGAAATATCAAGGGATCCAGCCGCCACTCGTGCGGCTGGAGGATCCTGCTGAGTTTGTCCGCCAGGCAATTCTCTCGGCCCGGGAGATAAACTGCCTTGAGGAGAATGCCGTGACTGACGGCCCAAGAGCAGAGCTTCTGTGCCTCCCGGCAGAGGAGGAAGGAGCCCGTGCCCCCCTGCTTGTTCACGTAGAACATGGCAACTTGATTGTCCGTCTGGACAAGGACGGACTGGTGGGAAGTCAGGTGGGAGAAGGCCTTGAGAGCCAGGCGGATCGCCCGGAGCTCCAGGAAGTTTATTTATTTTATTTTTATTTATTTAACAATTCTTTTATACCGCGCTATTACAATCAGTGCGGTGTACAATGAAACAAGAACATACTACAATGCATACAAGTAACATTGAGTTTTACATTAAACAGGGAACTTCAACAATAGGACAACCGGGGGAACTATGTACAGATTAATTTAAGTTGATCTGCTGAGCAGACTCCCACGTGGTCCAGAGGCCCTGAGTACGTGCCCCTTGGCAATGTGCTCCCCAGCCCAGGAGGGATGCATCCGTGGTCAGCACCCGGGTCGGCTGGGGTGACTGGAAAGGCATTCCGAATATCAGGTTCGGCTGCTGAAGCCACCACCGGAGAGACGAGAACAGCGGCTCGGAGACGCGCACTAGGTCTGCTAGGCCGCCTGTGGCTTGTCGCCACTGCTGGCGGAGACACCATTGAGCAGGCCGCATATGCAGGCGGGCATTGGGGGTCACATGGACGGTGGAAGCCATATGGCCGAGTAGTCTCAGGAAGCGCCTGGCGGAAACCAGGGGCTGGCTGCGAAAACGGTCGGCTAGGTCCATGAGCCGTTGAGCCCTGTCGAGCGGTAGGTACGCCCGTGCCTGAGGAGTGTGCAGCCTTGCGCCGATGAACTCGAGATCCTGTGAGGGGAGCAAAGTGGACTTTGCGAAATTTATAACAAAGCCCAAGTGTTGCAGAAGAGTCACCGTGCGGTGTGTGGCGCTGGTGACCTCCGGAGCGGACGCCGCTCTGATGAGCCAGTCGTCGAGGTACGGAAAGACATAGAGGCCGTGAAGCCGGAGATGGGCCGCCACCACCGCGAGACATTTTGTGAAGACTCGCGGAGCGGAGGACAGGCCAAAGGGCAGTACTCTGTACTGGTAATGATTTCCTGCCACCACAAACCTTAGGTATTGGCGGTGGCTTGGGTGGATGAGGATGTGCGTGTAGGCATCCTTTAGATCCAAGGAGCATAGCCAATCTCCCTGCTGGAGGTAGGGCAGAAGGATTCCAAGGGTAAGCATCTTGAACTTCTCTCGCACGAGGAACTTGTTGAGGTTGCGCAAGTCCAGGATGGGTCTGAGGCCTCCTGTTCTCTTTGGTATTAGAAAATACCGGGAGTAAAAACCTTGACCTCTCAGGTGGTGTGGCACCGGTTCCACCGCCTGATCCTGCAGAAGACCTGCTAACTCCTGAAGGAGTAATTCCCTGTGCAGAGGGGGTCGTGGAGGTTCTCCCGGAAAATAGGAGGGAGGGACCTGGTGGAAGTGGAGAAGATAGCCTTCTCGCACGACTTGGAGCACCCAGGCATCTGCGGTGATGCTGGACCACCTGTGGGCGAAGTGAACCAGCCGGCCTCCGGTGCTGGGAGGAACCAGCGGGGGGGAGAGGCTATGCTTAGTGAGTCAAAAACCCCCACCCTGCGGAGCAGGGGCTGGTGGTGCAGGCTTGGGGGCTTGCTGCCTACGGGACCCGTTACCCCGTCCCTTGGCCTGCTGGCCCTGTTGGGGAGCTGCAGGGGCCTGATAATGGGGGTATTGTTTGTAGGCAGCCGCCTTCCTCGGGTAAAAGGACTTTTTTCCCGAGCCCTTCTTTTTCTGGGAAGGGGCAGAGGTCTTCCTAGAAAGCCTGGTCCTGGTGAGAGTCTCAGACTCAATTTGTGCAGCCTTCTCAGCCATGGGCTTGCCAAAGAGGTTTTCGCCTCGGCAGGGGACATCGACCAACTTGTCCTGCACCCAGGGCTCAAGGTCTGACGACTGAAGCCAAGCCTGTCGGCGGGCACCGATGCCGGCTGCGGCCACTCGAGCCGATGCTTCAAAGCCATCATAGGCTGCTCGGGACATGAACTTTGAGCATTCCCGAATGCCAGTGGACAAGGCCAGGAACCTCCGCAACGGTTCCTCGGACAAACCAGCGGAGAATCCGGCTAGTTCTTTAGCCAGATCTCGAAGATACATGCCCATGTATAGCTGGTAGGTCTGGACATGACATGCGAGCATAGAGCCCTGTAAACACTTCTTACCAAGGCCATCCAGGTTACGGGCCTCCCTGCCAGGAGGCACCGAGGAGTGCATCTTCTGGCTCTTAAGACGATGCATGGCCGATTCCACTACCATGGAATGGTGTGGTAGCTGTGCCTTTTGAAAGCCAGGGCTCTTGCGGACTCGATAGATAGAATCGACCCGCTTGCTCAGGACCGGCGAGGAGGCCGGACTCTCCCACATGCGGAAGAGTAGTCGTTCCAGCATAGGAGGAACCGGTACAGTAAAGTGTTCCCTTGCGGGAGAGTCATACTGGAGGGCGTCGAGCTCCTCGGCTCGAGGCTCCTCCTCGGGGTCCGCAGGGAAGGCCAAAGCCTTGGCCATATCCCTGACGAAGTCCGAGAACCGGGCATCCTCCGGGGGGGACTGCTTCCGAGGCTCGGACTCCGGTGAGTCCGAGGGGACACACCGAGTCCGGAAAGAATCAGGCGACTCTTCCTCTTCAGACTCCCAGACCGACTCCGACGAGGACTCGGTGGGGTCGGCCCGGGCAGGGCGCGGCGCCTGCTGCCCCGACGCCGAGGGAGTCGGCGTCGGCGACCTCGGTCCCGAACGGGAGGCCGAGGGTGACCTCGACCGAGGATCGACTCGAGTTCGCATCGACTCGAGGATCGGCTCGGTCTCCGGGGTCGACTTGGACGTCGACGTCCCGGCGGTCGGGGCAGCGGCGCCAGCGAAGCCAGCGAGCAGTGCCCGCTGCTGGTCCATGAAGGCAGACAGTCTGCTCTCCAAGGCCGTCAACCTGAGTCCGAGCTCAGGTGACCCAGCAGCCCCCGACTCGGGCCCCGACGGCGTCGGGCCCGACGTCGGCTGTCGCGGAGGCGAGTCCAGAAGGACCACAGGACTTACCCGAGCAGGCATCTCCGACTCCAGGCGAGGTCGCTTCGTGAGGTGCTCCTTCTCCAAGGACCCGGGGCGGCTGTCGGGGCTATGCGACCTGGCCCTCGCGGAACCAGGAGCGTCCACCGACGCCGCCCTCGCGGGTTTCACCTTCCGACGATGGTCCCCGGAGGGAGAACCCCTGTCGGAGGAACTCCGGCGACGGTCCGAGCTGGAGCCTTTGGACGCGGAGGCCTCCGACGAGGTCCGGGTACGGCTGGGGTCAGCGAAGATCCTATCACGCTGATGCCGCCGACTTCTCAACGCTTTGGAGGACATTTTGCCACAGGGCCCACAGATCAATTCCTCATGATCCGGGCCCAGGCAGCGGAGGCAAAAGTCGTGTGTGTCAGTTAGTGACATATTTCGGTCACACTGACCACACCGCTTAAAACCACTGGCAGCCATCGGGGGAAAAAGGGCCCCTGCGAGGTCAAAGGACCGGGCTGCCAGGGAAAAATCGAAAACGAAAGCTGACTAAGTCAGAAAAACCGAAAAAAGGAAGAGGACTCGTGACCGGCGTCGCGAGTCCGGGCGGGAAAAAGACCGGCGTCGAACCGAAGGAAAAAGGAATAAAATAATGAAGAATATATCGACTTTTTCGCGGGGACAAGACGGGGACGTCTGTAGGGCTCCGCGGAAAAAAGAAGACTGGCTAAGATGGCACCCTTGGGCGAGAAGAGGACCGCGCATGCGCGCTGCAATTCCCAAAGGCTTTCTTTGAAAGCTGGGGAAAATTGCTCCGCGAGGGCTCCGTCGGCGCCGACGTCACCCATAAGTGAGGACTGACTTCCTGCTTGGTCCTGGAGAATCCGCGGATACGTCTCCTTGTAGCCACCGAATGGACGCCCTAGAGACATATGCTCCACAAACAGCCGCCTGCAGAGCTAAAGCGCTAGAATCGAACGCTTGCTTGAGAAGAATTTCCAATTTTCGATCCTGTAGATCCTTAAGCGCCGCCGCCCCTTCTACAGGGATAGTAGTCTTTTTGGTCACTGCCGATACTATCGCATCTACCTTGGGCATGCGTAAT
Organism: Ichthyophis bannanicus; assembly: GCA_033557465.1. Lineage (NCBI taxonomy): Eukaryota > Metazoa > Chordata > Amphibia > Gymnophiona > Ichthyophiidae > Ichthyophis > Ichthyophis bannanicus. The sequence goes on from CM066031.1 coordinate 1,284,647,087, forward strand.
AAATCCTTCTCTTACTACGGCATGGGGTAAAGGCGAGCTAAGGCACGGCTCCCACGGAGCGTGGCCTCCGGACACTCCCATTCAGATTCAATCATCTGCTTTATCACCCGGTGCATCGGGAAAAAGCGGTGCTCTGCTTTAAACCCCTGTAATAACGGATCCTCCAAAGGTTCCTGGGATGCTGAAGGAAGCAGCAGGTGTAAGGCAGATAAGGACTGGGAAATGAGAGCTGAAAGCTCTTCCTTGCGAAAAACGCGAAAGATATTAGGGTCCTCCCCTGGTGCAATTTCACCCTCTTCTAATTCTTCCGGAGCCAGGTCCAAGCCTGCTTCCGACAGACACTCCGTTTCCCCCTGACCCAGGGGAACAGAGAGCGGTGAAGTAAAAGGGTCCAAAGGATCCCTCAAGATCTCTTTAGGCAGAGAAGGACCCTCTCCAGGATCCTCTGGCACAGAAACACCCATTGGAACTGTAGCAGAGATTTGAAGCGTTCCCACAGGAGCAGACTGAGAAGATCTCATCAAATATGCTCTGTGCATTGCCAGGATAAATTCTGGAGAAAAGAAAGACGATATGCCTTCCTGCGCGTCAGGCAGGGGATGCGCAGGCTTCTCCTGCCGAGATACGTCCTTAGAGGACTTAGCCTTCCGTTTAGCAGGCCGGTGCTGGTCGGCCGTTGAAATGGCCGGCGCGCCTAAAATGGCCGCCTTTCCCGCCTTTTCCGCGGGCAAAGACGTCTTCTCTGTAACCAAAGTCAGCTTTTCTGCCATCACTCCTGCCTCTAGAAATTAACCCCAAACAGAGAACAAAACACTGCTGCTGGCTGCGCTACGGCTGAGGGCAGAGAAATCGCCTCTCGGTCTGATCGCGCCGGTGAAAACGGACACCGCACAGCTACACACACTCACCCCTGACAGGAAACGCTGTAGCGCTGAGATTTCGTTCCGCTGCTAGCGGGACATGGCAAGCGCGGCTATGTCAGCGGCAGAGGAAGTACTGGGGCTCCCAGGTTCAATCTGCTCAGAAAGACGGAGACGGTTAAAAAGGCAGGCTCTACCTTATACCGTCGTGTTAACAAGTGCCCGACGTCTCTACTGTCCCTAAATAATAGGGAACGAAAATGGATTCTCAGGACTATAGAATAAAATCAGCTCTGCTAGAGCCAACTTGTACTGCCATAAAGAAAATAAATGAAATCAAGCACTATACATTCATGAGGGAGAGACACAGAATCGATCCTCTTCAGCTGCTGAGGACTGAAAGACTGGCTGGTTGACCTCAGGGGGAGTGGCTTCACCTCTCAAGAAAACTTGAAGTCTTCAGTCCTCAGCTGCTAAAGGGGATTGACAACCCTAACCTTCCCTGGACTGGCCCGGAGAAGCGATAAGGAAAGATGTCATCATTCTGATGTCACTGGTATAACTAGCCAAGGACCGCCTCCTTCCACCAGTACCTATTGACAAAGCAGACTCAGCAGAGCAACAAATAAGTAGTAAATAGAATAATGATAAAAGGAGTAGCAGAAGCCCCCTAACCTTAATAATTACAGTCAACTATATTGCAAAAAATTCCAGCTCCTTCGAGGTCGGGCGCTACGAACCCCAGAGCTCATTAAGTACTGCTGCCCAAAGAATTCCCCCGGAGCATTCTGTAAACCCCGAAAGAAACCGTACTGAAATACATACCCCTCCCAACTTCAGGCTGCCTGCCCCCTTAAAAGCCTGGGAGGGATCCGGGACTGGACTAGAGTTCCTTAAGAAACAACAATTAGCAGGTAAGTCTAATTTACCCTTCCTTTGCGTCCCTCTAGTCCAGTCCCGGAACCGTAGAGGATGTAACAGAGCAGTGAATATCAACGGGAGGGACCTGCAAGCCCAGCCTGAAGCACCGCTGAGCCAAAACGCCCATCTCCCATCGCCTGCAAATCAAGCCTGTAGTGCTTAGCAAAGGAATGTAGTGACGACCAAGTCGCCGCTCTACAGATGTCTGCGGCCGGCACTAAGCTGACTTCTGCCCACGACATCGCTTGCGCTCTAGTGGAGTGCGCGCGAAGACCGTCTGGTACTACTTTACCCTTTAGTAGATACGCCGACGCAATAGCCTCCTTCAACCACCGAGAAACCGACAACTTAGCCACCGCCTCTCCCTTTCATGAACCGCCAAAAGCAACGAACAACCTGTCCGACTTCCTGAAAGGAGCCGTTCTTCTGAGATACCTTTTGAGCACTCTCTGAACATCCAAACGATGCAATCGACCTGCAGACTTATCTTTCTGCTCTTCCGAAAACACCAGTAGGGACACCGCCTGGTTAACATGAAACACCGAAACCACCTTAGGCAAGAAGGCCGGCACTGTGCGCAACACCACCTTGTGACTGAAAAAGGACAAGTAAGGCTCCTTACATGACAGAGCCTGCAACTCCGAATTCCGCCTCGCAGAGCAAATAGCCACCAGGAAAACAGTCTTCAGCGTCAAATCCTTCAGCGAGGCCTTGCTCAAGGGCTCAAATGGCTCCCCGATTAAAACCTCTAACACCAAATTCAAATCCCACGGAGGAAGCGAACTCTGCCTCGGCGGCTGCAGAAGCAGAACAGCCCGCAAGAAACGCTGAACATCGCTGTGCGTGCCCAACAGCTGCACTTGAATTTTCCCCCGGAAACAGGATATGGCCGCCAACTGAACACGCAAGGAACTAGCCGCCAGACCCTTATCCACGCCATCCTGTAGAAACGCAAGAACCTGTGGTACCGACGCCCTCAACGGCCGCAAATTGCCCTCCGTGCACCAGGCCTCAAAAATACGGCACACACTGACATAAGCCAATGACGTGGAGCGCCGGAGCACCTTCAGCAAGGTAGAAATAACCGCCGCAGAATAACCCTTGGCTTTCATCCTAGCCCTTTCAAGAGCCATGCCGTAAGCGAGAATCGATTCACCTGAGGCATGTGCAACGGACCCTGAAGCAAGAGGTCCTTCCGCAGCGGAAGCTTGTACGGCCTGTCTACCAGCAGCCTCATCAAGTCCGCATACCACGGCCTCCTTGGCCAATCGGGGGCTACCAGAAGCACTAGTCCGTGGTGCCTTTCTATGCGCTGCACCACCTTGCCGATGAGAGCCCATGGCAGAAACACATAGAGAAGCCCCTCCTCCGGCCATCCTTGTGCCAACGCATCGAGGCCCTCCGACATCCATTCTCTCCGCCTGCTGTAGAACCGAACCACCTTCGCGGACTCAAAGCTGGCCATGAGATCCATTACCGGAATCCCCCAGCGTCGCACTAACAGCGCAAAGACGTCCGGGTGGAGACTCCATTTCCCCGGATCCAACCTGCGGCGACTCAAAAAATCCGCCTCGACATTGTCCACCCCGGCCACCTGCTGCGCCGACAATGCCGTCAAATTTCTCTCGGCCCAATACAACAGTTGACGCGCTTGCGCCTCCAGTGTCGCACTGCTCGTGCCCCCCTGACGATTGACATAGGCCACCGTCGTTGCATTGTCGGAAAGTACCCGTACCGCAGAGCGACCGAGGTACTCCTGAAACTCCTGAAGAGCCAGAAACACTGCTCGCATCTCCAATCTGTTGGACCATGTCTGTTCCTCCACTGACCACTGTCCCTGGACAAACCTTCCTTCGCAGTGCGCTCCCCACCCTACGAGACTGGCGTCTGTCGTAACCAGTCTCCAGGATGGAGGTTCTAGAGGTACGCCCGCTTCCAGGTTTTCAGTCTGCAACCACCACCGAAGCTCCTGCCGCACCTCCAGGGGACAAACTAGACGTTGAGATAACGCATCCCTCTGATGAGACCAACGCCTGAGGAGAGCGCTCTGCAATGGCCTCATATGCGACTGGGCCCATTGGACCACATCGATCGTGGCTGCCATGGTGCCCAGCAATTGCAGGTACTGCCAGGCCGACGGCGCCCTGCGAGCTAGAAACCGCCGCACGAGCTGCCGCAATCCCTGCGCCCTCTGATCCGGAAGAAACACCAGTCCGAGCTTTGTCTCGAAGCGCGCCCCCAAGTATTCCAGAGATTGTGAGGGAACCAATCTGCTCTTTGCATAGTTGACCACCCAGCCGAGGTCCTCTAACATCCGCACCACTCGGGCGGTGGCTGCTGCGCTCTCCTCCCGAGACTTCACTCGAATCAACCAATCGTCCAAGTAAGGGTGCACCAGTATCCCTTCCTTGCGGAGCGCCGCCGCTACCACTACCATGACCTTGGTGAAAGTACGAGGCGCCGTTGCCAACCCAAAGGGTAGAGCCTGGGACTGAAAATGCCCCATCGGCACTGCAAAGCGCAAAAACCTCTGATGCTCGTGCCGCACCGGGATATGGAGATACGCTTCCGTAAGGTCCAGAGATGTCAGAAATTACCCCGTTCTGACCGCCGCAATAACGGATCGCAATGTCTCCATCCGGAAATGGGTCACCCGAAGACACTGATTCACCCTTTTTAAATCCAGAATCGGAAGAAAAGAGCCTTCCTTCTTTGGAACCACGAAGTAGATGGAGTACCGACCGCACCCGTACTGCGCCGCCGGAACCGGCACCAACGCTTTGAGTTGAAGCAGCCGCTGGAGCGTTCCTGCGACCGCCTGAAACTTTTGCGGTGCTCTGCAGGGGGACTGGACAAAGGAATCTAACAGGGGCCGATGGAGCTCCAAGGCATAACCCTCTCGAATGACCTCCAACACCCACTGATCCGAGGTGATTTGGACCCAGGCAGGGTAAAATTCCCGTAACCTTCCTCCCACGGGCACCACCGCCACCTGGGCCCGCCTTATCTCATTGGGCCTTTTTAACACCAGAGGACTGGAACGGCGCGAAGCCTCTTCCCGCTCCCCGGAAACCTCAAAATCCCTGGCCACGAACAGGAAACCTCCCCCTCTGAGGTTGACTAAACCCCGAGGACCGAAATCTACGAAAGTCCCTCGGGACCCCCCTGGACCCCGCCACCCCGCGGCCCTGTTTTGGTTTATCCTCCGGGAGCCGACCGCCCTTGGACTCCCCGAGATCCTTGAGCAACTTATCCCAATCCTCTCCAAAGAGAAGCTTCCCTCTAAACGGGAGCTTGCTAAGACGCGCCTTCGAGGATCCATCCGCCGACCAATTACGCAACCAAAGATACCGGTGAGCTGCTACCACCGACGCCATACTCTTAGCCAGGCCCCGAATAAGATCGTAGTGAATGTCAGATAAATAAGCTGTGCCCGACTCCAATCGCGCCACATCATCCGTCTGCCCTTCCAACAGATCGCCCTGCAACCGCTGGGACCATCTCAAGCAGCCCTGCGCCACCCACGCCCCCGCTATCGAGGCCTGCAAGGAAAGGGCCGAGACGTCGAACACCTGCTTCAACAACATATCTAACTTCCTATCCTGCACATCTTTTAGTGCCGCAGCCCCTTCAACCGGAATAGTGGTCTTCTTAGTAACCGCCGACACCGCCGCATCTATCTTAGGAGAGTGAAAGAGCTCCCTATCCTGGTTGGATAGCGGATACAGCCGAGCCAAGGCCCTAGACCCCCGCAGCGCCGACTCCGGCACGTCCCACTCTTCCTGAATCATATTCTTAAAGACCCTATGAACCGGGAACACCCACTAGGACGTTTTCACCGCTTGCAATAGCGGATCCTCCAAAGCCTCTTCTGTCACCGGTGGCACCGAGGGCATATTCAAGGTCTTAAGAGTTGCCGCAATCAGGGCTGGCAGCTTCTCCCGACGAAACACTCTGACTACCCTACTCTGTTCCTCCGAGTCGGGCAGTTCCCCCTCCTCCAATTCCTCGTCAGAGGCCTCTACATCCATCTCTGGCTCACCTAGATCCTCGTCCAACCTGGAAGTCGGACTATCCTCCGCTAGCCCTCTACTCCTTTTTGCCGGAACAGTCTCCTGCACCGACTGACCCCTCGACCTCGTCCTCTTTTGACTCTTAGGGCTCTGAGCTGAGGACACCGACTGGGGCTGCAGTAGGGCAAAGGCCTGCTGCATGAGCAAGAAGAAGGTCGGAGGAATCACAGGAAAGCCCCCTCCTTGGCTAGCTGCTGACGACGGAAGGGCCTCCTCCACTGAGGAGGGCCCCGCAACGGGCTCCACAGAAACCAAGGAAGGCGGGTTAGAGTCCCCTGCTTCCGGAAGAACCGCTACCTGATCCCAAGCGGAGGCTCCCAACACCTTTTCCATAATCGCGGTTTCCAAGGAACAGCCCCTACAAACACTGGACTCCAACACCTCACTGTGCCGTGCCCCACAGACGAGGCAGCGAGGCTTAGCCGGCATGGTCCACCGGGACAAGCTACGTCGTAGACTACCCCTGACCTGCCAATGAACCACTGCAGGCACTCAGAATACCAGCCCAGACACTCTAAAGCCAGCTGCAAACAACGCAAGCAGGCCCTACCTGAGAGGCTGTTTTTTTTACATTATGGGACAGCCCACTGCCCACCTAGCCAACAAGCTCGACCTAGGCCTAGAAAAACAAAAACGAAGCTCCGAAAGCCGTCCAAACCGCATGGCACACTGCCCAAAAAAAAACACAAAAGAGAAAATGGCCGCCGGCAAAGTTATCCTGCTCAAGCCGACGCGTCCTCCCGCGCTTCTAAAACCAACACGCGTGCCGACCTCAAGGCCTCTCCTGCCGTCTCTCTAACCCCCAACAAGCACTGAGAGACCAAAAGAAAAAGGGCAAATCACTGCCGCGGACTCACCGCCACTGCCTGAGCCCTGAGGGAAGACACCCTCGGCCTCGGAGCACAGCCTACTGCGGCCTCAGCTCCGGCGTTCTGTCAGTGTACCTGCTGACGTCGGCAGTGCTCTGTGTTCAGCACAGACGTGCTTCTGCTGTTTTCTCAGCCTTCCACCTGCTCCTCACCCTTTTTCTGCAGGTTCGGGAGCAGGGAGACAAACACAGGATGACAGCCCCCCTGTGCTCGTTCTAACGCTGGGGACACAACTAGGAAAGAGAAAGAAGGAAATGGAGGAGGGGGAAAGGAAGAGGAGAGGAGCAGAGACAGAAAGAAGAAATAAAGAGTGGACCCCGGAGAGACAGGAACACTCTGAGCAGCAGCACTGGATCTAAAGGAAACAAAAAACAAAAAATCCAAGTAAATAGAGATATAAAGAAGTCTGCTTATTTGTTTTCCACTGAGCCCAGTCCTGGGCTGAGAACCTCCTAGCTGCTTGGAGACTGAAAGTACTGGTAGAAGGAGGCAGTCCTTGGCTAGTTAAACCAGTGACATCAGAATGATGACATCTTTCAGTCTCCAAAGCTGCTGGAGGAGATTCTAAACTCTACGGTTCCGGGACTGGAATAGAGGGATGCAAAGGAACTATGCTATCTCCAGGAACAAGCAGGAATGTAGTCATCACATATGGGGACTCCCTAGCTTTAGGTGCCAGAAGAGAGACCCCAGAAGTTGTGTGTCCCTGAGAAGGGCTCCACTTCCCTCCATGGATCTCTGGCATCCTACCAGGGATGGTGGGTAGGAGTTGATTAGGTATGGAACAGGTGTTTGAGAACAGCCTGACCAAACAAGGCATCCCGGCGGGAGTCCTTGTCCAAGCAGTAATGGGCTGTGAAGGTATGAACTGAGGCCCAAGTGGCTGCTCGACAGATGTCGCCAATAGATACAGAGTTTAGATGAGCCATTGAGGCTGCCATGGCCCTCACATTGTGAGCTGTGACATGGCCCTCCAGAGAAAGGTTCTTACTCTGATAGGCGAAAGAAATACACTGAGCAATCCAGTTAGATAGTGTTCTCTTGGAAACTGGAAGTCCCAAATGAGAAAGATCAAAAGCAACAAAGAGTTGAGAGGACTTCCTATGTTGCTGTGTCCTCTGTAAGTAAAAAGCTAGAGCTCTTTTACAGTCCAAGGTATGAAGATTCCTCTCTGCAATTGATGCATGAGGTCCTGGAAAAAAGACAGGTAGGTAGACCTCTTGGTTGAGGTGAAAAGGCGAGACTGCCTTAGGCATAAAGTGTGGATGAGTCCTAAGGACTACCCTGTCATGATGGAACCTTGTATAAGGTGGATTAGCTACTAGTGCTTGCAATTCACTAATGCGGCGTGCTGATGTGATTGTGAAAGAAATTTCAAGGAGGTGGTAGCCAAAGGTTCAAAAGGCGGCTTCATGAGCTGACCAAGAACCAGGTTCAAGTCCCATGCCACCGGAGGTGGTCTAATGGGAGGCTTAGTTAGAAGGAGGCCTCTCATGAATCTTGCTATAAGAGGATGAGAGGAAATAGGTTGTTCATTTAGAGGCTTAAGGGAAGCTGCAATAGCACTCAAATGGACCCTTACTGAATTTGTCTTAAGGCCTGCATTAGACAAATGGAGGAGATACTCCAGCAAAGATTCCAGAGGTATGGCAAGGGGGTTAAGACCCTTTTCAGAACACCAAATAGTAAACCTCTTCCACTTGAAAGCATAAGAACGTCTAGTGGAAGGTTTTCTGGAAGCATAAAGAACATCTTTCACCTCTTGAGAAAGATGAAGATCTTGGAGAACTAGGCCCTCAGCAACCAAGCCCTGAGATGCAGAGACTGGGGATTGGGATGCCATAACATTCCGTCCTCCTGAGACAGGAGATCTGGAGCAGACCCTAACTCCAGGGAGGGAGCTTGAGAGAGATGTAGAAGCAGAGGGTACCACACTTGCCGTGGCCAATGTGGAGCTATGAGAATCATGTGGCCTCTGTCTCTCTGAAGCTTGAACAGGGTTTTGGGAATTAGGGGAATGGGTGGAAAGGCATACAGGAAGTCTTGACCCCAGTGAAGGAGGAAATCATCCTTTGCCTGAGCTCCCTGAGCCGGAGTTCTGGAACAGAAGCGGGGAAGTTTGGCATTCCACGGACTTGCAAAGATGTCTATGTCCGGGGTTCCCCAAAGTTGAAAAATCCTGGCTACCTGGTCTGCATGTAGAGACCACTCGTGTGGAAGCAGAACTCGACTGAGTTTGTCTGCCCAAGAGTTTTGAACGCCTGGAAGATACACTGCCAGAAGATGAATCTGATGCTCTCTGGCGAGGGCCCACAGTCGCAAAGCTTCGTTGCAAAGCAACAGAGAGCCCGTTCCCCCCTGCTTGTTCACGTAGAACATGGCTACTTGATTGTCCGTCTGAATAAGGACTGTCTTGTAGCTGAGCAGGGTGTGGAACACTCGCAGAGCAAGGAAGATTGCTCTGAGCTCCAAGAGATTGATATGTAGACAACTCTCCTGTGGGGACCAGGTGCCTTAGGTGGAGAGGTCTTGCAGATGAGCTCCCCAACCCATTGGAGAAGCATCTGTTGTAAGAGTTACTTGGGGCAGGGGTTGCTGAAAGGGGGACCCCAGCAACAGGTTTTGAGTGGACTTCCACCACTGGAGAGACAAAATGAGGCGACTTGTGTTTGCTATTTTGTCTGACAGGCAGTCTGATGCCTGAGTCCATTGGGTGGATAAAGTCCACTGAGCTGCCCTCATGTGAAGGCGAGCATATGGTACCACATGCACAGTGGATGCCATGTGGCCTAATAACTGTAACATCTCTCGAGCAGTTAAAAGGGGCTTTAGGACTGCTTGAGAAGCTAACTGCACCAAGCGAAGGCAGCGGGCCTGGGGAAGATAGGCCCTTGCCCTTGTGGTATCCAGCAAGGCTCCTATGAACTCTAGAGACTGAGTAGGAGTTAGATTGGATTTTGGGATGTTTATTACCAGCCCTAAATACTGAAGGATACGCATTGTGCAGGATAGGGAAGTCTTGGCCTCTGACTGTGTTGGAGCTCGAATGAGCCAGTCGTCCAAGTAAGGGAAGACGAATATTCTCAGAGTGCGTAGAAATGCTGCCACCACAGCCATGCATTTCGTGAACACCCTTGGTGCAGAGGCCAGACCAAAAGGAAGCACCCTGTATTGGTAGTGCTTTTCCTGGAAAAGGAACCGTAGGAACCTTCTGTGGTTTGGATGGATGAGAACATGAGTGTACACATCCTTGAGATCTAGAGAACACAGCTAATCCTGACTCTGAAGGTATGGAAGCAGAGCTCCTAGAGAAATCATTTTGAATTTCTCCTTGACAAGGAATTTGTTCAATTCTCTGAGATCTAAGATAGGTCTGTATCCCCCTGTTTTCTTTGGAATAAGAAAATAAGGGGAATAGAACCCTGTGCCCTGTTGATGAAGAGGCACTTCTTCTATTGCCCCTTGGGCAAGGAGGATGGTAACCTCCTGACCTAACAGGTGGATGAGGGAGGTCGGAGAATTGAACTGCCTTATCACTGTGAAAGGGGGCATACTTGAAAAATGAAGTTTGTACCCCTCTTTTATGATGGATAGTGTCCAATGCTCTGCTATTTGCCCCCACCTGGGAGCAAAATGACATAACCTTCCTGGAATGGTGAAGGGTTCTGGTCCTTCCAGAGGCAGAAAGGCTAAGTTCTCTAGCTGAAAGTCAAAGGCCCTGAGGAGGCTGAGGCTGCTGGGCAGGTTGAGGCCTAGCAGCTTTTGCTTTCTTCTGTTTTGGTGGTTGCTGACGTTTGGTTGAAAACTGACCTGCAGAAGATGCCTGCTGACCATAAGCAGGATAAAATCTTTTCTTTTTAGAAAAAGGTGTTTTCTTGAACAACTTTTTCCTAACAGGATCAGCAGTAGACTTGGATAGTCTATCCAAAGTGGAATTTTCAGCATCCATTTCATTGGCTTTTTCTTGCCAATCTTTACCAAACAGGTTCTCACCAGTACAAGGGATATTTCCCAATTTATCTTGTACCCAGAGCTCTAAATCAGATGCTTGAAGCCAAGCAATTCTAAGTGCACCTATGGCAATAGCCGAGGCTCTGCTTATACATTCAAAGCAGTCGAAGGCTGCACGGTTGGAGAATTTAGAGACATCTTGGGCATGTTTGAGCCAAGTGAGAAACTCTTGCCTTTTATCCTCAGAGATGAAAGGAGTTAAAGTCTGTAGATGATCAGTAACTTCCTTTAGGAACATTCCCATGTAGAGACTATAGGAACTGATTCTTGCAGCAAGCATGGAAGCTTGAAAGACTCTACGTCCAAAAGCATCCAGAGTTCTGCATTCACGTCCTGGAGGATTAGAGGCATGTCTTTTTGCACTTTTAATCCTTCTCATAGCAGATTCCACCACAATAGAGTGGTGAGGAAGCTGAGTTTTATGGAAACCAGGACAAGGAGGGACACGATACATGGTATCTAACCTACGAGAATGAGGAGAGGTGGTAAGAGGTGTTTCCCAATCCTCAACATGAGATCATATAGAATCTCATGAATGGGTAGGGTAGCTGCCTCCTTAGGGATTTTGGGATATTGTAAAATATCCAACTCCTTGGCCCTTGGCTCTGTCTCAGGGGCCACAGTGATGGACAGGCCCCGAGCCACCTCTCGGATGAAGTCTTGGAAAGACATGTCCTCTGGAGGAGACATCCTGCGTTTAGGGGAGGAGAACTCCTGTGGAAGAATCATCGCTGCATCGACAGAACTTTCAGAGTCCTCAGATTCTTCTGAGGAATCGAAGTATCATCTGTCTGGATGCTCCTGCAAAGCCCGATACCCGTACCGAGCAAAATCGGTATCGGGAATAACCGGTACCGGGGAATCGGTACCGGTGGGCATCGGAGGACAGGGTACCGATGCCGATGTCGATGCTATCGGTACCGGTTGCGATACTGATACCAGTACCGGTGGAGTTGTCTGTTGCGGTACCAAGGGCGTCGATGCCACAAGGAAAGCCGCTAGACTGCATTCTATGGACAGAATTCTCTGGTCCATAGACGCTGCCAATGCTTGGAAATCGGTACTGGTGGAAACCGCCGGTACCCCAGAGCATGGCACCAGGAGATCTGTCGAGGCCGAGCCATCGAGAACATCCTGGAACCCCGATGATGGTGCTTTGGAAGCCGAAGCCTCCCGCTGGGGTAATTTTGACGGTGCAGAATCCTCGAGGGCAACGCCAGAAGTATCTCGATGCTTAGAAGGAGATCTACCCTTCGAGGACCAGCAAGATTTATGTTTAGTTACCTGAGATCCACGGGAAGAAGCAGCAGCCCTGGAAGACGTCGATGCCACCGAAGCCGCATCAGAGGGAAACAGGGTACTGAGCTTAGCAGCTCAGTTCTGTCGACCTCTTTTAGACATCATAGCACAGGACACACAATCTGTGATGGAGTGGTCAGGACCTAAACATTTTAGACACCATTCATGGGTGTCGGTGACGGAAATGGTACCGCCACATTTTGTGCACTTTTTAAAACCTGAAGCAGGTTTTTCCATGTTAAGGAAATTTTTAGGGCCTAAGACCCAAAAAAGGCGAGTGCACCTGAAGAAAAGGAAAAAACAGATAAATTATTATTATTATTTTTTTTTTTTTAAAGAAAAGAAATACCGGCGGTACCGGTAGAGCGTCGGGGAAGGCAGACGCGACCACAAAAAGAAATAAAGAAATAAGGAAATTCTTCTGCGGTGACAGGAACACGACCTGCTGGCTCCGCGGAAAAAGAACTGGAGAGGCGCAGTTGGGAAAGGCGGGAAGGCAGCACGCAGGCGCTGTGGGATGCTCCCAAAAGCTTTCTGATTGGACGCTGGGGAGCGTTCCCGCGCAGGCTCCGTCGGTACCGACGATACCCATATGTGATGACTACATTCCTGCTTGTTCCTGGAGATAACATATTTTTCTTAGGGTAGCCTTCTTCTTAGATGTGTCTGCTGTTTCCTCAACAGCCTCTTCATGGTGAGGCAGTCAGTCTGTATCTCACCGGCCTTTTCTCTCCACCTCTGTCCAAAGAGGTTCTCACCATTACAGGGTATGTTGATTAATGTGTTCTGAACCCACTGTTCCAGGTCAGATGCTTGGAGCCATGCTGTCCTTCTAGCTCCTATGCAAGCTGCAGCAGATCTGCTGTTAGACTCAAAAGCATCAAATGCTGCTTTTGTTAAGAATTTTGATATATTCTGGGCCTCTATCACCAAGACCTAATGAGCTGCCTGCTTATCAGGGAGCAACAAGGAGGTGAATTCTGATAAATCCCTCGATACATCCATAAAAAATATACCCATATACAGCATATAAGAGTCTATACTCAAGGCTAGCATGATAGCTTGGAATGCCTTCCTTCCAAATGCATCTAGGGTCCTGGCCTCCCTGCCAGGAGGCACTGAGGAGCGATTCTTTAGACTTTTGATCCTCCTCATGGCGGACTCCACAACAATGAAATGATGGGGAAGTTGTGGCTTTTGGAAGCCTGGAGAGGGAGGAATCCTATACAGGGTATCGAGCCTCTTGCTTACTGCCGGGGTTGACATGGGGGCTTCCCACATTCTAACCATCAAGTTTTTAGGGTGGCAGCCTCCTTTGGTACTGATGGGTACTGGAGTATATTGAGCTCTTCGGCCCTTGGCTCCTTCTGTAGCCACTGAAATATCAAGAGTTGCCACCATGTCCATAATGAAGTCTTGAAAAGGCATGTCCTTGGGCGGTGAACGCCGACCTTCATAAGGAGGCGACAGATCCGATGGTACATCTTTGAGTGTCAGACTTGACAGATTCCATCTCGGATGCCTCCACAGAATCGGAGTTTGGAAGGAAATCAAAATAATCTCTATGAGATGTTCGATACCTTCAATGTTCAGATGTCCGTTGTTTGGATGTCGAGGGTATCGGAACAGATGGCACCGAGGGCCTCTGTATTGGTTGCTCTGAGATATGTGAAGCAGGAGATGCCTGCGGTCACCTTTGGTATTGGTGGAACCGGTACAGGTGCCGGCTGCGAAGCAGTAAATGCTATTGGCCTTATAACCGCCAAGAGATTAGCGATGCTATGCTCGATGGCGATGAAACAGTCATCCAATGATGGTACCGGAGGAGGAGTGGCTCCAGAGACAGATGTGTGAGCCGCAACGCCCGATGCCAGTATTGGAGACTCCACCAAAGATTGAACCTCAGGGGCATCCCCGAAACCCTATATAGCATTGGTGGGTGACACTTCCCGCTGGGGTTGTTTAGATGGGTGGTCTGCATCAGAATACAATGAATGGCAATGCCAATACAGACGCTCATTGTTGGAAGCCAACACCGACCTGGAAGTCAATGACCTCAATGCCAAAGTTGATGTCTTCTACTTCTTAAGTATTGGTGACTCTGAGTGATGCTTCTCCTTTGCTGATGAGGACTTAGACGCAAAGGACTTTAATGAAGTCAACGCACCCGAGAAGTGCATCCGAAGGAGCAGAGTCTGTAGGAAAAAGCTTAGCCTTCTGTTTGTCCTGGTTCTTCCGACTCTGGAGGTCATATGGCAACAGGAGAGACAGGACTCTACATCATGGACTGGGCCTAAACATTTCAGGCACCAAGAATGCTTGTCCGTGATGGAAATTATGCTGGAAAACTTGGAGCATTTCTTGAACCCACTTCAGAGTTTCTCCATATTTGAAAATAATATGGAGGCAAAATCAAATTGGGCAATGGAGCCCAAGGAGGCTGTAGGCCTCAAAGGAAAATAAGCAAAAAAATTGAAGTAAAAAGTTTAAGAAATAAAAATAAAAAAGGGGAACCAGAATCAACAGGGAGTTGAGTCGGTTGACGGGAAGGCAATCAGAGTACTTTTGACAGTACTAGGAAGAATTTTTTTGAAGTCTCTAGACACGGCTGACAGAGACAAGGTCCTGATGACTCCACGGAAAAAAGATGACCGAGGAGACCAGGAGGGAAGGCAGCCACACATGTGTGGAGGAACACTCCCAAAAGCATTCCTATTGGATGCTGGGGAGTGTTTCCGCCCGGGGCTCCGTCAGTGCAGATGTCACCCATATGTGAAGACTGACTTCCTGTTTGTTCCTGGAGATAAACTGTGTCTTACCTTCCTATAAAGGTGATGTCTAGTAGCATAAGAATGGGTCTTCCGATGCCCACAGATAACTGGGATGTTTGAGAAGAAACACGTGGAAGGGATTCAAAGGTTGCAAGGAGTAATAGCATGGGGAAACAGTACGACCTGGCACATGAGGGAGAACACTAAAGAGCATGCCTGTTCCTTGAATACTCCTTAGGCTCATACCTGTGGCACAAAATACAATTAAATTCAATGTTAGATTTGGTTATGCCATCTCTGGAGGCAGGGAAGCTGGCAAAGCAAAGCTGCATTTGTGGCAAGACAGACAAAGCACAGTTACTTGCCTCTAACAGGTGATCTTTGGGAACAGCAGGAATTAGTCCTCACATATGGGTACGTCGGAACCGACGGAGCCTGCGCGGGAAAGCTCCCCAGCTTCCCAGGAAGGAAGCTTTTGGGGTCTCCCACTGCACATGCGCGCTGCCTTCCCGCCTTCCTGACCAGCTCTCCTCAGTTCGAGTTTATAGCTGAGACAATAGAGAGAGAAAGGAAGATAGATAGAAGATACAACTCCTAGGGGAGGTGGGTGGTTGTGAGGACTAATTCCTGCTGTTCCCAGAGATCACCTGTTACAGGCAAGTAACTGTGCTATCTCCAGGAACAAGCAGGAATAAGTCCTCACATATGGGGACTCCCTAGCTGAGATGCCTGGGAGATCCCGTTCCACGGTTCGCCATCTTCGTATGGATCTCAGGCATCCATCCTGGGAAGGTGGGCAGGAGTTGTTCAAGTATGGAATAGGTGTTTGAGGACAGCCTGACCAAACAAGGCATCCCGGCGGGAGTCCTTGTCCAAGCAGTAATGGGCTGTGAAGGTATGAACCGAGGCCCATGTGGCGGCTCGACAGATCTGATCTATGGAGACAGAGTGAAGATGAGCCATAGAAGTGGCCATGGCTCTCACATTGTGAGCTGTGACATGGCCTTCCAGAGAAACGTTTTTACTCTGGTAAGCAAAGGAAATACACTGAGCAATCCAATTGGAAAGTGTACGTTTGGAGACTGGACATCCCAAATGAGAAGGATCAAAAGCCACGAAAAGCTGGGAAGACTTGATGTGGCTGGGTCCTGTTGAGGTAAAAGGCAAGAGCTCTTTTGCAATCTAAAGTATGAAGGTTCCTCTCTGCACTGGATGCATGAGGAGCCGGAAAAAAGACAGGGAGATATACCTCTTGATTAAGATGAAAAGGCGAAACCACTTTGGGCATAAAGTGGGGGTTCGTCCTAAGGACCACCTTATCATGATGAAATCTAGTATAAGGTGGATTAGCCACTAAAGCCTGCAATTCACTGATGCGGCGAGCTGAAGTGAATGCAATGAGGAAAACTACCTTCCATGAAAGAAATTTCAAGGAGGTGGAGTGTAAAGGCTCAAAAGGTGGCTTCATAAGCTGACCTAGAACTAGGTTCAAGTCCCATGCTACCGGAGGAGGTCGGATGGGAGGCTTAGTTAGAGTCAGGCCTCTCATAAATCTTGCAACAAATGGATGAGAGGAGACAGGTTGTCCATTTATAGGTTTTAAGGATGCTGCAATAGCACTCAAATGGACTCTTACTGAATTCGTCTTAAGGCCTGCATTAGAAAGATGCAGGAGATAGTCTAGTAGAGAATTCAAAGGAAGTGCTAGAGGGTCAAGACCCTGTTGAGCACACCAAATGGAAAAGCGTTTCCATTTGAAAGCATAGGAACGCCTTGTGGAGGGTTTCCTAGAGGCATGAAGGATATCTTTCACTGGTTGAGAAAGATTGAAGTCATGAAGGCTTAGGCCTTCAGTAACCAAGCTCTGAGGTGTAGGGACTTGGGGTTTGGGTGCCACAAAGTCCCTTTCTCCTGAGAGAGAAGATCTGGCGCAGCTCCCAGGTCCAGGGAGGGTCCCTGGGAGAGATGCAGAAGTAGAGGGAACCACACTTGGCGTGGCCAGCGTGGAGCTATGAGGATCATGGATCCGTGATCCCTCTGGAGTTTGAACAGAGTCTTGGGAATCAAAGGAATGGGTGGAAAGGCATATAGGAATTCCTGACCCCAATGCAGGAGGAAGGCGTCGTTGGCCTGAGCTTCCTGACACGGAGTCCTGGAACAGAACCGGGGAAGTTTGGCATTCCACGGACTTGCAAAGAGGTCTATGTCCGGGGTTCCCCATTCCTGAAAGATTTTGCCTATCTGGTCCATATGTAGGGACCATTCGTGTGGGAGCAGAACTCGACTGAGTCTGTCTGCCCGAGAGTTTTGAACCCCTGGAAGATATACTGCCAGAAGATGAATTTGATGCTCTCTGGCGAAGGCCCATAATCTGAGAGCTTCGTTGCAAAGCGACAGAGAGCCTGTCCCTCCTTGTTTGTTTACGTAGAACATGGCCACCTGATTGTCTGTCTGAACTAGGACGGTCAGGTTGGCAAGGAGGGTATGGAATACTTTGAGGGCAAAGAAGATTGCTCGCAGTTCCAGGAGGTTGATGTGAAGGGTGGTCTCCTGCGGAGACCAAGTACCCTGAGTGGAGAGGGATTGTAGATGGGCTCCCCACCCTGTTTGGGAGGCATCTGTTGTGAGGGTTGCTTGGGGCAACAAAGGTTGGAAGGGGGCCCCCAAACAACAGATTCTTGGTGGACATCCACCATTGGAGGGACCAAAACAGACGTTTTGAGGTGAGTATTTGGTCGGAGAGCGCTCCTGATGCTTGAGTCCACTGGGTGGCCAAGGTCCATTGAGCTGCTCTCATATGAAGACGAGCGTAGGGCACCACGTGTACCGTGGAGGCCATGTGGCCCAGAAGTCGCAGCATTTCTCTGGCTGTCAAGTGACTGCTGGACTGAGCTTGGGAGGCCAAGCACAGCAGACGTTGGCCCCGGACTTGAGGCAGGTAGGCCCTTGCAGTGGTGGTGTCCAACTGGGCCCCTATGAATTCTAGAGACTGAGTAGGGGTAAGTTGAGACTTGGGAAGGTTTACCACCAGTCCCAGATACTGCAGAAGGTGCCTTGTGCGGTCCAGGGAAATCTGGGCCTCTGACTGAGATGGAGCTCGGATGAGCCAGTCGTCCAGATATGGGAATACAAAAATTCCCAGACCTCTTAGAAATGCGGCAACAACTGCCATGCATTTGGTGAACACTCTTGGAGCAGAGGCTAGACCGAAGGGAAGTACTCTGTACTGGAAATGTTTTCCCTGAAACAGAAATCTTAGATATTTTCTGTGGGATGGGTGGATGAGTATATGTGTGTACGCATCCTTGAGATCTAGAGAACAAAGCCAATCCTGACTCTGAAGGTATGGAAGGAGAATGCCTAGAGAAAGCATTTTGAATTTCTCCTTGTACAGAAATTTGTTCAATTCTCTCAGATCTAGGATAGGCCTGAATCCCCCTGTCTTCTTTGTTATGAGAAAATAAGGGGAGTAGAATCCTGTCCCTTGTTGAAGGAGAGGAACCTCTTCTATTGCCCCTTGGGCAAGGAGAGAAGAGACCTCCTGATCCAACAGGTCCAGGAGAAATGGGGGAGAATTGAAGTGCCTCACCATGGTATATGGAGGAAGGTTGGAAAAATGAAGTTTGTAGCCCTCTCTGATGATAGAGAGGGTCCATTGCTCTGATGTGATTTGCTCCCATCTGGGAGCAAAGTGAGCTAACCTTCCGGGAATGGTGAGGGGCTCTGGTTGTTCTAGAGCCAGAAATGTTAAGTTCTCTAGGGGCAAGTCAAAACCCCTGAGGGGGTTGAGCCTGCTGAGGAGTGGTAGACACTGCAGGCTTTGACTTAGCCTGTTTAGGTTGCTGACGTTTAGTAGCAAAGCGAGGCTGAGAAGATTGTTGGCCAGTATTTGTGGAAAATCTGGCCTTCTTGTAGTAAGGCCTCTTGAAAGACTTTTTCTTGGCAGGAGTAGAGGAAGACTTAGAAAGTCTATCCAAGGTAGCATTCTCTGCATCCATTTGGGTGGCTTTAATTTGCCAGTCCTTACCAAATAAGTTCTCACCTGTACAGGGCAGATTCCGTAAGCCATCTAGGACCCAGGGTTCTAGGTCAGAGGCCTGGAGCCAAGCAAGTCGTCGGGCTGCAATAGCAATGCCCGAAGCTCTACCGGCACCCTCAAAGGAATCAAAAGCTGCTCTGTTGGAGAACTTAGAAACATCTAAAAGCTGTTTCACCAGAGAAATGAACTCCTCTTTTCTATCCTCAGGGATAAAGGAGGCAAAAGGTCGTATCTTTAGGGCAAGTTCTCTAAGAAACATGCCCATATACAGACTGTAAGAGTTAATCCTGGCTATAAGCATAGTAGCCTGGAAAATTTTCTTGCCAAAAGAGTCTAGGGTCTTGCATTCTCGTCCTGGAGGGGTAGAAGAGTGCCTTTTGGTACTCTTAATCTTTTTCAGTGCAGACTTCACCACAATGGAATGGTGAGGCAACTGAATCTTTTGAAAACCAGGAGGAGGGACCCGGTACATGGTGTCCAGCCTACGAGAATAAGGAGACAACGTTAGAGGAGCCTCCCATAAGTCCATCAAGTGTTCTTGAAGGATTTCATGGATAGGCAGGGTGACTGCCTCTTTAGGAACCTTGGGGTATCCTAAAATATCCAATTTCTTTGATCTAGGTTCTTTTTCTGAGGATGTGGTAATAGAAAGTCCTTTAGCTAATTCAATAATGAATTCTTGAAAGGACAAATCCTCTGGTGGAGACATTCTCCTCTTTGGGGAAGAGGGGTCTTCATGAAGAACCAGAGACAGCTCATCAGAGTCCTCAGAGGAGTTAAAATCCTCTGAAGAATCAGAGTATTCTCTATTTGCTTCCAACGCACGATACGCATACCAATCGGTATCGACATCGGGCGTACCGGGTATGGGATCGGTATCGGGTAAAAACCCGGATCCGGCATGCGGAACCGATCTGCGTTTGGAAGTTGATGGTCTCGGTTCCGGTATGGGAGACAATACCGGAACCTGACCCGGTATCGCTGAACGCGATACCGAGGGCGTCGCAGCATTGATAAAAGCCAGCATGGCCTGCTGCATGGTCTGAACAGTATTGCTCATAGACGCCACTGCTGCCTGGATGTCGGTACCGGTATGGGCCGGTACCCCAGAGCAGTCCAACAGGTGATCAGTCGAGGCCGTGCCATCGATGTCAACCTGTAACCCCATAGATGGTGCTTTGGAAGCCAGAGCTTCCCGCCGGGGTTGTTTGGCTGGGGCAGGATCCTCAGACTCAAAAGAGAGAGCCTCTCGATGCTTTGAAGGAGATTTGCTCTTTGAGGACCTGCCCACAGAGGGTTTGGTTACCTGAGATCCATCCGGAGAGGAAGACCTGGATGACTGTGATGCTAGATTATCCGAAGCAAACAGCACATGGAACTTGTTGGCCCGGTTCTGCAACCCACGTTTAGACATTTGGGAGCAGGATGGGCAGTCCGGTATGGAGTGGTCAGGTCCCAAACATTTAAGACACCATTCATGGGTGTCTGTGACAGAAATGACAGCACTGCACTTGGTACACTTTTTGAAACCAGGAGCTGGCTTCTCCATGAGGAGAATTTGAGTAGGCCTGAAGGCCTAACAAAAGCTACCAAGCTGTGCTGAAGAAAAATAAAAAGATTTTCTTTTTTTTTTTTTTTTAAAAGAAAGAAAGAGAGAGACCGGCGGTACCGGTTTCGGTATGGGGAAGGCAGGTACGCGGTCTAAAGAAAACAAATAAAATTAACAATTTCTTCAGCGGTGACAGGAACACGACTTGCTGGCTCCGCGGAAAAAGAGAAACTGAGGAGAGCTGGTCAGGAAGGCGGGAAGGCAGCGCGCATGT
The DNA here is from genome assembly GCA_033557465.1 of Ichthyophis bannanicus. Lineage (NCBI taxonomy): Eukaryota > Metazoa > Chordata > Amphibia > Gymnophiona > Ichthyophiidae > Ichthyophis > Ichthyophis bannanicus. The sequence continues at coordinate 1,284,667,753 of CM066031.1, forward strand.
GCAGTGGGAGACCCCAAAAGCTTCCTTCCTGGGAAGCTGGGGAGCTTTCCCGCGCAGGCTCCGTCGGTTCCGACGTACCCATATGTGAGGACTTATTCCTGCTTGTTCCTGGAGATAATAATTTCTATAAATTAAATAGTTTTAATACAACAAAGCTGTCACATCTCACACTGCACATACTGTAACAGTAAACCTACATACACACTGCATGTACAAGTGACTCACCAACTGTCCCATTTTGAAGGTTCTTCCATCCCATTCAATTGCTGTATATACAGCCCACGGGCTCTGCATCCTTTTAGAAGGAAGATCAGGACGAGTAATTATCCCTTTAAAGCCAGTGAATTTTATCTGTTTGTCATACTTTTCATGACATTCTTTAATCCAAAAAGCAAATTCCCTGTCAATTTTCATTCTCTGCTCCTGTAAAATTTAAAAACATTTTTCAAATACATTACAAGAAATATACAAATCTCTCTTTTGCATCCCTGAGTGAAAAGAACAAAAGTTATTATCAAGAAGTTTCTTACCCACTGTTTGCCTGTAACAAGCTTTTCTCATAGACAGGAGGATTGATCAAGCACACAAATGGATCTCATCATTGCATGTTGCTGGAACAGAACAGCTGTCCCAGAGCTCAGAACTAAGTAAAATTCCCCGTACAGCGCCAACGGTTGCTAGCAGTCCACCCCAAATTGCTTGTCTCAGAGACTGAACAGGGAGTCCCCAACAAGGACAATGACAAGGTCAAGTCTTGGTACTCAACCCTGAGAGCCCCAGTCGTAGAATTGTGCCGGGCTCAGCTTTACTCCCCTGAAACTGCTTCACTAGCTGGGTTTATTTTTAATAGCACTATGTGAAAGGTGGCTGGCAGGCAAATCCCACTGAGAGTCTTCTGCAATCTTCAGGAGAGAATAGGGGAGAAAGAAAGAGAAAGGGAGGGGGCGCTGAGGTTGTGTGAGGCTGCAGTAATCTTTCAGATTCTTCTATATCCTTCCAATTTGTGGCTATTCAATAGGCCCTTATCATGATTAGGGTGTGAACCGTTACAAACTTTCTCTCCTCCTATGGCTACCAAAAAGACTGCAATCAAGTGGAGTCTTCCACATCATGCTCAAGTGAGATTGTCACCACTTTAGGGCTTGAGGTGGTCATTCACGAGCGCTTAATCCATCTTTTCCCCTCAATCCTCGGATTTTCTACAGAGAATAGAAAACCCATCCACCATCTGCTGGAGACAAAGAAATACTGAAGGGACCTCTAGTGGCTGAGGTGGATAAAGGCAGAGGAGTGATTTTGAAATCTGGGCTTTTCATTGGTTCTTTGTCTCCACGAATCTGCTGCTAGGGGAGCACAACCCACTAGAGTCTGGACTAATCTAGCAGGACAATATGGATTTCTTATAGATTCAGTTCTTTTGAGGTAATGAGAGCCTGTATGCAGTTGAGTGCAGAGGGATTTTTCACAAGCGTTTTTTAGACAAGTTGTCCTTGTTAACATAGAAAGTTATCAGCACTTTAGGTAAGAACCTGGGATGAGTTTGAAGAATACTTTGTTGTGATGAAATTTGAGGATACAACTCACAGACAACTAATACTTGAAGTTCACTTATTCTTCTAGCCAAGGTAATTGCCAAGAGAAAGACTACCTACCAGAATGTCAGTACATCAGGCTCAATTCTTTGGTCCTATTCATATATGGGCTAAACACCCACCTCTTCAAGGCTGCTTTTGGATGCAGACCACCTTATTCTCTTGTATTAATCATTTCTCTTTTAAACTTCTCTAGCCTGCTAGTCTGTCTTGAAAAGCTTGTAAGCGGGACTGTATCACATGTTTGTAGACAGCACTGCCTATGCCTTGTAGCACTGTACAAATGATTAGTAGTAGTAGTAGGGGAGCAGATTCCATTGGCATAAACAGCAGCTTCATCAGAGATTTAAGGACTGCACTTATGTCACAGGGCACAGGAAACTAAAGCATAGTTACTCACCTGTTACAGGTGCTCTCCAGGGACAGCAGGAATCAGTCCTCACTTATGGGTGATGTCGGCACCGACTGAGCCCACGCAGAGCAATTTCCCAGCTTTCAAAGAAAGCCTTTGGGATTGTTGTCGCACATGTGGGGTCCTCTTCCTGCCCAAGGGTGCAATCTTACTCAGTCAGGTCCCTAAGCTCAAGCCCTACCAAGCAGATGGCAAGGGAAGGATAAAAATCCAGCATCTCATCAGGGGAGATGGGAAGGTAGTGAGTACTGATTCCTGCTGTCCCTGGAGAACACTTGTTACAGGTGAGTAACTACGCTTTCTCCAGGAACAAGCAGGAAGTCAGTCCTCACTTATGGAACTCCCCAGCTACAGGCTACCAAACCTGTAACCAAAAAACGCCTTTGCGAGGACATGAGCAGAAGTTGATGCCCGAATCAGTCCGAGTCCTTGGGTCCCCGGGACGAAACTCTCGGTACCCGTCGAGAAGGGTCGGAGGGCAAGAGTTGCTTATACCCTGAACAGACTACGGAATACAGCCTGGCCAAAGACGCTGTCCTGGCGGGACTCCCTCTCCAGGCAGCAGCACGAAGTGGAAGTGTTTGCTGAAGACCAGGTCGCAGCCCGGCAGATGTCCATCAGCGGCACTGAGCACAGGGAAGCTACCGAGGCTGCCTTGGCTCGGACGCCGTGTGCGGTGACCCGCCAATCCAGCAGAGCGCCCGCCTCTGCATGAGGGAAGGCGATGCAGTCCGCCACCCAGGTGGAAAATGAGCATTTTGTGACTGCCTGCCCCAGGTGATTGGGATCATAGGTCACAAAGAGCCGATGCCTGGTCAGCATGAGGTCTCGGGAAGAAGGTCGGCAAGACAATCCCCTGATCAAGTTGGAAATCTGAGACAACATTTGGTAGAAATTTGAGGTGGGTAAGGACCACCACCCTGTTGCTGTAGAACCTGGTGTAAGGGGCAACAGCCATGACAGCCTGGAGCTCGCTGACTCGGAAGGCCGAGGTCAAAGCCACCAGGTAGGCCACCTTCCAGGACAGAAGTCAAAGCGGGCACATTGCCATCGGCTCAAAGGGTGAACACGTAAGCTGCATGAGCACTACGTTCAGGTCCCACTCCGCCGGGGGAGGCTGGATGGGAGGTTTGGCCTGTAAGAGACCCCGCATAAAGCTGTAGACCAAGGGCTGCTCTGAGAGGGGTTTACCCTCTACAGGGAGGTGATTCACCGAAATGGTGCTCAGGTGCACCCTGACCGAGTTTGACTTCAGCCCTTCCTTCGAGAGGTGGAAGTGGTACTGGAGGACCCACTGGGTAGGACAAGAGAACGGGTCAATCTGGAGCCCGGAGCACCATACCGAGAAGCGTCGCCACTTGAAGGCGTAAGCTCGCCTCATCGAGTCCTTCCTTGAGGCAAGGAGGACCTCCTCGACCTCCTCTGGGAGGTCCAGCAGGGCTAGGGAAACCCATTCAGCCACCAGGCTGTGAGGGACAGCAAGGCCAGATTTGGGTGGAACACCCACCCCTCCTCCTGCGTTAGTAGGCCTGGGGTGCAGCAAAGGGGAACTGGGGGCTCGGATGCGAGCTGGAGCAGTAGTGGAAACCATGGATGTCAAGGCCACGAGGGATCGATAAGGATCACCAACGCCCGCTCCCGCTGAACCTTGTGGAGGATCCTCGCAATGAGAGGAGTAGGGGGAAACGCATAAAGAAGCCCGGAGGTCTAGCTCAGGAGGAAGACATCCAGGTCCCTCCCTGCTTGGGTGCGGAATCGGTCCACAGAAGCAGGGAAGCTGCGTGTTCATTGGGCTGGCGAACAAATCCATGGTCGGAATCCCCCACCGATGGAATAAAAGGCCAGCCACCTCCGGGTCCAGCTGCCACTCGTGAGGGTGGAGGATCCTGCTGAGCTTGTCCGCAAGGACGTTCTCATGGCCCAGAAGGTAGACCGCTCTTAGGGTCATCCCCTGATGGAAGGCAAAGGAGCAGAGGAGGACCACCTCCCGGCAGAGGAGGCGGGAGCCTGTGCCCCCCTCCTTGTTGATGTAAAACATCGCTACTCGGTTGTCGGTCTCCATGAGCACCGACTTCCCTTTCAGATGGTCCTCAAATGCCTTCAGGGCCCATTGGACCGCCCGAAGCTCGAGCAAGTTTATTTGCTGTTGGGACTCTTCAGGTGACCATCGCCCCTGACTACACAGCATATTGGGGTGTGCACCCCACTCCAGCAGGGAAGCATCCATCGTCTGGACGAGTTCGTGCTGAGAGGTTTGGAAGGGCAGCCCCCGAGGGGGTTGCAGGGGTCCTGCCACCAGTCCAGGGACCTGCGAAGGTTGCTGGAGATCCGAATGGGATCTCTGAGGTGACTGTAGGCAGGGCTCCACTGAGCACTGAGGCACCACTGAGCCATCCGCATATGCATGCGGGCGTGGGGAAGCACATGGACGGTGGAGGCCATGTGCCCCAGGAAGCGCAGCATAGTCCGCGCTGTAACTTGAGTGTTGCTCTGGACCAGAGTCGCTAGGGCTCGGAGGTGGCCGCTCGCTGAGTGTGGAGGCATGCGCCGATCAACTCCAAGGTCTGCACTGGCTCGAGGATGGACTTGGAATAGTTGACTGGGAACCCCAGGCATTTGAGAAGTAGGATCATGTGCAATACCGCCGATCGCACACGATCTGATACACCCTTCTGTCCGAGGGAGGCCTGCCATGGAGAGGCACTTTGTGAAGACCCACAGGACAGACGCAAGCCTGAAGGGGAGCACCCTGTATCGGTAGTGCTCTCCCTGCACCCTAAAGTGCAGGTACTGCCTGTGCTGGGGATGGACCAGAATGTGGTCGTAAGCATCCTTGAGATCCAAGGAGCATAGCCAATCGTCCTGCTGGAGGAAGGGCAGCAATACACCAAGCAATAGCATTTTGAATTTTTCCTGCACCAAAAACTTGCTCAACTTTCTGAGGTCGAGGATAGGCCATAGGCCTCTCGTCTTTTTCAGGATAAGGAAGTACCGGAAATAGAAGCTCCGACCTCGAAGGTGCGTCGGTACCCTCTCGACCACCCCCTGGGCGAGGAGGTTATCCAACTCCCGCTGCAGGAAGGTCAGGTGTGCGGGGAATCGAGAAGGCTCTGCTGGGGAGAAAAGAGGGGGACGCCTGTCGAGGTGGAGGCGATACCCGTCTTGGATTACCCGGAGAAACCAGGTGTCAACATGATGGACGCCCACCGAGGGGCAAAGAGGGATAGGCATCCCCCCACCGGCTGCAAAACTGCTGAGGGGCGAAAGGCTATGCTGCTGGTGTCAAAAACCCTGGGCAGGCTGGGGCGGCGCCGGGGTTTGGGTATTGGGCCCTTTAGACTTGCGGTGACCATGGGGAGCCTTTCCCTGTGTCGCTGTGGTCAGCACGGGAGTAGGTGGGTAGAGTGGGTAACCACGGTAAGGTAGGCCCTTGCTCTGGAAGAACGGTTTCTTAACTTGTTGCTTCTTCCGAGGGGGGGAGGAGGTCTTGCGCGAGAGGCAGGTTCGGGTTACGAACTCCGTTTCTATCTTGGCAGCCTTATCCTCCATAGGCTTACCGAAGAGTTGATCGCCGAGGCAGGGGACATCCAGGAGCTTTTCCTGCACCCATTGCTCCAAGTCAGAGGACTGGAGCCATGCCTGGCATCGGGCCACGATACCGGCAGCTACCACCCAGGCTGAGGATTCAAATCAGTCGTAGGTGGCACGGGAAAGGTATTTAGAGCACTCCGCGATGGACCTCAGGGGGTCTGGAATCTAATGAGGGGTTTGCCCGCGAGGCCCGCGGAGAAACCCCCGAGCTCCTTGGTGAGGTCACGTAAGAACATGCCCATGTACAATTGGTAAGCCTGAATACGGCAAGTGAGAATGGACCCCTGGTAAGCCTTGCGCCCTAAGGCATCGAGGGCTCTCGACTCCCTACCCGATGGAACTAAAGAGTGCAACTTCGGGCTCTTTTGCTTCCATATTGCCGATTCCACCACCATGGATGTGTAGGGAAGCTGGGTCTTCCTAAACCCAGGGCCACACTGGATCCTGCACATCGCATCCTGGCGCTTACAATGGGAACCGAGGCAGGTCTCTCCCACATGCAGAGTAGCACCCTGGACAGAATGGGAGGAACTGGGACAGTGAGAGACTCTCAAGGCGGGGACTTATACTGCAAGATATCGAGCTCATCGGCTCCTCCTCATACTGGGTAGCCAGGTTGAGGGCCCATGCCATGTCCCGCACGAACACTAGAAAGGATGTGTCCTCGGGCAGCGAACGACTCTGAAAGGCAGATGGGGACGGGTCCGAAGGAAGGTCCCTGTGTGCGCGGGTCTCCAGGGAAGTATCCCCATCTGACTCCCAACCCGAGAAATCCGAGTAGGAGTCTGATTCGGGTTGGTCGTCCCGCCCGGAGGCCAAGGCCCGCTTGGAGCCAGAGGCCCTGGAGGATCTCGCCCCCAAGGAACGGGAAGGCGAGTGAGACTGACACCGAGGACCCTAACGAGGCCCACAGCTCTCGGGGGTTTGCAGGGTGGGTTTAGACATCCCTCCCGAGGGAATCTCGGTCTCTAGGCGCAAGCCAGCCATGCTGGATGTGAGCGCTTGCTGGGCAGCTAAAAAGGCAGAAATGATGACCTCTAGTGCCAGCATACGGGACTCCCACAAGGGCATGGGACCCAACGACACCGACCCCGGGGTCACCGGGTCAGGCGTCGAGGAGGAGGGGGGGTCCTCGCCGGGAAGGCCCTCAAGAGACCACGCACCATCGCCGGAGGCCTTCGTGTCTGTATGAGGTACCTTACGAGGCCGCTCCTTGTCTGACTCTCAGGAACGCCGAGGAGGGCTAAGCGACCAAGCACTGGAGTGCTCGTGCATGTCCGGAGCCCGACAGCGACTTCAAGGACTCCTTCTTACGCTGCTACACTTCCGTGGACCCCTGATCAGAGTGCCGCCTTGAGCGCAGGGTGAGGTGGGGGATCCCACCAGCAGAGGGACTATCGGGGGCATTATCGGGGATTCCGAGATTGCCTTACGAAAAATGTCATTGGACTTCTGCTCACGACTTAGGGGACATTTTCTTACAAAGCGAGCAGAGCTCCGGATCATGGTCGGCCCTGAGACACCACAGACAGCAGTCATGAGTGTCAATAAGTGACATGTTCTTGGAGCACCTGTCGCATTTTTTGAAGCTGGTGGCCATCGGGGCAAAAAGGGCCCCCGCGATGTCGAAGACCCACTTGGATAGCAGTTGGGGGAAAAAAGGGCGCGAAGCCCGCAAAGGGAAAAAATGCTATGGAAAACGTCCCCACTTGCCCAAAAAGAGGGAGAGCAGGGGAAGGATGGGTACAGGACCGGTGCAACCGGAAAAATAGCAGGCCAGAGGCTGAAAAAAGAAACGCTTTTTCCGAGGGACGAGGATGCCTGTCTGAAGGGCTCCGCAGAAAAAGGGAGACGGAGCAAGATGGTATCTTTGGGCGGGAAGAGGACCACACATGCATGGCAGCAATCCCAAAGGCTTTCTTTGAAAGCTGGGGAATTGCTCTGCGCGGGCTCCATCAGTGCCGATGTCACCCATAAGCGAGGACTGACTTCCTGCTTGTTCCTGGAGAATGTAATGATAGCTTGACATGAAGAAACCCCTTCATTAATTGAGGAATTGTATCATAGCAGCCTACTGGAAACTTATCAATTGGGGAAGATAGGCTGAGAGAGTATGGAAATGTATCCTGAAGAACACTTGATGTCCAAGATGACAGAGATGGTACAAATAGTGCATATTAAGGAACGAGGACAATAAGGGGAGCCATCACCTTTTGTGCCACAGTAGAAGGAAAACCTCTTTTCCTAGAGGCATAGGTATGTCTGGTAGACAGTTTTCTCTCAACTTAAATGCCTCGAATAGGTATTGAAGTCCTAGGCTGGAGACTAAACACTGCTCAACTTATGAGGGCTAGCAATTTTAGATTTGGATGAAAAAGGAAGCCCTGTTCTGAGTAATCAGCGATGGCATTAACTATAGCCTGCACAAAGGTAGACCTATATGTCTTTTGAGAAGGAAAAAGATCCGACTAGGCCAGTATTATGTTGCCAAGCCTCTTTTGTTGCATGTATGGTCTTTGTTATGAGCAGCATGAAAGGAAATAAGCATACAAAGGAGGTCAAATTCAAAGTATGACTAGGGCATCTGCTGCAAGACAACATAAGGATAGTATACTAAGGAAGAGTGGTAGCAATACCTCCCTCCGCTGCTGGAGGGGTCCTGTGCTTTTGGATGAGCCAACTGTTGGGCCAGGTAGTAGAGGCAGTGGCATGGGTAGAAGGTCTTCAAATGCAGGTCTTCTTCCACGAGGGATCGGCAAGCTGCTTAGAGAGCCTAGAGAGGGTCACATGCTCCTTCTAAAGCTCCGCTGCCTTCTCTTCAATGGGCTCCTCTGCAGAGGATGTTTGCCAGCTTATCCTGGACGCCCTGATTCAGGTCGGAGGACTACAACCATGCCAGCTGGCGGGATGCGATATCCAGCACCACCATCCTAATGGCGGATCTGAAGGCGTCGTAAGCACCACACACCATGAATTTAGAGCAGTCCCTGCCATGACAGACCACAGTCTGGAAGACCATGAGCTTGTCCACAGGAACATGAGCGGCAAACTCTGCTAGGTTATCATGATGTTCCTCAAAAACATATTCATGTAAATCTTGAAGGCCAAGATCCCGACCACCAGCATGGACCCCTGATAGAACTTCCTCCCAAAGGAGTCCAGTAAAGAAGCCTCCCATCCCAGAGGCACCGAGGAATGAGTTTTTGCACTCTAAGTCCTCTTGAGAGCAGACTCCATAACATTGGAGTTCTATGGGAGTTGAGGCTTCTCAAAGCCCAGGGCCTTCTGGACCCAGTGTATCAAGTACAGCCTCCGGTTGGCGGTGGGGACCGTGAGCAAACTGTCCCAGAGTCTCAACAGCACCATCACAGTCTCTCGAGGGGCTAAAGGGTATTGGAGGAGCTTCAGCTCTTAACCCCACATCCAGAGAGATGAGGATGGCCTTGGACATATCCCTGACAAAGCCCTGGAAGGACATGTCCTCTGGGGAGTGACTTTCACCGCTCGGGCAGAAGAGATGGCTTGGATGGGAGATCTGGAGACCAAAAGTCTGATACCATTGATCCCCCCCCCCCCCCCTTGGACTCCCAGTCTAATTTGGATTCCAAGAGGAAGTCAAAATGGCAACAGGTCGCCTCCTGTAGCTGGCTTCGATCCTCCAGAGAGGGTGGCTGGCAGTGGGACCTGCACCAGTCTGATCACCAGCGCCGGTGTGTCCGCCATTGGACTCTGACACACTGGAGAGGGAAACAGCTGTTGGAGATGGTGTAATTCAGACCTCCCTCCTGACACGCCTGCCCCGGCGGGCAGCGCATGAGTCTCCAGAAAGGTTTGGATGGAGTACAATGATGAAGCGCCCGGCAATGCAAAGCCAGAATTGTGCAAGGCTAGCACCACCACAAGATGAGCTTCGAGAGCGCAAAGACTATCCTTCAACACCCCAGCCTTCGAGGCAGCTGATGCCGTGGCAGTGGTCACCGATGCAGACGCCTCAAGCGGGGATTCCAAGATGACCGGTTCATCAGGAGACACCTGGCTGCCATCCTGGGCTGGGGAGGTCTATACCTCCTGTCTGGAGGCTAGAGTAGCAGACTTTGAGGACATAAGAAAACCAGAGATACATAGACGAGATCTACAGGGATACAGTACTGAAGTCCCACCTCCAGTCTGGCAATATCCCTATTGCTATGGAGGAGAGAGATCATATGACAAGAGAGCATCACCCTGGTATAGCAGGAAGTGATCCTGTAGCTAGGACCTGTGCAGACGTTATAGTTGGTGATTCGATCATTAGGCATGCAGATATCTCGGTGGCTGGTGGACATGAGAATCGCCTGGTAACATGCCTGTCTGGGGCGAAGGTAGCAGACCTCACGTGCCACCTAGACTAGATAGTACTGGGGAGGAATCTACTTTATTGGTACATGTTGGTACCAATGACATAGGAAAGTATGGTAGGGAAGTTCTGGAGGCCAAATTTAGGCTTTTAGGTAGGAAGCTGAAATCCAGAATGTCCAGGGTAGCATTCTCCAAAATGCTTCCCATTCCAAACGCAGGTCCCAAAAGGCAGGCAGAGCTCCAGACACTCAATGCGTGGATGAGACGATGGTGCAAGGAAGAGTGTTTTAGATTCATTATGAACTGGCCAACATCCTAGGGAAAGGAGGGACTTTTTCAAAGTGATGGGGCTCCACCTTAACCGGGATGGACATAGGCTGCTGGCATTAACATTTAAAAAGCAGATAGAGCAGCTTTTAAACTAAATAAAAGGGAAAAGTTGATAGCTGCCCAAGAGCACATGGTTCGGAAAGCGTAGATACTCACCTGTAACAAGTGTTCTCAGGGGACAGTAGGAATCAGTCCTCACATATGGGTGACAACTGCACCAACGGAGCCCTTGCAGAAGCATCCCCCCAGTTTTCAAAGAAAGCCTTTGGGAGATGCCACCATGCATGCGTGGTCCCCTTCCCGCCAAAGGGTGCCATCTTGCTGTCTGATGACATAGCTAATAGACGGCAAAAACAAGATGGTAAAGGAGCAATTCCAAGAGGAGTTGGGAGGGTTGTGAGGACTGATTCCTGCTGTCCCCGGAGAACACCTGTTAACAGGTGAGTAACTATGCTTTCTCCAGGAACAAGCAGGAAGTCAGTCCTCACACTTGGGACTCCCCAGCTACAGGCTAACGAAAGCCAAAAAAGGGGGCTCCGTCACGGGGAGCTGCAAGCAGCAGCAAGTGAGTCCGTTTCCACAGACCACAGTAGGACCGCTGTATCCGATGAAAACAGCACTCCGGTAGCCTGAACACAGAAGTGTCAGAGGGTAGGAGTTGCCTAAACCCTTTAAAGGCTACAGAGTACAGCCTGGCCGAAGGCACTGTCCCACTGGGACCAATGTTCCCTCTAATTTTCTGTAGGCTGTGTGCGCATAAAATATCAGCTGTGTGCAGCTTTTGAAGGAAGGTTAAATTTTTGTGCGCCACATAACGACACTCGGAGTTATATACTTTAAAATTTGACTACACGTCAGAATACAATATGTACACCACATTGATTTTAATCAAATTAAATGAAAATAGATGATTACTAAATGAAGCAGGAAATTTCTAGTAATTACAATCATAACTTTTAAATTTTAAGACATCTGTGTTGTTTTCTATCAGAATCAGAGCTGTAATTTTTGTGCGCTCTGTTGTAAAGTATGTGCGCTCGCTCGGCGAGGTGTGTGCGCGCGCACACGCGCACAGCTTAGAGGGAACAGTGACTGGGACTCTCTTTCCAGGCAGCAATGGGCTGCGAAGGTATGGACTGAAGACCAGGTGGTAGCCCGGCGATGTCCACCATCGGGACAGAGTGCAAGTTTGCCACAGAAGCTGCCATGGCCCTGACACAGTGCGCAGTGATGCAGCCTTACAGCAGTAGCCTGGCCTGCTCATAAGCAAGGGCAATAGAGTCCACCACCCATGTGGACAGCGTATGCTTGGTCACCGCCTCCCCCAGCCTACTGTGGTCATAGGAGATGAAAAGATAAGAAGCCTTGCGGTGGCCCCGAGTGTGTTGGATATAGAAGGACAGAGCCCTCTTACAGTCCAAGGTGTGAAGGACCATCTCCGCCAAACTGGAGTGAGGTCTTAGAAAGAAGGTAGTGAGCACCACTTCCTGGTTGAGATGGAAGGACAATACTACCTTTGGCAGGAATTTGGGGTGCATGCGAAGCACCACTCTGTTTCTGTAAAACCTGGCATAAGACGCCTCTGCCACAAGGGCCTGAAGCTTGCTAACTCTGCAAGCGGAGGTGAGCGCAACCAGGAAAGCCACCTTCCAAGAGAGGTAGCAAAGGTGGCAGGTTGCCAGAGGCTCAAAGGGTGGGCAAGCGAACTGTCCCAACACTACCCTGAGGTCCCATTCGGTTGACGAAGGACAAACCAGGGGCTTCGATAAGAGCAGACCCCGAAGAAACCGGGTTACCAAAAGGTTGGATCGAGAAGGGTTGCACCGACAGGGCACTAAGGTACACTTGGATGGAGTTAGACTTGAGCCCGGACTGAGAGAGGTGGAGAAGGTACTGTAACACCAGAGCCACAGGAGAACGGGTCAGCCCCATGCTCGGCGCACCAAACCGAGAACCTGCGCCATTTGAGAATGTAAGCCTTCCTAGTAGAGGCCTTGTGAGAGGCCACAGAATATCTCCCACCTCAACTGAAAGGTTGAAAAGGGGCCAGAGTCACCCTCTCAGTAGCCACACTGTCAGCAACAGGGACCCCAGGTTGGGGTGCAGAAGAGAGCCCCCCTCCTAAGACAGGAGTCCCGGGGCTGTCCACAAGGGGATAGGAGTCTCCACCGTTAACCGGAGGAGCGGCAGGAACCATGGTTGCCTAGGCAACCGAGAAGCTATCAGGATAAGAGAAGCCCTGTCGCGGATGGTCCTGAACAAGGTCTTGGTGATCAGCGGCGTGGGAGAGAAGGTGTACATGAGGCTTTCCGACCATGAGACAAGGAACGCGTCCACTGCCCCCCTGGAGGGGTGGGCCTGCCGGGAACAGAAGTGGGACAACTGGAAGTTGTCCAGGATGGCGAACAGGTCCATCACAGGTTCCCCCCAGAGCCGAAAAAGCCGACTGGCTACCCTGTGCTTCAGCTGCACTCATGCGGCTGGAGGACTGCTCAACTTGTCAGCCAGAAGGTTGTCATGGCCTGGCAGGTACACTGCCCGCAGGGGGATACCCTGTTGGATTGCAAACAAGCAGAGTACCAGTGCCTTCTGACAAAGGGTACGAAACCACGTGTCCCCCTGTTTGTTCATGTAGAACATCACCACCTGGCTGTCCGTCTAGACCAGCAACACCTAGTGACACAGGTGGTGACAGAAAACTCGCAGGGCTAAGTGTATGACTTGGAGCTCTAGGAGGTTGATCTGCTGGGTGCTCTCGTCTGGTGACCAGTTGCCCTGAGTGCGGAATCCCCGCAGTGGGCTCCCCAGCTGAGCAGGGAGGTGTCCATGGTGAGGACCCATGAGGGACTTGGGGCCTGAAAAGGCATGTCCACCTCAAGATGCTGGAGAGACTGCCATCAGACCAGGGAGTCTGCAAGTTGGAGAGTTAAGGAGACTGTCTCAGAGGCGACCCGTGGCCTGAGACCACTGGTTTTGGAGACACCACTGTGCCGCCCTCATGTGGAAGCGAGCATCTGGAGTGACGTGGACATGGAGGCCATGTGCTCAAGGAGGCGCAGAAGAAGCCGAGCACCATGTACTGAAAATGCCTGGTCCTCCACTAGGAACCACAGGTACTGCCTGTGGTGGGGTTAGATGAGGATTTGAGTATAAGCATCCTTGAGTCTAAGTAGTATAGCCAATCTCCCTGCTGGAGGTATGGCAGCAACGTTCCAAGGGAGAGCATCTTGAACTTCTCCCTCACACAGAATTTGTTGAGGTTGCACAAGTTGAGGATGGGCCTTAGGATTCCTGTCCTTTTTGGCACGAGGAAGTACCTGGAGTAGAAACCCTTGCCCTGAGATGGTGAGGCACCGGTTCCACCGCTTTGTCCTCAAGAAGACCTGCCAACTCCTTCAGTAGAAGGTCCAGGTGAAGAGGAGAACTGAGGGACTCTCCTGGAAAATAAGGGGGAAGCGTCTGAGTCAGGTGGAGGAGGTAACCCTCCCTGACTACCCGAAATGCCCAGGAGTCTGTGGTGATGGTCAACCACCTCTGGGCATAGAGGGCCTGACATCCCCCCTGTGGACTGATCTCCTTGGGATAGATAGACTATGCTCAAGGAGTCAAAACTCCCCTCTGGCTGGGCCGGAGCCGGTGCCTGGGGTTTTGGAGCCTTCAGCTTACGAGGGCCATGCCCATATCCCTTGGCCTGCTGACTTTCTTGGGGAGCTGGGGAAGATTGAAAAGGTGGGTAGTTTCTGTAAGCAGCTCCCTTCCTCGAGTAGAAGGACTTTTTACCCAAGCCCTTACGTCAGGGAGGGGGTAGTGGTCTTTTAGGAGAGCCTGGTCCTCACAATGAACTCGGTCTCCAGCTCGGCAGCCTTGTCGGTCACGGCTTTGCCAAAGAGGTTCTCTCCTTGGCATGGGACATAGACTAATTTGTCCTGAACCAAACTGCTCGTGGTCGGATGACTGTAGCCAAGCTTAGCAATGTGCACGGATGCCTGCAGCCGCTACTCGATCTGCCGACTCGAACCCATCATAGGTCGATCGAGACATGAATGTGGACGGACTGTCTTGGCCAGGTTCTTGAATGCTGCAAGGGTTCCTCGGAGAGACCAGCTGAGAACCTAGCAAGTTCCTTTGTCAGGTCTCTCAGGTACATGCCCATGTACAGCTGGTAGGCCTGGATGCATCCAATGAGCAATGAGCCCTGGTAGCACTTTCTGCCAAGGGCCTCCAGGGTGTGTGCCTCCCTGCCGTGGTGCACCGAGGAGTGAGTCTTCTGGGTTTTCAGCCAATGCATGGCTGACTCCACCACAATGGAGTTCTGCAGCAGCTGTGAGTTTTGGAAGCCCAGGCTCCAGGTGGACTCCATACATCGAGTCAAGCCATTTGCTCACTACCGGTACCAAAGCCAGTGTCTCCCACATTCGGAGAATCAGCCGTTCCAGGATGGAAGGAATGAGCACCGTGAGCGATTCCCTCAGAGGAGCCTTGTACTGGAGGATTTCCAACTCATCCGCCAGACGGTCTTCCTCTGATTCCGTGGGGAACGCCAGGGCCTTCGACATATCCTTGACAAAAACAAGGAGGCCCATATCCTCTGATGGGGACTGCTGTTGAGGCTCTGAGAAGGGAGAGTCAGAGGGGACATCATGGTGGTGACGAGTATTGGGGGACTCCTCATCCTCAGTCTCCAATTCGGAGTAGTCCATTGAGAACTCACAGGATGGCTGCTCTGCAGGCCTCTGGACACCCGAGGCTCTGCAGCCTGTACCCGGTAAACTTGCCAGGGCTGACCGCAGTTCTATCAAGCAGGACTCGGATTGCGACCTCGGCCGAGGATCTGCTTGGCCTCTGGGGACGTCGAGGACCCAGTGGTCGGGGCAGATGAATCGGTCGTGCTGGATAACAGCGACCACTGCTGGTCCATGAAGGCAGACAGACTGCGCTCCAGGGCCACCATTCTGGATTCCAGACCAGAAGGCTCCGCAGCCTTCGGCACGGGCACCGAGATACCGGCTACCCCAGAAGGGAATTCTCAATGAAGATGGTGTCTGGGGACAGAAGCTGGTTCGCAGTCCGATCTTGTCGGGGGACCTTTGCAGGCTGCTCCTTCTCTGAAGCCTCAGACGAGCATAGGAACCATCCAAGGACAACGTCTTCAAGGGCTTCTTCTTTCTGGGTTCCCTCGAGGGATTCCCCTTTTCTGAGGATCCACGACAGGGCTCTGGATTCAGGAGGTTCCATCGAGGCCTCAGATGAGGTCCTGGCCTTCGGAGGTACCGGGGACTTGGGGGGGGACTTATTGTGCTGCTGCTGGTGGCTCTTGTGGGCCTTTCTGGTCATCCTCTTGCAGAGACCGAAGGCTGCTGGGTCGTGGTCTGGCTGAGTCAGTGGAGACAGCAGTCGTGTGTGTCAGTCAAAGACATAATTTTAGAGCACCCATCACACCTTAAAGCCACTGGTAGCTATGAGGGAAAAAAGTACCCCTGCGAGGTCGAACACTCTCCGGGCGGCCAGCTGGAGGAAAAAAGGCACAAAGACGCCAGGAAGCCCGAACCCAATGCCAAGGCAACGAGGATGGGTGGCGGGAAGAGTAACAGTGCAATACCGGAGGAGTATGAAACTTGGAAAGAAAAATCAACTTTTTCCAGGGACAAGCCAGACAGTCGTCTGAAGGGCTCTGCGGAAAAAAAGGAGTCTGAGCATGATGGCATCTCCCAAAGGCTTTCTTTGAAAGCTGGGGGGCTGCTTCCACGAGGGCTCAATCGGTGCCAATGTCACCGATATGTGAGGACTGACTTCCTGCTTCTTCCCGAAGAACAATGTATCCTTGAACGATACTAGCAAAAGAATGAAGATAGGGCATGTTGAAAGAGAGGTTCCAATAAAGACAAATCTACCCCAAATGCCCTTGGGTACAGAGCAGACAGAGCTTAAAGATTTCAAATTACCCCGCCTACCGATAACCAAATTAAGAAGAATAAAATACAGCTCTAAAATGCTTGTAAGCGAATGTTAGAAGTCTAAAAACTAAGCTGGGAGAGTTAGAATATATAGCACCAAATGAGAAATTAGATATGATTGCTATCTCAGAGACAAGGTGGAAGGAGGACAACCAGTGGGACACTGTGATACCTGGGTACAAACTATATCATAATGATAGAGCTGATCAAATTGGTGGGAGGTTGCACGATGTTAGAGAGGGCATTGAGTCACAAAGGATTAAAGTTTTGCAGGAAACAAAATTCACTGTAGAATCTCTATGGATTGAAATTCCATGCAAAAAGGGTAAGGGGAAGGCGATGGCAGTAGGGGAGTACTATCAATCACCTGGCCAGAATGAACAAATGGATGATGAAATGCTCAGAGAAATCAGGGAAGCTAACAAAAGTTACAGCACAGTAATAATAATGGATGATTTCAATTACCCCAGTATCGACTAGGTCAGTGTCACGGCAAGACATGCTAGAGAGATAAAATTTCTAGTTGAAATAAATGACTGCTTCTTAGGTCAGCTGGTTCTTAAACAGACATGAGGGGAGGCTATTTTGGACCTAGATCTTAGTGGAACACCAGATCTCTGGTGCAAGAGATAAGGGTTTTGGGGGCACTTGACAATAGTGATCATAGCATGATCGCGTTTCATTTAATAAATGGAGGAAGGACGGCAAAGAACTCCACAGTACTACCTTTTAACTTTCAAAAGGGAGACTATGATAAAATGAGGAAAATAGTTAAGAAAACACTAAAAGCAGCAGTTGCAAAGGTTAAAGATTTACATCAAGCATGGGTGTTTAAAAATATTATCTTGAAAGCCAGACCAGCTGTATTCCACGCTTTAAGAAAAGTGTAAGGAAGTCCAAAAAACTGCCAGCGTTGTTTAAAGGTGATGGCAGAGAGGCTGTTGTTGCCAAAAACGCATCTTTCACAAAATGGAAAAAGGAGCCTAATGACAAAAACTGGAAACAACATAAGCACTGGCAAGTTAGATGCAAGGCACCGATAAGGTAGGCAAAGAGAGAATTTGAGAAGAAGCTTGCTGTGGAAGCAAAAACACAAAGACTTGACCTAATACAAGTATTGTGAAACCTGTGTCTTTTGGGGAAACTGCTAGGTACTTATGACCTAGATTGGCCACTGTTGGAAACAGGATACTGGGTTTGATGGACCTTGGTCTGAACCAGTATGGCATATCTTATGTTCTTATGACTTCTTAAAGTACATTCGTAGCAAAAAACCTGTGAGGGAGTCAATTGGACCATTATATGATAGAGGGGTAAAAGGGGCACTAAGAGCGGACAAGGCCATAGCGGAGAGACTGAATGAATTCTTTGCTTCAGTCTTTACTGAGGAAGATGTAGGGATGTTACCCATGACTGAAAAGGTATTTAAAGGCAATGCTGAAGAAATGAAAGAAATATCGATACACCAGGAAGATGTATTATAATGATTTGATAAATTGAAGAGTAGCAAATCACCTGGACAGGATGGTATACATCCAAGGGTGTTGAAAGAACTGAAATATGAGATTGCAGACCTACTATTAGTAATTTGTGATCATCATCTATATATTTATTTATTTATTTGGCAAGTTTTATATACCGCTTTTCAAGCAGGTCAAAGCAGTTTACAGTAAACAAGAGATAATATAAGGAGCATTTACTTTGGAACATAATAACTTTGTACAATGAACAAGGGTAGGGGAAATCTGAAGGTTAACTATGTCAAGGTTAATTATACACTAGTATCTAAATTTACTGTGCATTCATGTGGTGCTTGATAAGTTTGTTACCTGTGTGTTTGTGTTTTGGGAGCAGTTTATGACGAGTGTTCAGTTGTTGAGCTGTTGGGGTGAGGGTGGTTAAGTGCAGGGTGAAGAGGTGAGTTTTGAGAAGTTTTCGGAAGGTTAGGAGGTCTGTGGTGTTTCTTTTGATGCCTGGGAGAGTATTCGAGGTGGTTGGGTTACAAAATTCAAAGGCTCTGGCTCAGTCTTGTTGGGTACTCTTTGTTATGGATTGGGGGGTAGTTATTGTGTTCGTGATGGAGGTTCTCTAGGATTTGTGCGATTGTTGAGGGGTGATAAGACTGCTGAGGCAGGTGGAGGAGTGATGGAAGAGGGCTTTGTGCGTCATTAGCAGGATCTTGTAGAGTATTCTACTTTGCAGCGGGAGCCAGTGGAGGTGTTTGAGGATGGGGGTGATGTGCTCATATTTTGGTGAATTTGTAATGATTCTTTGTGATGGTGTGTAACGTCATTTGAAGGGGTGGAGCGATGATTTGGAGAGTCTGTGGTATATTGAGTTGCAGTAGTCGGCATGGGACGTTGTGAGTGCTTGTAAGACTGATCGGAAGTCAGAGGGAGGGAAGAGGGGGCATAGGTGTTGCAGTGTGCAGGTTTGGTGATAGATTAATTTTGCTGTGTTTGTTATTTGTGATTTTAGTGTGAGGTGGTGGTTGAGTGTAATTCCCTGATATTTAACTTCTGGTATGATTATAATTTGAGTGTTGTTGCGAATGATGCAGTCAGCAGGGATGAGTAGAACTTCCAGTTTTTTCAGGTTTATGGATACAAATCATTAAAACCATCTAATACCTGAAGATAGGAGGATGGCCAATGTAACGTCAATTTTTAAAAAGGGCTCCAGGGGTGATCTGGGAACTACAGACCAGCGAGCCTGACATCCGTACTGAGAAAAATGGTAGAAACAATTATAAAGAATAAGAGTACTGAACTTTTAGATAGTCATGGCTTAATGGGAGACAGCCAACATAGCTTTAGCCAAGGAAGGTCTTGTCTTACTAATCTGTTATGTTTATTTTTTGAAAGTGTGAATAAACAGGTTAACAAAGGTGAGTCGGTTGATATAGTGTATCTGGATTTTCAGAAAGCCTTTGACAAGGTCCCTCATGAGAGACTCTTGGCGAAATTAAAAAGTCATGGGATAGGAGGCAGTGTACTATTGTGGATCAGTATCTGGTTAAACGACAGAAAACAGAGGGTAAGGCTAAATGGCCAATTTTCCCAATGGAAAAAGGTGAATAGTGGAGTAAGCGTAGTTACTCACCTGTAACAGGTGATCTCCGGGAACAGCAGGAATTTAGTCTTCACATATGGGTGACGTCTGTACTGACAGAGCCAGTGCAGAAATGCTCCCCAGCATCTAATAGGAAAGCTTTAGGGAGCATCCCGCTGTGCCTGCATAGCTGCCTTCCTGACATTCCAGCTCTCCCGCCTCAGTTGAGTTTGTAGCCGAGACAAAAGAAGAGAAATGGAAGAAGACCTACATCTCCTAGGGGAGGAGGGTGGGTTGTGATGACTAAATTCCCGGAGATCACCTGTTATAAGTGAGAAACTACGCTATCTCCAGGAACAAGCAGGAATGTAGTCTTCACATATAGGACTTCCTAGCTATGAGATGCCAGAGAGATGACCTCAGAGTCGACTATGGATATCACAGATATGCCTAAAGAGGTCATGTATCCTCCATGGATGTCTGGTATCGAAACCCAGGATGGAGGGTAGGAGTTTGCTCTGTCTGAAAGAGATGCTGGAGAACAACTTGGCCAAACAAGGCATCCCGGCAGGAGTCCTTGTCCAGGAAATAGTGAGCAGCAAAAGTGTGGATAGAAGACCAAGTTGCTGCTTTGCTTATCTCGTCAATAGCTACAGAGTGTAGATTTGCCAAAGAGGCAGCCATGGCTCAAACATTATGGGCAGTGATGTGACCCTCGAGAGAGAGTCCTGCCTTCTCACAGGCAAAGGTGATGCAGTCAGCTATCAACTTGGAGAGAGCTCGTTTGGATACTGGCAAGCCAAGGTGACTCGAGTCAAAGGAAATGAAAAGCTGGGCGGCTTTTCGGTGCTCTCGAGTTCTCTGGAGATAAAAAGCTAAGGCACGTTTGCAATCCAGAGTGTGGAGGGTTGCCTCTGCCTTAAAGGAATGAGATCTAGGGAAAAAGACAGAAAGGTAGACTGACTGGTTTAAATGGAAGGGCGAGATCACCTTCGGCATGAAGTGAGGGTGCGTCCTAAGGACAACCTTATCATGGTGGAACTGTGTATAAGGAGGGTCAGCCACCAAAGCCTGGAGCTCACTAATGCGCCTTGCTGAAGTGAGGGCAATAAGGAAGCTGACCTTCCATGTGAGAAACTTAAGTGAAGTAGTGGCTAGAGGTTCAAAGGGCGGCTTGAGAAGTTGTCCTAGAACAACATTAAGATCCCATGCCACTGGAGGCTGCTTAATTGGAGGTTTGGTTAACAGAAGACCCCTCATGAAGTGTGCTATGAGCGGCTGAGAAAAAATGGGTTGGCAATCCAAGGGCAGGAGAGAAGCTGCAATTGCACTTAAGCGTAATCTCACTGAATTGGTTTTGAGTCCAAAAGATGATAGGTGAAGGAGATACTCAAGACGTGCCTCCACAGGAGCTGAGAAAGGATTGAGGTTCTTCTGAGAGCACCAAAAGAAAACCTATGCCACTTGAAAGCATAGGACCGTCTGGTGGATGGCTTCCTAGAAGCTAAGAGGAAGTCCTTAACCTCCTGGGGAAGGTTAATGTCTTGGAAGGCTATGTCTTCAACAGTCATACTGTGAGATAGAGAGACTGTGGATTGGGATGGAGCAGTGACCCTTCTTCTTGAGAGAGGATATCTGCAGCAGACCCAAGATCTATGGGTTGAGCCTGAGTCAGATGTAGGAGGAGAGGGTACGACGGTTGGCATGGCCAGCGTGGGGCTGAGTATCATGGAGCCCTTGTCTCTCTGGAGTTTGAAGAGAGGTTTGGCAATTAGGGGAATGGGAGGGAAGGCATATAGGAAGCCCTGACCCCAGTGTAGGTGAAAAGCACCCACCTGCTGGCTGTCCAGTGCAGGAGTCGTCCTGGTGCAGAAGCAGGGAAGCTTCGGATTCTGAGGACTTGCGAAAAGGTCTATCTTTGGAGTCCCCCAGATTTGAAAAATATGAGAGACTTTGTTTACATGAAGAGAGCACGCGTTGAGGAGAAGGACTCGACTCAATTTGTTCACTAAGACATTGCAATTGCCCGGAAGATACACCGCGTGTAGGTGAATGTGATGATGTATGGCAAAAGACCAAAGATGTAGAGTCTTGCTGAAGAGGGTGCAAGAGCCTGTTCCACCCTGCTTGTTCATGTAGAACATGGCTAATTGATTGTCTGTCTGGACTAGAACTCTGCAGCACCGAATATGGTCCTGGAACACTTTGAGAGCATTGAGAATGGATCTGATTTCCAGCAGATTTATGTGGAGCTGTGACTCCTGATGAGACCAGAGTCCCTGAGTGGAGAGTGTGTCCAGATGAGCTCCCCATCCCAATCTGGAAGCATCTGTCATCAGGGTACACTGATGTACTGGCATCTGAAAAGGTGACCCTACAAGGTGGTTTTCTGGGGATTGTCACCACTTGAGAGAGAGGATTAGGAGGGTAGAGACCATTATCTTGTCTCCCAGACGACCTGATGCCTGAGACCACTGAGATGCCAATGTCCATTGAGCTGTGCACATAAATAAGCGAGCATATGGAACAACATACACCATTGATGCCATATGGCCCAGAAACTGCAGCATTTCTCGCAGTGAGAAAGTTTTTGAGGCATGCTTGAGATGCTAACTGAATAAGTTGAGCACAGCAGAGTTGGGGCAGAAATGCCCTTGATTGCTGAGTGTCTAGAAGAGCCCCTATAAACTCTAGAGTTTGAGAGGGGACGAGTTGGGACTTTGGAAGATTTACTACACATCCCAAGTGTTGTAGCACCTGCAAGGTACATGAGAGGGATAGGCTGGCCTCTAGAGAGGTGCTTGCTCGAATGAGCCAGTCGTTTAAGTAAGGGAAGACAAATATCCCTAGAGTCCTTAGGAATGTGGCTACTACCGCCATGCATTTTGTGAAGACTCTTGGGGCAGAGACAAGGCCGAAAGGCAGGACTCTTTATTGATAATATCTTTCTTGGAACATGAAGTGCAGGAAATGTCTGTGCTGCAGATGAGCAAGTATGTGAGTGTACACTTCCTTTAGATCTAGAGATAGGGAAGAAGGGTCCCTAGGGAGATCATTTTGAACTTCCACCGTAGTAGGTACTTGTTCAGTTCTCTGAGGTCCAGAATGGGCCTGTATCCTCCTGTTTTCTTTGGAATGAGGACATATGGAGAACAAAAGCCCATTCCCTGTTGGGATGGTGGAATCTCTTCTATTGCACCCTGAAAGGGAGGTGACCTCTTGTAGCAACAGAGGGGGTTGCGAGCAGAACTCTCTTGGAGAGGTCTGGAGGTGGTAGACTTCATAGATGAAGCTTGTACCCCTCCCGTACTATGGACAATGTCCACTGCTCTGATGTGATGAGATGCCAACTGTGGCCTAAGTGACAGTCTGCCGGGGATGTGGACAGGATCTGGACTCCCCAGAGGTAGTAAAGCAATGTTCTCTAGAAAGGAGTCAAAGACCCTGAGTAGTCTGGATCTGCTAAAATGGCTGAGACTTAGGAGTCTGAGCCTTTTTTTTGCTGCTTTGGTGATTGCTGCCCCTTCTGAGAAGCATGATGCTGACACTGAACAGCAGGGGTATAAGAAGGATAGCACTTCTTATTGAAAAAAAGTTTTCTTTGTGTTTTTTTCCTAGCTGGGTTGGCAATAGATCTAGATAGCCTATTGAGGGTAGTGTTCTCAGATTCTGAGAGGCCTTGTCCTGCCAATCCTTGCCAAAAAGGTTTTCACTAGTGCAAGGGATATTACCCAGCTTTTCTTGAACCCATTGTTCAAGATCCGATGCTTGAAGCCAAGCAATCCTTTGTGCACCGATGCAGATGGATGAAGTCCTGTTGATGCACTCAAAATAGTCAAAAGTTGCTCTACTAACAAACTATGAAACATTCTGAGTATGCTTTACAAGGGTGAGATAATCTGCTCTCTTGTCATTGTGGAGAAGAGGAGCCATTAATTCCAAATCCTTAGCCACCTCTCTAAGGAACATACTCATACAGAGTATGAAGGAACTAATCCTGGTCGATAGCATGGAGGCCTAAAAAAACATTGACCAAAGGCGTCGAGGGTTCTTGATTCCCTACCAGGAGGGTTCAAGGAATGTGTCTTACACTCTTTATTCGATGCATTGCCGATTCCACTACCATGGAATGGTGCAGCAATTGTGTCTTTTGGAAACCGGGACACTCCGGTACATGGTATTGAGTCGCTGGGTATGGGAGGTGTCTCCCACATACGAAGCATGAGGTCGTGAAGTATCCAATGGACAGGGAGCATAGCAGATTCCTTTGGAGCTGTAGGGTATTGAAGAATTCTGAGTTCTTCGGCCCTAGGCTCTTTCTCCGATGTCAATGTAATGGACAGACCCCTAGCAACATTGTGAATAAAGTCTTGAAAAGACATGTCCTCTAATGTGGACATGAGACTTTGTGGAGATGGAGATGGGTATTCCGAGATAGTTCTCACGTCTCAGGTATCAGCTGATTCATCATCCGATGAATCGGAATCCAAAGACTCAAAGTATCGACGGGCAGAGTGTTCCTGCTCCACACGAACTTTGTACCGATCGAAACCAGTAGCTGAAGTCTGTGCTGTCGGAACCTCAGAACCAGAAACAGATTTGAGGGCCAGCATGGGCGGTAGCGCGGAAAGCAGCAAAAAAGTTGAAATAGGTTGTATCGGTACCGAAGCCGGTACTGACACCTGCGGTACTGACTGTAAGACTTTTACTGGTACAGAGGCCACCAGTAAGGCCGCTAAGCTCCGCTTGATGGCCAGGATACGTTGATCCATAGAACTTGCTGAAGCCTAGGTATCGGTACCCAAATTGTGGGCCACGAACCCTGAGCATGACACCAGGAGCTCTCTGGAGGTGGAGGCCTTACGAGCATCCTGGGGACTCCACTAAGACTTTGGAAAGAAGGTCCTCCCGCCAGAGTTGTTTGGCCAGTGTGTCCCTCTCCAGGGCAATGCCCAAGGCATCTCAATGCTTAGAAGATCTACTTTTGGAAGGCCGGCCAGCCTTTGATGAAGACTTAGGTTTTGATACCTGAGATCCTTGAGAGGAAGATGAATCTCTTGATGATGTTGATGCTAAAAATACTGCAACGGAGGAAAAGGGGGTGCCCAGCTTTGCAGCTTGATTCTGTAGACCTCTCTTTGTCATCTTCCTACAGAGAGGACATTCTAATGGCTGATGATCCAATCCTAAGCATTTTAGACAACAGTCATGGGTGTCTTTACCCAAAATGATACAGCCACATTTGGAACACTTCTTAAAACCACAGGATGTTTTTTACATTGTGTCTGTGACAAAATAGAAGGCCTAGAACTAAAGATGGCGTCGATGTGCCTGAAGAAAAGAAATAATTATTTTAACAACAGATTTTTTTTTTTTAAAGAAATAAAGCAAGCACCGACAGAGGTCGGTACCAGCGATAACGGGAAGACAGACAGAAACCACAAAAAATATGAAAAAAAACATTAATTTTCTGCGGTGACAGGAATTGCTTCTTGTAGGCTATGTGGAAAACAAAGAACTGAGGAGGGAGAGCTGGAAAGGCAGTAAGGCAGCTACGCAGGTGAGCAGGATGCTTCAAAAAGCTTTCCTATTGGACACTGGGGAGCGTTCCCATACAGGCTCCGCCAGTACCGACGTCACCGATATGTGAAGCCTACATTCCTGCTTGTTCCTGGAGATTCCCAGGGATCTGTGCTGGGTCTGCTGCTTTTTAACATATTCATAAATGACCTGGAAATGGGAATAACGAGTAAGGTAAACAAATTTACAGATGGCACAAAATTATTCAAAGTTAAAACCCAAGAGGATTGTGAAAAATTGCAAGAGGACCTTGATAAATTGGAAGACTGGACATCCAAATGGCAGATGAAATTTAATGTGGACAAGTGCAAAGTTATGCACCTAGGAAAGAACAACCCAAACTATAGCTACACAATGCAAGGTTCCACAATAGGAACTCCACCAAGGAAAAAGATTTAGGTGTCATCATGGATAGCATGTTGAAACCCTCCGCCGAGTGTGCAGCAGTGGCCAAGAAAGCAAATAGAATCCTAGGAATCATAAAGAAAGGAATGGAAAATAAAACAAAAGATATTATAATGCCTCCATATCATTTCCATGGTGCAACCGCACATTGAATACTGTGTGCAATTCTGGTTGTCGTATCTTAAAAAGGATATAGCATTATTAAAAAAGTAACAGAGAAGAGCCACCAAAATGGTAAAGGGGATGGATGGATACCCCTTTGAAGAGAGGCTAAAAAGGTTAGGGCTCTTCAACCTGGAAAAAAAGACGGCTGAGGGGAGATAAGATAGAGGGCTATAAATTGAGGAATGTAGTGGAACAGATAAATGTTGATTGAATTTACACCATCAAAATATAGAAAGACTAAGGGACATGCAATGAAGCTACAATGTAACCTGTTTAAAACTAATAAGAGAAAATATTTTTTCACTCAACGTGCAATCAAACTCTAGAATGTGTTACCAGAGGATGTAGTAAAAGCTGTTACAGCAGCTGGGTTTAAAAAAATGGTTTGGACAAGTTCCTGGAGGAAAGGTCCATAAACCATTATTAACGGGGACCCGGGAAACCCACTGCTTGCCTAAATACAAATATTGCGGAACATGTGTCTTTTGGGGAAACTGCAAGGTACTTGTGACCTTGATTGGCCACTGTTGGAAACAGAATACTAGGCTTGGTGGACCAGTATGGCATATCTTATGTTCTTAAATTCTTAAGGCAGCTTAGCTTTGGGCTAAATTACTTCTAAAGATCAAGGGGCTCTCCTCTACTTCTCTTTTCTAGAAGTCTTTGAAGTCCTGGCTTTTTGATTCATAATCCTTTTTTAATCATTTTTCTGTGTTTTTATCTTTTATTGTAAAATGCACTGAACCACAACAGTTTTGGGACTTTTAACGATATAAAACATATTAGATTAGATTAGATGTCTGTGCCTCGGTAGAAGCCTTAGCAGGCACAGAGGCCGATGGCAGGGCTGAGGATGCTGAATCCGAGTAGCTGAAGAGGGACTCTCTCTACTTTTCCTGACCTTTCATTCCATGAGGAGTCATCTGCAAACACATCTTGCAGGACGCGAGCTGATGCTTGGGTCTAAGGCACTGTAGGTAACAATTATGGTGGTCAGTGACCAAAATGGTCTTGCCGCACTTGGTGCACTTCTTAAAGCTACTAGTGACTCTAGACATGTTAGAAAATATCGCCTCGGCCAGGTTAAACTCAGCTGTTGCCAAGGGCAAGAGCAAAAAAGTTAAGAAAAAAAAAAAAACAGCATGCAAAGAGAAGGGGAAACCTAGGACAGGCAGTGAAAGCTAGGAAGAAAAAGCAACCAGATAGGGTCAAAAATGAAAACTTTTTCTGACATGCAGGAGCACATCATAGGGGCTCTGAGGAAAAAAGAAGACGCCACGACAGGCGGGAAAGCAGACGCACATGCGCAGTGTACCTCCCAAAAGCTTTCAATGGAAGTCGGGGAGCATTCGGTGCAGGGCTCCATCGTTGACGTCACCCTAGATGAGGACTTATTCCCTGCTTGTTGATGGAGAAGGAAGAGCTCCCTGCACAAAGGTGCACAGATGAGATAAAGCAACCAAACAAAATCTGCTATAAAAATCAGTGACTTTGTGTTGAGGCTACAGCATTCAGCTCAGGTCTCTTTTAATGAGCTGTTCTTTCCCTTCTTTGAATTATTGGTTTCTCAAAAAGCTTTTTAAAATACAGCAAAGGTGGTGACATTTTGCATACCAAATAAATGGAAATTACACTAACCTGGTAATTGTAGTTCCTGGAGGGTCCAGTTTAGTCCTCCAACATCGGGTAGTGCCCCTCCTCCTGCAGCCGGGAGACTGGACCAATCAAATCTTCTGTAGTATATATGCAGCAGGAGCTCCCAGAAGTCCCCAGTGTACTAGTAACAAAGCATACTTAACGAAGCAACACATTAGATTAATATACAAAATGACCTAATTAAAGAACAATTTGTTCCCCCCCAAGGAATATCCAACCCCCTCCCCAAACGAGGAAGTCAGAACACTGCATTGCGCCGGCACCGACGCCTCAGGAATCAAAACACCGCTCCCCACCAGAAGTTCAGGAGCTGCCTGAACCCCCGAGACAGGGAAGAGCCTCTGCAAAAAACACGGCTGCCACAGAGGGACCGAACGGCAAGAGGAACCGTCTTAATATCAACCGTTCGGAAAGGCGCGCCGCACCACATTAGCAGATAGTCGGGAGGGAAGGAGGACTAAACTGGACCCTCCAGGAACTACAATTACCAGGTTAGTGTAATTTCCATTTCCTGTTCGGTAATCCAGTTTAGTCCTCCAACATCGGGATGTAACAGAGCAGTTAAGACCGGGCTCCGGAAGGCACACCAAGCCCCTTGCTGTGTCGAAGCGGACTCCCAGATACTCGAGATCCTGTGACGGAGACAGACAACTCTTGCATTCGTTCACCACCCATCCGAGGGACCGAAGGAGATCCACCACCCTGCTCGTGACTTGCACACACTCCCGACTGGACTTCGCTCGAATCAACCAGTCGTCGAGATATGGATGGACCAGGATGCCCTCCTTGCGCAACGCCGCCGCGACTACAACCATTACCTTTGTGAAGGTGCGGGGAGCCGTGACGAGTCCGAACGGCATGGCCCGGAATTGAAAATGGCCCCACGGGAGCGCAAAGCGGAGAAACCGTTGATGGGAGGGCCGGATGGGAATGTGTAAATAGGCCTTTGTAAGATCGAGGGATGTCAAAAATTCCCCTTGACGCACCGCTACGATGACTGACCGCAGGGTCTCCATGCGAAAGTGCGGTACTCTGAGAGCGCGATTCACGCCTTTGAGATCCAAGATCGGACGAAGGGAACCGCCCTTTTTGGGAACCACAAAATAGATGGAGTAGCGACCTGCGCCTCTTTCCAAGGGCGGGACCGGAACCACGGCCCCCAGAGAGAGAAGCCGATCCAGGGTCACGCGGATGTCCCGCGCCTTTTGAGCTCCCTTGCTGGGAGACAGAACAAACGAATCCGGAAGTGGGTGCGCAAACTCTAGGGCATAACCTTCTTCTATAATCTGCAGCACCCACCGATCTGACGTAATTTGGGCCCAAGAAGGAAGAAAGTCGCGCAAACGACCCCCGATGACCGGGTCTTCCTCTAGAGCCCGCCTCGTTTCATTGTGGCTTGCGATTAAAGGAAGAGGCCGAGGAAGAGGCGGCTCCGGAGAAGCCCCTTCCCGCTCCTCTGAAACCACGAAACCCTTGATGACGGGTTCCAAAACGACCGCGCTGCGAAGTCCACAGCCGGGAAGAACGAAATCTGCGCGCATCCCGAAACTGGCCGCGCGCTGAGGTGGACAACCTATTAAGCTTAGGCTTATCCTCTGGAAGCCGACCACCCTTAGACTCACCGAGATCCTTCACCAACTTATCCAGAGCCTCACCAAATAACAACCTGCCCTTAAAGGGTAGTTTACTGAGGCGAGACTTGGAAGAACCGTCGGCCGCCCAATTGCGCAACCAGATGGACCGTCGTGCCGCTACCATGGAGGCCATGCTATTAGCTAGGGAGCGTATTAAATCATAACACAGATCCGCCAAGTAGGCCGATCCGGACTCCACGCGGGTAATGTCCAACAGCCCCTGTTGGTCCATACCGGACCCCGAGCGCAGGTGCTGCGACCATCGCAAACAAGCTCGAGCTACCCACGCCCCACAAATAGAAGCTTGTAACGATAAGGCGTTGGTCTCGAAGGCTTGCTTCAACAAATTATCAACCTTTTTGTCCTGAACATCCCTCAGGGCCGCGGCCCCTTCAACCGGGATGGTGGTTTTCTTAGTCACTGCCGAAACGGCAGCATCCACCCGTGGAGACTTAAACAAGTCCCTGTCCTTGTCTGCAAGGGGGTAAAGACAATTCATGGTCCGAATCCCTTTCAAGGCGGATTCCGGTTGCTCCCATTCCGCATGGATCATCTGCTCAACTACTCGGTGCACAGGAAAAACTACCTGGGCATCCCTGACCGCCTGAATGAGAGGATCCTCGAGACCCTCCTCCTCCAGCGGCCGCACCGCAGAGAGGTTAAGTGCTTGGAGAGACTCCGTGACCAAAGGTACCAGCTCGTCCCTTCGAAACACCCGAATGATGCGAGCCTGATCTTCCAGTTCTGGAAGCTCTCCGTCTTCTAACTCCTCCGCCTCAATATCCGGATCCCCCTCAGCCTCGGAATCCGGGAGGCAAAGGGCATCCTGATCCTGGTCCCCCAACCTGGGCCGCTTGACAGCGGGTTGGGAAGACCGCTGAACCCCCCCCCCCCCCCCCCGCGGATGCTGGGGGGAGAGAGGCGGGCCAAGCCTCCGGCAAATGACCAGATCGGCTTAAGCGGAAGGCCTGATGCATGAGAAGAACAAAATCCGGGGAAAAGTCTATAGGCGACGCTACCATAGCCGCCTGCTGGAGCTCAGGGACCGACGTATTAGACGCCGGGCCCAGACCAGAAGGAAGGATGCTCGGTGAAGGGACACTGTCCCCCGAAAGAGAAGGGTCCCCGGGCACATGCTGTTCCTTAATTTCAATAGGCAGCTCCAGTTCTGAAGAAACTGCAGCACAGCTCTTACAGATTCCAGAGTCATTCATTGTACCTCTGCGGGAGCCACAAATTACACACAGAGGTTTGGCAGCCATGCCAAGGCCACCTGCTCTCAGGGAAAAATAAGGCAACAGGAACAGGGAAGCCCACACCAAGGGGACTAACCTTATTCAATTCAGCACAGTATTAAATTTAAAACCTTTTTTTTTTTTTTTACAGTAAACAAAATACTCCCCAGAATCCTAGGGGTGCCCTGAGCAAAATCGCCAGCAAAAGAAACCCCAAAAACACCAGGGGAACCCGTGCGCAAGTGTTAAAAAGTGCCCTTAAAAAGCACACTTTAGAAATCCAAAATGGCCGCCGCACTTTTTCACCCGCGGTAAAAAACGGCGCGAAAATACAAAGGTACCCAAATAATATGGAAAAGAAAGAAAACGACCCTCTAATACAGGGCAAGCGAAAAAAAGCAGGAAAAAGTGCAATTTGGAAGCCAGGGGAGCCGACAGAGCCTCTGCCCAAGCAAAGAACAGAGAGCTGAAAGCTTAAAACAAGGAAAATTCCTACCAGCTCTGGGAACAGCAAGGAACTCAGCCCACTTCTCCAAGTGACAGGCAATGTTGCAGCCGGTATGGCTCTTCCCCGAACAGCCTTGGGGAGAGCTCAACCCAGGCTTCAGAGATTCCCAGGCAGAAAGGTAGGAGCCCAAGGCAGGTCTGGCTTTCCCCAGAAAGTCCCCTGTGTCTTTTTCTTTTTTAAAGATACAGCTACCTAGCAAAAGAAATAGAATATAAAGGACCAGAAATAAACCCCAAAAGAACTAACTAACTAGTGTTGCTCCTTCAAGTGTCACTTAGCGTGCCCAGCAGGGGCACAGAAGTCCTCCAGCTGCAGGGAGACTGGACACACTGGGGACTTCTGGGAGCTCCTGCTGCATATATACTACAGAAGATTTGATTGGTCCAGTCTCCCGGCTGCAGGAGGAGGGGCACTACCCGATGTTGGAGGACTAAACTGGATTACCGAACAGGAATGTTCTTTCCTTGAGTCCTGCAAGCCCAGTCCAGATAAATGGGCTGTGTCACTCTACCAGCAGAGATGAAGACAGAAAAGAATTCTTGAGCTTTCTTATAACTTCATTCTGAAACCATTTGTGAGGCAGCGAGGGGAATACTACAAAAGTATTCGTACTAAAGCCAAGGTCAAGACCTCTGACTGCATACAGCCTCAATGAGGGTAACAAGGACTAACAGTCCAAGAAACATAACCATATACAGAATACCCTTTGGATAGAAGGTCTGCCAGGAGCAATACTGCCCACAGGGCCAAACCACAGAAGAACATAACAGATCACTGAAGATCATAGGGTCAGATCCTGGACTAGCCTAGTAGGTCTCAAGGAAAGGACATTATCTGGTAAGCAAAATGTCACCTTCCACATCGTCCCACTAGGCCAGTCCAGACAAGTGGGATGTACCAAAGCTATGCCTCTACTGGGCAGGAAGACAACATGAAACATTTCAAGATCTCTGCACAGGTAGCCATGTTCGCTGTAGCATGGACATCCAAGCAGTAATGCTTGACAAAAGCAGAAAGTAATGACGACATTGCTGCCTGACAAATGTCTATGAGTGCAACCAAGTTACATTCCACCCAAGTGGAAGCCTGAGCCCATGTGAAATGTGCATGCAAACCCTCCAGGATAAGTTGGTTTCATAACAGATAGACAGAGGTTATCACCTCCTTTGTCCAGCGACCACCACCGGCTCTCTGAAACAATGCAAGGCAACCATCTGAACCCTCAGTGAACTGAGGGAGAGTCCCTTATCAAATCCATCCTAAAGGGAGGAGAACAGAGTCAGCAAATCTGCAGCACTAGGCCGGACCTGATGCTCATGACACCAGTGTTAAAAAAAAACAAAAAACACCAAATGCACAAATAGGCGAGACAAGTGGAGCCTCTTTTTACCTTTGGAAGCGTGGAAACCACAGTACAAAAACGGCCCTTATGCACTAAGTGTGGCCTCTCAAGAGCCAAGCCATAAGCGAGAAGGGAGCTGAATCAACAGCTTCAGAGCCCATGGCAGGAACAGGGGTTGAACCTGCCAGAGGCACTCAGATCAGCATACTACAGACTCCTTGGCCAATCTGACACCACTAGAACTACTTAATTCTGATAGTGCTCTACATGACGAAGCACTTGCCCTATAAGAGGCCCCAGAGGAAATGCATACAACAGAACTTGCTTTGGCCAAGGTTGAACTAGGGCATCCACACTCTGAGTCTGCATCTTTACAGCAGCTAAAAAACCCTTGCACCTTGGCATTAGCCTGGATCACCATCAAATCCATGTCAGGGCGACCCCACCAGTTCAGGATCCTCCAGAACACCATTCAGCTGAATTCCCTCTCTCTGAGATCAAGTAAACTGCCTTTCTTAGGACTAATCTTCTGAGACACAAGAAAGCAAGTGAATGGCTCTTTCCTCCAGCTGAGTTTTCAGCCAAGTCACCTCTTGCTTGATCCAGTGACCCTCGGTTGTCTGCCCCTCACAATGGGCTCCCCAACCGAATAGGGTGAAATCAGTCATCAGAAGAAGCCACTGGTGATTATCCAAGGGAGGGCCCATAAGCAGATGATGAGGCTGCTCCCAAGATGCAGGCTGGGCGCCACCGATGGGAGAAGAGGAAGCACAATCTTGAAGTCCTGTGAACAAGGACACCAGCATGATGGCAAGGACCCTTTGCAGCAGTCCCATATGCCCAGGGGACCATCTTGATTGTCGACCCTAGAAGCTGAAGGTAGTCCCACACCTCTAGCGACTGTGTAGGCTTCAGGTAGATCTTGTCATAGATGGTCACCCAGCCCACACTCTCCAGAAACTGCACCACTCTGGCAGATGCCCAAAGTGCCTCCAAACATGACCTGACCTGTATAAGCCAGTCATCCACGCAAGGATGAACACAAATACCTCCACACTGCAGAGTGGTGGCAGTCACCACCATCATCATGGCAATAGAGCAAAAGGGCAACATGACAGGAGAATATAGAACTAAAGACCAGTTAATGTTGAATAAGGCCAATATTGACCAGTGTTAAGAAAAGCAGAAATCTCAGTAGAGCATAGATTGATTATAAGAAAGCTTTTGAAAGCATTCCACTCTTCAATAATAAAATTGCCTTGAAATTTTCATAACAGATAGACGGGGTAAACTATTTAAGACAAATAAGAGAAAATATTTCTTCACTCAACGTGTAATCAAACTCTGGAATCTGTTACCGGAGGATGTAGTAAGGGCTGATAGTATAGCTGGGTTTAAAAAAGGTTTGGACAAGTTCCTGGAGGAAAGGTCCATAAACCACTATTAAAAAGGGACCCAGGATATCAATGCTTGACCTAGTACAAGCACTGCAGAACCTGTGTCTTTTGGGGAAACTGCTAGGTACGTATGACCTAGATTGGCCACTGTTGGAAACAGGATACTGGGCTTGATGGACCTCGGTCTGACCCAGTATGGCATTTCTTATGTTCTTATGTTCTTATGTATAAAATAAATCCTGGTTTGATAGAGTACATTAAGTTCACCATGACAATGTGGCAAACCATACTCTTTGAAATATGAAGATGGTCAGTATATCATTCCTAACATCAGGATCCAGCAAGGAATATTTTAGGGGGATTCCCTGTCGTCCCTTCAGTTTTGGGTGGTGTTTAATCCAATAAGTATTCTCATCAATTCTTTGGGATACACATTTAGCTTGAATCCTAAAGAAGATAACAACCCAGAAACATCATCTCATTTATTATTTGTAGATAATCTGAAGCTCTACAGTTCCAGCGAGCAACAATTAGCAAAGCAACTCCGTGTGGTGAAAAGCTTTTCTGATTACATCAGGATGACTTTTGGCCTTGACAAATATGCCAAGCCAACTTTTTTTTTTTTAAAGAGGAAAACTGGGCAACATCTCCCTGGCTGAAGGCTGTAACATCAGGGACCTTGAACAGGAAGGTGTATATAAGTATCTTGGAGTAGGGGAAGGAACGACACTCAAACAGAAATTGCTGAGAAAAGATCAGTAAAGAATACTACAGTAGATTAAAATCATTATTAAAAAGTGCTTTACCATCATGGAATAAGATACAAGCCATCAATCAGCTGGCAATTCTTGTACTCTCATACAGCTTTGGGGTTGTGGACTGGCCTCTTAAAGATCTTGAAAAACTGAATGCGTGATCAAGAAAACTCCTCTATGCCCATGAGGTAATTTACAAGAATCGGTGTATGCCAAGATTGTACATATCCCTAGAGCTGAAGGAGGACTAGGCCTCATAGAGACTGAGTACACATATAGAGCTACTATTATAGGCCTCCAGGTCTACCTGACTGCATCATTGGATCCAAATATGCAAAAATTGTTGAAATATGAAAGTAAACATCCAGAATCTGCCCCCATCATCAAATTTGGACAGGCGCTCTGACAACTAGAAGGAATGAGTGAGAATCCCCAAGCATACACAGGGAAGGAAGTAGCAGAATTTGCAAAACAAGACACAAAAAACTCTTCAAAGAATTAGATCAACAAAGAAAAACAAGTGGCAAATGCACAAATACAGTGGGAAATACAGTGTTACTCCAGGAACTCTTTTTCTATCAAGAATAAACACATGAATGGTTAAGGAGAGGAACTGAAACCAAAGGATGAGAGATTAAATAGTTGCAGCCCAGAACAGTGACTTACAGATGAGATAGTTTACAGAGAGCACTGAAAATATTGGCAAATCAGACATGTTGATTTTGTGGGAAAGAGCTAGAAATGGTGATTCACCTCATAGCTGGCTGTGAAGTTCTGATGGCAGAAAACATCTATACAGAAAGGCACAATAAAGTAACACGTCTCATCCATTGGAAACTCTGTAAACACTACAGCATCACTGTGCCTGAAAAGCCGTGGAATCATGACCCTAAAAGAATTACAGAGAATTCAGACTGATAAAAAGCTGGATGCAAGGAAGCCAGATACAGTGGTAAAAGAGAAAAATACCAGGACGGCACGGATTATAAAGGTGTCAATTATAAGCAACTACTCTGTGAATCGCATTGAGAGAGATAGAATATTCAAGTACCAAGAAATGAAGTCGGAGACCAAGAAAATATGGCAGAAAGGTACAGAGTTATTTCCCATCGTGTTGGGTGCCACAGGTCTAATTAAGAGGAATTACCAAGCACACCATGATAAATTACCCATACATGTAACATCTTATGAACTTCAGAGGGAGGCTCTCTTTGGAACGATGCAAGTACTATGCCAAGCATTAGCAGTAAATTTGAGAGACTGAGATCATACTCCACATACCCTGACTTAGAAGTCAGGTTCATGATCATCATGGTATGCCCAAAACTCAATACCAACAAAAAAAGCTGTGTAAGAGCAGAACTACTGTCGAAATAATATCAATTGATATCAGCTCTTAAACAAAAATCTCAACAAACAAGAACATATGCCACAACTTATACAACTTCACAGGCAAAATGACCTCAGCACAGCTCATATCCCACAATTAGTGAACAATCACCATAAGGAGCAGCTTACGCTAACATCACTGGTCAAAATTGCCACCATTCATCCACCTATATCTAAATAAATACCAAAAATTAAGGGGTGTTTAAAATTTCCTGAAAGTTTTCAGAGTTGCTCAGATGTGTCCACATTCTGCTGGAGACAGAGAAAACTGAGCTAGTACGTCCCTAGCTGCCTCAGATACAGTTGCAGGATGAGATCATAAGAAACCTCTATATTTTTTTTCTGTCTCCACCTCTGCTGATAGGGGGACACATCCCACTTGTCTGGACTGGCCTAGCAAGACGATGGAAGTTTGAAAATAAAGGTGACATGAGATAACCATAAGGATGTTTGTGTGGTTAATAAGGATAAAACAAAATACTAAATAAAACTTGAAGTATTACAGTATGGATGGAAAATAAACTAGATGGAGTGTGTCACTAATTTACCATCATTTCCTATGCACCTACATATATTAGATGTTTGTCTAAACTAAAAATTAAAAAACATGAATTGTTACATAGCACCTTTTCTCAATGATCCACTTTTAAGTTATTAACATACCTGTCCATTAAAAATCCTTGTGAAAAGTGTGTTTTTATCTTTCAACTTTAACTCCAGGTCCATGAAAGTGAGCTTGTTTGTGCTGACCTGAAACTTGTCATTCGTAAATAACACCCCAGAGATTCTATTGTAACATTCAACTGGTCCAAGTCCTCTCTTCTTAGGAGGCATGCACCAGTCAAAGCTTAAATAGAGGAAACAAATAGAAAACAAAATAAAATATCTAATAAGCCGTCAATTTTAAGACAATATAAAACATTATTTAAATAATGTTAGAATATCTTACTCTTCTACTGTTGTATAAGGTATTAACCTTCCATTCCAAAAACATTCAAATATTGGCCTTTTCCCTCTGGCTCCCTTCTCTACTATAAGACAGTAATCATCATCATCTTCGTCATCTTTCACTCCTGAAAAGAAAATAGAACTTGTAAAAGAAATATACAAACCAGCCAAAGAATTGAAATGAAAGGCATTTTACCACAGTTACATGCGGCACACTGACAACTTTCATAAATAGGAGCAAGATAATTACAGGGAGGACAAAGGAGCAGGGCTGGCACAACCTCCTGTGCAAACCATGCACTTGCATGGAGCAGCAGCCATGGGAGGGTGGCAGCTGGCACACTGAGCGAGCTCTACCCAGCTGTGAAACAGCATCAATGGGCAATGGACAGTTGGTCCAATAAGAGCAGAAAGTCAGTATGAAACTTTGGAGCCCATGACCATTGCACATCCAATACGTCACCGCCTCCTCCAATGCAGGTTCCTGTTACTGAGGGGCCAGGACACAATGCACAAGGGCTCAAGTCCCCGCTGGAAGCAAAAATCAGAGATTGTGACTGTCGATGTGACCTTATCCCCTGCCGGCAGCAAGAATTGGAGGCTGTGTCCAACGGGAACCCCATCAGTAGATGCGGCCTGTCAGAAGTCATTTGTGGCTAACAAATTGTGGCCTTAAAATGTCAGCAGGAATCTTGACAGTATTTTAAGGCCACAAAGAGTGCGGGCCAGGGCTAGAAAGAGGCGGAGCACTAAGGTAAGGACTGTGGTTACAGAGGAAGGGCACTGTCAGAGCTTTATGGAAGGGGCATCCCCGGAGATTGATGAAGGGATGACGCTAGTAGAGGAGGGGTGGAGCATAAATCAAAGAGAGATGGAGGAGGACAGAAGGGACAGAGCATAAGGGAAGAGATGATGTTGGAGGAGAAACCAAAGAGTGGGAGAGAGAGAGTGAGAGAGTAACGTTGGGCGGGAGAGGGAGAGTTTATGAATGGATGGAAGGCAATGAGGGAGCGTGCAGGAGGGACGGTACTGAAGGGCAGGGAGGGGTAATAATGGAAGGGAGAGAGAGTTATCTACATGACACAGCCACCCATGACGTGCATGCAGTCTCCCTTATGCATGATAGGTTCCAAACATACGCACACTGATGCAGCCCCAACACAAACACACACACAGATACAGCTCCCAATACACACACGTATACATACCCCATCCTGTCAATCTCCTCAGACAAACATATCCCAATGCTGGAAAACTCCCTTATGCTCACTCCAAATCCCCTAATACACACACCTCCACCTCCTAAACACACACACATATACCCACATACACACTCTGACAACCCACCTCACATCTTCATAAATAGTGAACTCTCCTTGTGGAGATAAATATACACATCATACCATTGATTCATACACACATGCAAACCTCATATATACCATCAGTCCGTATATATGTCCATGTAGCTATACATGATATGCTGCCTTACTAACACTTTGCCATAACTGTTTAAATCAAATCTCCCACTCAGATATGCTCGAGCATGCAAATGTAGGAAAGGGGCTATGAAGGATGGGCAGGCACTGGGCTCTGAAAGATGGACAGAAAGAGAAGGGGCAAACACTGGGTTCTGAGGGGTGAACAGAGGGTAGATGCTGGAATACTAGGGGGCTGAGGGAGGACAAAGAGAAGGGGGAGGGGGAAGGAAACTGCTATGTTTTGGGGAAGGAAGAGGTAGTGGAAAAGAAAGACAGGAGATACTTGACAACAGAGGTGGATTAGAAGGGTGGGAAGTGGGGGCTGGGGGAGAGAGGGACGATGCTGGGCATGGTGGAACTATTTAGTAAAGGCCATGGAGGGTTGGCAAGGAGATGAGTGAGAGGAGGATGGTAAGTACAAAGGGTAAATGATGTTTAGACACTTGTGTACTTAAGCTGCTGTTGGTACAAAAATTATAGAGGAAGGTGGTGCCTTATAGACTAAATAGTTTATTAAGGCCTCTGTCATTGCCACTCCAGACCAGGCACTCTCAACCTAGTCCTCAGGACACACCTAGCCAATCGGGTTTTTAGGATAACCACAGTGAGAGAGATTTGCAGACAATGGAGGCAAATGTCTCATATGCATATTCATTGCAGTTATCCTAAAATGTTTGTAACATTTTTGGGAATCTGACAAGTACTTGTGACCTCGACTGGCCACTGTTGGAAATAAGATACTAGACTTAATGGATCTTGGTCTGACCCAGTATGGCATTTATGTTCTTAAAAACCTGACTGGCTAGGTGTGTCTTGAGAACTGAGTTGAAAACCCCCTGGCTCCAGACTAACATGGAAATTTTCATCATATTGGGACAAAAGAGAGGCTTGGGAAGGGTTCCACTGGAATTCAAGGGGGGGGGGGCGCACAGCAGTCACTCTCGGAGGCATTAAAAACGATAGCACTAGCCCTGCAAAGGAGGGTATAATTTTTCAAAATAGATCTTCATTTAAAAACACATACATGGAATCAAAGTAATAAGAGTTTTTCCACTAAAAGCAAAATGTGAAAGACTAATGCTTTAAAAAAGGCAAAGAGAGGGATAACTTGCACAGAGCAGCAGATACAACCTAAAAAGACTGGGGAGGGGGAATGGGAAGGGGGGAAGAGAGATGTTAACCTACTAGGAATGCTGGCATACTATTTTACTAAACTTGAAGATGAGAAAAGGCCTGGGCCTTTTTTTCCTACAGCCTTCATTCTCAAAGACCATCCTCACGACCAGCAAAATTCTGTTTATCTGACATCTATCTGGTTAATAAGACAAAACATTAAAAAATATTCAGAAGGCATACCAATTTTTTCTCTGGGCTCCTACAGAGTAAAGGGAACTATGCTAGCAAAACACATTCTTAGCTACATTCACTAGTAGTATTCTGTTTAGGATTATCGAAAAGCTCAACTGGTGCAAAAAGAAAACTTAAATAACCAACACAAAAGCATCAGAAACACCACACAAAAGAAAAATAGATTTGTGGGTCAAATTCAGTCATAAGAACTTAAGATATGCCAGATGGGTCAGACCAAAGGTCCATCA
The DNA here is from genome assembly GCA_033557465.1 of Ichthyophis bannanicus. Lineage (NCBI taxonomy): Eukaryota > Metazoa > Chordata > Amphibia > Gymnophiona > Ichthyophiidae > Ichthyophis > Ichthyophis bannanicus. Next base: position 1,284,707,111 of record CM066031.1, read on the forward strand.
AGCCAAGTAACCTATTTCCAACAGTGGCCAATCCAGGTCAAAGCACCTGTCAAGTTCCCAAAGGCAAGATAGATTCCATGCTGCATATTCCAAGGGTAAGCAGTGGATTTCTAAAGTCCACAAAAGATCATGGATGTTTCCTCCAGTTAACTTGTCAAAACCTCTCAAACCCAGCTACATTAATACCTTTTACTACATCCTCCGGTAACTATTTCAACAGTTTGATTATGCGTTGACTGAGAAAGCACAGTTACTTACCTGTAACAGGTGATCTCTGGGAACAGCAGGAATAAGTCTTCACATATGGGTACGTCGGCACCGACAGAGTCCGCGCGGGAACGCTCCCCAGGGTCCAATTAGAACGCTTTTGGGAGCATTCCACCACGCCTGCGTGCTGCCTTCCCGCCTTTCCCAACTGCATCTCCTCAGTTAAGTTTTAAAGCTGAGACAAAGAGAGAGAGAGAGGGGAAAGATAGAGATAGAGAGATACAACTCCTAGGGGAGGTGGGTGGGTTGTGAAGACTTATTCCTGCTGTTCCCAGAGATCACCTGTTACAGGTAAATAAAGCACAGTTACTTACCTGTAACAGGTGATCTCTGGGAACAGCAGGAATAAGTCTTCACATATGGGTACGTCGGTACCGACGGAGCCTGCGCAGGAACGCTCCCCAGCATCCAATCAGAAAGCTTTTGGGAGCATCCCACAGCGCCTGCGTGCTGCCTTCCCGCCTTTCCAACTGTCTCTCCTCAGTTGAGTTTCATAGCTGAGACAAAGAGAGAGAGAAATAGGAAAGGAAGATAGATAAAGAGATACAACTCCTAGGGGAGGTGGGTGGGTTGTGAAGACCTATTCCTGCTGTTCCCAGAGATCACCTGTTACAGGTAAGTAACTGTGCTATCTCCAGGAACAAGCAGGAATGAGTCTTCACATATGGGGACTCCCTAGCTGCAGATGCCAGAGGGAGATATCCCATAAAATGCGTGTCCCTGGGACGGGACTGCACTTCCCACACATGGACCTCTGGCATCCCATGAGGGATGGTGGGTAGGAGTTGAAAAGAGAGGAGCTGTAGGAAAAAAACAGCTAACCTAAGGACTACAGGAGAAGAGTCCTTGGTATGTATGATAGTTACCATTAAAAATATTGAATGAGCAATCACAATATGGACCTTACCTACTGGATTGTAGGAAGTAGAGAGGGTGATGGAGTCTACTGGAGATTCAGTAGAGGAATCCTCAAGGTGACCTCATGGTGGTGAAGGTGAAGGTCCAAATCTGGAATTGGCAGGTGACCCAGGTGTCAACTGGGGTAGTATGAAAACAGCAGGTCTTCAATGGAAAGCTTTGTGGGAAAAAGCTGAAACTCTTTTAGCTACAGAGTCATTAACATGTAGGAGCAAAAGAGGAAGACTGACCGATTTGGACAACTAGCCCAGTCCTGGAGGGAAGAAGGGGTATGGGAAAAACCCCGTATTCCCAGGGGGGATAAATGTGTGAAGGGCTGAAAACCTCAGAACCACTGAAAATCCACGCTGTCTTTCCTAACTGGTGAGAGATAGGAAAGATATTGAAGCATGGTGCTTCAGGGATAGCGAGACCTAGAGTAAAGTGCGGGCTGTCAGTACCACAGTAGTGGTTGTGTGCATAATACCCCCGACATACTGAGGGACAGTATGAACAAATGCAAGCCCACTGTCTGAAACCTCTAGGAAGGTAAAAACCCTTATAGCATAGACAGTAGGGAGATAAGTATATAAATACATATCTACTGATAAGGAAGCATCTCAAGAGATACACACATATATATATATATATATAGGGGCATAACATATGCACACACAGCTTACAGACATATGTATCTATAGAAGTATATAGAGATATATACATACATGCATATGTATGTCTGAGGATACATATCTGCAACTAAGCAAATAGAGATATGTCCATAAGAACATTCACATGAAAAATGTGAAGGAGAAAGATTCATCTAAGAACAAGGTGGTGGAACCTACTTGAGAAGATATATAGAGAATCTATTTCTCCTGGTTAAGATAGTGCAGGAATGCTATCTAGTGAAAATAACCAGGATGGCTGCGTGAAAAACAGAGGATAAAATCAGTCTGTAAGCAGCAAGTCCTGAGTCTTGTAGAACTCTGACATGGTAAATGGACAGAAAACGCATAGGAGGAGATACCAAGTTGACCCCCTGGAGGGGCACAAGGGGTATCATGCGTTACTAGTAGAATATGTGCTGTCCATAAGAGTAGGATACCATGAGGACAAACTGCAAGGAAAAAGAGCATAATCCTGCAGGATTGGAAAACTTTTTGGACATTCACGCGAAAAAGGCTTATATCCTGAATATAACAGGAGATAACAGGGTGTGGAGAACCCTCACAGTCGTGGAAAATGACTGAAGAGCCTTTCCCAACCATATAGAATAGACATCAGAAACAAAACCCCATGTTCTCTAGCAAGGGCCCATAGTAGAAAGCTTCTCTGAGAATTGCAGAGAGCATTATGCAGGAGAGTTAGGAAATAAAACTGGCTGTAGGTCAACTCTGTTGCCCAATCCAAGGAAGTGGAGATGGCAAGAAAAGAAGACCGTATGATAAGCCTGAAGTGATTAGGATTATCCCAGATAGATGAAAGCACTATCTTGGAATCACTATTAAGGCCAGACAGAGAGTAGTGGAAGACGGACTGGAAACTTGTAGAAAAGTACCAGCAGTCTAATCACTAGTACTCCTGCATGGGTAGCTGCTGAATGAGACAGCAGAGAGAATCTCTCTGTGTAAAACAGAGAGAACAGACAAAAGGAGAGGAGAAATTCCTGTCCCTGTCTGATGAGCTGCCTAGCGAAAAGAAGGGAATTATTCAAAGGAAAAAACTCTACACAGGAATGAAAGGCTAGAGAAAACTCTGCAGTGATATGGTACCACTCATTCAGGGGAAACCCTGGATGAGAGGGTAGAGAAACAGAAGCTGAAGGGTGACTTACCATGTGGTAAGTTTGCTGAAGGACAAAATGTTCATGTTGGGACAGAAAACTATCATGGGATAGTTGTTAACTTCTCTTCTTGGTAGGAAGAAGAGGAGAAATCTGTGACCCATTGACATGAATATCCTGACAGCTCAGCATATCTAGGAGGAAAAAGATGTCCTGAAGAAAGGAAACCATGTGTAGAGCTTTGAAAGAAAAAACAGTGAACAAACTTCTACTAAGAAGAAGTTAACTGTAGGTTGCAAACTTCAGGAACCTATGGTTGCTGGGTTTATTTAGCCTGGCTAGAATTTGGATTCTTCTGACCAGGACGAGGTGTCCCCTGTCTGGGAACATCTGGATGAGGGACAGGAGAAGAGTGAAACCTTCTTTTCCTAGGAAAAGAAGGTTTGGTAGGACATTTCCTACCTACTGGGGAAGGAGAAGGCTTAGGGTGGCCCCCAGGAACAGGGAAGTCAGTGGAGCAATGAGCAACCTGACGTAAAGCCTCCCTATTGAAGAGATTTTCTCCAGTACAAGGAGAATTACCCAGTCTTTGTTGTGCCCATCTGCTCAGGTCTGAAGCCTGGAGCCAGGCTCTACGTCGTGCTCCTATGGCTATAGCAGAGGTTCTGCTAACAGACTCAAAAGAGTCTAGAGAAGCACGAGAAAGAAACCAAGAGATATTCTGGCTATGACTAAGAAGTAAGGAATAGTCAACAGCCATGGGCTCTGATAGAAAAGGAATCAAAAGAGAAAATCTCTTTGTGACCTCCTGGAGAGATAGACTCATACAAAAAATATAAGAGATAATCCTTGTTGCCAGCATAGATGTTTGGAAGGTTTGACGTCCAAAGGCATCAAGTGCTCTAGATGCACGACCTGGCGGATAAGAAGAATGCTTCTTCTTGCTTTTCACCTTCCTCATTGCTGATTCCACTACAATGGAATGATGGGGAAGTTGAGTCTTTTGAAACCCTGGAGAGGGGGGCACCTGATACAGAACATCAGTTGCTGTAGAAGGTGAGGAAACCCTTAAAGGTGTTTCCCATATTTTCAGAAGAAGATCCTGCAAAGAATGATGTAAAGGAAGCATTATATTTTCCTTTTCTGCAGGAGAGCCTTGAGTAGGATCACAGCCAGGGATAGGAATAGCAAGGAATGTTGCCATGTCAAGGAGAAATTTCTGAAAAGAAGGATCTCCAATGGGAACCATCCCTGGATAGGCTAAAGCTGAAGCAGCAGCCTGGGCACCAGAGGATGTACTGGTCCGGTGCAGAAAAAGAGCCACACTAGATGGATACTGGTACTGGCAGTCACGATTTGAGACCGGAAGAACTGCATCGTCCATGCCAGGTATCGACTCTAAACTAGGTATAGAAAGGAGCAATCCTGATGAAAAAAGCATGGAAGTGGCTTGTTCCGATGTCACTGCAGGAATCGACATCGATACCGGTAGCTGTGCCAGAATCGGAGGTGATAACGCCATCGAAGCAGTCATCGGAGGCTGCTCAAGCGGTACCGAGGCAACCAGAAACCCTTGGTGAGTATCCTCGGTACTGCGTATCCGGAATCAATAAGGGTCGGTTCCGAGACGCGTCGGTACCCAGTCTTCTAGACTAGATATCGATTCCAGACTCGGCATCGAAGGGAGCGAGTCTATCGATGCATGTCTAGAGGGTACCGACGTCGGTGGTGGTATCGGCGATGCTGTCGATACTGGAAAGTCAATCTGAGACGTATCGACCGGTCCCGAAGGTACCGAGGAAGCCAGATGACGATCCATGGCGAAGAGTGGATCACTCAACACCGGTGCCGATGCCGGGGTATCGGTACCGCTCGAAGTGGATGCCACCACCGAGCATGGCTCAGGTATGTTCTGTGAGGGGTGAGCCCCAGGAACAACCTGAAACCCCTTAAAGGCTTTGGAGACCGAAGACTCCCGCCGGGGTTTTGAAGCCAATAGGGTTTTGAGGGCAAGGCCGGAGCCGTCATCATGCTTGGCATGAGACCTACCACTCAAGGATTGGCTAGTCTTAACAGACTGTTTGTGGGTTACCTGATCCTGTAGAGAAGAATTGGTCGGTGCCCTAACACTGGGAGGGAACTCGGTATCGAGGGAAACTCGAAATAGAAAATGTCTTCTCATAAAATTGCAGCCTAATGGCTCCGGAGGAAAAGGGTCAGGACCCAAACAGGTTAGACACCAGTTGTTGGAGTCTAAAAAGAAAACTGTCTTTCCACAGTTAAGGCACTTCTTAGGAGAAGGCAGCTCCATGATGGAGAGGCCTTACAGGCCCAAAACATTTAAGACAGAAACTGAGGGAAAAACTTTCCCTGAGTTTGAGAAAAAGAAAAAGAAAAAACCCACCGGCGGAGGCGGGAAAAACAGCCGTGACCACAAGAAAACAAAAAATTAAGAATTAAAAAAGAAATTTTCTGCGGTGACAGGAGTACGTCCTGCTGGCTCCGCGGAAAAACGAAAACTGAGGAGAGACAGTTGGAAAGGCGGGAAGGCAGCACGCAGGCGCTGTGAGATGCTCCCAAAAGCTTTCTGATTGGACGCTGGGGAGCGTTCCCGCGCAGGCTCCGTCAGTACCGACGTACCCATATGTGAAGACTCATTCCTGCTTGTTCCTGGAGATACATGACAACAGAAAAAGACCACATGACCTATCTAATCTGCCCTTCCATATCAACCACTACAACAGTCTCCTTCTTGACCACCTGCAGTTGCTTACCAACCTCAGCAGCAACAGCAGATCTCTGGGAACAGCAGGAATAAGTCTTCACAACCCACCCACCTCCCCTAGGAGTTGTATCTCTCTATCTTTCCTTTCCTCTCTCTCTTTGTCTCAGCTTTAAAACTCGAACTGGAGAGAGGCAGTTAAGAAAGGCGGGAAGGCAGCGCGCAGGCGCTGTGGGATACTCCCAAAAGTTTTCTTACTGGACACTGGGGAGCGTTCCCGCGCAGGCTCCGTCAGTACCGACGTACCCATATGTGAAGACTCATTCCTGCTTGTTCCTGGAGATACATGACAACAGAAAAAGACCACATGACCTATCTAATCTGCCCTTCCATATCAACCACTACAACAGTCTCCTTCTTGACCACCTGCATTTGCTTACCAACCTCAGCAGCAACAGCAGAGACCCCAGGGTGCTCACCAGCCCAGACTAAGATGCCTAAACCACAACCAGCTGCATAGCCACAACCAGCACCTGGTTTTTGACTCCTTCCTAGAGAGCACAGCTATTCTGCCTCTGCAGAGTCCCCAACCCCTTCACATCTTACAAACTCCAGCAGGAGCCTCTCTTTGGCACGATATAAGTACTACGCCGAGCCTTAGCAGTAAATTTGAGAGACTGACATCATACTCCCCATGCCCTGGTTTAGAAGTGGGGTTCACAATTGTCATGGTATGCACAAAACTAACCCATTTGGAGAAACTGCCCCCAGGCAGACTCTGTTCCTTTGTCCACAGATGGCACCTCATCATCGTCAAAGGGGCTATCTGCTGGTTGAGGGGCTGAGCTGCTGGTTGAGGTTTAGAAGCCTTGTGCTTTTTGGACTAGAGAGGGCCCTGCTGCCATTGCTGAGGCTGGTAAGCTGCTGCAAGTGGGTAGAAAGAATATCATCAATTCTTCTTAGAATAGAAAGGTTTCTTGGGAAGGGTCTTCCTTTTGGAGGGGGTCAGCTGTTTTTATGGAAAGGTGTTTGAGGATGACATCATCTGTCTCAATTTCCCTGGTCTTCTCTTCAACCTTCTCAGAAAACGTTTTCTCCTGTACATGGGATGCTGGCCAGCTTGTCCCGGACCCACTATTAAAGATCTGATGCCTGTAACCAGACCATCCTCTTGAGCCCAAATGTAGACTGCTGAAGCTCTGCTGGTAAGACATTTTGAAATATTCTGACCTTGTCTGATGAGTGTCTGGAATGCATCCCTTTTATCATTAGGAAGCATTGGGGCAAACGTCTCCAGATCCTTGGTGAAATCTTTCAGAAACATGCCTATGTATAGCATGTAGGAGTTTATCCTAGAGGCCAGCATGCATGTATGAAAGCATCGATGCCTAAAGGCTTCAAGTGTCCTCAAGTCTCTACCCAGTGGCATGGAAGAGTGAATTTTTGAACTCATTTGGCACATCGCCAATTCCACCACAACTGAGTGGTATGGGAGCTGAGGCTTCTGGAAGCCTGGACACTCAAACTCTGTACATGGTATCAAGCCTCTTACTGACAGGCAGAACTGTGAGAGGAGCATACCACATGTGAATCATAACATCTTGCTGCCATGTCATGGATGAAGTCTTGGAAAGACATCTTCTGGTGGGAACCTCCACTGCTCATGTGGAGGGGACGGGTCTGAAGGGATGTCTGGAAGTTCTTGGGAATCAAGTAACTCCTTGTCAGACTCTGAAGAACTGGAATCAGAGTCTGGTAAGAAGATGAAGTACCGGTGGTCTTGTTTTTTAACCTATATGCTTCATGGACGTCGAGGGTCAATGCTGATACTGAGGCTCGGAGGCATTATATTTGAGAGCCATGGCAATTTGAGCCTGTTGGGTTCAGGTGGCATCGGATGGTTCCAATGAAGGCATCGGCTTCGGGGACTCCAATAATGTCAGTTCGAGGGCCGGCATCGGAGCAGATACACCTGGCTGTAGGCTTGGTGCCGAAGCCTCCCGGAGCTCTCGATGCTATCAATATTGAGGCTCCCAGGAGTGTGGCCAAACTCCACTCAAAAGCCAGCATGCGATGGTCCAGAGAGATGGCCAATGTCTGGGTGGAAACACCCATGTAGCTTTGAGTCACCCTCACAGAACATGGAACCAGTAGCTCTCCAGAAGTCAATTCCTCAGAAGCATCACGGAGTCCCTCCTGTGCTTTGGAGGACAGGTTCTCCCACCGGGGCTGTTTGGCTGGCCAGTCTGCATCAGAAGGACCCCTAGGGGAGTTGCAATGCTTATGCTGGGACTTATCTCTGGTTTCGGTATCAGTCTTCAATGCCAACGCTGATGACTTAGGAGTGGCCAGAGACTTTGACTTCATTTTATGTTTGGACTTTGAAGAAACTTGAGACTAGTGAGAGGAAGTTGATGTCCTCTATGAAGTGGAAGCCACTGAAATTGACTCTGGGACGAACAACAATCCATACTATCTGGCTCAGTTCTTTAGGCCTCTCTATCATTTATTTATTTAGCTAGCTGTGTTTAAATACTGCTTTTCACCGGGTCAAAGAGGTTTACAATAAACAGGGGAGATACATTGAACATGATTGTTTGCAAATACATGGGGGAACGGGGTATATCATCACCAGGGGTGGGTAAACATATTTACATTCTTGCGAGATGTCTCCAGTCACGGTTACATTTCTGGTTCTCTCTACAGTCATATTCTTAGGTCGTATTTCTTGGCACAAAGGACAGTAATTGGGTAGATGGTCAGGGTCCAAACACTTTAGACACCAGTCAAGTTTATCAATGACTGAGATGGTACTGGCATACTTGGTACATTTTTTAAAACCACTAGTAGGCTTTTCCATGCCTCAAAAAAAGATGTCTTCAAATTGAAGAGAAGGCAATGAAGAGCTAAAGACCTAGTCTGGCGGTGAAAATCATGTGAAAAGTGAAAAATGAAAATTTAGAAAACAAAAGAAAGAATTTGAGGTCGGTGTCAGACTTTATGGAATCAGCAACGACGGGAAGACAGCAGCACAATATTTTATCAAGAAGAGAAACATTTTTTTGATGGTGACAGGATTGAACATCCTGCTGGCTCTGTGGAAAACAAAGAACCAATGGCCTTTGGTCTGACCCAGTATGACATATCTTATGTTCTTATAACCATTATTAAAGGGGACCCAGGAAATCCACTGCTTGCCCCAATACAAGCATTGTGGAAACTGTATCTTCGGGGGAAACCGCTAGGTACTTGTGACCTAGATTGGTCACTGTTGGAAACATGATCCTGGGCTTGATGGGCCTTTGTCTAGCCCAGTATGGCATATTTTATGTTCTTATGAACTGAGGAAAGGAGCTGGGAAGGCAGGCACACAAGCACAGTAGAGTGCTCCCAAAGACTTTCCTATTGGATAATGAAGAGCATCCCCACACGGGCTCCGCCGATGCAGACATCACCCATAATGTGAAGACTGCATTCAGATTTACTGAAATCTAAGTACACCACACATCTAGGGTTCTCCCTCGGTACAACTCCCTGGTCACCCAGTCAAAGTAATCTATCAGATTTGTCTGACAAGACCTGCCTCTGGTAAACCCATACTGCCTCGGATCCTACAATCCATTGCACTCCAGAAACCTCACTACTCTCTCTTTTGGCAGTGTTTCCAATAATTTACTCATCACAGAGGTTAGACTAACCAGCCTGTAGTTTTCAACTTCATCCTTACTTCTGTTTTTGTGTAAAGGGACCACACGTGCCTGTCTCCTGTCCTCTGGGACCACTCCCGACTCCAAAAAAGCATTGAAAGGGTCAGTCAGTGGAGCCTCTAGAGCATCCAAAGTTTCTTCAGTACTCTCTGATGTATCCCATCCAGTGCCATCTATTTATCTACTTTTAGTCTTCTGAAAATCATTCGCGCTCCCCGTCACTTCTGTTCTTATTTGTGAGTGTTTTCTCTGAACACAGAACAGAAACATTTGTTAAGCAATTCCACTTTATCCTCATCAGCTTCTACACATTCCTCCCCTTCACCCTCGAGTCTTCGAGTCTGAAAATACCACTTTTGTACTTCTTTCTCTCACTAACATATCTGAAAAATGTCTTATTTCCCCCCCCCCCCCCCTCCATTTTACTGCATTGGCCATTTCTTCTTCTTTTTGTATCTTTGCTTTCCGGACTACTTTGCTAGTTTCCTCGCTCTTCCTCTCTTTGTGATTTCTTGCATTTTCTGAAGACCTTCTTCTTCAGCTTTTCAGCTATTTCTTTTGAGAACCATAGCGGCCTCCTTTTCCTTTTACATTTATTTACCTTTCTATCGAAAAGGTTTGCTGCCCTTAAAATATCCCCTTTCAGTTTTGCCCACTGTTTTTCTATATCCACAAGCTATTCCCCCATCCAGCTAACAACGTCTTCAAGTATTGGCCAATCTTGGCAAAGTTAGTTTTCCTCAAGTCTAAGACTCTTGATTTTGAATGGATTTTATCAGCCCTAGTCCTAACACCGAACCACATCATCTGGCAATCACGGGATGTGAGATGACCTGCCACTATAATATCAGAAACACTTTCCCCATTGGTAAGCACGAAGTCCAGTATGGCCCCCTTCATGTTTGGATTGTGTTACTAGCTACCTGTATAGAATCCAGGATCTCCTTACTTCTAGATGACACCGCAGCAGGGATGTGCCAATCAACATCCAGCATATTGTAATCACCTATCAGTAGCTTGTCTCCTTTCATGGCAATGCTGCGTATATCTTCTTTAAATCCCCATCCACTTCTTCCGCTTTGACCCGGTGAAAAGCGGGATATAAATACAGTTAAATAAATAAATAAATTCTAGGGGCAGTTTCTCCAAATGGGTTAGTTTGGTGCACTGATCAACCAAAAGCACTGCACTAAAAAACACTAAATCAAAATGAAAAAAACCCTTAGATAAATGTATTATTTTGAAGTTTAACTCTAAATCTGCAATCAATAAACACATTCCTATACTTAACAAAGTTATAACAATAAGAACATAAGATATGCCATACTGGGTCAGACTAAGGTCCATCAAGCCCAGTATCCTGTTTCCAAAAGTGGCCAATCTAGGTCACAAGTACCTTGCAGTTTCCCCAAAAGACAAAGGTTCCACAATGCTTGTATTGGGTCAAGCAGCGATATCCCAGGTCCCTTTTAATAATGCTTTATGGACCTTTCCTCCAGCAACTTGTCCAAACCTTTTTTAAACCCAGCTACACTAACAGCTTTTACTATATCCTCCGGTAACAAATTCCAGAGTTTGATTACACGTTGAGTGAAAAAATATTCTCTTATTAGTCAAATAGGTTACCCTGTAGCTTCATTGCATGTCCCCTAGTCTTTCTATATTCTGATGACGTAAACAATCGATCTACGTTTACACATTCCACTCCATTCCTTAATTTATAGCCCTCTATCTTATCTCCCCTCAGCCGTCTCTTTTCCAGGTTGAAGAGCCCTAACCCCTTTAGCCTCTCTTCATAGGGGTATCCTTCCATCCCCTTTACCATTTTGGTGGCTCTTCTCCACACCTTTTCTAATAACGCTATGTCCTTTTTAAGATACAGCGACCAGAACTGCACACAATATTCAAGGTGCGGTCGCACCATGGAACGATACAGAGGCATTATAATATCCTTTGTTTTATTTTCCATTCCTTTCCTTATGATACCTAGAATTGTATTTGCTCGCTTGGCCGCCGCTGCACACTGGGTGGAGGGTTTTAACATGTTATCCACGATGATGCCTAAATCTTTTTCCTGGGTGGTGGTTCCTAATGTGGAACCTTGCATCGTGTAACCCTAGTTTGGGTTGTTCTTTCCTAGGTGCATAACTTTGCACTTGTCCACATTAAATTTCATCTGCCATTCAGTCTTCCAATTTATCAAGATCCTCTTGCTATTTTCCACAATCCTCATGGGTTTTAACAACTTTAAATAGTTTTGTGTCATCTGCAAATCTGATATACTCACTCGTTATTCCATTTTCCAGGTCATTTATGAATACGAGGTGTGACAAAAAATAAATGAGACTGTGGCAGCCACGCCCATGATTCAATGCCAATTGGCTTATGTCACTGTGTTGTGCAACATCTCGCCACTATTCTGCTATAATATTTTTCATCTCTCTCACTCTGATTTTCTTTTTCAGTCTTTTTGTAGAACACTGCTCCATCGCTTTGTCATGCAACTGGAGGTGGCAGAAATATGGAGCAAAGAATCAACTTGAAATTTCTGGTTAAGTTGGAGAAGAGCCCAACTGAGTGTCTCCAACGTCTCTAAAAGGCTTATGGAGAAGATGCAATGTCAAGACTGTGAGTCTTAGAGTGGCACAAACGCTTCAAGACTGGCTGCGAGGAGGTGGAGGATGACCCCAAGTCAGGATGGCCTTCCATGACAAAGATGAGAACATTGACAGAGTGAACCAGCTAGTGCAGAGTGATCGCAGATTGACGGTGCGGGTGATAGTTGAGGAGCTCAGTCTGAACAGGGAGTCAGTGCAAACCATCTTGATGCAGGAGCTGGGGATGCGGAAGGTGTGCGCCAAGATGATGCCCAAGCTTTTATCGGATGACCAGAAGGAGCACCAGGTGAATGTTTGTCGAGACTTGCTAGAGAAGATTGGAGAAGATCCAGAGTTTGTTGGCAGAGTCATCACAGGAGACGAGACTTGGGTCTTCCAGTATGACCCTGAAAGGAAGAGACAGAGCCTGCAGTGGAAGATTCGACTGTCACCCAGACCCAAGAAGGCACACGTCCAAATCAAGGATCAAAGTTATGCTGATCGCATTCCTCGAGTTTGTGCCTGAGGGTCAGTCAACCAGCACTTCTACCAGCAGGTCCTCAATCGCCTCCATGACTGGGTTCGGCGCAGCAGGCGGGCTCTGTGGAGAGACAAGCCGTGGCTGCTCCACCACGACAACGCGCCCACACACACACCGCTCAGTGTGAGGCAGTTCTTGGCCAACAAACAGATCACAGCTCTCGACCACCCTCCTTATTCCCCAGATCTCGCACCATGCGACTTCTGGCTCTTCCCCAGGCTGAAGACTGTGCTCAAAGGAACTCATTTCACCTCTGTAGAAGAGATCAAGGCCACTGTGACGAGGGAGCTGAGGGACATCAAGGAGGAGGATTTTACCGAGTGCTTCCATACGTGGCAGAAGCGAAAGCAGAAGTACATTAATTCTGGGGGGGATTACTTTTAAGGGGACAACGTGTAATTTCTCTGTAGATTTTGTAATAAAACATTTATGGGACAATCTCGTTTCTTTTTTGTCACACCTCGTATGTCAAAAAGCAGCGGACCTAGCACAGATCCCTGGGGTACTTGTAAAAGGGGGTGCTTGTTATGAAAGCTACACCACCTTTTGCAAAGATCCAGACTATCTATGCCGCAAAGGATTGTGGTAATAGTAGTCCAGTTGTATAATGTTTGCCTTTGAGGTAAATAAGAATGTAGTAGTTGAGTCGAGTATAAGGCAAAATAGAGTTTATTTATGGGGTAAATTATTCCACACACAGATTATACTTGGTAACACCTTGTGATAAGGAAGCTTATCATAGCTCAGGAAGGGGCTATAGAAAAGGTGAAGTGTCTCTGAACAAGCAACCTGTCAGTGCTGGTAGAAATGAGAAAACAGAATTCTGCCATAAAAGACTACCAGTCCCAGAATGCACCAGGTTTCCAACAGCCATTAGAGGAGCTGAAGTGGGGAAACGTGTGTTCAATCAGGAGGGCTATGAGGTAATCCCTAAGCACTCATCTCAAAGGGCAGGGCCTGATTCAGCACAGCTGCGCTGTGTTAGGGAGGAACACTCATCTAAGCAGAATAAGAGTAGAGTTTATTCTACAGATGACCAGCTTCATGATCACCTTGGATATTCAGAGAATTGTCCTCAGTATCCTGAGAATCAGCTTGAGTTTGATCATCAGTTTCATCTGAAGAATCAGCAGAAGCAGAAGCCAAACCGGACGGATAGAGAAGGAAACAAACGCTCTGGAAGGAAGAGGAGAAAAGCCTTTGAGAGGTCTAGAAGAGTCCAAGACAGTACGTATACTGGGAGGTATTCCAAGGGCCAGCATAGACCATTGGACTGGGGAAAGCCAGAGGAATGGTGCTGTAGAACAAGGAATCACCAGAGGCTACCTGTGAGGGAGACGGCTGCACGTGGAAGGGACTCTAAGACCTATGCCAGAAGGTATGTGAAGAGAGATCCAGTGTCCAGGGATCAGGACTGGAAGGCTGGACATAAGAACTGGACTACATACTGGCCAGGCTATATAGAGAGGAACTATAGCAACAATGGAAGCTCAGGTATGAGCATTGATCTATGCCCTAGCTATAACCTTGAAAGATAGCAGGGAAATAAGTGTTCTCCTGAAAGTGCTCCATTGAAAGATTCATCTGTGCCAATTCATGATAGTGACCCTATGCTTGTTGATGAAGGGGAAATAATGGCAGATCAAGATATTGTTTATATGGACTGCTCTCTATCCAAACTCCGTTGGTGACTTTCTGTGATAAAGCACAGCAGCCATCACAAAGAAAATATAAATTTGTTCTTTATTCCACTAAGAAAAGCTCCTGAAGCAGGATTTGACTCACACAGTAGGAAGCCATCCAGCTAAAGGGTTTCAGCTGGATAACTGATAGCAATTGAGCTGCACCTAATTGCTTGTGAGCTAGGAGAGAATTACTTCTGGATCTGTGTGGAAAATAATCAGAAGTTAACCTTACAAGAACAGTTTATTTCTTTCTTTGTGGCTTTTCGTTTGTTAGAGATATGCTAAGAAAACATTAGCTAATTGCCTGACAAGTTCCTAATTTATGTGCTACCAAGCATATCTGTGCTGGGAGAAATAACCCCATAAATAAAGAAGTATCTTATTGGCTTTAACACTTGTGCACAACTAAATTATTGTCAGCAGCTGTGTCTGGTGTGAATGAACTACATTACCCACAATACCTTGCAAAAATCATATAAATATATGCATTGTCAAGACTGTGAAGATTCTCACCCAGGATAACTTTTCCAGGTTTTGTAATCAAAGTAAAGAACACAACTGAAAGTTCCAAGCAAATAGCTTGCGGAGTCTTTTCAAGCAACAGAAAAAAACACTTCCCTTCAGTCACTGCTGACAACTGCTCAGCAGTGCTGGAAAATAAACCCAAAAGGACAAACTTCTTTACAAACAGCGTTCTTCTTTCACATTCAAAGCAGTTCTTTATACAACATGTGCAAGGCTTGAGCAATGCTCTACTATATCATCAGGTGGATAACAAGCTTTAATCAATAGCTGGTTTCCTCCTCTGCACACGTGTTTTCATTTCCAATCCCCAAAAGCCTCTTTTCTTTCCATATAAAACTTTCTGGGGAGCCAGTAATTAGAACATTTCCTTTTGATGGTTTTAATCCTACTTTGAGGATTTCTTTAGGCTATCAATCTTACACAAAGAACAGTCCATGCAAAAATCATCTCCCTCAGGACTTGTACCTTGTTCCTCCAATTGCATAGGCTCAATCTCACTGTCTGGCATAGAGGGCTTCAATAACTGGCCTCTAGTGGGAGAGACACTGTTTACCAACAGTTTGCATTGCTCCAGGTTAGTTAAAGGATCAAAGTTCATACCTGAGTCACAACTGTCCTTGGGCTGTCTCCTTAGGTATCCTGGCCAGTAAGCATGGGTGCTTCTGTGGCCTGTCCTCCAGTCTGTATCACTGGACCTCAGGGCATCGGCTCCATACCTCTTCCTATAAGACTTTGTGTTCCTTTTCTCCTTAGCTGTTTCTGTCTGCTTACAGGGTGCTGCTTTAGAGTTCCTACCAGAATCACAGGAATCTCTATAGGAAAACGTTTCTCTCTGAGTTCCTCTTGCCTTCTCTCTCCTGGACCACCTTCTTTTCTCTCGTCGCTGTGGTTGTCGTCTCCGAGCCGGTCCTTCCCCTGGTCTGCCCTCTGAATATTCAGTTCTGCCTTTAAAGTCCTTAGCTTCCAACGCCTCCCTTGCAGTGCTCAGGTGTTGGTGCTTAAACTCTCCTCTGGCCACTGATTGATTAGGCATGACGTAAGGGTTTTTCAGACTATGCTTATGCTTCTCCTCTTTAGCTCCACTAGGGGCTTTCTGCAAGTTACTGAAGCTGGGAATAAGCTGTCTTTTAGGGAAACAGGCTGCTCTATTTCTCTGACCTGCCAGAACAGGTCCCTTGATTAATGTAAATTCCTTTCTATTGGCAGTACTCTCAGGGCTCTGATAAGCTTCCTTATCACATACTCCACTATTCACCTTTCTCCATTGGGAAAATTGGCCATTTAGCCCTACCCTCTGCTTTCTATCTTTTAACCAGTTCCTGATCCACAATAGTACACTGCCTCCTATCCCATGACTTTTTAGTTTTGCCAGACATCTCTGATGAGGGACCTTGTCAAATACATAAATATCTTATCTGAAGAGGGAAAAAGACCTCAGGATGGTTGTTCATCCATGTGGCAAACTTAATTGCCATAGTGGAATGTAGAACTCTCACATCACTGGTCTTAAAAAAACTCCCTTTGAAATCAAGACCCAAATTTAGCTTGATCTACCTTTTTTTTAAAATCTTATAACAGTACTATTTAAAGAATTTACAACTTTCTTTACAACACTTCTTAGAATAGTAGTAATAAAGAGGTCTTGTGTATCCAGCTTTGCAATACTATTCTCCTCCTTATATACACTGACCAACTTTCATTTGGGTCAACCAACCTCAGGAAATAGCCCCTGTAACAAAACAAATGTACAGGTAACTGTATGTACTTTACAGTACAAAACATTCAGCAAAAAGCTCACTTATCTGGTCAAGGTTCACCAAACTCCCAATTCTCATAAGCCATTATAGCCCAAGAAAGATCTTTGTTTCTCTTGTATCAGGCTTCTTCAGGGGCGATATACCTTACTGCAGATGATAACTAAAGGAAGTGGCTTTAGCGTCTGATGCAACAAGATTTTAAATACTCAGCTACCAATCAGGGAGCTCCCGTGAATACATCACTTTGAAGGAGGTGTCACTTATTAAATTAACCAATTCGCCTTAACAAATAACTACTGCTATCCAATTACCACTAATATTGAAATTACAAAAAAATATAAAAATATTTAAATACCTAAGCATCCAATAAGAAGTAGGAATGTGTGGCTGCATCGCGCGGCATGTCCTGTCAGAATATGCCACAACTATTTCTTTAATATATGATACACCTAGAAAAAGATGTTCCATTCAATTTTGTCATTCAAACCCGTAGGTTCAAGGGTGTCTAGTCTAAATAGCCATCGCTGCTCACGCTGCTATAGCAATTTACCACGGTCACCTTTGGAACATGTTCCAGAACCATGTAACTTAGATCTTCAAAAAGATGATTCCACAGACTGCAGTGTTTCACAAGAGGGGTCTCTATTATCATTTTTGATAAGCTATATGTGTGTTCTGTTAAGCGCGTCCTTAAAGATCTAGTAGTTTTCCCAAAATACAGCTTCAAACAGGGACATTTCAGGACATACATAACATAATCAGTCATAAATTTAGATGATGTTCTTAAAAAATAAGTTTTATAATTAAAGAAAGAATTACCTTCTTCAATAACATTACAAAAAGAGCATTTTCCACATTTAGAGTGGCCTAGTATTTCAACAGAATCAGTCATTTTAGGCACACCTGAACAAAGTTGATCTCTCAAACGTCTTCCTCTACTATAAGCTAAACGGGGTTGCAGATCAGTTAGTCTGGAATGAGCTAAAAGAATTTTCCATTGTCGTCTAATAGACTTGACTAAACGTTGTGACAGGTCAGAATATTGGATCACACGTTACCAATGTTGTTGAAGCAATAGCTAATTCTGACTGTGCACTATGAGTTGGTGACAACAACCATTCTCTGTGATTAAATCAAGCTCACTTATAAGCTTTTTTCAAAACAGAGTCAGGATAACCACGATCATGGAATTTATCGAACATTTTCTCAGCTTGTATTTTAAACTCAGCCTCAGACTAACAAATACATCGACATCGTAACAACTGTGAATAGGGAAGACTTTTCTTCAAATGATCTGGATGGTAAATTGAATAATGCAGCAGAGTATTTTTATCTGTTGGTTTAGAAAAGACTGTAGTGGAAAACCCAGTATCTATGTTTTGCACTCTTACATCCAAAAAGTAGATCACAGATTCAAGAATGGACATCTCAAATTTAATATTAGGATTACACTTAGATATTTAAAAAAATTAAGAGCTGAGCAGGAGAGCCTCCCCACATCAAATATATATTGTTAATATACCGCTGCCATTTCAAAATATGGCAACTATAAACTGAAGAATATACTGTGGCAAAGTCAGCTATCCTGAGAGTGGGGGAAGTGAGAAGCATAACGAATTCACCCTAGTTAAGGGTCCCCTTCTAGGAGTGCAGGGAGAGAAAGCCACAGCCAGGTTTCATAGACAGAAAACCCCCAGCTGGAACAAGTTTCACACAGTGACTGATAAAGTAAGAAAGAGGGATTGCAAGCACGAGGACCAAAGCCCTTACTTTAACAAGTGCACTGATTATTCTAATACCAGAAGGCAGGGGGATTAGCAACACCTGGGAAAGAAAGAGGTGGGGTTAGAATCCTGGAGGTATAAGCGTGGGTTAGATTATGCAGAGAGAGAGAGACGAGAAGGAGAGCAGCCGGGAGAGCAGCTGAGGCACAGGCTGAGAGAAGGAGCTGATTCTTGGAGAAGAGCTAAGCTACCCAGAGCTGAGAGAGCTGAATTCCCTGCAACAGGTTGGCAACAGAGGTGGGGGCCAGGAAGTGGAGAAGCTTTCAGACCACCAGAGAGGTTGTCAGCTGAGCAGTCTGACCAGGTCGGTGAGTCAGAACCCATGAAGTTGGGAGAATCAGTGTCAGAGTTGGGGGAAGAAGATTGCTTTATGGATTGCTCTCTATGCCAAGCTCTAGACAGGAGGTCTTGAGGAAAGCTAGCCCTGAAAGAAGTAATTCTCCTTGGAAGTTAACCATATGGCACAAGCAGTGTGGAGGTAAATTCCTGTATGTTTAAAAAGGGAAATTTACTGCAACGTAAGCCTGAATCAGGAAGCTCTGATACATGCTTGTTTGTCACCTGTGTTTGAAATGTACAACGGCAAGAAAAGCCAAGTTAGCTGCTATAAGAGTTTTTGCTTGCTCCTCTCCTATATGAAAAGCCTGCTAAGAGTTTTGATAACAGCTTGGAATGTTTATTTTGTTCTAAGTTTGGTTTCACATAGAAATGTAGCATAGAGAGGTTTTGAGGCTGGCAGAAACCAAACTGCTGTAGAAGAATTAAGCTTGAATTTTTCTTTATGCTCTGATTAACAAGGACTAAAAAGGAAAGTGGCAGCCTACTTTCTAAAGGCAATACTTCTACAAGTAAGAGGACTTTAAGAAGCCATTTCTGAGTTCTTTTGGTTTGTCTGCCATTATTTGCTGTACCTTAAGCAAATCCTACAGTTATAATCCTGTAAATGATACCTTGAACCTGCTGTGTTTTGTGTTATGGAAATAAACTTTCTGTTACAAGCCTTACCCTCGGCTACCTCAACTACAAACCTTCTACTTAAAGCACCAACATATTTTAGCAGTACTGCACTTCCCAGAAGCCAACACGGAGAAATAGGCTGCTAAGAGTTGATAGAAGAAGGAATCCTCAACCACCACGCCCCTCGACCACTAAAGACAAGTGGCTTTGGGCGTTGTGCTTGTGACAGTGGCGTAGTTTTTCGGATTTTGCCTTCGGGATATACAAAGGATATACAGCAATAAGGTACACAGCACGGACGACTGCTGGAGCTTCAGATGGATTCACCAGTGGAGTCAGCTGGAGGGCAGAGCAGGCCAGCCGTGAAGCATCATAAAGACAACCCTTTGGAAGCAAGAGTCAACACCTGAGTCAGGTAAAGCGTACCCAGGTGTGGGTTGGCTCGGATAAAAGGAAAAAAAATAGTGAATGCTTTTGAGACAAAGGTGACAAGGAGGCTGTTGAGTGGTGCCGCCCTTGGTGTCTTGTGTTTTTCTTGCAGGTATCCCTGAAGATGGAGTCCAAGGAGTTGATTCAATGGATGGCAACGCAGTCCCAGCGCCAGCAAGAGTTGGCACAGCAAGCTCAGGAGAGAGCAGTTGCAGCTATCAGGGAGCAACATCAACCTGTCTTGGACTTAGTGGCTGCCCTGGTTGCATCCAAAAGGCAAGAAACTGGAGGAGAGTCGGTACCAGCAGGACCATCAGTTCTTTAAATGGACAGGCTGGTAGGCCCACCCACAAGTGGGGCCTTTAATTTTGGCAAGATTTCATCTGAGGACAATATAGATGACTTTTTAGAATCATTTGAAAGAGTAGCACAAGCTGTGGGATGGCCAGCTAGCCGATGGGCAGTGCGTTTAGCAACCTCTTTAACAGGGGAAGCACTGGCTGCATATAGGGCTATTCCAGCTGCCCAAGCCCTGAACTATGATACTGTAAAAACAGCTATTAGAGACCGTTTGGGGTTGACAAAAAGTGTGTATCACAGGATGTTCAGAGCCACAGCCCTTAAGGCTGGAGAAACGCCAAAGGCATTAAGCCAAAGGATTTGAGGCCTGGCATTAAAGTGGTTGACCCCAGATGAAAAAAATATTGATATGGTATTAGATGTGATAGTATTGGAGCAGTTTATGGCAGCAGTGCCAAGGGAAATACAATTATTTCTGATTCAACAAAACTGCCAGAGCACAAAGGAGGCAACTCTGTTAACTGAGCACTACATGGAAGATGAGTTAGCGCGTCAGCCAAAAGGGGGCGCTCCAAAAGTGAAGGCTGAAGCCAGTTTTGGTTCATCAGAAATGAAACAGGGAGATAAAACAAGCTTTGGGAAAACTTATGTGCCTGCTCAGCAGGAAAAGTGGCCTAAAAAGAAGTGTTTTCACTATGGGGAGATGGGACACTTACAAAGAGGATGCAAGGCTCGTACTGGGTTGGTTGGTACAAGTGTGAAGCCTCTTGGAGAGGGTTTTCTCCTAAGTGTGATTATACAGGGGATCCCTACAAATGCTTTGCTTGATTCTGGGGCTGACCAATAGGGTGGTCCATAAAAATGAATTCCTGAATTCCTTTGCTCCCTGGCCTGATTCCGGTTCCATTTAGGTAGAAAACACTGTGTACAAAGTTTGAAGCCAATCAAATAATATTTAGGGGTGGCTCAACAAGTCTTGAAATTTCCCCCTGGGAGCAGATGACGAAATGTTGCATCATCTTGTATCATCCACTCAGTTCCACGCTGATTACATTTGATTGCGTCATATTTGAACTAATCTCGTCTCTGAGAGGTGGCAAAGACATTGTACTATTATCTTTGTATCTTTATTCTTTTCAGATGGCGAAAAAACGTGGTTTTTATCTCATTGAAGAAATGTCCACCACAATTCAGGGGGCCAAGCTCCCCAGCAAGGAGCAAGTGTTAAGTGTATTTTTACATCACCATATGACATTAAACAAAGGAGTTAGTGAAAGTGCATCTATTGTAACAAGTGAAGTAGAAGCTTACTGGGAAAAGGCCAGGCTTCCTGTTCAAAGAAATGACAAAATTCAAGAAAAAGTAAAGAAATTGTTCAATCAGTGGAAACTTTTGAAGAAAAACAAAGGGAGAGGAGGGAAACAAGAGGCAAATGAAAAAGAATTCCAGGTTGCAATGAAAAACCTATTTGATGTGGCGCATGCCAATGCAATGTCTTTAATTCATATTCAAGAAGACAAAGAATTCTTAATAGCGCAACGAGAACCAGGGCGTCGCGGCTCAATGTGCGCGATGGACAAGAAACTGGCCAACACGGAAGCAAGATCGCAACAGCGAGAAGAAGAACTGAAAAGGCGCAGACAAAAACATGTTGCCGAAGCCGAGGCAACTACAGGCCAAGTTCAGCTGGAAGGATCTTCTTCCTCAGCAGAGTCAGGTGAAGACTCGTCGACATCTGCGGATTCAGATAACAGACAGAAGAAAGCAACTCCACAAATGAAGCAGTTTCGACCTAACAATGTCTGGACCCCAGAGCTTACAGCAGCCCTGGATCGGACAGGGACAACGGATCGCAATGCTCTGTTTGTGGTAGCTGAAACCGTCAGAAGTCTGGGACATTATCCTGGGGAGCTCAATATCAGCCGCTCCAGCGTCAAGCGCCATAGAGAAAAGCACCGTCAGCAACAATGGACGTACCTGCACAACGCATTCAAAGCTGAAGGCAAAACATGCATTGTGCATTGGGATAGCAAGTTATTGCCATCTCTCCTCTGTTCAACCACATCCGTTGACCGCCTTCCAGTTTTGATAACGGCTGTCTCCACTGGAGAAACACAACTTCTTGGTGTACCAAAACTGATATCAGGAACGGGCGAGAATCAAGCTGCAGCAGTTTATGAACTGTTACAGGAATGGTGTTTGGATGAAAAGGTTGCAGGCTTCTGCTTTGATACAACTGCATCGAACACGGGACGTCGATCAGGAGCGTGCATTCTTCTAGAACAGAGACTCCGTCGCACAGTCCTTCATTTGGCATGCCGCCATCACATTTACGAAATAATTCTTGGTGCAGTATTCTCTACATGCTCTGGAGCTTCATCGGGTCCCGATGTCCAACTCTTTCGCCGGTTCCAAAAGAATTGGGGCTCCCTTGACAAGTCCAATTATCAAACTGGAAAAGACTTGGAGGTGCTGCAACCTGACAGGGATCGCATCATGAAGTTTGCGGAATCCAAGTTGGCACAGGGCAATCACAGAGATGATTACCTGGAATTCTTGGCGTTAACGATTGTCTGCCTTGGAGGGAATCTTCCTAGTTTCAATTTCAAGAAACCCGGAGCTTTCCATCATGCAAGATGGATGGCAAAAGTCTTGTACTGTCTCAAGATTTGGATGTTCCGAGGACAACTCAAAGATCTTACCCAACAGGAGTCGTCCTGTGTTCGTGATGTGAGCATTTTCTCCATCCTGATTCATGTGGAAGCCTGGTTTTCTGCCCCTGATGCCGCAGTTGCTCCTCGAACAGATTTGGAGATGCTGAAGAAACTACACTCTTACCACAATGACCGTGTTGGAAGAGCGGCCAGAGACAAACTGCAACAGCATCTGTGGTATGTGTCAGAGGAGCTTGTGGCACTGTCACTGTTCGATGAAGCTGTTTCAGCACCGACAAAGCAGACCATAGTGTCGGCCATGATCCCGGCAGAATCAGATGAAAGCGATGAGGATGATGACGAAGATGAAGATCCCCCAAAGCGGGTTGAATTGAAAAGTTCCATGATTCCACCACTTGAATCTTTTGCAACTCGCAAGTCAATCCGTTTCCTGAAACACCTTGACATCAACAGTGGTTTTCTTAATGCAGACCCAGAAGACTGGGAAGAGAATGCATCATTCAAAGACGGTCTGAAGAAAGTAAAAAATCTTCCAGTGATCAACGATGTGGCTGAGCGAGGGGTCAAACTCATTGAGGAGTTCAACGGCCGACACACCACAAAAGAAGAGCAACTCCAGTTCCTTCTGGGTGTTGTCTCGCAACACCGTAAGATGTTCCCCACATCGTCAAAGTCCTTACTAGCATCTGGACCACATTGAGTGCTTGGCAAGCATGATACCCCCGTCTATGAGCGGATAATACCCAGTGGTCTGACGAACCCTGGGGGGGATCCAGGGGCCTGATAGATAGGGACCTTGAGCCACCCCTAAATATTATTTGATTGGCTTCAAACTTTGCACACATTGTTTTCTACATAAATGGAACCAGCATCAGGCCAGGGAGCAAAGAAATTCCTACTTTTATTTTTTCCCCTATGGCAGTGGACCACCCTACTGATCAAAGTATGGTATCCCAGAAGCTTTGGCAGGCCATTGAGGCCCAAGCAAAGTATGTCCAGAGGAGGCCAGGTGGTCATGTCCAGATCCATTGCATCCACGGGGCTGCCTCTTGTTACCCGTGTATACATTGGAGATAAAAGGGTTAGGGGTGCAAAAAAGTATTCTCGTGGCTGTGGTACCAAAGCTTCCCCACGACTTAGTGTTAGGAAGGGATTGGCCCCAGTTTAGGAAAGGACTAGAGAAAGGCCTTGAGCAAAAGGCAAGAGGGATGGTAACAGTGGTCCCTGGCCCTTTGTTTGGGAATCCCAGAAAACCAACTGAAAAGTCCCCAGGAGATCTCCAGGTTAAACAGAAGTTCACATTAAAATATTGTAAAGTTTCCGAAAAGGCCACGAGTCCCAGGAGGGCGTCCCCGCAAGCCGCGGGATATGATTTGTATAGTGCTGTGAATGAGGTGGTCCCCAGTCATGGAAAGGCCCTTATTGATACCGGCATACAATTGGAGATCCCTATTGGCTGCTATGGACGAATAGCCCCTCGCTCGGGCCTGGCAGTAAAACACTTCCTGGATGTCGGTGCAGGTGTGACTGACCCTGACTATAGAGGTACTGTGAAGGTATTGTTGTTTAACTTTGGTAAGGAAGACTTTCCTGTTAAGGTTGGAGACCGGATTGCCCAGCTGCTGTGTGAAAGGGTGGGGTTTCCCCCACTGGAAGAGGTCCCCATGTTAACTCCCATAGAACGAGGAGCTTGCGGATTTGGATCCACCGGACGGGACGGGCTGGAAGCCCTGATAGCCACCTCGGAAGAGAGAAGAGAGGAAGCTGAGGAGGAGGATTTCGGTCCACAAGTAACAGAGTGGAGGAAACACCAGGAGCCCCAGGTGGGTGAAGAATTGTCCTTGGTCCAAAGGCAGGAGTTGGCCAATCTGTTACAGCGGTTTCCAGATGTCCTGACGCCGGTCCCTGGTGAAACCCAATTGGTTGCCCATGAGGTTATAACCACATCAGGGAGGGTGATTCGACAACGACCATACCGGTTACCGGAGGCTAGGAAAGAGGAAGTAATTGCACAGGTACGTGAAATGGTAGAGATGGGAATCATTGAGGAGTCAAGAAGCCCGTGGTGCAGTCCAATAGTGCTTGTTCCAAAGCCGGATGGCACTTTACGGTTTTGCAATGATTTCAGACAAGTAAATGCCATCTCGGTGTTTGACGCATACCCAATGCCCAGGATAGAAGAGCTACTGGATCGCTTGGGACAAGCCCAGTTTTTGACCACATTGGACATGACAAAAGGGTATTGGCACATTCCCCTGACCAGGGAGTCTCGGCCAAAGACCGCCTTCAGCACCCCGATTGGGCTATTCCAATTTAAGAGAATGCCCTTCAGACTCCAGGGCGCCGCAGCGACTTGCCAGAGACTGGTAGATCAAGTCCTGTGCCCGCACCAAGAATATGCTGCTGCATATATGGATGACATCGTTATCTACAGTCGCACCTGGGAAGAGCACCTTCCAAGGCTTGAAGCCGTCCTCCAGTCTATGAGGCAGGCGGGCTTCACACTGAACCTGAGCAAATGCGCCTTTGCCAGGCGAGAAGTAAAGTACCTGGAGCATATGATTGGACGCGGAAAGGTCAAGCCCTTAATTGACAAGGTTGAAAGTATCAGGAATTTCCCCAGGCCAATAACAAAAAAACACTTGAGAAGTTTTCTGGGCCTGGTAGGTTACTATAGGAGGTTCTTACCCGCTTTGCAGAGGAGAGTTCCATATTCACTGATATGTTGAAGAAAAACTATCCGAACCGTCTTAACTGGACCCTGGAAGCTGAGAGGGCCTTCAACCTGTTAAAAGAGAGGCTTTGCACGGCTCCAGTATTGTGTGGTATGGACTTCACACAACCTTTCATGGTGCAAACGGATGCCTCAGAAGCAGGTCTAGGTGCGGTCCTATCTCAGAAGTATAAAGGGGAGGAACAACCAGTAATGTTCCTTAGCAAAACGTTATCCCCGGCGGAGCGCAACTATTCCACCAGAAAGAGTGTCTTGCTATTAAGTGGGCAGTAGACGCGCTCCGATTCTATCTTATAGGCCGGAAGTTCTTACTCATCACAGATCATGCACCCTTGAAGTGGCTTAAGCAGATGAAAAACCACAATGCAAGGCTAACTAGGTGGTGTATGGCCCTGCAAGCTTTCGACTTCAGAGTGGAGCATCGGTCGGGAAGATTTCACCAAAATGCAGATGCTTTATCCAGAATTACCGACTGTTTGGAGGAACCCAATCACCTCCAACAGGGGGGTATGTGGCAAAGTCAGCTATCCTGAGAGTGGGGGAGGTGAGAAGCATAACGAATTCACCCTAGTTAAGGGTCCCCTTCTAGGAGTGCAGGGAGAGAAAGCCACAGCCAGGTTTCATAGACAGAAAACCCCCAGCTGGAACACGTTTCACACAGTGACTGATAAAGTAAGAAAGAGGGATTGCAAGCACGAGGACCAAAGCCCTTACTTTAACAAGTGCACTGATTATTCTAATACCAGAAGGCAGGGGGATTACCAACACCTGGGAAAGAAAGAGGTGGGGTTAGAATCCTGGAGGTATAAGCGTGGGTTATATTATGCAGAGAGAGAGAGACGAGAAGGAGAGCAGCCGGGAGAGCAGCTGAGGCAGAGGCTGAGAGAAGGAGCTGATTCTTGGAGAAGAGCTGAGCTACCCAGAGCTGAGAGAGCTGAATTCCATGCAACAGGTTGGCAACAGAGGTGGGGGCCAGGAAGTGGAGAAGCTTTCAGACCACCAGAGAGGTTGTCAGCTGAGCAGTCTGACCAGGTCGGTGAGTCAGAACCCATGCAGTTGGGAGAACCAGTGTCAGAGTTGGGGGAAGATGATTGCTTTATGGATTGCTCCCTATGCCAAGCTCTAGACAGGTGGTCTTCAGGAAAGCTAGCCCTGAAAGAAGTAATTCTCCTTGGAAATTAACCATATGGCACAAGCAGTGTGGAGGTAAATTCCTGTATGTTTAAAAAGGGAAATTTACTGCAACGTAAGCCTGAATCAGGAAGCTCTGATTCATGCTTGTTTGTCACCTGTGTTTGAAATATACAACGGCAAGAAAAGCCAAGTTAGATGCTATAAGAGTTTTTGCTTGCTCCTCTCCTATATGAAAAGCCTGCTAAGAGTTTTGATAACAGCTTGGAAAGCGTAGTTACTCACCTGTAACAGGTGTTCTCCAGGAGCAGCAGGAATCAGTCCTCACTTATGGGTGAAGTCGGCGCCGACGGAGCCCTCGCGGAGCAATTTTCCCCAGCTTTCAAAGAAAGCCTTTGGGAATTGCAGCGCGCATGCGCGGTCGCCTTCCCGCCCAAGGGTGCCATCTTAGCCAGTCAGATGACATAGCTGAAAAAGACAGCATAAAAATTTGCAAAAAAACAAAAGCAGATGATTGCAACTCCAAGGGGAGGAGGGAGGGTTGTGAGGACTGATTCCTGCTGCTCCTGGAGAACACCTGTTACAGGTGAGTAACTATGCTTTCTCCAGGACCAAGCAGGAAGTCAGTCCTCACTTATGGGACTCCCAAGCTTAAGGCTACCGGAGACCCTAAGCACAAAAATGAGCTCCCTCTAGCTCAGCAGCACAGAAGGAAGGAATCTTCGCTGAATTATTACCCACCGGTAGCCCACATCCGGGATGGAGGGTAGGAGTTGCTCAAACCTCAAAGAGATTACGGAGGACTGCCTGTCCGAAAGCACTGTCCCTGCGGGACTCCCTCTCGAGACAGTAATGGACCGCAAAGGTCTGGCTCGAAGACCAAGTAGCGGCCCGGCAGATGTCTGCCAGCGGAACAGAGCGGAGGAAAGCCACTGTCGTAGCCTTTACCCGAACGCAATGAGCCGTGACTCGACCTTCCAAGGAGAGTCCGGCTGCCCCATAAGCCCAAGTGATACAGTCCGCAACCCAGATGGACAGAGTACGCTTGGAGACCGGGAGCCCCAATTTATTGGGGTCAAAAGACACAAAAAGCTGAGCAGCTTTACGGTGCTCCCGCGTACGGTCAAGGTAGAAGTTCAATGCCCTTCTACAGTCCAGGGTATGGAGGACCGTTTCAGCTCGGCTGGAGTGTGGTCTGGGAAAGAAGGTCGGAAGTACCACCTCCTGATTGATGTGAAAGGGGGAGACCACTTTTGGAAGAAATTTTGGGTGAGTCCGTAGGACTACCCTATTTTTGTAGAACCGAGTGTAAGGGGGATCAGACACGAGGGCCTGCAATTCACTTACGCGTCTAGCGGAAGTGAGGGCTATCAAGAACAATGTTTTCCAAGAAAGAAAACGGAGAGAACAGGTAGCCATAGGTTCAAAAGGCGGACAGGTGATCCGCTGTAAAACCACATTCAGATCCCAGTCAGGTGCTGGCGGGCGCAGAGGTGGTTTAAGCAGAAGGAGACCTCGGAGAAACCCCGCTACAAGAGGATCACTGGAAAGAGGTCTGCCGTCCATCGGCACATGATGTGCTGAAAGAGCACTAAGGTGAACTTTGACGGAGTTGGACTTAAGTCCCAGATTAGAGAGGTATAGCAAGTACTGCAGGATCACCGACACCGGGCAGGAGAAGGGATCCTGAGACTGTTGGGTACACCAAACGGAAAAAGCGACGCCATTTAAGGGCGTAGCATTTGCGGGTAGAAGGTCGCCGAGAAGCTAGGACGACCTCTTCCACCTCCGCCGGCAGGAGAAGGGGAGCAAGGACTACCCTCTCAGCAGCCAGGCCATTAGATTGAGAGACCTGAGGTTGGGGTGTAGCAGAGACCCCTGATCCTGAGTGAGGAGATCCGGATGCAACCCCAGAGGGAATGGATCCTCTACCGCCAATTGCAGCAGGAGTGGGAACCACGGCTGTCTGGGCCAGCGAGGGGCCACCAGGATCATGAAAGCTTTGTCTCGGAGAACCTTGAAAAGAGTCCGAGAGACTAGCGGGATGGGAGGAAAGGCATACAGAAGGCTCTCCGACCATGAGAGTAGAAAAGCGTCTGCCGCAACTCGAAGGGGATGTGGCTGACGAGAGCAGAAGCGAGGAAGTTGCCGGTTGAGAGGGCTGGCAAAGAGATCCATCGTGGGGAGGCCCCACTTTAGAAAGAGCTTCTGAACTACCAAGGGATCCAGGCGCCACTCGTGCGGCTGGAGGATCCTGCTGAGTTTGTCCGCCAGGCAATTTTCTTGGCCTGGGAGATAAACTGCCTTGAGAAGAACGCCGTGACTGACGGCCCAAGAGCAGAGCTTCTGTGCTTCCCGGCAGAGAAGGAAGGAGCCCGTGCCCCCCTGCTTGTTCACGTAGAACATGGCAACTTGATTGTCCGTCTGGACAAGAACGGACTGGTGAGAGGTCAGGTGGGAGAAGGCCTTGAGAGCCAGGCGGATCGCTCTGAGCTCCAGGAAGTTGATCTGCTGAGCAGACTCCCACGTGGTCCAGAGGCCCTGAGTACGTGCCCCTTGGCAATGTGCTCCCCAGCCCAGGAGGGATGCATCTGTCGTCAGCACCCGGGCCGGCTGAGGTGGCTGAAAAGGCATGCCGAGCACCAGGTTCGGCCGATGAAGCCACCACTGGAGAGACGAGGCCAGCGGCTCGGAGACGCGCACTAGGTCTGCTAGGCCGCCTGTGGCTTGTCGCCACTGCTTGCGGAGACACCATTGAGCAGGCCGCATATTCAGGCGGGCATTGGGGGTCACATGGACGGTGGAAGCCATATGGCCGAGTAGTCTCAGGAAGCGCCTGGCGGAGACCAGGGGCTGGCTGCGAAAACGGTCGGCTAGGTCCATGAGCCGTTGAGCCCTGTCGAGCGGTAGGAACGCTCGTGCCTGAGGAGTGTGCAGCCTTGCGCCGATGAACTCGAGATCCTGTGAGGTGAGCAAAGTGGACTTTGCGAAGTTTATAACAAAGCCCAAGTACTGCAGAAGAGTCACCGTGCGGCGTGTGGCGTTGGTGACCTCCGGAGCGGACGCTGCTCTGATGAGCCAGTCGTCGAGGTACGGAAAGACATAGAGGCCGTGAAGCCGGAGATGGGCCGCCACCACCGCGAGACATTTTGTGAAGACTCGCGGTGCGGAGGACAGGCCAAAGGGTAGTACTCTGTACTGGTAATGATTTCCTGCCACCACAAACCTTAGGTATTGGCGGTGGCTTGGGTGGATGAGGATGTGCGTGTAGGCATCCTTTAGATCCAAGGAGCATAGCCAATCTCCCTGCTGGAGGTAGGGCAGAAGGATTCCAAGGGTAAGCATCTTGAACTTCTCCCGCACGAGGAACTTGTTGAGGTTGCGCAAGTCCAGGATGGGTCTGAGGCCTCCTGTCCGCTTCGGTACTAGAAAGTACCTGGAATAAAAGCCTTGACCTCTCAGGTGGTGGGGGCACCGGTTCCACCGCCTGTTCCTGCAGAAGACCTGCTAACTCCTGAAGGAGTAATTCCCTGTGCAGAGGGGGTCGTGGAGGTTCTCCCGGAAAATAGGAGGGAGGGACCTGGTGGAAGTGGAGAAGATAGCCTTCTCTCACGACTTGAAGCACCCAGGCATCTGAGGTGATGCTGGACCACCTGTGGGCGAAGTGAACCAGCCGGCCTCCGGTGTTGGGAGGAACCAGCGGAGGGGAGAGGCTATGCTTAAGGAGTCAAAAGCCCCCACCCTGCTGAGCAGGGGCTGGTGGTGCAGGCTTGGGGGCTTGCTGCCTACGGGACCCGTTACCCCGTCCCTTGGCCTGCTGGCCCTGTTGGGGAGCTGCAGGGGCCTGATATTGGGGGTATTGTTTGTAGGCAGCCGCCTTTCTCGGGTAAATGGACTTCTTTCCCGAGCCCTTCTTTTTCTGGGAAGGGGCGGAGGTCTTCCTAGAAAGCCTAGTCCTGGTGAGAGTCTCCGTCTCGATCTGTGCAGCCTTCTCAGCCATGGGCTTGCCAAAGAGGTTTTCGCCTCGGCAGGGGACATCGACCAACTTGTCCTGCACCCAGGGCTCAAGGTCAGACGACTGAAGCCAAGCCTGTCGGCGGGCACCGATGCCGTCTGCGGCCACTCGAGCCAATGCTTCAAAGCCATCATAGGCTGCTCGGGATATGAATTTTGAGCATTCCCGAATGCCAGAGGACAAGGCCAGGAACCTCCGCAAGGGTTCCTCGGACAAACCAGCGGAGAATCCGGCTAGCTCTTTAGCCAGGTCTCGGAGATACATGCCCATGTATAGCTGGTAGGTCTGGACACAACACGCAAGCATAGAGCCCTGGAAACACTTCTTACCAAGGCCATCCAGGTTACGGGCCTCCCTGCCAGGGGGCACCGAGGAGTGCATCTTCTGGCTCTTAAGACGATGCATGGCCGATTCCACTACCATGGAATGGTGTGGTAGCTGTGCTTTTTGGAAGCCAGGGCTCTTGCGGACTCGATAGATAGAATCGACCCGCTTGCTCAGGACCGGCGAGGTGGCCGGACTCTCCCACATGCGGAAGAGTAGTCGTTCCAGCATGGGAGGAACCGGTACAGTAAAGTGTTCCCAGGCGGGAGAGTCATACTGGAGGGCGTCGAGCTCTTCGGCTCGAGGCTCCTCCTCGGGGTCCGCAGAGAAGGCCAAAGCCTTGGCCATATCCCTGACGAAGTCCGAGAACCGGGCATCCTCCGGGGGGGACTGCTTCCGAGGTTCGGACTCAGGTGAGTCCGAGGGGACACACCGAGTCCGAAAAGAATCAGGCGACTCTTCCTCTTCAGACTCCCAG
Organism: Ichthyophis bannanicus; assembly: GCA_033557465.1. Lineage (NCBI taxonomy): Eukaryota > Metazoa > Chordata > Amphibia > Gymnophiona > Ichthyophiidae > Ichthyophis > Ichthyophis bannanicus. The sequence continues at coordinate 1,284,738,422 of CM066031.1, forward strand.
ACCGACTCCGACGAGGACTCGGTGGGGTCGGCCCGGGCAGGGCGCGGCGCCTGCCGCCCCGACGCCGAGGGAGTCGGCGTCGGCGACCTCGGTCCCGAACGGAAGGCCGAGGGTGACCTCGACCGAGGATCGACTCGAGTTCGCATCGACTCGAGGATCGGCTCGGTCTCCGGGGTCGACTTAGACGTCGACGTCCCGGCGGTCGGGGCAGCGGCGCCAGCGAAGCCAGCGAGCAGTGCCCGCTGCTGGTCCATGAAGGCAGACAGTCTGCTCTCCAAGGCCGTCAACCTGAGTCCGAGCTCAGGTGACCCAGCAGCCCCCGACTCGGGCCCCGACGGCGTCGGGCCCGACGTCGGCGGTCTCGGAGGCGAGTCCAGGAGGACCACAGGACTTACCCGAGCAGGCAGCTCCGACTCCAGGCGAGGTCGCTTCGAGAGGTGCTCCTTCTCCAAGGACCCGGGACGGCTATCGGGGCTATGCGACCTGGCCCTCGCGGAGCCAGGAGCGTCCACCGACGACGCCCTCGCGGGTTTCACCTTTCGTCGATGGTCCCCGGAGGGAGAACCCCTGTCGGAGGAACTCCGGCGACGGTCCGAGCTGGAACCTCTGGACGCGGAGGCCTCCGACGAGGTCCGGGTACGGCTGGGGTGAGCGAAGATCCTATCCCGCTGATGCCACCGACTTCTCAACGCTTTGGAGGACATTTTGCCGCAGGGCCCACAGATCATTTCTTCATGATCCGGGCCCAGGCAGCGGAGGCAATTGTCGTGTGTGTCAGTTAGTGACATATTTCGGTCACACTGACCACACCGTTTGAAACCACTGGCAGCCATCGGGGGAAAAAGGGCCCCGGCGAGGTCAAAGGACCGGGCTGCCAGGGAAAAACCGAAAACGAAACTGACTAAGTCAGAAAAACCGAAAAAGAAGAAGAGGACTCGTGACCGGCGTCGCGAGTCCGGGCGGGAAAAAGACCGGCGTCGAACCGAAGGAAAAAAGAGTAAATTATGAAGAAATATCAACTTTTTCGCGGGGACACGACGGGTACGTCTGTAGGGCTCCGCGGAAAAAAGAAGACTGGCTAAGATGGCACCCTTGGGCGGGAAGGCGACCGCGCATGCGCGCTGCAATTCCCAAAGGCTTTCTTTGAAAGCTGGGGAAAATTGCTCCGCGAGGGCTCCGTCGGCGCCGACGTCACCCATAAGTGAGGACTGACTTCCTGCTTGGTCCTGGAGAATGTTTGTTTTGTTCCAAGTTTGGTTTCACGTAGAAATGCAGCCTAGAGAGGTTTTGAGGCTGGCCAACACGGAGAAATAGGCTGCTAATAGCTGATAGAAGAAGAAATCCTCAACCACCATGCCCCTCGACCACTAAAGGCAAGTGGCTTTGGGCGTTGTGCTTGTGACAATACCCATTGAGTTTCAAAGGAATGCATATATAAATTTGCTAATGATGGGGGCAAAAGTAGAGAGTAAATACGCCCTACCTGCTAATTAGCGTTCCTGAAGGAACTCCAGTCCAGTCCCTTTCCTCTGGGTTGTGCTCCCCTTCCAGCAGCTTTGGAGACTGAGCGTGTCATCATTCTGATGACCCTTGGGTATAAATACCACTGGCACCACCTACCAGATCCAGTATTTTATTGACAAAGCAGACTTAACGGAGAGACAATTAAACAAATAACTCTTAAAAACAACTTAAAACTGCTGAACACCACTTCCCACCTCCCCAGGGAGAGACGTCCCACCCCCCTAAAAGGAAAAGGTTTACCTGAATAATACTTGCCCCTAATATTATTAAGACAGGGCCCGAGGGCGGTCGCACTGTCACCAGTATCCCTCAGAGAGAGACCCCCAGTAGCTTCTCCATTCTTGACTATTTGAAACTTTGGGCTGCTGGCTGCACCTGAACCTGGGCGGGATCAGAGACTGGACTGGAGTTCCTTCAGGAACGCTAATTAGCAGGTAAGTCCTAATTACTCTTTCCTAAGCGTCCCTCCAGTCCAGTCCCTTTCCTCTGGGATGTAACAGAACAGTTCAAACTTGGGAGGGATCTGACACTGGACTGAAGCACCTCTCTCCCAAATCCAGCATTTCCCGCTGCCTGCACATTCAACAGGTAAAACTTAGCAAAAGGTATGCAGAGAGGACAAAGTCGCCACTCTACAGATCTCCAGGGGCGGTACCAAACTAAACTCCACCCATGAAGTCGCGAGGCTTCGCGTAGAATGGGCCCGGAATCCCACTGCAACCGGCCTACCCTTCTGTATGAATGCCGCCGCAATGGCCTTTCTGATCCACCTGGAAATGGAAGCTTTAGCCGTGGCCTCTCTTTTCCGCGGCCCCCCGAACAAAACAAACAACTGCTCCGACTTGCGGAACATCGCTGTGCGTTTTAGGTAACGCTTTAATACCCCGTGCACGTCCAGACGGTGAAGCCACGCATCCTCTGACCCTCACCCTGCCATGGGGAAAGAAGGAAGGAAGACAGACTGATTCACATGAAACGGCAAGACTACCTTGGGTAAGAAAGAAGGTACCGTCTGCAGAACCACCTTTTCCTTGAAGGAGAGAAACGGTGGGTGACAAGACAGAGCTTGAAGCTCCAAAATATGTCTGTCCGAACAGATCGCCCCCAAAACCCAGTCTTAAGCGTTACATCCTTCAGAAAGGCCCACTCCATTGGTTCGTAAGGTTCCCCCGCTAGAGAATTCAGCTCCAGATTGAGATTCCAGGGAGGGACAGACAACCTCTGCTGAGGCCGGAGGTGCCTTGTGATAGGCGATGGCCTACTTCATCTTGTAAATGTAAGATTGTGGCAGAGGCCTGTCTCTGCCTGCCTGTCAGCTCTGCGTGAGTCCTTCCCCCTCCACCTCAGAGTATTATAACTGACTCTGGAATATTACAGAAATTACCAGTAGCTGTTAGAAACACTTCTCAGCTTTGCTTTGCCTTGATAAGAATGTCTTCTGATAAGAACATAAAACTCTTCCACTGTTTATGTTATGTTTTAAGCACAGATGTCTGTCTCAGTATTTCTCAGTATTATTGCTTGCACACTGTAGCCTTGCTAAGACACTGACCTTGTAGAGAGAAGCAGATTGAAATTCAGCAGAATATATATTATGTCTGAAGTTTTGAGCCATGGCGAGAGAGATGTGCACGGGGGGAACAAGGGGGTAAGCACAGTCACAGATAGCTATTGAATGAAAGTAGCTGGGCCACCAAGACCAATGAGGAGGTTGACCTGTATTAGATTGGGGAAGAAAGGTATATAAACTGTCATTTCTCTGAGCTCTGGGCTCAGCCATTTTGTATGTATCATTGTCTGAGTCTGTGCACTGTGCACATTAAACTGGCTTGAAATCTAGTCAATAGACTCCGGGTTTTATTGGTTGCGGACACTTCGCTATTACATATTCTTGGTGCACTGGCCGGGAATGGCGTAATACGCGAATGGTCTGCAAGTGATACTACCACGTATTACCGCCTCCAGGTTTGGTCCGGCTGGGACCACAGCCGACCGACATGGAGAGGATCCCAGGCGCCGACCGGTCCCTTGCATCGGAGGGTTCTGCCCTGCCTCGGCGGCCTGCTGGGTCCAGCTGGCCAACACCTCGAACCCAGGGGAGTCCAGGATTCAACCCAAGGTGGAACTGGTTGCCCAGCGCATTAGCTACCGGATCCGGTGAGTATTGATTTTTCTGGTTCTTAGTCAGATAGCTTTGGGAAAGTCTCGAGACGAATTTGGTACAGTAACAGGTAAAGGAAGTCTGATCAACTTCCAGGGCGGCACTAGTACCCCTGCATGAGTATGCGCGGGGCGAAGCTGCTGACCCTTTTGGTTTGGTAATTTTGGTTTAGTCAGTTAGCCTGGGAGTTTTGGAATTTGGGAAATGCTAGCAAGTTTGGTTGTGTGAAGTGTGCTTGAGAGGTCTTGCAATACAGGCCAAGCGAGAGCGGTCTCCTAAGTAGCGCAGTTCCTGGCAGGGCGACCTCATCCAGGTCGCGAACAGGAGGAAGCATTTGTTGTTTGTCCCCCTCATTGTTTTGTGGGCTACGCGGACCCCTTACCCGTAGCCATCCTACCTACCCTTTCTGTTTGCTGTCTTGTACGTTATACGTTATAATGGGAGGGGCGGAGTCTGTACAAACTCCGCTGAACTGTATGATCACGAATTTTAAGAAAGGGTTTAGTGGTGATTATGGGATAAAAATGACAGCGACCCACTTATAAATATTGTGTAGTAGGGTGTGGCCGGCGCTGGACGCCGGGTGGCCACCAGAAGGTACTTTTGATATCCAAATTGTGACCCGTGTGCACAAGGTAGTGCGCAGCTATAGTCCCGAACAGTTTCCCTATATAGATTCCTGGTTAGGTATATGTGAGAAACAGCCCTCTTGGATGAAGCGTTGCTGTGAGGGACAGAGTAAAATTATGTTAGCAACTGCCACGAGAGTCCCTGCCAAGAAAGAAAAAACCCCTATTTATGTAGCCCAAGAGTCTCCAGAGATCCCAAAGTATCCACCCGCCTTTCTGTATACTCCAGTCCCGTCAGCACCACCCCAAGTACCCCCATTAGTACCCCGAGTAGAGCCTGAGGTAGCGAGCGTACCTCCAGCCGAGGTGCCTTCACCGGAGCAAGTGAGAGTACCTCCAGCCGAGGTGCCTCCACCCGAGCAACCACCTCCAAAACTTGAAGAGCAGACCCCTCCCCGCAGAAGTCGGAGCCCTCGTCCTGAGCAGCGCTCTGATGAGGAACAATCATCCCCCGAAGAATCCGCTAGTGGAGGGTCAGATGCCAGTCCAGGGCCATCCACTAGTTCAGACACCGGTAGTAGAGCCACCCTCAGATCCGCTAATCTGCGTTACGTCCTTAGAAGCAGAAAAGCGGGCCCGAAAGAAGTCCGCCAACTGCCACTGCGGCAGGTCCCAGGATTACCCATTCAAAATGAGGAGGGTCAGGTTGTGCCCGGACCTACCAGTCTAGTCTATGTGCCTTTCTCTACAACATATTTATTGAATTGGAAAATGCATTATGCCTCCTATACTGATAAGCCCCAAGATTTGACAGAGTTAATGACTAGTATTATGCAAACTCATCAGCCCACCTGGTCTGACTGTCGCCAGCTCTTGGCTACCCTCTTTACTACTGAGGAGCAGGCACGGATAGTGCGAGCAGCCACTAAATGGTTGGAAGAAAACCCTGAAGTTGGGAGAAACCTAAATCTAGATCCCCGACAGGCAGCAGCCGCAGATTTCCCCAATGAAGATCCCGGATGGGACCCGAATAGTGATGTAGGAGAAAAGGCCCTCACCCGGTTCCGCCAAGCTCTACTGCAGGGCCTAAAGAAGGGAGACCAGAGAGCTATGAATATTGGAAAAGTAGCAGACGTTCTTCAGCGCCCAGATGAGAGTCCAGCTGCTTTCTATGAACGATTAACTGAAGCCTATAGACTTTACACCCCCTATGATCCAGCAGCCCAGGAGAATTTACGCATGGTGAATGCTGCTTTTGTGACAAAGCGAAAACTGCAGAAATTAGAAGGATTTGCGGGCATGAACTCAGCACAGCTAATGGAAGTCGCACAAAAGGTATATGTGAATCGTGATCAAGAAAGCAAACGGGAAAGTGAAAGAAGGATGAGGAAGAAAGTGGATTTGCTCGCTGCAGCACTAGTGGAAGGACACGGAGGAGGATATCCTAACCGAAGAGCCAGAGGACGGGGAAGGGGCCAAGGGAACTCTCGGTCCCCCTTAGGTGCAAATCAGTGCGCTTATTGTAAAGAGGAAGGACATTGGAAGGATACATGCCCGAACATGAACTCCGCCCCCTGGAGGGGACGCGGAAGCGCCAGGAGAGCGGGGGGGGCGATTCCAGCAGCAAGGGGGGATGCAGCGTGCACAGTTTCAACAGTTCCAGCAAAATGAGACTGCCATGCAGGGAGTGGCAGTCACCGAAGCAGATTTCATGGATGATGAGGAATAGGCCAGACCGGGCTCCAAATTCTTCTTAGGTCTCCAGGAGCCTATGGTCAATGTAAAAATTGGAGACCAGCATATGGACTTTATGGTAGACACAGGGGCTGAGCATTCAGTAGTAGCCAAGCCTGTGGCCCCTGTGTCCTCTTGATCTGTTACAATCGTGGGAGCTACAGGAACAAGAACCATGAGACCTTTCCTGCAGAACCGCGCCTGTGAACTAGGGGGGCAGCAGATAACACACCAATTCCTGTATATGCCTGAATGCCCAGTTCCCCTTTTGGGCCGAGATATGCTTGCAAAGCTTCAAGCACAGATATCCTTTGTTGAAGGGGGAAAAATGGAAATGACTATAAACTCAAAAGCCGCTGGCTTGATGGTGTTAACTGTCCCCCGAGAAGAAGAATGGCGGTTCTATTCACCTACATCCAAAGCAGCAAGTTCCTGTATACTTACCAGCATTGCAGCCCCACCTGGAGTATGGGCAGAGAATAATCCACCTGGCCTAGCAAAGAATATAGCTCCTGTACTTGTTACCCTTAAGCCCGGAGCAGAACCAGTGCATGTGCGTCAGTATCCCCTCCCACGACCAGCAATTGAAGGTATTCATCGTCACCTGAAGAAATTGTTGCAGTATGGACTTCTTAGAGAATGCCAATCAGCCTGGAACACCCCCCTTCTCCCAATCAAGAAGCCTGGGACAGGTGACTACCGCCCAGTGCAGGATTTACGTCGAGTAAACAGTGCAGTTGAAACTATACATCCAGTAGTACCAAATCCTTACACCCTCCTGGGACTGATTCCAGCAGAAGCCACTCATTTCACTGTTTTGGACTTGAAAGATGCTTTTTTTCTATACGCCTGGCAGAGGCCAGTCAGCTTTTGTTTGCATTTGAATGGGAAAACCCTACCACAGGAAGACGAGGACAACTCACTTGGACTCGATTACCACAAGGATTCAAGAACTCGCCCACTATCTTCAGTGCAGCCCTCAGTCAAGATCTGTCAAGTTACTCTGTAACTCCAGGAAAAAGAATTCTACTCCAATACGTAGATGACTTGCTCATAGCCACCAACAACGAAACTGATTGTGTGCAAGCTACAAGTGATCTATTGCACCTTTTGAATGAAGCTGGATACAAGGTCTCAAGAGCCAAGGCGCAGCTGTGTCAGACAGAAGTGAAAAACTTAGGATTCCACCTGTCCATAGGAACCCGGAAATTAGGACTCGAGCGGAAGGAAGCAGTATGCCGCATCCCAACCCCCACAACCAGAAAACAGGTGCGAGCTTTCTTGGGAGCGGCAGGCTATTGCCAAATATGGATACCAAATTTTGCGCTCATGGCAAAACCCTTGTACCAAGCCACCCAGGGAGTTGAACGATCCCCCCTGGAATGGGGCCCAGAACAAGATAAAGCATTCAAATCATTGAAAACAGCATTGATGTCATCCCCAGCCTTGGGCCTACTGGATGTGCAGAAACCCTTTCGTTTATATGTCCATGAGTCAAGCGGAAACGCATTGGGAGTCTTGACCCAGCCTCTTGGGTCCTGGCAGCGACCTGTGGCCTACCTGTCAAAACAATTGGATCCTGTTGCCCAAGGTTGGCCACCTTGCCTGAGAGCTGTAGCAGCCACAGCCCTCTTAGTGAGCGAAGCTGACAAGCTCACCTTAGGATAAAATCTTCGAGTCACTATACCACACTCTATCCTAACCCTGATGGAACACAAAGGAAACCATTGGCTCACTAATGCCCGAATGTTGAAGTATCAAAGTATGCTATGTGAGAATCCGCGATTGCAATTGAGTGTCAGCCAAACTCTGAACCCAGCTACCCTACTGCCAACCGGTCCAGGCCCTCCTGACCATGATTGCTTGGAAGTAATGGACACTGTATATTCAAGTCGCCCAGACTTAACTGATGTTCCCCTGAGCTATCCAGACAAAACATTCTTCGTGGATGGGAGTAGCCTCATAATTGAAGGACAGCGATGTGCTGGTTATGCAGTGGTGACTCTGGACATGGTAGTAGAATCGTCAGCCCTAGCCCCAGGAACCTCAGCACAGAAGGCTGAATTGATAGCTCTTGCACGAGCACTCAGAATTGGAGCAGGAATTAGCCTGAATGTATATACAGACTCTAAATATGCTTTTACAACACTACATGCCCATGGGGCCCTGTACAAAGAACGTGGATTGATCACCTCAGGAGGCAAGTCTGTCAAGTATGGCCCAGAAATATTGACTTTGTTGGAAGCAGTATGGGCCCCCAAACACGTTGCTGTAATGCACTGCCGAGGCCATCAAACTGGAGATGGAGAAGTGTCCCGAGGAAACAGATTTGCTGATGCCTCAGCCCGAGAAGCAGCTATTGCAGGACAAATTATCACCCCAAATGTCACAATACAAGCAGTCATATTTCCAGTACCTCTTAGTGCGTGGACACCCAGATATACCAAAATGGAGATGGACCATTACTGTCAAAAGGAGGGGGGGCAATTATCAGAAACTGGATGGATAGTGTTGCCACCGCCTGAAGGGAGCTCCACCCCTGGTATGACCGTGATTCCTGAAGCACTAGGCCCTGCCTTTGTTCAAGCCTTTCATCAAGCCACACACTATGGAAAATCAAAGATGGCAGATGCTCTGAAGCCATATTTCTATATCTCCTTGCTAGGACCTTTGACCACCTCAGTAGCCCGAAGATGTGTGACTTGTGCCAAGAACAATGCCCGGCAAGGTCCTGTACCACCCCGAGTTCAGTCAGTAGGAGTTACCCCCATGGGAAATATCCAAATAGACTTTGCAGAAATGCCACGAGCAAATGGATATCGTTACTTGCTAGTCCTAGTTTGTACTTTTTCTAGATGGGTGGAAGCTTTTCCCACCAGAACTGAGAAGGCCAGAGAAGTCACTAAGGCCTTGCTCCATGAGATCATTCCCCGATTTGGAATACCATTGACTATGGGGTCTGACAATGGGCCCTCTTTTATATCACAAGTAACTCAGCAGCTAGCCCATGCCCTGCAAATACAATGGAAGTTACACACAGCCTATAGGCCCAAGAGTTCAGGGAAAGTAGAGAGAATGAATCGTACCCTGAAGTCTCAGATATCCAAACTTTGTCAGGAAGCCCACCTGAAGTGGCCCCAAGCTCTCCCCATTGCCCTTCTCCGAATACGTTCAGCCCCCACCACGCCATTAGGAGTATCCCCATTTGAGATTTTGTATGGGAGGCCCCCGCCAATAATACAGGGGATAAGAGGGGATATGAATCAGATTGGATCAGAAATCACTAGGCAAGAATTGTTGGCTCTAAGTTCTGTTTTGCAGAGCCTTCATACCTGGGTGCAGGACCAGTTGCCTATCAATCTAACAGAGCCATTGCATCCTTTCAAGCCTGGAGCCTCAGTGTGGGTAAAAGAGTGGAAGAAGACACCGTTGGCGCCTCATTGGAAGGGACCATACATGGTTTTGCTATCCACCCCAACAGCAGTTAAAGTGGCCGAGATCGACTCCTGGATTCATCACAGTCGAGTGAAACCAGCAACAGTACCTGAGAGTCATCCCTGGACTTCGATCGCTAATCCTGCAGCACCATTGCGACTCACGCTGCGAAGAAAAGATCCGTCATCGTAAAGACTTTGCCAGCCTGCTTCTGAAAGAGACATCCTTCAGTTTTTGTATCACCCTATCAATCCTTATCTATCTACCTCAATCAACCAATAACTACCTCAGTAATCATCAGAGACTATAATCATGATGATTACGAATTGCTGCTATTTCCTTCTTGCGGTAGCCCTGGGACTCTTGAGAACCACTCTTGCCTTACCCCCTTGTGCAGCCTGTATAACCACCACCCGAACTGGAATGCAAGTCACTCAGACTCTACTCTATCACTCTTACTATACTTGTACCGGTGTAGTCAGCCGGTGTATCTATAATGGTACAGAACTGAATGTCTGCACAAAGGGAAAGACTCGTACTTGTTTCAGACCTCGCCAGAACCCATCTTACTATGTCCTGGAACTGAGATGGAATGATGAAGACGGAGCCCTTATCAATGCTACAAGTCAACTCTCTGATTCCTAACCAACCTGCTTACCTGTATTTTGATGTTTGTGACTTGATTAATAGAAATAATTATTACAGGTGTGGATCATGGGAGCAAGCTTATTATTATGATGAGAAGTATATGTGTCTTGAAGGTGCATACAACTGGGGAATATGCACTGGGATACATTCCCCAACAACATATAGCAAATCATCAGAAGCAGACTATTTCTGTCCGAAATGGGATTGTGTGTACTATGCTACCTGGTCTGGTAGCCCTACAGGACAGACCGGAGATGATCGCAAGGCGCTGATGGAAAGATTACCCTTACTGAAACTTGCACAGTGCAAGAAAAGTGCCTGCAATCCCCTACGACTTCAGATCTTTGACCCCAGCCAGTGGAAGCAAGGATTTTGATTTGGCCTGCGCATAGCAGGAGGTGGAACTGATCCTGGAACCATTATATTCATTCAACTGAATGTAAAGACTCATGTTTCTTCACCTTATCGCATACATCATACCTTCTACGAGGCCATGAAGGCAGAATTTGTTGTTCCCCACACCTCGCAGAATTTGTTCATCGAACTAGCTGGAGCTGTGGCATCCAGCCTCCAGATCTCGGACTGTCTCTTTTGTGGAGGAACTCAAATGGGAGACCAGTGGCCTTGGGAAGCACAAGAACTGAACTATTCCGTACCATATAACCAGACTGATGTGCATAACACTACCAATGAATGGGTCCTGGCCCACTCCATAGTGGGTAGACTGTGTTTTGTACGAGCAGGACCACAATTAACTGCATTGGAAGGACAACTGGTCTGTTTGAACCAAAAATATTACAATGCCACAACTGGAAAGACTTCTTGGTGGTCAGGTGCCAATACTCCAGAACCTTCTAATCCTCTGATCATCTTTTCCTTATTTGGCCAGGATATGGACAGATCTGGCTACACACAGCACTTGGCAAGCTCCACCTGGACTATATTGGATTTGTGGCACCCGAGCATATGCTAAACTCACTGCCAAATGGGGAGGAGCATGTGTTCTCGGAACGATACGGCCATCTTTCTTTCTTTTGCCCCTATCCCACGGAGAACAATTGGGGTTCCCTGTATATAAAAGTCGACAGAAACGAGAAGCTCTGAGAATTGGCCAGTGGGACAAATGGGATGCAACCTCTGAAGAATGGCCACCAGAGAGAATTGTTTCTTACTATGGACCTGCTACCTGGGCGCAAGATGGTTTTTGGGGCTACCGCACCCCTATATATATGTTAGATCGTATTATACGTTTGCAAGCTGTTGTTGAAATTATAACCAATGAAACTAGTAGAGCACTAACCTTGTTAGCTAAACAAGCCACACAGATACGTACAGCCATTTACCAGAACCACTTAGCTTTAGATTATCTGCTTGCAGCTGAAGGAGGAGTATGTGACAAGCTGAATTTAACTAACTGCTGCTTGCAAATAGATAATGAAGAACAGGTTGTAGAAGACATAGCCAATCACATGAGAAAACAAACTTATGTCCCAGTCCAAACATGGCATGGCTTACAACTAGATGGTTGGTTTGGTTCTTGGTTTTCAGGCCTAGGCGGCCTGAAGACACTTGTCATACTTGTATTCCTGATTGTAACTGTTTGCTTATGTATCCCATGTTTCCTTCCCCTATGCTTGCTTATGCTACGCTCCATTATTGATAATAGTCTTGACCGCAGGGAAGCAGCACAAATATTAGTAACATGGGATTACTACCCTATACCCCGAAGTGCTCCTTCTACTATAGTTTAAAGTACTGCCATATATATGTGTGATTAGATTCTCACCCTTTGTCATGTGCGGGTGTGAATAATCAAAAGGAGGGAATGTGATAGGCGATGGCCTACTTCATCTTGTAAATGTAAGATTGTGGCAGAGGCCTGTCTCTGCCTGCCTGTCAGCTCTGCGTGAGTCCTTCCCCCTCCACCTCAAGAGTATTATAACTGACTCTGGAATATTACAGAAATTACCAGTAGCTGTTAGAAACACTTCTCAGCTTTGCTTTGCCTTGATAAGAATGTCTTCTGATAAGAACGTAAAACTCTTCCACTGTTTATGTTATGTTTTAAGCACAGATGTCTGTCTCAGTATTTCTCAGTATTATTGCTTGCACACTGTAGCCTTGCTAAGACACTGACCTTGTAGAGAGAAGCAGATTGAAATTCAGCAGAATATATATTATGTCTGAAGTTTTGAACCATGGCGAGAGAGATGTGCACGGGGGGAACAAGGGGGTAAGCCCAGTCACAGATGGCTATTGGATGAAAGTAGCAGGGCCACCAAGACCAATGAGGAGGTTGACCTGTATTAGATTGGGGAAGAAAGGTATATAAACTGTCATTTCTCTGAGCTCTGGGCTCAGCCATTTTGTATGTATCATTGTCTGAGTCTGTGCACTGTGCACATTAAACTGGCTTGAATTCTAGTCAATAGACTCCGGGCTTTATTGGTTGCGGACACTTCGCTATTACAGCCTCACTGCCCTCAAGAACTGACCTACATCGGCATGTTTACCCAAGGGCTTACCCTGAATCCTGCCTCTGTAACAGTAAATAGCAGCCAACTGCACTCGCAAGGAGCTGGCCCGCCTGGCCTTTCTCAAATCCTGCTTGTAAAAACTCCAATACTTCTGGAATGGAAACTGCCATGGGCCTTTTCCGCTGGGCTGCACACCAGCTCTCAAAAACGTGCCAAACCCCAACATAGGAAAGGCAGGTTGACCTCTTACAAGCATTCAGCAAGGTCAAGATTACTGCTCTGGAATATCCTCGCTTCTTGAGGCTCGCCCTTTCAAGAGCCAGGCCATAAGCAAGAACCGATTCACCTGCGGCATCCATAAGGGCCCCTGGACCAGCAGGTCGTTCCTCACTGGAAGAAGCCACAGTCTGTCCGTCAGCAGCCAAATGAGATCGGCATACCACGGACGCCGTGGCCAGTCTGGGGCTATAAGAACCACCCATCCTCGATGGACCTCTATTCGCTGGAGGACCTTGCCTATCAGGGCCCATGGAGGTAACACATAAAGCAGTCCCTCCGTGGGCCACCTCTGAACTAGAGCGTCTAGGCCCTCCGACATTCTTCCCTTTCTTCTGCTGAAGAAGCGATTCGCTTTGGCCAACCCCTACCTTGCCATAAGATCCATGATGGGCGTCCCCCACCGGCGTGCCACCTGCTTGTACACCTGCTGACAGAGCTCCCATTCGCCATGATCGACCCTGCACCTGCTCAGGAAGTCTGCCGTGATGTTTTCCACCCCAGCTACATGTTGGGCTGACAGGGCTACCAGATGAGCTTTGGCCCATTCCAACAGACCCTCTGCCTCCTCCTCCAAGGGAGGACTGCTCGTGCTGCCCTGTTGATTGATGTAGGCCACCGTGGTTACATTGTCCGAAAGCACTCAGACCGCCCTCTGGTGAACCCACCGGTCGAACGCCCTTAGAGCCAGAGACACCGCCTGCAACTCCAACCTTTTGATGGGCCACTGGGCTTCCATAGCACCCCAACTCCCTTGAGTGAAGCGACCCTCGCAGTGAGCCCCCCAACCAGTCAGGCTGGCGTCCGTTGTCAACTGTAGCCAGAGCGGGGATTCAAGGGGCATACCTCTGTCCAGGTTGCCCAGGCAAAGCCACCAACGCAAGGCTACCCTGGTTGCCGGAGGACAAGAGAGAGGAATTGACAAAGGCTGACGCTGATGGAACCAACGATGGAGAAGAGCCCGCTGAAGCGGTCTCATGTGTGCCCTGGCCCAGGGCACCAACTCTATCGTCGCCGCTATAGACCCTAGCACCTGCAAATAATGCCAAGCCGATGGTGCCTTCATTGCCAGAAAACGGTGCACCAGAAGCCGCAGCTCGTTCACCCTCTGTACTGGCAGGAACACCCTGCCCTTGTCCGTATTGAACCTCGCCCCCAGATATTCTAACTCTTGGGAGGCATCTAATCTGCTCTTGGCCAGATTGATCACCCATCCTAGGCTCCGTGGGAGACTCACAACTCTGTCCATTGCCTGCCAGCTCTCCTCCTTGGACTTGGCCCGGATGAGCCAGTTGTCGAGGTACAGGTGGACCAGAATCCCTTCTTTGCATAGCGCCGCTGCCACTACCACCATTACCTTGGTAAAGGTGTGAGGAGAAATCGCCAGGCCGAATGGCAATGCCTGAAACTGAAAATGTCCCTTTGGAATCGCAAACCGCAGAAATTGCTGATGGGACTCTCGGATGGGAATATGTAAATACGCCTCTGTGAAAATCGAGAGAAGTTAGAAACTCTCCCTGCCGCACCACCACTATCATCGACCTCAGCATTTCCATGCAGGAAAGGAGGAACCCGGAGGCGACGATTGACCCACTTCAGGTCAAAGATTGGACGAAAGGAGCTCTCCTTTTTTGGCACTACAAAATAGATGAAGTATCGACTGCAGCCGCACTGGACTCTGGATACCAGAACGACTGCTCCCAACAGCAGCAGCCGGTCCAGGGTCTCTTCCACTGCCGCGAGATCTGCAAGGAGACTGCACGAACACTGGGAGAATTGGTCTTGCCAATTCGAGGGCATACCCATCTCGAATTACCTCCAGAACCCATTGATCGGAGGTGACCCGGCCCCAGGCGGACAGGAACTGCCGTAGACGTCCTCCCACCGGAAGAACCCCCGCCTGGACCCCCCTCACTTCATTGTGGCTTTCTAGGACCCAAGGTAGAGGAGGAGGCTCCAAAACCTCTACCTGCCCCTCGAACCCCCCAGAAAGACTGCCCCCTAGAGGTGAAACGACCCCTCTGGAAGGGTGCTGACCGAGCCGACCTGAACTTCCATGCCTCCCATGGCTGGGATCCCACCAGAGTGGAGAAATGACTCTGTTTTGGCCTATCCTCAGGGAGTCTTCCTCCCTTAGACTCACCTAGTTCCTTCACCAATTTGTCCAGATCCTCCCCGAACAGAAGCTTTCCCTTAAAGGGGAGTCTGCCTAGGCGAGCCTTTGACGAACCATCTGCCACCCAGTTATGAAGCCAGAGCTAACATAGAGCTGCTACCACCGAAGCCATGTTCTTTGCCAAGCTTTTGATAAGATCATACTGGCTATCCACCAAATAGGCCGCCCCTGACTCAATCCTTGCCGCCTCCCCTGGAGATCCGGTCGGAGGGTCACTAGCCAGCTGTAGCTACTGAGACCATCACAAACAAGCTCGGGCTACCCAAGCACGACACACCGATTCCTGGAGAGCTAGGACACTGATGTCAAAGGCTTGCTTCAATAACGTATCGAGCTTCCTGTCCTGTGTATCTTTGAGGGCCGCACTGCCCTCCACAGGAATAGTCGTCTTCTTAGTGACTGCCGAAACCACTGCATCCACTCTAGGCAACTGCAAGAGCTCTCTCTCAAGCTCTGGCAAGGGGTACAGGCGAGACATTGACCTGACCCCTTTTAGCCCGGACTCCGGCTGATCCCATTCTTCCTGGATCATCTGCCGCACCACCTAGTGGACTGGGAAAACTTTGAGACTTCCTAACTGCCTGAATCAGCGGGTCCTCTAAAGACTCGTCCTCCGCTGGAATGCCCGGGACAATACTGAGGACCTTCAACGACTCTCCGATCAACGCCGGCAACTCCTCTTGGCGGAAGACCTGAACAATCCTGGCTTGCAGCTCCTCTGGGATCTCACCCTCTTCTAGCGCCTCCTCATCTTCCCCCAACTCCCGGTCCGAGGTTTCCTCTTCCAGGTCCTCCGAAAAGGGGGGACGGAGTGTATCCTCATTTGCTAGTCTCGGCCGCTTACGCAGTACGCCTGCATCCTTCTTAGACTCCACAGCTCGCAAAGCCACGCGGTCGTGAGCCCTCACCTGTCCCTGCGCACTCTGCTGGCGCAAGCAGAACGCCTTATGCAGAAGCAGTACAAATTCGGGGGAGAAGCCTCCCAGAGGCCCCCCTCTTGTCCCACCATAGACGTGGAGGGCCAGGGCTGAGGCTGAAGAGGGACCAATTGCTCGGATGCTAAGGGAAGAGGAACCCCAGAACAGAACATTGCTCCCAGATACTCCCCTGAATCCTGTGAGGCGCCAGCTGGTGGCTCCAGTGATGAGCTGCCCTGGATTTCCTGCTCCACAGAGGCTGCCTCTACTGCGCAACCCCTGCAGATGCCAGCCTCTGACACTGCTCCCCACCTTGTCCCGCATACTAAGCACTGCGGTCTAGCCGGCATGGTGGACACGCTCGAGTCCTCACTCCCACGTGGCCACCTGAAAAATAGGATGAACAAATCAAAACCATATATCTAACAATACATATGAATTTACATATATAGATATATAAATATATACATATATGCACATAAATATATATATGCACATATATATATACATACTGTGGCGGGCGCGCCTCCACCAGGCGGTTGCCTAGTGAAGACGGGCTCCCATCTTGTATCTTTTAGCTTTAAACGTGTAGTTGTGTATAAAAGCAGTCCAAGTGGTTTTAAAGCAACACAGGAATTTTTATTGATTTTTAACTTGGTGCAGTTTAGTAACAGTCCTTTGTAGAAGATTCCAAACTCAGCAACAGAAAACAAGGATATTTTCTCCCAAATAAAGTTCTTTACAAACAGTGCATTTCAGTGGTATTATTAACAAGTAAATGTCTCCACTTCTTTCATTAGGAAATTTCTCATCTCAGAAACAACAGCTTTATTTGCAGATAAAGCACACAACGGAATTCAGTAATTCTGTCAGCTCCCTTTAGTTTAGTTTAAAACACTTCTCAGATGGTCAGCACAGAAAGTCAATTACATCATCTACTTCTCTTCAGCAGACAGAGCTTTGCAACTTTTAGACTAAGAGATTTCTTTTCTCTCTTTTCAAAGCTTTCAGCTATGATGAACCTGAGAACTGCTTCCTGAGACTCTTCCTAGTATTTTACTTCTTTCAATCAGCAGTAACACATAGAGCACATTCCATTTCAGAGCAAGTGGAATCAGGGTCATCTTCCTTATAATCCAGTTCCATTTCTTCCTCTGCACTGCCTGATTGTGGAACTTGAATGCGTTCAGGTACTTTAAGGTTTATATCTTTTAACAGCTTAAACAGTTTCTCCCATTGAACTGCCTTTCTTTCTCTGGGTAAAACATTAACAGGCTTTGTTTGCTTGGCTTTATCTACAAAGCCCTTCTTCCTGTTCTGCGTGCTAGCAGGTATAACTATCTCTTCAGTATCTGAGTCAGAGTTACAAGCATTAACTCTTTCCAACTTTCCTCTCCTACCTTGGAGCTTAACTGTGGGATTTCACAGCTGTGACCTCTGTTGGAGGTAGCGTCCTCTGAATCAGAGCTGCTCAGGGAATCACTGCAGGACTTTCTTCCAGCCTTCCTGGGCTTTCTCAGCCTGAAGATTTGTCTTTCTTCAGAAGAAGCTGAGCCTTCCTGTTCTAGCTTTCTTACAGCCAGCCTTCTGCCCCTCTCTCTCCTAGAAGGAAAGTACTCGGCCTGTCCTCTGGCCTTTCCCCAGCTGCTGCTTCTCAAGCTGCTCCCATAGCTTCCAACACCTCCAAGGCTTCTAACAGTTCTACCGGCTCTATCACTTTCTGTTTGCTTAACCTTAAATGCTGGGCAGTGTGCCTCCACTTCTGGCTCCACCCACAGGTGTCCCTTACCCTTACTTAGGGTTGCCATGGAGTCTGGGTGTGGCTTCAGCCTAGCTCTGCAAGCGTGGTTTCTTTTACTGCTTTTACTTTTGCACATGTGTTTAGGTGAGCCCATCCCCCTTAAAGAAGCAAAAGTTCCTTTTTCCTCTATTTCCCAGGGCTGTGCTACACTCTCCTTACCACAATATATATATACACACACACACAAATCCCTTCTGTGCTTTCTCCTTTTTTTTTTTTTTTTAACAGGCTGAATGGAAAAATCTTTAACACTTCCCCAGGAGCGCCAATATTTAAAAACTGCTCCCAAGTACAGCCCTGCCTCAGGCACGCTAGAAAAAGGCACGAAAAAACACTGTGGCACCTAACCCTGCCGCTCCAAACACTCCCGGCGGTGAGGGGCCTTGAAAGAACACGGACCGCCGGCAACCACATGGTGAATCGCAGGCTCAAAGGTAATGAAAATTGCCTGGCAGTTCCTCACCCCTGAAGGCTCGGGAACCACTCTGCTTAGCCCTCTCTCAATTCCTTTTGGTAACAGAAGCCGCCTCCTGGGCCCCGAAATGCCGATTAGAGGGGGGGGGGGGAACTCTTTCCCACCGAGGACAGCCTAACTAAGCACAGAAAAAAATTAAAAGGAAATTGATCTCAAACAAAACAAACCAAAGAAGCTAAACGAACTAAACTAAACTGAACCCCACTAACTTTCCTAGTGTCTCTCCAGTAAGCATATCTCTGGCTTAGTGCTTCCTTCAGCTGCTTGGAGACTGAGCTTACTGGATCTGGTGAGGGGTGCTAGTGGTATTTATACCCGAGGATCATCAGAATGATGGCGAGCTCAGTCTACAAAGCTGCTGGAAGGGGAGCACAACCCAGAGGAAAGGGACTGGACTGGAGGGACACTTAGGAACTCCCATTGCTGTGCCTGATATTTGTTGGAAAAATTCAGACTTATATACAAAATAATTTATTTTAAGTGCCAGCTCTGCTAGATGTAGTAAGAACATTGTTGGCACCTTAAATGGCCTGGGTTGCACTTTCCATACAGACTCTAGGACTATCATAGCCTCCTCTTGCGGTATAGAGGTATACAAAGCGGCTACGTCCAATGTAACCAACCATTTTAACACTACTACTATCCATAACCACTTGTAATGATTGCAAAATTAAGTAGCGTCTTTAATATAGGAGGGCATCTTAGGTACTTCTTCCAAAAACATATCCAAGTAATTGCCCACACGTTCTAACAACGAATCATTGCTAGATAATATCAGTCTTCCAGGAGGGTTAATTAAAAATTTATGAACTTTTGGCAATATATAAAAAGCTGGTACCTTAGGAAAGTGGAGATTCAAAAACATTCTCTTTTATTGTTAAAAATCCCAACTCACAAGCTTCAGTTGTTATTCTATCCAATATCTGTTGCAATTCTTGAGTTGGATCAACAGTTAAACGTTGGTAATGAGAGATATTATATAGCTGACTATAGACGTCTTTTTCATAATCAACTGTATTTAGGATAATAGCTCCCCCTTTATCCGCCCGCTTTATAATTATTTTGTTTTTCTCACAAAGTTCTCCTAAGGCTTGAAGTTCACTGGATGTTAAATTCTTGAACACCACTTATATTTCTGTTCATAACTTTTTAAATCAGAGAAGAGCAGTTGCTTAAAGGTATAAAGAATTGGATCTATTGGACCCGGGGTTACCCAGTTAGACTTAGGGCAAACCATTGACACATCTGATGAAGTTATCTGCTCAGAAAGAGTAGTTACTCACCTGTAACAGGTGTTCTCCAGGAGCAGCAGGAATCAGTCCTCACATATGGGTGACGTCGGCGCCGACGGAGCCCTCGCGGAGCAATTTTCCCCAGCTTTCAAAGAAAGCCTTTGGGAATTGCAGCGCGCATGCGCGGTCCTCTTCCCGCCCAAGGGTGCCATCTTGCTCAGTCTGATGACATAGCTAAAAGACAGCAAAAAATTAGCAAAAACGAAATCATAGGTCTGCAACTCCAAGGGGAGGAGGGAGGGTTGTGAGGACTGATTCCTGCTGTTCCTGGAGAACACCTGTTACAGGTGAGTAACTACTCTTTCTCCAGGACCAAGCAGGAAGTCAGTCCTCACATATGGGACTCCCAAGCTTAAGGCTACCGGAGACCCTAAGCAAAAAAAGAAGCTCCCTCAAGCTCAGTAGCACAGAAGGAAGGAATCTTCTCTGAATACGCCTCCAAACGGTAGTCCAACATCCAGGATGGAGGGTAGGAGTTGCCTATACAGCAAAGAGATTACGGAGGACTGCCTGTCTGAAAGCACTGTCCCTGCGGGACTCCCTCTCCAGGCAGTAATGGGTCGCAAAAGTCTGGCTTGAAGACCAAGTAGCGGCCCAGCAGATGTCTGCCAATGGAACAGAGCGGAGGTAAGCCACTGACGCAGCCTTCGCCCGAACACGATGAGCCATGACTCGACTCTCCAACGAGAGGCCGGCTGCCCCATAAGCCCAAGCGATACAGTCAGCAACCCAGATGGACAGCGTACACTTGGAGACAGGGAGCCCCAACTTATTGGGGTCATAAGACACGAAGAGCTGAACAGCCTTTCGGTGCTCTCGCGTACGGTCAAGGTAGAAGGTTAACGCCCTCCTACAGTCCAGGGTATGCAGGACCATTTCAGCTCGGCTGGAGTGCGGCCTGGGAAAGAAAGTCGGAAGTACCACCTCCTGGTTGATGTGAAAAGGGGAAACCACTTTAGGAAGAAACTTAGAGTGAGTCCGTAGGACTACCCTATTCTTGTAGAACCTAGTGTAAGGGGGATCAGACACTAGGGCCTGCAGTTCACTAACGCGTCTAGCAGAAGTGAGGGCTACCAAGAATAAGGTTTTCCAAGAAAGAAAACGAAGAGGACAGGTAGCCATAGGTTCAAAAGGCGGACAGGTAATCCGCTGTAAAACCACGTTCAGATCCCAGTCAGGGGCTGGTGGGCGCAAAGGTGGTTTAAGGAGAAGGAGGCCTCTGAGAAAACGAGAAACTAGAGGGTCGCTGGAAAGAGGCCTGCCATCCACCGTCAAGTGATGTGCAGAAAGAGCACTGAGGTGGACCCTGACCGAGTTGGACTTAAGTCCAAGATTGGAGAGGCAAAGCAAGTACTGCAAGACCACTGACACCGAACAGGAGAAGGGATCTTGAGACTGCTGAGCACACCAGACGGAGAACCGACGCTATTTAAGAGCGTAGGACTTCCGGGTAGAGGGTCGCCTGGAGGCCAAGACGACCTCTTCCAACTCCCGAGGCAGCAGGAGGGGAGCCAGGACTACCCTTTCAGCAGCCAGGCCATCAGATGAAGGGACTGGAGGTTGGGGTTTAGGAGAGTCCCCTGATCCTGTGTCAGGAAATCGGGTTGAAACCCCAGAGGAAGAGGAGTGTCCACCGCCAGCTGCAGCAGAAGCGGGAACCAGGGCTGTCTCGGCCACCGGGGAGCTACGAGGATCATCGAGGCTCTGTCCCGGAGAACCTTGAAGAGTGTCCGAGACACCAGTGGCATGGGAGGAAAGGCATACAAGACGCATGTGGACCATGAAATTAGAAAAGCTTCCGCCGCTACTCAGAGGATGCGGTTGTCGAGAGCAGAATCGGGGAAGTTGCCGGTTTAGAGGACTGGCAAAGAGATCCATGGTGGGGAGGCCCCACTTGAGAA
The DNA here is from genome assembly GCA_033557465.1 of Ichthyophis bannanicus. Lineage (NCBI taxonomy): Eukaryota > Metazoa > Chordata > Amphibia > Gymnophiona > Ichthyophiidae > Ichthyophis > Ichthyophis bannanicus. The sequence goes on from CM066031.1 coordinate 1,284,759,808, forward strand.
AGATCCGCTGAACCACGGAGGGATCCAATCTCCACTCATGTGGTTGGAGGATTCTGCTGAGTTTGTCTGCCAGGTAATTTTCTTGGCCTGGGAGATAAACAGCTTTGAGGAGGATGCCGCGGCTGACGGCCCAAGAGCACAGTTTTTGTGCCTCCTGACAGAGAAGGAAGGAGCCTGTGCCCCCTTGTTTGTTTACGTAGAAAATTGCAACTTGATTGTCAGTCTGGACCAGCACAGACTGGTGAGAAGTGAGGTGAGAGAAGGCCCTCAGAGCCAGGCGGATTGCTCTGAGCTCCAGGAAGTTGATCTGCTGGGCAGACTCCCAAGGAGTCCAGAGGCCTTGAGTACATGTCCCTTGGCAATGTTCTCCCCAACACAGGAGAGAAGCATCGGTCGTCAAGACCAGAGAATGCGGAGGAGACTGAAAAGGCATCCCGAGTATCAGGTTCGATAGATGAAGCCACCACTGCAGAGAAGAGAGCAGCGAGTTGGAGATCTGTACTGAGTCCGCTAGGCTTCCTGTGGCTTGATGCCATTGTGTGCGAAGGCTCCACTGAGCCGGCCGCATGTTCAGGCGAGCATTGGGGGTCACATGGACTGTGGAAGCCATATGTCCGAGCAGTCGCAGAAATTGCCTGGCAGAGACCATGGAATGGCTGCGAAAGCGGCTGGCGAGGTCCATGAGTCTGTTTGCCCTGTCGAGAGGCAGAAAGGCTCTTGCCTGAAGAATGTCTAATCGTGCGCCGATGAACTCGAGATCCTGAAAGGGGAGCAAAGTGGACTTTGCGAAGTTTATGACAAACCCCAAGTGCTGGAGCAGAGTCACAGTGCGGCGTGTAGCGTGAGTGGCTTCCTGGGAAGACGGTGCTCTGATGAGCCAGTCGTCCAGGTATGGAAACACAAAGAGGCCTTGAAGTCTGAGATAGGCCGCCACCACTGCTAGGCATTTGGTGAACACCCTGGGGGCGGAGGATAGGCCAAAGGGTAGTACTCGGTATTGGTAATGATTGCCTCCCACAACAAACCTGAGATATTGTCTGTGGCTTGGGTGGATGAGGATGTGAGTGTAGGCATCCTTTAGATCCAAGGAGCATAGCCAGTCTCCCTGCTGGAGGTAGGTCAGCAGGATTCCAAGGGTAAGCATCTTGAACTTTTCCCTTGCAAGGAACTTGTTGAGGTTGCGCAAGTCCAAGATGGGTCTGAGGCCTCCTGTCCTTTTTGGTATCAGAAAGTACCTGGAATAAAAACCCTGACCCTTCAGGTGGTGGGGCACCGGTTCCACCGCCTGTTCCTGAAGAAGACTTGCTAACTCCTGAAGGAGTAAGTCCCTGTGCTGAGGGAGTCGCAGAGGCTCTCCTGGAAAGTAGGAGGGAGGTACCTGGTGGAAGTGCAGAAGATAGCCCTGGTGGACTATGTGAAGCACCCAGGTATCTGATGTTATGCTGGACCACCTGTGGGCAAAGTGGACCAGCCGACCTCCTGTGCTCAGAGAAACCAGCTGAGGGGGAGAGGCTATGCTGAGTAAGTCAAAACCCCCCACCCTGCTGAGCAGGGGCCAGTGGTGCAGGCTTGGGGGCCTGTTGCCTACGGGACCCATTACCCCGTCCCTTGGCCGGCTGACCCTGTTGGGGAGCTGCTGAGGCCTGATAATGAGGGTAGTGTTTGTAGGCAGCCGCCTTCCTCGGGTAAAAGGGCTTTTTACAAGAGCCCTTCTTTTTCTGAGAAGGGGCAGAGGTCTTTCTGGAGAGCCGAGTCATGGTGAGAGTCTCGGTCTCGATCTGTGCAGCCTTCTCATCCATGGGCTTGCCAAAGAGGTTCTCACCTCTGCAAGGGACATCGACCAACTTGTCCTGCACCCATGGCTCGAGGTCGGATGACTGAAGCCAAGCCTGTCGGCGGGCACCGATGCCGGCTGCGGCTACTCGAGCCGAAGCTTCGAAGCCATCATAGGCTGCTCGAGAGATAAACTTCGAACACTCCCGAATACCAGTTGACAAGGCCTGGAACCTCTGCAAAGGTTCCTCGGAGAGACCAGCAGAGAACCCGGCTATTTCTTTAGCCAGGTCTCGAAGATACATGCCCATATAGAGCTGGTAGGTCTGGACTCGACAAGCAAGCATAGAGCCCTGGAAACACTTTCTACCGAGGCCATCCAGGTTGCGAGCTTCCCTACCGGGAGGCACCGAGGAGTGCATCTTCTGACTCTTGAGTCGATGCATGGCCGATTCCACTACCATGGAATGGTGCGGTAGCTGTGCTTTTTGGAACCCAGGACTCTTGCGGACTCGATAGATAGAATCGACCCGCTTGCTTAACACCGGCGACGACGCCGGGCTCTCCCACATGCGGAAGAGAAGTCGTTCAAGCATAGGAGGAACCGGTACAGTAAAGTTCTGCTTTGCGGGAGAGTCATACTGGAGGGCATCGAGCTCTTCTGCTCGAGGCTCCTCCTCGAGATCCGCGGGGAAGGCCAAGGCTTTGGCCATATCCCGCACGAAGTCCGAGAACCGGGTATCCTCCGGTGGGGATTGTCTCCGAGGTTCGGACTCTGGGGAGTCCGAGGGGACACACCGAGTCCGAAAAGAACCAGGTGACTCTTCTTCCTCAGATTCCCAGGCGGACTCCTCGGAGGAGGAGTCAAGCGGCTCCGGTCGGGCGGGCACCGACGCCGAGGGAGTCGGAGTCGGCGTCGACGACCTCGGTCCCGAACGGGAGGCCGAAGGAGACCGCGACCGAGGATCGACTCGAGCCCATATGGACTCGAGGATCGGCTCGGACTCCGGGGTCGACTTAGACGTCGACGTCCCGGCGGTCAGGGCAGAAGCACCGGCGAGGCCAGCGATCAATGCCCGCTGCTGGTCCATGAAGGCAGTCAGACTGCTCTCCAAGGCCGTCAACCTGAGTCCGAGCTCAGGAGACCCAGCAGCCCCCGACTCGGGCCCCGACGACGTCGGGTCCTTCGGAGGCGAGTCTACGAGGACAACAGGACTTATGTGAGCAGACGAGTCCATCTCTAGTCGAGGCTGCTTGGAAGGTCGCTCCATCTCCAAGGACCCGGGACGGCTATCGGGGCTATGCGACCTGGCCCTCGAGGAACCAGGAGCGTCCACCGACGCCGCCCTCGCGGGTTTCTTCCTCCGATGATGTTCCCGGGTAGGAGACCCCCTTTCAGAGGAACTCAGACGGTGCTCAGGGCCAGATTCCCGAGACGTCGAAGCCTCTGACGAGGTCCGAGCCCGGCCGGACTCAGAGAAGATACGTTCCCGCTGATGCTGCCGACTCCTCAAAGCTTTTGAGGACATTTTGCCACAAGGACCACAAATCATTTCTTCATGATCGGGTCCGAGGCAGCGGAGGCAGTAATCATGTGTGTCAGTAAGAGACATGAGTTTCTTACACTGAACACATTTTTTAAAACCACTGGCAGCCATCGGGGGAAAAAGGGCCCCTGCGAGGTCAAACGTACGGGCTGCCAAGGAAAAAGGAAAAAAGGCGCGAAGCTTGTCACGAAGGACAAAAAAAACGAAAAATAAAGGACGGACTCGCAACCGGCGTCGCGAGACCGGGCGGGAAAAGAACCGGCGTCGAACCGAGGAAAAAGTCAAAGATAAAAAGAGAGAAAATCAACTTTTCAGCGGTGAATTACAAACAACATCTGTAGGGCTCCGCGGAAAAAAGAAGACTGAGCAAGATGGCACCCTTGGGCGGGAAGAGGACCGCGCATGCGCGCGGCAATTCCCAAAGGCTTTCTTTGAAAGCTGGGGAAAATTGCTCTGCGAGGGCTCCGTCGGCGCCGACGTCACCCATATGTGAGGACTGACTTCCTGCTTGGTCCTGGAGAAAATAATATCTTCAATTGTAAAGATTTAATCAATCGCTCAAAGACAACCCGACTTTGAAATCCATCATAAAAAGGACCATTAATAAAGGATAAGCCATGTGAAAGTACTGCTTGCTGTTCAAACGTAAGTTCCATATCTGATAAATTGATAATTGTAAATTTTCGTTGAATGATACTGACTCTTTCTTTTGTCAAGATCTTATTGGTGGACCAAAAGATTTTTCCTTTTGAATATTCTGACTCCCTTCCCTTTCTCGATTATGTTCCCCTTTTCGAAAACCTGATGCGGTTGGAGGTATATTACGTTGACCATCATCAGTACTTGAATCATTTGAATATGTAGAAGCTTCTGAATTCATTTCCTTCCGTATTGGTCCTCTATGCCAATTATGTATAGAGGGCCAGTTGTAAACAGACCCCTCCTCACCTTCTCATCTTTCAATATATTTTTTTTAATTTTTATAGCCTTTAAATTATTCCTATATTTCTCAGGCTGTTTAACAACATCCGCCTCACGGGTAGAAAAATCTTCCAAAGTTTTCAATTTAGACAATTCTACATCCAGCTCTTTAGTAAGAGCTTCGTGTTTGGCACAAGCTGTTTCTATTACCAACATCATCAAGTCCAGAAAGCATTTGTTTAATATTTGATTCCACTTCTGGATGAAAACCTAATCTAAGAACATCACTGGTTCTTTCCACATCTTTAAACCTTTCTGTATCACTTCTTCCGGCAATATACCACCAGGGTTAAATTAAGAAGTTCCAACCGCACATTCCTCTTAGATTGAGTAAGAAAAAGGTCCTAGCTGGGATACCCCTCACTTTTGTCCTCCAACAAGGAAGGAACATTTAATATCTCACTAATTCTTTCAATACTATAACTAAAAGAATCTTTCTAAGTTACTGCCATCGCAGTGAGCTACTAGATCAGCGATCAATGAAAAAACACTGCACTAAGGAACACTAAATCAAAATGAAAGAAAGCCCTTAGATAAACTCCAAAATGTTCATACATTTAACTCTAAATCTGAAATCAATAACACACTACTAGAGGTCTTACGTGTGCACTAGGTGCAAGGAGCTCTTTGCTCTCAGGGAACGAGTCCATTCTCTAGAGGCTAAAGTAGCAGACTTGGAAAGCATAAGACAGACAGAGAGGTACATAGACGAGACCTACAGGAATATAGTCCTGAAGTCCCACCTCCAGTCTGGCAGCATCCCTGTTGCCATGGAGGAGAGAGGTCACGTGACAGGAGAGCATCACCCTGGTGTGGCAGGAAGTGATCCTGTAATTAGGACCTGTCCTCCAGGTGATGTAAAACCCTCTCGCACCGAGGAAGTTTCTCCAGGGCCATGTGCCCATGAGGGAAGGGTTAGGACAGCCGTTATAGTTGGTGATTCGATCATTAGGCATGTAGATAGCTGGGTGGCTGGTGGACGTGAGGATCGCCTGGTAACATGCCTGCCTGGTGCGAAGGTAGCGGACCTCACGCGCCACCTAGATAAGGTCTTAGATAGTGCTGGGGAGGAGTCTGCTGTCTTGGTACATGTTGGTACCAATGACATAGGAAAATGTGGTAGGGAGGTTCTGGAGGCTAAATTTAGGCTTTTAGGTAGGAAGTTGAAATCCAGAACTTTTAGGGTAGCTGCTACACAGTACCCTTTCTTGAGCTGCTGAGGTAAGCTATATTCTGATTTGATTTAAATTATAGCTCTTAGCTGCTGCTAGGCTCTAACTTCTTATGAAATTTAAAGTACAAGCTCTCTGCTGGGTTCTAAATTTAACCAGAAAGCTCTTTTCTGTGTTGTAAATTTAAGCTAAAAGAACTTTGCTGATGCTAGGCCCTGAGTGACTATTAAATGTAAACTACAATATCTCTGCTGGGTTCCAAATGTAACCAGAAAGCTCTCTTCTGTGTTTTAAATTTAAACTAAAAGTACTTTGCTGTTACTAGGCCCTGAGTGACTATTAAATTTAAAGTACAAGCTCTCTGCTGGGTATGAAATGTAACCAGAGAGTTCTCCTCTGTATTTTAAATGTAAATTTAAACTGCTGCTACTAGGCCCTGACTGATTTAACAAAAATAGTGGATCACAGATTAATTAGGACTCCATGCAGCTTAGTCCTGCCCCCAAAGGAAGTTACAGTAACTTCCTTAGGGGGCAGGACAAAGCTGCACAGAGTCCTTCACTGAGACAGAAAGGCTCCACACGGGTTTCAGCTTTTATTTGAACTGTAGTCAGATCACCAGCACAGCTGCGGTTCTCTAAAAGGCAGGGAGCTGCGGCTGCAAGGAAAAGGAAAGGGTGAGTTTGCCACTGCCGAGAAGCGGACTCAGCAGCAGCAACTTGTGCACTTGTTTTTGTTTTTTTAAAGATTCATGTTTAAAACTTTTTATTAGTATTATTAACACCATAAATACATAGGCCAGCTGAACACACAGGTCCTTATACCAATAATCTAAGTACAATACTATCCCTGACCCATAGCCAGATATTAACCATGAAAAAGAACTCAATTAACATTAATATATCTACCCATTCCTACCTCCCCCTCACCCCTCCCACCCTATGAGGCAATCAATATCTGCCTCTTCTCTCATTCTAAATTGTTAAGATATCATTCCGCGCCTTAGCAGAAACACCATCCAGATATGGGGACCAGGCGAGCAAAAAGAGTGCTCTCTTTTTTTACATGTTGTCTCTCCCTCCCACAGAACCAATTGGTGTAACACATTCCTCTACTCCCAGTAGCCGGGGTCAACTGGGTCTCTCCATCTGCACTGTTTGGCGACAAGGCAGCTTTTCCTAACCCTCAATCTATTGCCTGCCTTAGTAAGACCTAGGGGATCAGGGATGTCTAAGATAGCTAGCCCTGGGGTCAGCGTCAGGGTATGCCCCAGTAAGATGCCCAGATATGGCTGAATTCTATTCCAGAACATGCCCACCTGCACACACACCCAAAACATGTGCCCCAGGTGTGCCTCCACCACCTCACACCACGGGCATTTGCCATGTCCTGCAAATCCTGCATTCCACGCTCTATGGGGTGAGAAATATGCTCGTTCTAAGAAACTAAACTGCATATCTCGGAGTCTAGCTCCTGTGGTCAGTCCGGGGATTCTCCCCACCGCTGCTCCCCAGGCAAATGCACTGAGATTTATTCCCAACTCTAATCCCCACTGTGTAGTGAGCTATACATAACTTTTGTCTGGAGCAAGCCCGTTGACTGCCCTGCAGTAATCGTAACTGTGATCCGTTCTTTGTCCTCCAACTCAAACCAGCTTGCTAATTTATCAAAATTCTCCTGTCTTAAGCCTCGTTGTTGTTCTTTGAAAGAGGTCAGATAATGTTTTAATTGCAAATAGGCATAGTAATGCCCGTTTGGTAAATCATATAACTCCTTCAGCTCTGGAAAAGGCTTTAGCTCACCAGCCCCATTAACTACTTGCCTCACTTTAACAAGGCCCCGCGCCACCCAATTATCAAAAAAACTAGATTCCGTACTTGGCAAAAAAGACAAATTCCCTTGTAATGGCAAGTATCTTGATATCTCAGATGGAATATCTAATTGACCACAAAGTTCGCCATACCCAGCGAACCCCCTTAAGTAAAAGATTATTCCAAAGATGATCTGGCAGCTGCGAATGACGGGCATGTAACTGATAAAAGGGAATAGGGGGCAACCAGGGCTGATTCAAAATCATATGGGGTGTACATGCTACACTGAATCCCCCCCCCCCCCAGGCAATCCCACACGTGTCTCAACATACATCCCAAGTTATACTGTTCTACCCATGGGAGCACAACTCCTCCCTGTTGCCACTGACCCTGTAACCGGCTAATTCTAAGTCTAGGCTTTTTCCCTCTCCAGATAAAATCTGTAGTGATCATTCTAATTTTTGCCTATTGCATCATAACAACTGCAAAGGAAGCAGCTGAATGGCGTAAAATATTTTGGGGAAGAGCATCATTTTGTATGCCGCCACCCGACCCAAAGGAGAGAGCGGGAGCGGCGTCCAGTCTCTTAACTTATGTTGACTATTTTGCATTAAAGGATGAACATTCAAATGGTACAACCTTGTTGGGTCACGCAGTAACCAAATTCCCAAATATTTTAATTTATTTTCTACCAATCTGAGGGGAAATGTCCAGTCCCAAGATTCCTGCAAACCCCCCAAAACATCCAAAGCCTCAGACTTTGCCATATTCAGTTTTAAACCTGCTAATGTGCCATAGTGTGTTATAACCTCTAATAATTTTTGCAAGGAGTTCTGCGGGGCAGTCACCATGACCAATACATCATCAGCAAAGGCCGAGATCTTAAATGTACATGGCCCTAGTGTTACCCCCGCTAAGCGTAGTTTATTTTATTTATTTACATTCTCTTATATACGGCGCTATTCCGCATCAGTGTGGTTTACATAGAACATCAAAACTTACACATTTCTGTAGCTGTGTTTACAATGAGCCGGTACATGAACTTGGGTCAAATCTGGGTAACTATTTACATCTTGACAAGCTAATATAGAGGATTCATTGTACTGCGTCGGCTAGCTAGTTGCTGGGGCTGTGGTGGTACATTCTTCTGGGTAATACAAGAGGAAGAGGTGATGTTTTAACGCTTTCCTAAACTGGACTAAGTCGGGGATTGCCCGGATACTAGGTGGGAGGGTGTTCCAGCATTTAGGTGCACAGAATTTGAAAGCTCTGTTTACTGTTGCCTGGGTGGACTGGGTTATCTCTTTCGGGGTTATTGGTGTGTTGACCGTTGCTGCTCTTCTGGATCTGGTAGGGGGATTGCTCTTTATGAGCTCTGTTAGGGATGAGGAGGAGAGCCCATTGATGGCTTTGAAAGTCAGCAGTAAGGTTTTGAATGTGAGCCTGCCTTGAACGGGGAGCCAGTGAAGCTGTTTCAGGATGGGCGTTATGTGGTCCCTCCTGGATGTTCCCTGAAGAACTCTTGCTGCTGAGTTCATTGCGAGCTGTAGCGGGTGCAGAGTGGACTGAGGGAGACCCTGAAGTATGGCATTTGCATAGTCAAAATGCGGTATGATCAGAGCTTGATAGATTGTCCGGAAGTCATCCGGTTCAAGCAGGAAGCGTAGATGCTGGAGAGATCGTATCTTATGGTACACTGCTCTTGCTATATTGCTTATGTGCGTCTTCATGTCTAGTCGCTGGTCTAAGGTGACTCCGAGGTATCTGATAGAGGGTTTGGTTAGAAGTTCAGCTTCCTTGACCTTCAGGTATAGTGGTGTGATGAAGTTTGGATTTCTTGTGATGAATAGGACCTCTGTTTTCTTATATTGAATTCGAAGATTTTGGTTTTGGAGCCAGATGGATACGGCATTGAAACAGTCTGTCAGTGGGGAGAGGTCTGGGTTGTCTGTCGAGAATGGCATATAAAGGAGGACATCATCAGCGTATACTAAGCAGTTCACCTTGAAAGACCGTATGATGTCACATATTGTCTGCATGTATATGTTGAACATCAGCGCAGAGAGGGAAGATCCTTGTAGGACGCCTTGATTCTGGTGGAATGGTTCTGATGTTGAGGTCCCTGATCGTACGTGCTGCCATCTATCCGAGAGATACGACTTACACCATTCAAGTGCTGTGTCACATATTCCCTTCTCCTTGCGACATCGGAGGAGCTCGTGGCTTACTGAATCGAAAGCGGCTGCTATGTCCATGAACATGAGAACGCACCCTTGACGGATGTTGTCAATTCCAGCCATTATGAGGAGTGTTTCAACCCCATGTGCCTCTCTAAAACCGTGCTGGCAGAGATCGAGGGGAGCGGATGCTTCGATGTGTCCTTGAATCTGTCTTTGGACATCTTTTTCAATAATTTTGGCCAGAAGTGGTATGCTTGATATTGGTCGGTATGAGTCTGTCCTCTTTGGGTCGAGCTTGCTGTTTTTTAGAAGCGGTCTGATGGAGGTGCGTTTAAGGGATTGGGGGAATGTGTCTGTTGTGAAGGAACGGTCCATGAGCCTGGCTATAAAAGGGCTGAGGTCTGCTCGTAACTCCTTTATCCAGAAAGCAGGACAAGGGTCGGTTTGTGCGGTGGTCGTGTTGATCACAGCAATGGTATCTTCAATATGTTTCTTGGATGGCGTAGAGAATATGGCCAGGGGTGATAGATATCTTGGCTCGAGTGCGATGGTAGGTTTCGGAGACTTATTTGTCTTGCAAAGCTTTGACTGTAAGTAATCTGCAAATTCTTGGGGGTGTATCTCACTTGGTTGTTCAGGTGCTGGTTCTTTTGTTAGGTTCTTAACAAGTGCGAACAGGTCGTGGGGTCTGTTCAAAGACCGCTTTAGTGCGTCCGTATGGAATCTTTTCATGCTCTCTATAACTGCTTGGCAGTGCTTCTCCAGTTGAAAGTTATATGCCTGCCGGTCATCAGTAGAGTGTGATCGGCGCCAACATCCTTCCAGCTTCCTCAGGAGGGTGAGTGATGATCTGAGCTCGGTGGAGTACCAAGGTGCGGTGGCCCGTTTCCCTGGCGGTTTATTTGAAGGTAGACATAGAGCGATTGAGCTGAGGCTTTTATTCCAGTTGAGAACCATCTCCTCAGGATCGTGTGTTGTCAAGGCGAGGAGTGTGTGGGTTTGGTTTAAGACTGTGTTCTTGTCAAAAGCCTGAAACCTACGTGGAGCTGTGTTGGCAGTGCTGCCGACCCTATTGGTGTGCTTTTGAGATTTGTCGGGTAGGGGTATTTGGAATGTGATCAGCTTGTGGTCGGACCAGGGGACTGCGGTAGTGGACACCATAGGGGTGTTGGTTGCGTTGAAGGTAGTCTGTGGGGCGAAAACCAGGTCCAATAGGCCTCCTTTAACAAGGGTGGATTCACTGACCAGTTGCCTGTATCCTAGTTCTTCCAGAGCATCGAGGAAAGCCGAGGCCTGGGCGTCTTGCAAGGAGGGCAGATTGAAGTCTCCTAGGACCCAGTTTGGTGTGCTTGGGCATTGGGAGCAGGAGGCGAGGTCGATTATTGTTGAGAGGGTATCTGTGTCTGTTGACAGGGCCCTGTATAACAGGTTGATTGAGCAGAGCTTGTTGGTTATGGTGAGTGTGTCGAGGTAAGCTGTACTGATTGCGCTGCTCATGTGGAACTGGAGGTCCGTTTTGGTGATGGCAAGTACTCCCCCCCCCTCGTTTGCCGTTTCTATGGCATGAGTGTACTGCAAAGTTGGTAGGTAGCAGCTGGTTAAGGAGAACGTTGTCGTCACTGGAAAGCCATGTCTCGGTAATTAAGAGTATGTCAAGAACATGGAGTGAAATCACATCTGCGATGACTGGCCATTTTTTGCGTATTGATTGTGCATTTATGAGGGCACATCTTAGGTTGTGGGGGTGGGTGTATGTTTCTTTCTTTGCTTTCTCCTTGTGTTGTAGTGCTATATGTAATAAGCGGGGTGGCATGAGTGGGAGGCCTCTTCTGGTATGTGGTGGGGAGCGTTTGACCACCTCCTCCTATGGTTATGAAGGATAGGTATTTGGCTCTGGTTTGGGAATAATGTTGTGACATTAACTAGCCATCCAGAGAATAGATATAGGGCCATTATGGATATGCTTGAAAGAGCCATGTGTGTATCTGCCCTGATTTCACGTGGTCAGGGCCTTGGCTGCGATGGCCTGAGTGTGGGCCAGGGGGTTGGGCAGTACAGGTTGTGAGTGGCTGGGCAGGACGTGAGGTAAAGAGCTAGGATTAATTGCTTGTGCTATTGGGCACCAGGTCCTAGACAAACGTTAGTCATGAATATCACTCATCAAGCTTGTAACATGTAGGTAACAGTGTATGTGGTACAGCGGCAGGTACAATGTATGCAGTACAGAGGTAGAACAGCTTTGCAGACAGGTGTAGCAGGAAACAGACTAAAGATCAGTAGAGCTTAGTATATTGCACATCATGCTATCTGGCACTGGTATAGAATATCCTGAGAACTACTGAGTCACTACTACATGAAAACCCTAGGTTTCGATCTGTACAGTTGAGGAGAGTTAATTTTACTTGCGTTCTGTACCTTTGCTGTTCGTAAGGTATTCAGCAGTTTTTGCACAGAGGATTCACCACTGCATCTTCGGACTGGCCTGTTCATCTGGCATGTTCTGCAGTCAAGGCAGATCCTCCTTGTTGGTGTTGTCTGCTCCAGAGAGATGGTGGCAGTCGGTGTTGGGGGAGAGCAAGCTCAACCCTGGGGGAGTTCAAGCTTTGTAGTCGCATCGAGTTCTGGGTGTTCCAGCAGGTTTCTTAGGGTGCGGTGGCTCACACGCCACGTGCCACCACCTAAGGGTCACACCAAAGGGCCCTCTAGCGAGGCCCTCAGGCGCGGGCCCGCCAGGCGCGGGTGCACCTTCTGGCACTCCTTATATCCTGCAGGGGCTGCCCCGATTGGGCAGCAGGGGCAGGAGCAAGGGCTGCCCCGATTGGGCAGCAGAAACAAGGGCTGCCCCGATTGGGCAGCAGAAACAAGGGCTGCCCCGATTGGGCAGCAGAAGCAAGGGCTGCCCCAATTGGGCAGCAGGAGCAGGGCGTTTGAAGTCCGCCCCTGGTCATCGATGGCTCTCTCCCTCCTGGGAGAGCTGCTGGGCCGAAGAGGCTGTTCAGTGGTGCTGGCGCTCCTTATATCCTGCAGGGGCTGCCCAGATTGGGCAGCAGGAGCAGGTGCAGGGTGTTTGAAGTCCGCCCATGGTCATCGATGGCTCTCTCCCTCCTGGGAGAGCTGCTGGGCCGAAGAGGCTGTTCAGTGGTGCTGGCGCTCCTGTAACTCACCTGTAACAGTTGTTCTCCAGCGACAGCAGGAATCAGTCCTCACATATGGGTGACGTCGACACCAACGGAGCCCTCGTGCGGAGCAATTTCCCCAGCTTTCAAAGAAAGCCTTTGGGAATGCCTCGCGCATGCACGGTCCCCTTCCCGCCCAAGGGTGCCATCTTGCTCAGTCAGATGACAAAGCTAAAAAGACGGCAAAAAGAATAAAAAGCAATAATAGGACTGCAACTCCAGGGGAGGAGGGGGGGTCATGAGTACTGATTCCTGCTGTCCCTGGAGAACACCTGTTACAGGTAAGTAACTACGCTTTCTCCAGGAACAAGCAGGAAGTCAGTCCTCACATATGGGACTCGCTAGCTACAGACTACCGAGAACCTATAGCTGAAAAACGGCTCCCTCTAGGCGAGCCGCAACAGCAGCGAGAGAACTTTCTCAGAGAATGCATCCCCCAAGGTAGCCTCACACCAGAGGGCCGGAGTTGCTTAAATCTCGAATAGATTCCAGAGTACTGACTGACCGAAAATGCTGACCCGTAGGGACTCCCTCTCCAGGCAGTAATGGGCTGCAAAAGTCTGGCTTGAAGACCAGGTTGTGGCCCGGCAGATGTCTGCCAACGGAACAGAGCGGTGATTAGCTACTGATGCGACCTTAGCCCTGACACAGTGGGCTGTGATACGACCCTGCAGCTGAAGGTCAGCTGCCCTGTACACCCAGGCAATGCAGTCTGCCACCCAGGTGGATAACTTGCGCTTGGAGACCGGCAGACCCAGTTTACTAGGGTCATAAAAGACAAAGAGCTGAGAAGCCCACCGATGTCCCCGCGTACGCTCCAGGTAGAAGGCAAGCGCCCTCTTACAGTCCAGGGTATGCAGAACTGCTTCTGCCTTGTTGGTATGTGGCCTGGGAAAAAAGGTAGGAAGAACCACCTCTTGGTTGAGGTGAAATGAGGAAACCACTTTTGGGAGGAATTTGGGGTGCGTGCGGAGCACTACCCTGTTCTGGTAAAACCGTGTGTACAGCCTATCTGACACTAGGAGCCTGCAGCTCACTCACACGCCTAGCAGACGTGAATGCTACCAGGAAGAGTACCTTCCAGGAGAGGAAGCGCAGATGGCATGTTGACATCTGCTGGAAAGGAGGGCGAGTAAGTTGCTGCAAGACCACGTTGAGATCCCACTCCGTCGCCGGATGGCGGATTGGAGGTTTCAGCAGGAGCAGGCCCCTGAGAAACCTAGCTACCAAGGGGTGAGCCGAGAGAGGCTGACCGTCAATCGGTGCATGGATAGCGGACAAGGCACTCAGGTGGACCCTGACTGAGTTAGACTTGAGGCCCAGCTCAGAGAGATGAAGCAGATACTGTAACACCTTTGGAACCTGAGAAGGGTTCCACGGTATGTTGGTGACACCACACTTGGAAACTGCGCCATTTACAAGCGTAGGATTTTCTGGTGGATGGCCTCCTGGAGGCTAACACTTCTTCTATCCCTTCGGGTAAGAGAAGAGGTGCAAGGCCTACCCTCTCAGTCGCCAGGCCATCAAATTGAGGGATCTGGGATTGGAGTGCACGAGGGAACCCTGCTCCTGGGTGAGGAGGTCAGGCTGCACCCCCAAGGGGAGAGGGATTTCCACCGCCAGTTGACGAAGTGGGAACCAAGGCTGTATGGGCCATCTGGGCGCTACCAGGATCACGCAGGCCTTCTCCCTGCGAATCTTGAAGAGAGTCCGTGCTACCAGAGGCGTAGGCAGAAAAACATACAGGAGGCTCCCCGACCAAGGGAGAAGAAACGCATCGGCCACTATCCTGAGGGGGTGCGGCTGACTGGAGCAAAACCGGGGCAACTGACAGTTCTGTGGACTGGCAAAGAGATCCATGGCTGGGAGGACCCAGTGGTTGAAAATCTTCTGGGAAACCTCCCTGTTCAGTTTCCATTCGTGGGGTTGAAGAACTCTGCTCAGTCTGTCTGCCAGGCAATTATCTTGGCTTGGGAGGTAAACTGCATGGAGAGACATGTTGTGTTGAACTGCGAAGGAACAGAGGTCCAGAGACTCCTGGCAAAGGATCCGTGATCCTGTGACGCCCTGTTTGTTCACATAGAACATAGCCACCTGGTTGTCCGTCTGTAGTCGGACAGACTGGTTGGAGAGGACAGGAGCAAAGGATTTTAGAGCTAAGTGAATGGCCCTGAGTTCCAACAGGTTGATCTGCAGTGTGGCCTCCTGAGGAGTCCACTGACCTTGAGTGCAAGAGCCTTGACAATGGGCTCCCCAGACCATTAAGGAGGCATCCATGGTCAGCACTCTGGTATGCACGGGAAGCTGGAATGGTACCCCCCCCCCTCCCGCAGGAGGTTCCCTGATTGTGACCACCACTGCAGGGACTGCACCAGGGTTTTGGATACTGCCACTCTGTCGGACAGGCGTCCTTTGGCCTGTGACCACTGGTCCCGCAGGGCCCACTGAGCTGTCCGCATGTGCAAGCGTGCGAAAGGAGTAACATGAACCGTGGAGGCCATGTGGCCAAGCAGGCGTAAGAATCTTCATTCTGATACCTGGGGTATGTGACTCACCATGCCCACCTGAGACAGCAGGCGGTCTGCCCTGTCCAGTGGTAAGTAGGCCCTGGCCTGCAGGGTGTCTAGCCTTGCCCCTATGAATTCCAAGTTCTGGGTGGGGAGCAAAGAGGACTTTGTGTGATTGATGACGAACCCCAGATGCTGAAGCAGAGCGATTGTGCGAGCTGTGGCATGGTGCGCCTCCTGGGCTGACTGGCCCCATATGAGCCAGTCGTCTAAGTAAGGAAACACAAAGATCCCTTGGTTCCTGAGGAAGGCCGCTACCACAACTAGGCACTTGGTGAAAACCTTTGGAGCGGAAGCTAGACCAAAGGGAAGCACTTTGTATTGGAAATGGTTTCCTCGGACCACAAAACTGAGGTATTGTCTGTGGTCTGGATGTATGAGGATGTGTGTGTAAGCATCCTTTAGGTCCAATGAGCATAGCCAGTCTCCCTGCTGGAGGTAAAGCAGAAGTATCCCAAGTGAAAGCATCTTGAACTTTTCCCTCACCAAGAACTTGCTGAGATTTCGCAGGTCCAGGATGGAGCAAAGGCCTCCTTGTCTTTTCGGTATCAGGAAATACCTAGAGTAAAAGCCTTTCCCCTGAAGGTGGTGGGGCACCGGTCCCAATGCCTGATCCTTGAGAAGACCAGCCAACTCCTGCAAGAGGAGGTTCCTGTGAAAGAGGGGTCCGAGATGCTCTCTCCTGGGAAATAGGAGGTAGGTACTTGGCTGAAATGGAGAAGATAGCCATCCTGGACTATCCTTAGAACCCAAGTATCGGATATAATGGCTAGCCACCTGTGGGCGTACAAGGACAGCCGACCTCCTATGCAGGGCCAAACCACTGGTAGGAGAGGAGCTATGCAGTGGGAGTCAAAAACCCCCTCCCTGCTGGGCAGGAGCCAGAGCTGGAGGGGCTTGGGGGTTTGAGGCTTACGAGGGCCATTCCCCCGTCCCCCGTCCTGCTGCCCCTGCTGGGGTGCTGGGGAGGCCTGGTAAGTGGGGTAGTTTCTGTAAGCCTGTCCCCTTCCTCGGGTAAAAGGGCTTTTCCCCCGAGGCCTTCTTCCTGTGAGAAGGAGCAGATGTCTTCTTCGACAGCCTTGTCCAGGTCAAGTACTCGGACTCGAGTTCAGCAGCCTTTTCAGTCATGGGTTTGCCGAAGAGGTTATCGCCTCGGCAGGGGACATCGACCAACCTGTCCTGTACCCATGGCTTGAGGTCAGACGACATGAGCCAAGCCTGGCGCCTTTCACCGATGTCGACTGTGGCTATCCGGGCCGAAGCCTCGAAGCCGTCATAGGCTGCGCGAGACAAACTTCGAGCACTCTCTGATCCCAGTGGACAGGGCATTGAAGCGCTGCAAGGGTTCCTTGGAGAGGCCAGCAGAGAACCCGGCAATCTCCTTTGCCAGGTCTCTTAAGTACATGCCCATGTACAGCTGGTATGTCTGGACATAGCATGACAGCATCAAGCCCTGGAAGCATTTCTGCTGAGGGCGTCCAGGTTCTGGGCCTCCCGGCCGGGAGGCACCAAGGAGTGCGTCTTTTGGCTCTTGAGCCTTTGCATGGCCGATTCCACAACCATGGAGTTGTGTGGCAGCTGCGCCTTTTGGAACCCAGAGTTCTCACGGACTCAATAAATGGAATCGACCTGTTTGCTGAGGACCGGCGCAAAGGCCAGGGACTCCCACATACGGAGCATCAACCGTTCCAGCATTGGAGGCACCGGTACAGTAACAGCCTCCTTTGGAGGAGAGTCATACTGGAGGGCGTCGAACTCTTTGGCTCGAGGCTCCTCCTCGGCATCTACAGGGAAAGCCAAAGCTTTGGCCATATCCCTAACAAAGTCCGAGAACCTGGTGTCCTCCGGGGGCGACCGTCTCCGAGGTTCTGAACCCAGAGAGTCTGATGGGACGTACCAGTTCTGGTGGGTATCTGGCGAGCCTTCCTCCTCCGTCTCCCAAGCCGAGCCCTCTGAGGAGGACTCGATGGGCTCCGGCCTCGAGGGCTTCGAGCGCATCCGTCCCGACACCGATGGCCCCGGCAATGACGACCTCAGTCCCGAACGGGAGGTCGAGGGAGACCTTGGCCGAGGATCGACTCGAGCCCGAATGGACTCGAGGATCGGCTCTGCCTCTGGGGTCGACTTAGACGTCAAGGTCCCGGTGGTCGGGGCGGATGCGTGGGTGAGACCGACTATCAGCACCCGCTGCTGGTCCATGAAGGCAGACACGCTGCTCTCCAAGGCCGCCAACCTGAGACCCAGCTCAGAAGGCTCCGCAGCCCCCAGCCCAGTTCCCTATGCCGGTTCTCCCGGAGGAGAGTCCACAAGGACAACAGGCATTACCTTGTCCGACGCCTCCAGCTCCGTACGAGGTATTTTGGCAGGCCTCTCTGACTCGGCGAACCTGGGGCGGCATTCAGCACTCCACGACCTGGAACCCTTGGGCCCTGGCCGATCGGAGTCTTCTAGAGATGCAGTCCTCATGGGTTTCTTCTTCTTACGGTGCTGCCGGGTGGGAGACCCCTGCTCAGAAGACCCCCGATGGTGCTCGGGTTCAGAGTCCCGAGACATCGAGTTTTCTGACGAGGTCCTGGCCCGGACGGATCCAGACTCAGAGAAAATAGTCTCGTGCTGGTGCTGCCTGCTCCACAACGCCTTGGAGGACATCTTGCCACACGGACCGCAGACCACCGGGTCATGTTCGGGTCCGAGGCAGCGGAGGCAGCAGTCATAGGTGTTGGTGAGGGACATATGTTTTTTGCACCGATCACACTTTTTAAACCTGCTGGCAGCCATCGGGGGAAAAAGGGCCCCTGCGAGGTCAAAAGACCAGACTGCCAGTTAAAAGAAAAAGAGCGCGAACGCTAGTCATTAAGGACAAAAACGAAAAAGTTAGTCGGACTCTATACCGGTGTACCGAGTAGAGGTGGGAAGGGGAACCGGCATCAAACCAGTACCAAAAACGGTAGAAATAGTCAAAAAACAATCATCTTTTTCCAAGGAAAATGGGACGACGTCTGTCAGGCTCCGCGGAAAAAAGAAAACTGAGCAAGATGGCATTCCCAAAGGCTTTCTTTGAAAGCTGGGGAAATTGCTCCGCACGAGGGCTCCGTCGGCGCCACCGTCACCCATATGTGAGGACTGACTTCCTGCTTGTTCCTTGAGAATGTCTTCTCTCGAGTAGATTATTCTCAGCAATGGATCTAGTGAGAGTACGAACAATAATAGGGAAAGCAAGCACCCGTGTCGCATCCCACGTTCTATCTCAAAACTGGGTGTGACCACTCCATTAACCCCCACCACTACCGCCAGCCTTTGATAAAGTCCCCGAACACCTTGGATAAACCCAGCTCCCAGCCCATATGCCTCAAGAACCTCAAATAGATATGTCCAACCAACCCTATCAAAGGCTTTCTCTGCATCAAAACTAACCAGCAGAGAGGGAATGCCTTGTCTATGCACCCACCCAAGTGCCCCTAAGATACATTCTTAGTTGGATAGCGCCCCTGTACAAACACAGTCTGAAAGTGTATATCAAGTTGGGAAGGTACAACGCCAAGTGATCGGCTAAGATCTTTGCAAATAAATTAAGATCATACTTGATTAGCGAAATTGGATGGTACGACGCTACCTCTGTTGGATTCTTCACTGGTTTGGATAGTACCAATATGTGGGCTGTATTACTATTGTATTTAAGGACACCAGTATCAAGCCAAGAATTAAACACTGCCACCAATACTGGGGTCACTTGTGCTGACACAAGTCTATAGTATTCGGCTTGAAACCAATCTGGTCTCGGAGCTCGGTAAGTGGCTGCCTTGTCAGTACCTTCTTCTACTGTCACTAGGGCCGCCAAGTGCCCCTGTTGCTCCTGCGTAAGCTGCAGTGGCGCAGCTCCAGCAAGGAACTGTCTAATCCGGGAGCGTGAGATATCTTCTCTAATATAATGTATGGTGGTAGTCTACAAAAACCTTTCCAATTGCTGTAGCCTCAGTCTGAGGCCTCCCAGCCCCATCCCTTATTAGTGGCACAAATCGGGATCCCTGGTCCCATGCTAGGCAGCGCACCAGGAGTTTCCCAGCTTTATTCCCAAATTTATATAACTGGTATTTATAATAGACTAAGGACTTTTTGGCTCTCTGATGCAGCAAAGTGTTAAGGGTTACCTGAGTTGCGATCATCTGTTCCCTATTAACCACTGTCAGGTGGTTTGCAAATACCTGGCATTCCCTACAAATCTGCTTCTCCAATCTTAAAATCCTCGCCGACATTTCTCGCCTCCTACGAATTCCATATGCTATAATGTCACCCCACAATACTACTTTGGACGCTTCCCAAAAGAGCTCCACCTCCACTCGGTGAACCTGATTATTCATAGCATAATCATTCAACTTATCTATCAAGTAAACCTGAAATTGTTCATCCTGACATAAATCTAATGGCAAACGCCAGGGCACTCTGTTACCGTCTGGGCGTCCGCCTGTCCAATCTATCCAGATCAGCACATGATCTGATATTTCGTATGGCGGAACTGTCGCCTCTGTTATTGCCTGAAAGAGTTCCTCTGAGACTAGTATTGCATCTAAGTGCGCGCCCGTCCCATGTGCTCTTGATAGATGTGTGTAATCCCACTCCATTGGATGGAGGGTACGCCACACATCTATTATTTGACACATCTGGCGAAACTGCCTCAAGTGCCGTGTCGTGTAGACACGATTACCCCGTTGCCCTCCTGAAACATCCAGAGTCGGGTCAAATACTCCATTCCAATCGCCCCCTAAAATTATTGGGGATTCAGGCATTATGTCAATCTCTGTGGCAACTTTAGCAAAGAATTTTGGGTCTGGCACATTAGGTGCATATACACTTCCCAGTATCACGTTTTGCCCCTGCAGATCACCTTGTACCAGAATAAAGCGGCCCTCGGGGTCAGCCACTATGTGTTTGGCCTGGAACCCTACTCCTCTCCGAATTAGATTTGCAACCCCATCCTTCTTACCTCGCACAGAAGCCCCATAGATGTATTCTATCTTACCCCCTTTCAGCCTATTCAAGTCCCCAGTAGCCTGATGCGTTTCTTTTAACAAAACATCTCCTTTATGCCTTTCCAAAGCTTGTAGAATTTTCCACCATTTCAACGGGCTAGCTAACCCACACACATTCCAGGAGAGTACTCTCAGTCCACCACATTTATCTGCTGCACATTGTCTGAAGGTACATCTTTCCTATATTTATTTAGGGGATCCTCCCAGCCTAAGACCCCCCCAATCTTCTGCACACAAATCAGCCCTCCGCTCTTGGCCTTTAGGTATCTCTGTATATTTAACACCCCTCTTCCCCATCCCTTATCCCCTGTATTGCACACCTCCCTCTCCTTCTCCATTAGTAACTCTTGATGTTGGGCCCTCTCACCTCCTCTTCCTTCTGCTCCTGCTGTCCAGTCCACCCACCGAGTAACCCGAGACATCTCCACACCACAAGGAACCCTCTTGCCCTCCGAGGAACATATCTTGTTGAGGGCCTATGACACACCTCACTTCCTCTTTTCCTACCCCTTCATTGCTCAAAAAACTAATTACCCCCTCTCCCCCAGCACCAAACATCCCTACCAACACTAACCTTTTTTTTTTTTTTTAATATATATAACAGTTACCCTCTGGGGGGGGGTCTGTACATAAATCGGAAATTCAATAGACATCAACATTTCAGAACAGGATCAAGTCCCCTATTTCTCCAGGTACCAATAAGCCTCCCCTCTGTACAGCAAGATAAACAAAAATAACTTAACAAGAAAACCCCATTCATAGTCCATTGCGGGCTTATGTTGTGCTCTGCAATCGACCAAATCTCTCAGGTACTCCAATATGGCTGCTACCCTTCCAAGCTGCCAGTTAGCACCTCACATACAATCAGTCAGGTTCCTTTCTTTGAGTTATTTAGTTGTCCCTGAATCCATTTATGAGCAGCTTCAGGAGTTTTGAATGTCACCGCAGTTCCATTATGGAAAAGCCGTAATCTAGTTGGGTACTGAACTACAAATTTCACGTACGCTGCAATCAATTGCTGGCAGACAGTAGCATATGCCTTGCGTCGCAGCCCCAATTGTACCAAGTAGTCCTGAAGTAGCCGAATACAGGCTCCTTCATATTGCAGGGGACCTTTTGTTCTAGCTGCCCGCAAAACACTATCTTTGTACAGGAAGTTCAAAAATCTGGCAAGTACTATTCCTGGGCCGCAATTCCCCTGCACGAACTGGCCCCAGTCTGTGTATTTGTTCTATAGTTATCTGGGTACTATCTTCTCCAAGGTGCAAAGTTGATATCATGCTCAGGAAGTATTTACATAGGTCACATCCTTAACTGCTTCTGGTATGCCAATAATCCTGAGAATTTTTCCTACGTCCCCGGTTTTCTAAATCATCTAGCTTTTCTCCCTGCTTGCTAACTGTGGCCTGCAGTGCTGCGATCTCTCTTCCCACGCTTTGGAGCTCATCTTCCAACTGTGATATGCAGCCTTCTGCTGCCTTCATTTGCGTTCCTACATCATTCAATTGTTTACTGATGCCGTCTAATTGCCCTGTAATGGCATCAAATCTGCCATTCAGCGCATTCACTACAGCGTTAGTCACCTTTTCCGAAGACACCGCTGGCTGGCTCGGTAAAGGAGGCCCGTCTGCCATTTTTGTAGCTCCTGCAGATGATTTCTCCCAGTCTCGTCGGGCTTGCTTCATTCTACACAGACAGCTTCTAAACTTTTGATTGCCACCACTTTCGCAGGATCTTCAGCCACCCATTCCAACTTAATTTGCCTTATTTAGGATATTTTTTTGGTCCGTAAGGTGGGGGGGGGGAGCCCCTGAGCTAACCCAACAGATGTCCGAGCTAGCTTAGCATATCACGTGACCTTCATTGTTTTTTTAACTTTTGAAGACAAAGTGAGGCGGCTATTTTGGGGGCATTTTTTGCCACCCTCAAAACTGCCAACTGAGACAGCCACCTCACTTCACCTCATTATAGAGCCGCCCCTGCCAGTCAAGGTTGTCCGTGAATCATGTCTCCATAACCGCCACTAAATGTAAGTCAGCCTCTTCCATTAAAGCCTTATTTACCATGCTACGGGTTTTTATATGCACAGCTTCGCAGGTGTAGTCCCTTTTACCCAGTGGCTTCAAAGAGCTAGCTGTGAATGGGTAGCTGGAACAAAAACAATTAATTCTAATTGACAGAGCTTTGCCCATTACCACAAAAAATTCCTCCTTTTCAGTATAGCAAAATAATTAGCTTTTAAAAATGAAAACCAAAACCCCTTAAAGAGCTTTCAGGCAGAGAGCTTGTATTTAAAAGCCCCTCAGAATTACTTTGCTTGCAATGGAGTACCTGTTAGGAATCCCAGTACTTGCAAGGTCCTGTAGATGCGTACACATGGAGTGGTTTCTTGTCCTTAAAGGAAAATGATTCAACTACCACCAACTAAGATGTCTGTTCTTTCTGGATTTTATGTATAGAATCAGCTGAACCTCATCCATAACTCAGGCTGGATCAATCATATCATTCCAATCCTATATGACTTGCATTGGTTACCCATCCAAAGCTGGATAAAATACAAATTGCTGATGATCACATTCTATCTATCTATCTAACATTTATAAAGCGCTTCAAACGTATGAAGCGCTGTACATACATGAAGAAAAGACAGTCCCTGCTCATCAGAGCTCACAATCTAGTCAAGAAGATCACAAAATACAAATACAATCAAGACAGACAAAGTATACAATAAACAAGAAGAGCAAAAACAAGAATCAGGAACAGAAAGCAATAGAGAAGAGATGGGTTCTCAATCTGGACTTGAAGAGGTCCAGAGAGGGCGCATTGCGCACCAACAGAGGTAGATTGTTCCAGGCAAAGGGTGCAGCCAGGTGAAAGGAGCAAAGTTTAGAATTAGCAGTATGAGTGGAGGGCATAGATAGACGAAGGCTGTTCAAAGAGCAAAGAACGCGAGAGGGAATGTAAGTAGAGATAAGAGATGATAGGTAGTGGGGGGCTGAAGAGTGAATGCATTTATAGGTCAAGAGGAGGCGTTTGAATTGGATCCGGAAGCGGATGGGAAGCCAATGAAGGGACTTGAGAAGAGGAGTGACATGGGAAAAGCGATGCTGACGGATCATTAGGAAAATAGCCCCTACAACCCTCTCCCAACTAATCAAAGTATGTCAAACAAACAACACTCTCAATACTCCATCACAGTTCCATAATACCAAGCAATGCACCAGCAACAGAGCTTATGAATGCACATCCCCAAAGCTCTGCAACTCATTAACAGCTAACGTTCGGAACATTACGGACCTATCCTCATTCCATTGCCATCTCAAAACTCACCTCTTCATTGAGCATTTTGATCATAACGAAACCCCACCTGATACGGATCCAACTGAAATAGATCCTACTTAAGTAACTTCTCCCCTCCTTCACTACAGATTTAATGACATTGTCTCTCATTTTGAATTGTAAGTAAGTTTTACAGTAAGAATTATGTAAATTTTCTGATCTTCTTTTTCAGCACTAGTTATACTGTTAAATGTTTACAATTGAAACAACAGATACATTAAACAGCTTTGACTACTCGATATAGTGGTATGAAAAACATACAAATAAATAAATAAAATATATGAATGTTTTGAGTTTGAGCCTGATTAGTGGAGGTTCTACGAGGGCTTCCCTAGGCTTTTGGGCCTTGACTTTAATGCAGCTCAATGCCCCAGTAAAGCTTCCTCCTCTAATGCATTTGAGAACACATGAATGATCAGTACCTAAGCCAATGCCCTTTTATGCCACAGCACTGACCCATGCCCCCAGCAGGGCCATGCCAGAATCGGTGTCTATGCAAAGAACCAATTCAAATGGTGATTTATCATCGTCTTATCTTCAAGTCTAACACCTCCTCAAAAACGTCTGATGCTAACATGAGGTGGGCTGTGGGAGTGGTGGTAACATCTTCCTGAGTTATCCGATACACATAAGTGGCATGACCTTAGGGCTGTGGAGAATGCAGCAATACAGATATCTCTTTGCATTCACTCAATGTGCAATGCTGGAATACTTGCCTTCTTTCAAAACTACTTTGATAGTGACCAGTCCCCAATGGCCTCTATCAATGTTCGATTTTCAGAAGAATCAATGCCTCTGATGCAAATGGACCATTAGCATCTAATGCAGCTCCTAGTTCTCTCGATGTTGATGCGTCTAATTTAAGCCTGATCCAGGCACATTGCTGCTGTTGTTAAGTGCCGTCAAGTCAGTGTCGACTCATAGCGACCCTCTGGATAGTTGTCCTAAACTGTGTTCAGTCTTCAGTCAGGCGGTTCATTGTTGACAGGGTGGCACCCATAACTGCTGTTATTGTATCAATCCATCTCATTGCTGGCCTTCCTCTTTTGAGCTGATCGTCTACCTTGCCAAGCATGATGTCTTTCTCCAATGAGCTCTCTCTTCACATGTTGTGTCCACTGTTCCCTCTAAGCTGTGCGCGTGTGCGCGCGCACACACCTCGCCAAGCGAGCGCACATACTTTACAACAGAGCGCACAAAAATTATAGCTCTGATTCTGATAGAACACAACACAGACGTCTTAAAATTTAAAAGTTATGATTGTAATTACTAGAAATTTCCCGCTTCATTTAGTAATAGTCTATTTTCATTTAATTTGATTAAAATCAATGTGGTGTACATACTGTATTCTGACGTGTAGTCAAATTTTAAAGTATATAACTCCGAGTGTCGTTATGTGGTGCACAAAAATTTAACCTTCCTTCAAAAGCTGCACACAGCTGATATTTTATGCGCACACAGCCTACAGAAAATTAGAGGGAACATTGGTTGTGTCTATAGTATGAAAGTCAAAGTTTTACCATCTGAGCTTCTAAAGAAAACTTAGGTTTGATCTCCTCTAGTATTGACTGGTTTGTTCTTCGGGCAGTCCATTGAATACACAGTATTCTTTGCCAGCACCATAATTCAAAGGCATCGATTTTCTTCCTATCTTTTTCACTGTTCAACTTTTGCATCCATATGGCGTTATTGAAAATACCATGGCTTGGATAAGTCAAATCTTTGTATAGTATAGAGAGAGACATCTCTGCTCTAGAGAATCTTGTCTAAATCCTTCAAAGCCATTCTGCCAAGAGCAATGTATTGTCTGATTTCTTGACTGCTTGTCCTTTCTTTATTGATTGTTGATCCGAGTAGGTACTTCAGCACTGATCAACGAGCTCTTTTTCACTACTGAGAGCCACAAAGACCTCTGTTAACTTTTGGCACGTGAAACCCAGAGATCTTGTGACTAGAACAATGGGACAGCAGGCAGCAATTATGTACATCAGTGACTAATACGGCTCTGCTCCACCAACCACACTTTCTGAAGCTCTTAGTTTTTAATGCAGCATAAGAAAGATAGCCAATGCCAAATCAGCTCAATGATTAGAACTCCAACCAATGCCGCTCAATGCGCCGATGACCATGCCAAATTGAGTTCTGAAAACCATCTACACATTGTAGACTTCAATGACATTTAACCATAACACATACCCAAAATCACACCAATGTGAAAAATATATTCACATAAATTAAATATGGGGGGGAACGACCTCTGAATGTATCATCCTTTCATAGATTTTTTTTTTTTTTTTTAAACTATGGGTTGTTCCTCTTGGAGCAGTCCTAGTAACATTTGGAGGCTGCCAAATGTTACCAGGACTGCTCCTCTTGGATAAAAAAGGAAGAAGTTGTTTTGAACAGCAAAGATGTTGGTGCAAAAGTCAAGAATAATGGTCTTCTTTTGCTAAGAAGTTAACAGTCTTACATGTATTTTAACACTCACGGCATGTTAGCTTGTTAGTGCAAGATTTGTTTTTCTGCCATTGCCTTTCAATGCAGTATAACTCACTTAAGAAGGTGAAAACTCTGATGGGACCAGGAGTCTTTCCTCAGAGATGAAGATGAAAACTCCTGGATAGGAGTACCAACCCTAGGCTTGTTCTAGTACTGAACATTAGGTCAACATTCTAAGTCTGGATGTATTAAGGAACTTAGGATAGAGAGGTCAGTCTTACATTACAGTTGAAAGCATCTGACTGTTTTTGCAGCTCATGAACTTTTGACACCATATACAGGTGGGATTTAGCAGATCATTTCTAAAAATAATCAGACCAGGATGGGGGGAAAGGAAGCATGAAGGAGTCAAACATATTAAAACAAATAACCTAGAGGAGAAAGGCTTTGCATCCCTGAGCCAGTTTATTGAGCTATTCTAAACAGAAGTACCTATAGAATTTTCCTTTTACGAGTGGTATTAAAAAAAATGTGAGTTATAAAATAAATACTTACTTGACAAGAAACAAGGGTCATCAGGATAGGTTTCCTTGTCATACAAGAAAGGGTGATAGCGGATAATTCCTTCTACTACACCTTCCTCTTCCACAAGAGCTTTAAACTCAAAGCCGTCTGCTGCAGTGCTTATATACAATGTCTGCATGTCATCTTTTATCTCACGCAGGTTACAAATCTTGGGTACCTTCCCTTTTTCAAACATAGAAATCTGTTTTGAAACAGAGAAAGTAGTAAATGTATACACATTTGGTATGTTTAGCATTTTTTTATCCCTTCGAGTCTCGGCTTGCTGCAGCATGTTTGTTTCCAACGACATTGCTTCTATGACTGTGTGACCATGTGCCTAGCTTGGCCCCTCTATTCAGATAGCTTCTGCGTGATAGTCCCAGATGACTAGGAGAATTTTAACAGTCAATTATACAACTTAAAAGGAAACTGCAGTCTTCTAAAACCCTAAATTGTATTAGTAAAACAGATAGTATATAATCAATCCCTAAAGTAAAAGCTGTAAAATCTAGACATTAGCAAAAGTAACACTTTTTTATTTTTATTTAACAGTTTTTCTATACCACCTTTATCCAAGGCATTTTACATCAAACATAACAATTGTTTTACATTAAACAAGGGAGTACAACTTGGAGGTACGTGGGGGGAGTGAACTATTAAAAACTTAAAATCTTAAAATACTGTAGGCGCTTTTTTCCTAGAAAGAGACAGTACAAGAAATAGAGCCTATGATGTCTTTTCTTTTCATCCAAACCAGTCCAGAACACATGGGTTATGCCCACCAACCAGCAGACAAAGACATAGACCTAAGAGCTGTGTGCTTTGCCCTACAAAAGGCTTTGTACAACTACTTGCACCTCAGTATTCTGCCTCCGGGCAGCAGAACATCTTTTTGGTTGGAGGGGCCTAACAAATCAATCTCCAGCCCCTCCAAGCTCTCCAGTTACTGATGCTGTGTTGGGCAAAGTATTGGTAGGGCCATGGCCCCTGTGGCCCACCCCATTCCGCTGCCTATCTTCTGCCTCCAACAGATGGTGTGACATGCAGCTCTGAATTGATCTGTGGGGCAGCTCCTGGATCATATGAAGAACAGATTCCCTAGTTGAGCAGATGCAGTCCAAGTGGCTTCAGGCTCCTGTGTTGGGTGGCTGTACATTTGGAGGATACCTGGAGGAGTCCAGGTCCCTCCCCTGTTCAGCAAATCACAGGGAGTATAATTTTCTTTTATCATCTTATTTCAAGTTGATTTTCTGACTTCCTCTCTTTCCCTCTTCCACCACTCCACTCCACTCCCCCCCCCCCCTCACCACAACTTTCCTTGGCTGCAATATTAAAGAATTACAAGGGCTTTTGCAGCAAGTTTGGGGGCTTGTTCGGCTCAGTGCTTCACTTAAGGCTTTTGCAAAAGGTAAAGGTTTTTGC
The DNA here is from genome assembly GCA_033557465.1 of Ichthyophis bannanicus. Lineage (NCBI taxonomy): Eukaryota > Metazoa > Chordata > Amphibia > Gymnophiona > Ichthyophiidae > Ichthyophis > Ichthyophis bannanicus. The sequence goes on from CM066031.1 coordinate 1,284,787,806, forward strand.
CATGATCTGCTGAGACTCAAATGGGAAACAGCAGCTGGGGGTGGGGGGTTCCCATGGTACCACCTTCATTTCTAAGCCTGGTAGGGAGGGGAAGTTTACACTATGAGAGACATCGCTATGGCCTTAGTTCCCCCAGAGGGGCAATAACAGCAAGCCAGGAGCAGTGTTAGTACTGCATAGATACAGCCCAGAGTGGCAAGGCAGCATATCTGGAGTGGCATTGGTAGTGCCTATGTGAGGCCCAAAGAAGCAGTTTCAGCACACCAGGAGTGTTGCTGGTACAGCCTATGTAAGGCATGCTGAAGGTGCACCAGATATGTTGAGAATCTGCCACAGAGTCAACACTGATTCGGGCCGAACATCAAGTGATCAGGGGAAGCCACATAGCCAAGATTCCTCTGCAGGTAGAGAGCAGGGCTCCACAAATCCCAGCACCAGGTCACCATGGAGACTAAAAATAATTAAATAAATAAAACTGGACCTGGAATCTCAGGCTCAGAGCACAAAGACAGAAGCAGCGTCAGTGTATGTCTATGGGGATTCCAACCCCTCCCCCCGCCCGTGGGCAGAAGTGGTAAAGAGGCTGTGATTGGCTGGGAGCTTCCATGTCTGCCCCGGAGGATTGAGATCCCCATGGGCAGAAGTGCTGAAGAGACTGCTATTGGTCGAAAGCTTCCATGCCTGCCCATGGGGTTTGGATATCCACAGACAGAAATGCTGATGACCACGGCTCTGAGCTTCCTCGTCTGCTTGCAGGGATCCCAACCCCCATAGGAAGAAGTGATGGAAAGGGCCACTATCATTGCTGGGAGTTTGTGCTTGTGACCCTCTGGGAGGAAAAAAGGTTAGAAATTGAGTTTTCTGTACAGACGGCTGAACAGTTTTAAAAGGACAATACGTTTTATAGGGCAAGGAGGGATGTTGAAGAGGATAAATTCTAGGAAGAGAAAGATTTGGGTGGGGGAGGAACAGCAGGAGAGGGATTGGAGGAAGAAGAGAAGAATTCATGAAAAGTAAAAGGCACAATGTGTGCAAAAGGCACACCCTATCTCTGCACCACACACGCACGCAGATATAGATAGCTTAAAGGGTCAGTGAGGGTGGTGAGAGAGAGAGAAGGAAGAGTGGGACCACTGCCTTCTGTGGCATTGTGCAGTGGACCATTAAGCACCTGATTTATTAAGTTGTTTCCCACAGAAAATGGGTAAATAGTCTTAGTAAATCAAGCCCCAAAACCTAAAAAAGTAACTGATATATCTTTTGAAGGATGGAGGTGGGGCTGTGCACTGTGACCTAGGTTTCGGTGGCTGGTTCCTAGATTTTAAGGCTGGCTCCTAGATTCCAAGAAAATTTCTCAAGGCCTGAGGTACAGGATGAACACACTGTCAGAGCACAAAGCTGCATGAGGTGCAACAGCTGGAGACTGTATCAGGCAGCATAATGTCTGCCAAAGTATTGAATTCAGGAGAAACTAGTTCTTAGGAGTTCACACCCTTCCCTGAAGGCTGGTGAGCCATTCCAGAACCTCCCTCCCACATTTCTCTAGGTCATTGGTATGAACACAAACCAAGACAACAGGCTCCTTCTCCTACTAATCCTCACCCACAGGGCTCTCCATGCTGATACCCCCCAGTATCTAGCCAACATTATTCGTTTTCAGCCTTCCCCCCGTCTTCTTCGTTCATCTCTCGGTAATCGCCTTTTCCTCCCCTCTCCTACACAGGCCCACCTGGAGTCCACCCGACGTTCCGCCTTCTTTTTCTTAGGTCCCGCCCTCTGGAACTCTCTTCCTCTCCCACTTCGCACCGAACTGTCCTATACTCGTTTCAAAGCCCTCCTCAAGACACATCTCTTCTGTCAGGCCTTTGATCTTCCTCCCCCCTGCTGATGGTGCCTCATCCCCTAGTCATACCCCCCATCCCCCTTGATTTCCACATGTTTCTTCCCCCTTTCCCTTTCCCCTCCCGCCTGCACCTCTACAGGCATCCTCTGTCTTCTATCTGTTTTGCTGTCCCTCTCTGTCCTATTGTTTTTGGCGTTCCTTTCTTTCTTTATTTCCAGTAGCTGTCATTTTTGTCATTGTACACCGCCCTGATGCTTCGGCCTGGGCGGTTTATCAAGTGCCTAAATAAAGATAAAGATAAAGAAGAAAGCACTATCTAAGATCTTACCTAGATAGCATGTGAGGTCCAGCATCTTCGCACAAGGCAGGCAATTTACCAGGTGATCATCACTTCCACCAGCCACCCACCTATCTACATGCCTAATGATCAAATCACCAACTATAATGGTCGTCCTAACCCTAGAGTTCTCTCAGTTGGCTGTGTGTAGAGACAAAAGTGTGGAAAAAGCAACCATTTTGTCTCCACATGATGGGGAAACTCTGAAGGATGCCCATCCTTCCTTGCTGGCCCGGAAAATGATTTGGGTGGCCAAGCCAGTCATTTGCTGGGCTCTCAATCATGTTCTTTGTCAGAGGCCAATTTTCAGTTTTGCCATGCATGACAGTCAGGACTCTGGTTCAGCAAAGGTGACTAAGAACAATACTTGAAGCTTGGACAAGGCCATCAATCCTCAGATATCTATGATTGGAGGGATCAGTGAGCTGGAATGACCAGCTGATCATTGGATCTCACCAATGGAGTCTTCTGCCAGAGAGGATACCTGTGGGGGAGCCTTTGGAAGAGGGGGACCTTCCAGTAAGGTCAGAGATCCTCTCCCAATGATTCAGGCTCTTTTGACAGAAGAAACTTATGAGATAATGTAGGCTTGAGTATTTTCCAGCCCACCCAGAACTTTACTATCCATCAAGCCCATAGGCATCTCCCAAAATGGACCTCAGAATGGAAAGGGCCATGGTCCATTTTATCCTGTGGTTCCTGAAGAAAAGGGAAAGCTGAAATTACCCAAACTGGAGGGATAACTAAGAGCACAAATATTCCTGTGAAAGGCAGTGCCACTCTAAAAGGCTTGCAAGACCAGAAAAAGGAGTCTTTGATAGAGCAGATCTTTGGAGCTTCTGATTTAGGCCTGCACACGTTTCTCTGTAGTGCTTGCAGTTCAGAAGCATGTTTGCAAGGGGTGAGGACACATTTATCTAGAGTCAGCCAATCCAGCATCAGGATCATCAGAAGGGCACCAAACTCAACAGCAGGTGTGTCTTGAATGGCAGTAATCTGTACACCTTTGTCCGTACCTCAGCCAGAGATATGACTGTGTTTCAGAGACAGCATCTAGGACATGGCTGAACAGACTTCCCTTTTGTGGAAGATGCTTGTTTACAGACCAGGCTGGCAACACCACAAAAAACGGAAAGGCAACAGGCGCTATGCCATCCTATTTTGAGGTTCCAAAGGAGGAAGGTCTGTACTAAGTCAGTTCAGCGGTTCAAAAGAAAAATCCTTCACAGAAATGGACCTCAAAGAGGACTGCCAGCTTCTCCCTTTTTGGAAGCCTCTTCAGAAGTTCCTGTGAGTTGAAATGCTAGGTTAGCACTACTAGTTCAGAGCATTTTCATTTGATTTAACGGCAGCATCTCTAACCTTCTTGAAGGTTATGCTGGTGGTGGCAGTTCTGCCCAGGGAACAGGATTCTGGTGCATCTGCAACTAGCTCTCTGGCTGGTCATAACACTGTCAGAGCAGTAAGCTGGGAGGTAGCAGAATTGGCAGGCACTTGGCTGCAAAATTTATTATGAAAAAAGCAAGTTGATCCCCTTTCAAGGTACACACTTTTATCCTTTCGGGAGGAAGGCTCTTCACAAACAGAAGATCAAACTGCAGTCTCAAATCCAAACCTTGGTGGAAAAAGGGCATGAGTATAGAATTATAAAGGCAGGTTCTTGACTTCATGGCAAAAGCTCTCAAGTTAATGCTATGGGTTCATCTTCATAAGTGTACCTTTCAGGTGGTATGGGTGTATCATTGATCAACTCTGCATCGGAGATACAAATTGTATCTTCATTGGATGATGGAAGCCAATTCCTGTCTCTGATGGTGGCTGAGTCCTCCAAACTAGCTTTAGTGCTCTGATCTGGAAATCTGAAATTCCTGCATGCTTCTTGTTTTTTGCCAATGACAGTCTTTTGATTTGGGGAGTTCCTCGTCTGAATTATGTGGTTCTAGGAGTCTAGTCACAGACTCAGTCCTCATGGCCTATCAATCGTCTTGTGATGAGAGCCATAAAGGTAGGCACTTGTTGAATTTCTTCCATAGCTTGAGGCAGGCCAGTCAGAATGTTTCTAATAAGGCTTCAGAGCTGGCATCTGTCAACTAGCAGGGCAGAACCAGAAGTGCAACAATTGCCAGGGTGGTCTCTCTGTTGCTTAGAAAACCATCTTCAGGCCTTGTCAGTAGCTCACTTTGTGGCACTGAAGAATGTGTGTGAGCAGACTACCCGAGAAGACAAGTGGGAACTGTTGCAGACTGCTTTCGGATTAATTACCTGGAATCTCCTCTAGTGGGTTTGATAGCAATTAAACAGAACACCAAGGGTTCTATGGTTCGTTTCAGTCGCAAGAGTAATGGGGATCCACAGGGCTAGCTGCCCTTTTGCAGCAATGGCCCAGTTGGAGGTTCTGTATATGTCTTGCCCCCATGGCCATTACTGGGTCAAGTATTTTAAAGTATAGATCCTTATTCCAGTCAAGTGATTCCGGTGATATGCAGATTTGGAGTCCCTCCAGGGAGAGGACAGCTTAGGACTTCCACAAGATTAAGGTCTCATCCTGCAAGGTCCAGTCATCTAGGATAACCTGTCTTGCAGCCTGGCTCTTGGAAAATCTTGGCTAGAGCAGATAACACAGAAGAGGTCATTAAGACTCTCCTATGTGCACAAATGAGTTCTGTCTCCTTAATTGATGCTAGGGGCTGGAGAGCTTGAACCTTGGTGCTCGGAAAGAGTAGTTACTCACCTGTAACAAGTGTTCTCCAGGAGCAGCAGGAATCAATCCTCACATATGGGTGTCATCAGCGCCGATGAAGCCCCAGCGGAGCATTTCCCCAGCTTTCCATGAAAGCCTTTGGGAATGCTGGCACGCATGCGCGGTTCCCTTCCCGTCTAAAGGTGCCATCTTACCTCAGTCAAATGACATAGCTAAGAACAGCACACAAAAATGAAAAAATTAAACTATGTACAACTGCAACTCCAAGGGGAGGAGGGAGGGTTGTGAGGACTGATTCCTGCTGCTCCTGGAGAATACCTGTTACAGGTGAATAACTACTCTTTCTCCAGGACCAAGCAGAAAGTCAGTCCTCACATATGGGTGACTCCCCAGCTCTGGGCTACCGAGGAAGCCAGGCTGAACAAGAGGACTCCCTCTAGTCTCAGCAGCAAAGAAAAGCTTTTCAAGGACACAACCTCCACCGGTAGCCCAATAGAGGGCAGGAGGGCAGGAGTTGCCTAAACCTCAAAGAGATTCCGGAGTACTGCTTGGCCAAAAGCAGTGTCCCTACGGGACTCCCTCTCCAGACAGTAATGGGTTGCAAATGTCTGGCTTGAAGACCAAGTTGCAGCCTTGCAGATGTCTACCAAGGACACAGAGCGGAGATGAGCCACTGAGGCAGCCATTGCCCTAACACGATGAGCCGTGACCCGACCCTGCAAAGGAAGGTCAGCCGTCTTGTAAGCCCAGGTGATACAGTCAGCAACCCAGATGGACAAGGTACGCTTGGACACAGCCAACCCCAACTTATTGGGGTCAAAGGATACGAAGAGCTGAGTAGCCCTTCTATGCCCCTGCGTATGGTCAAGGTAGAAGGATAAGGCCCTCCTACAGTCCAGGGTATGCAGAACTGCTTCAGCCAGGCTTGCATGAGGCCTAGGGAAGAATGTTGGAAGAACCACCTCCTGATTGAGGTGGAAAGAGGAGACAACCTTTGGGAGGAACTTTGGATGAGTCCTGAGGACTACCCTGTTCCTATAAATCCTAGTTTATGTTTATGTTTATTGGATTTGATATACTGCTGAGGAAAAACATCACAGCGGTTTACATAATACAATTAAGAGAGGAGGAAAAACAAAACCCCATGTAGGTTTTGAAAGGAAAGGAAGTTACAATATGGGATAGGAAAGCAAAATAACAGAGTCATACAACAGGACAGAGATGGGGAAAGAGAGGGAGGACAGAGTAGAATAAGGTCACACAAAAGGATCTGGTAGGTCAAAGGCACGGGCAAAAAGGTGAGTCTTGAGGTTTTTCTTGAAAGTAGGGTGTTCGGACTCGAGCCGGATGGAGGAAGGTAGGGAATTCCACAGAGCTGGGGCCAGGAAAAAGAAAGCGGATGAGCGGGTGGATTGAAGAAGAGCAGAGGAGGGTGAGGGAAGGTAGAGGCGGTTAAGTTGGAAAGATCGGAGAGAGCGGGTAGGAGCATGCAGGTGTACAAGATTAGCCAGGTATTGAGGTGTATGAGTGTGAAGAACCCGGTGGAGAAGTACCAAAATTTTATAGTGGATGTGGAATTTGATAGGTAACCAGTGCAGATGGATAAGAAGGGGTGTGACGTGATCACGGATGGAGGAGTAAGAGATAAGTCGGGCAGCAGTATTTTGAATAAGTTGGAGACAACGGAGGTGGACAGTGGGGAGACCGGCTAGAACTGAATTGCAAAAGTCAAGACGGGACATAACGAGTGAGAGGAGGAGGGTGGTGAGAGCCTGTGTGGAGAGGAAAGGCCTGATGGCACGGATTTGGAGGAGATGAAAGAAAGAGTCGTGAGACATGTGCAACGTGGTCGCGAAAAGTCAGAGCAGGATCAAAGAGGACACCAAGGTAACGAAGCAAAGAGACCATGGGAACGGGCGAACCAGAGAAAGAAGGGGAGAGTGTGGGCGGGGGGGCATCACGAGTGAACCACATGGCAAGGCTCTTGGTGAGGTTGAGGTGCAAACAGTGAGTAGTAAGCCAATTGGCGACAGCAGTAAGACAAGTGTTTAGAGAGATCGAAAGAAAGGGGGGAGGTGTGGTATAGAAGGAGCAAATCATCAGCATAGCAGAAGGCAGATATCCCGTGTTGTTGGACTAGGAGGGCAAGAGGTGTGAGGAAGATATTGAAGAGAAGAGGTGCTAAGACCGAGCTTTGGGGGACCCCACAGAGAAGAGGAGTAGGTTCGGAGGTAGTGGAGGATGAGGAGGCGTGGGCAGAACGGATAGAGAAAGACCTGGAATAGAGAAAGGAGTGAAACCAGTGAAGGACCGTGCTACAAAGACCAGCTTCACAAAGGCGAGCAAGGAGAAGGGAGTGGTCAACGAGATCGAAGGCAGCCGATAGGTCAAGGGAAACCGCCACCGAGAGGTCACCACGGTCATGAGCAGTGTGGATTTCATTCAGAAAGCCCAACAGAACAGTTTCAACGCTGTGACCAGGTCGGAAGCCGGATTGACGGGGGTGAAGAAAGTGGGTAGAATCAAGATAGGAGGACAGCTGGGAGAAAACAACTTTCTCGAGAATTTTCGACAAAAAAGGAAGATTAGAGACAGGGCGATAATGTGCAGGGACTAAAGGATCAAGTGAGGGCTTTTTCAAGATAGGGCGAACCAGGGCATGCTTCCATGGCTGGGGAAAAATACCGGAGGAGAGGCTAGTGTTGATCAGGGTAAGAGCTGAAGGAAGGAGGGCCAAGGAGGGAATGAGTAGCCAGGAAGATGGGATGGGATCAAGTGCACAGGATGTTTTCTTAGAGGAGGATATAACTGCAAGGAGCTCAGAGGAAGTGAGTGGGTGGAAGGAATGCCAAGCATGAGACAGTTGGAAGAGGGGGGAGGTGAATAGGGAGGGGGACTGGGAATAGGAGGAGGGCAATGAGGGAGAGATTGCCTAAGATCAGTTACTTTGGTGTTAAAGTAGGTTGCTAGTTGAGAGGAGGAGGGTGAAAGAGTAGGGGGGGAAGGAGAGGTATGAGACTGGAGGGAAGTGAGCGAGTGAAGAACAGAATAGAGATGACGTGTCTTGTTTGGTGCGGAAGAGATTGCGGTGGCGAAGTAGACCTGTTTGGCTTTGTGCACTTGGGTCCTATAGTGGGAGTGCGCAGAGCAGAAGTGGGAAAGAGTAAGAGAAGGAGTCTTGCACCACCGGCGCTCAGCACGGCGAAGCTGAGACTGGAGAAGCAGGAGACCATGATGAAACCAGGGCTGGGAGGGACGGGAAGTAGAGGACTGGGGGCGAAGAGGTGCGATATGATCCAGAGCAGATGAGAGGGAAGAAAACCAGGTGGAAGCTTGAGAGGAGGGGGAAAGGAGGGGAAAATCGGCTGGGAGCAGATCGGATGCGGGAGGGAATTGTTGAGGTGTCTCAGAGGAGATATGGCGGGTGTAGGAAACTGTAGTGGAGGGAGGGAGAGAGTCGTGGAGGGAGGGGGAACTGGTAGATGAGATGAAGGGGGAGAAAAAGCATTGAAATGTAATGCAGAGGTGATCGGTCCAGGGAAGGGAAAAAGCGTGGAAGGACTGTAAGAGATAGAAGGAAGCAGAGGGAGAAAGAAGAAGGTCAAGCATGTAAACAGCAGAGTGGGTCGGGAAAGAAATATGCTGAAGAAGGGACAGATCATGAAGGAGGGTAGAGAAGGAATGGTCCCTGACAGAGATGGGAGGATCAAGGTGCAGGTTGAAGTCGCCAGCGATAAGCAATTGAGGGTAGGCCAGAGAAAGATTGGTGATAGAGGAGAGAAGCAAATCCCATAGATCAGGACGCAAAGCTGGAGGAGCATAGATAAGAAGCAGATGCAAAGGGGGGGTGCAGTGGAGTTTTAGGAGCCTATCACAGACTAAGGCCTGAAGCTCACTTACACGTCTAGCCGAAGTAAGGGCTATAAGGAAGAGAGTCTTCCAGGAAAGGAAGCGTAGACGGCAAGTAGCCATCGGCTCAAAAGGAGGGCGAGTCAATTGCTGCAAGACCACATTCAGCTCCCACTCAGGAGCAGGAGGACGGATGGGAGGCTTGAGCAAGAGCAAGCCTCTGAGAAATCTGGTCACCAAGGGGTGGCCAGACAGAGAATGTCCTTCCACCAGGGAGTGGTGAGCTGCTAGAGCTGAGAGGTGGACCCGAACAGAATTGGACTTAAGTCCCTGATTGCATAAGTGCAGCAAATACTGAAGTACCAGTGGTACAGTACAAGAGAAAGGATCTTCTGTACGTAGCTGACACCACACAGAAAACCTTTTCCACTTCAGAGCATAGGTTTTCCTAGAGTATTGCTTCCTAGAGGCTAGAACAACCTCCTCAACTTCCTGAGGTAGGCCCCAGGGAGCCAAAACTACCCTTGCAGCCTCCAGGCCATCAAATTGAGAGATTTGAGATTGGGGTGCAGAAGGGAACCCTGATCCTGAGAGAGCAGGTCGGATTACAACCCCAGAGGTAGTGGGGAATCCACTGCCAGCTGTAGCAGAAGTGGAAACCAGGGCTGTCTCGGCCACCTGGGAGCTACCAGCAGGACCGAGGCCTTGTCCTGAAGAATCTTGAAGAAACTGCGGGCCACCAAGGGCGTAGGAGGAAACGCATACAGGAGGCCCTGAGACCAGGAGATCAGAAAAGCATCCGGTGCTATCCTCAAAGGATGCAGTTGTCTGGAGCAGAACTTGCGCAGTTGCTTGTTCAGCAGACTGGCAAACAGATCTATCCAAGGGAGACCCCATTTTAGGAAGATCTTTTGAACTACCAAGGGATGCAGCTGCCACTCGTGGAGCTGCAGAATTTTGCTCAACCTGTCGGCCAGGCAGTTCTCCTGGCCTGGAAGGTACACAGCCCTGAGAAGCATGTTGTGTTTCAGGGCAAAGGAACAAAGGTCTTGAGTTTCCCGAAAGAGAAGCCTGGACCCTGTCCCGCCCTGTTTGTTCACATAAAACATGGCTACCTGGTTGTCTGTTTGAATCAAGACAGACTGATGAGCCAGGGCAGGAGTGAAAGCTTTGAGAGCTAAGCGGATAGCCCGGAGTTCTAGGAGATTGATCTGTTGAGCTGCCTCCCAAGGAGACCAGAGGCCTTGGGTGCATTTGTCTAGACAATAAGCACCCCAGCCCCGCAGAGAGGCATCGGTGGTTAAGACCATAGAGTACTCTGGCATCTGGAAGGGCATCCCCTGTAACAGATTGGGTGGATGTAGCCACCAGCTGAGGGAGGTCAGAAAGTGCTTGGACACCCTGATCCTGTTTCTGAGGCTGCCTGAGGCCTGTGACCACTGAGTCCGAAGGCACCACTGTGCAGGCCTCATATGGAGCCTGGCATTGGGAGTCACATGTACTGTCGAAGCCATGTGACCTAGAAGCCTGAGACAGAGTCTGGCGGAGACCAGGGTCCGATCTAGGAACTGTTTGGCTACGTCCAACAGTCTTTGGGCCGTGACCTCTGGCAAGAATGCCTTTGCCAGTTGAGAATCTAACCTTGCTCCTATGAACACCAAGTTCTGGGAGGGGAGCAAAGTGGACTTTGCGAAGTTTATGACAAAGCCCACACTCTGAAGCAGAGCAATGGTTCTGAGGGTGGCTTGTCTGGCCTCCTGGCATGTCTGACCCCTGATGAGCCAGTCGTCCAGATAGGGAAAGACAAAGATGCCTTGATTTCTCAGGTAGGCCGCAACCACTGCCAGGCACTTGGTAAAGACCCTGGGAGCGGAAGTCAGGCCAAAAGGTAGTACTCGGTACTGATAATGGTTTCCCCCCACAATGAACCTTAGGTACTTTCTGTGGTCTGGATGAATGAGGATGTGAGTGTACGCATCCTTTAGATCCAAGGAGCATAGCCAATCTCCCTGCTGGAGGTAGGGAAGAAGTGTTCCAAGAGTAAGCATCTTGAATTTTTCCTTCTCTAGGAACTTGATGAGGTTCCTGAGATCTAGAATGGGTTGAAGGCCACCGGTCCTTTTGGGTACCAGGAAATACGTGGAGTAGAAACCGTGACCTTGAAAGTGAGGAGGCACAGGCTCCACTGCCCTGTCCCTTAACAGACCCTGAAGTTCCTGAAGGAGAAGGGCTGAGTGTAGGGGAGGCCTCAAGGGCTCTCCTGGAAAGTAAGGAGGAGGCAGTTGGTGAAAATGCAGGGCATAGCCCTTCTGGACTATGTCCAGCACCCAACTGTCGGTGGTAATGAGAGGCCACTGGTGGGCAAAGAGTACAAGGCGATCGCCTGTGCAGGGCTGGGAGAGCAGGGATGGAGTGGCTTCGCTCAAGGAGTCAAAAACCCCCACCCTGCTGAGTGGAAGCAGGGGCTGAAGGCTTGGGGGTCCTCTGCCTACGGGGCCCATTACCCTGGCCCTTGGCTTGCTGACCCTGGGGGGCAGCTTGGGCAGCCTGATATTGAGGGTACTGTTTGTAGGCAGTGCCCTTCCTCGGGTAAAAGGACTTTTTACCCGAGCCCTTCTTTTTGTGGGAAGGGGCAGAGGTCTTCCTCGACAGCCTCGTCCGGGTAAGATGCTCGGTCTCGAGCTGAGCGGCCTTCTCGGTCACGGGCTTGCCAAAAAGGTTTTCACCTTAGCAAGGGACATCGACCAACTTGTCCTGAACCCATGGCTCGAGGTCCGATGACTGCAGCCACGCCTGGCGTCGAGCTGCGATGCCGGCAGCCGCAACTCGGGCCGAAGCCTCGAAGCCATCGTAGGCGGCGCGGGAAACGAACTTGGAACATTCCTGAATCCCCAAGGACAAGGACGTAAATCTCTGCAAAGGTTCCCCGGAGAGTCCAGCAGAGAACCCAGCCAATTCCTTGGCCAGGTCTCGCAAGTACATGCCCATGTACAGCTGGTAAGATGGACACGGCAAGCAAGCATAGACCCCTGGAAGCACTTTCTACCGACGCCATCGAGGTTTCGGGCCTCCCTACCAGGAGGCACTGCGGAGTGCATCTTCTGGCTCTTCAGAGAATGCATGGCCGATTCCACAACCATGGAATGGTGTGGTAGCTGTGCCTTCTGAAAACCAGGGCTTTTGCGGAGTCGATAGATGGAATCAACTCACTTGCTTAGAACCGGCGCCGAGGCAGGGGCCTCCCACATATGGAAGAGGAGCCGCTCCAGCATCGGAGGAACCGGGACAGTAAAGGCCTCCTTCGGAGGAGAGTCATACTGTAGAGCATCGAGCTCCTCGGCTCAAGGCTCTTCCTCGGGGTCGGCAGGGATAGCCAAGGCAGCAGCCATATCCTGGATGAACTCCGAGAACCTAGTGTCCTCCGGAGGGAATCTACTCCGGGGCTCAGACTGCGGTGAGTCCGATGGGACGCACCGAGTCTTAAAGGTATCGGGAGACTCCTCGTCCTCCATCTCCCAGGCCGACTTGTCGGAAGAGGAGTTGGGGTCAGACACCGCGGGGCCCCGAGGCACCCGCCCCAACGCCGGGGGCACCGGCGTCGACACCCTCGGTCCCGAACGGGAGGTCGAGGGAGACCTCGACCGAGGACGACGTCGAGCCACGAGTATCGGCTCGGTCTCCGGGGTTGACGTCGAAGTCGACGTCCCGGTGGTCGGGGCAGATGCGCCAGGCAGGCTGGCCATCAGTGCCCGCTGCTGCTCCATGAAGGCAGACAATCTGCTCTCCAAGGCTGTCATCCTGAGACTCAGCTCGGGAGACACAGCAGCCACTGACTCGGTCGGCTCTCTGGGAGGAGAGTCCACGAGGACTATAGGGCTTACGTGTCCAGCAGACTCCGGCTCCACGCAAGGTACTTTGGCAGGCTTCTCTTGGTCCACAAACCCGGGACGGCGGTCGGGGGTCTTAGACCTGGCCCTTGAGGGACCAGGGACCTCTTCCAACGCCGCCCTCGCGAGCCGCTTCTTCCTCTTTCGTTCCCGGTCGGGGGACCCCCTGTCCGAGGAGCTTCGACGGCACTCGGGATCGGAATCCCGAGATGTCGAGGCCTCAGACGAGGTCCGGGCCCGGCCGGAGGCAGAGTCCGAGAAAAACCTCTCTTTTTGATGCTGACGACTTTGAAGTGCCTTGGAAGACATTTTCCCGCATGGCACGCACGACTGGAAGTCGTGGCCAGGGCCGAGGCACCAAAGGCAGCAGTCGCGTGTGTCAGTGAGAGACATTAACTTCTTACACCGATCACACTTCTTGAAACCACTGGAAGCCATCGGGGAAAAAAGAGCCCCTGCGAGGTCAAAAGACCGGCCTTCCAGGGAAAAAGGAAAAAAAAGGGGCTCGAAAGCCAGCCACGAAGGGCAAAAACCGAAAAAGAAGAAAATGGGCTCGATACCGGTGTACCGAACCCGGTGGGAGAGGAACCGGCGTCGAACCGGAGAAAAATAGCGAAAAATCGCCGAAGAAAAAAAATCACTTTTATCCGGGAAAACAGGACACACGTCCGATGGGCTTCACGGAAAAAGAGAGACTGAGCTAAGATGGCACCTTTAGGCGGGAAGGGAACCGCGCATGCGTGCCAGCATTCCCAAAGGCTTTCATGGAAAGCTGGGGAAATGCTCCGCTGGGGCTTCATCGGCACCGATGACACCCATATGTGAGGACTGACTTCCTGCTTGGTCCTGGAGAATGTAGTTTTTCTACATTTGGACTTATTTGGTTGCTCTCCAAAGGTGACTTAAAATGAGTTTCACCTAACCCTCTTTGTAAGTGTGGGTGAAAGCTTTGGTCTCTTACTGTGATAAGGTAGAGGGTGCCTTTTAGGTTCACCATGACGTAGTTCATTTTGTCACGGAATGACTTTTTTTTAAAGGTACTGTTTTGGTCCACGTCTCTGTCATTGAATATGTTTTTTGGTTTCAGTGCCTTAGGCTTTGAGCCTCTTGAATATCTCAAGAGGGACACTTTGAAAGCTCTATCCTTGCAAGAGATGTTTTTTGTTATGGTTTGTTCCGCTAGAAAAATTTCTGTCCCTAGGCCTTATTCCAGGGGTCTCCAAATCCAGTCAGGTTTTCAAGATATCCCTAATGAATATGCATGAGATAAAATCAAAAACAATGGGGCAGTGCATGCAAATATATCTCATGCATATTCATTGAACGTACTCCCCAAATTCATAGACCCCAAATACGCCTCACACTATAAAACATAAAAAATATTTTCATAAATCACTCACCATGAACTTAATCCCGACTACAAACGAACAAAGAATAAATGCAATAGTGCATGGATAAACAAACTAAACCATGGGTATAAGAAAAAGCCTCCAGTGACTTAACATCCCACTTTGTGGCTACTCAAAGCCACAGGGGAACAAACAGCTCCACATCAAGATCAAGATGGCTTTGAGTAGCCACACAGTGGGATATTAAGTCACCTGAGGCTTTTTCTCCTACCCATGATTTAGTTTGTTCATCCATGCCCTACTGCGTTTTTTATTTGTTCGTTTGTAGTTGGGATCAAGTTCATGGTGAGTGATTTATGAAAAATAATATTTTTTATGTTTTATGGTGTGAGGAGTATTAGGGGTCTGACTGTGGGGAGTATGTTTTTTGGGTTTTCTCCGAATCATTGTGTTTGGTAGTTTGTTTAGTGGTTATGCAAATTCATTACGGATATCCCGAAAACCTGGCAGGATTGCGGACCTCCAGGACTGGTTTGGAGACCCCATGCCTTATTCTGTCAGGGGCCCTTTTATGCAGTTTTCAAGTCTGGGTGTTTCTTTGCAGTAAGATTGTAGACATGAGTTTGATTGTCTTCGCCTGCCGGATGTTCGGGAAGCTTTGGTGCGCTACCGTAATGAGATCTGCCATTCAAATCAGCTGTTTGTACTGTTATTGGTATTTGGAAAGGCAAATCTGCTACTGTGCTTCCATAGACTAGTGATTTAAGAGCAAAATGAGTCAGATACCTTTATTCAAGAGTCATGTACCCCTAATGGATCGCAGCGCTGACCAGAGAAGTATACACCTCTTGAGTGGAGAGACAGGCATTTTCTCCAGTGGAGGTCTGCAAAGTGGCAGCACAGTCTTCATTGCTTGTGTTTACTAAATATTATAGGCTAGTTGGGAAAGCCAAAGGATTAGGACGATCATTATAGTTGGTGATTTGATAACAGGTATGCCCTCATAACTGGTGGAAGAAAAAGAAAGAAATTTGGCCTTACCTGCTATTTTCTTTCCTCGAATTCAACCAGACCAGCTCAGAGGCCTACCCTGACTAATACTATACTATTTTGAAATACAAGGGTTTTCAAAAAACTGAAATATGAGACTGCAGACCTGCTATTAGTAATCTGTGAACTATCATTAAAATAATCTGTAATATCTGAAGATTGGAGGATGGCCAATGTAACGCCAATTTTTAAAAAGGGTTCCAAGGGTGATCCGGAAAACTACAGACTAGTGATCCTGATGTCAGTAGCGGGAAAAATAGTAGAAACCATAATGAAGAACAAAATTATTGAACACATAGATAGTCATGGCTTAATGGGAGACAGCCAACATGGCTTTAGACAAGGAAGATCTTGTCTTATTAATCTGTTATGTTTTTTTGAAGGTGTAAATAAACAGTTAGACAAAGGTGAGTCGGTTGATACAGAGTATCTGGACTTTCAGAAAGCCTTCGACAAGTTCCCTCATCAGAGACTTTTGCAAAACTAAAAGTCATGGGATAGGAGGCAGTGTACTATTGTGGATTAGGAACTGGTTAAAAGATAGAAAGCAGAGGGTAGGGCTAAATGGCCAATTTTCCCAATGGAGAAAGGTGAATAGTGGAATACCCCAGGGATCTGTGCTGGGTCCGCTGCTTTTTGACATATTCATAAATGACCTGGAAAAGGGAATGAAAAGTGAGGTTATCAAATTTGCAGATGATACAAAACTATTTAAAGTTGTTAAAACCCATGAGGATTGTAGAAAATTGCAAGAGGATCTTGATAAATTGGAAGACTGGGCATCCAAATGGCAGATGAAATTTAATGTAGACAAGTGCAAGTTATGCACCTAGGAAAGAAAAACCCAAACTATGGTTACACAATGCAAGGTTCCACATTGGGAACCACAACCCAGGAAAAAGATTTAGGCATCATCGTGGATAACATGTTAATACCCTCCACCCAGTGTGCAGCGGCGGCCAAGAGAGAAAGCACAGTTACTTACCTGTAACAGGTGATCTCTGCGAACAGCAGGAATAAGTCTTCACATATGGGTATCGTCGGTACCGACGGAGCCTGCACGGGAACGCTCCCCAGTGTCCAGTAAGAAAACTTTTGGGAGTATCCCACAGCGCCTGCGCGCTGCCTTCCCGCCTTTCTTAACTGCCTCTCTCCAGTTCGAGTTTTAAAGCTGAGACAAAGAGAGAGAGGAAAGGAAAGATAGAGAGATACAACTCCTAGGGGAGGTGGGTGGGTTGTGAAGACTTATTCCTGCTGTTCCCAGAGATCACCTGTTACAGTTAAGTAACTGTGCTATCTCCAGGACAAAGCAGGAATGAGTCTTCACATATGGGGACTCCCCAGCTAGAGATGCCTGGGAGATCACCCAGATTGTGAGTCCCTGGGAAGGGCTCTAGCTCTACCCATGAATCTCAGGCATCCAAGTCATGGATGGAGGGTAGGAGTTGATTAGGTATGGAACAAGTGTTTGAGAACAGCCTGACCAATCAAGGCATCCCGGCGGGAATCCTTCTCCAAGCAGTAATGGGCTGTGAAGGTATGAACCGATGCCCAGGTGGCCGCTCGACAGATTTGGTCGATGGACACAGAGTTTAGATGAGCCATAGAGGTTGCCATGGCCCTCACATTGTGAGCTGTGACATGGCCTTCCAGAGAAAGGTTCTTACTCTGGTAGGCGAAGGAAATACACTGAGCAATCCAATTGGACAGAGTTCTCTTAGAGACTGGAAGTCCTAAATGAGAAGGATCAAAAGCAACAAAAAGTTGAGAGGACTTTCTATGTTGCTGTGTCCTGTGTAAGTAGAAAGCAAGTGCTCTTTTACAATCCAGGGTATGAAGATTCCTCTCTGCACTTGATGCATGAGGTCCTGGAAAAAAGACAAGTAAAAATACCCCCTGGTTCAGATGAAAAGGTGAGACCACATTAGACATAAAGTGTGGATTAGTTCTGAGGACTACCTTGTCATGATGAAACCTTGTATAAGGAGGATTAGCCATTAAAGCTTGCAGCTCACTGATACGGCGAGCTGAGGTGACTGCAATGAGAAAAATAACTTTCCAGGAAAGGAATTTTAAGGAGGTAGTGGCTAAAGGTTCAAAGGGTGGCTTCATAAGCTGGCCAAGAACCAGATTCAAGTCCCATGCCACTGGAGGTGGTCTAATGGGAGGTTTAGTCAAAAGAAGGCCTCTCATGAATCTTGCTATAAGAGGATGAGAGGAAATAGGTTGTCCATTGAGAGGCTTAAGGGATGCTGCAATAGCACTCAAATGGACTCTGATTGAATTTGTTTTAAGGCCTGCATGGGATAAATGCAGTAAACAGTCTAGTAAAGAATTCAAAGGTATTGCAAGAGGGTTGAGACCCTTCTCTGCACACCAAATGGAAAACCTTTTCCATTTAAAAGCATATGAACGTCTAGTGGAAGGCTTTCTGGAAGCATGAAGGATATCCTTCACTTGCTGAGAAAGTTGTAAATCTTGAAGGTCTAGGCCTTCAGCAACCAGGCCCTGAGATGAAGAGATTGAGGATTTGGGTGCCACAAGGTTCCTTCCTCCTGGGAGAGGAGATCTGGAGCAGACCCCAGGTCTAGGGAGGGAGCTTGAGAGAGATACAGAAGTAGAGGGTACCACACTTGGCGTGGCCAAAGTGGTGCTATGAGGATCATAGTCCCCTTGTCTCTCTGAAGCTTGAACAGGGTTTTGGGGATTAGGGGAATAGGTGGAAATGCATAGAGGAAATCTTGCCCCCAATGAAGGAGGAAGGCATCCCTGACCTGAACTCCCTGACATGGAATCCTGGAACAGAACCGGGGAAGTTTGGCATTCCACGGACTTGCAAATAGGTCTATGTCTGGGGTACCCCAAATCCGAAAAATTCTGGCTATCTGGTCCCCATGGAGGGACCATTCGTGCGGAAGCAGAACTCGACTGAGTCTGTCTGCCCAAGAGTTTTGAACCCCTGGAAGATATACTGCCATGAGATGGATTTGATGCTCTCTGGCAAAGGCCCACAATCTCAAAGCTTCATTGCAAAGCGACAGAGAGCCAGTCCCCCCCTGCTTGTTCACGTAGAACATGGCTACCTGGTTGTCCGTGTGGATGAGGACTGTCTTGTACCTGAGCAGGGTGTGGAAGACTCTGAGAGCCAGAAAGATTGCTCTGAGCTCTAAGAGGTTGATATGAAGAGATGTCTCCTGTGGAGACCAGATGCCCTGGGTTGAGAGATCTTGTAGATGAGCTCCCCAACCCTTTGGAGAGGCATCTGTTGTAAGGGTGGCTTGGGGTAACACCTGTTGAAAGAGGGACCCCAGCAACAGATTCTGAGTGGATTTCCACCAGTGGAGGGACCAAAAAAGGCGACTGGAGGTTGCTATTTTGTCTGACAGGCAACCTGATGCCTGGGTCCATTGGGAGGATAGGGTCCACTGAGCTGCTCTCATGTGAAGGCGAGCACAGGGAACCACATGCACCGTGGATGCCATGTGGCCTAAGAGATGCAACATCTCTCGAGCAGTTAAATGGGATTTTAACTGAATCTGGGAGGCTAACTGCACTAAGCGTAGGCAACAGGCCTGGGGAAGATAGGCCCTTGCAGTTGTGGTATCCAGTAAGGCCCCTATGAACTCTAGAGACTGAATAGGGGTGAGATGGGATTTTGGAATGTTGATTACCAGTCCCAGATACTGAAGAACACGCCTTATGCAGGCCAGGGAAGTCTGGGCCTCTGAATGGGATGGGGCCCGGATGAGCCAGTCGTCCAGATATGGGAATACGAATATTCCTAGAGTGCGCAAGAATGCAGCTACTACTGCCATGCATTTTGTGAACACTCTTGGAGCAGAGGCCAGACCGAAAGGAAGCACTTTGTATTGGTAGTGCTTTCCTTGGTAAAGGAATCAAAGAAATCTTCTGTGTGTTGGATGGATGAGAACATGGGTGTACGCATCCTTGAGATCTAGAGAACAAAGCCAGTCCTGACTCTGGAGGTATGGAAGGAGAGTTCCGAGAGAAGTCATCTTGAATTTCTCCTTGCATAGAAACTTGTTCAATTCTCTGAGATCTAGTATGGGTCTGTAGCCCCCTGTTTTCTTTGGAATGAGAAAATAGGGGTAGTAGAACCCTGAGCCTTGTTGAAGAAGGGGTACTTCTTCTATTGCCCCCTGGGCAAGAAGGGTAGCAATCTCTTGACCTAGAAGGTTGAGGAGAGATGTTGGAGAATTTAACTGTTTCACCATGGTGTGAGGAGGAAGGTTTAAGAAATGAAGTTTGTATCCTTCTCTTATGATAGAGAGGGTCCACTGCTCTGCTGTGATTTGTTCCCATCTGGGAGCAAAGTGAGCTAACCTTCCTGGGATGGTGAGAGGCTCTGGATGTTCTAGAGCCAGAAAGGCTAAGTTCTCTAGTGGAAAGTCAAAGGCCCTGAGGAGGCTGAGGCTGTTGGGCCGTAGCAGTCCTCGCAGCCTGGGTTTTGGCCTGTTTTGGTTGTTGCTGTCTCTTTGTATCAAAACGACCTTGAGTAGAGGCTTGACCATAAGAAGAAAAATTCCCTTTCTTTGGGAAAGATCCCTTTTTGAACAACCTCTTTTTAAAAGGAGCAGTAGTAGACTTTGAAAGTCTATCTAAAGCAGAGTTTTCAGCATCCATTTGGTTGGCCTTTGCTTGCCAATCTTTACCAAACAGGTTTTTGCCTGTACAGGGAAGGTTACCTAGACCATCCTGTACCCAGGATTCCAAATCAGAGGCTTGCAACCAAGCAACCCTGCTTGCACCTATGGCAATAGCCGAGGCTCTACTGGCCCCCTCAAAAGAGTCAAAGGCTGCACGGTTGGAAAACTTGGATACATCCTGTGCATTTTTAAGCCAGGTGATGTATTCTTCTCTCTTATCTTCTGACATAAAAGGAGATAAGGTTTGCAGATGATCTGTAACTTCTTTTAGAAACATCCTCATATAGAGACTATAGGAGTTGATTCTGGCTACAAGCATACTGGCCTGGAAGATTTTCCTGCCAAAGGCATCTAGAGTTCTGCATTCTCTTCCTGGAGGAGCAGAGGAGTGCCTTTTTGTACTTTTGATCTTTATCATAGCAGACTCTACCACAATAGAGTGGTGAGGAAGCTGAGTCTTATGAAATCCAGGACAAGGAGGAACACGATACATGGTGTCCAACCTTCTGGAATGAGGGGAGGTGGAAAGAGGAGTCTCCCATATGCCCAGCAAGTGATCATAAAGAATCTCATGTATTGGCAAGGTGGCTGCCTCTTTAGGAGCTTTAGGATACTGTAGGATATCCAATTTTTTGGCTCTAGGTTCAGTCTCAGAGGTCACTGAGATGGACAGGCCTTTGGCCACCTCCCTAATAAAATCCTGAAAAGACAAGTCTTCAGGAGGAGACATTCTCCTTTTTGGAGAAGAGGGTTCCTGAGGAAGGATGCCCGATGCTTCAATTGAGGCCTCTGAAGAATCAGAGTCTTCAGAGAAATCGAAGTATCGACTATCTGGATGCTCTCGTAGAGCCCGAAACGCATACCGGGAGGTATCGACATCGGGAGTAATCGGTACCGGGTCGGTACTGATAGGCATCACTGGATAGCGTACCGCTGCGTTCGATACTGATGTCGATGCAAGCGGTACTGGTATCGGTACAGGAACCGACAACTGGGTTTGTTGCGGTACCGTAGGCGTCGCAGCTTGAATTAATGCCGTGATGGCCCGCTGCATGGTCAGAATATTCTGATCCATTGACGCCACCAATGTCTGGATGTTGGTACCGGTAGAAACTGCCGGTACCCCAGAACATTGTAACAGGTGATCGGTCGACGCCGAGCCATCGATGTCAACCTGTGACCCCATAGGTAGTGCTTTGGAAGCCGGAGCCTCCCGCTGGGGTAATTTTGCCGGTGTGGTATCCTCAAGAGTAAGCCCGGGGGCATCTCGATACTTAGAGGGAGATGAACTCTTTGAGGACCAGCCAGATCTAAGTTTGTTTACCTGAGATCCATGGGATAAAGAAGCAGCCCTGGAAGACGTCGATGCCACAGAAGCTGCATCGGAGGGAAACAGGGTACTGAGCTTAGCTGCCCGATTCTGTAACCCTCTTTTAGACATCATGGAACAGGACTCACAATCCGCAATGGAGTGGTCAGGACCTAAACATTTTAGACACCAGTCATGGGTGTCAGTGACAGAAATAGTGCTGCTGCACTTTGTGCATTTTTTAAACCCGGAGGCGGGTTTTTCCATGAGGGAAAAATATATCTGTAGGCCTAAGGCCCCAGAAGAAAAATGCACTGAAAAGAGTAGAAGTTTTTTTTTGTTTTTTTTTTAAAGAAAGAAAAGAACCAGTGGTACCGGTGCGGAATCGAGAAGGCAGACACGCGACTAAAGAAAAATAAAAGAAAATAAGAAATTCTTCAGCGGTGACAGGAAACATGACCTGCTGGCTCCGCGGAAAAGAAGAACTGGAGAAAGGCAGTTAGGAAAGGCGGGAAGGCAGCACGCAGGCGCTGTGGGATGCTCCCAAAAGCTTTCTTACTGGACGATGGGGAGAGTTCCTGTGCAGGCTCCGTCGGTACCGACGATACCCATATGTGAAGACTCATTCCTGCTTGTTCCTGGAGATAATAAAATGCTAGGTATCATAAGGAAAGGAATGGAAAATAAAACAAAGGATATTATAAGGCCTCTGTATCGTCCCCATGGTGCGACCACACTGAGTATTGTGTACAATTCTGGTTGCCGTATCTTAAAAAGGATATAGCGTTATTAGAAAAGGTACAGAGAAGAGCCATCAAAATGGTAAAGGGGATGGAAGAATACCCCTATGAAGAGAGGCTAAAAAGGTTAGGGCTCTTCAACGTGGAAAAGAGATCTATAAATTAATGAATGGAGTGGAACGGGTAAACGTAGATCGATTGTTTACATCATCAGAATATAGAAAGACTAGGGGACATGCAATGAAGCTACAGGTTAAACTATTTAAGACTAATAAGAGAAAATATTTTTTCACTCAACGTGTAATCAAACTCTGGAATTTGTTACCTGAGGATTTAGTAAAAGCTGTTAAGCGCAGCTGAGTTTAAAAAGGGTTTGGACAAGTTCCTGGAGGAAAGATCCATAAACCATTATTAAAAGGGACCCGGGATAACACTGCTTGACTCAATACAAGCATTGTGGAACCTGTGTCTTTTGGGAAACTGCTAGGTACTTACTGTATGACCTAGATTGGCCACTGTTGGAAACAGGATACTGAGCTTGATGGACCTTAGTCTGACCCAGTATGGCATATCTTATGTTCTTATGTCTTATTTAGACTGGTCGTCTGTCTTTTCAGAAGCATTTAAAGACATATATGTTTTAGCAGGCTTTTGAGGGATTATGATCTTTAAATAGTCGTTTCATTTTAATGGGCAAATGATTTGTTTTGTTTTGCGTTAAATTCTGCTTTTGAATTTTATGTATTTTTATTTTTATTGTGCTTTTGTTTTCTTTGAAAATATGTATTTTTTTGTAATCAACCAAGATCTTGGGATTGTTGTGTAATATAAATGAGTAAATAAATATTTCTGCTCTGGTTGTTAGATCAGTTACGCTGAAGCCCCATGAGTTTTCTAGTTTCTCTCCCGTGTGTAGCAGTTTGACCCAGCTTGTGGCTTGCTTTCTTACTTCATGGAAGATTTTGAAGAAATGAGTTTTTCTCCCCACCATTGTTTTTTACAGAAATATTGAGGAGCAAGTGGCTGCACGAGATACTTAGAGATATGAGAGCTGTGCGTTCTGCCCTATATCTCTATCTTCTGGTTGATGGACATTACCTACATGCTCTGGTACTGGTGTAGTTGGACTAAGGAAAGAAAATTAGTACTTAAGATCGAATCTCCTTTTATCTTATATTTACATAGCCAAATAGTCTAATATATTACCTATTACAAATATTGCTCCATTCACTCACTATATCAAAAACGCTGTTTTATTTAGGGAACAGGTCTCAGACTAGAGCGGGGAAGTAACCGATGAGGTAAAACCTCTAAACAGCAATCCCCTTCTTTGCATCAAGGACCTTAAGTTCCCTTTTCTCTATTTTTTTATGCAGTGTATTTCAAAACTTTTGTGCCATTGATAATTCCAAAACTTTTCATAACTTGTATAGCAGTTAGCAGGACGCAGAATAATAAGAAATGCTTGTTTGCTTATCTGTAAAATAGTAGTCCCAACGCAAGTCATCAGCGCTTGTGCGTTTCACCGGCCAAACGGTTTCTTCGGGGGATACCGGTTTAATGAAGACATGCAGCTTCTCTGTTCTTTTACCTCATCCTTTCTCGTTTATCTTTTCTCGTTTTTTGAGAAAGCGCTGACGATTTGCGTTGGGACTACTGTTTAAATTTTACAGATAAGCAAACAAGCATTTCTTATTATTCTGCGTCCTGCTAACTGCTATACAAGTTATGAAAATCCTAGTCAAGAAAGACGTTATGAACTTTTAAATCACTGTAAGCAATTAGCAGCAGAAAAGTTTTGGAGTTATCAATGGCACAAAAGTTTTGAAATACAGTGGCACAAACGTTTTGAAATACAGTGGCAGAAGTGCTTGAAACATTGAAAGACATTGGTTTTTACGTATATAAAAATGAACTGCATAAAAAAATAGAGAAAAGGGAACTTAAGGTCCTTGATGCAAAGAAGGGGATTGCTGTTTAGAGGTTTTACCTCATCGGTTACTTCCCCGCTCTAGTCTGAGACCCGTTCCCTAAATAAAACAGCGTTTTTGATATAGTGAGTGAATGGAGCAATATTTGTAATAGGTTAGGCATATCGATTGTTCCAATAAAACCCGATAAGAAATAATCTAATATGACAAACATTTCAAAATGTATACATAAAATTCTCAAAAATGCTTTATTTTGTCTCATTTACACAAAAGGCAGACCATACTGGACTGGCAACTCTTACTTAAACTAAGATTTTTTTAAGAGCTTTGTAAACAGCGATTACTAAAAACTTATCTGAAGTGATATTTTACCTCAATATCAATGTTGCTGAGAACTCCTGCATCTTTTTTAGCCAATTTCAGTTCATTTCCTTTTGGTCCATGGACATAGTAATGGTATATATGTCTACAAAAGCAATTTTCTCAAAATCAGCATCAATTAAAAGTCAATTTAATAATGCCTCTAATTGTGTCTATAAAAAACACAAATGCTTCTTCTGCCTGCGACTTAGAGAAACAAATTTCTTTAACCTTACTGAAAACAATTTTTAAGAAACAATGAGGCCATCAACAGGGACATGGATAATACTTTTTCAGTGATCACACCATGAATCCCTCCATTTTGCCAATTTCTTGCTTTTGATGCCATCTTAGCCTTTAGCTTCCCAGGAACTTTATTATTATTAATTTTCAGAACTCTTGTGCCCTGGGAAGCTATAGGCTAAGATGATATCAGAAGCAAGAAATTGGCAAAATGGAGAGACTGATGATGCAATGGAGGGATTAATGTGTGATCACTGAAAAAGTGTTATGATCCATGTCCCTTTTGATGGTCTCCCTAATTCTTAAAAAAAAATCAGTAAGGTTAAAGAAATTTGCAGGCCTGTTACTTGAGAATTGCTGGTTTGGTTAACTGGGAGTATATACTTTCAAGCCAGAAGCTTTCATATTATTGCTCTTCTTCCCACAAGCATAAAAGATATCCAAAATCAGCCACTGTTTACAGATTCTTTTTGTTGCTGCTGTTGATGATGTTATTTTTATTAAACTGAAACCAGGCTCATGTGACATACAAGTTTCACCAACAACCACAATATGAATAACCAAATAATCTATTACTGCAATTTGCATTGTCCAATGGCTCCAGTTGCGCTTTGCTCTTTTCCTCTATACACTCATTTTTTTATACTCATACCCATTTCCTCTTCCCATCTCCCTATCACCCTAAACTTGCACCCTGCAATCAACCTACTCTGTGGGGTCTCTATCTTTAAATGTTCTCCATGGGTAATTATAAAGCCGGCTGTCTGGTTTAATATTCATGCCATCCATTCACAACTCACACTTCACCATCTCACACATTTAGAGTTACCAAACATTGGAAAGGTGGTGCATCTTCACTCAACCAAAATGTCAAGATAATCTTTCAATCAACAATATTGCTACATGTATAACTGCTTTTACTCTTAGAATCTTGGAATCCCATGGTGGCTTCCCATTACCCAGCATCAGTAAGCCATAGGAGTACTCAGCTTTCATTTGCTTAACATTCGCTAACATCACTAAGGCCTCCAACTACAATGATTGCAATTTAGCACACTCCAAAAAGCAATGTCCCAGCATGCCAGTCCTTATTTTTCATTTTCTACACCCCTTTTCCAGCCACAAATTATATCCATGGCCTCTTTCCTTATATTTAGACCATATACAATAATGTATAGTATATCTTCTGGAGCCCCACCATTCACAATCAGCTGTGCAGATTTGCCCGGGAGAGAGATGAGACAGAGAATGTCAATTTTCAGGGGCAATATGCTTTGCTTTACCAGACCACTCACGTTTTGATGTCTCCTTGACATTTTTTTAAAATAAATATTTATTAAATATTGTTTTCCTTCTATTTTTTGATATTGTTACATTGGAGAAGGAACTTGACGGGAGGTTTTTTGTTTTCCATATCCCAGAAATAGCCAGATTGAATGCTACTTAACACAAGAGACAAGAGCAATGGCTTTCCCCAAAACTACCTTAACTGTTTAGGGACTTCACCTCCAGGAACATGTCCAAACCTTTTTTAAACCTAGCCATGCTGTGTTCAAAACAAAACTCAAGCCTTATGCCTACTTGACTATCAGAATCGATTGGCTGTGATCTGGGCACAAGCAGGGTAAAACTTCCATAACCAAGATCCTATGGGCTGCACCGCCACCTGGGCTTCCCTTGCTTCATTGGCCCCGAGGATGGGGAGGTGCCAAAATAGCTGCGCCCTGCCTCCTGAAACCCTCAAAAGCTCTATCCACGAGAAGCGAAGCGCCCCCTATGGTAGGGCACAAACCGTACGGAGCAGAATTGGCAGAAGTCTCGCGGCTGCCCTAATGCTGGAGCCAACGTGCGGGACTACTTCTGTTTATCCACAGGGAGGCAACCACCTTTGGACTCACCCAAGTCCTTCACCAATTTCTCCAACTCCTCCCCAAAGAGAAGCTTCCCCTTAAACAGAAGCTTGCTAAGCATGGATTTGGAAGAGCAGTCTGCTGCCCAATTCCACAGCCAGAGATAGCGGCAAACTGCCACCACCAAGGCCATACTCTTCGATAGCCCTCTAATAAGATCATAGAAGGAATCCACGAGACACGCAGTCTCCAGTAACAGCCTCGCTGCTATCAGGACCTGAGCTGACACTTCTGGTTCCAGAATGCCCTGTGCCCATCACAGGCATGCCCTGGGCCACCCAGGCCAAACACACAGAAGCCTGTAACAAGAGGGCATTGATATCAAATGCCTGCTTTAATAAGGTATCCAATTTTCCATCCTGGACATCCTTGAGCGCTGCACTGCCCTCCACCGGGATTGTGGTCTTCTTCGTAATGGCCGAAACGGCTGCATCCACCTTTGGAGAACAGAAAATCTCATGCTTCTGTTCAAGCAGCGAGCGGGTAGAGCCGGGTCATGGTCCTCACCCCCCTGAGCCTGGCCTCTGGAAGATCCCACTCAAAGGATCATCTGCTTGACACCTCTATGCAAGGGAAAAACCGCTTGCATCTTCTTCACTGCCTGGAGTAACAGGTCTTCCAATGTAGTCTCTTCCACTCGGGATCCCCGCCAGCATATTAAGAGTCTTCATTGATTCTGCAATAAGCGCTGCAAGCTCCTCTCTGCGGAACACTTGAACAATCCGGGACTCCTACCTCCTGCGGAATCTCTCCTTCCTCTAGCTCCTCAATATCCTCTAACTCCGTGTAGACTCTGTGGGTCTGGAATCCTACACACAACAATCCCTGGATTCTTTATATTTCTATACCTCTCAATAGGAAGAAAAGACGAGACACAATTAATTAATCAATCACTATGGAGCTCTATAGGGAGGAAACGCATGGAGTCTAAATCAGACATATCCATCGAGTTTCTTCAAAGATGGCTTCACAGGGCTCCTGGTTTTATTAGAAAATATCAGCTGATTCAGTTAATCTTTAACATCTGGTACTTTCCAAATTACAACGTGTACATAAAATCTGCTAACATAGGCAACATTATCATATAGAAAGAAGAAGTTACATCTCATGACTATGTTCACTAAATTCAGCAGGTGTCGCTGTGATTTTACTTTTCAACAGAAGCTAATTAGTTACTTATTATATTTGCTGATTCTCTACTATTTATACAAGCTATATTCGTTATATTTGCTAATTGACTCAAAGCCCAGTTTCAAAAGAGCAGCGCATCCCGACCTAGCAACCTCTTTAGCCTATCAGATTGCAGGATAAGCAACTGTACCCTATGTTCTATTTATTTAGAGAAGTTCAATCTGACCTAATATCTATTTCTACACAAACTCTGTTTGCTAATCACACAAGCCCTGTTTACTAAGTCCAATGTCCTAGAAGAAGCAGAAGTGCATTTAAAGAGATAGTTTTACTGCAATTCAGACCTGTACTTTCTGGGCCTATAGCTAAGTTAGGTTCTACATTCCGGTTTCATGTATAGATGGCCTGCTTTCTATCCCTATAGATATTATAGATCCTGATCCGCTGTCTGTCTCTGAATCTGACAACTCCAAATCTGCATATCCTGGGTGAATCATAGTTGTATAAATTTGTTTGTCAGCAGCTGTTTCATCCACTTCACTGATTATATCTAATTTACTTTTGGGGCCTAGCCTAGTTAGCCCTTGTCTACACTCCGGTTCCAAGCCTTCTGACTCCTCAGACAATGGAGACTGCTCCCTTCAGTCACCCTCTAATCTAGTCCATTTGGCAGAAGAAATGTCCAAGTCTTGCTCCCGTGCGGCTGCCAGTCTCTTTCTGTGCTCTTGCAGCATCTCTGATTGGTCCATCGCCTCCGCTGTCTCATGCAGAATGCGTTATGCATGAGGATGATAAACTCTAGTGAAAAACTCCCTGGAGTACCTTTGTTACCTAGCCCCTGGGATGTGTAAAGTCTGGGAGCAGCCTGTTCCTTACTGAATGGCTCTAGCAGAGATGATGCAGTCCCCAAGGCTCTTTCCTACTCTGCAGCCAAGCTCTGCCAGACGGTAACTTGGGCATACTCCCCTCTGTCCCCAAGGAGACTGCTTGCACCTCTGTGCCGGCAGCGTTCTCCTGAAGCCCGTGTTCCAATACTCGAGCCGCCTTTTTGCAGCCATGACTAATACCTGCATCCAAGACTGACCCTCGCTGGGACCTGCAAGTCAAACACTGCAGCTTTGCCAGCATGGTCACATGAAGCAATGCAGACCCCAATAAACCCCCTGTAGTAAAAAAGGTTTGCCGTTTTAGCAGGGGGAGACCAGGAAAAACCTGTCCCTCTTTCCACTGGGCTGCCTGAATATTGTTTGTAGGCCTGTGATTTTTTTTTTTTAAACACCGAACCCCTCTCCAAATGAGGGCCAGGAGATAAAACAAAAAAAACACTAGGGCAAAAACAGCAATGGAGAGTTTTCCCCTTGAAGCTCCTTCCCCTGCCCTGAAAAAACCTGCCTCTGCAGAAATGGGGCACTTCCCGAGCTAACGAACAAACTGCCTTGAGCCATGCAGCCCACGGAAGCATCCGCTGAGAGAAGGAAAATGCTGCTGTTGCTGCCCCCAGTGTACCCTATTCACTGGCAGATTGAAGAGCTAAAAGTTTACCTTTGCTCACCTTGCGCTCAGCTGCTACTGCTGACTTTTCGGCATCGGGGCGGGAGTGCCTCTGAGTGCTGCCCGTTGGCCTTCTTTCACACGGCTCCTCACCTGGAAACGGGTTTGTGAGCCACTGACAGTGTGCACAGGTCTGGATCACCCAAGCCCCCTCCTTCCCAACCAGGAGTGAGGGAAGGGAGGAAGGGCCACCTCCTTGTTTTTTGTTTGTTTGTTTGTTTTATTTAAATGCTCACAGTTCCTTTAAAATACTACCCAGAAGTGATCATGGACACTCACACAACCAACAGGCCTCCCACATACACCAGACGCCTTAGCACCCTAATACAACCAGAAAATGGTTAGACTACACGATAGCCCACATGACTACTATTTACCCGTACCACCCACATGAATACACGCACAATATCCACTCGAGCTTGAATACTGTATATAGTTAAAGTTTATATATAGTATAATGTTGACTGTACATAGCTATCCCTGTTACTCCATGTTATATATTTCCCTGTTCTCTGTAAACTCAATGTTGCCTGTATGCATTGCAGTATATTTTGTTCAATGTTTCCTAGAGGCTAGGACAACCTCCTCAACTTACTGAGGCAGGCCCCAGGGAGCCAAAACTACCCTTGCAGCCTCCAGGCCATCAAATTGAGAGCTTTGAGATTGGGGGTGCAGAAGGGAACCCTGATCCTGAGAGAGAAGGTCGGGTTTCAACCCCAGAGGCAGTGGGGGATCCACTGCCAGCTGAAGCAGAAGTGGAAACCAAGGCTGTCTCGGCCACCTGGGAGCCACCAGCAAGACCGAGGCCTTCTCCTGAAGAATCTTGAACAGGGTACGGGCCACAAAGGGCGTGGGAGGAAACGCATACAGGAGGCACTTAGAGACCATGGGATCAGAAAAGCATCTGCTGCTATCCGCAGAGGAGGCGGTTGTCTGGAGCAGAAGTTTGGCAGCTGTTTGTTCAGTGGACTGGTAAACAGATCTATGGATGGAAG
This sequence comes from Ichthyophis bannanicus, assembly GCA_033557465.1. Taxonomy (NCBI): domain Eukaryota; kingdom Metazoa; phylum Chordata; class Amphibia; order Gymnophiona; family Ichthyophiidae; genus Ichthyophis; species Ichthyophis bannanicus. Next base: position 1,284,817,659 of record CM066031.1, read on the forward strand.
TCCCCATTTCAGGAAAATCCTCTGAACCACCAAGGGATGGAGCTGCCACTCGTGGGGCTGCAGAATCCTGCTCAACCTGTCGGCCAGGTAGTTTTCCTGGCCAGGGAGGTACACAGCCTTGAGAAACATGTTGTGCTTGAGGGCAAACAAGCAAAGGTCCTGTGCTTCCTGACAAAGGAGCCTGGATCCAGTCCCGCCTTGCTTGTTCACATAAAACATGGCTACCTGGTTGTCTGTTTGAACTAGGACAGACTGATGAACCAGGGTAGGAGAGAAAGTTTTGAGGGCTAACCGAATATCCCTGAGTTCCAGTAGATTCATCTGCTGTGCGGCTTCCCAGGGAGACCACATGCCATGGGTGCACTTGCCCAGACAATAAGCTCACCAGCCTTGCAGGGAGGCGTCCGTGATCAACACCACTGTGAACCCCTTGCAGCAGATTGGGTGGGTGCAGCCACCAGCTGAGGGAGTTCAGAAATTGTCTGGACACCCTTATCCTGTCTCTGAGGCTGCCTGTGGCCTGTGTCCACTGAGTCCGAAGGCCCCACTGTGCAGGCCTCTCATGGAGCCTGGCATTGGGGGTCACATGTACTGTCAAAGCCATGTGGCCAAGAAGCCTCAGGCAGAATCTGGCGGAGACCAGTGACCTGCTGAGAAACTGGTTGGCTAAGTTTATCAGTCTTTGGGCTCTGTCTTCTGGCAAGAATGCCTTTGCCAGGAGAGAGTCCAACCTTGCCCCTATGAACTCCAAGTTCTGGGAGGGGAGCAAACTGGACTTTGCGAAGTTTATTACAAACCCCAAGCTTTGAAGAAGAGCAATAGTTGTGAGGGTGGCCTGACGGGGCTCCTGGCACATCTGACCCCTTATGAGCCAGTCGTCCAGACAGGGGAAGACGAAGATGCCCTGATTTCTCAGGTAGGCCGCCACCACTGCCAGGCATTTGGTAAAGACCCTGGGAGCGGAGGCGAGGCCAAAAGGCAGTACCCTGTACTGATAATGGTTTCCTCCCACAATGAACCTGAGGTACTTTCTGTGGTCTGGATGAATGAGGATGTGAGTGTACGCATCCTTTAGATCTAATGAGCATAGCCAATCTCCCTGCTGGAGGTAGGGCAGAAGTGTTCCAAGAGTAAGCATCTTGAACTTTTCCTTCTCTAGGAATTTGTTGAGATTTCTGAGGTCTAGAATAGGCCGGAGGCCACCGGTTCTTTTGGGTACCAGGAAATACCTGGAGTAGAACCCTTGACCTTGTAAGTGGGGAGGCACAGGCTCCACCGCCCTGTCCACCAACAGACCTTGGAGCTCCTGAAGGAGAAGATTTGTGTGCAGGGGAGGCCTTGGAGGCTCCGCTGGAAAGTATGGAGGAGGCAGTTGTTGGAAGTGTAGCAGATAGCCCTTGTGGACTATGCTTAACGCCCAACTGTCTCCAGTGATGAGTGGCCACCGGTAGGCAAACAGGGCTAGTCGACCTCCTGTGCAGGGATGGGACAGCAAAGACGGAGAGGCTATGCCTAAGGAGTCAAAAATCCCCTCCCTGCTGAGTAGGAGCAGGGGCCGGAGGCTTGGGAGTCCTCTGCCTATGGGGCCCATTACCCTGCCCTTGGCTTGCTGACCCTGAGGGGCAGCTTGGGCGGCCTGGTACTGTGGGTACTGTTTGTAGGCAGTGCCCTTCCTCGGGTAAAAGGGCTTTTTACCCGAGTCCTTCTTCTTGTGAGAAGGGGCAGACGTCTTTCTAGACCGCCTTGTCCTTGTGAGGTGCTCGGTTTCGAGCTGTGCGGCCTTCTCGGTCATGGGCTTGCCAAAAAGGTTCTCACCTCGGCAAGGGACATCGACCAACTTGTCCTGAACCCATGGCTCGAGGTCCGATGACTGCAGCCATGCCTGGCATCGAGCCGCGATGCCGGCTGCCACCACACGGGCCGAAGCCATAAGTAGGCAGCGCAGGACATAAACTTGGAGCATTCCCAGATCCCCGAGGACAAGGACTTGAACCTCTGCAAGGGTTCCCCGGAGAGACCAGCGGAGAACCCGGCCAACTCCTTGGCCAGGTCTCGCAAGTACATGCCCATGTACAGCTGGTAAGACTGGACACGGCAAGCAAGCATCAAGCCCTGGAAGCACTTTCTACCAAAACCATTGAGGTTCCGGGCCTCCCTGCCAGGGGGCACCGTGGAGTGCATCTTCTGACTTTTCAGGCGATGCATGGTAGATAACACCACCATGGAATGGTGTGGAAGCTGCGCCCTCTGAAAGCCAGGGCTCTTCCGGAGTTGATAGATAGAATCGACCAGCTTGCTTAGAACCGGCGCCGAGGCCGGTGCCTCCCACATCTGGAAGAGGAGCCGTTCCAGCATTGGAGGAACTGGAACAGTAAAGGCCTCCTTCGGAGGAGAGTCGTACTGTAGGGCCTCGAGCTCCTCGGCTCGAGGCTCCTCCTCGGGGTCCGCAGGGATAGCCAACGCGGTGGTCATATCCTGGACAAACTCCGAGAACCGGGTATTCTCCAGGGGGGGGGGGGGATCTACTCAGGGTCTCGGACTGCGGTGAGTCCGACGGGACGCACAGAGTCCGGAAGGTGTTGGGGGACTCCTCGTCCTCCGTCTCCCAGGCAGACTCGTCCGATGAGGAATCGGGGTCCAACCGTGCAGGGTCTGTGAGCACCCGCCCCGATGCCGAAGGTACTGGCGTCGACACCCTCGGTCCCGAACGGGAGGTCGAGGGAGACCGCGATCGAAGTCGACCTCGACCCTTTATGGTCTCGAGTATCGGCTCGGTCTCTGGGGTCGACTTCGATGTCGATGTCCCGGTAGTCGGGGCAGATGCGCCAGACAGGCTTGGCCATCAGTGTCCGCTGCTGTTCCATGAAGGCAGACAGTCTGCTCTCCAAGGCTTTCAAGCCTGAGTCCCAGCTCAGGAGACTCAGCAGCCCCCGACATCGGCTCTCTGGGAGGAGAGTCCACGAGGACTACAGGACTTACATGTCCAGCAGACTCCGGCTCCACTCGAGGTACTTTGGGAGGCTTCTCCTGTTCCATGGGCCCAGGGCGACGGTCGGGGGTCTGAGACCTAGCTCTCGAGGAGCCAGGGACCTCTTCCGACGACGCCCTCGTGAGTCGCTTCTTCCTCTTTCGTTCCCGGTCGGGGGACCCCCTGTCCAAGGAGCCCCGACGATGCTCGGGATCCGATTCCTGAGATGTCGAGGCCTCAGACGAGGTCCGGGCCTGGCCGGAGGCCGAGTCGGAGAAAAGCCTTTCCTTTTGGTGCTGTCAACTTCGAAGCGCCTTGGAAGACATTCTTCCACACGTCTTAGGATCGTGGTCAGGACCGAGGCACCGAAGGCAGCAGTCGTGTGTGTCGGTGAGAGACATTAGCTTCTTGCACCGATCACACTTTTTGAATCCACTGGAAGCCATCGGGGAAAAAAGAGTCCACGCAAGGACTAGAAAGGGGGACTGTTACTTCTGGAGAGAAATCTGCAACTGTGAGTATATACTTCTGGTAATTTCCTAAAAAGAATTCTTTGTATTAAAGCTACATAATCTGTGAACCCACTGTTTTTTGTTGGATCAGTTAGGGACAAGTAGCAGCAATTAAAGTTTAAATTTAACACACAGAAGAGAGCTTTCTGGTTACATTTGGAACCCAGCAGAGAGCTTGTAGTGTACATTTAATAGTCACTCAGGGCCTAGCACCAGAAAAGTACTTTTAGTTTTAAAACACAGAAGAGAGCTTTCTGGTTAAATTTAGAACCCAGCAGAGAGCTTGTAGTTTAAATTTCATAAGAAGTTAGAGCCTAGCAGCAGCTAAGAGCTATAATTTCAATCAAATCAGAATTTAGCTTACCTCAGCAGCACAAGACAGGGTACTGTGTAGCAGCCCTCTTTTCATAAGTGTTATTTCCCTCCCCACAGCCACCCACCCCTGGGATAATCATAGCTTTATAGGTACTTACACATCTTAAAAGACAGGAGGTGCTTTCAGGTGAAACTCATTACCCAAATCAGTCATACACTAAGGACCTGAGATTAATTAAGCTTCAGATGAACAAGGTATATTAAACGTATTAGGTACAGTTTTATTGGTATAAATACCCATAGCAATCCCTAGTAAGTAAGAACTTAAAGATCTAGACACAAACTTAAAACTAAGGTGCAGACAGCAGTCCAGCAGCGGGATGGGGCTTTCCAGTCTTTTGCATTGAGTGTCACATGTATGATTTTCTCCCAGTTGGTGAGAAGTCTTACGTGTGCACTAGGTGCAAGGAGCTCTTTGCTCTCAGGGAACAAGTCCGTTCTCTAGAGGCAAAAGTAGCAGACTTGGAAAACATAAGACAGACAGAGAGGTACATAGACGAGACCTACAGGGATATAGTCCTGAAGTCCCACCTCCAGTCTGGCAGCACCCCTGTTGCCATGGAGGAGAGAGGTCACGTGACAGGAGAGCATCACCCTGGTGTGGCAGGAAGTGATTCTATAACTAGGACCTGTCCTCCAGGTGATGTAAAACCCTCTCACACCGAGGAAGTTTCTCCAGGGCCATGTGCCCATGAGGGAAGGGTTAGGACAGCCGTTATAGTTGGTGATTCGATCATTAGGCATGTAGATAGCTGGGTGGCTGGTGGACATGAGGATCGCCTGGTAACATGCCTGCCTGGTGCGAAGGTAGCGGACCTCACGCGTCACCTAGATAAGGTCTTAGATAGTGCTGGGGAGGAGTCTGCTGTCTTGGTACATGTCGGTACCAATGACATAGGAAAATGTGGTAGGGAGGTTCTGGAGGCTAAATTTAGGATTAGGTAGGAAGTTGAAATCCAGAACTTCCATGGTAGCATTCTCCGAAATGCTTCCTGTTCCACGCGCAGGACCCAAAAGGCATGCAGAGCTCCGGAGTCTCAATGCGTGGATGAGACAATGGTGCAGAGATGAGGGTTTTGGATTTGTTAGGAACTGGGGAACATTCTGGGGAAAGGAGGGGCTCTTCCGAAGGGATGGGCTTCACCTTAACCGGGATGGAACCAGGCTGCTGGCATTAACCTTTAAAAAGGAGATAGAGCAGCTTTTAAACTAGATATTAGGGGAAAGCCGACAGTCGCCCAAGAGCGGATGGTTCGGAAGAATGTATCCTTGAAGGATACTACCAAAAGCAGAGAGGTTCCACAAAAGAGTAAAGTAGCCCAAATGCCCTCAAGTATGGAGCAGACAGAGCTTAAAGATCCCAATTTACCCATGTCTAACAATAGCCAAATTAACATGAATAAAACACATTCTCTAAAATGCTTGTATGCAAATGCTAGAAGTCTAAAGAATAAGATGGGAGAGTTAGAATATATAGCACTAAATGAAAGGTTAGATATGATTGGAATATCAGAGACATGGTGGAAGGAGGACAACAAGTGGGACACTGTGATACCTGGGTACAAACTATATCGTAATGATAGAGCTGATCAAATTGGTGGAGGGGTTGCGCTCTATGTTAGAGAGGGCATTGACTCAGAAAGGATTAAAGTTTTGCAGGAAACAAAATCTGCTGCAGAATCTATATGGATTGAAATTCCATATAAAAGGGGCAAGGCAATGACAGTGGGGGTGTACTATCGAGCACCTGGCCAGAATGACCAAATGGATGATGAAATGCTCAAAGAAATCAAGGAAGCTAACAAAAGTTACAGCGCAGTAATAATAATGGGTGATTTCAATTACCCCGGTATCGACTGGGTCAGTGTCACGTCAGGACATGCTAGGGAGATAAAGTTCCTAGATGAAATGACTGCTTCTTGGAGCAGCTGGTTCATGAACCAACCAGAGGGGAAGCCATATTAGACCTAGCCCTTAGTGGAACACCAGATCTAGTGCAAGAGATAAGGGTGTTGGGGCCACTTGGCAATAGTGATCATAGCATGATCGCCTTTGTTTAATTAGTGGAGGAGGGATAGTAAGGAAATCCACAGTACTACCTTTTAACTTTCAAAAGGGAGACTATGATAAAATGAGGCAAACAGTTAAGAAAAAACTAAAAGGAGCAGTTGCTAAGGTTAAAGACGTACATCAAGCTTGGGTGTTGCTGAAAAATACTATCTTGGAAGCCCAGACCAGCTGTATTCCACGCTTTAAGAAAAGTGGAAGGAAGTCCAAAAAACTGCCAGCATGGTTTAAAGGTGAGGTCAGAGAGGCTGTTGCCAAAAAAGCATCTTTAAGGAAATGGAAAAAAGAGCCAAATGACGAAACCTGGAAACAGCACAAGCACTGGCAAGTCAAATGCAAGGCATTGATAAGGCAGGCAAAGAGAGAATTTGAGAAGAAGCTTGCTGCGGAAGCAAAAACACGAAATAAAGACCTTTTCAAGTACATTCATAGCAAAAAACCTGTGAGAGAGTCAGTTGGTCCATTAGATGATAAAGGGGTTAAAGGAGCACTAAGAGGCGACAAGCCGACAGCGGAGAGACTGAATGAATTCTTTGCTTCGGTCTTTACTGAGGAAGATGTAGGGATGTTACCCATGACTGAAGTGGTATTTAAAGGTGCGGAAGAATTGAAGGAAATATCGATACATCGGGAAGATGTCTTACAACTGTTAGATAAACTGAAGAGTAGCAAATCACCTGGGCCGGATGGTATACATCCAAGGGTGTTGAAAGAACTGAAATATGAGATTGCAGACCTGCTATCAGTAATCTGTGAACTATCATTAAAATCATCTCTAATACCTGAAGATTCGAGGATCGCCAATGTAACACCAATTTTTAAAAAGGGTTCCAGGGGTGATCCGGGAAACTACAGACCGGTGAGCCTGACGTCAGTACCAGGAAAAATGGTAGAAACCATCATAAAGAATAAAATTACTCAGCATGTAGATAGTCACGACTTAATGGGAGACAGCCAACATGGCTTTAGACAAGGAAAATCTTGTCTTACTAATCTGTTATGTTTTTTTTGAAGGAGTGAATAAACAGGTGGACAAAGGTGAGTCGGTTGATATTGTGTATCTGGACTTTCAGAAAGCCTTTGACAAGGTCCCTCATCAGAGACTCTTGGCAAAACTAAAGAGTCATGGGATAGGAGGCAGTGTACTATTGTGGATCAGGAACTGGTTAAAAGATAGAAAGCAGAGGGTAGGGCTAAATGGCCAATTTTCCCAATGGAGAAAGGTGAATAGTGGTGTACCCCAGGGATCTGTGCTGGGTCCGCTGCTTTTTGACATATTCATAAATGACCTGCAAAGTGGAATAACGAGTGAGGTTATCAAATTTGCAGATGACACAAAACTATTTAAAGTTGTTAAAACCCAAGAGGATTGTGAAAAATTGCAAGAGGATCTTGATAAATTGGAAGACTGGGCATCAAAATGGCAGATGAAATTTAATGTGGACAAGTGCAAGGTTATGCACCTAGGGAAGAACAACCCAAACTATGGTTACACGATGCAAGGTTCCACATTAGGAACCACCACCCAGGAAAAAGATTTAGGCGTCATTGTGGATACCATGTTAAAACCCTCGGCCCAGTGTGCAGCGGCGGCCAAGAGAGCAAATAGAATGCTAGGTATGATAAGAAAAGGAATGGAAAATAAAACAAAAGATATTATAATGCCTCTATATCGTTCCATGGTGAGACTGCACCTTGAATATTGTGTGCAATTCTGGTCGCCGTATCTTACAAAGGATATAGCGATTTTAGAAAAGGTTCAGAGAAGAGTCACCAAAATGGTAAAGGGGATGGAAGGATACTCCTCTGAAGAAAGGCTAAAAAGGTTAGGGCTCTTTAACCTGGAAAAGAGACGGCTGAGGGGAGATATGATATAAGTCTATAAATTAATGAATGGAGTGGAACGGGTAAGCGTAGATCAATTGTTTACGTTATCAAAATATAGAAAGACTAGGGGACATGCAATGAAGCTACAGGGCAAACTATTTAAGACTAATAAAAGAAAATATTTTTTCACTCAACGTGTAATCAAACTCTGGGATTTGTTACCGGAGGATGTAGTAAAGGCTGTTAGTGTAGCTGGGTATAAAAAAGGTTTGGACAAGTTCCTGGAGGAAAGGTCCATAAACCATTATTAAGAAGTGACCAAAGATATCAATGCTTGACCCAGTACAAGCATTGTGTAACTTGTGTCTCTTGGGGAAACTGCTAGGTGCATATGACCTAGATTGGCCACTGTTGGAAACAGAATACTGGGCTTGATGGACCTTGGTCTGACCCAGTATGGCATATCTTATGTTCTTATGTCAAAGGACCGGCCTTCCAGGGAAAAAGAAAAAGAGGGCGCGAACGCCAGCCACGAAAGGCAAAAACCGAAAAAAGAAGATCGGGCTCGATACCGGTGTACCGAACCCGGCGGGAGGGGAACCGGCGTCGAACCGGAGAAAAGATAGCGAAGGAATCGCGAAAAAATCTAACTATTTTCCGGGAGGACTAGGACACACGTCCGGTGGGCTTCACGGAAAAAGAGAGACTGGGCAAGATGGCACCCTTAGGCGGGAAGGGAACCGTGCATGCGTGCCTGCATTCCCAAAGGCTTTCTTGGAAAGCTGGGGAAATGCTCCGCAAGGGCTTCATCGACGTCGATGTCACCCATATGTGAGGACTGGCTTCCTGCTTGGTCCTGGAGAAACTCCTCTACAGCCCAGAGCGTGGATGCAAGATATCTGCATTGTGCTGCATACTCCACAACTTGGCACAGATGTGTGGATTGCCAAACCCAGAGCCAGCGGATATGGAGGAGTAGGAGCCTGCAGAGGCAGCAGATGGTGATTGTGCAAAGTCTGGGAGCCAGCAGCAGGCCAGGGCTGTGACGCACCATGTGTGGATGATACGTGATAGTTTCTGAGGTGACTGCTCTGCACCAGCACCAGGATAGGACACACACAATTACCAATAAAGTGCCCGATACTAAGCTATGTGTGCAGAGTGATACTTTATGAACCCCCATGTGTGTCCCCTGCCCCTAGGCTCCCACCGGCCATGGGCGCTTGCTAACACTAGCACTGCAACGCAATGAAGCAATGTCCGATGATGTGATGGCAGTGTTGTCACCATCCCCAGCAGGGCAGGCTGATGGACATGGGCGAGCTGGTGGCTATGCTAGCAGGTGGCTATGCTGGTGAGTAGCAGCAATGAGTCGAGAGAACAGACTCCGGAGTGGCCCAAGTGCCCAGCAAGGAGCTAATGCTCTGGTAGCCTGAACACATCAAGGGCCGGAGGGCAAGAATTGCCTATAACCCAAACAAATGATGGCGTACTGCCTGGCCAAAGGCACTGTCTCGACTGGACTCTCTCCAGGCAGTAGTGAGCTGCAGAAGTGTGGATTGAAGACCAGGTGGCGGCCCAGCAGATTTCTGACAAGGGAATGGAGCACAAGTTCAAAACAGAGGCTGCTATGGCCTGGAAGCTCTACGCTGTGACACGGCACTCCAGCGATTGACCAGACTGCTCATATGCGAAGGCGATGCAGTCAGCAACCCAGTTGGAGAGGGTCTGTTTAGAGACCGCAGTTTCCAACTGACTCGGGTCATAGGAAACAAAGAGCTGAGAAGCTTGGCAGTGCTCCTGAGATAAAAGGCGAGCACACACTTACATTCCAGTATGTGGAGAACAGCCTCTGCCCTGCTGGTGTTAGGCTGCGGGAAGGTGGTGGGGAGCACCACCTGCTGGTTGAGGTGGAACGAAGATACCACCTTGGGTAGAAACTCGAGGTGCGTGCCGAGCACGCCCCAGTTCTGCTAGAACCTAGTGTATATGATGGTTCTTCCACCAATGCATCAAGCTCGCTGACCCTGTGGGCAGAAGTGAGCACCACGAGGAATGCTAGCTTCCAAGAAAGATACTTGAAGTGGCATGAGCCAAGAGGCTCAAAGGGCGGTGCAGTGAGATTGGAGAGCACGACGTTAAGGTCCCACTCTGCCATCAGCAGGCGGATGGGCCACTTTGACAGGAGCAGCCCCCTCAGGAAGCAAGACACAAGGGGTTGAGCAGAGAGGGGTTTACCCTTAATGAGATGGTGGTGTGCCGGAAGAGTACTGAAGTTCACTCATGGAGTTAGACCTCAGCCCTGCCCAAGACAGGTGAAGTAGATATTGCAACACTAGCTGGATGTAACACTCTGCACATCAAACAGAGAACCTCTGCCACTTGAAGGCGTACGCCCAATGGGTGGAAGTTTTACAGGAAGGGAGAAGGACCTCCTCCACTTCAACAGAGAGAATAAAAGGAGTCAGGGCTACCCTTTCAGCAGCCAGGCCATGAGTGTCAGAGACCCTAGACTAGGGTGCAGGAGAGAGGCCTCCTCTTGTGTCAGCAGGTCTGGGTTGCACTCTAGGGGAAGGGGGACGATGTGGGCAGGCAGAGGAGCAGGGGAAGCCACGGCTGTGCCCTTCATGCTGCCACCAGGATCACTGTGGCCCTGTTGCGCTGGAGCTTGAACAGGGTCTTCACAATCAGTGGTGTGGCGGGAAGGCGTAAAGGAGACTCTCCACCCAACAAAACAGAAGTGCTTCTGCTGCCACCCGAAAGGGTGCAGCTGCCAGGAACAGAAGTGTGGCAGTTGTGCATTGGCCAGACTAGCAAAGAGGTCCACCCTCGGTCGCCCACATTGTTGGAAGAGCTGGCCAGTCACCCAGGGATCCAGTCTCCACTCGTGCGTCTGGAGGACCCGTTGTCCTGGCAAGGGAGGTAAACTGCCTGCAGTAGAATCTCGTTGCTGCTGGCATATGAGCAGAGGCTCACTGCTTCTTAGCAGCCCATGCCCCTCTGTTTATGTAGAACACCACCAACTAGTTGTTGGTATGAACCAGCACTGCCTGGTGCTGCAGGTGGTGGTGAAAAGCCTGGAGGGCTAAGGCTACAGCTCAAAGTTCCAGGTGGTTTATTTGCTGGAGACTCTGTCGGTAACCAGCTGCCCTGAGTGCAGAGATCGTTGCAATGTACTACCCCCCCCCCCCCCAGCTTTGCGACATCTGTCATGAATATTCTTTGGGGTGTGGGGGACTGGAAGGGCATCCTTGCCAGTAAACACTGGAGGTTTGGTCACCAGTCGCGAGAGAGAGCAAAGGGATGGGTGATGAGCATCCTGCCCCGCAAGCATCCCATGGCCTGGGACCACTGTGAGCAGAAGGCCCACTGGGCTATCCACATGCACAGGTGAGCGTCTGGAATAACATGCACAGTGTATACCATATACCCAGCAAGCGGAGCATGAGGTGGGCCAACACCGAGCAATGGTCAAGTGTTTGGAGACGTAGGGCCCTGTCCCGAGGGAAAAAAGCCCTGGCTTGGACGGTGTCCAGCTGAGCCCCTATGAACTCAAGGTCCTGGGTTGGCTGGAGATGGGACCTTGGATAGTTTATGATGAAGCAGAAGTGTTCCAGAAGCAGAAGTGTTCCAGTAGGAGGATGGTGCATGCCATCGCCTGATGGGCCTCGATGGCCATGCTGCCCTTTATGAGCCAGTCATCAAGATAGGGAAAGGTGAATACCCCCTGGAGTCAGAGGTGGGCTGTGACCACCGCCAGGAACTTAGTGAATACTCTTGGAGCTGAGCCTGGCCAAAGGATGGCACTCTGTACTGATAATGTTCTCCCCTGACCATGAAGCAGAGGTACTGCCTGTGTAGGGGCTTGATAAAGATGTGTGTGTATGCATCTTTTAGGTCCAAGAAGCATAGCCAGTCTCCCTGCTGGAGGTATGGCAGCAATGTTAGACTTAATGGAATAGACTTAATGGTTAGACTTCAAGGAACATATAAAACGCACCGTAAAGGCCGTTTACTTCAAGATAAAAACCCTTCGTCATCTGAGACCTATGATGAAGTCTGATGACTTCCGCACCATCTTTCAAGCTCTAGTCACGCCGCACTTTGATTAAGCTAACATAATACTCCATGGCTTACCAAATATAACTATTAATCCTCTACAATTAGCCATGAACGCAGCTGCTCGTGTCCTCTGCGGATCATCAAAGTGTGAGCATATTTCCCCCATTCTAGAGAAGCTTCATTGGTTACCAATAAACTGTAGAATCCAATATAAGGCCATCCTTACCACCTTTAGGGCCTTCAATAATATTTCTCCAGATTCCATCTCTGATCTCATCATACACAAAACAAATAACAGGTCCAGGAGATCTCCAGCTGTTGACACACTACTTAGACCAAAAGTTTCCTTAAAAGCTAATCAATCATCCATCAATAGGGCTTTTTCAAATTATGCTCCTAGATGTTGGAACAAACTCCCTCCCAATATCAGAGCAATTAAAGACATCAAACAATTCAAAAAAGCCCTTAAACACCACCTTTTCATCGCACACTTCAAACACCTAAACACCCCTTCCCCTCCCCCATCCTTTTAACCTCATACCTACCCTAACTGTATAGATTTTATATATCTCCAAAATGTATTTTCTAGAAATATAAATGATTTCCCTGTTTACTTCCATGTTAATTTTCCTGTTACTTGTAATAGGTCTGTTATATCTGACCAATTGTTGTATTGTTTCAATGTAAACCGCACTGATGACAAATAGCGCGGTATATAAGAAAATTAAATAAATAAATGTTCCAAGAGAGCATTTTGAACTTTTCCCTCACCAGGAATCTGTTGAGGTCCTGCAGGTAAAGGATAGGGAGGAACCCTCTGGTCCTTTTTATTACCAGGAAGTAGCAGGAGTAGAACCCTGTGCCCTTGAAGTGCGTTGGGACAGGTTGCACCGCCTGGTCCTCCAAAAGATCTGCGAGTTACTGCTGGAGCAAGTCCCAGTGGAGGGGAATCCTGGGGGGGCTCTCCTGGGAAGAATGTTGAGTGTGTCTGGTAGAGGAGAAGGTAACCCTCTCTCACCACCCAAAAGGCCCACGTTTCAGTGGTAATGGAAGACCACCTGTGTGCAAATAGCACCAGATACTCCCCTGTGTACTGCAGGGCTGACACTCCTGGGGGAAGAGAGGCTATGCCCAAGGAGTCAAAAGGCCCCTTTCCAGGCTGCGCTGAGGTGCCAAATGGGGTTTGGGGTTTTTAGTCCTATGCTGGCCATGCCCTTAATTCCTTGTCCTGCTGGCTCAGTTGGGGAGCTGGGGAGTTGGGAAGGCCTGGTATTGAGGGAAGTTTCCGTCAGCCTCTTTTCTTTGGGTATGAGGGCTTTCTACCCAAAGCCTTCCTCAGGGAGAGTCAGTGGTCTTCTTGGAGAGCCTGGTCCTAGTCAGGAACTCAGATTCAAGGTAGGAGGCCTCGTCTGTCATGGGTTTGCCGAAAAGGTTCTCTCCATGGCAAGGGACGTCGACCAATTTGTCCTGGACCCATTGCTCCATGTTGGAGGACTGTAGCAAAGCCTGTCATCGGGCACTAATGTCCACCACAGCTACTCTAGCCACAGACTCAAAGCCATCATAGGCTGCTCGAGTGATAAACTTGGAGCACTCCCTGACTGCCGAGAGGCCAGTCGAGAACCCGGCAAGCTCTTTTGCCAGGGCTCGAAGGTACATATTCATGTACAACTGGTAAACCTGGATCCTGCTAACAAGCATATAGCCCTGAAAGCACTTTCTGCCCATGGTGTCTATGGCACCGGCTTCCCTGCCTGGGGACACTGAGGAGTGTGTCTTTTCGCTCTTGAGCATCCACATGACCGACTACACCACTATGGAGTTGTGAGGCAGTTGGGTTTTTTGGAAGCCAGGGCTCCAACGGACCCAATACATAGAGTCCAGCCACCTGCTAACTATGGGCACTGATGCAGGAATCTCCCACATGTGCAGGAGCACCCATTACAGGATGGGGAGGAATGGGCACAGTGAGCGTCCCTTTAGGGGGGGGCCTTGTACAGGAGGATCTTGAGGTCCTCCATGCAAGGGTCCTCCTCAGACTCGTGGGGAAGGCCAGGGCCTGGGCCATGTCCTGCATGAAGTCGAGGAAGAGTAGTTACTCACCTGTAACAGGTGTTCTCCAGGAGCAGCAGGAATCAGTCCTCACATATGGGTGACGTCTGCGCCGACGGAGCACTCGTGGAGCAATTTCCCCAGCTTTCAAAGCAAGCCTTTGGGAATTGCAGCGCGCATGCGCGGTCCCCTTCCCGCCCAAGGGTGCCATCCTGCTCATTCTGATGACATAGCTAAAAGACAGCAAAAAATTAGCAAAAACGAAATCATAGGACTGCAACTCCAAGGGGAGGAGGGAGGGTTGTGAGGACTGATTCCTGCTGCTCCTGGAGAACACCTGTTACAGGTGAGTAACTACTCTTTCTCCAGGACCAAGCAGGAAGTCAGTCCTCACATATGGGACTCCCAAGCTTAAGGCTACCGGAGACCTCAAGCATAAAAATGAGCTCCCTCGAGCTCAGCAGCACAGAAGGAAGGAATCTTCTCTGAAAACGCCCCCGACAGGTAGCCCAACACCAGGGCCGGAGGGTAGGAGTTGCCTAAACCTCAAAGAGATTATGGAGGACTGCCTGACCGAAAGCACTCTCTCTCCAGGCAGTAATGGGCCGCAAAAGTCTGGCTTGAAGACCAAGTAGCGGCCCGGCAGATGTCTGCCAACGGAACAGAGCGGAGGTGAGCCACTGACGCAGCCTTCGCCCTAACACGATAAGCCGTGACTCGACCCTCCAACGAGAGGTCGGCTGCCCCATAAGCCCAGGCGATACAGTCAGCTACCCAAATGGATAAGGTACGCTTGGAGACAGGTAGCCCCAAGTTATTGGGGTCAAAAGAAACGAAGAGCTGAACAGCCCTCCTATGCTCCCGCGTACGGTCAAGGTAGAAGGACAAGGCCCTCCTACAGTCCAGGGTATGCAGGACCATTTCAGCCCGGCTGGAGTGCGGCCTGGGAAAGAAGGTCGGAAGAACCACCTCCTGGTTGAGATGAAAAGGAGAAACCACTTTGGGAAGAAACTTAGGGTGAGTCCGTAAGACCACCCTATTCCTGTAGAACCTAGTGTAAGGAGGATCAGACACTAGGGCCTGCAGTTCACTAACACGCCTAGCAGAGGTAAGAGCTACCAAGAACAAGGTTTTCCAAGAAAGAAAACGAAGAGGGCAGGTAGCCATAGGTTCAAAGGGCGGACAGGTAATCCGCTGCAAGACCACATTCAGATCCCATTCAGGGGCTGGTGGACGCAAAGGAGGCTTAAGCAGAAGACGACCTCGGAGAAAACGAGCCACCAAAGGGTGGTTGGAAATAGGCCTGCCATCCACTGGTGCGTGATGTGCAGAGAGAGCACTGAGCTGGACTCTGACAGAGTTGGACTTAAGGCCCAGATTGGAGAGGTAAAGCAAATATTGCAAGACCACTGCCACCAAGCAGGAGAAGGGATTCTCAGACTGCTGAGCACACCACACGGAGAAGCGACGCCACTTAAGAGCGTAGGACTTCCGGGTGGAGGGCCGCCTGGAGGCCAATACGACCTCTTCCACCTCCCGAGGCAGCAGGAGGGGAGCAAGGACTACCCTTTCAGCAGCCAGGCCATCAGATGAAGGGACCGGAGGTTGGGGTGTAGGAGAGACCCGTGGTCCTGTGTCAGGAGATCGGGTTGAAACCCCAGAGGAAGAGGAGTGTCCACCGCCAGCTGAATTAGAAGCGGGAACCAAGGTTGCCTCGGCCACCGGGGAGCCACTAGGATCAGCGAGGCTTTGTCTCTGAGAACTTTGAAGAGCGTTCAAGACACCAGCGGCATGGGAGGAAAGGCATACAAGAGGCCTGTGGAACATGGAATCAGAAAAGCATCCGGCGCTACTCAGAGGATGCGGTTGTCGAGAGCAGAATCTGGGTAGTTGCCGGTTCAGAGGACTGGCAAACAGATCCATGGTGGGGAGTCCCCACTTGAGAAAGATCTGCTGAACCACTAATGGATGCAATCTCCACTCGTGTGGTTGGAGGATCCTGCTTAGTTTGTCTGCCAGGAAATTTTCCTGACCTGGGAGATAGACCGCTTTGAGGAGTATGCCGTGGCCGACTGCCCAAGAGCACAGCCGTCGTGCCTCCTGACAGAGAAGGAAGGAGCCTGTGCCTCCTTGTTTGTTCACGTAGAACATTGCTACTTGATTGTCCGTCTGGACCAGTACAGACTGGTGAGAAGTGAGGTGGGAGAAGGCTCTCAGATCTAGGCGGATGGCTCTGAGTTCCAGGAAGTTTATTCTGCTGCGCAGACTCCCAAGGAGTCCAGAGGCCTTGAGTACATGTCCCTTGGCAATGTGCTCCCCCATCCCAGGAGAGAAGCATCGGTTGTTAGTACCTGAGAAAGAGGAGATTGAAAATCCACTCCAAGTACTAGGTTTGGCAGATGAAGCCACCACCGCAGAGAAGAGACCAGCAGGTCCGAGACTTGTACTGAGTCCGTCAGGCTCCCCGTGGCCTGATGCCATTGCGTGCGAAGGCACCACTGGGCAGGTCGCATGTTCAGGCGGGCATTGGGGGTCACATGGACCGTGGAAGCCATATGGCCTAGCAGTCTCAGAAATTGCCTGGCAGAGACCAGGGAATTGCTGCGAAAGTGGCTGGCGAGATTCATGAGCTTGTGGGCCCTGTCCAGAGGCAGGAAGGCCCGCGCCTGAAGTGTGCTTAACCTTGCGCGGATGAATTTGAGATCTTGAGAGGGGAGCAAAGTGGACTTTGCGAAGTTTATGACAAAGCCCAAGTGCTGGAGCAGAGACATAGTGCAATGAGTGGCTTGAGTGGCCTCTTGGGAAGACTGGGCCCGGATGAGCCAGTCGTCCAGGTATGGAAACACAAAAAGGCCTTGAAGTCTGAGATAGGCCACCACCACTGCCAGGCATTTGGTGAAAACCCTGGGGGCGGAGGATAGGCCAAAGGGCAGGACCCTGTACTGGTAATGATTTCCTCCCACAACAAATCTGAGATATTGTCTGTGGTCTGGATGAATAAGGATGTGAGTATAGGCATCCTTTAGATCTAAGGAGCATAGCCAGTCTCCCTGCTGGAGGTAGGGCAGCAGGATTCCAAGGGAAAGCATCTTGAACTTTTCCCTTGCCAGGAACTTGTTGAGGTTTCGCAAGTCCAGGATGGGTCTGAGGCCTCCTGTTCTTTTTGGTATCAGAAAGTACCTGGAATAAAAGCCGTGACCTCTTAGGTGGTGGGGCACCGATTCCACTGCCTGTTCCTGAAGAAGACTTGCCAACTCCTGAAGGAGTAAGTCCCTGTGCAGAGGGAGTCTTGGAGGCTCCCCTGGAAAGTAGGAGGGAGGTACCTGGTGAAAGTGTAGAAGATAGCCTTTCTGAACTATATGAAGTACCCAGGTATCTGATGTGATGGCTGACCACCTGTGGGCAAAGTGGACCAGCCGGCCTCCTGTGCTGAGAGAAACCAGCTGAGGGGAAGAGGCTATGCTGATGGAGTCAAAAACCCCCACCCTGCTGAGCAGGGGCCGGCGTAGTGGGCTTGGGGGCCTGCTGCCTACGGGACCCATTACCCCGTCCCTTGGCCTGCTGACCCTTTTGGGGAGTTGCTGAGGCCTGATACTGAGGGTAGTATTTATAGGCAGCCGCCTTCCTCGGGTAAAAGGGCTTTTTCCCCAAGCCCTTCTTCTTCTGAGGTTTTTCTGGACAGCCTAGTTCTGGTCAGAGTCTCGGTCTCGAGTTGTGCAGCCTTTTCAGCCACTGGTTTGCCAAAGAGGTTTTCACCTCTGCAGGGGACATTGACCAACTTGTCCTGGACCCATGGCTCGAGGTCGGATGACTGAAGCCAAGCCTGTCGGCGGGCACCGATGCCGGCTCCGGCTACTCGAGCCGATGCTTCGAAGCCATCGTAGGCTGCTCGAGAGATAAACTTCGAGCACTCTCGAATCCCAGTGGACAAGGCTTGGAACCTCTGCAAAGGTTCCTCGGAGAGACCAGCAGAGAACCCAGCAATTTCCTTTGCCAGATCTCGTAGATACATGCCCATATAGAGCTGGTAGGTCTGGACTCGACAAGCAAGCATAGAGCCCTGGAAACACTTTCTAACGAGGGCATCCAGGCTCTGGGCCTCCCGGCCAGGAGGCACCGAGGAGTGCATCTTTTGACTCTTGAATCTATGCATGGCCGATTCCACCACCATAGAATGGTGCGGTAGTTGTGCCTTTTGGAACCCAGGGCTCTTGCGGACTCGATAAATGGAATCGACCCGCTTGCTTAATAACGGCGCCGACGCCGGGTTCTCCCACATGCGGAAGAGAAGTCGTTCCAGCATCGGAGGAACCGGTACAGTAAAGGCCTCCTTCGGGGGAGAATCATACTGGAGGGCATCGAGCTCCTCGGCTCGAGGCTCCTCCTCGGGATCCGCGGGGAATGCCAAGGCCTTGGCCATATCCCGCACGAAGTCCGAGAACCGGGTGTCCTCCAGGGGGGGGACCATCTCCGAGGTTCGGACTCAGGTGAGTCCGATGGGACACACCGAGTCCGAAAACTACCAGGGGACTCTTCGTCCTCCGATTCCCAGTCGGACTCCGCGGAGGAGGATTCGAGTGGCTCCAGTCGGGCGGGCACCGATGTCCTCCCCCCCGACACCAAAGGTGTCGGCGTCGACGACCTCGGTCCCGAACGGGAGGCCGAGGGAGACCGCGACCGAGGATCGACTCGAGCTCGGATGGACTCGAGGATCGGCTCGGTCTCCGGGGTCGACTTGGACGTCGACATCCCGGTGGCCGGGGCAGACGCATTGGCAAGGCCAGCGATCAATGCCCGCTGCTGGTCCATGAAGGCAGCCAAACTGCTCTCCAAGGCTGTCAACCTGAGTCCAAGCTCAGGAGACCCAGAAGCCCCTGACTCGGGCCCCGACGGCGTCAGGCCCGACGTCAGCTCCTTCAGAGGCGAGTCCACGAGGACCACAGTACTCACGTGTCCAGGCGACTCCATTTCGAGACGAGGATGTTTCGAAGGCCTCTCCGACTCCGAGGACCCGGGACGGCTATCGGGGCTATGCGACCTGGCCCTCGAGGAACCAGGAGCGTCCACCGACGCCGCCCTCGCGGGTTTCTTCTTCCGATGATGTTCCCGGGTAGGAGACCCCCGCTCAGAGGAACTCCGACGATGCTCAGGACCGGAGTCGCGGGACGTCGAAGCCTCTGATGAGGTCCGGGCCCGGCCAGACGCGGAGTCAGAGAAGATTCGTTCTCGTTGATGCTGCCGACTCAACGCTTTTGAAGACATTTTGCCACATGGACCACAGATCATCGGGTCATGATCGGGTCTGAGGCAGCGGAGGCAGCAGTCGTGTGTGTCGGTAAGAGACATGAGTTTCTTACAGCGATCACACTTCTTAAACCCGCTGGCAGCCATCGAGGGAAAAAGGGCCCCTGCGAGGTCAAAAGACAGGGCTGCCAGTTAAAAGGAAAAAATGGCGCGGACGCTTGTCACGAAGGACAAAAAAACGAAAAATAAAGAAACGGACCCGATACCGGCGTAGGGGGTCCGGGCGGGAAAAAGGATCCGGCGTCGAACCGAAAAAGAATAAAAAATAAGAGAGAAAATCAACTTTTTCAGCAGTGATCACAAACAGCGTCTGTAGGGCTCCGCGGAAAAAAGAAGACTGAGCAAGATGGCACCCTTGGGTGGGAAGGGGACCGCGCATGCGCGCTGCAATTCCCAAAGGCTTTCTTTGAGAGCTGGGGAAATTGCTCCGCGAGGGCTCCGTCGGCGCCGACGTCACCCATATGTGAGGTCTGACTTCCTGCTTGGTCCTGGAGAAAAGCCATGTCCTTGGGTGGGGTCTGGCATCTCGACTCCAGAGGAGATGGATCAGAGGGCAGGTCAAGGAGACAGCGGGTATCCGGGGACTCGTCGTCCTCAGTCTTCCAATCTGAGTCTGGCTTGGAGGAGGAGTCGGGGTCCTCCAGGAGACGGGGTGCTGGCCCGACCCCAAGAACCTCAGGGCTGCGGCGGCCTGGCACTCAGAGTTGAGAGCACTGAGCAGTGAGGACCACGGCCCCAATGACCCGGACCAGGACCGTGGCGTCTCTTGAGGCTAATGGCACTCAAGACAGCACAGTTACTTACCTGTAACAGGTGATCTCTGGGAATAGCAGGAATAAGTCTTCACATATGGGTACGTCATTACCGATGGAGTCTGCAAGGGAACACTCCCCAGCGTCCAAAAAGAAAGCTTTTAGGAGCATCCCACACGCACGCACGCTGCCTACCCGCCCATTCACTTCCCTCTCATCAGTTGGGTTTGAAGCTGAGACCGAAGGAGGGAAGTTGACAAATTAGAGAGAGAGAGAGAGAGCACAACTCCTAGGGGAGGTGGGTGGGTTGTGAAGACTTATTCCTGCTATTCCCAGAGATTACCTGTTACAGGTAAGTAACTGTGCTATCTACAGGAACAAGCAGGAATGAGTCTTCACATATGGGGACTCCCAAGCTAGAGATGCCTAGAAGAGGTCCCAGCATGTTGCAAATCTAATGGATGGGCCATGCTATTTCCCAGAACCTCAGGCATCCAAGGGATGGAGGGTAGGAGTTGAATTAAAAAGGGTGTGGAACAGCTTGACTAAACAAGGCGTCTACAGGGGAGTCCTTGTGAAAAACATAATTGTTAGGAAATATTGAATTCCAATTTTCTAATGTGGACCTTACTCAAAAGTATTGTGAAAGTGTTTATTGAGGCTAATATGGGTCTGCTGCTAAGAGCCAGTAGATTATCCTCAAAGAAATTACCTCACTGTGAAGTAGAGGAAATAAATTTCGCAATACAGGCAGAAGTCAGAAGCCTTAATGGCTGGAACTAATCCCAGAAGAAAAAGCTGGGGGAGTTTAATGAGGTTGGACTTTGGAGGAAAAACTGAAGCTTCTGTAGGCCAAAGTTTAAAACTCTTTGTCCTTGGAGCAGAATAAGGCTCTAGGAAAGAGAGGAGATAAATCTGACTGGTTTGCATGAAAAGGTAGAAATACACCTTGCAGAGAAAGGATGGGTCTTTAAGACCCCTTTATCCAAACGAAAGAATAAAACATTTGTAGTAGGCGGTGTAGCCTCCAATTTCTTGAAGATCAGTAATGTCTTCCCTAAGAAATGTCACTTAGGATAATGACTTTACATGGAGAGCTTCAGATGTAAAGTAACTGGAAAGGTTAAGGTAAAAGAAGGTAGTTTCTAATTACCATAGAAATTGGTTGTCCATTTAAAATCCTATGGTATGCTGGAACAGCATCAATATGGACAGTCACAAATCTTTCAGAGTCAGATATATATGGATATATATATATATGGATATATATATATATAGAGAGAGAGAGATTCACTTAATAACAAGAAGGGGTAAGACCTGCTTGAGAATATGGATAGAGAATCTCTTTCTTATTATAAGTGGAAGAGCCATGGAGAAGGTGTCATGGAAACCAGTGGAATGCTCTTACATATAAGGAGAGGTCTAGATTTCTTTAAAAATTCTAGCCTTTGAATAACCAGGAATGGAGACCTACGTGAAGGGGTGCAGAGGAGATCCTTAGTCTTAAGACAGCAAGTCTGGATCCTTCTATAACTTCAGTGTAGTAGCTGGAGAAGATGCAATATAAGGGGATACCATGTTTGCCCCTCTATGAGGGAAATATGAGTATCATGCGTTCTTTGTTCAACATAAGCTTCAATGAAGTTTTGGGAATTAGAAGGAAAACAGTAGACAAGGACTAACTGCAGTGAAAAAGAATGCATCCCTGTTGTAAGAGTTCCACTGGAAATGTGGAACAACCCAGGGAATTGAGCAATTCTTTATGTTTTCATGTGGTCTAAGCCCTGGTTCCTCTTCCTTAAAAGGAAATTTTAAGGAAGATGGTAAGAGTAGGAAAAAAAACAGTCATGTAGGAGCATGACTGGGCAAAGCCTTTTTAACCATCTAGAAGCTACCTACTAGGAATGGCTCTGACGCTCTAGCAAAGGCCCATAGTTGCAGAGCTTTTTTGTATAACTGCAGAGAGCATGTTGTAGGTTGCTTAGGTGAGATCTGGTTGTTTAATTGCCAGTGTGCAACCTAATCTATTCTGTTGGAGCCAAAAAGAATTGAAGATGGCTAAGAATAGTAGACAGGCCAGTTGCCTGCAATGATAAATTGTCCAAGTGGGCTGTGGAACCTCTCTTGGATTATCTGTTATTAAGGCAGCAGAAAAAAATTAGGTCCTAAAGATTGGAAAAGGACCCACAGACATAATTAGGAGTGGTAAAACTCAATTACTGTCTGATAAGCTGTCTTAAAGAATATTTGAGAAGATTGTAAAGGGGAAGAAAACTCTGTATGGAAACCAGTTACTGGAGAAGGTATTGAAGAAAACCTATGGGCTCAAAAGTAAGTCCTCCAGTTGAATAGTATCACTCTGAGACTAAATGTCCAAACTAAGAGGGATAGAAGTAATACAGAGTTGAGAAGACTTACAATTTGGTAAGTCCCTGAAAAGGTGAAGCCCCCTTGCAGTCCAAAACTAAGAGATATCCTCGTACAGGAAAACTGTCAAGGTGAAGGATATAGCCTACCTTGTTGTTAGTTGTTACTCCTCTTTTTCCTTCAAAAAGGAGAGGAGAACCCTGTTACCTGTAGGCATGATTGTCCTCAATAGCTCTTGGAGCTAAGAGAATGGCTTTCTCTTGTGGCATGAGATTCATGCCTAGTGTCGAGGATTGAGTCAGTGTATCACTGATATCTCAGTAAGGATGAGATGAACTGTAGATGCTTCTTTTGATAAGAAGTAGTTTACTGGTTCTAAACCTCAAACAGGAAAAAGAGATTTAATGGATAAAATATCAGAAACCCTGTGACTACTGCATTCGCTGAATCTGTTGAGGTTTTGATTTTCTTAGCCTGGTTTGATGTTGCCCTTCTTTGGAAACATCTGCATGATGGGTAGAAGATGGATAAAACTTTTTCCCCCTAGGGGGATAAAGTTTGTTAGGAGAATTTTTAGTAGCTGGAATAGAGGAAAGTTTTGACAATCCTCTGAAAGCAACAATATCAGTGTTTAACTGATTAGCTTGGAATAAAGCATCCTTGTTAAAGAGATTTTCACCAGTACAAGGAGTATTTCCCAGCCTTTTTTGTACCCATTTGTCCAAGTCTGAAGCTTGGAGCTAGGCCATGCGTCGTGCCCCTATGGCTATAGCAGACGTTCTGCTAATAGACTCAAAACAGTCCAGAGAAGCACGATTAAGGAACTTAGAGACATTTTGAGCATGACAGACTAATAAGAAATAGTCTGCTCTTTTATGTTCTTGAAGAAAAGGGTTCAAAAGCTTTAAGTTCTTTGTGACCTCTTCAAGAGATAATCCCATATAGAAAATATATGAGATAATTCTTGCTGAAAGCATGGGTGCCTGGAAGCATCGACGTCCAAAGGCATCTAAGTCCTAGACTCACGACCTGGCGGATAAGAGGAGTGCTTCTTTGCACTCTTAATACGCCTCATTGCTGATTCTACAATAGAATGATGAGGAAGTTGAGTCTTTTGAAAACCTGGAGAAGGTGGCACCTTGTACATAGTGTCAAGTATCTTAGAATGTGGGGATACCGTTAAAGGAGTTTCCCACATTCTTAATAGTAGATCCTGTAAGATCTGATGCAAAGGAAGCATGATCACCTCCTTTGGAATCCAGGGGAATTGCAGAGTTTCTGAATCCCCTGGTATAGATTCTTTACCAGGTATAGAAATAGCAAGTAACTTTGCCATATCAAGCAAAAAGCTTGAAAAGAAATCTCCCTTGAGGAGGACCCTCTGAAATGAGGGGTAAAGGCTGGAACTGTTGAAAATTCAGCCTTGGTACCGATGGATTCATCCCAGTCATCGGGATCAGAAGACTTGAGAGGATGAAGCATCGGATTTTCTTTAAAGAGATGTCTTCGGTACCGCCCGAGGTCGGTACCGAGACGAGTCAGTACCTAATCCTCCATGCTAGAGAGCAATTCCAGGATTGGCATCGAAAGAAGCGAGTCTGTCGAAGCAAGCATCGACGGTGCCGATGTCGATACCGGTACCAAAGCTGATACCGATAGTCGGGGAACGGTCTGCAGCGACTCTAGCAGTACCGAAGTAGCTGAGAGATTCGCTAGACTACGTTCATCAGTGAGGAATATCTCATCCATCACCATAGCCGATGCCGGGGTGTCGGTACCGCCCGAAGCGGCCACAATCACCGAGCATGGCCCAGGTATGTCCATGGAGGTAAGAACCTCGGGAACAACCTGAAGCCCCGTTAATGCTTTGGAGCCCGAAGACTCCCGCCGGGGCGCTATTGCCAAAATGTCCTCGAGAGCAACGCCAGAGGCATCTCGATGCTTAGAAGGAGATCTACCACTCGAGGACTAGCTAGTCTTTACAGACTTTTGTCTGGTTACCTGATCCTCTGAAAAAGAAGATATTCTGGCTGGTGACATCGAATCCGATGTGAACCGGGTATCGAGTGTTCGATCCTGAAGACGTCTTCTATTTGAGCTCCAGCAGGAAAGACACTCCAGTGGGCAATGGTCAGGACCTAAACATTTTAGACACCAAGAATGAGTGTCTAAAAATATATTTGTACCGCCACACTTTGGGCATTTCTTAAGGATAGTGGCTGGCTTTTCCATAATGGAGGGGGCAGAGGCCTAGTGGCCTAGAAACCGTCAGGCACTAAACAGGAAAAAATTCCTTAGAAAAAAGAAGACATTTTTAGTAAAAAGAAAGAAAAGTACCAGCGGTACCGGTGGCGTCGAGGGAAGGCAGACGTGACTACAAGAAAGTAAGAATAAAAAGAAGAATTTTCTGCGGTGACAGGAGTACGTCCTGCCGGCTCTGCGGAAAACGGAAAACTGATGAGAGGGAAGTGAATGGGCGGGAAGGCAGCGCACATGCGTGTATGATGCTCCCAAAAGCTTTCTTTTTGGACGCTGGGGAGCGTTCCCGCGCAGGCTCCGTCGGTACCAACGTACCCGTATGTGAAGACTCATTCCTGCTTGTTCCTGGAGATTCAGTTCAACCTTCAGGGAGTCCTTTGCGGTAGAGGGCACGGTGGTTGGAAGCAATGACTCGGAGAAACCAGGTATCAGAGTCCACTGCTGGGCCATGAAAGCATACAAATTGCACTCTAAGGCCACCAACCTGGCCTCCAGACCAGATGGCTCCGCAGCATTCAGCGTGGGTCCAGAGGACTTTGGGCTTGCACCGGCTCTGATGAGGGGGAGTCCTCAACCAAGATGGCATCGGGGCTCCGAGACCAGTCCTGGGGTATGGATGGTTCCTGGTGAGGCAACTTAGACAGCCACTCCTTGCTGTCACCTTTGTCTCCTGCCAGGGGCTGCAGGAACAGGGCCCATGGGATTTCCCCACTTTCCCTGACTCATCACTGACAGGGTCCTCGAGGCCTTCCAGTCTTTTTTGGCATGATCCTCGACAAGGGAGCTCCAGCCAGAGGTCCCATGGTCCCAGGGCTCCGAGGCCGCATTCTTCTCCACAGCTACCTGAGGTCCTAGAAGGAGTCTCAGATTGCTCTTTCATGGTGTTCTCTGGGGCTGAGTCAATCTTCTGAAAAATCGACTCACACTGCTGCTGACGTTTCCTGAGGGCCTTAGGGGTTAAATGCCTACAGAGAATGCAGACCAAAGTATCATGGTCCGGCCCGAGGTATCGAAGGCAACAGTTGTGAAGATCTGTGCGTGACATTATGAGTGCAGCAGTCACATGGCTTGAAGCCACTGGCGGAGAAGACGGCCCTCGCGAAGTCACATTCACTGGGCCCGGCCAGGAAAAAGGCAAGGACCTGCACCAAATCAGAAAGTAAGAAACAAAAGGAAAAAAAGAACCCGAAGAAGTGATACAGAGGCAAGTGGGCTCGGGTGTGAGAAAAGGCACCTGTACGCTACTAGAGAAAGCAAAAAAAGGCGACAAAAATCACCGACTTTTTCCAGGGGAACAGACACACATCCAATGGGCTCCATGGAAAAAAGGAGACTGAGGCAAGATGGCACCCTTGGGCAGAAAGCGGACCACACATGTGTGGTACTTCTTCCCAAAGGCTCTCTTTGAAAGCTGGGATGAGGTTACTGCATGGGCACCATCGGCACAGACATCATCCTCTCATACGTGAGGACTGACTTCTGTTGTTCCCAGAGAAAGTGAATATGCAGGACACAGGTGGAGGAGAGAGGGGGAGAGTTAGTGAAATCCTAGGCAATAGGAGGCTTGGAAAGGAGAGAGAGAAGGGAATGGGAAGGCTCGATGAGGGAAAGTGATGGAAAGCTGTGGGTAAATGCAGTAAACAGCAAGAGATTGACAACTAAATAGTAAAAAGGAGAAGAAAGAAAATGGAAAGCAGATCAGGAGGAGAAAGAAGAAAATGCAAATAGACAGGTGACCCTGGAAACAAGAGTTAAGAGAAAACGGAGGAAAGCAGAAAACGGAGGAAAGCAGAAACCGGAGCCACATGATTAGAAAAATAAAATAGCCAGAAAACAAGGTAGAAATAAAGAATGTTAATTTCTATTTAGTGATTGGAATATATGATCTTTTGGAAAGTACATCTGCCAGAACTGGTGACGAATATGGCTGGGGACCAGCTCAGGACAAAACTCTGGGAGGCAACCTCAAAGCCCATCAGTTTTCTTCAGCATCAGACATACTCACACTGCCCCCGGTCGCTTATTCCTTGCATTTGCAAAGAACACTGCTCCCAGACACTCAGCCGCCATGTGCGCACACACACACAGCCTCCCAGACACTTAGCTCCCCAGACACTGCAAATGTTCAAGAAGCTGTGCCATTACTTTGAAGTTCATATGTGTCAGGCATGTTCTGTACATCGGATAATTACTTTTAAAAATATAAATTTACATATTTATATGTTTATATTTGTTGTTTGAGTGAATTTTATTTTATTAGATCTGGGATCATGTGAATTTTCCTCAGCTAAAATGGGGTAACACCAGAAAAGTTTGGGAAGCACTGTAGTAAACTAAGAAAAAAGTCATGTATTTAAAACTCTGTTCAGCACATTTTGTATTCATCTATATAAAATTTATGGAGCACCAACAAGTCTACAAACAACTGCTAAATAAAACTGTACACATCGTGGTCTGTTAATTTTACTTAACATGTCAAATTAATACAGGCCAATTAAGCAACAGGAAAAAATTGCATTTAGAAAAAGATTATTAACTGAAGATTACAATAAAATTATAAAAGTACTTACGCCAACTGCCTGGTCCAGTGATGAAAGCAATTTTTCAAATACTGGATATGAACTGGTAGTACCCCTGTAATAACTACCATAGTAAAACTGTTCTTGTCTTTTTCTTCCATGATTAGATTATGCAGAAATCTTTCATCATCATTGGTAACATGTGAAGAGTCAGCTGACTAGAACAGAAAGCCCCAAAATAAAGAGAATATAGAGATTTGTGTACCATACCAAAATAATTGGTCTTTGAAACAAACATGAAAAATACAAAAAACAGATAGGGCAAATGAGTAACCCATGCAAGTGTAAAGTCTGCGGACATTTCCCCTTTTAAAGTTAGCTAAGAGTACACATACAAAAGGAGCCATGGATCACACACTTGATAAAGCTTAGTTATTCACCTGTAACAGGTGTTCTCCAGGGACAACAGGAATCAGTCCTCACTTATGGGTGACGTCGGCACCGACGGAGCCCTAGCGGGGCAATTCCCCAGCTTTCAAAGAAAGCCTTTAGGATTGCTGCTACGTATGTGTGGTCCTCTTCCCGCCCAAAGGTGCCATCTTGCTCAGTCAGGTCCCAGAGCTAGAGCCCTAATAAGCAGATGGCAAGAGAAGAAAAACAAAAATGGCAACTCTTAAGGGGAGATGGGAGGGTAGTGAGGACTGATTCCTGCTGTCCCTGGAGGACACCTGTTACAGGTGAGTACGCTTTCTCCAGGAACAAGCAGGAAGTCAGTACTCACTTATGGGACTCCCCAGCTACAGGCTACCGAAACCTACAACCCAAAACACCTCCGCGAGGCCATGAGCAGAAGCCAATGACCAAAGGAAGCCCGAATCCTCGGGCCCAGTTCTCGGTAGCCACAGAAGAAGGATCGGAGGGCAGAAGTTGCTTATACCCCCGAACAGATTACAAAGTACAGCCTGGATGAAGACGCTGTCCCGGCGGGACTCCCTCTCCAGGCAGTAGTGTGAAGCAAAGGTATTCACGGAGGACCAGGTCGCAGCCCAGCATAAGTCCATCAGAGGCACTGAGCGCACGAAGCCACCGACATTGCCTTGGCCCGGATACTGTGCACGGTGACTCGGCGATCCAGCGGGGCAACAGCCTTTGCCTGAGCAAAGGTGATGCAGTCTGCCACCCAGATGGCGATGGTGCGCTTGGTGACTGCGAGCCCCAGGTGATTAGGTTCGTAGGCAATGAAGAGTCGGTCGGACCTGCGATGACCTTGGGTACGCTGCAGGTAGAAGGCGAGAGCCCTCTTGCAGTCGAGCATATGTAGGACTGCCGATGCCCGGTCGGCATGGGGTCTCAGGAAGAAAGTCGGCAGGATGA
The DNA here is from genome assembly GCA_033557465.1 of Ichthyophis bannanicus. NCBI lineage: Eukaryota > Metazoa > Chordata > Amphibia > Gymnophiona > Ichthyophiidae > Ichthyophis > Ichthyophis bannanicus. The sequence continues at coordinate 1,284,846,097 of CM066031.1, forward strand.
TCTCTTGGTTGAGATGGAAATCCGTGACAACTTTCGGTAGTAACTTGGGGTGAGTTCAAAGAACCACTCTGTTCCCGTAGAACCTTGCGTAGGCAGCCGTAGCCATGAGGGCTTGCAGTTCACTGACTCACCGGGCCGAGTTGAGCACCACCAGGAAAACTACTTTCCAGGAGACGTGCCGAAGCGAGCACATCGCCATCGGCTCAAAGGGCGGTTGCATCAGCAGCATTAACACAATGTTCAGATCCCACTCCGCCGGTGGAGGCAGGACGTGGAGCTTGGAAAGTAAGAGGCCCTCCATGAAGCGGGAGACCAGAGGCTGGCCCAAGAGGGGTTTACCCTCGAAGGGCAAGTGGTTGGCTGAGATGGCGCTCAGGTGAACTCAGACTGAACTGGATTTCAGTCCCACCTGCGAGAGGTGGAGGAGGTACTGTAGAACCCACCGGGTAAAGCAGGAGAATGGGTCGATTTGGAGATCGGAGCACCAGACTGAGAAGCGCCGCCACTTCAGGGAGTAGGTCCGTCTCATCCTCTCTCGATACGAAGAGGACTTCCTCGATTTCCTCTGGAAGATGCAGTGAGGCTAGAAACACCCGTTCAGCCGCCAGGCTGTCAGGAATAGCGAAACCAAGTTTGGGTGGAACACCCATCCCTCCTCCTGCGTTAGCAGACCTGGGGTACTGCCCAAGGGGACAGGAGGTTCCGGCGTGAACCAGAGCAGAAGCAGGAACCAGGGCTGTCAAGGCCACGAAAGAACTACGAGGATCACAGAGGCTCTGTCGCGCTGAATCTTGTGGAGGGTCCTCGCAATGAGAGGAGTGGGAGGGAACGAATACAGAACCCCAGAGGTCCGGTTCAGGAGGAATTTATGGAGCACCAACAAGTCTACTCGGGTACGGTATTGGTCTGCAAAAACGGGGAAGATGCGTGTTCGCCGGGCTGGTGAACAGGTCCAAGGATGGAGTCCCCCTGCAGCGGAACAGGTGGAGAACCATCTCCGGACTCAGGCACCACTCGTGTGTGCAAAGGAGTCTGCTGAGTCTGTCTGAGAGGACACTTTCCTGGCCTGGGAGCACATACTTTACAACAGAGCACACAAAAATTACGGCTCTGATTCTGATAGAAAACACAGACGTCTTAAAATTTAAAAGTTATGATTGTAATTACTAGAAATTTCCCGCTTCATTTAGTAATCGTCTATTTTCATTTAATTTGATTAAAATCAATGTGGTGTACATACTGTATTCTGACGTGTAGTCAAATTTTAAAGTATATAACTCCAAGTGTCATTATGTGGCGCACAAAAATTTAACCTTCCTTCAAAAGCCGCACACAGCTGATATTTTATGCGCACACCAGCCTACAGAAAATTAGAGGGAACATTGCCTGGGAAGTAGACTACTCTCAGGGTCATGCCCCAGCATACCGCAAAGGAGCAGAAGAGGACTGCCTCCTGACAGAGGAGGAGGGCGCCCGTATCCCCCTCCTTGTTTATGTAGAACATCGCGACCTTGTTGTCGGTCTGCACGAGCATCGACTTCCCACGGAGGTGGTGGTCGAAGACTTTCAGGGCCAGCCAGACCGCTCAAAGCTCGAGCAGGTTGATCTGCTGCCGAGATTTCTCGGGTGACCACAGCTTCCGATTATGGAGGTTGCTGCAGTGGGCTCCCCAACCCAACAGTGAGGCATCCATCGTCAAGATGAACTTGTGTGGTCGAGTCTGGAAAGCATGCCCAGAAGGTGGTTTTGGGGGTTCAGCCACAAATCCATGGAACTGGAGAAGCTGCAGGAGACCAACATGGGATCCCGGAGGTGACCCGAGGCTTGGGTCCACTGCGCACTGAGGCACTATTGGGCTGCTCGCATGGACGGTCGAGGCCATGTGCCACAGAAGATGCAACATGGCCTGTGCTGAGACTCAGGACCGGCTTTGGACCTCAGTGGCCAGAGGGTGGAGCCGCTCCGTGCGCGCTAGAGGAAGACAGTCGCCCGTTCCATGTCGAGAAGAGTGCCGATGAACTCCAGGGTCTGCACCAGCTCGAGGTGGGACTTCGAGTAGTTGATCAGGAAACAGAGGCGCTCGAGGAGGACCGTACGTGAATCTGAGAGGCAAGCATCCACTGCCGATTTGCCTGTGACAAGCATATCGTCCAGGTAAGGGTAGATGGATATGCCCTATAGCCGGAGGTGGACTGTAGCCGCTGACAGGCATTTCATTAAGACATGCGGGCAGACGCGAGCCCGAAAGGGAGCACTCTGTATTGGAAGTGCTCCCCTTGCACCCTAAAAGCACAGGTATTTCCTGTGCTTTGGGGTGGACCAGAATGTGGGCGTAAGCATCTCTGAGATCCAAGGAGCATAGCCAATTGTCCTGTTGGAGGAAGGGCAACAGGACATCAAGCAATAGCATCCTGAATTTCTCCCGCACCAGATATTTGTTCAGATTCCTGAGATCGAGGATGGGGCGCTGGCCTCTCGTCCTCTTCAGAATGAGAAACTACCGGGAGTAAAACCCCTGACCTCAGAGGTGCGGCATAACTCTCTTGACCACCTGTTGACTGAGGAGGTTGATCAGCTCTTGCTGTAAGCAAGTCTGGTGCAAGGGAAGCCAAGAAGGCTCCGCCGGGGAGAAGGGAGGAGGGAGTCTGACCAGATGAAGATGATAACTGTCCCGGATTACCTAAAAGACCCAGGTGTCCAATGTAATGGCCACCCATTCGGGCGCAAAAAGGGATAGACGCCCTCCCATGGGCGGAAGTGCCGTCAGGAGGCAAGGGGCTATGCACTTGGCATCAAAAAACCTGGGGCTAGCTGGGCGGCGCCGGTGGTTGAGCTTTGGGCCACTTCGGTTTCCAGTGACCCTAAGCTCCTCTTCTGCCCTGGCTGCTGGGGGCCGGTGCTGGAGTGGGCGGATAGGGTGGGTATCCCCGGTAAGGGAGCCCCTTCCTCTGGAAGGGAGGCTTCTTGCTGTGTTGCTTCTTCCGCGGAAGAGTAGAGGTTTTACGAGAGAAACGGGTATGGATCATGAAATCCATCTTGATCTCGGCTTCCTTGTCCTCCATGGGCTTGCCAAAAAGTTGTTTGCCAAGGCAGGACACATCCAAGAGCTTCTCCTGGACCCATTGCTAAGGGTCTGAAGACTGGCGCCACACTAGACACAGGGCTCTGATACCAACCGCTGCCACATGGGCGGAAGACTCAAACTTATATGCAGCGCGGGAAAGGTATTTTGAGCAGTCCACGACCAATCTCAGAAAGGGTCTGAAAAATGAGGGGGTGTTTGCCTCCGGGGCCCGCGGAGAAACCGCCAAACTCTTTAGCAAGGTCGCAAAAGGAACATTCCCATATACAGTTGTTAAGCCTGGATGCAGCACGCCAGCATGGATCCCTGGTAAGTCTTGCACCAGAGGGCATCGAGGGCATGGGCAGGACCAATGAGTGCGACTTCGGGCTCTTCTGCTTCCACATCGCGGATTCAACTATCATGGAGGTATGGAGAAGCTGAGTCTTCCAGAGCCCCTGGCCACATTAGACCCTGTACATGGCATTGAGTCTTTTGCTGGCAATAGGGACCGAGGCAGGTGCTTCCCACATGCGGAGGAGCAGCCGGGTCAGGAGGGACGGTACCAGGATTGTGAGAGACTCCCTAGGGGGAGACTCATATTTCAAGATGTCGAGCTCCTCTGTCCTCTGCTCTTCCTCAATCTGCATGAACAGATTGAGGGCTCAAGCCATATCAAGCACTAACACCAAGAAGGAGATGTCTTCGGGGGGCGACCGCCTTTGGAGGTGGGAGGGGACAGGTCAGAAGGAAGATCCCTTTCGTCATAGGTTTTAGGGACGTGTCCCCATCCGACTCCTAGCCCAAGAGGTCTGAGGAGAACTCTGAGTCGGGCTGATCCCCGCGCTCAGTGGCCGAAGCCCGCTTGGAACTGGAGGCAATGACTCTGGAAGACCTCACCCCCGAGGAACGGGACAGCAAGCGAGACCGGTGCCGAGGACCCTTGCAAGGCCCACGGCTCTCGGGGGTTTCCAAGGGAGTTTTCGGGACCCCCGTTGAAGGACCCTCGGTCTCAAGGTGCAAGCCAGCTGAGCAGCCAGGAAGGTAGAAACAATGCTCTTCAGGGCCAGCATACAGGACTCCCACTCAGGAGTGGGTACCTGCGCTGTCAACACCGGGGATACCGGGTCTGGCGTGGATGAGGAGAGGGGATCCTTCCCAGGACGACCCTCAGGAGACCAGGCACCATCACCGGAGGCCTCCGTATCTGTACCTTTTGAGGCCGCTCCTTGTCCGACTCCTGGAATGCCAAAGGAGGGTTAAGGGAATGAGCACGAGACCGCTCACGCTTGTCTGGAGCCCCCGACAGCAACTTCAAAGTCTTCTTCTTTCGCCGATCCATTTCGGGTGAACCCTGATCGGAGTGAAGCCTGGGGCGCGGGGTCACTGTGGGGGAACCTGTAAGTAGTGGATCAGTAAGGTGAGGTTCCACCAGGGACCCGGGGACTGACTTAGGGAAAATGTCGTCGGACTTCTGCTTAAGGCTTAGCAAGGCCTTAGCAGACATTTTCTTACAGAGTGAGCAGAGCTCCGGATTCTGGTCGGCCCCCAGACACCACAGTTGGTGAGAGGTCTTACGTGTGCACTAGGTGCAAGGAGCTCTTTGCTCTCAGGGAACGAGTCCATTCTCTATAGGCTAGAGTAGCAGACTTGGAAAACATAAGACAGACAGAGAGGTACATAGACGAGACCTACAGGGATATAGTCCTGAAGTCCCACCTCCAGTCTGGCAGCATCCCTGTTGCCATGGAGGAGAGAGGTCACGTGACAGGAGAGCATCAACCTGGGGTGACAGGAAGTGATCCTCGCACCGAGGAAGTTTCTCCAGGGCCATGTGCCCATGAGGGAAGGGTTAGGACAGCCGTTATAGTTGGTGATTCGATCATTAGGCATGTAGATAGTTGGGTGGCTGTTGGACATGAGGATCGCCTGGTAACATGCCTGCCTGGTGCAAAGGTAGCGAACCTCACGCGTCACCTAGATAAGGTCTTAGATAGTGCTAGGGAGGAGTCTGCTGTCTTGGAACATGTTGGTACCAATGACATAGGAAAATGTGGTAGGGAGGTTCTGGAGGGTAAATTTAGGATTTTAGGTAGGAAGTTGAAATCCAGAACTTCCAGGGTAGCGCTCTCCGAAATGCTTTCTGTTCCACGCGCAGGACCCAAAAGGCAGACAGAGCTCCGGAGTCTCAATGCGTGGATGAGACAATGGTGCAGAGATGAGGGTTTTGGATTTGTTAGGAACTGGGGAACATTCTGGGGAAAGGAGGGGCTCTTCCGAAGGGATGGGCTTCACCTTAACCGGGATGGAACCAGGCTGCTGGCATTAACCTTTAAAAAGGAGATAGAGCAGCTTTTAAACCAGATAATAGGGGAACGCCAACAATCGACCAAGAGCAGATGGTTCGGAAGAATGTATCCTTGAAGGATACTACCAAAAGCAGAGAGGTTTCAAAAAAGAGTAAAGTAGCCCAAATGCCCTCGAGTTTGGAGCAGACAGAGCTTAAAGATCCCAAATTACCCAGGTCTACCAATAGCCAAATTAATATGAATAAAATACAGTCTCTAAAATGCTTGTATGCAAATGCTAGAAGTCTAAAAAATAAGATGGGAGAGTTAGAATATATAGCACTAAATGAGAGGTTAGATATGACTGGAATATCAGAGACATGGTGGAAGGAGGACAACCAGTGGGACACTGTGATACCTGGGTACAAACTATATCGTAATGATAGAGCTGATCAAATTGGTGGAGGGGTTGCGCTCTATGTTAGAGAAGGCATTGAGTCAGAAAGGATTAAAGTTTTGCAGGAAACAAAATTTGCTGTAGAATCTCTATGGATTGAAATTCCATGTAAAAAGAGGAAGGCGATGGCAGTGGGGGTGTACTATTGACCACCTGGCCAGAATGAACAAATGGATGATGAAATGCTCAAAGAAATCAAGGAAGCTAACAAAAGTTACAGAGCAGTTATAATAATGGGTGATTTCAATTACCCCGGTATCGACTGGGTCAGTGTCACGGCAGGACATGCTAGGGAGATAAGATTCGTAGATGAAATAAATGACTGCTTCTTGGAGCAGCTGGTTCATGAACCGACCAGAGGGAAAGCAATATTAGACCTAGTCCTTAGTGGAACACCAGATCTAGAGCAAGAAATAAGGGTGTTGGGGCCACTTGGCAATAGTGATCATAGCATGATCGCCTTTGATTTAATTAGTGGAGGAGGGATAGTAAGGGAATCCACAGTACTACCTTTTAACTTTCGAAAGGGAGACTATGATAAAATGAGGAAAATAGTTAAGAAAAAACTAAAAGGAGCAGTTGCAAAGGTTAAAGACATCAAGCTTGGGTGTTGTTGAAAAATACTATCTTGGAAGCCCAAACCAGCTTTATTCCACACTTTAAGAAAAGTGGAAGGAAGTCCAAAAAACTACCAGCAGGTTTAAAGGTGAGGTCAGAGGGGCTGTTGTTGCCAAAAAAGCATCTTTCAGGAAATGGAAAAAAGAGCCAAACGATGAAACCTGAAAACAGCACAAGCACTGGCAAGTCAAATGCAAGGCATTGATAAAGCAGGCAAAGGGAGAATTTGAGAAGAAGCTCGCTGCGGAAGAAAAAACGCGAAATAAAGATTTTTTCAAGTACATTCGTAGCAACAAACCTGTGAGAAAGTCAGTTGGTCCATTAGATGGTAAAGGAGTTAAAGGGGCACTAAGAGGTAACAAGGCGATAAGCGGAGACACTGAATGAATTCTTTCCTTCGGTCTTTACTGAGGAAGATGTAGGGATGTTACCCATGACTGAAGTGGTATTTAAAGGTGCGGAAGAATTGAAGGAAATATTGATACATCGGGAAGATGTATGACAACTATTAGATAAACTAAAGAGTAGCAAATCACCTGGGCCGGATGGTATACATCCAAGGGTGTTGAAAGAACTGAAATATGAGATTGCAGACCTGCTATTAGTAATCTGTGAACTATCATTAAAATCATCTCTAATACCTGAAGATTGGAGGATCGCCAATGCAACACCAATTTTTAAAAAGGGTTCCAGGGGTGATCCGGGAAACTACAGACCGGTGAGCCTCACGTCAGTACCGGGAAAAATGGCAGAAACCATTAAAAAAATAAAATTACTCAGCATATAGATAGTCATGGCCTAATGGGAGACAGCCAACATGGCTTTAGACAAGAAAAATCTTGTCCTACTAATCTGTTATGTTTTTTTGAAGGTGTGAATAAACAGGTGGACAAACGTGAGTCAGTTGATATAGTGTATCCGGACTTTCAGAAAGCCTTTGACAAGGTCCCTCATCAGAGACTTTTGGCAAAACTAGAGTCATGGGATAGGAGGCAGTGTACTACTGTGGATCAGGAACTGGTTAAAAGATAGAAAGCAGAGGGTAGGGCTAAATGGCCAATTTTCCCAATGGAGAAAGGTGACTAGTGGTGTACCCCAGGGATCTGTGCTGGGTCCGCTGCTTTTTGACATATTCATAAATGACCTGGAAAGAGGAACAACGAGTGAGGTTATCAAATTTGCAGATGACACAAAACTATTTAAAGTTGTTAAAACCCAAGAGGATTGTGGAAAATTGCAAGAGGATATTGATAAATTGGAAGACTGGGCATCAACATGGCAGATGACATTTAATGTGGACAAGTGCAAAGTTATGCACAGAGGGAAGAACAACCCAAACTATAGTTACACAATGCAAGGTTCCACATTCGGAACTACCACCCAGGAAAAAGATTTAGGAGTCATTGTGGATAACATGTTAAAACCCTCAACCCAGTGTGCAGCGGCAGCCAAGAGAGCAAATAGAATGCTAGGTATCATAAGGAAAGGAATGGAAAATAAAACAAAAGATATTATAATGCCTCTATATCGTACCATGGTGAGACCGCACCTTGAATATTGTGTGCAATTCTGGTCGACGTATCTTAAAAAGGATATAGCATTATTAGAAAAGGTTCAAAGAAGAGCCACCAAAATGGTAAAGGGGATGGAAGGATACTCCTATGAAGAAAGGCTAAAAAGGTTAGGGCTCTTTAACCTGGAAAAAAGACGGCTGAGGGGAGATATGATATTAGTCTATAAATTAATGAACGGAGTGGAAGGGGTAAACGTAAATCGATTGTTTACATTATCAGAATATAGAAAGACTAGGGGACATGCAATGAAGCTACAGGGTAAACTATTTAAGACTAATAAAAAAATATATTTTTTTCACTCAACGTGTAATCAAACTCTGGAATTTGTTACCGGAGGATGTAGTAAAGGCTGTTAGTGTAGCTGGGTTTAAAAAAGGTTTGGACAAGTTCCTGGAGGAAAGGTCCATAAACCATTCTTAAGAAGGGACCAAAGATATCAATGCTTGGCCCAGTACAAGCACTGTGGAACCTGTGTCTTTTGGGGAAACTGCTAGGTACGTATGACCTAGATTGGCCACTGTTGAAAACAGGATACTGGGCTTGATGGACCTTGGTCTGACCCAGTATGGCATATCTTATGTTCTTATGACAACAGTCAAGGGTGTCCATGAGTGACATATTCTTGGAGCATCTGTCACATTTTTTGAAGCTGGTGGCCATGGGGGCAAACGGCGCCCCTGCGAGGTCAAGACCCTTGAGGCCAGCGGTTGGAAAAAGAGCACGAAAAGGACCTGAAGGGAAAAAAAACACTAAAGGAAAGAAAAAGGGATCCCCTGGCCCACAGCCAGAGCAGTGACGACGGGGAAGACGGGAGAGGACCGGTGCTACCAGAATAAAAGGCCAAAAGGTCGGAAAAGAAAAAATCTTTTTCCGAGGAACGAGGAAGTGCATCCGAAGAGCTCCACGGAAAAAGGGAGACTGAGCAAGATGGCACCTTTGGGCGGGAAGAGGACCACGCATGTGTGGCAGCAATCACATAGGCTTTCTTTGAAAGCTGGGGAATTGCTCCACGCGAGCTCAGTCGGTGCAGATGTCCCCCATAAATGAGGACTGACTTCCTGCTTGTTCCTGGAGAATTTCTTCTGTTCAGTTGAGTGCCTGACAAGATGCACATATTTAAAAATCAAATCTGTGTGCATAGTTTCCCTCCTTTCATTTATCTCCGCTCTCCAGGATAGCCCATTTTTATCACAGCTGTATCTACCCACAGTACAACTATATGGCTAGATTTAGCCTCTCAGAGGTACAGTTTTCATAATTGAAAATCTAGCTAGGAAATTTCTTAGTTAATTGTTAAAGTTTACTCCGAAAACCGTCCTCACTTCAAAATTGAATGGTGGCATAAAGAATTAAACGGTTTACAATTTATACATTTCAACCACCACCACCAAGGTAGAAATCAGTGAAATCAAATTAGAGTATACACAAATTACTGAAATGATCAAAAATCACACCATCAAATTAAACTAAATTAAATTAAATATTGGGGAAAAGAGACCTCAGAATGTATCCTTTTAAGTTATAGCCATGGATTATTCTTTTCTGAGAGGTGTCATTTGGATACCAATGAAAGGAATAATCCATGGCTAAAAACTTAAAGGGTGCGTTCTAAGGTCTCTAGAATTGGTTTGCACGATGGACAATGCCGATGCTGATGCCAAGGCCTCAGTGTACTGCATCGCAAAAAGGGCTACTATGCAATCCTTGAGCACCTTTATGAGACGCTTTCTCCATGGCTTCCAATTCCTAAAGCTGAGGCCTGAGTAACTTCAACCAATGTAAAGGTCAAGCAGTCCTCGCTTTGCGGCATTTTGGAAGGGTGCTCACACTGTTCCCCATCGCTCTCGCTACCATTCTCTGGAAGGGCTCCAATGTCGATGCACTCGAGCCTTCACCTAGTGCTCAGTACGATCACCCTTCAATGCCAATGGGGGAGAGGTCAGTTCATTCCTCGCTGGGAGCCAACCAATAGCTCAAGGCAGTGCAAGTGCTTGGCTCAGAATAAGCTCGAGAGCTCATTGACAATATACTTCCAACATCTTGAACAGCTTTCAAAGGTATGGAAGCCATAGACGTCGATGCCGAAGTCGATGGATCGAACTACGGAGTGCTGAACAGAGTTCCCACTGTTTTTCATGACCCTTGAGGCCTCTCATTGTCATCTGCAGGCACAAAGTGCAAGAAGAGGGCTGATGATCGGGCCCTAGGCACTGAAGGAACTAGTTGTGCTTATCCATTACAGAAATGGTTTGGGCACACTTAATGCACTTTTTAAAAACATTAGTCAGTTTTTGGGACATGGTCAGAAAAATGGCCGTGGCAAAATCAAACAGCTTGATGGTAAGGGTAGGCCCGACAGGGGCACCGTAGGTGGATTAGCTCAAAATCAACCATAGGTGGATTAGCTCGAAAATGACAAAAAATAACAAAAAAAGTGGATCATGATGGCAGGCAAAGGCAACAACTTCAACCTACTCAATTATGTATCCTTAAAAGATGGCACCGCAGCAGCAGGCGGGAAGGAGGCATGCAGTATAGCCCCTCAAAGCTTCCAATAGAAGATAGGGAACGTTCCCATGCGGGACACCGTCAGGGATGTCACCCATGCTGAGGTCATTTCCTGCTTGCCCACAGAGAATCAATGGAAAATCACTCATCCAGCTCCAGATCCTGAGAACTAAGTCCAGGTCCAACAAACCTGCAGCAGGAAGAGTTCTTCCATCGTTCTAGCAGATCCAGTTCCTGGAGTGATTTACAGCGAAAATGGGAGTGCCTTACAAGGTTGAGAAACTAATTTAAAAAGGAATAACAGATAGGATGCCAGGTCTAGATTTTCTTTTATAAACAGGCTCAAGATCCCTGGGCTTCTCCCATAATTCACGTTTACAAGAAAGCACAGTTACTTACCTGTAACGGGTGATCTCTGGGAACAGCAGGAATAAGTCTTCACATATGGTTATCGTCGGTACTGGCGGAGCCTGTGCGGGAACGCTCCCCAGCGTCCAGAAAGAAAGCTTTTGGGAGCATCCCACAGCGCCTGCACTCTGCCTTCCCGCCTTTCCCAACCGCCTCTCTCCAGTTCGAGTTTTAAAGCTGAGACAAAGAGAGAGAGAGGAAAGGAAAGATAGATAGATACAACTCCTAGGGGAGGTTGGTGGGTTGTGAAGACTTATTCCTGCTGTTCCCAGAGATCACCTGTTACAGGTAACTGTGCTATCTCCAGAACAAGCAGGAATGAGTCTTCACATATGGGGACTCCCTAGCTGCAGATGCCAGGGGGAAGACCCCAGGTTGTGTGTCCTTGAAAAGGACTCTGCCTCCCCCCATGGATCTCTGGCATCCAACAAGGGTAGGTGGGTAGGAGTTGATTAGGAATGGAACAGGTGTTTGAGAACAGCCTGACCAAACGAGGCATCCCGGCGGGAGTCCTTGTCCAAACAGTAATGGGCTGTGAAGGTATGAACCGAGGCCCAGGTGGCCGCTCGACAGATTTGGTCGATGGACACAGAATTTAGATGAGCCATTGAGACTGCCATGGCTCTCACATTGTGAGCTGTGACATGGCCCTCCAGAGAAAGGTTCCTACTCTGGTAGGCGAAAGAAATACACTGAGCAATCCAGTTGGACAGTGTTCTCTTAGAAAATGGAAGTCCTAAATGAGAAGGATCAAAAGCAACAAAGAGTTGAGAAAACTTTCTATGTTGCTGTGTTCTTTGTAAGTAAAAAGCGAGAGCTCTCTTACAATCTAAGGTATGAAGATTCCTCTCTGCACTTGATGCATGAGGTCCTGGAAAAAAGACAGGTAAATATACCTCTTGGTTCAGATGAAAAGGCGAGACCACTTTGGGCATAAAGTGTGGATTGGTCCTGAGGACTACCTTATCATGATGGAACCTTGTATAAGGTGCATTAGCCACCAAAGCTTGCAATTCACTGATGCGGCATGCTGAGGTGACTGCAATGAGAAAGATAACTTTCCAAGAAAGAAATTTCAAGGAGGTGGTGGCTAAAGGTTCAAAGGGTGGCTTCATAAGCTGGCCAAGAACCAGGTTTAAGTCCCATTCCACTGGAGGTGGTCTAATGGGAGGTTTAGTTAGAAGAAGGCCTCTCATGAATCTTGTTATAAGAGGATGAGAGGAAATAGGCTGTCCATTGAGAGGCTTGAGGGACGCTGCAATAGCACTCAAATGGACTCTTACTGAATTCGTTTTAAGACCTGCATGGGATAAATGCAGGAGATACTCTAGTAAAGAATTCAAAGGTATTGCAAGAGGGTTAAGAACCTTCTCTGAACACCAAATGGTAAATCTTTTCCATTTGAAAGCATAGGAACGTCTAGTAGGCGGCTTTCTAGAGGCATGAATAATATCTCTGACTTGCTGAGATGAAAAACTTGAAGGTCTAGACCTTCAGCAACCAAGCCCTGAGATGGAGAGACTGGGGGTTTGGGTGCCACAACGTTCCTTCTTCCTGGGATAGAAGGTCTGGTGCAGAGTCCAAGTCCAGGGAAGGAGCTTGAGAGAGATGCAGAAGTAGAGGGTACCACACTTGGCGTGGCCAATGTGGTGCTATGAGGATCATGGTCCCTCGATCTCTCTGAAGCTTGAATAGTGTTTTGGGAATTAGGGGAATGGGTGGAAAGGCATAAAGGAAGTCTTGACCCCAGTGAATGAGGAAGGCATCCTTGGCCTGAACTCCCTGACACGGAATTCTGGAACAGAACCGGGGAAGTTTGGCATTCCACGGACTTGCAAAGAGGTCTATGTCCGGGGTTCCCCAAATTCGAAAAATCCTGGCTACCTGGTCCATGTGGAGGGACCACTCGTGTGGAAGCAGAACTCAACTGAGTCTGTCTGCTCAAGAGTTTTGAACGCCTGGAAGATATACTGCCAGAAGATGAATGTGATGCTCTCTGGCGAAGGCCCACAGTCGCAAAGCTTCGTTGCAAAGCGACAGAAAGCCAGTCCCGCCCTGCTTGTTTACATAGAACATGGCTACTTGGTTGTCCGTATGGATGAGGACTGTCCTGTAGCTGAGCAGGGAATGGAACACTCTGAGAGCTAAGAATATTGCTCTGAGTTCCAAGAGATTGATATGTAGAGAAATCTCCTATGGAGACCAGATGCCCTGAGTGTTGAGGATCCTGCAGATGAGCTCCCCAACCCATTGGAGAAGCATCTGTTGTAAGAGTTGCTTGGGGTAGTGACTGCTAAAAAGAGGACCCCAGCAACAGATTTGGAGAGGACTTCCACCACTGTAGAGACCAACAAAGGCGACTGGAGTTTGCTATTTTGTCTGACAGGCAACCTGATGCCTGAGTCCATTGGGTGGACAAAGTCCATTGAGCTGCCCTCATGTGAAGGCGAGCATATGGAACCACATGCACGGTGGATGCCATGTGGCCTAAGAGTTGTAACATCTCTCGAGCAGTTAAATGGGACTTTAACTGTATCTGGGAGGCTAACTGCACAAAGCGTAGGCAACGGGCCTGAGGAAGATAGGCCCTTGCAGTTGTGGTATCCAGCAAGGCCCCTATAAACTCCAGGGACTGAGTAGGGGTGAGATTTGATTTTGGGATGTTTATTATCAGTCCCAAATACTGAAGAACACGCATTGTGCAGATTAGACAATTCTGGGCTTCTGACTGGGATGGAGCTCGAATGAGCCAGTCGTACAGGTATGGGAAAACAAATATTCCTAGAGTGCGTAGAAGTGCAGCTACTACTGCCATGCATTTCGTGAACACCCTTGGTGCAGAGGCCAGAACGAAAGGAAGCACCCTCTATTGGTAGTGCTTTCCTTGAAAAAGGAACCGAAGGAACCTTCTGTGTGTTGGATGGATGAGGACATGGGTGTATGCATCCTTGAGATCTAGAGAACAAAGCCAGTCCTGACTCCGAAGGTATGGAAGCAGAGCACCGAGAGAAATCATCTTGAATTTCTCTTTGAATATAATCTTGTTTAATTCTCTGAGATCTAATATGGGTCTGTAGCCCCCTGTTTTCTTTGGGATAAGAAAATAAGGGGAGTAGAACCCTGAGCCCTGTTGAAGAAGAGGTACTTCTTCTATTGCCCCTTGGGCAAGAAGGGTGTCAATCTCCTGACCCAGAAGGTTGAGGAGAGAAGTTGGAGAATTGAACTGTTTCACCATGGTGTGAGGAGGAAGGCTTAAGAAATGAAGCATGTACCCTTCCCTTATGATGGAGAGGGTCCATTGCTCTGCTGTGATTTGTTCCCATCTGGGAGCAAAGTAAGCCAACCTTCCTGGAATGGTGAGGGGCTCTGGTTCTTCCAGAGCTAGAAAGGCTAAGTTCTCTAGTTGCAAGTCAAAGGCCCTGAGGAGGCTGAGGCTGCTGAGCCGTGGAAGGCCTAGCAGCCTTTGACTTGGCCTGTTTAGGTGGTTGCTGATGCTTTGCAGCAAAACGACCTGCGGAAGATGCCTGCTGACCATAAGCAAGATAATATCTTCCCTTTTTAGAAAAAGATGTCTTTTTGAACAATCTTTTCTTAGCAGGAGCAGAGGTGGACTTTGAAAGTCGACCCAAAGCGGAGTTCTCAGCATCCATCTGAGTGGCCTTTGCTTGCCAATCCTTGCCAAAAAGGTTTTTACCTGTACAAGGAAGATTTCCCAATTCATCTTGGACCCAGAGTTCCAAATCAGAAGCTTGTAGCCAAGCAATTCTGCGTGCACCTATGGCAATAGCCGAGGCTCTGCTTACACACTCAAAAGAGTCAAAGGCTGCACGGTTGGAAAATTTGGAAACATCCTGGGCATGTTTGAGCCAAGTGAGAAACTCCTGCCTTTTATCTTCTGAAATAAAAGGGGTTAAAGTCTGCAGATGATCTGTGACTTCTTTTAGAAACATCCCTATATAGAGACTATAGTAGCTGATTCTGGCAGCTAGCATAGAAGCTTGAAAAACCCTACGGCCAAAAGCATCTAGGGTCCTGCATTCACGTCCTGGAGAATTAGATGAGTGTCTTTTTGCACTCTTTATCTTTCTCATGGCAGACTCTACCACAATAGAGTGGTGAGGAAGCTGAGCCTTATGAAAGCCAGGACAAAGAGGGACACGATACATGGTGTCTAACCTGCGAGAATGAGGAGAGGTGGTAAGAGGTGTCTCCCACATGCTCAACATGAGATCATACAAAATCTCATGAATAGGTAAAGTAGCTGCCTCTTTAGGAGCTTTAGGATATTGTAAAATATCCAGCTGCTTGGCTCTAGGCTCTGACTCAGGGGCCACTGTGATGGAGAGGCCCCTAGCCACTTCCCTAATGAAGTCTTGAAAAGACAAGTCTTCGTTTAGGAGAAGACTCCTGAGGAAGAAGTATCGATGCCTCGACAGATCCTTCAGACTCCTCAGAGTCTTCGGAGGAATCGAAGTATCGCCTGTCTGGATGCTCCTGTAAAGCCCGATATGTGTACCGAGTGGGATCGACATCAGGAGTAACCAGTACCGGTTCAATACCGATGGGCATCATAGGACAGGGTACCGTTGCAGTCGACACCGAAGCCGATGTCAATGCAATCGGTACCAGCACCGGGAATGATGCCGGAGCCGGTACCGGCAACGGGGATTGTTGCGGTACCGGAGGCGTCGCAGCCTGCATGAATGCCGTCAGGGTGCGCTGCATGGTCAGAATCTTCTGATCCATCGACGCCACCAAAGTCTGGATGTCGGTACCAGTGGGAGCCACCGGTACCCCAGAACACTGCAACAGGTGATCGGTCGAGGTCGAGCCATCGATGTCAACCTGTGACCCCATAGACAATGCTTTGGAAGCCGGAACTTCCAGCCAGGGTAATTTTGCCGGTGCGGAATCCTCGAGGACAAGCCCGGAGGCATCTCGATGCTTAGAGGGAGATTTGCCCTTCGAGGACCGGCCAGATTTATGCTTGGTTACCTGAGATCCATGGGAGGAAGAAGCAGCCCTGGAAGACGTCGATGCCACCGAAGCTGCATCAGAGGGAAACAGGGTACTGAGCTTGGCTGCTCGGTTCTGCCGACCTCTTTTAGACATCATGGTACAGGACATACAATCTGTGATGGAATGGTCAGGACCCAAACATTTTAGCCACCAATCATGGGTGCCGGTAACAGAAATAGTACCGCCACATTTTGTGCACTTTTTAAACCTGGAGGCGGGCTTCTCCATGAGGAGAACAATATTCAGGCCTAAGGCCCAAAAACTGAAAATGCACAGTGAAGAAAGTATAAGTTTTTGTTTTGTTTTTTTTAAAGAAAGAAAAGAAAAGACCGGCGAAACCAATCCGATGTCGAAGAAGGCAGACGCGACACAAAATAATAAAGAAAAAATAAAGAACTTCTTCTGCGGTGACAGGAACACGACCTGCTGGCTCCGCGGAAAACAAGAACTGGAGAGAGGCGGTTGGGAAAGGCGGGAAGGCAGCGCGCAGGTGCTGTGGGATGCTCCCAAAAGCTTTCTTACTGGACGCTGGGGAGCGTTCCCGCGCAGGCTCCGTCGGTACCAACGATACCCATATGTGAAGACTCATTCCTGCTTGTTCCTGGAGATAGGTGTATCACCCACTTCTGTACTAATCCAAGAAATCAACATGAATCCAATGCTATCAGCTGCCTCAGAAGGATGAAATGATTAGTAGTAGACGACCAACTAGCTATTTATCTATAAAGACATATTCCACATACACTAGTCCAAAGACTATCCCAGAGTAATTACAATAAAACATACATAACTATTATGCTAAAAATACAAAAAATTCCTTTAACAAAATCAAATACAACAAAGCATAGGACGTAATATAATTCATAATTACATACTACATCCTTAATTTAAAACAAACATAAAAATAGTTAAAACTCATTCAACTATCAAAGACTAGACTATAAAACAGACTTGAATTCTTATGGAATTGTACATAATCACCACCTAATTCTAACTATGGAATTTATTGCCAGATAAGTCAATTTTTTTCAGTTGCAGATATGACAGGGGTATGTTTACTAAGCCGCGGTAACGTAGCAGTGGCTATGTTAACGCACGATAACGTTACCAAATGTAACGTTAACGCACGCTAACGTTACCAGATGCAACGTTAGCGCGCGTTAACGTCTCCGGCAGCGTTAAGTCCCGCAAAGGGTGGAGAGAGGGCGGAGAGAAGGGGTCAATGGGCAGGGAGTGGGTGGGGAGAGGCTCCTGCTACACTAACACGGTGAACTGAAGGGCTGAACATTACCGCAAGTGAAAACACATTTGCAGGAGAGAGAAACCATTTCAGTGTCAGCAATGTACAGCACAGGCGGGGAGCCCAAAAAAAGCAATAGTAGTGCTACATGTGCAGCAACAGTATAGTGCCCATATATGAAAGGGCAGTATGGCGATGCAGCAAATGGGGCATAGGGGGCTGCAGGTGGGACATACAGTGGGGCAGCTGGGCACAGGGTGGACAAGGCAGATGCCTAGGTGGCACATAGGAATGCAAAATCTGGAAATCAGCAAGACGGCAACTGACCAAGGTCAAACATGCCCACGAGTCTGTGTCCCACAGTGTCCCATCCAGGGGGCATTACCCAGCAGGCACCCCAAAGGGCATATAACATTGGCAGGCAGTGCCGGAGGAAGCGTGGATGTCTATGTAGGCACCCCTACCCTACACCCCAAACCCTAGGCAGCCACCTACCTGCACACTGGACGGCCTGGGACTGCGCACCACCAGCACATGGGCATGTCAGCATGGTGGGGGAGGGGTGCTGGTGGTGGAGGGGGCAGTGGCATCTGCCCACACCAGACCAAGGCCAAGCCCTGTTCAGGTTGGTGGCGTGCAGTGCAACAGACAAGGTCTGTCTGATGAACAGTCATGGTATCCCCAGGGACTGACTTGCCTTTGTGGCAACAGTATGGTGCAGTACACACAGCCAGTGTATCCTGGGGCAGAAGGTCACAGGTTCAAGTCCCAGCTGTGGCTCCTGCAGACCATGTCCCTACATTTTATCCCACATTGCACGTACAACATAAACATGTGCACTCCCTAGAACATCAGCCAACAGGGGCACAAACACCCATACCCACAGGCTCCACTATCCAAAGCCTCATGGAGAGTCAGGCTCCTGGGCCCAGCATGGAGCAGCACTTACCACCAAAGCACTACTACTAGCACCTGCAAACCTTAGCAATGCCTGCACTGTGCTCAGGGCTGCCAACCACCCCTATCTTTGCACAATGCTGAAATAGGAGTGGGAAAGTGTGTATGTCTATCCATTGTTTTGTGGCTGCCTATTCCTCACTGGGCCCACAATGCTTACACTGTTTCCAGCGTTAGCCTGCCAATTTGCATAATGAGGAGCAAGATATTGTGGGTATGGTTCGGACAGGGCGGACTGGGCAGGATGCATCTGCACAGGGTGTGGGGCAATGGTTGGGACAGTGTAGTGCCCAACCACTACCTGCATGGACATGGTGGCCACAGCATGTCGTTCTGGGAGGGCACTCTCACCCTGACTGAGCAGTGACCATGGCATGGCTAGGTTCCCACAGAGTGCTATACAGTGTTTCTCTCAAGTGATATCTGTGTGTTCCCTGTTCTGGGGCCCAATCACGGAGATACCTGCTTGGTGCCTGTGCTTACATCTCACTTATGGGTGCACATAGTTTCTCTGGGGACATGCACTATGGGGACTGGCTAGCGGACTGTCTGCAGTCAGCATGTGTATGGCTGGAATGCCTTGCAGGGTGCAGCAGTTGCAGACTGATTGTGCCCTCTGCTGGTGAACGTCAGATCGTGGTGGGGGGCAGCTGAGCTTTTCCAGGCCTACTGCCTGTCTGCCAGTGCCTGTGTGATAAGTACAGATCTGCATCAACTGCCCTAGATGGTGCCCTTTCGCCAGCAGGACTGGGTTTGATGGTCCCACAGCCCTTCATCATGCCCCTCTACTGCCTCCATTGCAAAGATGTAGAGTGTGGGTCTGTTGGGGGCAGATCCTGTCCACCACCTTGACCCAGACAGGGCGGGTTGGTAGGTGGCGCTACATAATCCGCATGTGGGTCCAGACACCCCCCTGCTCTTATAACAATTGACCATGGCAACCACACTGGATATGCTTAACTTGGGTGGCTCCTGGTCCCCAAGAGCTAGATGTCACTGGGGAATACAGATGGACACATCTTAGGTGTGGCTGCAAGGAATAGCTGTCACACACTGGCAATGATAGGGCCCTGCAGCAAAGCCTATCTCAAGCAACCCAGGTACTGCGGAACTGGTGCTGGCCGCCCCACCTCACCCTCAGGGTGAACACAGAACCGGCACAATGGTATGGTGTGTGGCTACTCTGTGCCAGTATCACACACGGTCAGTTCCTCCTACCACGCTGAGGTGCTGGAGAGCTGCATACCCCATCTGGTGATCAGATGTAGACTGCTGTTCTGCATTTGCACTGCATCATGGGTACTGGTGGGTTTAACCTATCCTGGTGGACACAGCAGACAGTTTGTGCGGTGACCTGCAGTCTTTCTGTAGCCAGTCATTGCTGAGACAGAAGCCATAGAGGTATAGCCCACTGGTTAATACAATGGCGTCCTAGGCAGAGGTCATGGGTTCAATCCCTCCGTGGTCTCATTTTATTAGGCTTGTCCGAGGCAAGTCCTTTTCATTCCTGTGACAATCATATCTCTGCAGATCTGTGCTGCCAGCACATAGAACTCTCATCAGAGTTGCAAGCCATCCTTCTTTCCATCTATCTGCGTCTGTCAGCTGTGTAGCGTCCTGTCTTCATGTGCTGGCTGCTACCCCATGTCCTGCACTGGTACCCTTTTCTCCACTGCGGCTATTCATGCTTGCCTCTCCTGTGTCTGCTCTGCATGGCACTACTACTCCTCTGTTCTCCTATCATTGCAAATATCTTGCCACCTCTACCTCCACTGGTGGACACGTATTCCCATCCTCTTCCACCCACTGTCATTGTAGCACTTTACATTGCCAACATCCTGTGCATCAGTACAGCTGCTCCAATATGTTTGTCGATTTTGCCGGCTACCACATCGGCTGCATGCAAATTTGGCAGGTCCATCAGCTCCCACCTCTACTTCCTTCCATCACTTGTCCATTGCCTTTCCTTGGTGCTCTGTGCAGTGTTAGGGTTACATCAGTTTTTTGCCCTTACATTTCATGCTTGTCAACTTGGGGCACCTTATTGCCCTTGGGCACCATATCTTGGGGCACCTTAACATCCTTAGGGCACCTTATACAGCACCTTAGGCTAAGGCCCTACAAGACACCTTATAAAGCGCCTTGTCAGCCTTGTAATGGGTTTTGTTTCTCAGCTTTAACGTGCAATGTCCTGTTAATGTGTGCTACCTGGCCAAGGCGCCCTTTAACGAGCATTACACGGCAATTGCTACCCTAACGCCGGTACTCCCACTTCCTTATATGGCATTACTCACGTTAACGCTGTACTTATCACCGGTAACGTTACCACGGTTTAGTAAACATACCCCTTAATTCTTGCTGAGGAAATTTCTTTAAAAGAGGGAGCCCTCAGCAACTGCAAACTTTGAGATTGTAAAGAAAAACTGAAACAAATTTCCAACAGGCCCTATATATAGATATAGATATATATAGGTCCATTTCCACATAAGTCCTCAAAGATTAATGTACAGTCCTTAAATCCTGACCTCTGAGCAAGGGGAAGCAAAAATAAATACCACCAGTTGAAGATGACCAAACATCCCACAGTGTGCAACTAAACAGGCAGCAGCGTTTTGTACCAAGTGTAACAAACACAACACGGTACCTGGTAAATCCAAATAGAGCGTATTACAATAAAACAAAGTTACTCACCTGTAGAAGTGTTCTCTGTAGATAGCAAGATAAGTATTCGCAAATATCACAGACAGATCTCTCGCATAGAAACCTCTTCTCAGCAACTTCCAGACACTTTTAAAAGCGTTCAATCATAAATCTTCCCAACTGCCTTCGCTACATATTCACTTCAGTTTGATAACTAGCTAAAGTAGAAGACAACTCATGAGCAGAGCCCGAGATTACAGCTACTAGGGAAGGTGGGTGGGCAATGGGAAGCAGCTGAGGCTTTGGAAGGATGGGTAGGTGCACCTCCCCAACCCACCTCCAGGAGCCACAGACTTTGCCTCTCTCCACTGCCAACCCTGCCATCAAAATCTGCAACTTAAAACCTCTCTCCTTTACCAGACTGCAGCTACTCTAGGCATGTAGATGGACAACTGAGGAGGGGGGAGGGCTGCAGCTGCAGAGGTGAGTGCTTGGCGCCAAAATCCATCCCTCTCTTTCTAAACAAACCAGCACTTCCTTCCTTTATCTTCTGCTTAGACCATGGCTTGACAAATCCCAGGACTAAGAATAGGGGCTGGGAGATTCATAGGGAACAAAGGACTGAGAAAGTTTGTAAGAACACAGATGATCAAGCAAGCTTGGATGAGGCTGGGGGGGGGGGGCGCAGTGGAAGGGTGGAAGGCTGCTGGCTGTGCATTTCTGCCAGTGATCTACAGCAGGGGTCTCAAACACGCGGCTCGCGGGCCACATGCGGCCCGCGAGAGACCTTTGTGCGGCCCGCGATGCATAGGGGGAAAAAAAAAACACCCCGGCTTCTGCTGCTGCTGCCGCCGCCGGCAATAGCAGCAATATCGCAAGTCCCGCGGGCTCCGCTCCCCCCCCCCTCCTTCCTGCTTGCCTGCCAGTTCTCCGCTTCGGCTTCGCCTTTCAGAGCCGCGAAGGGAGAGCTTCTCCCTCGCGACTCTGTTCAGCCCGCTGGGGCAGATGGGAAATTTCCCATCTGCCCCAGCGGGCTGAACAGAGTCACGAGGGAGAAGCTCTCCCTTCGCGGCTCTGAAAGCCAAAGCCGAAGCGGAGAACTGGCAGGCAAGCAGGAAGGAAGGAAGGAAGGAAGGAAGGAAGGAAGGGGGGGGGGGAACGGAGCCCGCGGGACTTGCGATATTGCTGCTATTGCCGGCCACGGCAGCGGCAGCAGCAGCTGGGTTTTTTTTAAAGTTTAATTTTCCCGGGGGGGGGGAGGGAGGGAGGGAGGGAGGGAGCAGGACTTGATGTGGGGGGGGGGGGCAGGACTTGATGTGGGGGGGGGCAGGACTTGATGTGGGGGGGCAGGACTTGATGTGTGGCTGGGGGGGTAGTACTGAAAATGGGGTGATGGGGTTAGGACTGGTAATGGACAGATGGGGGTTAGGACTGGAGGTGGTCTGATTGGGGGGCTAAGACTGAAATGGGGTTATGGGGGGGCTAAGAATGAAGATAGGGCGATGGAAGGGTTAGGCCTGGAAGTGGGCTGTTGGGGGGCTTAGGACCGATAATGGGCTAGGGGGGGGCTAGAACTGGTAATGGACTGGGGGGGGGGTGCTATGACTGGAAATGGGCCGAGTAGAAGGGGGAGCTTGAACTGCAAATAGCTGATGGGGACAGGGTCTTGGAATGGTAATGGGCTGAGTGGAAGGGGGCTTGGAATGGAAATGGGCTGATGGGGAGGGGGGCTTGGAAAGGAAATGGGCTGATGGGGAGGGGGGCTTGGAAAGGAAATGGGCTGTGAGGGGAGGGAGCTAGGACTGGAAATGGGCTGATGATGCGGGGACTAGAAGGGAGCGGATGCTGGGTGGGGCAGGAGCTAGAAGGGAGTTGATGTTGGGGGACGATTAGAATGGGATGGGGCTGGGAGAGTGAAATGGAGAGGGGAAATATATTTGGTGTGGGAGGGAAGAAAAATCTACAATTGGCCGGGTATTGGGAGAGTAAGTGGGGATTGAGGATGGAGGGGTAAAATTTGAGTGGATGAAATAGGAATGAGGAAAGAGCAAAAGGAGAATGATTAGTATGTTAAAGCAGATGTAGAGAGAATGGAAAAAAACTAGGAAAGAAGAAAGGACAAATGGACAGCAGACGATGGAGAGTTAGCAGAAGACACAAAGAAACCAGAAGAAAGTGAATGGAACAATTGCAACTGAAAAAAAAATGCACAAAAGGTAGAAAAATATCTCTTTATTTGAATTTATTAACTGAAATATGTCAGCTCTTGGAAATGTGCATCTTTAAAGTCTGCACTTTATTTAATGCAAGAGGAAATCAATGTATAGTTTTATTTCTACAGTGTTGTACATTCTAAGTTTGGCTTTTGGGGTTCCCAGTTTAATTGTCTTCCTGTTTCTAAATTGTGATTCCTTGTTTGGTGATGGTGTATGTTCTGCATGTGTAACTGAGCTGAGGTATTCTGTTTATGTAATTCCTATTTGACATTGCCACTTGTTCTCTTTCCCGAGTAGGTCATGTATTGTTATTCTCTGAAATGTGTTGATTTAATATTTGCAGTGTTGCCTTTTGATAGTTAGGGTATGGTGCTTTGTGAGTCCTGGTAGTGCTGTTAGGACACGGCAGGTTTGCTATGGGTTCTAAATGAGCAGTGTTTCTAGTAGTTCCTAATGTGCCTGGCGGTTGGCACTGGTTTATAGTAATGTAGAAATCTTTTAGTCTTTCTTTATCCATACACTCATTAAGAGGCATGTTTACTAAAAGTTAGTGTATGGTAACATTATGCAAATATTTATGCAAATGATGCCCTTATGCAAATGAGGCCTGCGTCTTGTGCGGCCCCCGGGTTACTCTACAAGTCCTCATTTGGCCCTCAAAGCAATTTGAGTTTGAGACCCCTGATCTACAGGGATCCATGAAGGGTATGATCTAAGCTCTTTTTTCCCCTGATCATGGAATAGAAAAACAGCCTTAATAAATTGGGCCCTAAAGGAAGTGCAGTAGATCTCTGACGAGATCTCTTCCTCAACCCCTCACATGACCCCACTCATCAACTTCAGTGAAGATAAAGTGTAGTTATAGGTGAGTAACAGGTGTTCTTCCAGGGATAGCAGGAATCAGTCCTCACATATGGGTGACGTCGGCACCAACGGAGCCCTACGGAAGCATCTTCCCAACTTTCAAAGAAAGCCTTTGGGAGATGCCACCATGCATGCATGGTCCCCTTCCTGCCCAAGGGTGCCATCTTATTCAGTCAGATGACAAAGCTAGCACCAACAAAAGAAGATGGCAAAAAATGAACAGCAACTCCAAGGGGAGGAGGGAGAGTTGTGAGGACCAATTCCTGCTGTCCCTAGAGAACACCTGTTACAGGTGAGTAACTACACTTTCTTCAGGATCAAGCAGGAACTCAGTCCTCACATATGGGACTCCCTAGCTACAGGCTAACGAGAACCTGTAGAAAATACGGCCCATCCATGAGTAGCTGCAAGAGAGTCTGAGGAGAGACTAAGAACCTTAGTGTCAAGGGAAAACCATCACTCGAGTAGCCTGAACAAGAAGGTAGGAGGGTAGGATTTGCCTAGACCCCAAAGAGATTATGGAGTATAGCCTGGCCGAAGGCACTGTCCTGTTGGGACTCCCTCTCGAGGCAGTAATGAGCTGCAAAGGTGTGGACTGATGACCAGGTGGTGACCTGGCAGACGTCTGCCATAGGGCCAGAACACAAGCTTGTAACCAAGGTTGCCATAGCCCTGATGCTGAGCGCCATGACCCAGCGTTCCAACGAAAGTTCAGCCCGATCGTTGGTGAAGGTGATGCAATCTGCTACTGAGGTAGACAGGATTCGCTTGGTAACAGCCTCTCCCAGGCGACTGAGGTTGTAGGAAACGAAATGCTGTGAGGTTTGCGGTGGCCTTGGGTATGCTGCAGGTAGAAGGATAGGGCTCTCTTACAATCCCAAGTATGGAGAACGTCATGGAGGTGGAACGTGGATACCACCTTCGGAAGGAATTTAGGGTAGGTGTGAAGCACAAACCTGTTCTTGTAGAACCTAGTGTAGGCTGGCTTGGCTACCAAGATCTGAAGCTCAAAACTCTATGGGCAGAGGTGTGAGCACCACCAGGAAGACAACCTTGCAGGAAGGGTAACACAAATGGCAGGTAGCCAGATGTTCAAAAGGCAGCTTGATGAGCTGTGTCACCACCATGTTGAGATCCCATTCTGCCAGAGGCAGGCAGAAGGCCCTACATAAATCAAGTAATGAGGGACTGAGCAGAAAGAGGTTTGCCCTCTATGGATCAATGGTGCACTGAGAGCACGCTCAGGTGCACTATGACAGAGTTGGACTTGAGTCCGGTTTGCAAAATGTGAAGCAAGTACTGCAGCACCATGTGCACCTAGCAAGAGGACACACCACACTGAGAATCTGCACCACTTGACGTCATAGGCCCATCTCGTGGAGTTCTTGCGAGAGGCCAGGACGACTTCCTCCACCTCCCTTGGGAGGTTGAAGGGTGCTAAGACTACCCGTTCAGCAGCCATGCTGTTAATGTCATGGACCCCAGATTGGGTTGAAGAAGGGAGCCCTCCTCCTAGGTCAGTAGCCCTGGAGCATTCCCCAGAAGGATGAAGGGCTCCATTGAGAGGCAGACAAACAGGGGAGCCAAGGCTGCCTGGGCCACCGCAGGGCCACCAGAATCATGGAAGCCTTGTCCCATAGGACTTAAAGAGGGTTCGGGTGATTAGTGGCATTGGAGGGAAGGCATATAGAAGGCCCTCCGACCACGAGATGAGGAAGGCGTCCACAGCTACCCGGGACGGATGCAGCTGGGGACAGCAGAAGTGGGCCAGCTGAGAATTGCTCGGGCAGCAACGAGGTCCAGAATTGGACCATCATAATTAAATACATATTCAACAGAAGTATTATGTGCTACATCCTTTTATATGTCTAGAGGTTTCTTTCATCTCCAATTTTTAAAGTATAGTATAACAATGGATGATGTGTCTTTTCAACAGTATTTATAGCTCTTTAAACATACTTTTAAATTAGTTTAGCATCCCCTTTGTGTGCGGTTTTTCAAACTTCAACGGCACAATATTTTAGCAAATATTTAACTTTTAGGTTTGATTACGGAGTACATTTAACAGCAGAAGTTCCTTCCATTTAAATAAGAAACTTTTTTCTTAAGGTGTGTGACTGCATATATAACACTAGTATTTTATAAAATCGGACCATCATAATTAAATACATATCCAACAGAAGTAATATGTGCTACATCCTTTTATATATCTAGAGGTTTCTTTCATCCCCATTTTTTAAAGTATAGTATATCAATGGATGATGTGTCTTTTCAACAGTATTTATAGCTCCTTAAACATACTGTTAAATTAGTTTAGCATCCCCTTTGTGTGCGGATTTTCAAAGTTCATCGGCACAAGTTTTTTCCCTCTCCCCCTCCCCCCTCTTTTTCAACTACGGAGGGATTCTTTTTACAATAGTTTATTCACAGAATTCTGAATATAGAGCAATAATACTTTATAAGATTAGATAATCATATAAATTACTGTGTATATAGAACACCTTTTCATGGATTTAGGGGTTTTATTTTTTGGTATTTTGTTCCCTCTGAGTGCCCACTTATTTTAATCCGTTGGGGCAGAGTAAATGACATTCAACATAGGGTGTTCCTTTTTAAATTAACATTTGTTATGTTTTCTTATTCTTATGCCTTTATAGCTGGTCTTAATATTTAAATGTTCTATTTATTGTCTTAATTTTTGATATCTGCACTATTTATTTATTTATTTATTTTATTTCTAGCGTTTTACTTGTATTACACTACGCGACAAAACTAAGGTATCCTTTGTCCTCCTCCTCGTCTCTCTTCCTTGTATCTTTCATAATTCTATACATTTTGACTGTATGATTTTATCGTAATTATGTTTTTAGCAATATTTATTTATTTATGTATTTGTATTTGTCTTTTAGATTCTGCATCTTCTACATAATATACTGTTTGATAAATTATTTATTTATATTAATTATTTTTATATGTTTTTAATATTAATGTTATATATTTTGTTTTTTGAAGTGTGTTCCTCTTTCTAAATACCCCCTGAAGGCGGCTTTGCAGCCAAAACGCGTTGGGGTTTATTAAAGATTTCACTCTGAACTTACTTGTCGCCAGTCTTTGTACCTGCTTGGTTGGTTAGTATGGGAGGGAAGGCATACAGAAGGCCCTCCGACCACGAGATGAGGAAGGCGTCCACGGCTACCCGGGACGGATGCAGCTGGGGACAGCAGAAATGGGGCAGCTGAGCATTGGTCGGGCGGCGAAGAGGTCCAGAATTGAGATGCCCCAGCCGCTGTGCCACTCTGCGGTCTAGTCGCCATTCATGTGGCTGGAGGACCCTGCTCAGTCTGTCTGCTAGGGCACTGTCCTGGGCCAGGAGGTATACTGCCCTAAGGAGCATTCCCTGACCAATCGCGTACGAGCAGAGGGTTACTGTCTTCTGAAAGAGGTGGCGAGAACCCATGCGCCCCTGCTTGTTCAGGTAGAACATGGTAACCTGGTGTCCGTTTGGATAGCACAGACTGGTTCCGCAGGTGGTGGAAGGAGGCCTTGATCGCCAGAAAAATGGTCCTGAGCTCCAGCAGGTTGATCTGCTGCTAGCTCTCCACCAGGGACAGGTTGCCCTGGATGCGGAGTTCTTCGCAATGGGCACCCCAGCCCAGTAGGGAAACATCCATACCTCTTGGGGATTTAGGGACAGGAAGGGCATGCCCTCCTGCAGGTGCTGTGTGGTCTGCCACCAATCAAGTGACTCCGCTAGATGGTGGGACACTAAGACTTTGTCCCGGAGCCTGCCTGTGACTAGTGTCCTTTGGGAAGCGGAAAGAGTTCAACAGGTAAGGCAAAAATCACGTAGGTAACTAAGATACAGTCCAAAAACGTGATATGGTGGAAAAACTTTAATTGTAACAATAACAAAGACCTATTACCAACCAGACACAGGCCGTGTTTCGCAAACCTTCATCAGGGGTGATCAGGTAAGGTACTAAAAACATAAAAACAAACATTTAATACAATAGCATGATTAAAATGACGTGAAAGAACAAATCCAAAAACATAATATATAAAAAATGCACATATATGATAAATCTCATGGGTAAATAAAAAATATCATAAACAGATAAAACAATAAATATAATATAAACCAAATAAAACTATTAAAAAGTGCGGATACACAAATATAAATAACTAAAATAGAAACATAATAATAGCAAACAATGAAACAGAGTATATGATGTAAACAAACAGGGTGTGACAAGCAATTATATTCCACAAAGGTTACCTTTGTATGTAGACCTACACCCCATTTGTTTACATCATATACTCTGTTTCATTGTTTGTTATTATTATGTTTCTATTTTAGTTTTTTATATTTGTGTATCCACACTTTTTAATAGTTTTATTTGGTTTATATTTATTGTTTTATCTATTTATGATACTTTTTATTTACCCATGAGATTGATCATATATGTGCATTTTTTATATATTATGTTTTTGGATTTGTTCTTTCACATCATTTTAATCATGCTATTGTATTAAATGTTTATGTTTTTATGTTTTTAGTACCCTTTGGGAAGCGGAGACACCACTGTGCCACCTGCATCTGGAGGTGGGCAATGGGAACCACATGGAATGTGGATGCCATGTGGCCCAATAGGCGGCGCATGGAGTGCATTGACACTGCATGATGGCGTTGCACCTCAGTGGCTAGAGCCCTGGGGCAACCTACCCTGTCCAAGGGAAGAAAGGCCCTGGCCTGAAGAGTGTCCAGTTGAGTCCCTATGAACTCCAAGTCCTGTGTTGGAGTGAGGTGAGACTTGGGGTGGTTTATCACAAACCTCAGATGCTGCAAGACACTGATGGTGTGGCCCATGGCCTGTTGCACCTTGGTGGCCGTGTCCTCCTTTACGAGTCAATTGTCCAAGTATGAGAAGATGAAGGCTCCTTGGAGATGGAGGTAGGCGCCACCACTGCCAGGCATTTGGTGAAGACTCTTGGCACGGTGGTTAGACCAAAGGATAGTACCCTGTACTGGTAGTGGTCGCCCATTACTGCCTGTGACTGGGTGAAAGCATCCTTTAGGTCCAAGGAGCATAGCCAATCTCCCTGCTGGAGGCATGACAGCAATGTTTCAAGGGAGAACATCCTGAACCTCTCCAGCACCAGCAACTTGTTCAGGGTTTGCGAGTCCAGAATGGGACTTAGGCTCCCTGTTCTTTTTGGGACCAGAAAGTGTCAGGTGTGGAACCCCTTGCCCCTGAGGTGGTGGGGTACTGGCTCCACAGCTCTGTCCCTGAGGATGCCTGTGAGTTCCTGCAGTAGCAGGGCCTGGTGCAGGGGAGTCTGAGAGGGCTCTCTTCTGGAAAGAAAGGGGGAGGCGCCTGGTCCAAGTGAAGGAGGTAGCCTTCTCTGACAACTTGAAATGCCCAGGAGTCTGTGGTGATGGCAGGTCACCAATAGGTGAAATGAATCGGACACCCTCCCTGTTGGCAGCTGCTCCCCTATGGATGGAGAGGCTAGGCTCAGGGAGTCAAAACCCCGACCCAGTCTGGGCAGGGGCTGGGGTTTGGGGCTTGGAGCCCTTAGGCTTGCGTGGGCCTTGGCCTGCTCCCTCGTCCTGGTGACCCTGTTGTGGGGTCTGGGGGGCCTGGGTATTGGGGGTATCCTCGAGAAGGCTGGCCCTTTCTCTGAAAGGGGGGCCTCTTCCCTGATGGGTTTCTTTTTAGAAAGGAAGGTGGTTTTCCTGGTGAGCAGAGTCCTCATGAGGAACTCAGTCTCGATCTCCGCTGCCTTTCCCTCCATCAGTTTACCAAAGAGATGCTCTCCAAGGCAGAAGATGTCAAGGTGTTTTTGATACACTGCTCAAGGTCAGATGCCTGGAGCCAGGCCTGGCATTGAGCACCAATGCCTGCGGCGGCCATCCTCATGTTTGACTCAAAGCCGTCATAGGTGGTTCGGGAGATGTACTTCAAGCACTCCCCGACACACTTTGTGAGGATTTGAATCACTGGAGTTGATCCCCACAGAAATATCTGCGAGTTCTTTTGCCAGGTCTCAGAGATACACGTCGATACACAGCTGGTAGGCTTGGATTCGGCAACCCAGCATCGAGCCCTGATAACATTTGCATTCAAAGGCGTTGATGGCGCAGGACTCCCTGGCTGGGGGCTACGGAGGAGTGAGTCTTCAGACTCTTCTGCAGGCACATGGTCAAATCCACCACCATAGAGGTGTGTGGGAGTTGTGCCATCCTGAAGCGAGGATACCACTGGACCTGGTATATGGTATCAAGGTGTCAACTAACTATTGGTACCGACACTGGTGTCTCCCACGTACGGAGGAACAGCCACCCGAGGATGGCAGGGACAGTCAGAGCCTCCTTGGGTGGAGCCTCATACTGGAGAATTTCAAGTTCCTCTGTCCAAAGGTCCTCATCCGACTCCTTTGTGAGGGACAAGGCTTTTGCCATATCTCAAACAAACTTGAGGAACGATATGTCCTCAGTGGGGACCGGCACCACAACGCCAGGAGAGATGGGTCCGACGGGAGATCACAGTGTTTACGTGTATCAGGGATGCCTTGTCCTCAGACCCCCAGTCAGAGTAATCTAATGAGAACTCGAGGACAGATGGCGCCTGGGGTGCAGGGCCTAGGTGACCTACGGTGGCTGCTTGGCCGGAGGCACAAGTGCTTGCCGGGGAGGACTGCACTCCCGAGGACTGAGAGCGAACGTGGGATAGAGAACCATGCCGAGGATTGGCTCCAGGCTTTCAAGGATCATTTTGGCGGAACAGGGAGTCCTCGAGATAGAGGTCCCTGTGGTCTCAGCATGAGCACCAGCAGGGCAGAGTGTCAACACCTGCTGTGAGGCAAGGAAAGCAGTGACAATGCAATCCAATGCCAATATCCTGCTTCCCACTCAGGAGTTGCAGCCTTTGATGCGGACACCGGGGTTACCGTGTCCAGCTGCGGTGAGGAGAGGGAGGCCTTGATGGGACAGGCCTCAGAGGTCCGGGACCCATCTGAGGTCTCAGCATCTGTGCTGGGAACCTTCACTAGCTGCACCCGCTCCGACTCCTCGGGTACTCTCCAAGGACAGTGGGACCTGGCAAGGAATTTGCTGTGTCTCTCCGAATCCCGGGATGAAGTTCTTGAGGATTTATTCTTCTTCTTGCGTTTCCGCTCTGAGGCTTTATGCGACACTGAGGATCCAGGTGAAGCCTTTAGAGTGTGAGGCTACCGAGGATACCGGGGCAGACTCTGACCTGTGGATGATATCATCTTGCCTTCACAGACATCTTTTTACACAGGGTGCAGACCTCTAGGTCATGGTCAGCACCTAGACACCGGAGGCAGCAGTCATAGGTATCTGTGAGGGTCATGTTTTTTGTGATCACACTGGGGCAAAAAGGACCCACGAGGTCAAAAACCCTTAATGCGGCCAATGGATAGAAAAAGGTGCAAAACCGAACTGGAAAAGAAAATGAAAAACGGGTCTGAGACTCGATGCAAGGGCAACTGGACTTGGGGACGGGAAAGGGACTAGTGCTAACCAAAGAAAGAAAAGCAATTTAATGAACAAAAGATCAACTTTTTCCAGGGGAAAAAAGACAGAAAAAAGGAGACAGAGAAAGATGGCACCCTTGGGCGGGAAGGGGACCATGCATGGGTGGTGGCATCTCCCAAAGACTTTCTTGAATGCTAGGGACATGCTTCCTCAGGGCTCTGTCAGCGCAGACATCACCCATATTTGAGAACTGACTTCCTGGCTTGTTCCTGGATAATGGGGGGGGGGGGGGGTGATAAACTCAAAGGCTAGCTCCTCATATCTTGGGCTGGCTCAGATCCAAAAAATATTTGGCAAAGCCTGGCTTAAGTGATAAAAATCATGCGTACACTGCAGACTTAGACTTAACACCTACTCGAGAGCAGGTGAGAATTTCCACATAGACTAACACATTTACAATCTATGCATGAATTAGCAAAGTCCATCTGAACTCTGCCCTTATATATGTCTATGGCAAAGTACACACCATCATGTCAATTCATATACATTTATGCTGTTAGTAATTTTATAGCAGGCCACAAACACGTGAAAATGACTTTGTAAAATTACCTCTACTTTGTCCAGCATATCCAAACATCAAACCTTTACAAGAACACTACTGAGTAATGAATATAAGCTCTATTGGAGACTTTAAAACAAGAACTAATGTCTGTGTCCCATGCTGTCATTTTTGATGTATGCATCTGTAAGAAAAGTCTGATGCAATGTCTTGCCCGGACATGCCATTTTATTAATCAATTATGGAAACCATTTAAAGTGCACTGTTTGTATGCCATACTAGAAAGAATATTCCAACTTCATACAAAATGTACTGGACTCTTTCAAAATAAAAAATAGACATGTATTGTTACCCACAGTGCAGCCAGAGATGGCCCGTCCACTAGACGAGCTATGCAGCCACCGAGGGCAATAGATCTCTGTGACTGGCAGGCAAAGTGCTTTGGCACACATGGCCTGGTGCCCCCCACCCCGTGCTGAGCAATGCCAAGCTGCCACCCCCCCCCCCCCACTGCCATCAAGTCAGGTGACAGAGGGGGGACAGCTAGGCTCAGTGGCAGGCCATCGTGCTTCAGCACACATGCACTGCCGCTTCTGAACCCCCAAAGTTATGTCGGAGGGGGTTAACAAGTGGAAGACTATGTGTGCTGAAGCACATGACCTACTGCTGAGCCAAGCCACACCATGACCACTCTCGACCCTGCTGCTGGAATCGGCAATAGCGCGGCTCAGCACAGAGAGGCATGACTCGGCATAGAGATATGGCTCAAAGGGGATGCGGCACAGCTGGGGTTTATGCCTAGGGTGGCAGAAACCCATGGGCCGGCCCTGAGTGCAGCAATGTTATGTGCCTGCAGAATACTGAAGTGGTGCATATGTGACACACAGTTTACACCTCTACCTATAACAATATTTTTTTTATGCACAAGGCAGGCAAATTTCACTTGTGGAAGAAATGTGTGTAGTGAAAGGAAAGCGTAGTTACTCACCTGTAACAGGTGTTCTCTGGCAACAGCAGGAATCAGTCCTCACACATGGGTGACGTCAGCACAGACAGAGCCCTGCGTGGTGCAATCCTGTACCCCACCCCCCCCCCCCCTGCTTGTTCAGGTAGAACATGTCAACCTGGTTGTCTATCTGAACCAGTACCAGCTGGTGCTGTAGGCAATCACGGAGGGCTTGGAGGGCCAGAAATATGGCTCTGAGCTCCAAGAGATGATCTGCTTATTGGCTTTCCATCCTGAATTAGGTGCCCTACATGCAGAGGCCTTCGCATTGAGTTCCACAACCCAGCCAAGAAGCGCCCATGGTGAGGACTCGCTGGGGATGGGGGTCTGGAAGGGCATGCCTGCTCATAGGTAATATGTCACTTGCCACCAGTTGAGCGACTCCGCCAGAGGGCGGGTCACGCGCACTCTGTCCCTGAGGCGGTCGGTGACCTGTGTCCACTGGAATCGGAGGCACCACTGGGTCGCCCTCATGTGGAGGTGGATGTCTGGTGTAACATGCACCATGGATGCCAGGTGGCTGAGCAAGAGGAGCATGGAGCAAGCCGGCACTAAGTGTCAGCACTATACCTCTGTAGCCAGAGCCTCGAGGAAACTCACCTTGTCTAGGGGGAGGAAGGTCTTGGCCTAGTGGATATCCAACTGCACCCCTATGAACTCCAAGCTTTGCGTAGGAGTGAGATGAGACATCAAGTGGTTTATTACGAAGCCCAGGTGTTCCAGGACACTGATGGTGCGGCCTGTGGCCTGCCGTACTTCAGTGGCTGTTTCTCCTTTTATGAGCCAGTCGTGAAGATAGAGGAAGATGAGGGCCCCTTGGAGGCAGAGATAGGCAGCCACCACCACCACGCATTTGGTGAAGACCCTGGGTAGAGCGGCCAGCCAGAAGGGTAGCATCCTGTACTGGTAGTGGTCGCCCTCGACCATGAATTTCAGGTACTGTCCGTGACTAGAATAGATGAAGATGTGGGTGTAAGCATCATTTAGATCTAAAGAGCAGCAATGTTCCAAGAGACAGCAACTTGAACTTCTCCCGCACCAGAACTTTTTCAGGTTCTGCAGGTCTAGGATGGACCTGAAACCTACAGTTCTTTTCAACATGAGGAAGTACCGGGAGTAGAACCCCTTGCCCTTTTGGCAGTGGGGCAATGGTTCCACGGCCCTGTCCTTGAGGAGACCTGTGAGCTCCTGCTGGAGCAGGGTCTGGTGAAGGGGAGTCCTGGAGGGCTCTCCTGGAAAGAAAAAGGGGGGGGGGGGGAGTCTGATCCAGGTGGAGAAGGTAACCCCTCCTTGACCACCTGGAGGACCCAGGCATCGGTGGTGATGTTTGGCGACTGGTGGGTGAAGTGGACCAGGCATCCCCCTATCGGCAGCTGACCTCCTAAGGGTAAAGGAGCTATGCCCAAGGAGTCAAAAATTACCCTTAGACGGAGCTGGAGCTGGGGTAGGGGCCTTGGGAATCCTCTGCTTGCGGGGGGGCCTGTGTGTGCCCCTTGGCATGTTGCATTGGTGGAGAGCCTGGGAAGGCTAGTACTGCTGATAGCATCAGTAGGCTGGTCCCTTCCTTGCGTAGGGTGGCTTTGCCCCCCCTCCCCCGAAGCCTTCTGCTTGGGCAGAGTGGTGGTCTTCTTAAAAAGTCAAGTTCTTGTCAGGAATTTAGGCTTGAGCTCCGCAGGCTTATCTCACATGAGTTTACCAAAAAGGTTCTCCTCTTGGCATGGGACATCGACAAGTTTGTCTCTGACCCATTACTCCAGGTAAGAGGACTAGAGCCAGGCCTGGCTTTGCGCGCCGATGCCTGCTGCGACCACCCGAGCTGTGGACTCGAAGCCGTTGTAGGCTGCTCAAGACAAATTTAGAGCAGTCACCAGCACCTTTGACCAGGTTCTGGAACCGTTGGAAGAGTTCATCAGAAAGGCCGGCAGAGAACCCAGCGAGCTCCCCTCCCCCCAGGTCCCTCAGGTACATACCCATATATAGTTGGTATACCAGGATCAGACAGGTCAGCATCGAAGCCTGGTAGCACTTTCTCCTAAGGGCATCGAGGGTCCTGGCCTCCCTGTCTGGGGGCACTGATGAATGTGTCTTCTGGCTTTTAAGCAGACGCATCTCGGACTCCTCCACCATGGAGTTGTGTGGAAGCTGAGCCTTCCTAAAGCCCAGGCCCTGATGGACTCAGTAGATGGAGTTGCGTCAACGGCTGACTATGGGCAGAGGCTGATGACTCCCACATTCAGAGTAGCAGCCTTTCCAGAATAGCCAAGATGCGCACAGTGAGTGACTCCTTTGGCGGGGACTCTTATTGAAAGATCTCGAGCTCCTCCGTGTGAGGCTTCCTCCTCTGAGTCAGTGGGGAATGCCAATGCCTTTGACATGTCTCACACAAATTCGAGGAACGCTGTGTCTTTGGGCGGTGACCGGCACCTGGCCTCAGGTGGAGACAGGTCCGACAGCACGTCACAGTGCTTGCAAGTGTCCATGGATGTCTTGTCCTCGGACTCCCAGTCTGAGTACTAGGTGGAGGACTCGATGGTGAGCCGTGCTAGCAATGTACCCAGGACCTTGGCCCTTAACCTTTCCCAGCAATCGCGGCTTCACAGAAACAGCCACCAGCGTGAGGGAAAAGACTCTTCACGCTGGCGGCTGTGCAGAGGGAGCTGGGGCCTCGCGCAGGCTTCCCCAGCTCCCTCTGAAGTCTCTCAGACAGCCGCGGGGCTGATCAAGGGGAGGGGGGGTAGGACTGGATGGGCTGTGATCGGGAGGGAGGGAACTTGTACTGGAAATGGGCTGTGAGTGGGGGGGGATAGGATTGCAAATGGGGTGTTGGGGGGGCTAGGACTGCAAATGGACTGAGTGGGGAGGGGCTAGGACTGCAAATGGGCTGTGATGGTATTTGTGTGGGGGGAAACTTGGACTGGAAATGGGCTGTGAATGGGGGCAGTTAGGACTGGAAATGGGATGATGGGGGCTGGAATAGGACTGGAATTTGGCTATCGGGAACTGGAATAGGGCTGACAAGGGGGCTAGGATTGGAAATGGGCTAATGGGGGAGCTTGGACTGCAAATGGGTGATGGGCTGGAAGCGGGCTGATGGGGGCTGGAATAGGACTGGAAGCGGGCTGATGGGGGCTGGAATAGGACTGGAAATGGGCTGATGGGGGGCTGGAAAGGAACTGGAAAAGAGCATATGGGGGGACTAGGACAGGAAATGGGCTGATGTGGGGGCATGGGAGAATGGGACTAGAAGGAAGCAGATGCTGGGTGGGTCTAGAACTATAAGGGAGCTGATTTTGGGGGAGGAATAGAAGGGGATGGACTAGAACTATAAGGGAGCTGATTTTGGGGGAGGAATAGAAGGGGATGGAGATGGGGAATGAGAATGGAGAGGGGAAAAGATATTTTGTGTGGAAGGGAAGAAAAGTCTACGATGGGCCGGGTATTGGGAGAGTAAGTGGAGATTGAGAATGGAAGGGTGAATTTGAGTGGATGATAAAGGAATAAGGAAAGAAATGGGGGAAAGAGCAAAAGGGGAAAGATCAGTATGTTAAAGCAGATAGAGAAAGAGAATGGAAAAAAACTAAAAGAGAAGAAAGGACAAATGGACAGCTCGCAGAAGACACAAAGAAACCAGAAGAAAGTGACCGGAGCAATTGCAACTGAAAAATAAAATCCCAAACAGAAGGTAGAAAAATGCTTTTTATTTTAAATTTATTAACTGGAATATGTCAGGTCTGGGAAGTGTGTATTGCTAACATCTTTGCGTTTTTGTTTTGTGCAAGAGGAAATTAATTTATAGCTTTATTTCTCCAGTGTTGTACATTTCATGTTTGGCTTTTGGGTTCCCAGTTTAATAATTATCTTCCTATTTCTAAATTGTGATCCCTTGTTCTTTGTGTGATGACAGTCTATGTTCTGCATGTGTAACCAAGCTAAGATATTTTGTTTATGTAGTTTCTATTTGACAGTCCCACTTGTTCTCTTTCCCCACTAGGAGATGTACTGATAATCTCTGAGATGTACTGATTTAATATCTGCAGTGTTGTCTTTTTGATAGGTAGGGTCTGGTGCTTTGTGAATCCTGGTAGTGCTGTTATGATATGGTGGGTTTGCTATGGGTTCAAAATGGTCAGTGTTTATAGTACTTCCTAATGTGCCTGGTGGTTGGCACTAGAGTATAGTAATGTAGAAATCTGGTAGTCTCTTTATCCAGACACTCAATAAGAGGCATGTTTACTAAAAGTGCATGTTAATATTATGCAAATGTTTATTCAAATGAGGCTCCGCAATTAATCTCCGCACATGGCCCCGCACCCCCCTTGGGCCGCCCATGGCTTGTCCACTTTCGCTACGTCCCAAGAGTTCCTCAAGGATTTCTTCTTCTCGTGTTCCCGGTCCGAGGAACCCCTGTCTGAGGACCTGCATGCCCGGTCTGTTGCCGCAGGGTCACTGCACGACTCCAGAGTCTTGGATAAGGCCCTGGATCGTGGGGTCACTTGGGACTCTGGGGCACAGTCAGACCTGGAGAAAATTTGGTCATGCTTGTGCTGACAGAGTTTGATTGTGTTAGTGGACATTTGCTTGCAGAGACCACAAACCTCCAGATAATGGGTGCAGTCAAGAAAATGGAGGCAGCAATCATGTGTATCGGTGAGAGACATATTTTTGAAGCACTGATCACACTTCTCGAAGCTGCTGGCCATCGGGGGAAAAAGTACACCGGCGAGGTTGAAGACCCAAGGAACTGCCAGCCAACAGAAAAATGTCATGAAGCCACACTGGGGAAAGTGTAGTTACTCACCTGTAACAGGTGATCTCCGGGAACAGCAGGAATTTAGTCTTCACATATGGGTATCGTCGGTACTGACGGAGCCCGTGCGGGAACGCTCCCCAGCGTTGTGATAAGGAAGCTTATCATAGCTCAGGAAGGGGCTATAGAAAAGGTGAAGTGTCTCTGAACAAGCAACCTGTCAGTGCTGGTAGAAATGAGAAAACAGAATTTTGCCATAAAAGACTACCAGTCCCAGAATGCACCAGGTTTCCAACAGCCATGAGAGGAGCTGAAGTGAGAAAACGTGTGTTCAATCAAAAGGGCTATGAGGTAATCCCCAAGCACTCATTGCAAAGGGCAGGGCTTGATTCAGCACAGCTGCGCTGTGCTAGGATGGAACACTCATCTCAAAGGGCAAGGCCTGATTCAGCACAGCTGCACTGTGTTAGGGAGGAGCACTCATCTAAGCAGAATAAGAGTAGAGTTTATTCTACAGATGACCATCTTCATGATCACCTTGGATATCCAGAGAATTGTCCTCAGTATCCTGAGAATCAGCTTGAGTTTGATCATCAGTTTCATCTGAAGGATCATCAGAAGCAGAAGCCAAACCGGACGGACAGAGAGGGAGAGACCCTTTGGAAGAAGGAAGAGAAAAGCCTTTGAGAGGTCTAGAAGAGTCCAAAGCAGTACGTATACTGGGAGGTATTCCAAGGGCCAGCATACACCATTGGACTGGGGAAAGCCAGAGGAATGGTGCTGCAGAGCTAGGAATCACCAGAGGCTACCTGTGAGGGAGACGGCTGCACGTGGAAGGGACCCTAAGACCTGTGGCAGAAGGTATGTGAAGAGAGATCCAGTGTCCAGGGATCTGGATTGGAAGGCTGGACATAAGAACTGGACTACATACTGGCCAGGCTATATAGAGAGGAACTCTAGCAGCAATGGAAGCTTAGGTATCTATGCCCTAGCTATAACCTTGAAAGACAGCAGGGAAACAAGTATTCTCCTGAAAATGCTCCATTGAGAGATTCATCTGTGCCAATCCATGATATTGAACCCATGCTTGTTGAACAAGGGGGAATAATAGCAGATGAGGATCCTGTTTATATGGACTGCTCTCTATCTAAACTCCGTTGGTAACTTTCTGTTATAAAGTACAGCAACCATCACAAAGAAATACAAATTTGTTCTTTAATCTACTCAGAAAAGCTCCTGAAGCAGGATTTGACCCACACAGTAGAAAGCAAGCCAGCTAAGGGGTTTCAGCTGGATAACTGCTAGCAATTAAGCCTTACCTAATTGCTTGTGAGCTAGGAGAGAATCACTTCTGTATCTATGTGGGAAGTAATCAGAAGTTAACATGAAAAGAACAGTTTGTTTCTTGCTTTGTGGCTTTTCATTTGTTGTTTTCCTGATTTTGACTTTGTTTTTCCAAGTTAACACTGAAAGCAAGTTACCTAATTTATGTGCTACCAAGCATATCTGTGTTGGGAGAAATAACCCCATAAATAAATATCTTATTGGCTTTACCCAAGAGCACAACTAAATTATTGTCAGCAGCTGTGTCTGGTGTGAATGAACTACATTGCCCACAATACCTTGCAAATCATATAGAGATATGCACTTGCCAAGACTGTGAAGATTTTCACCCAGGCGGCCGTCTGACAGCGTCCAATAGGAAAGCTTTTGGGAGTATCCCACAGTACATGCGTGCTGCCTTCCCACCTCTGTACCTGTCTCACTTCAGTTGAGTTTATAGCTGAGACCAAAGGAGAGAAGTAGAGAAAGAGAGACATAGAGACAACTCCTAGGGGAGGTGGGTGGGTTGTGAGACTAAATTCCTGCTGTTCCCGGAGATCACCTGTTATAGGTGAGTAACTACGCTATCTCCAGGAACAAGCAGGAATGTAGTCTTCACATATGGGGGACTCCCCAGCTGAAAGATGCCAAGGGGTGGCCCCAGCTAGCTACGAACTCAGGTGAGATGGGTCATTCTTCCTCCCATGGACCTCAGGCATCCAAACTGTGGATGGTGGGTAGGAGTTGTATTAAGTATGGAAGAGATGTTGGAGAACAGCCTAGCCAAACGAGGCATCCCGACGAGAGTCCTTGTCTAAGCAATACTGGGCTGTGAAGGTGTGTACCGAAGCCTAAGTGGCTGCTTTGCAGATGTCATCAATAGACAAAGAACGAAGGTTAGCCGTTGAGGCTCCCATTGCTCTCATATTGTGAGCCGTGACATGGCCTTCGAGAGAAAGTCCCTTACTCTGATATGTATAGGATATGCAATCTGCAATCCAATTTGACAGAGTTCTTTCAGAAACTGGAAGTCCCAAATGACTAGAGTCAAAAGCCACAAAAAGCTGAGAAGATTTTCTATGTGGCTTAGTTCTTTGGAGATAAAAAGCTAAGGCTCTTTTACAATCTAATGTGTGAAGATTCCTTTCCACACTGGAGGCATGAGGCCTAG